>CM057455.1:1639547500-1641947500 GCA_016271365.2 Neoceratodus forsteri | reverse complement strand
TGCATCACAGAGGCCAGGGAAGTGTCAAGTGTGAGCCTGCATGCCACTGGCAGGCACACAATGGATATAGCAGCATCCGATGCCATATCCTGCATCCCCTTTGCCTGGCACTCCACACTTTTGTGAATGATGTGGAGTGCAGGCATGCCGACACTCCCCAATCCGTGAGCATAGTCACACATCCAGCTGTGGGGATGTGTGCAAGTGGCTTGTACCCTGCTGTGAATGCTTCAGGGATCTGCTGACCCCCCTGCATGGTACTCTGACTTAGGTTGCTTACGCACCTCAGGTAGGTGGCACATCAGAAATCCACCTGGTTGTATATGGGGCCCATAAAGATTAATGGAAAATTATAAATGTTTTGACTTGGAGGAAGGGCATCACTAGATGGACGGGTATCATCAAAATAATGTTTCCCAGAATGAACTGACTGTAGAGGGTGTTATGGACTCCTCAAAATTAATTTTTCAGATATCTACAACCCAAAAGTTGTTTTAACAAAGGAATAGCCAATGTGGAGAGGGCACCAAATGAGTATAATGCAAGAATAACTGTCAAACAAATACACACTCTGTTTGAAAGGGGGTAAAGGATTGTTTGCCTACCTGTTGGCAAAACTGAATTATAATATAGACAAAATGTTTGGAAAAGTTTAAAATAACTGGTCAGAGGAGGAAAATACAAATGTAATGGATGTGCAGTGGAACAATCTGTTGAAGTCAGTGAGTCTTTATATGACATCCAGAGATAGGCCCATCCAATATAACATTCTAAACAGGGCCTACTGCATGCTGATAAACTTTATAAAGGCAAACTTAAATAGGATGATATCTGTTGTCCCTGTAAAAAAGATAAGACCAATCTTGTACATGAGTTTTGTTCACTATTATGATACAAAGTTGGTGGACCAGTGCATTTAATACTATTTTGGGTCCAATAAAGGTGATTTAATAGATTAAAGAAAGTCACATGAACTAGGGCATCACCGGACAATAGAAATGTGTACACCATGGCCATGTTTCTGCCCCATCTGGCACTATAAACACAATGGGCCCTATGCCCAAACTATGCTCCAAACATGCTCACGTAGCACCGCACTCCGCGGAAAACATGCACATGCCATCATTCATTAATGCCGGGTTCCAGACCATGCCCCTTCCCTGGGCACACAGTCGCATGGTGGAGGAGAGTGGCTGCATGGGTGGAGCATGGGACCTGGCATCCAATGAGATCCTTGCTGCCATAGTGGACATAGTGCAAACCCACTCAAAATTGTACTACAGGTGAGTGCCTGAATGGCCACCCCTGGCCCTCCTGGCAGCCCACTGGCCTGGGCAATGTTGCAGTGGGGGTCCGGATGCAACCACCACAAGTGGGTGTCTGATGGGGCACGTAAATGCACAGGAAAGTTATGGCAGCATCCCCATTGCATAGCCCTGGACTCCACACTTTAGTGAATTGTCTGAAGTGTGGCATGGCCCTGGCATGTCTCCAGCCACCCTGGTACAGCACTGCATGGCTGGCTGGGGTTCAGCATGCCACAGGTGGTGTGTAGGTCCCTTGTGTGGCATTTAGATGTAGGCATGCCTACACGCTGCCCATATGGCATGTAGGCATTTATGCATAGGCCCAATATTTTATTTTTTATTTTTATTTAAAAGTTTAATGGTTACAGGATACGCTCTATGAGAAACAAGTCTCATTTACAGGACAACCCAAGTCATGAGTAAAATGTACAAAGACATAAGGCAAGCCAATACATAAAGTAATATTCACAATAAGACGTAATAACAGTCACCAATACAATAATAATAACATGATTGAATCTTTTACAATTATTTAAAACAAATGCATTGTTGATTCTGTAACAGTAGCCTCTTCAAACTTTGTTTGAAAATGTTCAGGAATGAGAGTTCCACAGGAAGTGGAAAGTTTGTTCCAAGAAAATGGGCATTGTATGAAAACCTGTATTTTCCAAAATGAGTTTTGACTCAAGGTAAAACTAAACTGTAGTTTACAGTGTCAGGCAAGTTGTGAGCTATGGGTGGAAATGGAAAGTCAGTCAGAAAGATAGAGGGTGTGTGATGGTTTATAGTTTTGTAAATCAAAGATAGCCAATAAATGGTACATCAAATCGGAAAAGCCAGTTCAATTGTGTGGTGGTATAAAAGCAATGATGTTCCATCCTTTTAGAATTCAATATGAACCTCATAAGTTGGTAATAAATGGTGTCCACTAGGAAAAGGCTAGAGGCATTGGTGTTACGATAAATTGTATCATCATAATCTAAAATGGGTAAAATAGCCTGAGTCACAATTAGGTTACGATCCATAGGAGACAAGCAATTCCTTGCCCTTTTTTAGTGGTCAAGGCATTGTTGGGTCCTAAAAATAGTGTGATCACTATGAGATTTGAATTTTACAGCAGAATCAAAAATGAGACTGAGGTATCTGAATTCTTGCACAAGCTGAAGAAGGTTGCTACTGAGAGTGATGGAGAAAACTGAAGATGCTTGGTTGAGAATAGGCTGGGACCCAAATAGCATTATTTGAGATTTTTTGCTGTTTAAGAGTAATTGGTTAGCAGAAAACCAGGAAACAATTTTATCAAAGTCAGCTTGAAGAGTGGTTATTAGAAAGGTAGGATTTTGTGGCAAAAATAGTACAGTATCGTCTGCATAGAGCTGAACCATGTTATTATTAACCACAGAGGGCAATAGGTCAACAAACATATTAAAAAGAATGGGGCCAAGAATAGAACCTGGGGTTCCCTGTAAGTGAGGGAAGAAAAAGAGAAAGACACCCATCCCAGATAACAGATTGAGAATGACCGTGAAGACAGGAAGAAAACCAAGAAATAGTGTTATTAGAAGAACCATAAGAATGTAAACGTGTCAGAAGTAAAGAGTGATTAATTTCATCAATATCTGTACACCATGTCACTGTTTGTTGCACCTTCCATGCACTGATAAATGCAGTTGCCATTTCTCCCTAAGACACCTCATACTACTCCCAGATACTTTAATGTTGTATTGTCCCTGAGATGCAAAGGGACAATCTCAGTAACCAACCATATTTGTTTGACTCCCAAGAATGAAAGTACAGAAATGACCAGCTGTCCATGTGTTGTGGGATGTGAAAAAATAGCAGAAGTACAGAGCGTGATGTTGCCCCTTAAATTAAAGTTGTACACCATGGAGCATCTAGAGTTATGTCTTCCTACATCCATGACATGAACAATCGGGATTATCTAATTATCAGATCCAACAACATGGAGATTAAAAGATTGATTCTAAAAATTGGAACGTATACTGTATACTGACTTGGGTTTTCTCATGTCTGGGACTGAAACAACTTTTTTGCCTTTTGCATGATAACCTTTTTTTCAGCAGGTGAACAGCACTGACCCTCTTTAAAAACCTGTGGCTGAATGGTCTCAGAGCCTTTTGACTAACTTATAATAATGATTCTGGTATAATGTTAAAACTATTTTCAGTATTTTACTTGTATGTCAATCATCAAGTTGTAATTTTTATTATACAGTAGTTATTTATTGTATTAAATTCAATTTGGATTTTCTGCATGTAATACTATTTATACAGAATCCAAGGGCTGTGTTTAAAACTGTAAGGTTTGTACCTTTTATGCATTTGCCTGATCTAAAATAAAGAAAATATTATATGCCCTCAAAAAATGAAGCAAAGGGACAAAGGAGAAATAAGAAAGAGGTAGTACATTCTGGTTGGAAAGATAGTATAAGACACGCAGAAGAAAGAAAAAAAAAAGCAACAAACACATAAACAAAGCAAGGACTAGAGAAAGTGACAGGCAGCCAGAACATAAAGCAAGCTGCAGCAACAAAAGGTAAAATATAGATTTCATTTTTTAATACTAGTATTACTATTAGTTAGGTGATGGACAGACAGCAAGCAACCATAACACACAGAAATCTAACCAATGGAAAATCATGTACACAAATGCCGCAGTCTGAGGAAACAACTTCCCAGACCTGCAGGCAATAATGACAGAGGCTAAACTGGACATAGTAGCCATTAGCGAGACATGGTTTACCAGTAACCACCTTGGGAGACTTCAGTACCTGGCTATGTACTGTTCAGAAGAGACCGAGGTAAAAGGGGGGGTAGAGTGGCCCTTTATGTCAATGAAAATATCAAAGCTACAGAAATTCAGAATACACATAAGGAGCCAGAAGAACTGTGGGTCACCCTGGAAACAGGAAATGGGACAGCCATACGAACTGGGGTTGTGTACAGGCCTCCAGACCAGGGAGGACATAGACATGTTATTGATAGAAGATATACAAAACATGACAGCTAAAGGTGAGGTTCTGATAATGGGAGACTTCAACATGCCAGATACAGATTAGTCAATACCAGCAGGGACATCTGCCAGAACAAGACACATAGTGGATTCCCTGCAGGGAGGGCCTCAAACAACTGGTACAACAACCCACTAGAGACAGGGCTATCCTAGACCTAGTACTGACTAACAGGAAAGGATCACAGATCTCCAGGTAGAAGGTCACCTGGGGCCAGTGGTGATCATCACATGGTATGGTTCAGTTTCGCCACTAGAACTAAATCATCCCATTCCAAGGCAAAATATGGGACTTTAGAGAAGCTAACATTGGTAAGATGGCCAACAGAGTTAAGCTAGCCCTGGCAAATTGAAATACAGGTGAGGAGGTGCAGGCAAAGTGGGTAGCTTTAAAGATGCAATACTTGAAGCAACATCTCATTGTGTTAGTGAGACAAGGAAGTGCAAAGAAAAGGAAACCACTTTAGTTCTCAAACATAGTAGCAGAAAAGGTCAAAGCCAAAAGGCTGGCCTTCAGGATATATAAGGGAATGCAGCAGGATGAAGATAGGAGGCATACCAAACTTCCTGAGGGAAGCATGGAAGGCAGTAAGGCTGGCAATGGCCCAAACTGAGGAAACACTAGCACGAACAGTAAAGAAGGTGACAAGACTTTCTATAGATACATTAGTGAAAGCAGAAAGTCCAGAGAAGTGCACTAAGATCAAAGGGGATATAGAGGCGTGTGAGAGGAGGACCATGTAAAAGCATCTATCCTAAATAGATACTTCTGCTCAGTATTTACTGAAGAGAAGGTAGGGCAGGGCCCACAGCTCTGCAACATGGACACAGTGGGGAGGGAGGAGGTGTGCACTAGTCACTTCACAAAGAAAGGGTTCTACAAGAGCTCGATAAGCTCAGGGTGGACAAGGCAATGGGACCTGATGGCATACATCCCAGGGTACTAAAGGAGCTAATGGTGGAACTAGCAGAGCCATTATCAGAACTGTTTAGTGAGTCTCTGAGCACAAGAGAGGTCCCAGAAGACTGGAGAAGGGCTCATGTGATCCCGCTCCACAAGAGTGATAGAAGGGAGGAGACAGGGAACTACAGACCAGTCAGTCTTACCTAAGTGGTGGACAAGATTATGGAGACACTCCTTAAGGGAAGGATAGTGCAACACCTGGAATCCAAAGGAGCACAGGATCCAAGACAGCATGAGTTTACAAAGGAAGGTCCTGTCAAACTAATCTTATAGATTTCTTTGACTGGGTAACCAGAGTAGTGGACCAAGGGGAGCAGTTGATGTTGCCTACCTTGACTTTAGCAAAGCTTTGATACTGTTCCACATAGAAGATTGATTAATAAGTTGGGTAGGCTTGGGGTGGGTCAGACAATGGTCAACTGGGTGGCAAACTGGTTGATGGGCAGAAAACAGAGTGGTTAGAAGAGATGCAAGTCACAAGTGGGGTACCTCAGGGATCAGTCCTGGGGCCAGTCCTCTTCAGTATCTTCATCAGTGACATTGCAGATGGACTGGAGGGTTAGGTTTGTCTGTTTGCAGATGATACCAAGATCTGCAACAGAGTAGAGCGATCCAAATGGTGTGGGCAGAATGAGAGAGAGATCTGGATAAACTAGCAAAATGGCCAGAAGAGTGGCAACTGGGGTGTAATGCAAAGAAGCGCAAGATCATGCACATAGGAAGAGAAACCTGAAGCCACCTATAGGCTGGGAGGAGTTGCTGGCAGTCAAAGGGAAGAAAGAGACTTGAGCATCATCATCACAGATGACTTGAAATCATCAAGCTAACCTCTAAAGCAGTAGGTAAGGCTAGAGGGATGTTGGGTTGTATTTGTAGGTGTATCACAAGTCAGAAGAGGGGATAATAATCCTCTTTACAAGACACTGGTTAGGCCTTATCTGGAGTACTGCATCCAGTACTGAAGGCCACACCTTCACAAGGGCGTTAACCAAAGTGAGGCAGTCCAGAGAAGATCAACCAAATGGTGCAGGGACTGCATCAGAAAACATATGAGGACAGATTAGCTGAACTCAATATGTATACTCTAGAGCAAAGGAGGAAGAGAGGTGATATGATTGAAACATTCAAACACCTTAAGGGCATTAAAAGGTGAAAGAGTCTAACATGTTTCAATAGATGAAAAATAGCAGGACAAGAGGACACAGCATGAGATTAGGGGAGGCCAATTAAGGGATAATGTGAGGAAGTTCTTTTCACCGAAAGGGTAGTGGATGCATGGAATGGCCTACCTCAGGAAGTGGTGGATATGAATACAGTGCAGGGCTTCAAACAGGCGTGGGATGGGCATAGGGAGCAATACAGATGAGTATGAATAGATGAGGCCATTGACAGAGCAAAGGCCTATGGCACATTTATAAGGTAGAAAAAGAAATGGGCAGACTGGATGGGCCTTGTGGTCCTTATCTGCCACCAACTTCAATGTTTCTATGATTGATGTAGGTAGGGAAGGACATGTTTACTGTATTGCTGCAGGTGGCAGTTGGGCCCCAGAATCAATTCCAGTGGATCCCAGGTACCCCAGTTTGGCCTGGCCACATGGTACAGAAAGCATTCATTTGTGTGCATTTACACACCTGCCTATTGCCATCTGAGACAATGAACCTAGGCAATGTTGCTGCTACAGTATATTGATGCCATTGAGAATCCAAAATCAAAATCCTGCACTCAGGATCCTGGGGCCTCCTAAACAACCCCAGTGTTTACACAGGAAAGTCAGTTTACAGAAGGATGTACTCCATACACCTCAGTAGCTATGTGGTGCCAGTGCATGGGCACAAGTGGATGACAAAGGACCCATCATAAGGTATACCTGAATTTCAAATGTCCTGAATGCTACCTGCTACTACACTACTTTTTAATGTACCCCTCCACTCCAGGAAAAGCTCTAAAACTGGGGAAAATGTAACAAAAACTAAATATCAGCTGGTTTTGTTAAGAATTTGGGGCTGTGCCTCACGCCCATTTTTTTTTAATTTAAAAGGTACGCACACACACACACACACACACACACACACACACACACACGCACACACACACGTCATCACAAAGATTAAATTTCGATAAAATGTTCTGACAACTCGGGTGGGAATGTGCCATAGGAATGGATGAACTCAAAGAGACGATCATGTTTTCAGGAAAGCGGATTTTCTAATAGAGAAAAACTATAGGAAATAAAGTATAAGCTGGGCAATAACTAAGTTAATTGCTACCAATATTTTCTAGTGGTATCCACTGGTCATTATGGATATATACAACATGAACTAATCACTAAACTCCTTCAGTAGGAATTCTGTTCTTTCTGACTTGGTTACAAATCTCAGGTTCCAGTAAATTCTGCATTTGAAGGACATGAGTTTGATTTAGAGAAAATACTTGAACACACCTTTATTTTGCCCTACCATTACTGCTTAGTTTACTACAATTAAATGCAACACCTCGTTTCTGGTGGTGGCAGTCAGTGAGGGCTTCTTCTACCTTACTTCATAGCTTGGAAGACTAAAGGACAGGATGGACAAGTGACTTGATGATGGTTTTACTGTGAGCCAGTGGCTGCAATGGGATTAAATCCTGTGAATTTCTTGTCTGCAGTTCAGTGTTCCAATTACCAGCCCCAGTGGCTCAGCTATAGGTTTGGTTATGTAGTACTTTTGTAACTTGCAAGTTATTCCCATCATCATCCTCTTGGTTGGACCCTGTTAGTCGACACAGGAATTTTGGAGCTCCTGAATCTGACCCAGTCTGCTCATGGGCCAGACTTCTTTACTGACCCCAAATTTGTCTCTCTCTGCACCATTAGTTTCTTTAGATGTGGAGTTATCCACTTGTAGCATTGACCCTTGACCCTGAGCTTCTTAACTAGGGCATGTGTGTTGGTGAGGACAGAAAATTGTTTCTGAAGTACTCAAGAGCAGCATCCATGCTGGGGGTGAGTGCATAGAGTTCAGTCCAATTTCCTCGAGGGAGGCCTGGAAGGATTCAGATGAGAAATTTGAGAAGTCACAAGCTGCAAACATTCTGTGAGGCACTTTAGGGGCTATTCTTCCATGTGCAGAAGACCAGGAGTGGTCACTAAGGAGTCTGAATATGCCTGCAGCTTTTATTCTGTCAGGATGGGACACAAGGATCCGTCAAGAAAGGAGTGGTTGCCAGTTTGCAGTTTTGCCATGCTAGTTCATTGATGACCAGGGCTAGTTGAGCATTAAGGAGCTGTGTTTTGAACCCTGGATTGGAGTCCATGGGCCAGCTGAGATTGAAATCTCTAGGATGATTATCTCAAGGTGATTATGCTCTGCAAGCTTACTGGTGAGGGCTCGAGGCAAGTACAGCTGCCCTGGGAGGAGGAGGATGATATGTGCAGCCCACTGTGAGGGATTTTTTATAGTTATGAACAGTGATTCACAGTTGTAACTGTCCAAGGAGGGAGGTTGGCTAAGGAGGCTCATAGGGTAGCCCTAGTATAGATTAGGATGCCACCTCCTTTTTATCTAATCTATCTTTTCTGAAGACTTCATATCTGGGAAGCTCTATTTCATGTGTTCAGATTTGAGGCTTCAACCAGTTTCCAACAATGCAAGGAGGTCAGGTTTGTATAGGTCTACCAAGGATTGCAATTCGTGCATCTTGGGGTGTAGACTGCATATGTTCATGTTGACCATTTTTAGACCCTAGGGCTGGACCAGTTTGGATCAGTTTGGATCTGCTAGGGAGCTAATTTTGTGGTTGACTGGGGCCAGAGTTAGGCTGGATATCTCCAGAGAGTAGTAATAAGGCTAGAGATAATAGTTTAAGTGTAAGCGACATGGTGCGAGAGGCTCTATGATGAGTTTTGATATAAGAGGCTGAGGCAGAAAGTAATTTATAGCACACCCCTGTGGGTTAGCCCATGCAGTATGATCAGGGAATAATTGTACCTTGCAGGTGGGGCCAGAAAGTAAGGCGGGTTATGAAGAATCCTTCAGGATGCCCTGGAGGTCCTTGGTTAACTATAAGAATGGGACCACTGGAATAGCAGGATGTAGAGAAAAGCAGAGGTTAGCCTTTTAGTACCATTGTTAGCAGAGCAGTAGGACCACACGGTGGGCTGTCTGCTGGCTTGATACGTTAATTCCACTGAAGTTCAGCACAAGCTGGGGGTGGGAGCAGCTGGGAGAGGTGGTTGTTGAGTTTGCTATAAGGACTCTTATTGGCTATGCAGGCTGGTGGCCAGGGCTGCAGGCCAGGGCAGGGTCAGTGTGTTCCAGCAGAAGCATGTACAGATATATGTCTACCTTTGGGAAAACAGAATCAAATGGATGAGTAATCCTCTGTCACAGGTGAGATCACATGAAGGATTTACTAGTGGTAGTGCTTGGTGCTGACTGTGGAGTTTGGAGACAGCTGTCGAGGTTGAGGGAACTGGCTGGGTATAGTAGGATGATGAGGTGTCCTCTAGTAAAAGGTACCAATAACCTGCATATGGGAAAGTGAGCTGATAAAAAAAAATTCAGTCCTCTGGAGTCTGAAAAATGGCACCAAGTACAGACTCAGTAACACAGTCACGAGGTTGCAAGGAGCCAGTTGTGGAAGGCTCTTCAGTCTAGTACTTAATTAAAGTTTGAAAGGGTGGCCATGGCTCTCGTCCAATTTTGGACAGAGTGCTTGCGGTCCGATTACCCTCGTGGACCCCTTGGCTGGATGGGCTGGCTGTGCAGAGAGGAAGACAAGGAAAAAACAAAACAGAAAAATTTCATTTCATCTTCTGGAATTCATCATGGATGAGTAAATCACAAAGAATCTAATGAAAATCTAACGATGCACAGGAAGGAGTTCAGTACTGACCCAAGAAGAAATGCATTCAAAGGCAGTTCTTTTGGGGTATTATAGCAGAACCAATATATTCATCCTTGGTTGAAAATATTAGTCAACTTTGACTGAGGAAGGCAAATCTTTCAGACTCCAGTTTTGTAATTCAGCTTTGTCTAATATGAAAATTAACATGATGCAGGCAAAGGAATACGACTAATAAATTCTTGGCAGATAGTTTGGGTACATCAGAAAGAAGCTTGGTGGACGATCTGTACTTATTTTGTGAGCAGTTTCCCAACAAGTTTAATAATATAGTTCCATAACTTCTGTACTATGACACTATAATGAAAAGGCCTTCTGCCACCCTTGAACGTAAATGTCTTGTATGCAAATGTAGACTGCAATGACTAAGAATGTTATTCGTAAATATCAGTAATCGTATACTGCCCCCACAACTGTCATGCACAATGCAACCTTGATTTTGACAGAGATGGATATGAATGTGTCATATCTGTTGGCCATTTTATGATCCTTAGCCTAGCTAGTGATAGTGGTACTTCTTGATAGCAATGGAAAGTAGCTCTTCATATTCTGTAATCCCTTAATACCTAACTCCCTTGAAATCCTAGCTACTAGCAGGTCTCAGCAGTAAAGTACTGCGAGTGTAATGATTAAAATCTTGGGCTCTCCAGGGACAGATGTCACACAGAACATTGTACTGAGGCATTCAGAAGACTTGGGCTTAATTTTCAGATGTCAGAGAATGAAGCAAAGTGCTTGCACCAGAAAAGAATGACACAAGAGCAAACTGCATCAAAACTTGTGTCAATTCTTGTTTTCTAATGCTGCTTGCATCAAAAGCAGAACTGCCTTCACTAAAGTGGCTTGCATCAGGCTGGCTTCAAAAAACTGGTTGTGCCATGTCACAATGGGGCTTGTATCACAAAAATGATGCACCATCCCTCTTTTTTGATTTTGAAAGGTGGAAGCTGTTGACACTGCACCAAAATAGCATGCACCTGTTAGACCAGCCAGAGATGGTTTAATTGACTCTGGTACATACCATACTGTATAAAGGAGAGGGTAAATCTTGTTGAGGTTTAGTTATAAAGCCCATATTCCCTGAAGGACTAGTTTAGAGCTTTTGGGGGCTTAACGTGCCATTGCCGTGGCCATTTCATCCGCATTATTTTTTTGACTCAGCTGAGTTATTCCCACCACCTGCATCTTCTTTTGACTCAGCTTGAGTTATTCTCCCCATACATTTTTGACTCAGCTTGCATCATTCTCTCCTCATGCATCATATTTTTGATGTGGTAGACCTCTTGCATCATTTTGGGGACTTTGCTTCAGAGAATGATTTTCTTGTGAAATACAGCACACAGTATTTGGAGCACCTGGATTTGATGCCCGTGGTTGTTTGGCACACCTTGCGCAGTCTAAGGGCCATTTGAAAATCCCAGTCAGAGAAACGCTTTTTCTTGCAGAATATAGCACACAGTATTTGGTGCACCTAGATTTGACTCAAAGTGGTGGTTTGATGCACCTTGTATTGGTCTAAGAGCCCTTTGAAAATCTGGACCCAGTTAGTGTAATGATGCATTTTGAGAAATGTTCACTTAAGTGCAAATGTCCTTACATCACGAAATCAAATTAAAAGAGCACCCTTTTAACAACGCATAACGTGAGATGGCAGGATCTTGTTCACTCAAGCCAAGCATATAGTTCTATTGGGTACTCTCAGACACATAGTCTTAATTATATTTATTTCGCTTTTTAAGTAGTGATTGCTTTAGGAATGCCATTGGCTGAAAAGTTCCGATATGAACTATTGGGTTGAACTGAACTATATTTTTGTATTGCAGGTGCTGCTCTGTGGGCCATACTGCCTTGGTGTATGTTGAATTGAAGTCTACCCAATCCCGATCTTATTTCATTTTATATATTGTGCTTTTAAGTTAATTTCATTGAATTGGTTAGAGTATGTGCTATGATATTCATGCAACATAGAGCCATGACTGATTGATGGGCATCTGCTGAGTTTCCTTAATTGCTTTGTTGATGAAGTTATCAGCACCTTTGCCACTGCTCATTCAGATCAGCATGCCAATGTGAGTAAGGCAGAGAGTGAAGCTTAATGGCAAGGTCATTCTCTCCAGATTTTATTATGTTTCAGTACAAGTTGCACTAAAATTACTTTTTGAGAACTAGAGTTAAGTTTTGTGTTTCAGGACTTTTCTTATTTTTTAATTGGATGAAAAGAAGTTCAAGGGAGATTGTAAGCTGTAGGAAGAGACATCCATATTTTATGTGAAACGTCAGAGCTGTGACAAGCCTTTTAGTTACAATGCTTTAACATTTGAGGCCCTTCTAACCTTTGGACACCTACGTTGGACTCTGAAAATGGCGTTAAACGTTTATCTGCATGTTAATTAAAAGATAATACTGATGACTCACATGTGCAAAAATGCAAGGAGCCAAAGATCATGCTTTCAGGAAAATGGGTTTACTAATAGAGAATGAGGATAGCTATAGAAAATAACATATACGCTGGGGCAATGACTTAGTTAATTGTTAGATGCACAGCAGCACATGCTAGACTAGAGATGCAGCAAAATTTAATTTTGCTAGCAAAATTCTAGCAAAATCATGAATTTCACAGAGCAAAATATTTCAAAAGTTCACGATTCCGTAAAATATTTTGCAGGTGCGAAATGCGAATTCAATTGGGAATGGTGGAATTTTGCCATGAGTGGCAAAATTCCACTTCTAGTGGGTGAAATTCTTTCTCAGGCAGAATTTCATGAAATATTTTGTGGAATGAAATTTGTGCATTTCATTCATCTCTACATTAGACCCAGCAATGACACACCTCTGAGATGTGATTCTTTATAAAAAAATGTTTGCTGTGCATGCATGTGCATGCTAACATAATCAGTAAATTGCATTATAAATTCAAATATAAATATAATACATAACTGATTTGAAGCAGTAGGCCATATAAATAAAATGCACTTTCAAAGCCCCCTTAATGGCTTCCCACTGAGCACGCAGAACAGACACTAGAGGAAAAGAGTTCCATAGAACTGGTGCCACAACCCTAAATGTTCTGTCCCACTGCAACTTTAAAAGGAGTGGCAGACCCTAGCATGCTTGCTTTGATGAATCTGAGAGGGTGGACAGGGGTGAATTGAGGCAGGAGCTCTTGATGGTAGATAAGACCCAAACAGTGTAGGGCCATGTATGTTGACAAGCAAACTTAAAGATGATGTACCATTGAATGGGCAGCCAGTGTAGAGTGTGCAGAACTGGCATAATGTGATTGCTATGAAATGTTCCAGTCACCAGCAGGGCAGCTGCATTCTGGACCAACTGCAGTCAACACTGAACTCCAGATAACCCAAAGTACAGAATATTGCACTAGTCCAGTCTCAAGGTCAGAACAGAAGGTCGGCCCGTGGCATTGAGAGTTGAGGCACTGGATGCCACACCTTGCACCACACCAGCGACCCAAGTTTGGGAATGAGCACAGGTTGTTTGGGGTCGGTGAGGTCAGGAAAGGATTGAGCATCCCAGGGACTGCTCTTCTTTCCAGGAAGGAGGTTCACTCGTGCCGACATACTGGTGACCTCTGGTAGCTGCTGGGGCTCTGTAGACTTGGCAACAATCACAGGGAGAGTGGAGCTGCAGCAGTCATATTTCGGGTGTGTGCGGAGGCGTGCACATGCCAAGCTGGATGTCATTGCATGTCCAAGCTCTACGGACAGAAAGCATCAAAAATCCCTACCAGTGGAGTGAGGTGATGGCAATCACCAGGAGCACCGACCACACATCCAATGTCGGCCACATCCTCCGACACTCTCCCTGGGGACTGGGGCCTCTCATGGGGGTCCAGGGAGCCCAGAGTCCTAATACTGATGCAGCATATGGAGGAGTGGTTCAGGCAGGCAGTGAGCCGTGAGCTGTGTGTGGGAGCCTGAGAGATGCCTCGATCAGATAGGAGTACCAATAGAATTAAAAAAAAGGTGAGAATGGCATGGGCTATCATAATCAGGTCCCTGGTGCAAGATACACTTTGATATAGGTGATGCTATGCAGATAGAAAAAGCCACTGTAGAATACAGCTGCCAGCCGATGTTCAAGTGTCAGCTTGTGATCCAGAGTGACACCCAGATTACTTACCATATTCACAGCTCAAAGTGCACTATTGATTAGAGATGGCAACATGGTATTTGCACTTATTGCTGTTGACCCACAGGAACTGTTCAACAATCATAGCCTCTGTCTTACCTGGAATGAGTCTCAATCTGTTGGAAGTCATCCAGACATTGATTTCCAGTTGGCACCACTCCAAAACAGAGACCATGTTTTTCCTGTCAGGTGCCAAGAAAAGTATAGTTCAGTGTGTCATCTGCACAGTAGCATGTACAAGGTGAACAACATGAGAGCTAGGATTGAGCCTTGATACACACCATAGTTGACCACAGTAGTTCTAGAGAAGAAATAACATTGAACCACCCACTGTGCCCTCTAACTGAAGTAGGACTTAAACCAGGGCTACAATGCCTGTATCATGGGTTCAACCATGATCAACTGGTGTGTCGTGGCCAGTGATGTTTCTAGGTGCTTTCTTGCCATCTTTTAAGTAACTGTATTTTACTAATGTATTTTGTTCTGTATCTGTTAGTTATCTGTGTCTATATTCATGCACTGGGACCTCTTTAGCCATGATTTATTTTTTCAAATTGTATCCTCTCCCACCAGGTAGCACCGGAAATAAGATTCATTTCAGTTTGCCTTTCCTGCTCAACAAATTCAAACATAGAAATAGATTACATTTATTTTAAATAGATATATTTGCTAAACTAAATGTCTCTTAATGCAATGGACCCTTAAAAGATTACACAATCAGCATAGATCCAGAATTATGAACTATGGATCGTAAATGGAGGAAGCTGATTGGCCCAGAGAGTTTTGAAGCCGTGATGATATCAGGCTACATCATCACGGCTTCAGAAAACCTCCGCCACCAGCCTCCTCACTCCCAGCGTAATGCTCTCCATGTCCCAGTGAGTCAAACCTCCAATTGGCTGCTATTAAAAATGAAACTGAAATCCTCACAACTGTCCCCCTTACATGTCGCCCACTCTCTAAAGAGAATAAAACATCTTTCACCCTGCTTTCTTTCAGAGCACCAACTGCTGCAGCACTCCTGACATGGTGTTTCAATCCATAAAATGTATTTCTCCTCCATAACATGCTGCCTCGCACCAAACAGCAGTTAACAGAAATCTGCAACCAGCGCCTCAAGAATCTTCAAGATCACAAATATAAACCACGATGCTTACTATCTCTCTTGGATTAAATCTGACTAACACAGACATCAGGAGAAAAACTTCCGTCACCTTGAGCAGCCGAGTCCGTGTCGGTGGGCAGTCTCCCAATAAAACAATCACGGTACAGTTCAGTAGCAGTTTAAAAACAAAAAATGGAGAACACAGCATAAACTAATGAGCAGACCCCAGAAGCATAGTATTGTTTTTCTTTTAGGCTGCATGTAGGAGGGAGGCAGCAGAACACCTAGGAAGACAGCCCTACATTACCTACTACCAGCTCCTATAATAGCGCCACCTACTGACCGTAGCCTTAATAGAACTATTTTGTTAAACAGTACTCCTACACTACTCCTTAGAACGTTTTTTATATATATTTTATTTTTTGCTTGCAGTTTATTATTTACACCAGTCTTGTAATCAAGTTCATAATAGCAATAATGCACTCCAGGGTGTGGTATATCATGAGATATCATCACTTCTCGGGGTGGTTGGGCCGCGCACAAGCATGAAGCCTCGTGTATCCACCTGAAGCGTGACGGAATATCTCATGATAAACCACACCTACCATCACGTGTTACCAATTAGATAATTTTATAAGATCCCATACTTTTGGAAGTTACATTTGTTAACAATATAGCCTGAGATCAAGAAAAAAGATGATTTGATGCCTTTTATTGGACCACCACAGATGTTATAAAAGAAAACTGGTGCTTAAGCTTTCGGATTACAAGTAGTCTTTTATCAAAAGCTGTCATTAGCTTCTGATGAAGAACTATGGGTAATCTGAAAGCTTAAGCACCACTTTTCTTTTGTAACATATATGTTGGTCAATAAAAAATACATAATCATGTTTTCTTTGATCTTTCTACTAAGGAGAAATACGGCAACAAAAATATTTTTCTGTGTCATTATAGTTGGAGAAACTGTTTGCACCTTTTGTAAATGTCAGTCTATTACTGTGTGTTCCTATATTATAAGAGGGCAATCCGGTATAATAACTACTTCTCAAATTAAGGCCTCTTGAAAAGACTTGCTCACCAGCATTTGTATCCTGAGGTGCAACTAGAAACTTCATTTAATTTTGGTCCTCTTCAATTATCCTAGACATTGTTGAATTACAGCTTCCAACAAGAACAGTAACATTTCTTTGAAAAGCACCATGGCAATAAAAGTGTTGCCATGACACTCTGCAGGAGAAACAGGTATCTTGCCTGTGTTACTCTTCACCATACATCACTGGAGGTTCAAGCCAGAGGTGCCAGGACCCGAGGAAGCTATTTTGGCTTTAAAAAGCTTTCTCCTATTAGGAGGAGGTCCAACATTGGAAGCAGTGCCATCCTCGAGGCCGATGTACAACGTGGCACATGCAGGTTGGCGGTAATAGATGCCATCCCTCAATTCTGCTTTTCCTGCCATTGAGGTACCACAACTTTGTGGGACAGTTGCAATTCAATTCGTCACTCCCAGATTTGGTTCAGTTCTTATTGCCGCATTTATCACTCAACACTGTTCTAATTTTTGCCATTTCTGGCACCGTATTTGTTTATAAAGTTTGGCATTGAGTCTTTCCTATTTGTTTTCTTGTTTTTTGCACAGCTGATCATGTCAATTTTGGGGCAAAGACATTTGAAGATGGGGACTACCCTATGCATTGTGCTCCTGTGGTAGTCGGTTCACCATAACAGACCCACATGATTGGTGTTTCACCCGCCTAGGGCCAAACCACCGACATGGATAGATGTGATGCCTGCTTCTCCGTGGACTACAGCACTTTGGAAACCTGCATGGTGGAGGCTGCTGCGACCCCCAACCTTCGTGGTCGGCGTTAAAGGCGGCAGGTAAGGTAAGGACTTTGGGCCCATCCCCAAGCCTCCCCTGCTGCTATATGCATCAGAAGAGACAGGCCTTTGCTGGCTCAGGTCTCACTGAGCCTGGACACCTGGGCAAATGGTCGGAGGACAGTCGACCTCCTCTGGAGGGCTGGTCATGGATCACTTCATGACCTGGTTCCCCTTCTGGGAACTGGCCAACCCCAGTGCGAGGCCTCAGCTACACACAGGGCCTGCATCGGTGGTTCCTTTGGGGGTGCAGCCTGGGTCCTGGCATTGACTCCAGTGCCAGTGAGCAAGGCTACACTGCCAGTGCCGCTGAGTCCCACCTGACACCGCCCTCAATGCCGGGATGGTTAGAGCATCTGGGGTTGCCTCTCTAATTGATCTCCCCTCAGATTTGGAGGATGATCAGGAAGACCCAGATTGGCAGCTGAGCTCCCAGAGTGACAGATGCTCTCTGGACTCAGCAGATGGTCTTCTTCTTTGAGGTCAGCTCTTAGGGTTAACACCATTTGCAACATGTCCTTCCTCCTGTCAGTGCTGCTCTTGGTGCAGTTGAAACATAGAAACATAGAAACATAGAGTTGATGGCAGATAAGGACTGCAAGGCCCATCCAGTCTGCCCATTTCTTTTCTACCTTATAAATGTGCCATCGGCCTTTGCTCTGTCAGTGGTCTATCTATTCATAGTCATTTGTATTGCTCCTTATGCCTATCCCATGCCTGTTTGAAGCCCTGCACTGTATTCATGCAACCACTTCTTGTGGTAAGCCATTCCATGCATCCACCACCCTTTCTGTGAAAAAGAATTTCCTCACATTCCCCTTAATCGGCCCCTCTAATCTCATGCTGTGTCCTCTTGTCCTGCTATTTTTCTTATATTTAAACATGTTAGACTCTTTCACCTTGTTAATGCCCTTAAGGTGTTTGAATGCCTCAATCATATCACCTCTCTCCTCCTTTGCTCAAGGGTATACATATTGAGGTCTGTTAATCTGTCCTCATATGTCTTCTGATGCAGTCCCTGTACCATTTTGGTTGCCTTCTCTGGACTGCCTCAATTTGGTTAATGTCCTTGTGAAGGTGTGGCCTCCAATACTGCACACAGTACTCCAGATGGGGCCTAACTAGTGTCTTGTAAAGAGGGATTATTACCTCCCTCTTACGACTTGATGATACCCCTACTAATACACCCTAACACCCCCTTGCCTTACCTACTGCTTTAGGAGGTCTGCTTGGATGATTTCAGGCCATCAGTGATGATGATGCCCAAGTCTTTCTTCCTTTGTGACTGCTAGCAACTCCTCCCAGCCTATAGGTGGCTTCATGGTTTCTCTTCCTATGTGCATGATTTTATACTTTTTGCATTAAATCCCAGTTGCCACTCTTCTGACCATTTTGCTAGTTTATCCAGATCTCTTCTCATTCTGCCCACCCCATCTGAATCATCTACTCTGTGGCAGATCTTGGTGTCAACTCGCAAACAGACAAGCCTTACCCTCTAGTCCATCTGCAAGGTCACTAATGGAGATGTTGAAGAGGACTGGCCCCAGGACTGATCCCTGAGGTACCCACTTGTGACTTGCATCTCTTCTGATTGTATACCATTTCCCACCACTCTCTGTTTTCTGCCCGTCAACCAGTTTGCCACCCAGTTGACCAACTTCTGACCGCCCTGAGCCTACCCAGCTTATTTATCAATCTTCTACGTGGAACAGTGTCCAAAAGCTTTGCTGAAGTCAAGGTAGGCGACATCAACTGCTCCCCCTTGTCCACCACTCTGGTTACCCAGTCAAAGAAATCTATGAGATTAGTTTGACAGGACCTTTCTTTGTAAACCCATGCTGTCTTGGATCCTGTGCCCTTATGGATTCCAGGTGTTGCACTATCCTTTCCTTAAGGAGTGCCTCCATAATCTTGCCCACTACTGAGATAAGACTGACTGGTCTGTAGTTCCCCACCTCCTCCCTGCTTCCACTCTTGTGGAGCAGGATCACATGAGCCCTTCTCCAGTCTTCTGGGACCTCTCCTGTGCTCAGAGACTCACTAAACAGTTCTGCTAATGGCTCTGCTAGTTCCACCTTTAGCTCCTAAGTACCCTGGGATGTATGCCATCAGGTCCCATTGCCTTATCCACCCTGAGCTTAGCAAGCTCTTGTAGGACCCTTTCTTTTGTGAAGGGAGTAGTGCTCACCTCCTCCCCTGTGTCCATGATGCTGAGCTGTGGGCCCTGCCCTACCTTCTCTTCAGTAAATACTGAGCAAAAGTATCTATTTAGGATAGATGCCTTTACAGGGTCCTCCTCCTCACATGCTCCCTTTTCTCCATTAAGCTTAGCAATACACCTCTGGACTTTCTCCTTTCACTAATGTATCTATAGAAAGTCTTGTCACCTTCTTTTACTGTTTGTGCTAGTTTTTCCTCAATTTGGGACTTTGCCTGCCTTACTGCCTTCCCTTCTTCCCTTAGGGCAGTTTGGTATGCCTCCTGTCTTCATCCCGTTGTGTTCCTTATATTTCCTGAAGGCCAGCCTTTTGGCTCTGACCTTTTCTGCTACTGTATTTGAGAACCAAAGTGGTTTCCTTCTTCTTTTGCACTTTCTTTTCAGTCTAACACAATGGGATGTTGCTTCAAGTATTGCATCCTTAATGCTTGCCCACTTTGCCTGTACCCTCACCTGTGTTTCTTTTTGCCAGGGCTAGCTTAACTCTGTTGGCCATCTTATCAAAGTCAGCTCCTCTGAAATCCCATATTTTTGCTTTGGAATGGGATGATTTAGATGTAGTAGCCAAATTGAACCATACCATGTGATGGTCACTGGCCCCAGGTGACCTTCTACCAGGAGATCTGTGATCCCTTCCTTGTTAGTCAGTACTAGATCTAGGATAGCCCTGTCTCTCGTGGGTTGCTGTACCAGTTGTTTGAGGCCCTCCTCGCAGGAATCCACTATTTAGTTCTGGCAGATGTTCCTGCTGGTATTGACCAATCTGTATCTGGCATGTTGAAGTCTCCCATTATCAGAACCTCCCTTTAACTGTCATGTTTTGTATATCTTCTAACAGTAATGTGTCTATGTCCTCTCCCTGGTCTGGAGCCTGTAGACAACCCCAGTTCTTATGGCTGTCCCATTTCCTGTTTCAGGGTGACCCATAGTTCTTCTGGCTCCTTATGTGTATTCTGAATTTCTGTAGCTTTGATATTTTCATTGACATGCAGGCCTCCTCCCCTTTTGCACCTCAGTCTCTTCTGAACAATACATAGCCAGGTACTGAAGTCTCCCAAGTGTGGTTACTGGTAAACCACGTCTCACTAGTAGCTACTATGTCCAGAGCACCAGTGCTGTCTCCAGTGCCACATTGACTGTTGGTGCCACGTTCAGCACAGCAGTCAATGATGGTGCCATGGTCAGCCACACTTAGTGATAGCAGAGGTGTGCCTGGTCGACGCCATCCTCGAGGTCGATGATGTTTTGGAAGTCGAGGTTGCGGTTGATGTCAGTGTCAATGTCAGTGCCACTTCTGGTGATGGTGCGAAGTCAGCACCAAGGCTGATGTCAGGGCAGTGGTTGGTGCCACTTCAGGTGATGGCACCACCTCTGGGGTTATCCCCATCAACAGTTCTAGCTCTGTGCCACATCAGCTACCGGTGCCGACACTTGAACTTTGAGGGGGTCGAGCCAAACTTAGGGCCAACTTCTCTCTTCCCCCTCTCTTAGAGCCATTGCCATGGTAGAACCTCTCTTGAGGGACAGGTGTCGGTCCTCTGGGTCAGGGGCAGGGGCCAGTTATCATCCCCTTCTGCCCTGGTGGCCTTGGCCACCCTGAGGTGGAGTTGGAGTGTGGGGCTAGGTGCTCCTTCCCCATCAAGGGGTCAGAGTCCAGCTGTGGGTGGGACAGGAGCTGCCCTTCTGGGCCTGCTCAGCTCAGTCTCCTCACCAAGGGTCTTCTCTAAGGGCATCCTCTGCTGGCTCGGGAGATTTGAGCAACAGGCAGTGACTGGGCAGCGCACTCCCTCACTTTGAAGGATCCCCACTTGTGTCCACAGCCCTGACAGAGGGCTTTGGTCTCCCAAGCAATTCATCCACCTTCTTTCTCTCTGCTTCCTCCTTCTTCTCCCAGGTCTTTCCAGTCCCTTGGGGCCTCTCAGTTAGGAGCAGTATAGGTCAACAGTGAGTGCTTTCTCTATCTACTTTAAAGGCTTTACAAGATGGTGTTTGCATCTCCTTTTCAGTCCCATCGTTCCCTATGCAGCCCTTCCATATCATTGGCTTTCTTGATGCTGACTTCATTGAGTATCAATGGTTCCTGGTCATGATGTTAGATGAGCTCAGTCTTTCTCCTTCCTCTCAACACAATCCTGCACATGCAACTCTGGCATTCCTAGGGAAATGCAGACAAGAATTGGTGGTGATCCCTTCATGGCCTTGTCCTTTCTTGGAGGAGTCACCAGTGCCTGGCAGTTTCCAGCTTCCTCTTCTCCAGACCCTCGGAACTGACAGCGCAGGTATTGTGCTCCCACTGGGTCTCCAGGATCTATGCACCACCCACACCAGGTTTGGAGTGGTTGGATACCACTTCTTGACATCTACATCTGTCAAGAGACTGTCCTCTGATGCAGACTCTGTGGAGCTCGATCACTGGGACAGATGGGTTTCTCCTCGGTGCATCTCTGCGCCCATAGCAACTCATCAGGCACTCATGGTGGCCTATAAAAGGCACCTGTGGGTTTGCTGTGACAGATCATGGCAGCCATGCCTGATAGCAAGGCAGTCAGGTGGGCCATTGCCATTTCCTGGTGAGGCCTGGAGCTAGCGAGACTCCAGGTGAGGGCATCTTATAATGCCATCGCGGCATTAGGCAGACAGCTTGGCTCACTCTCTCCTGGTTGCCACCTTGATCTTAGGTGAGGGTAACTGCCTCGCCATTATGGGGGCCAGGCAAGAACTGTTGGGGCACCCTCCCTGTCCTGCAGGCAATAAGGCTCGATCTGACCCTGAGCCATGGGATCTGGCCAGATCTGCAATGGCCCCCCTGCTGTTGTGGGTCCCCACAATGAGCTGAAGGCTAAACATAGCCATGGGAGGTGCCATACCACTCTGTGGTGCTTGGTTTCACCTACTAATGATGAATGGTGAAGACTGACATCAGTAAGATATAAAAATGGTGTAAACAAAGCAAAGAACTAGCGCACACCTCCCCTCCCACGTAGCATAACATTTAAACTTTCAAATGCAAAATTGGCTATATTACTTTCAAGCTCCATGTGAGGAGAAGGTCCTCTTAGTTTCAGATTGGAATTCCAATTTGAGTAAGCTAAATCACCAAGCGTCAAGGTGGGACCCTTGATTTAGTCCCTAACTTTACAATGCCTCAATGGCTACTAGCTAACTGCTTTTATACTGTGCTCCCAACAGGGATTTTACACAAGTGATTTAACTTTCAAATGCCTAAATGGCTACTGTGCTCCCAGAAGGGATATAACACAGACATTTTAAAGGAGCATGCTATAGAGGAGCACCATAAACTCCCAAACTCAAGTAAAACCATAAAAAAAAAAAATAGCTGCTCAAACCTTTAAATTACTACACACTGGAATTCACATTTCTTATAAGGGGTGCTGCTAGATGGTAACAAATAACAAACAAAGCAAAAGGACTAGCGCACACCTCCCCCACATAGCATAACATTTAAACTTTCAAATGCAAAATTGGCTATATTTACTTTCAAGCTCCATGTGAGGAGAAGGTCCTCTTAGTTTCAGATTGGAATTCCAATTTGAGTGAGCTAAATCACCAAGCGTCAAGGTGGGACCCTTGATTTAGTCCCTAACTTTACAATGCCTGCTCAGCTATTTTTGTTTTATGGTTTACTTGAGTTTAGGGAGTTTATGGTGCTCCTCTATAGCATGCTCCCTTTAAAATGTTCGTTATATCCCTTCTGGGAGCACAGTAGCCATTTAGGCATTTGAAAGTTAAATCACCTGTGTAAAATCCTGTTGGGAGCACAGTATAAAAGCAGTTAGCTAGTAGCCATTGAGGCATTGTAAAGTTAAGGACTAAATCGAAGGGTCCCACCTTGACGTTTGGTGATTTAGCTTACTCAAATTGGAATTCCAATCTGAAACTAAGAGGACCTTCTCCTCACATGGAGCTTGAAAGTAAATATAGCCAATTTTGGCATTTGAAAGTTTAAATGTTATGCTATGTGGAGGGGGAGGTGCGCTTAGTCCTTTTGCTTTGTTTGTTATTTGTTACCATCTAGCAGCACCCTTATAAAATGTGAATTCCAGTGTGTAGTAATTTAAAGGTTTGAGCAGCTATTTTTGTTTTTATGGTATAAAATGGTGTGCCTACTGTATTTCTTGATCTTCCTGTGTGTCTTCAAAAAGATGCAGCGAAATTTAATTTTGCCAGCCAGATTCCGACAAAATTGTGAATTTCGTTGCATGAAATATTTTGAGAAATTCATGCATTCTGCAAAATATGTTGCAGGTGTGAAATGCAGTATTTCGCCCTCGAAATGTGGAATTTTGAAAGGTGGAATTTCACCCGTAAGTGGTGAAATTCTGCCATTAGTGGGTGAAATTTTGCATTTCCTTGGTGAATTTCTGCATTTGGCCAGCTGTATTTTGCACCAGTGAAATATTTCACTAAATGTGTGAATTTCACGAAATATTTTGCATAATGAAATTTACAGATTTTGCCCATCTCTAGTCTTCACTATTCATCACTGCTTTCCACCCTCACGTCCCTCTTAGGCCTCAACCTCTGGGCAGTGCCACCTCCTGTTTACCTTCCCCAACTGGGAGCCAGTGGCAGGCAGAAGTCCTGCTGGTATCTCTGGGTTCCCTGCCACTTCACTGAAGCATCAGGGTCCCACCTCTAGGGAGGGCAAGCAGGAGCTCTTGCTTTTTCTTTCCTTGAGGGGCTCATGGGGCTCCTTCCATGATTGGGAGACTCTCTTGTCTCCCAGCTCCTGGAGGCACCTGCATGCAGGTTCTTTCTCTTAGTTTGCCAGGTTCTGGCAGGATCCTTTGCCACAAAGGGGCTTCATGGACCTCATCTCCTTGTAAAGCATATCTGGCTGAACTCAGAAAACATGGAGAATCCTCCCTAGGATTGTTCAGAGAGCAAAGTCTCCTCAGGCTCTCCAAGGTCTTTTCCCTCAGGGTTTTCTTCTCACCGCCTCTGGTGGTGCTGGGCATAGGAGCTGAAGTTTTACTCTTAACTCTAAATTCCAAGGGGCCTTGCCCCTGCCTTTTCAATTTTGGGGAGAGAGTGGATTCAGACATGGTAGCCCATCTACCTGGTGGACTTTGGGGTTGACATCTGGTGTGTCAGGTTTTGGTGCCTTTAGAAGCTCATGCTTCTGAGGCTATCTCTTGATCTAATTGAGATCCAGTTCTCTAAGAGGGAACCATCTTAACATAACTTATTTGATTCCAGGCCGCTAAGAGGCACAGTGTCTGCAGAGTTTATGGATACCATTCTTGTCCACCTTGGGTATTAGGAGGCAGCGTTCCTCCTTACTTTTTCTCTCTCCAGCTCTCACCCTCCAACTCTGTTCCTTATTTCTTAATTTTTATTTTCTTCTCCTCCACCTTCTTTTATCCCACTCTAAGTCTTCCCAGTGGTTGAGGTTCATTTTCCAGACCCAGTTAGGCTCAACCCTCCTCTTGGTCAGCTTATTCTTTTTGGGTTTATATCCTTTCCTTTTTCTGACCCTTGAGCTCCCTTGCCCACCCTCCTTCCTTATTTTTCTCTGATCTAATTTCCCTCTCTGGGGAACAGAACTAAGGGATGGAGGGACCAGGGTCCATTACTGGCCAACCACATGCACCACATAGTACTTCAGTCTTGAGGGAGGTGCCGTTCCCAATGTCAGCCTTCTCTTAATAACAAGAAAGATTTTTAAAACTAAAAGCTTCCTTTGGGGTCCTGGAGCCTTGGCTTGAACCCAAAAGTGATGAATGAAGAAGATACACAGGAAGCTCAAAAATTACAGTAGGTACGTAATTTTCATTTACTGCAGCTGGTGGGTGGCCCACTCTTCCAGTTAAGTCAGTAGTTGTAAAATAGTATCTGTCAGTTTATATGAAATATGAGTTCTTTCATGAGGTAAGCATGCCATAATCTATAGTTCCTGAATTATCCATGCCTGGAAATATGTTTAACTAAATGTTGATCTCCATTTCTTCTACCATTTAAATATCAAGGCACAACCAGAGGTTAGGTTACCATCCGTTGTTTCTAACCCTTTGAGAGCTATAAGGCAAAAGGTACAACACAGGACCTTACACCCCTAGGGTTAGATTAATTAAGGTAATCCAACTTCTGAAATGCCTTATAGATATTATTAAGTTAAATATGTTTTTCATGTTTTTAAAGGAATTTTTTATAGCTACAATTCCAGTTTTTAAAATGATTTTTAATAGCTAAAATCACAGTTGAGTGATTGTACTTATAAATTGGGTAAGTAAAATGCAGAACAATCATTGGTCAAAACTTCTGACATGACCGTGCTTTTATATAGATTGATGTATGGAATCCTGGTACTTAGCCATCTCACAGTCTCTTAAAGATCATGTGCAACAGTTTTTACATATATATATATTTTAATAAAAGCTTGAAAAGCTGACATTCAAACCCCTGTGTCATGATTAGTGTTTCCTGAAAATGTCATGCTGTTTGGTTTTGTGGTTTCTTTAAATCAGCATTTGTTAACTTGCTCCACAGTGGCTGAAAACAGTGGCGTTATTTCTGTCCTCTCAATCAGGCTTGGAGAGCGATGACATCATCTTGGAGTAGCTTGCTATTTCAGATTCCTAATCATAGCAGCAGTCTGTAGCGTTAATGATTTGCTGTCCAGGTTTCTTACACAGTCTCTGGCTTGTGCTTAGATAGATTAGCTTAAAATCTATCATTCTCTTCTTATAAAAAGTTGATCATTTTGAGTTTCAATGCTGAATTGAAGTAGTGGAAATCTTTATCTGTGAGAAATCAGCTTGTCTGTATCACAGCTATTGGTTCTTTCTCATCAAAACTGATTTTTTCTAACTGTATAACACAGGATTGTTTAATGAATATAAAATAAATCTAAATTTTGTTCATTCACAGAAACAGTTTGTCTTTGATGTAGTCTTTGTAAATACATTCATGTAAGAAAATGTTTTTCTATGTTAGATTGACAAACAGGTGCCTGTCAGACTCTGCTACAGTATTTCAAGCACAAGTACTGTCTGAACTCACAAATTTCAGTTCTTTGGTGGTAGCTGTGTGAAAATACATCATGTTTTTGTATAGCTAGAAACACTATATGGCATCAATGCACAATGTCTCTGCCCCACAGTAGAGGCAGCTACACTCTGCGCCATCTGTCCTCTGCCCCATAATCCGTCTGCCTTCTGCTCCACATTTGAGGCTGCTGCACCCCTGGCCCACTGTCTTCTCCCACACAGTCCAAAAGGTGAAGCTGTGATCAGCAATACTGAGCCAGTGCTCACTGCTATAGGCTGCCAGCCCACTGGAGTTTGACAACAAGAACCAAGGATTGCAGTGCCACTCGAGACCTTTCCATAAACAATAAGCAATGAGAGCTGATTTCTTCAAATGTAGTAAATTTATTGCTGTGTAGCAAACATGGAAGGTCTAACAGCAAAGTACTCTTTCTTGAGGTGCAGCAGCCCTGACTTTTTGGGCAGGAGACAGAGGAGGCATCAGGGTACAGCAGCCCAAACTGTGGGACAGGAGCTGCAGCCATGTCTGTTTGGGACAAGGCACATGGCAAGAAGGATGTTACAAAGGATCTGACTCTGGTGGTAGGGGCAGCAGGCTGCAACTGCTTCAGCTGTAGAAGCAGGGGACAGGATGCAGAAAATACCCTTACTCTTGTAGCAAGTGGCAGCATGGTGCAGCAGCCCTAACTGTGGAGGTAGGGGACATGGAATGGGATGCCATAAAGTGTTTCTAGTTATACACATACATGATGCATTTTCACACAGAAACCACCAAAGAACTGATGTTTTGAGTTCAGACAGTACTTGTGCTTGAAATACTGTAGCAGAGTGTGACAGGCACCTGTTTGTCAATCTGACATGAAACAAAAATGTTCATATATGGATGTATTTATGAAGACTACATCAAAGCAAAACTGTTTCTGTGAATGAACAAAATTTAGACATATTTTATTCATTTTGTATTGGGGTTGACAACCACAAGGCACACCCCACGCCTATTGCTACTTGCAGGGTGGGTAGGGTGTAGGGTTGGAAACCCTAACACAACATTTCCTGCTTTTGACACTGAAATCCTAACTAGTGTATTGACAAAGTGTTTTGCAAAGAATCTATTTAGTTAGAAAATGGTCAAGAAATCCTTGGGCTCTCATTAGCCGATAGGCTTCCAGGGTGGTCATCTATCAGACAAAAGAGCCTGGGTTTTAAAAGTGCTGGTGCCAAGGTCCACACCACAAATAGCAGAGGGCAAGAGAATTTGAAAAAGTGGCATACCCAACATTTTTTGTGTCATGGTAACCACTATTTACCCAGTAGTTCATATAACCCCCATCACAAATAATCCATAATCAAGCAAAAGAAGACTCTAATAAATAAATACATGCCATGAAGTGACACCATCCACAAAACTGATACAGGCAGGTTTATGTCTCACTCCATAAAGTCAGCCACTAAATTGTAAACCAAGCCGTCAGGACATCAATTAACAGGCAAGACAATCAGATGGAGTCTTGTAGGGTGATGTATGCGTCCCTCATTAAACAATGACCTGCACATTTACAAACGAAACATTACCTACCAGATAACAGCAGCAAACACTAATACTGTCAACAAAACATAAATGAGTGTAAAATGTTTACTGGTGCCATACATTACCACGACAGTTCCATACCTCGCAGCAGTTCCACAACTCGTCTGTCTTACTTTTACCACCATGTGTCTTGCTACTCCCAACCACAACACCTCTGACACAATCACATTTACCTAAGCACCCAGTGCTCACCAGTTAGACTGCTCATAGATCCCCGCTAACACTTATATTAGTTTACCCTACATGGATAAGCAGGAATGCAACTGTACCTTTTCCTGCTTTTCATTTCCTTCTTTCCTCTGTAGTTTCTTAACGGGTCTTTTGTCAGTGCAGTGCTCAACTTATCGTGATCAGTGAATGGTGAGTGGACACCCCATTCACAGCAGCAAAAGAGGTTTACATGTCCCAAATTCCTTACTGTGCAGAAGCTCCATATTTTCTTTCTTCTGCACTCCACTCTCTTTCACTGGCAGGGCTTTGTAAAATTTACACCAAGCCGGTAGCAGCATCAAAACAAACAACAAATTGAAGGGGCTGAAACTAGCAGTAGATAAAGAGTCATAACAGCAGCCCCTACTGCCAGCCCTAGCTAATGACAGTACAGGAGGTACTACTTCACCCAAAAAAGAACTACAAATACAATTCTAGCCATTTTCATAGCATTACTTTATTGTTTTTTAATCCTATAAAAAATTACACATGTAGCCCATTTTCTAAGCTAATAATAATATCCTCCAGGGATGGCAATACCAGACTTTCAGGGGATATAAGGCCTCCACCTGTGGTGTTGTGCCTCATTACACCCCTGGCAGTCCGGTATTGCCCAATACAGCCCACCCCTGTTGGATTTTATTGCTTGCATACATAGATAGACAGACAGACAGACAGATAGATAGATAGATAGATAGATAGATAGATAGATAGATAGATAGATAGATATTTGTACAATAAGCATCTACCCAAAAGCCATTGTATAAATCCATTGTGTTTCAACATACGTGTAATACATTTTAGAACCTAAAATGTATCTGCATGTGTTGCATAAATGTTACCTTCAAGTAAACCCTCTCCAGGTGGCACTGCTCCCCAGCTTACTATCCCTCTTTCCACCAAACATTTTGAATTGCTCCATAAACTGAAACATATATTTCTTCACTAGTACAGTCTTCTTAAACACCCGTGTTGTAGCTTTCACTGTAGCTTTCTTGTTCAGTATTTTGTTCTCTTTTTTTTTTTTTTTTCATACAAGCAACAACAGCTTGCCCCAGAACTGCTCATGGTTTCTCAAGTGACACATTCAAATTTTTCAGCACCAGTATAGTTAGGTTGAAAAAGGTTTTAATGTTAAACCCCAATTTTTGTACCGTAATAACTTTGGTGGCGATGTTCAGTTTGGCTGTCAGGGTCTCAAGATGAGAAAAGTTTCCTGCTGACATCTTGTGCAGTTTCCAAATACTGAATGCCAGTTTTTAATAAATTACATTTTTCCCTGTATTGAATATATATATATATTTCTTTTGCTCTCATGTACAGACTAGATAGTATGCAATTGTTTCACAAAACATTCAGGGTAGAAACAGCCAATGTTGAGGTAGTGCCTCCGAATAGTTTCGTGAAATAAATTTTAAACAGTTTTAGAGATATAAGGATTGTATTTGTTTTTCTGAGCATGCTTAGTAAGGTTTTTGGATAACTCTCTGATACGTAACAATAAAAACATGGATTGTGAGATTTTATCATTCATGATTTACTGATTGTGAGAACAAATATCAGTCATGATGGCTGCCATCTTCTTTTTAAAATAAATACACTGGAAATACATAAAAATTATGTATTTTAAAAAGCAAACACCTTAACTAACTGTAGGTAAATGGGACCCATTTAGCTAGATTCTGTTTTTCTTTAAAAAAATGCCAGAAATATATTTTCTAGGTAACCTGAACTCCAGGGTACCAGGCTTAGCCAGAGGCACTTTACACCTATGTTCTCTGTAAGAGAACAGTTGGAATTTTTTTTACATCTTCCGCTGCAGATGGAGACATGCTGCTAGCTTCTGTGCCAGCATAAGCCTTCAATCTTGATCTCTGTCTGTCTATATATCTATCCATCTGTTGATGTATCTATTTTGTTCTTTTTCATTTTTCATTCCCTCTTTTCACAGCTCAGCCAGACCTCATGTTTCCCTGATGCCATAGTATATTAGATAAAAGCAGACTGGAGTGCCCGCCCCTGGTATTGCTTTGCCAACCCCTCCTCCAGATCAGTCCCCAATGAATAGGTGGCAACACTGGGTGCCCGTGCCTGGTTCTACCATAGAGTTAAGCCAACACTGGTGTGAAAATCCCCAGTGTCAGATTCACATCTATTGTAAACCTGCAAAAGAAAACAGTCCCTCAGTGTCTTTTTATTTTTAATGAACCTTTAAAAAGAAAATGCAACCTCACCAACCTGAACCATACACACCAACCACCCATCCAATCCCATCTCCCACTCAGCACCCACCACCCCACACATCATTACTTGAACATGTCCCATGATTTAGATCCACTCTTCAATCAAAGACACATCTTGCTGCTGGAATCGACAACTGAGACTTGAGAAAACTAGTTAAGTCTGGTTTAATGTATTTCAATTGCTTTTGAACTTTTATGTACAACTTTGTCATTTTTGAATATTCTTATAGAAAACTTTTATCATGGCCTTTTGGGACCCCACCTCATGGACAAGCCAGGAAAAATCTTTGAAATCCATTCTGAAAGGCAATTTGCAGTTCCTCCATAAATTTTTAATGTGATTGAAAATTTTCACCTACGGATTCATGAGGTAGTGTCATAAGAAGACTAGACCCATAGAATCATGGAAACTTGATGGCAGAAATGGTCCATACCAGCCCATCTAGTCTGCCCCTACCCCTTACTCATCCTTCCTTCTGCCAGCCCCTTCCTCCTCCCGCTTATTCAGCCCCATATGTCTGTCCCATGCCCTCTAGAATCCATCCACTGTTTCATCCCCCTACCACATCTTCTGATAGTCTGTTCTAGGCCTCCATCACCCTCTCCATGAAGGATTGCCCTCACATTGCCTCTGTATCTTCCTCCTGCAGTCTTAGGCTATGCCCTCTAGTTTTAGCCCCCTTTTTTTAAGTAAACACACTTCCTTACTTTGTTGATCCCTTCAGATACTTAAAAGTTTCAGTCATGTCCCCTTTCATTTCTAGTCTCCAACATGTATAGCCAGTTCCTACACCTTTGTTTATATGTCTTCCTTGCATACCCTGCACCACCCTGGTTGCCCTCCTCTGAACTCTCTGTATCCCTTCTATGTCCTTTTGTAGGTGTGGTCTCCATAACTGAACTCTGTACTCTAGGTGCAGCCTCACTATAGCTTTGTAAAGAGGATCAGTAGCTCCCTACTACTGCTAGTAAGGCCCCAGCCGATGCATGCCAACATTATGTTGTCCTTCCCCACTGCCCTGCTACTGTATATTGATTTCCTACCTTAAGTTTGGAAGATACAATAATCTCCAGATCCCTAACCTGTTCATTACTTTGCTCTCCTCCCTTTTAGGGTGTATCTTGCTCATTGGTTCCTACATCTCAAGTGAACCACAACATACTTTTGGCATTAAACTTCAGTTGCCACATCTCTGACCATTCCTCAGGCATCTTCAGGTCCTGCCTCATGCCCCACCCCAGGAGTTCACCCTATTGCAGATCTTTGTATCATCAGCAAATAGGAACACCCTCCCTCAGCCCTTCTGCTATATCACTGATGTAAATGTTAAAAAGGAGGGGTCCCAGTACTGATCCCTGGGGTACCCCAATCATCAGCCCACATCTTGAGTATACCCCATTAAGCATCACTTTCTGGCTTCTGCCCACAAACCAGTTCTCCACCCACCTGATTATTTTCACCTCTACACTTTCCAGCTTGCTTGCCAACCTTCTATGAGGGACAGTGTCAAGACCTTAGTAAAGTCCAGATAGGCTATGTCCACTGCCCTCCCTAGTTTATCTCCTTCATCACCCAATCAAGAACTAAATCAGTTTCATCTGGCATGAATTTCCCATCATGAAGCCATGCTACCTGCCATCCTGCAAGCCACACTTCCAGGTAGTCTACCAACCTCTTCTTAATTAGTGTTGAAAATTTGACGTAAAATATAGTAAAATGACCAAGTTAATAGTGACCATTGCAATATTTCAATATTCACTCATAACTGCATTAATTTTCAATATTTTGACTCCAAACCTAGAAACATAGAAACAGACTTTGACGGCAGATAGGACCGCTGGCCCACCTAGTCAGCCCATTTCCTACCTACAGGATAAGCTGCAGATCCTAGTTAACCAACAGCCTATTTCTTTCTACAGCTTCCTTCCAACTTTCAATATAGCCATTTTTTCACATCACCTCATAAATGTGATACAGTATATGTCATTTTCTGAATCCTTGATGAGACATGTTTTCACTCAAGTGATGCAAAATGATGTTTCAGAGAGTAGTCTATAAATGCCACATGTCATGTTTATAAAGGGAAGTCATAAAATGACTATCTTGGTAATCTGGGATCAAAATTTTAAAACTAACTAAAAAACATTATGTGTCATACCAGTGTTTACCCCAGCAGGTAGTGCTTTTGGTCCAGAGCCAGTGGGCTGAGTTTGGGGTGAGCTCAGTGTCCCAAGTGGATGGGCATAGGCTGAGGGTACAGCACTGTCATAGGACAACACCCCAATGTGGGAATGGTAGGTGCAAGGTAGCCTGCATTGGCGAAAGTAAACTTTAGTAAAGAGAGCTTTTCTCTGGGTATAGGGCTCTGCACCTTTGCACCCATGGGTGCCAGAAAGTCCTGTGCTTCATCTGAGAGATGGATTATTTATCCTGTGCATCTACATCTGGGGTCATGATGGAAGCACAGGACCCAGAGGGCCCTGTGTTTCTTATGTCCACCAGCCAGCCAGTCCATGAATTACTGACATCCATTGCTGCACTTCTATAGATGGACAGAGTCTTCCTTGGCCCTGCACATCTGCATCTGTTCAAAAGGACCTGCATAAGTGAGGATATGATTTTGTCATTTCAGAAAGAAATGACATTGTTTTGCAAACAAAAAAACTGCATTAATGCACTAGTGAGGGTTGAACAGGGTTTCAACTCTAACTCCCACTCCCAAGCAGCAAAAGGACAAGACCACACAAGCAACCACAGAATACCATCATCAGGTAAGGCAAACAACATACAACTGTTCCTAGATGACACAAATGCAGTAGTACTGATGTGCTCCTTTTTGATATTTGTATCTGTGGTTGCATAATCGCAGACCCCACAAGGTCTTGTGCTTATCGTGTGCTGACTGAGAGAACTTGTGCTGCTGTTCATAGGTGGCTGGGAAGTCCTGCAAGTTGGGAATTAGCCCTACTAGTGATTCTGCTGTGCTTTTGGGACTGTACGACCTGCGCAGTGTGAGAGGCTGCAAGTAGGTCTGTACGTGTTTTTCCATTCTGCCCAAGTGATCTGGGGGGTTAGGACCTGCATGTCCTGAGGTGTGACTTCCTGATAAAACATCGCACCGCTCGCCAGCGGCTTGTATCATGTGCTGATTGAGAGAACTTGTGCTGCTGTTAGGTAGGTGGCTGGGAAGTCCTGCAAGTTGGGAATTAGCCCTACTAGTGATTCTGCTGTGCTTTTGGGACTGCTACACGACCTGCGCCCAGTGTGGAGGCTGCAAGCAGGTCTGTGCGTGTTTTCCATTCTGCGAAGTGATCTGGGGGAGTTAGACCTGTCGTTCTGAGGTGTGACTTCCTGATAAAACATTGCACCGCCGCAGGCGGCTTGTAGCATGTGCTGACTGAGAGAACTTGTGCTGCTGTTCGTAGGTGGCTGGAAGTCCTGCAAGTTGGGAATTAGCCCTACTAGTGATTCTGCTGTGCTTTTGGGACTGTACGACCTGCGCAGTGTGAGAGGCTGCAAGCAGGTCTGTATGTGTTTTTTCCATCCTGCCCAAAGTGATCTGGGGGAGTTAGACCTGCACGCCCTGAGGTGTGACTTCCTTAATAAAACATTGCACCGCCACGCTGGCGGTAGCCACTGGTATTGGAAATGTTCAGCTGACACAGGAGGGTTAGGCTATGTTTTATTATGTGTATTTGAATGAAATGTTGTAGTTAAAAGCCTATTATTATGTGAGGTTGAGAACCAGTTAATTTGAGGGCACGGCTATTAGTAGTTTCTTATATTTGAAGTTAGGCTTGGCGAGTTATTTTTAATTTAATTTGTTTATTATTTATATTTAGATATTTCAGAATTTGCTGTGCCTTAGATGTATATGGGCTATATAGGAGGACTAAAGGGGCTAGAATTGTCTATGATAGTTTGATGCTGTGTGACCTACGCCCTTTCATCCCCTTCCAGTCTCTGATGTTACCATCAGACGTTGTTGGGAGATGGGATTGAAGGGATGGTGTCGGTCATGCACCATCAAGAAGCCCTAGTTTGGGTTATAGGAGGATTGAAGTTGTCAGGTCCAGAAGGCACCCTGGGTTGTGATGAACACGTGGGAGAGGTCATACGCTTGGTGTCCATCCCCAGGGGCCTGACCCCAAATGAATGGCCAGGTAACCTGTGGGGCTGCATCACCCCAAATCCCTGACGGCAGTGCTTTGTAATGCCAGATCAATCAGAAATAAGACAGCAATTATTGCTGCCTTGATTTCATCGGTCGATCTGGCTTTTATTACAGAGACTTGGTAGAGATGATGCGGCTCAATTTTGAGGCCGCAGTCTCCCTAGGTATACCGTGGTGCACTGCCCCAGAGTGGAATGCAGGGGTGGCGGTGTAGCCATCTGTTTTAGATCCAGCCTGACCTTCACTGTGTACCCAGTGAGAGCCCCGGTTCCTTTGAATGTGTGGCCATCCGGGAGGACCTGATGTGGCTGCAGGATTTTTTCATTTATCGCCCTCCTGGGTCGATGGGAAATTTCTGCAGGTGATCAAGGATTTCATTGTTGCAGATCATTGGAATCCCCAGATGTGTTTTTCTGGGGGATTTCAATGTTTGGTTCGATAATGTGAATCACAGATATAGCTGCGAATTTTTTCAGATTATGTCCTCCTTGGTCTGATGCAGGCAGTTACTGCACCGACTCATCGGGATGGCCACATGTTGGACCTGGTGTTCTCACTGGGACTTGATATTAATGATGTTAAGATCAATCTGGTCCTTTGGTCCGATCATTGCATGGTGCAGTTCATGCTTGGGGCTCCCGCCATAAGCCCTTCCCTGTTGAGATGATTTGCTGTCACCTTTACAGGGTTTGACCCCTGAGGGTTTTTTGGCAGCAAATTTGTCTAGAGTGGGTGATGCATGCGCGGGGAGATGATGTTGTCGGGTTGGCGCTATAATGGGGTGTTATCGACACCATTAACTCTCGCACCTGTCGTGCTCTGACCCAGAACTTTGTACCTGAGGTCGCCATGGTTTGATGGCGAGCTCAGGAGATGAAGAAGATGGGTCGGAGATTGAGCGCTGCTGGAGGAGATCCCATCTGGACGTGGACAACTGGCCCTGTGTGCCCACTATGTTGGGTACCAGGAGGCAATCAACCATAAGAAGACAGTGTTTTTGTCCAAGGAGATTGCTGCCGGAAGGAACCGACCGGCCTCACTTTCCAGACTGTCGATAGAACTATTACATCCTGTCTGTCTACGGCTCGGAGGGCTTTTTTCAACATCGGTGTGAGGATTTCACCGGGTTCTTTCGGACAGGGTGTTCATGATCCAGCGGGCGCGGCTCCTTCAGCCAGCTATACGACATAGCTGGCAGTGATCACCTGATGTGTTCTGAGTGCACTCTGTCTGGTTGGGGAGAGTTTAGACCAGTGGAGGTTGGTGAGGTTATTGAGGTAGCAACCAATCTGAAGCATACCTTTGTGAACTGGACCCGGTGCCAGCGTGTTTTTAATGAGATGCGTTGACTCTGTAGGGCGGTGTTTGCCTTGATTGTACGGTGTTCCTTTCTGAGGGTGTCTTTCCAGATGCCTTGAAGGAGGCTCTGGTGAGACCCTTAAAAACCATCTTTGGACCCAGAGATCAAGGCAAATTACCATCCAATCTCTAACCTTCCATTTTGGGAAAAGTTATTGAGAAGGTGGTAGCGCTTCAGTTGGAAGAGCATCTCATATCTCATGAGTTGTAGAACCCTTCCAGTCAGCTTTTTGTGCCAGACATAGCACTGAAACTGCACTTGTTCGGTGCAGAATGATCTCCTCAGGGCTAGAGACCGGGAGACAAGACAGTTCTTGTTCTCCTCAATCTCTCTTCAGCATTTGACACTGTGGACCATTGTGTGCTGCTTGCTCACCTTGGGGACCTATGTGGACTCACCGGTAATGTCATCAAATGGTTTGAGTCCTTTCTTACCAACAGGAGGCAGTGGGTTATGATGGGAAATTTCATCTATACCCAGCCTACTTCTTTGCTGAGTTCCTCAGGGATCAATATTGGCTCCAATGTTGTTCGCAGTGTACATGCTGCCTCTGGGTGGGATCATTAGGAAGTATGGCTTGAGTTTTCATTGCTATGCCGATGATACTCCGCTGTACTCTTTCCTTTGCCTCAGGAACATCAAATGCAGTGGATGTGCTTAATATCTGCCTGACCGAGATAAACGACTGGATGGCCTCCAGCTGTTTGCAGCTGAACCCCGATAAGACGGAGGTATTAGTAGTGGAGTCGAACAGAGTTCATGATAGGATGGCCTCTGACACAGAAACTGGGCTTGTCCTGGATCTGTGCCATTGAAGGTCTCCTCTTGGGTGCAAAATCTTGACGTGATTCTGGACAGAGATTTAACCATGGAGGCCCAAATATCCTCCGTGGTTCATACCTGTTTTATCATCTTAGAAACACTGCCAGGATTAAGCCCTTGTTCCACCTCTGGACCTCCTTTGATACATGCCTTAGTCACATCTAGGCTTGATTACTGTAATGCGCTCTATCTCGGGGTCACGGAGGATCTCCTGCAGATTGCAGCTGGTGCAAAATGCAGCTGCCTGGTTGTTGACTGGGCAGCAAAAGTTCTGTCATATTACACCAGTTTTGCGTGAATTGCACTGGCTGCCAGTCAGGTGGAGAGTTCTCTTTAAGGTGGGTCTTCTCACCTATAAGGCCCTACACGGCAGGGCCCTGGTTACCTGTTAGACCTTCTGTCACCTGCCTTCTCCTCGCACCTCTTCGCTCCTCCAGTGAATGCCTGACCATTCTCAGAACTAGATTGAAATCCGCTGGCGACAGAGCATTTAGCGCCATGACCCTGTTCTGTGGAACTCCTTACCAACTACGGTCGAGAGAAGCTTCATCAGTGGATGTGTTTAAGGCCCAGCTTAAGGCCTTTTTCTTTCTAAAGCATTTAATGTTTAGATAAATATTTATAGTTAAGGTTTGGTTTTTGTTAGATTTGTATTTATTATGTGTGTTATATACCTATTATGCTTAAAATGTTTGTTTTAATGTTTGTACGGCACCCAGAGCCTCTGGGATTGGGTGTCTTTTAAATAAACTTTGCCTTGCCTTGCCTTGCCTTATGTAGCCACACTGTGTGCATGTCATACAGTGTGTATGTGTATGTGTGGCTGCAGAAGTGCAGGCTTACAGACAGAAGGTTCCCATGGAGCCTGCAACTCTGCAGTCAGATGTACTGTGCATACTATACAAATTATCTTGCTAGATAGCATGATCGATAGTGCATGGTTTTCATTAGCTACTGCATAACTGACAAACTGCTACCCCTTGAAAATGTGTTTAGATCCACTGCTGAAACTATGATACTCACATTGCAACAGTCCCTATATTTGCATAACTACAGGTCCCACAGGTACTTGCCTTTCTGGAGCCAAAAGTTGGCATGTATATCTTGCACCTGTGGCTGAAGAGGTGCAGACCCCTCAGTGGCTTGCACTTCTGCACACAGAAGTACTGTTGCAGTTTGTTATCATGGACTTATTTTAGTGTTTGTGCTTCTGCAGCCAGAGGTCAGTGTGTATATCTTACACCTGTGGCTGCAGAAGGGTAGGCTGATCAAGTATGTGCATGTCTTACAGTGTGCATGAGTACCTGAAGTAACAGATACACTGGCCCCATAGGAAGACAAAAGAACTCTTGTAACATGGGTATTGTGGATTTGTATCTGTGGCTATCATGGTCCTGTGCTTCAGCACCCTGAAGCAGTGTTGTCATTTGAGTATCTTGGATTTCCATCTGCAGTGACAAGTGAGTGTCTATATCTTATGGTATGTGTACCACAAATACAAACCCACAAAGGTAGCACATCAGTACTACTGCATTTGTGCCATCTGAAGAAGTTGCACGCTGTTTGTCTTACCTGATGGTAGTTGTCTGGGGTTGCTTTGTGGTCTTGTCCTTTGCTGCTCGGGAAGTGGGGTGGAGCTACGATTGTAAACTTTAAAACCATATTTCCCAACTTTTGTGGCATTATGTTGAGCCCTAACTGGTGCATTGATGCACAGCTTTGCAAAGAATATCAATATCTATATCTATAGTAGGCTATGCTAAACCCCAGACTTTGCACTTTAATAACTTCACCCCATTCAAAGGATTTGGATGAAGTTTTGTATGTGCAGTCTCAGACCAAGGTCCTTTGATGTGCCAAATTTGTTGTGGTCGGATGCGGATTCCAAGATGCAGACAGAAAAAAAAAAAAAACGGGTTTCTACTGTGTTTGTTTTGTTATTGCCTATGACACAGAAAGTTTTGGAATTTTGGTCTAAAATTTTGAGGATAGAAAGTGTTTGGGCCAGAGGGGTGTCTTTTGCTGCTTTGGTGAAAAATATTAATCTGTTCCAGAGTTACAGGTATAAGGATTTTGAATTTTGGTTGAAGCATTCTCAGTGCAGTTTTTGGGTAGCTGTTTGGAAAGAAAATAGAATTTGGTCCATACAAAGATCCTTTTTCATATGGGGTATTCTTTTTTATTTTTTGTGAGAAAACATTCTTTCTTCATATGGCCACAATTTTGTTTCTGTTTTTCACCCCCAATTTAAAAAAAATAATAAAAATCATATCCTGTTGACACACCAACACATCTATCTTGCTAATCAGGACCCTGTTAGGTGGATTCTGGAGTAACGTTTTGGAAAAATGACCAGAAATGTGTTTTTATACATGTTTAAATCTTTTTCATGACTGTAATTTCTTTTTCGTATGGCCACTCGAAAAAGGAATTGGACCATATGAAAAAATTCCCTTCATAAAAAAAAGAATTTTGACTTAGCTTTTTCTGACTTTCTTTTTCTTATGAAGGTATCCTTTTGATATGAATGGCACAGCCTCACATAAAAATGCCTTCATATGAAAAAGAATTAGGTCTTAGTTATTTCTTCATATTCTTTTTCCTATGAAGGATCATTTTCACATGAATGATGTAACCTCATGAAAAAGGATTCCTTCATACATGAAAAAAATTTGACTTAGTGTTTTCCACATTCTTTTCTTATATGAAGAGATCCTTTTCATATAAATGACACAACCTCATAAAAGGATCTCTTCATATGAAAAAAGAATTTGGACTTAGTTTTTTCACATTCTTTTTCATGTGAAGGGAAGTTTTTTCATATTCTTTTTTGTGAAGGATCTTTTTCTTGAGGTTCTCTAGTTCATATGAAAAGATCGCTCATGTGAAAATTTTATTTGAACTTAGTGTTTTTCACATTTTAACTTCAACAAGCCATAACTCTCTGATTACTTTCAGTTAAGGGACAATCTATATATCGAAAGAAAGGTCTTAATGAGTATTACAAGACTAACACATACTGCCACCACCCTCAAAAAGAATAAGAGGCCATATAAAAGAAATCTAAATTAAAAATCAAAATTCTCATAAAATAACAGTGAAAGTTTAACTAGCCATACAACCAAGCAAATAATGAACATGGATGTATGTACAGTATCTATGGAGGGACAGAGGTACAGTGCTCAGAGGGCCCTGTGCTCTACATAGGCAAATGGATATGTTCACACAGGTCCCAAAGGACCTGTATGAATGAGGATAGGATTATACTATCTCAAAGTAAAGAATTCTTTGCAAAGACTTCACTAATGCGCCAGTTAGGATTCAGATTAAACTGACAAAAGTAGGAAAAGGTGGTGCTAGGGTTCTCAACTCTAACATCCCACCCCCCCACCTGCAGGCAGCAAAGGGAAAACCATTACATTTCACCACTCCTGATTCTTCACAATCAGGCCTGGGTGTTCTTTGGGATGTCGACCAACGCTCACTCCATTCTCATATAGTTTGCACATCACAACCTATTCAGTGATGGATTGGGGTGAGTTAGAGTTGACAACCCCAAGAAAGACCCTAGTTCTAATTTGTGATGACTCAGAAGTTGGCGAAACTAGAATGGTTTTTCCTTTGCTGCCTGCAGGATTGTAGTGGTCTACTTATCTTGGTTTAATATGAACCCTAACTGGGGCATTAACAAAGTTTTTGCAAGAATATTTTCAGGGCACGGCAGTGTCCTTATAGTTAGGGTTGAGTAGGTGTTCAATGTTAAATTTCTCTTTGCACCTTACAAGTTTTGACAGCATTTGACAAAATCAGTTGACATTTTGCATGTATTGTCTAGGAGGTAAAATTTAAATCTGTGGAACATTTTGTGAGTGCCATTTGTGCAGTTTCTGAAATCACACACACTGTGTAATTTTTTGTAGATGTGTAATTGTTTCCTGTACTTAACATGTGATTTTCTTTTACTGTCACCTACAGCCTACATGGAATGGAATTTGTTTCCCAAACTTTCCAGGCACAGGTATGATGTCCTAAGTAGTGCTTTTGAAAGGTTTGGTAAAAAATAAGATTAAATGATTTCAGATTTATAAGGCTTTAAAGCTTTGTGTTTTTCTGCTCTGAGCATGTTCAGTAAGGTTCTTGGGACAACATTCTGATGTAACACTAACAATTCTGTGTCATGTGACCCTTTTTGTTTCTCAGCACCACAAAACATTTTTGTGCCATGAGTGACACCGTCTTGTTTCTTTTCCCCACCAAATAAAAACACAGACAAAACATAAAATGTTATAATTTAAAAAAACACAAACATTTGAAACTAGCTAAATGGGACCTGTTTAGTTAGATCCTGGTGTTTACTTTTTAAACAAATTGCCAGAAGTACCTTTATTGGGCCCTCAAAATGCAAGGTGCCTAGCTTAGCAAGAGGAGCTGTTTGCCTGTGTTCTCTGTATGAGGACAATTGAGTTCTGCAGCTGCAATTGAATCCTGCTGCAGACAGCAGTGAGAGGAGTGAGCCACCAATCCCCTGTTCTGTCTGTCTCCATCTGTCTGCCTGTCTATCATCTATCTATCTATCTATCTATCTATCTATCTATCTATCTATCTATCTATCTGCCTACCTATTTCTGTTTTTATTAATGGACCATGTGCCCACCTTTGGTACTGCTTCTCTTCTCCACCCTCCTCCAGGTCTCCAGTCCACCCTTCCCTATCTTGACATGAATACATATGCTATGTTCCCACTGAGGTGTATGCCTGTGTGGCCACATAACAACCACAGAGCAACCAAGCACTGATGAAGTAGTAGCACACAAAACACAACACAGCTGATCAGTCAGTGAATGCTAAGACAAGCATACTTATGCAAAGCTGCAGTGTGCACTTGCTGTATGTTGCTAGTGATTACAGGGGACTGATTACAGACATATACCCTCACCCCAGGTACCAGTACCAGGCCAGATCAAAAGGTTCTGTTAGACATCTCTGCTGCCCATACAGATTATATTCCGAAGTGTCGTTATTGTAAAAGTATAGTCATGCCTGGAGCTCCATGCTCCCAACAGTGTGACAATGGTGAGTCTGGCTAAGGATAATAGGAAATGAATGTATTCATAAAAACAACACAGCACTAAGCTGCAAACTTGTGATGAATGCCCTTGAGCTTTGTTCCCTCTTGTGATTATACAGGCTCAGAAACAAACACTGGTACCATAAAGATAAAATGCAAATCGACTTTATTAAAGAATTGCCAAACACCAACAGCTTGGTGGTAACAGACAAAACCTTGACTGGTTTGGCTGATACAGCATCATACATTCTGCCAGTTCTGCTACAGATGCAAACATTAAATGAAGTAATTCATGGAGTGAGAGACACGCTATTTGTATGCTGTAAAACATGCATTTACTGGCAGAAATGTAAGTTCCTGTGCCAAGCTTGTTTATAGAAAGAAATGTCCTCTGTGAATCTTACTGTACTTTAGTTTTTTGGGGCATGGCAGCATGATCTGCAGTATGGCTGATTAATTTGCTGCAGAGTCAGTGGTTACAGGGACTGAACTAGTTCCCCAGCATCCCTTGCCTAAAATACATTAAATGTATTATTATAGTAGGATATAGAAGTCCTTCATGATGGGGGCATGGCAGTAGTTCATGAAGGGATATCATTTCCTGCAGTGTAGGTAGTAGCATCTGACTGAACTTAGCCTCTACTTGCCTGACAAAGCTTCATTTTGTCCAAACATAAATGGATAGAGAAGCCATTTAGGTTGGGGGCATGATTAGCACAGTAGTAATTAGCCGTATCCCCTCTCATGTATGTTTACAGGCTGCCAGCCTGCCACATTTGCAAATAGTAAATAAAACAAAATAATTATAGAGTGAGAGACATGCTGTTTTTGTGCTGTAAACATGCATTTATTTTCAGAAATGAAAGCTCCTTGTGCTAAGCATGTTTACAGAAAGAACTAGTATCTCCTGAATCCTGCTGCACTTTTTTGGGGGTATGGCAGCATGATCTGCAGTAGTGATGCTGACTTTGCTGCAGAGTTGGTAGTATCAAGGACTGAACTAGCTGCGCCCACCTGAATTATCATCATATGACGGAGTTTAGACATCATTTGGATTGGGTCGGAAGCATGGCAGTATGATTGATACAGAGGTAATAGTCACTCATTTCCTGCAGTGTTGTTGGTAGTATTCTATCAGTTTAAGGACCACTGTCTTTGCTTGGTCATGGTGTGCTCATCGAACGGAGTCTCTGCTTGCCTGACCAACTGCATCTTTCACCTCACTTCCTGGCTGACTGCATAAGAGGTTCAGTGCCAAAGAGGTGCAAAGTGATGCACTGAACTTTACCAGCTTTTGCTGCATTGAGCTTCCTTTAGCCCACTGGAACCCCACCACTACCAGCCCAACCAAATGCAGGGCACCTCTGCTCTTCTTCAGCTCAAATGACCACACTCTTCATGCATGCCATGCCATATTGTGCAGTAGAAGTGAGATCAGACCTGCGCTTGAGCCCTGAAAAAATACATGAAGGGTGGGAAACCCAAAGAAAATGAGCAGCCATGACAGGAAAATAATGGTTTCCTGGCAAAGTGGGTGGGAGAACTAGACACCAGTGGCAAAGGTAAGATCAAAGTAGCAGGTCACAATAAGAGATCAGATCAGGGTATTTTTATTTTTTTGACATTTTATTTTTATTTATTTAGTTGAAAACTGGTGACTGAAAGGCACACTAAGCCAAGGCTCATTTCCAGGTGATACCTGGCAGAAGGGACCAGGAGTAAAAATTATTTTAGGTGAATACAGGGGTTTGCTAATCATGCCATTGATGCTGCAGCAAATCACAACATCTGAACTGCTTTATGCACATCTTTTTGTTTTGTTTTTCAAGAAAATTACTCTGTTAGCCTGACCCAAGCTGACCAGTGTTTAAAGCAATTGGGGTGGAGGTTGTCTGGTTGTTTTCCACAGTCCTGACATCACAGGAACAGTTTTTATTTATTTTTTAATTTAAACATTTGTTTGTCAGGTAAGTACAATGAGCCAATGCCCATTTTCATGTACGACCCAGGGGCTGTGTACATATACAGTCAAGATGTTTGCAATAAACAAATAACATCACAATACAACATTTAACATACATAACATAACATACAATAAATATAAAAATAATAATTAAAAGCAACAGCAATACAATTTATCAAAAAATAATTTCTTAACCTAATTTTAAAAGTCTGATGACAAACATTTTCATATAAAGCAACAGGAAGCTCGTTCCAATTTTTAGCAGCAGAGTAAGTAAGCGAACCATCCCCATTTTAGTCTTAGGGACATTTAACTTAATTTGTTGATCAGAACGAAGTTCCGAGAATTTATTTTAACATGAAGGAGTGAATATAATAGAGAATCAATCCTTGACGAAGAATTTTATCTGTTAATAAACATAAGCTGTATAGACAACCCATCCCGGAGGAAGCCAAGAAGATAGCCTGTACAGCTCACAATGATGAGTAGAATAAGGCAAATTGAAGGTAAATCTACAAATATCATGAAACACATTTGTAAGAAGATAAATCTCTATTTAACAAGTTAGTAAAAGAAATGCATTGTAATTCAGTTGTGGTAATAAGACACCTTCAGCTATTGCACGCCTTGCTGGTAGAGTCAACAGAGATTTAAACCTAAATAATACACCAAGTCTCTGATTTATCTGATGAGAAATATATTTTACATGATCAGAAAATTTAAAATGTTGATCTAAAAGGACGCCAAGATATTTAAACTGTTTAACCTGCTCCATCCCATTACCCAATAGATCAAAAATGGATCAATCCTGAGATCTTTTCAATCTAATTTGAGATCCAAAAGCATACATTTTGTTTTTGCATTATTTAATGCTAAACAGTTCCCCTTTAACCACACACATAAAACAGCAAAGTCTTTATTTAAAGACTTATTTATTAGTTCAACAGAAGTTGAACTTTATACAAAATAATATCTGCACAATGAAGATGTTTTTGTCTTTAACAGAAGCACTGCCTCTGACACTGCTTGTGCACCCCAGACAGGGCAAGGCTTTTATTATACCCTCCTGTGCTACCTGAGGGCAAATTTCTCTTGAGTGGTTGTCCATGGTGGTGTATTGTTACAATAGTAAATATATAGGACAAGCAACTTAGTTGTGAAAAATAATATTTGTGAAAATAAGGTGTTGGCTTGCTAATCACAGACTTAATTTCTTATTTCAAATCCTCCTGAATGGAAACCTTGCCAGACAACCTGGCACCTTATGGATGGTTAGAAAAATGAGGACCTTTTCATTTGAGGGACCTCTTCATTTGGAGTCTGTGTACATAGCTACAGAAGAGAGCAGACACATGTTAACTGCCCTCCATTGACCACAGTCCAGAGGGACATCGCTACCTTGTCTTATTTGAGGAAAACTCACAGAGAAGACTATCTGCAGGATGTTGTCTCAAGGAGGTGAAGGTAAGACTAAAAATATGTTTTGAACTATTTTGTGATGTTTGTCTTTTCTGGGGAATTTTCTGGGCATAGATTGCATTATGTGTTGGTGGTTATTGTAAATATAGCTAAAAATAAATGCACATAAGTTTTCAACAGCTGAGAAGGATGGAGTAGTGTTGCAGCACATTTTAACATGTTCTAATAAGAGCCAAGACAGTTGCAGTTTTGCGCTAGTCATGCATCGCATCCGCGGCTGCGGTGGTCGCATATGTGCATTGAAATTGCAGTGGCCATCTTAACCACAGCAATCTCTGTCATGCATGCGGATTGTGGTCATGATGCTCATGCGCAGTGCACTGAGATTGCAGTGACCATCTTGTGCACAGCACTGTCCATCACATATGCGCATTACAGTCACAATACTTATGCATGCACAGGCAACGCTGAGATAGAACAAAATAGAATGATATAACACTGCTGTAATGAATGGCACATGGTCATAATGTCACAAGACATTATGCTGCAGCAATATACTGCACTGCCAATACAGCACGATATATTGCATACAGCATCACTTATATTCGGATTGAATTGATTCAATTTCTTCAGGGTGTAACATATCCTTTGCATTGTGTTCACTTGGATCTGTTGTAATTTAACAGAGTACACATTCTGAGTATATGTTTTAATTATATACTGCCACATGATGTCCATTATATTCAGACCCAGAGCGTGTTCCCATTTTACCCTAATTTTATTAATACTGGTCTTTGAAGCATCTTGTATCGAATTATATATCAAGGAGATCAACGTTTTACCTTGCTTATTCCTTTGTATATTAGCTAAAGCTAGAGTGGGTTATGTGATCTTTATCTGTTTTGAGCACTGCTTAGTGAAACTTTTTAATTGATTATATTGAAATACTTGCTTATTTGAGAAACCACATTTACTAGATAAAATGGGAAAGTTTGTGTGGCCCCATTTTGCCATATATCTCCCATTTGAAAGGCACCTGCTTCCTGCCAGACTTTATAGTTTCTATTTGTCTGTGAAGGTAAAAATTATAATTCTTGAATATTGGTATATATTTAGTAATTATTTTCTGATCCACTAAATTCACTAAAAAAATACCACCAACAGCTTAATTTGGTTCAAGGTCAGTTGGCATTCATCTGTATACTCCTCCTTTGGTCATGCCTGAAAATAGGCAGAATTTGCCTAGTGCACTTACCCGGTCAACAAAACTAAATAAATAAAAATAAATAAAAATCCTAACCATGTTTGTAAAATTATCCAGCATTGATACATAGTTTTTGTTGTTATTGGATTTGTCATTGTTTGTCTGGATAACCTGAATGTAATAAATTCATGAGTGTTGGATAGCTCTGTGCTTGTGTTTCTACTATCGACGATGAGGATACGGATCTTGATTGTGCACTCAGTGGGATTCTGCATGAGAGAGAGTTTGCCTGCACACTGCAAGTACTGAGGAGGAGTCCTTGCAGCAGGGCTCTGATTTGTGCTATATTCTATCTTAGTAAAGGTATGCCATCAGTTTTATAATCGTGCCTTACCGGCTTTCTTGTGGCATTCTCTCTCTTCTGGCCAGAGGTTCCGTGTTTTCTGTCTCTGCAGATGTACTACGGAGGTGACGGTGGTAATTGTTCCTGAACTGCAGAGGATAGAATGGCCCTCGAAAGGTCAAGTACTGGGAGCTGAGCTGTGCTGTGCTGGAAGCTGGAACAGAAGCTGCTTTGTTAGAAGTCGGAAAGTCAGAGGTGGAAAGTCAAGGTCGAGAGAGACATTTGTTTTGCTTATTTTTATAAATGCAATACAATGCAATTTGAGCACCTTGATGACTTTGACTTCTGGTGACTTTCTGCTATAAACAGGGAGTGTAAGTTTTGCTGCTTGCTTGAACTTGTAATACCTCCTGTGTTGTTTCTAGCACTTTAAGCATTCTATCTCTCCGCTGGCCTCTGGTCTTGTTTGATAATTGACAGTTTATTCTATGTCATACTATGTCAGCACTATGCTTTTAAACTATAAATGTTTTTATATTTTATACCTCATGCCATTGAGGTCTGCCTAGCTGATAATTGGCTGTATTACAGTCACATACTTCAAACCCTTTAAGCTTATATATGCATGCCCTGTGTAGTCAGCTAGTTCTGCTTAGGCTGCTGTCTATTGTTTTGGAAAACTGCTATCTGCATGCTGAGTTTCTTAGTTTTTCTTGGCTTTACGCTCTGCGCTTGGTACCTTTGTTTTTAACCTTTAGCTTTTAGCTTAGCTTAGCTTAGTCTAGCTTCAGTTCTGATCTGTGGCACTGTGGCACTTTACTTTGTTTTATTTCCCGTTTACTGATTATAGGAAAGTGTCACATAACTTGAGATTTTCTGATCCCTGTTTGATCCCTGTTTCTAAGCTTGCATGTTCATGATGATATTTTACAGTTTGTAAGTATAGTTTTTTGTTTTAAAGACTTTTGCTTTCCTGGTTTTATTCCATGTTGCTGGAGTTCTACTTTGAATAATCTCCCTTTTCATTGTGTTTTATGAATTATTTAGTTCAACTTTTGTAGGATGCATATGTTTGTCCATTTGTTTTAAGTAGGCATTGTTGATTCTACTATGCCCAATTTGTACTTATATCCCTGATCTCTTACTAAGCTTACTACATTTTCTTTTTGAACTAAGAGACTGTTATGGTTCTCTTCTGAAAATGGATTATTAGTATTTGTGGATCACTGTGGAAATAAAGCATCTTCTGTATTGTGGGAAAAAGTAGGACTAACTTTCGAATATCTGTTGGTTGATGGACCGTTATACAAGTAATTGATTTTTTTGCACATTTTCACATTTGCATGACCTTTCTGGCTTTCTATAGTCCTTGAGCTGGATTGTATAGCCTATAAAAAGATACTTGTGGAGTCTGCATGTCATCATTTTTTCATATATTGGCTGCAGTTATTGGCTTTGTAAAGATCTTATGAAGACCTCACTTCAGCAGTCTTCCAGTTGCTATATCTGAAGAACAGTTTTTGTTTATCCTATATTATACTGTATTTTAATTTAGGTCCTCTGGTCCTTTTTTTTTGCCTATCTACTTAGTTAGTTTAAGGATGGTTGATAAAAGGTAAATATAAGGGATAAACGGGTAGAATCCAAAACCTACAGTAGGAAAAAATATGAAAAAAATGGTAAAGATATTCCTAAAGGAAATGTAAAGGGAATCAAAGGTGGCTGATCAAAAATAACAAATTTTTTTAATCCCTCTGTATCCTTTATGGAATTAAGAGGAAAGAAGGTGGCTAAAATTTCTACCCAACAGTGACATCTTCCCCATCTTCACGTGGTACATCTTGTGACAATCGTATTCCTCAACCCATCCTTTATTGAGGCAAATTCAGAGTTTGGAAGAGCCACAGACTTGGATATACAAGAGTTAGCCACGAGTCAAGAATAAACGTGGCAAACTGAAACAGTTAGCATTATAAAACATACTGTCCCTGGCCCTTCCTTAGTGAATCCTTTGGCCAAAGATGACGTGAAAATATGACTATCCTAGACAGCAGTGTAATTGAGTTAGCTAATGAAAAGAAATTTGTAAAACCTATCCTGGAAGTTGCTGATGGTTCTCAGATTCTGGGTTTAAGTAATCATTTAGTATCTCAGACCCTGAGTAAGGGCTTATTCCTAAATAACTTTGAGTCTTTCTTAACATCATATGTCATCAATCAGATTCCAAAGGATCATTTAATGAATGTAGATCCACCTAATTCTATTGCTAAAGGCCAAGCAAAGTATAATACGTGCAAACTAATACTGCTATGGAATCTAACAATGATCAGAAACTTTGGCTTTCTAATCAGAAATTGGAAAATATCTTATATGAGTTAAAACTGAAATTAAATTTGAGAACGAGCAGTTACTGGAATTTGTTACACTGTTTAGGTCATTTATAAAATTCTTTGTAAAAGAAAATGAGGGGCAATGGGTGTTGTTAATTATAGTAAGAGAAACAAGAATCCGTGATATCTGGAAACCAAGAGCAAGTTAACAGGTGTTCTGGTATTCCTGAACCAGCTGTTGTCACTTCCTCACTTAATGATAGTAGGTCTTAGCTGGTGCAAAATCGTTACAGGTCTTTAGAACTATTAGAGACGAAATCTCAAAGAAAGAGATAATAGAAATAGAAAATCTAATAAAAGAATTGGAAGAAAGAAAACTACATATCTACAACGATGAAATAATAAAGCTAAAAATCAAAAAAAAAAAAAAGAAGAGAGGATAGAAATAAACAAGTTTTGAAAATGGGTTAGCCGGAGCAAATACTATAAACCTTGATTCTAATCTTGACAAGAAGAAAAATGAGATTAGAACAAAACCAAAGAAAACTACAGATAAAAATGAATTTTGGGAAATTCTCTGAGTTAGACAATTCGGCAATAAAAGAAAGAGTAGGTGAATCAAGAGAGGCCATTAAGGAGTGTCTAATTGTAGCTGGCAATATGCTTCCTACTTTGTTTATAAATGGCCTCCATAAAGGGATATCAGAAAACAACTACCTTCTGAAATTAGCTACCTACAATTTAATCAAAGGTTTAGCTGTGCAAAATTGGATGGCAGGACTTACACTCAACCTATAGATATATGTATGGTGGGCAGAAAGGTTGGGTCTGTGTAGTACTTAGAAATGCATCAGTGAGATCTAAAATTCTTACCATAAAAGATAAATTTATGGATATAGGTATTACACTTGATGTAATGACAAGTGAGCCACCATTGGCTGAAGGAAAATGCCTACCTAAAAAAAGAAGTCTGGGAAATTGCTAGGGTTGAAATGAGAGGTGTTTCTGCTATTAAACAGCCACGAATTATAGCCTTTATTAAACCTAATGAAACAGTTTATAATATAAAAGGAGACGAGGAAAGGGTACTTTTAAAAGTGGCAGGAAACTGTTGGGGATTACAGTAAATAGTAGCTTTGTTTTGGATGATGATAATAGCCTAATTGAGTCAGTATACTCTATGGAGCACAGTGTTCGGATGTTGAATCACTTACTAATAGCACTGTCAATTGACAGAAGATTCTATTTAACAGCTACAGGCAGGACAGAAGGTTGATAAAGGGGTTATCAATATTTTAAGTTGGAACATTGCAGGCTTGAAGGAAATTAATGGATAAGGATGCATCAAATGGTTAAAACTTTTGCAATTCTGTGTATTCAGGAAACTTGGGCAACAAACAGTTGTGACCAATTGCTGGATGGATGCTCTGCTTGGTGTCACCAGCCTATAAAGATAAAAAATATGGGCACTTTAAAGGGGCTTAATTGTTTTATGGCTACTAGTTTGTTTTAGTATAATTGAGGTTAGCATTTACAATGACAATTTTATGTATATAGTGATTGCCAATGTTAACATCAAAAAGGTGATTTTAATATTTATGTTCCACCTGGCCTAAATGTTCATAGCTATCTTAGAGTTTTAGAAATGATTGAATGTAATATTGAGTCAGTAAAATTAAGATTCCTGGGGTTACATTTTTTAGCTGGGGACTTTAATGCTCACATAGGCTAAAAAATTGAGGATTACATGTCAGATTGGTGTATTGATGACATTGTGAATATACCTGTAAGGAACTCTAAAGATAGTTCTATGTGTAAAAGGGAAAATTCTTCTTGAATTCTTGGGTAAGCACAGTCTTAGAGTCCTTAATGGTTGCTTTAATGGTGACTGGGTGGGAGAATTTACTCTTCCGATTGGTACTAAAGGTGCAGTTTTGGATCTATGTATAGAGGAGGCTGTTAATTATCCCTTAGCCACATTTCTTAAAGTTATCAAATCATGGAAAGTGACCATTATCCTGTTATGTGTTTTATTAGCTTTGGTTTTGATAAAATCCATTTGATCATGTGGGTGAAGTCAATGCTGACTCTCACATGTGTATTAGGTATGGGAAAAGATTAAGTGATTATTTTTCAAAAGAGATATTGATAACATTTTGTGCAATGTCCAAGATAGTCAAAGCTGGTATACATTGCACAATGATGATCTTGATGAGTCAAAAAGCTAATCAAGGATTTTGATGATTTGATAGCCTGTACTGCTTCTGAACTTGGTAAAAGAATAGAAAAACAAATCATGTTGATATACGCTCTGGACAAGCCATGGTTTGATTATGAGTGCTATTACATGAGAAGAGACATTAAAAAGGTAGGGAAAGTTTTATCTTATCAAATACTTGGTGCCTTTAAAATCTTAAAAAGAATATAAGAGTATGCTGGTTAAGAAGAAAAAGCTTACCAGACCAGTCTATGGGTCGAATTACAAGAAAGCATACCAAGTAAAGATTCTAAAACATTCTGGACAATGGTTGCCTTTGGTTGTAGGGAAAGTAATATTTTATAACATCTTGGGAATGATCTGTCTTCGGATGAGACGTTAAACCGAGGTCTCATCTGCCTGATTGGTGGTAGTTCAGGTGGATGTTAAAGATCCCATGGCACTTATCAAAAGAGTAGGGGAATTTCCCGTGTCCTGGCCAAATTTCCTCATTCACTAAACACAACACCAACAGTTTAATCTAGTTCAAGGTCAGTTGGCATTCATCTGTATCCCCTCCCCAGGTCGTGCCTGAAAATAGGCATGATTTGTCTAGTGCACTTACCCAGTCAACAAAACTAAATAAATAAATTAATTAATTAATGAAGATAAGTGGGCTCAACATTTTAGTGAGGTGTATAAATTACACCAGGCCCCCATGAAGCTCCTGGTGATGGTTGTGTTTATGCTTTGGGTTGTGCTAGCTGCTATGGTTTCAATTTTCCCCAATGATGTTGAAAAGCATATAACTGCACAAAAAGAAACAAAGCGGTGGGTGTGGATGGTTTACTGGCAGAAGTTTTCCTACACAATCCAGGTCTCTGGGCATCTATCTGTGCCCCGATTTTTAGTATAATAAGTAATTACTTAATATTGCTAAAAGACTGGAATGGAATATAGTGGTTCCTCTATTTAGAGAGGAAATGATATGACCTAAGTTGCTATAGACCAATCACTCTACTTTCCGTCCTACAGAAAATGTTTTCAAGATTAATCTTGGACAGATTGATGGCCTGGTAGAAGAGAATGCTTTACTATCCAAATTTCAAGGGGATTTAAAAGGCTATAATATGCTGGATTGGCTTTTTTCTCTCAATTTTGTGGTCGATAAATATGTTTGGTAAAGAAAGGTACCCTTTTGTGAGTTTTTAGATATTAAAAGAGCCTTTGATTCTTTTAATAGAGAAAAGTTATGGGAGTCATTGAGAGAGTTGAATATTGATCCCCATCTATTAGATATTATTAAATTACTTCATTCTAACACTAGTATAGCGATTCATTATGGTAAGGACGGGGCTCTATCAAGGGAATTAACCATTAATACTGGAGTGAAGCAGGGCTGTTTTATTGGCTCGATTGTGTTTAATCTTTATATACTGAAAATTAATAAAAATATTATGACCATCGACTCTTTTGCACCAGCAATAAATAAGGAAGAAGTAAAAGCAATGTTGTATGCTGATGATGCCCTTTCATTTCTAGAACCCCGCTAGGTCTCAAACGGGCTATCTCCAACGCCATGAATACACTGCATCAACTCGATTTTGAATTGAATGTAAACAAATCTAAGATTCTGGTGATCGGAAATCAAAACATTCTGAAAAACATGGGTTATTGATGGTTGCAAATTTGAGGTGGTGAGGAGTTTAAATACTTGGGTGTTAAACTTGATTGGAATATGTCCTGGATTAACCACATGATGGAAGTAAAAAGAATGCTATTCAAACAATGGGGCTATCCATAATTTTACATCCAAATTTGCTAACAGTTCTTTTGTTTCCTTAAAAAATTGAAGCCAAGCTAATGAGTCAATTACTCTATGGCGGCAGAGAAATGTGGGTCTCTTTATTTATATAAAGAGACTCTTGAAATTATACAGAATTATTTTTTGAGATCAACATTAAATCTCCTAGGGATTGTCCATCATGCTTCCTTAGATTGGAGTCAAGGATGATCTCAGTCAAAATGAGAATACTAATAAGAGCCATTAAATACTGGGGTCAGCTATTGGAACTAAATAATACCTGTCTTCCCAGTTGTGCTGGGCTGAAGAATTGGGTAATAAAAGTTGAGAGGGCAGCCTGCTTTATTTCTTTATTTATTTGCTTTTGGTAACCTGGTGGGTGCACTAGGCATAAGAATGCCTATTTTCAGGCACATGACCTGGGAGAAAACAGCTTGAAATACATAGGTATACATGTGACGCAGCACATGAGATAGGAAGCACAATTAAGAGGGAATTACATACAATCAGACTAGGGTATTGAGAAACATTGATTCAACATGCTAATAAACGAGGGTATAGAGAAATATTATACGGTATAATGCAGTTAAGTACCATTTGGACAGGATACAACAAGATCAATACAATGTGAGAAACAGTCATTGCAATAGCAAGCATACATAGAAAACAATACAATAAGTGCCAACGATGTGTGGGTAAAGAAACAGGAAGGATGGAAGGAGGAGTGGTAGGAAGCAGAGGAAGAGGGTAAGGAATGAGAGAGAAGATATTTGAAGAGTTTTAGGAGAGGTAGAGAAAAGGTGAAGAGAAGTGGATTACCTGGGGAAAACAGAGTGCAGGGAGAAAGGATGGTTCAGGTTGAAAGCAAGTGCAAGGTAATGCACATGGAAACAAAACCCAGGAAGTGTACACAATGGGGAGTGAGATACTGACAACAGTAAAATAGAAAGGACCTAGGGTAATTATATCAGATGACCTAAAGGTGGGCAAGCAATGTGAGAAGGCAGTAAGGAAAGCCTGGGGATACTGGGATACATAGGAAAAGGCATCAATAGTAGAAAACAGGAAGTTGTTATCCCTCTGTACAGACAGTTGGTGAGACCCCATCTGAGTACTGTGTGCAGTTCTGAGACCCCATCTCCGCAAAGACATAGACAGAGTGGAAGCTGTCCAGAGGAGGGCAATCAAATGGTGCAGGGTCTGCACCAGAAGACATATGAAGAAAGACTAAAAGAGCTTAATATGTATACCCTAGAGGAAAGGAGGGAGAGAGGGACATGATAGAAACTTCAAGTACCTCAAGAGAATTAACAAAGTCCAAGAGGGTAGCATCTTCCAGAAAGAGATGCAAGAACAAGGGGCACAATTTGAAGATAGAGGGAGGACGGCTCAGAGGTAATGTGAGGAAGTATTTTCACTGAGAGGGTTGTGGATGCATGGAACAGCCTCCTGAGGAGGTTGTGGAGTCAAGAACAGTGGGGAACTTCAAGAATGCATGGGACTGGCATAAGGCAGTCCTAGTGGGGGTAGGAGGAAGTAAGCTGTTGGTTAACTAGGATTTGCAGCTTATCTGTTAGGTAGGAAAATGGGCAGACTGGGTGAGCCAAGCGCCCTTATCTGCCATCAAATTCTATGTTTCTATGTTTCAAGTGCAGGGGCTAGTAGCATGCAGATGCTCACGGTGAAGTTTCTAAAGCTAGCATGGGTGGTCGCTGACGAATGGTTTGAGGTATGGAATTCCAGTACTTAGGAGCCTTATAGGAGAAAGCACGTGCACTCATATTGGTTTTGCATCTGGGAATGTGGAGAGGGCCTGGACAGTAGATTGTAGCCCATAGGAGAGAGGTTGTGAGTGCAGCAGGGAGCAAGGGATAGGGAAGGGCTGATCTGGCAATGCTGTCAATTAGTGAAACAAGAGACTGGAGTCAATGGGCAGGAGCAAGGCCAATTTAGGTCAGCATAGAGCTGGCAATGGTGTTTGTAGTGTGGGGATGCAAAGGCATAGCGATAGATGCTATTATAGGTGGTGTCCCATTTATGGAGGGAGGATTTTGAGGCTGATAGGTAATGACTGAGCCATAGGCCAGGGGCTGGGAAAAGAAAGCCTTGTGCCACAGCAAGTCTAGCTGAAGGGGTAAGGGGTGTAGCTAGTGTGGTAGGCACTTCCTCTTAGCATTGACAGATTTGCAGGTGGTTATGTGCAGATCAAAATCTAGAGATTTGTCGAGTAACACCCAGATATTTAAAGGATCTGGTACTAACAGTGAAGAGCCATCTGCACACAAGATTTTAGGTCATCATGAGTCGCTTTAAGTCTGGCAGGCATGCAAAGAGCATAGAGTAAGTCTTATGTATGTTGAGAACAAGTTTGTTCTCAGCTAGCCAAGACTGAATACTAATGAAGTCCGAGGCAAGAAAGTGGTTTAAGTCTGTGATATTTCTTGCACTATGGTAAATAACTAGGTCATCAGCACAGAGCAGAGATGAGCAGGAGGGTACAAGGAGCGGGATGTCATTAATGAAGATTGAGAAAAGCAAGGGGCCAAGTATGGAGCCTTGGGGCACTCAACATGTATAGATGAAAGATCGATATGGCTGAGTTGAAAACTACAGCCTGTTTCCTGTCAGACAGATAGCTTTTGAACCAGGTCACTGCGTCAGCGGAGAAACCTAGGGAGCATAGTTTAGCAAGAAGAAGGGAATGGTTAACCAGGTTGAATGCCTTGGTTAAATCAATGAAAACCACACCTGTCAGGAGGCCCAAGTCCATAGAGGCATATATGTCATTTGTGAGTTTGAGGAGAGCAGTGGAAGTGCTGTGGCCTTTGCAGAAGCCATGCTGGGAACAAGAAAGAAGGTTATACTTCTGAAGATATTCTATGGATTGGGTGGCCAAGTTTTCCAAGAGTTTGCTAGCACAGAAAGAATTGCTATGGATGGTAGCTCTTAATTTCTTTAGGATCACCCTGTTTAGGAATTGGTGTTACTTTGGCTATTTTCCAGATAATGAGAACTATACCATGACATAGAGATAGGTTGAAGATTTTGGTTAGGTGAGAGTCTATGAGAGGGGCAAAAGCTTTCAGGAGCCTAGGTTCTAGACCATCAGATCCTGAGCTAGTGCTGTCAGGAATGGAGAGTAGCAGTTTTAGCACTTCTGCTCTTATAAGGCTCTGGAACCTAAAGGGAGGATGCGATGCTGAGGTATAGTGTCACTAGTGGGGGGAAGCGTGTGCAGGTGGGAAGGAGGCCAGGTAATTGGTTAGATTTGAGAACCGATGATTGAAAGAGTTTGCTATAGTCACTGGATTATTGCAGTGAATGCCATAAATGCCATTTATCAGCATATCACTAGCATGGCTCTATGATTTGTACCAAGGAGTGTTTTTATGGTGGACCAGAATTTCTTAGAGTCCCCTGCAGCTTTAGTAAGTAGGTCTCTACAGAAAGCACTTTTAGCTAAGCGAATGTTTCATTTGCATGTGTTTCTTAGAGATTGGTAGTGATTATAGTTGGTCTGCAACCCAGTGGTTTTGAAATGCCTCCATAATTTGTTCCTGGCCCTTATTAGAGTGAGAAGGTCTTTGTTTAGCCACTTTGTCTGAGTTCCACGAATCTGACGAGTGACACGGGAGCATAGGTGTCTTGGAGCAAACCAAATGGGTCAGAAAGTAGTCTAGTGCCAACTGGGCATTGGTTGAGGTGTAGATGGAAACCAGTCAATCACTGAGAGATCATGTGCAAACTGTGTTAGTTGAAATTGGCCATATTGTGGAAAGTAATGAGTTTTGGAAGCAGGGATGGTTTGCAGGTAGAGCCAGATGAAGTAGATTGGGAGTGATCACTTATTGCATCGGCAAGGGTACCTGCACATATTATACTGTCAGGTCAATTTGTAAGGACCCAGTCGATAAGAATATTCATCCAAGGGGAGCCATGACCCTTGTTGGGTCTGTAATTAGTTGGTGAATGTTGTGGCCTTGTACCATAGTATGAAAAGACTGAATAGATTTACTGGTCCAGTTAAGGTTAAGGTCCCTAGTATAAGGACTTCACTCGGCCGATGGTACTGTCCACTAGGGAGAGGAGTTCTTCAAGTCCCATGTTACCACCTGCAGGAGGGTTATAGGCACAAACTATGTGCAATTTTTGAGCTTAGCTGTAAGGTTGTGCTGGATAGCTTCAGTGAGATAGGGTAGGCAGGATATTATGGGATATCAGCAGATGAGGTTTATAGAGGATGGCAACACCACCCACGCTTTGATGAGGGCCTGTGCTGTCTGATGAGATTGTAATAGGGTAGTGAGCAGAGAGGATCACAGGTGGAGGGTTTTAGCCATATTTCAGATAGGCAAAGGATATCGGGGTGATTGAGCAACCCACCTCCCGAGTTTTGCTTTGTAGTGAAGCAGGCCCTGATATTCATGTGTACAATGTGGAGTCCCTTAGTGTCATTCCAGGTTGTATCATTGTGGGATAAATGACTTATGGGCCCGAGTTTAGCTCAATATCCCCAGCTAGCAGTAAGGCTAAGAGTAACAGGTACAATAGTTTGTGATGGATGAATGGGGTGGGCTGGTTGAGGTTTAGCAGAGGGATTTATGCAGCATGTAGGACAGGTGGTAGATGAACTTATAAGGGATGAGAAGTGGGAGGTATCACAGGGCCAGTGTGGTGAAAACGACAATGAAGAGTTTGGTGTCATCAGGATGGGTGTAGCGATGGTTCCTGGTTGGAGGGTAGTAAAAGATAGGGAGCCATATAAGGTTGGAGAAATGGAGACTAGTAGGAATACAGCACAAGATTTTATGGTCATATTGAGCTTTATTGAGAGGGTTTTAGATGTGAGAGTGTGTGAAATGAAGGCTAAAAACTGAGAGTAGCAAAATTATTTTCTAGCAAGGTTATGATTTAAGGTGAACTTGATAGTAACAAAGCTATTTGCTAGCAGGGGTATGATTTATGAGCCAGGAGATGTAAGTAAACATCGGGCGCCTCTAGCTGCCGAGAAGTATAGCCTGCTAATGGTAAAGTCAGGAGATAGTTAATTTCCTTCTGGGCATCAAGAGTATTCCTCATGCTATGTAAGTGATGCTGGCCAAGGGTAGGAGTGGTGGGGGCAGGTGGGGAGCAGTCACGAAGCAACTGTGGGGAAGGCAGCACCTGGCAAGCTCAGAGCAGCTGCTGCAGCTAAAGTCAGTTTCCCTCCCAAGCTGCAGGCATTGGGAGCAGTACTACAGCAGCAGCTTCTAAATCTGAGGGGAAGTTTTACACTTATTTACCGTCTCCTCCTGAGCTGCTAGCGATGCGGTTTCAGTTTGAGCAGCTGCTATCACCACACCTGCAGAGTGAGGAGAGCACTACTATTTCTTCGTACAGAAGGGGAAGATAAAGTTAAAGGAACCTAGTACACGAGAAGCAGTCTATACTCCTGAGCTGCGGGCTCAGCAATTTTACCTAACAGCTGCTTTGTGCCTTATTTTAGCTGTTCTCTAAATGATTTAGTAGCTGAAAGCAGGTTAGGAACAGGCTTGTAATTAAGCATGGGTTCACAAGACCGAGGTGTGCCTCTCAAAAACTGAAATGCACTTTGAAATATTCATGGTCTGTAACACCAATCAGCAGTTACATGTATTTACAATTAAAATGCAAGGGCACTGTGGGGAAATCCAGCGTGTACTAGCCTAGTCGGAGGGAGAGTTTAAACTCGGTTTTGGCTCGACTTTACTGGGTGACTATAGCTGAAGGTGTAGAAATTAATTAATTTCATGATCCCCACCTAGAGAGCACACATCTGAGTCAGATTTTACACTTATACAACAACCGGTGGCTTCTTAGGTATGGCAGTCGTTTTGGCAGTTTGAGAATTGGGCAGAAAGTCCAGGGAAAACGGTGCCAAATTCAAACAGTCACACAAAGGAAGGCCAAAAGTGGGAGGTGCTGCTAGACTGGTGAGAAATTACTTTTAGGGATGAGAAGCCTTGAAATCGTTGGGTGGGGAGCTCCAGGGCAGGGTGCGCCTCCTGTAGCCGATGTTAAGGAGAAAGAAAGAGAGTGAGCAGACTATTTTATAGGTAAGGGAGGAAACAAAGTGGTTATTTGAGAGTTTTGGGAGGGGGAGAGAGCAGAGTACGAGTAGGATAGGCAGAGATAACTGTTGTTTTACATTGCAAATTACATTGTAAAGTGAGGCTTCACTGGGACCTGCATTGCTCAAGAAATAACTTAGGTTCTAGCATTTACATTACAACAGGTAAAATTCAGAGCAGCAATGCATCAGATGGTAGTATTTTCTGCAATATAGCTAACAAATTGCACAAAGGCTGTTTACCAACACATTACTTTATATACACTGTGAGTGTAGATTTCACCCGCAAGCTCCAGAGCAGCTGCAGCAGTTAAAATCAGTTTCCCTCCCAAGCTGCAGGCATTGGGAACAGTATTAGAGCAGCAGCTTCTAAATCTGAGGGGAAGTTTTACAATTAATTTACGTCTCCTCCTGAGCTGCTAGTGATGTGGTTTCAGTTCAAGCAGCTGCTATCACCACACCTGCAGAGCGAGGAGAGCACTTCTATTTCTTTGAACAGAAGGGGAAGAATAAAGTTAAAGGAGCCTGGCACGCGAGCAACAGTCTATACTCCTGAGCTGCGGGCTCAGCAATTTTACCTATCAGCTGCTTTGTGCCTTATTTTAGCTGTTCTCTAAATGATTTAGTAGCTGAAAGCAAGTTAGGGAACAGGCTTGTAATTAAGCATGGGTTCTACAAGACCGAGGTGTGCCTGTCAAAACTGAAATGCACTTTGAAATATTCATGGTCTATAACACCAATCAGCAGCTACATGCATTTTACAAGTAAAATGCAAGGGCACTGTGGGCTAAACCAGCGCATATTACAGTCTAGTCAGAGGAAGAGTTTAAACTCGGTTTTGGTGCCACTTTAGTGGGTGACCATAGCTGAAGGTGCAGAAATTAATTAATTTCATGATCTCCACCTAGAGAGCACGCATCTGAGTCAGATTTTACACTTGTACAACAACCAGTGGCTTCTTAGGTATGGCAGTCATTTTCGGTTTGAGAATTGGGCAGAAAGTCTTGGGGAAAAATGGCCAAATTCAAACAGTCACACAAAGGAAGGCCAAAGTGGGAGGCGCTGCTAGGCTGGCAGTTACCTTTAGAGATGAGGAGCCTTGAAATAATTCGGTGGGAGCTCCAGAGCAGGGTGCACCCTCTGGTAGCCGAGGCTTTAGGGATGAGGGGCCTTGAAATCATTCAGTGGGGAGCTCCAGAGCAGGGTGCACCTTCCTGTAGCTGAGGCTTTAGGGATGAGGAGCCTTGAAATCATTCGGTGGGGAGTTCCAGGGCCGGTGCACCCTCCTGTAGCCGAGGCTTGGTTCTCTAGATTAAACTCTGTCTTGAAATGCTTTGGGCTAACTGATCTATGGAGTGAATATGCTCTGGAAAATACAGATGGTTTTGTTACCATAGCTGTTCAGAGGATATTGCAGTTCAGCAGGATTTTGCAGCTATGCATGACTTGGATGCATGTGGCTTGTATTCATCCATAAAATCTGTATGGGGGTTAGAGCCTTATTTGTCTTTATGTGAAAATAGTGTACACAGAAACATTTTATATAAAATAAGACTGGCGTGTTTGGGAATTCTTATCATAACCTGAATAATTGGTATTTTAGAACATTTAAAAGTCATTGTGAATGTGTTAACAATTCTGATGGTGGCATTTTGCATATTTTGTTTGAATGCAAAAATGGGATAATGAATGAGAACAAACTATTTCCTCACTGCTCCCTAAGCACTTCTCACTTCAATCCCAAGAAGGAAAAATTGTCCTAAGGTTAGACTAGATAAAACTGATGTATGGCATTGCAAAATTTTGTTTAAGTTAAGCCTACGTTGCTAAAATGATTTTTTATTGGAAATTATTTTTACTATTTTCTTATAAGTTTTATAAGTTGATATATTGCTAAGCTATTTATGTTTTTAACTTAATTCATTTATAAATATTGATTTTGTTACTGTATATGCACAATGGTATAAAGTGATTGAATGTAACAAACTTTGTTTTTATGCATTAAATAAAAATACTTGACTTGACATATCTGTGCTGTTTGTGCAGCAATATAATATGCATAAAGATCTGGAAGGGCTTGGCCTCTTTTTCTTTGGGTAGAACTGGGGTATTCCAGGATATCCTAGCTGTCAAATTTTTCCATAGAAATTTTGTAAGCAAAGATTTAATTTTCAAAAATTAATTTGGTACTGGTATAGCTAGTGCTTGAAATAAAATAATACTCTAGGAGTATTTGCATCTTTATTAAATTAGCCCTCCTAGCAGAGTCAAATATAGGGAGCTCCATTTTTCAAATCTAATTCTATTTTATTTGATAGTTCTTCATAATTTACTTTATACACTTTTGACATTTCAACTGGAATATTAACCCAAGATATTTTATGTAACTTTTGAGATTTGAATATTAATGTCTTGTATTTGTTGTAATGGGTAATCTTTATTTAATTTTAATATTACAGTTTTGTCCAGTTAATTTTATACCCTGACAGTTTCCCATATAAGTTTATTTCAATTATTTGTGGTATTGATATTTGTGGTTTGGTTACGTTTAATAGAAAGTCATCTCATGATAAACCAATTTTCTCATTCCTCTCATTTATATTAATCCCATATATTCCATTAGTGTTCCTGATGGCTATTGCTAAGGGTTCAATAATTAGTGTGAATATTAATGGGGATAAAGGTCATCCCTGTCTTGTCCCTCTCCCTAACTCTATTTTGTCTGATATAGTATTATTAATTTTTATCACCCCTCAGGGTGTCATATAATAATTTCAGCCATCTACTGAGCTGTGCACCAAACCCCATTGTATGTATAACCACAAAAATATATGGCCATTCAATCCTGTCAAATGCATTCTCAACATCTATTGCCATCAGGACAGCATCTTCTTCTTTATTCAAGGCCGTATATTTAAAGTCTGTCTAATGTTTTCTATGAGAGTTCTATTTTTAATAAAACCATTCAGGTCCTGATGTATAATGGATGGCAGTATATTTTCTAAATGTTTTGCTATAATTTTTGTAAATATTTTGTAATTGGTGTTTAATAATGATGTAGCTCAATAAGATGCACAGCACAGCGGATCCTTAAGAAAACCTGTACTATTGCCTCTTTGAATGAGGCTGGAATTTTACTAAGTTTAATAAATGAATTAAATAACTGCTCTAAAGGTTCTGAAAGGAGCTTAGTCCATTTTTGTAGAATTATGCATTAAGACCATAAGGTCCTGGAGCTTTTCCAGTTGCCAAATCCTGTATGGCTTCTTCTATTTCATCTTTAGTAATTTGGTTTCTAAAATTCTACTAATATGATTTGGAGTCACTGGTATTTGTAATTTGTCTAAAAGTTCTATCACTTCTTTTGTGTTGCCCTTGAATTCTGAAGTATACAACTCCCTATAGTACTCTGCAAAGCATTTATTAATTTCTTTAGGTTTTTAAAAATATCCCTGCATCATCCCTAATAGCCAGCACAGTATTTTGTGTTTGAACTTTCTTTACTTGCCATGCCAGCAATCTTAATGGTTTATCTGTCATGAAATAATAGTTTGATCTAGTATTTCAAATTTGCATCTCCATTTTTCATTATTCAGTTGATTACATAGTTATTTTTTAATAATCAAAGTTGTATATGTATTTGGTTCTCGTGTTATACAATGGATTTGTGTCAAGTTTTATTTCTATTTCTAACTGATAAATTTGCTTATTCCCATTTTTTCCTTTCATATGAGGCCATATTTATAAGTATTCCTCTAAAATGTAATTTAAATGCTTCCCAAACACTTATTATAGATGTATCTTGAGTTAAATTGAATTCAGAAAATTCTGTACATGCATCTGCCATTCTTATTTCCAGCACAGGTTTAAAAGCAATGACCCATCCTTTTTCCATCTCTTATACAATGCTCCTGCATCCTCCATTTTCATTGTCATACTACAAGGAGAGTGGTCAGAAATCAGTATTCCCGTATATTGAACCTTTTGTACACTATGGCCCAGATATTCAAAATTGCGGTCAGAATGTGCACAATCAAATGTGAGGCACAATGCGGTTGTGCCATAGGAAACTGATGCCATATTCAACAGATGCACCACTGACATGTGCAGGTGCAAGGCACACTGAATATAGCAAAGATACACCACTGCACAACCAGACATGAGCTGGAGCAACCAGGATTGCACAGGATCATGCAGTATGCAGCAGCCAGCAGGCTGAGCAAGCACAACAGGTGAAGGAGAACACAGGCAATGCAGCACAAGAGTTCCAAGCCAGCAGTGGCAGACCCAACGAGTATGCCAGTCACACAACACCAACACAGGTTACAAAGCACACCAACCCACCCACCCTGAAGGCATGGCAACTGGCAGGCCTATGGCACTCTCACCACCACCACCCCTAACAGGTAGCACTCACATGGGACACTGTCACAGCCATGGAGTGAGGCACCAGGCATGGACAGTGGACTGATGTAAAGGAGACACAGATGCACAGGGGAACACGGGCAAATGGCATGCCAAGAGGCAGGGACACAGGGTTCAGCACCACAGCACACCAACACTGGCAAGGGCAGCACAGGCAGATAGGGATAGAAGGTAGTGGACCATGCGCAGGGCAGGTGTAAACCCAAAGCCCATGGGCATGCAAGACAGAAGGACATGGCAAACAGGACCCTGTACACACAGCAGCACAACTCAAAGGGTACAGCACTGGGACTGAAAGGACATGCCAAAGAGTACCACACAACAATCTCAGCAAAGTGCAACAGCCCGCATACAAAGGAGACACAGAGACACAAAAAATATAACACCTTTACTGATAAAAAATACCAAAACAGCAGAAGGGTGTCAACAGGGCACGTAACAAGAATCTGGTAGGGGAAATGCAGGGAGGGGCAATGAGGGAAACAAGGGCAATGGGTCTGGGAGGAAACACACATGTGAGTAATGGAAACAACCAAAGTAAAGGAGGGCAGAGAAGTCCAAGGAACAGCAGGGAGAGGGACAGGACTAGTGGCACTGACGTTGCAGCAGGGTTCTCAGCCAGTGCACCTCCTGCACCAGGTCCTGTGTGGCCTCCAGATGGCACCGCTGATGCAGATGAGTACATTTGTATGCTCAATGCTCCTGTACACAAGGTGGTGGAGGTGAGCATGCCCACACCAATGAGCCCTCCACCGCCTTTGGGCCCGTGACCCAGCCTGACCTAGGAAAAGGAACACAGAACAGGCAATAAGTGTCAGTGACAAGAAGCCCAAGCTCCCCCACTTGTGCACACTGGACAGCTGATGCACCCACTGGTGGATGGAACCATCAATGGCATGTGCACAGTGGACAGCAACAGCTGACCCTGACATTCCCCAGACCAGACTGCATGGCTTCCCAGGAGTGACATGCACCCGCACCTCTGCAGTGTATCCCTCAGTGCTGGTGCAAGGCTCCTCCGGCAGGACGGTATACCCCAGCAGCAGTCACACACTATGGGAGAAATGCGACACACCCGCCCTATAGGGACAGTGAAGGGGTGCCACCACACAGAGGCCACATGCACAGAGCTGCCACACACTGCACAACACAGCACAGGTGGTGGAGGCAGGAACCTCCCAAGCAGTGACCACGTATGGTGGCAGTGCCCTTGGCTGGACCACACCACCCATCCCAGTCCCACACACACCCCATGCACCATGCTGCACACTCCACCTGCCTGTCCAGGCACAGAATGCAGCTGCGGCACCAACATCCCCTGCTGCCTGGCCCATCCTGTGGCCACCCTGGCCCTCCTGCAGTCCTCTGGTTCTGTGGATGGAACAGAGATACAGAAATGGACATGAATGCCATGCCATGCACAGGGCCCCCAGCACCAACACGCTGCACACCACTGACACTGCATGGGCAGGGACACTGACCTGTGTGGGTTATGGCACCTGGGTCACAGCACCATGCACTGCACAGGTGCATGGTGCAGCACCACAGGACACACAGCACCCACTAGTGCTGCACCCCCGTGCAGCCAGACAGGCAGCGCACGTGTCAGCACAGATATTGGACAATGGGAGCATGCACAGTGCAAGGCAACACCTACCTGGCTGTGGCACAGACCCCCATTGTACCCTGTTCTACAGCCATCTTAGGTGCACTGGATCCCACCTCGGAGGTCCCTGTAACAGTGGCGGCACTGCTCCCGGTGCCGCGGCACCTGTATGCTCCAGCCCAACACACCCTGTCCCAGACCTGTGATGGTGGCACGTGGAGATCTGCATCTAAAACAGTTGGGCTGCTACATGCTCCACCAGACCACTAGATTGCACATTTCCATCTTACTCCAATTCAGAGCATGGTGCAAATGGGACCCTGAATGAGGCATTATTGCTTTCCAGCAGATAGTGTGCGACGCGACTACTGTGGCCTGCAAAGCATGCACATGAAACTGCACAGTGTATGATACACAATAGGATGCTATGGATCATGGCTGCACAGCATGGAGAAGTGTGATAGATGTGCGCCGCACAGGCTTATCGTGCATTACGCACATGTGCAATGCGTCAAAGCGAGGAAGGTCATGGCCGTGACCCACATCAGCACCCTACCGCTGACCTTGTGCAACACCGTGCACATGCCAATGGAGTACATTGTCAGCAATGTGTGGTCAGTGGCATGGTGCATTTGTACGGAAGCACAATGGGGCAGGCAGCGCATTGTGTCCCATATCGTGACATGAGCACAGAGCCATATGCACAATAGGGGAGCGTTGCTCAGCACACACAGCTGCGCAATAGGCCATATGATGTGTTGTCACCCATGGCGCACCTGTGCACTGCACAGCCGTGCCCTGCGCGTAATGCTGGGAATATGCCAGCCAATTGCTCTGGTGCAATGCCATGTTGCTGAGGCTCATTCCATGACTTATTCAACGACATGCAGATAGCCTCATAAGTCAATGCCAGGTGTGATGCGCATTGGCATCTCATTACAATTGCGCTGCTGCTCAACTGCATGTGTTGAGCCATAAAAGTGCCACAATACAGCACAGGTCACTAACAGGTATTGCAGCCACTGAGGTAAGGACCATCACGCTTTGTGATATAGCTGTGCATGTTGTCATTGCTGCACTGTTCCAGGTTGGGCTGCCAAGCTGCTAATTGGGCCAATGTCTGACTGTCCACAGGCAGCAACATGTCTTAGATGGAGGGAGCTGAGGAGCAGGGGCCTGCACAGAACTGCAGGCCCAACTTCACTAAAGATGAACAGCAGGCCCTGTTTGAGGCCTACCTCGACAGGTTGCCACTGCTCAGTGGGGCCACTGGCACCTTGCAGGACCATGCCACTGGGTGGGAGGAGGTGGCAACCTATGTGAATGTGCATGGCAGACTTAATAAGCGTGCACAGGAGTGCAAGAAGAAGATGGGGACAGACCATAGGTGTATCAAAGAGAAGGTGGCCACCATCAGGGCATCTTGCAGCAGGGTGGGTGGGGAACCAGACACCACCCAGTACTGTCAGCGAGTGAGGAGATGGTGGTGGAACCATCACCCTTGCTGTCATAGAGGGCATACCAGAAGGTGGATTCCAGATGCGTGGCAACCCATCACAGCACTGTGAGTCTGTGGTTGTCGTACATGGGTGTGGGGGTGCTGCCAGCAGCATGCAAGTGTGACAGCTGCAGTGATGTATACCAATGGCTTGAGTGGATGCAGTTGTGCATACTGCACATGGGGCCACCATGCATGGCATTGGCCACCTGTGTACAGTGGGATAGCAGCATGGGCACTGTGCTGTGGCCATGGCCCCTAGTCCAGAGTGTGCAGTGCAGCAGGGCTAACCCACAGTGCTGCCTGTGCAGTGCACCAGTGGCATGGCATTGTCCACAGGAGCACAGGCAGCTGCATGACACCACGGGTGTTGTGGCCCATGGGGGAACATGCATGTCAGACATGTGTTGGTGCAACACCATGTGCAGCATGCACTCACCATGGCTAACCTGGCATGTGCACCACCTGTGGCATGATCACCCTGATGTGCAGTGCTGCACTGGCATCCCCTGTTGCATGAAGAGCCGCGGTGGTGGTCATGGCCCCTTTCACTGGCCACAGTACTGCATGCACATTGCCATTATCAACACTGATATTGCTCTTCTATTACACCTCAGGGGTGAGTTACAGGACATCGCTGACAATGTTGGACTCAAGGAGGTAGAGCCATCAACGTCCACAGGCATCAGGGCCACTGACCGTCAGCAACAGGGCACTGTGGGGATGCTGGGATTCCTGGATCTGGGTGATGACAACCCCTGATGGACCTCCTGCTCACCAAGGCCCTACCCATACTTGTACCAGGGACACAGGAGGATGCATCATTGGACACTGAGCCTGGGTGGCATGGGTCTGGACACACCACCCAGGATACAGGGCCATGCAAAGGCAGCAGATGCCATTGGTGGTGCGGCATCTGCGCTGCTGCCACCAACCATGGCTGCACAGTGGTGTGTAGCACCACCGCAGTCACTGGCCATGAGGGGCACTGCCATGGTCACCAGTGCCATAGGGACAGCCCAGCAGGCAGATGAGCAATGGCAGCGGGCTGCAGTGACCACTGTGCAGCACACCACAGGGGCCATCGACAGGGCACCTGTACAATCCCCTCACTTGCATGGCCCCCTGTTCAGTGTCCCCAGGTGAGGGATGTTGCACAGCATGCCATCACACCCCAGCAGGTTGGCATCAGACCCAGGATGCACAAGGTGCTGACAGGCTGGACGAGCACACCAGGCTGCTGTGGTCATCCATTGACAACCATGCGATGCTAGGGCTGAGAGCCATGCACTGCAGGTAGAGTTGCATCAACTGTCTGAGTGGGGACATTGGACATGCCCAGTTGACTGGTGAGCTCTGGCAGCTGCAGGAGGCCACGATGCTGGACCACATTGCGGTACCACTGCGCTGGATTTGCATAGCTGGCATCCACTGGGTGCAGCAGGGCATGTAGGACTCCCCATAGCGCAACATCGACACCACGGACCAGGCATCAGTGACATCAGCACAGCTGACACCAGGCTCTGATGTGGCCATCCCTGACACACCCAGTAGTACTCTCTTGCCAGACTTTTCATGCCCTCGAGGACCCAGTCATGTTCTCAGGCCCTGTACCCCATGAGTGTGTTGCTTACACCTCCAGTGGCTGTTGAGCAGCCTGTGGCTGTCACACAGCCTGGGCATGGCCACCACATAGCCATGGCTGCTGTGGCACTGCATGGTAGGCCTGCTGGGTGTGCTGTTCCATCCTGCTTCCCACTGCTGTGGGCTGGTGTGCACTTGGCTGGGCACGCCCATGTGCATGTGCTAGCACATATGTGTGGTGTGTGGTACATCTCCATGTGTGCATGCTGTGCTGCTGGGCCTTGTGGTGTGGGTGTGATGAGGCAGCACTGTGCCAGCCTTGCCTGTGTACCAGTGTATTCACTCTGATCCATGCCACATCCAGCTGCACGTGTGTGTGTGTGTGTGCTGCCACATCACCCACCACTCCTGAATGTGCCACCCACATGCTCCACTGTGCCCAGCTGTGAGCCACTTGATGGTGCTGGTGGTGCTTGTGCATGCAATGTTGTGGGCAGCTCTGTGTCCAGCGCAGGGCCCATGTGTGTGCATGTACCCATGCCTGTGCACTGTGCTGTGGTGTGTGGCTGTGTGTTTGCATGGTCCCTGTGCATATGTGTGTGGTGTGTGATGGTTTCCTGCATGCCTCCCTCTGTGGCGTGCACCTTGTGTGTGTGTGTGTGTGGTGTTCTGTGCATGCACAGATGTCGTGTCTGGTACTCACCTGCAGTTCCAGAAGTGCTCCTGTGCAATCATGTCCTGGTGCCTCCATGGCCATACAGCCATCCTGGGGTCCCTCCTCTGCATGGGTGGCTGTGCACCTATCTGGCCCGTCATCCCCATCCTCATCACTGCTGTGCCCTCATCCATCTGTATAGCTATCCCATGGTCAATGGCCATGTTGTGTAGCATGCAGCAGTCCAGGAATAGGCTACAGTTTTCACAGGGCTGTACTGTAGGAACCACCGGACTGTCTAGGCAACAGAATCACATCTTGAGCATGCCAAAGACTCACTTAATGATGTTGCATGTAGTGATGTGTGCCTCATTGTACCTCTCCTCTGCAGCACTGGATGGGCAGGGATGGGGTGAGCAGCCAGGGTGCAGGGGTAGGCTGTCACCTGTGTGGGTAACACATGCTGGTTAACACATGGCATTGCTTGTTCTTCTTCCCTCCCTCTGCCACCTACAGCAACCCTCTCAGCACCCACCATGTGTGGCCTGGGCCTCTGCACCCCTTCATGGCTGCCCCTCTCACCCTGACCAATGCCATGCTCACCTATCAGGTGACCCATGGGACTCTCTCCATGCTTGACCCTCTGGCACAGGATGGAACTGTGCCAAATGAATGCATCATGTGTACTCCCAGGGTGGGTGGCGAGACATTGGTGATGCACCCTGAGGCATTGCACACCACCTGGCAGTTGACAGATGGGTAGCCCTTTTTTTCATGTGGGTGGCCCTCTGTGCTAGGTGGTGTGTGTATGACCACGTGGCTGCAGTCTATGGCCCCAATCACACCTGGAATGCATGCCACCCTGTAGAAGTCCTACATGTTTGTTGTACACTCTGCCTAAGTGCTTGGGAATCTTATGAACTCTGAAGCATGTGGCAGCAGGGCATTTAGAAACTGTGTGAGGAGGCAGAACATGGCTGACTAGGTTATACCAGTGGTTGCACCCACTGGTTTCTGGAAGATGCCCATGGTGAGCAGGCACATTGCTGCTGTCACCTTGGTCTCCACTGTCATGGCATGACTCCTCTGGTGGGTGCCTGCAACTCATCATGGCACAGCTCACAGAGCTGCCTCAGAATTGCCCTGTTCAGACAGTACCAGCCCACAATCTCCGTATCACCATAGTCCTCAAAGGTGAGGTGGACACAGTACCATCTGTGTTGAGTATACCGCCAATGGGCCCATCCTCGGCCAAGTTGATGTTCCTCCTCCTCTCCACCATTCATTACCACCTCCATCTAAAAGGCCCGGCATCCATTGCTGTCTCTTGCTCTGGCTAGCATCTGCTATGTGTGTGTGTTTGAGCCTCCTTTATATGTTCAAGTCTGTCTGGTGCATTCTGTGAGTTGCTCCTGACTTGCACCATGCTTTTCAGCTGAATATGCCATTGTGCAGCTTATTCATGGGAACGCCTCCTTGTACTTGCGCGCATACATTACTGTTGAGCATCTGTGCAATGGATATTGCGCTGCCCATTCACATTGGTTGAATATGGCTCCAGGGCACATTTCTGGTGGCGCATGCGCAACTCAGTTGCACATTGCTCAACTCCTGAATATCTCCCCTATATAATAAGACTTAGAGATCAAAAAGTAATCTATTTTCAAGTAACTATAATGTTCAAGGGAAGAAAAGGAATAAACCTTACTTTCTTTTTGACAATTCCAGCCATGGATCCACCAATCCACAATCCATCATAAAATTATTTATTACCATGAGAGTTGTATGGTACGATCTATCTAGGCCTGTAGTTTTATCTATACCTTGTAACACTATATTAAAGTCCACTCCTACTAGATAATGTGCATCAAAGGAAGGAAGTGTTAAAAAATCAGAAAAAATCTAGGACAATTTTCATTAGGTGCGATGTATTACCACACATGTGAATTTCAGATTGCATAATTGCAATGATAAAATAACAAATTGGTCCTGTGTATCCATGGTTTCTCCTAATAATTTGGTTTAATTTTTCTTCTATGGAAGGCTATAAGAACTCCTCTTGCCTTAGTTGTAAACTCTTAGAAGTACGCCTCACCCCATCAGTTCAGAAACCAACTTATGTTCTTTTTGTTATATGGATTTCTTGAAACATTATCATGTTTATATCTTTGCTTTCCATATGTTTTATTACTTTTAACAGCTTCTTCTTTTCTTGTATTCCTTTCACGTTTCAGGTGGCTATCTTGAAAGTTTCAACCATAATCTCTGACTCTATCTATATATTGTTTCTGGGCCCCTTTTGTTTTTTTATTTCCAATTTATTATTCTGTGATGAGAACCCTTTAGCATTCAGAAAACTCTTTCCTCCCTCTTTCCCTCCTCCCCAATTGAGATGTCACTATAGGCATCTCTGAATCTATACTTCACTTCCCAAACTTGATGGAATTGCCCTTATGTGTTTTCCCAGCAGTAACAGATTTTTTCTCCCTTTCACTTTTCTTTTCCTCCCTGACCCTCCTTTTTCTTTCTTCCCCATTCTTAATTATTCTTCCTAATTGTTTCTATTACACCCATTATTCTTATCCTTTAATTCAATATAACGACTTTACACACCCTCTTTACTCTATTTTCAATTTTGGATAAAAAAAGGAAAGGGGCAGGGAAATTTACAAAGTACTGATATTTCAATCAACATTCATATAGCTTCCGACAGATTCATATGCTAGCTTATATGTTTCCATTGCATCCTCAGGTGATTCAAAAGTATGTAGTCGGCCATTAACCACAAATCTAATTCTAACTGGGTATAGTATTGTAAAGCATATTCCTTTGTTATATAGCTTCTGTTTTACAGGGTTGTATTGTTCCTTCTTTCTGTTGTTTCAGTAACTAAATCAGGGTGTGCCAAAACTGTATGTTCTCATAAGTTAAGCCCTTTGAGACTCATGCTTTCTGCAAGATTGCCTCCTATCCTGGAATTTTAGGGACTTGATAAATATAGTTCTAGGATATTCTGAGTTTCCTGCATAACATGATTCTGCCTGATGTGCTCTGTCCAAATCTATATTTTCTTCTGGGTATTTACAGCCCAATGCTGAGGTAAGTAACTTCTCAAAGTGTGGAATAGGATTTCCTGTCCTTCAACCCCTTCTGGAATTTTAAATAATCTCACATTGGCTCTTCTGGCCCTGTCTTCCTGTTCTGACACTTTAGCTGCAAAGTTTGTAGTTGTTTTTCCAATTGTGTAATTTTCTGTGGAACTACTTGAGAAGAATCTCCTACCATGATACTCTACTCTCTAAATGTTCTGTTCTGTTTGGGTGTGTTTACAACTTGTTATTCACTACAGTCAGTGCCCCTGTGACACTGGATAAGACTCCTTCAATCTCTCCCAGGGCATTTAACATCTCAGTCTTTATACTTTATGCTACTGACTGCTCCTAAAACTTCAGATTTAAACAGATTAAATTTCTCCACATCTCCTTGTGTCTGTTCCACTTGCAGTATCTCCTAAGTGCCATTAATATGTTCTTCAGCTTGTTGGCCCTGATTTGCTTCAGTAATTTGGGCTTCAAAGTTGTTTGTACTTGCAACCCTGTATGTTGAAGCTGTTGAAACTGTTGGTTCTCCATAGTACTTTGGGGTTGCTTCCTTTTATGTTTTTTAATCACTTTGTCCTTTTTTGGTTAAAATCTCAGTGTTTTCTCTTACACGTTTCTCCTTCAGTCTCTCATTTACATTATTGTGCCCTCCTCCTCTTCCCGTTTTACTCCATGTTTTCTGGGTTAGGGCCGTGCTGTGTTGCTCACCTACCTCAAGTGCTTGCTGCTTCAGTAATTTGCTCATTTTCTTTGAAAAATTAGCAAAAATATTACTTATGCAGTGTTTTCCTTTGCCAGACTTGCCAATAGTGATAGCAAAGTTGGGATCTCTTCTGATAATGCACGTAGGTCCGGTAAACTAGGTGAATTTTTCCGCTACTGCTCAGGTGACTCGCTGCTCCTTTTTCCTCTCCATGAGTGTCTGTCAATTCTTTTGCCCTCTAGACTGTTTTTGACATGCTGGTTGCATCACCGAAAATAATGGATAAATGCTGCATTTACTACTTTGCAGTTCTAAGGTGGTGTCATAAACGTTGAGACGTAGACTAAATTTTTACATAATGCCCTTCTAATTTACTCATTTATCTCTCTTACTACTGAATATACAAACTAATGGAAAAGAAAAATACCGAGAGGGATTCAAAGAAAGGGCAACATTGATTAGCGCTACCAAATTTGGGCGAGCTCTGAGTTCAGGAGTGTGTGGTGTCCGTTTCCCCTGGCCATCTTGGTCTTCCCTGCGTTGAGAGCAACTGATGTCAGAAGTTCCTCATGGGTGCCCTATGTCCTGTCTTCTCATGGCCATATTAACAGTTTTCCAGATTTTTGAACCATGACTTGCTTTTCATATTGCACCCTTAAAGTGGTATGAAAGCCAGCTCATTGGCGCAGCAGCTGGATTTCTGCTTGCGATGCGGTGACCGGGTTCAGGAATGGACTTGGGTCATCAGAGAGCCAGCCGGGGAGAAGGCTGGAGCATCTGTGAGACAGCTCACCTTCTCCAGGGGAGGGTGGGGATGTGAGCTGGGCACCTGCTGGCCCCTGGCAGAGGCAGGGAGCATGGCAGAGTGCTAGGGGCTCAATGTCTGGGGAGTGACGGACGTCAGCATTTGCCTTGGCGCCAGGTACGCCACTCTCCATGGGGAGAAAACTGGAAAAATGGCTCTCTGGTGAACCAGATGATGGCCCTATGGTCCCCTCACTGCCATCACGGCCCTGTGACCTCCCACCTCAGCTGCACCTGGAGCCGATGCCGCGGTGCACTGGGCGACCCCACCGGTGCCTTCCCTCTCGGAGGAGGGACCCACCCAGCAAAGGGTTATGCCGGGCTACCTCAGGGGCTGTGATTTGGGGTTTAAGCAGGTCGTGGGATGGCAGACAGACAGGCAGACAATGACAGCCTAAAGGAGGTGTGCACCAGAAGGAGCAGAGGAACATAAATATATAAAATAAAAAAAAGTGGTGTGAAACTAAGTTTGACTTGTGAAACTTTCTTAATTGTGATTCAAAAAGTCTGCTGTAAATACATTTTGATTGCTCAGCATAATTTTAGTTTCACAGCAGAAATTGTTTTTCAGCATGAAATTTGCTTATGCACAATGAGTTTTGTTTTGCAGCAGAAAATTGGTTTCTCAGTCTGAAATTTGATTACACATCACAATTTTTGTTTTACAGCACAATTTATTTTCACTTTGCAGCATAAAATTGGTTTCTTGGCATGAAATTTGATTTTGTACCATGATTTTTGTTTCACAGAAGAAAATGGGTTTATCAGCATGAAATTTAATTGCACATCAGAATTTTTATTTTGCAGCAGAAAATTAGTTTCTCAGCATGAAATTTGATTATGCATCACAATTGTTTGTCTTGCAGCAGAAATGGTTTCTCAGCATGAAATCTGATTGCACATTAGAATTTTTTGTTTTGCAGCAAAAATGTGTTTCAGCATGAAATTTGAATGCACACCATGATTTTCCATTTCACAGCAGAAAATTGGTTTGTCAGCATGAAATCTGATTGCAGATTAGAATTTTTCATTTCACAGCAGAAAATTGGTTTCTTGAGATGAAATTTACTCGACTTAAAATTTGATTGCACATCATAATTTTTATTTTACAACTTAAACTTGTTTCTCGCCATGATATTTGATTGTGCATATAGTGAAGACAACTCTTCTCTTGGCGTGAGGTGCTGCATACATCTGTACCTGCATGTGGCAGAGGGCCTTGTGCACTGGCCGACAGATCAACTGTTTCCCAGTGCATCTGTATCAGCAGCTACATGGAAGTGCAAAGAACATACTGCCCTGTGCTTCCACAGCCAAGCTGACAGCCCATGAATTATTAGCATCCATTGCTGCATGGAACTGCAGAACATGCAAGGACCTTGCACTTCCATAGGCAGGCAGAGTCTTCCCTTTCTTCCTTGGGCCCTCTGCATCTGCATATTTTCAGGCTGGTCCCAAGGGACCTGCATGAATGAGAATATGATTCCTCTGTCTCAAAAAAATTCTTTGCAAAACACTTTGACACTGCACCAGTTAGGGTTCAAGGTAATGCCACAAATATAGGGAAATGTAGCGTTAGGGTTTCCAACCTTGACTCCCACCCACCCCCTCAGAGCAGTAAAAGAAAAATATCAGAGTTTGTGGTCTCTGGAGTCTTAGCAAATTTGTCGGGGTCTCCTTGGGGTTGTCAACTCTAATACCCACCCTGTTCTCTGAGCAAACAAGGCCAGATGTGATCTCCTAACATTCAAGAGTATATCAGTATGAGGCAATGGCTTGAGCTGTACCTATGCTTCAGACAGGAGGCTATGGGCTAGGGGAAGGGTAAACATTAGGTTGAGAACCCTAAGGATTGACCAAAAGACCAAAGACCTCAAACCTTATTTTTTTCCTTTTACTGCTTGGGGGTGGGAAGAAGTTAGGGGTTGGAAACCCTAATGACACATATCCCTACTATTGTGGCATTAACTTCACCCCTAACTGGTACATTAACAAAGTTTTTTGCAAAGAATATACAGATACAAATACAGATGCATATACAGATACAGATATAGGTGTATAGATATAGATGTACATAGACATGTTTTTTCCAGCCAGCTGTATGACTTCAGAGATATACCCTGGTTAAACCAAACAAGCCTCAGCCATCATGGAGATGGCAGCTGGTGTTTTTCTCCCAGCATTGTGTCCCTCCTTCACCCCTTGATATGAGCAGTAGCCATTCCAGCACCATGCAACCAGAATGCACCCACCTCCCACCCTCCCTAGGTGGAGCCTACATCACACAGTAGCTGCTCCAGCACACAGTTGCTTCAGATGCAACTCCTGGAGTCTGCTGGGGACCTGGGGCAGTCCTCATCATTAATTTATTTTATTTTTGCATTTGCCAATCATAAACTATATTCAGATCCTACATAATGTGTGAAGGTTTTTTTTTACCTGGAAATTGTCATTCAGTGTTGTTTCTCTCGTTATACTTAAGCTGATCAATGATGCTGTGGCATCAAGTGACCAATGAGGCATCTGGTGTGGCTCCCTCTGCCTAGCCACATCCCAGCACTGTACTTAACTTCACTATAACTTACATCACCTTCCAAGGGGTCCATAGACCAAGCTCCATTCCACTGTGGTCCCTTGGTAGGGTTGGACTGAATCCAGCACAGGTTTTAAGATGTGAAAAGTGGCAGGATGGTTGGCTTGGCAGGATCCAAGAGTACTGTTGACATGCTGCACCTATCACTAATTCCTGCTACCCCTCAGGATATGACAACAAGGGGTCCAAAGCATGCCCGTGCATGCCATGCATATCAACACTGTCAGAGCCAGGCAACAAACTCCTTCCCTAACGTAGCTATATCTGCACCATTACCCATGGCTACTGAGCTGGTGGTCTTGCAGTATAACATACTGCAATCCCTCTACAAAGGAGTAGAACATCTTCTGGGATGCCTGACACTCCCCCAACCAAGCCAGTCGCTGACATCCTGGACACATTCCTAAATCCAGATCACTAGTGTTGCAGTCAGCAATCCAGCTGCTGGCTGACAGGCCAGTGTTTCATAATTAAAGAGGACAGCATATTTCTACTAAGTGGCAGCAGTTACTGTAGTAATGTTTCTATTTATAAATTTAAATTCATACCTCAAATGGCTATACCTAAATAAACACTGATGTGAGAAATGGTGTTTTGTATTGATTTCTTTCATGGACAACATTCTGTACAGTTCTTTTCATGGAACACACATCTGGAGTTTTCCTATGCAGCAGTTTGCATACACAATGCTAAGCAGGAGCTGTTGACCTATTAGAAAAGTGTTCAGAGTTCTGACAGAACCTTGTTATAATGAGTTATACAAAACAAACTAACAAAACACAAAATCAAACTTTGCTTTCATTTTCTTCCTTCTAATTACTCTGACCAGGTTATAAACCCAGCAACTTATCTGGAATGGGTATCATTAACTGCAGGTACTGTGGAACACTTTTCAGAAGGGCAGTTTTACAGGATTTAGGACACTATCCTACATGCTGACCACTGGAGATTTAAAGGCTCAGTTCCAGGCAGCATGAGCAGAGATTCTGTTCCTCAAATTGCATATTCAAAAGGATATATATTATAGAACTGCCCACCATTTCCCCAACATCCAACAGAAGCACCTCGACGCATGACGGTAGTTGGTCTGGGAGGTTGGCAGGTGGTTAGGAGGGCAAATTGGGTGCCCCATCACCAGTGCTCTAATAAATCACCTCCACAAACCATATAAAAACTATAAACAGGTATCTGCCTCTATCTCCAAAAGCAAACAAAGGGCAGAGAAATCTGCACAGCAGACACTGCAGCAGGAGAGCTAGCACAACAAAACTCACCCAAGACAGGAACCAAAACAATAAAAGCAAAATGAAATCCAAAAACTTCGATCATAGAAGACTCCATGATTCGGGGAGTTGATACCTATCTCCAGCCAGGGTAATGGTCAGATGTCTCCCAGGTACATCAGTGTAGAGACACTGACTGCAATGCTAAAATTGTTCAGGAAGCAGAGAAAACATTGATGTCCTGTACACATAGGACTAATAATCTCACCCGCTGGTCAATTGTGGAGACCAAGAAACCCCTGACCAGGCTGGGTGATAAACTATCATCCATTTTGTTTAGCATCTCCTCTCTTTCTCTGAGATCCTGCCAGTCTGGGAGAGGGGGCAGATGTATGGAAGGTCAGAGAAGGGGAGATAGGAGCTAAACATGTGGCTCAAGGGTTGGTGCCTTGAAAAAAAAACAATTTTGTAGAGAACTGGCAACAGTTTTGGGAGCGAAAGTTCTTTAAAATTGATGGACTGCATCTGACTAAGGAGGAGTCAGTGCATTGGGGCAGAAGTTTGACATCTTTGCAGAATATTTAAACTAACAAATGGGGAGAGGGTGCAACACCCCATACCTCAAATGGGAAGAACACCCCTCCCACCTCAGCTAGTGGTCAAACAGGAGTTCAGCATGTTTGTAGTTCCTTTGCATCTCAGGTAAGGAAAAGGTCTGGCTCCCATATGATGCACTGGAGAAATGCCAGACCTCACCCAACAACCAACACACTGAAATCTAGCCAATGGAAAATCATGCACACAAATGCTTGCAGTCTGGAAAACAAGATCCCACACCTGCAGGCAGTAATAACAGAGGCTAAACTGGACATAGTAGCCATTAGTGAGACATGGTTTACCAGTAACCACACTTGGGAGACTTCAGTACCTGGCTATGTACTGTTCAGAAGAGACTGAGGTGCAAAGAGAGGATGGAGTGGCCTTTATGTCAATGAAAATATCAAAGCTACAGAAATTCAGAATACTCATAAGGAGCCAGGAGAACTGTGGGTCACCCTGGAAATAGGAAATGGGACAGCCATACAAACTGGGGTTGCGTACAGGCCTCCAGACCAGGGGAGGACATAGACACATTACTGTTAGAAGACATACAAAACATGATAGCTAAAGGGAGGTTCTGATAATGGGAGACTTCAACATGCCAGATACAGATTGGTCAATACCAGCAGGAACATCTGCCAGAACTAGACATATGGTGGATTCCCTGCAGGAAGAGGGCCTCAAACAACTGGTACAACAACCCACAAGAGACAGGGCTATCCTAGATCTAGTACTGACTAACAGGGAAGTCATCACAGGCCTCCAGGTAGAAGGTCACCTGGGGCCAGTGACCATCACATGGTATGGTTAAATCTGGCGACTAGAACTAAATCATCCCATTCAAAGGCAAACATATGGGACTTCAGAGGAGCGGATTTTGATAAGATGGCCAACAGAGTTAAGCAACCCTGGCAAAAGAAATACAGGTGAGCGGTACAGGCAAAGTGGGCAAGCATTAAGAATGCAATACTTGAAGCAACATCCCATTGTGTTATAGTGAAAAGGAAGTGCAAAAATGAAGGAAGACACATTGGTTCTCAAAAACAGTAGCAGAAAGGTCAGAGCCAAAAGGCTGGCTCTTCAAAATATAAGGGAACACAACAGGATGAAGATAGGGAGGCATACCAAACTTTCTAAGGGAAGCAGGGAAGGCAGTAAGGCAGGCAAAGGCCCAAACCAAGTAAACACTAGCACAAACAGTAAAAGAAGGTGACAAGACTTTCTATATATACATTAGTGAAAGGAAAAGTCCAGAGGGGTATTGCTAAGATCAAAGGGATAAAGGGCATGTGAGGAGGAGGACCATCTAAAAGCATCTATCCTAAATAGATACTTCTGCTCAGTATTTACTAAAGAGAAGGTAGAGCAGGGCCCACAGCTCAGCACCATGGATACAGGGGGGAGGAGGTGGAACTAGTCCCTTCACAAAAAGAAAGGGTCCTACAAGAGCTTGATAAGCTCAGGGTGGACAAGGCAATGGGACCTGATGGCATACATCCCAGGGTACTAAAGGAGCTAAGGGCGGAACTAGCAGAGCCATTATCAGAACTGTTTAGTGAGTCTCTGAGCACTGGAGAGGTCCCAGAAGACTGGAGATGGGCTCATGTGATCCCGCTTCACAAGATTGGTAGTAGGGAGGAGGCAGGAACCACAGACCAGTCAGTCTTACCTCAGTAGTGGGCAAGATTATGGAGGCATTCCTTAAGGAAAGGATAGTGCAACACCTGGAATCCATAGGAACACAGGATCCAAGACAGCATGGGTTTACAGAAGAAATGTCCTGTAAACTAATCTCATAGATTTCTTTGACTTGGTAACCAGAGTGGTGGACCAAGGAGAGCAGTTGATGTCACCTACCTTGACTTCAGCAAAGCATTCAATACTGTTCCACATAGAAGATTGATTAATAAGCTGGGTAGGCTCGGGGTGGGTCAGAAGGTGGTCAACTGGGTGGCAAACTGGTTGATGGCAGAAAACAGAGAGTGGTGGTAAACGTATACAGTCCGAAGAGATGCAAGTCACAAGTGGGGTACTTCAGAGATCAGTCTTGGGGTTAGTCCTCTTCAATATCTTCATCAGTGACATTGCAGATGGACTGGAGGGTAAGGTTTGTCTGTTTGCAGATGACGCCAAGATCTGCAATAGAGTAGATGATCCAGATGGGGTTGTCAGAATGAGAAGAGATCTGGATAAACTAGCAAAATGGTCGAAAGAGTGGCAACTGGGGTTTAATGCAAGAAGTGCAAGATCATGCACATAGGGACAGAAACTCTGAAGCCACCTATAGGCTGGGAGGGAGTTGCTGGTAGTCACAAGAGAAGAAAGAGACTTGGGCAACATCATCACCGATGATCTGAAATCATCCAAGCAGACCACTAAAGCAATAGGTAAGGCTAGGGGGATGTTGTGTGTATTAGTAGGGGTATCACAAGTCAGAAGAGGGAGGTAATAACCTCTTTTACAAGACACTGGTTAGGCTCCATCTGAAGTACTGCATGCAGTACTGAAGGCCACATCTTCACAAGGACATTTACCAAATTAAGGCACTCCAGAGAAGGGCAACCAAAATGGTGCAGGGACTGCATCAGAAAACATATGAGGACAGATTAACGGAGCTCAGTATGCATACCCTAGAGCAAAGGAGGAGAGAGGTGATATGATCTAAACATTCAAACACCTTAAGGGCATTAACAAGGTGAAAGAGTCTAACATGTTTCAATATAAGAAAAATAGCAGGACAAGAGGACACAGCAGGAGATTAGAGGAGGCAGATTAAGGGTAATGAGAAGAAGTTCTTTTTCACAGAAAGGGTGGTGGATGGCTGGAACAGCCTACCTCAGGAAGTGGTGGATTTGAATACAGTGCAGGACTTCAAACAGGCATGGATAGGAATAAGGAGCAATACAGATGAGTATGAATAGATAGGCCATTGACAGAACAAAGGCTGATGGCACATTCATAAGGCAGAAAAATAAATGGGCAGACTGGATGGGCCTTGCAGTCCTTATCTGCTGTCAACTTCTATATTTCTATGTTTCTATAAGATACTGTAGTTATAACTCCATATCACTGCTTCCATGAAAGGAACAGTAACAGAATGTAGCACATAAAAAGCATTGTCACTCAGACAAGGCATTTTCAGTGCCAGCATAATGAACCCATATCTAGTGTTGGCTTTAATTTTTATGGCTGTGTGGGTGGAGCTCCGCAGAGCTTTTGCCATCACTGTATATACAGCAGAGGATTGCAACTGGAACGCAACCCTGTGTTCTCTTACAGTGATGTGGCAATGTCTGACAGCGCTGACTCCATTGATGCTGTCCTCCACAACAGAGCTCTCCTCTGCAGCAGTCACCCCTCCCATGGATGCACTACTTTGAGAATGAACTTCCAGAAAACTGCTGCGATGCAATTTCATTGCTGCTGCCATCTTGCGAATGGCACGCTGTCACAGCTCGGACAGCAGTGCCATTCATTAAACACCACCGCCTCCCACTGCTCTGATATCACCACTGCTCCGAGAGCTGTGCTGCCACCGTACAGCCAGGTAGGAGCTCGGCGAATCGTATTAGCTCTGACCAGAGTTTGTTTATTAATGCTGACACTTGAAGCCCATCCCAGGGTCAGTTTTGTAAACTTTTATGACTGCATTGCAAGAGCTATGCTGACAAATAACAAAGGAGGAGGAGAGAGAAAAGTGGTCTGAGGGCATGACCAGATACTGAACACATAACTGTTTGTGTGCTTAGCACCCACCCAGTGATTGGAGTTGAAGCACATCAGCATTATCAGTGCATGCAGTCTGTCTCACTCTGTCCTAGAGATTAGTGCTCGCCGCTCTCACTCTCTGTCTCCGAACTCAAGTCCCATACTGCATGATGAACTCAACTACTGTTTTCTTAATGGGCTGTGGGAAAATGACTGTCACTTTACAAGTAATAATGTTATGTTTTGATCGAGAATCAATTCTTATGGCTGGTGTTTTTTCTGTTTAAGTTTGCATTTTTCACAATTCCTCAGTACATAAATTGCAGCTTGCACAAGTAACTGCATTCAGACTTGCTGTGGTTTATGTTGTGGTGAAAGGTTGCACCTGTACAATTGATTTTGTCTGAGAATACTTTGTTTATGGCTGCATAGTCAGAGCTATGCTGACATATTGCAACTGACACCAGGTTTCCATCTAAAGCTGCAGTGGGGCTTTCACGCTCAACCTCACCCACCCGTAATCAGACTGGCAGCACTGGTTATCTCACCTGGTATCTCTGGCACTGGGTTTGCATCTAAAGCCACAGCACGGCTTTTACTGTCCCTCTTCCTCCTTCCCCAAACCCATCTGCCTAGTATCTCCAGCAATGGGTTTCCAGTTAAACTAAGGTACTGTTTTCACTTTCAATCAAACATAAAATTAAGCAATCTAAGGCTGAACATGAAATACATCTTGCAAACAATGCTAATGATAATAAAAATTGTGTTTTTCACACATTAATAAAACAAGGGTTCCTCAAATCCAGTAGGTCCATTTACCAACAATTTAGGACATCCCACTGACAATAAGGGGACAGCAGACATCCAGGATAAATATTTCTCCTCAGCTTTTCTAAACCTGTTTCTGCAACTATGATGAATAACCAGGCACCCACACCAGGACAAATTTTAATGAATCCAACTGACGCCTATGAAAGGTTGATCAAATTGGATATTAATAAATCCTGGTCCGGGTGATATCCACCCAAGAGTATTGAAAGAATTAGTGGACTACATTCACAGACCATTGACCAATGTGTTCCAGCATTCACTGGACTCTGCATAATTCTCCTTAGTTGGAAAGTAGCTACTACTGTATAGTGTCACTTCACAAACAAGGCTTAAGAACTAGACCAGAAAATTTTAGACCAATTAGCCTCATTTTTGTCCGGGTAAAATACTAGAAGGTATAATCAAGGGCCATATTCAACAACACTTAACAACTACAGGTTATATTGACCCATATCAGCATGGGTTTATTAAGGATAGATCATGCTTAGCAAATCTATTGGGTTTTTATGAAAGGTAAATAGGGTAATCGACATGAAAATTTCAGTTGATATAATATTTTAGATTTTGCAAAAGCCTTGATAAGTTCCCCATTTGGAATTAATTAAACTATTAAAACTTTAAAGTTGAGCACTAACATAACATACTGGATTGCAAACTGGCTGAGGCGAAGAATGCAGAGGGTGGTCGTGAATGGATCATTTTCCGATAGGACTGGAGTGGTAAGAGGGTGCCTCAGGGATCCGTGTTGGGCCCAACTTTGTTTAATATTTATGTTTCATCATTAAAAATAGATGTACCCTAATGTTTGGATGCCCAAATTTGCAGATGACTGCAGGCTAGGAGCAGTTGTAAGCACTACAGACAACAATATTAATTTACAGAATGCTCTGAATCACATTTCTTGCTGGACTATGCAGAACAAATTAAAGCATAATGTTAATAAGTGCAAGATAATGCACTTGGGCACCAAGAACAGACAGTACAAATATACTTTAAATAACAATCCTTTAATGGAAACCACAAACGAGAGAGACTTGGGAATAATAGTTACATAATTTGAAATGTAGTTTCACTGTAGGAGACAAGTAAAAAGCCAATCAGTTACTGAACTGCATCACCAGGCATATATCAAGTACAGCTAGTGAGGTGTTGCTTCCTATATGTAGCACTGGTCAGGCCACATTTAGAATATTGCGTCCAAGTATGGTCACCATTTAAAAGGAAGATATCAAAAGGTGGAGGCTGTACAACACAGATTTACAAGGCTTATACCAGGACTTAAATCAATACCTTATAAACAAAGGTGAAATTTCTTAATCTATATACTCTACATTATAGAAGAATAAGGGAGATTTGTGTTTGTTACACAAAGTAATCAGAGATAATACTTTAATGAGAGAACTAGGACTTAGTTTCAATATGGATAGAGTCAGTAATAGGAAGCACTCAAAACAAATACGATTGAATAAATGGAACACTGTATCTAGAAGATATTAGTATAGCCAAAGGGTTGTTACTCTCTGGAATAATCTCCCCAAGAAGTGATAGATAGTAAGGATGCAAATATCTTCAAAATAAGTTTAGATAATGTAATGGACAATGAGATAAAATTTGGTCTATAATATTTATTATTGGCAAGCAAAAGGATGAAAATCTACCACAGCTTGTATTATCTATGAAATCTATGAAAACCCCTGCCCACCTGCTATCTGACAGCAGTGCCATTTTTATCTAAAGCCATGGTGCAGCTATCATTTTAACACCCACTTGCCCACTGCCATCTCTTTTCCTCCTCCCCACCTGGTACCTCCAGCACGTGTATCCATCTAAAGCTGTGGTACAGCTTTCACTTTCAACCCTTGTCCATCTGCTATCAGACCAGCAGCATGGTTTATCAGTTCTTTTGAACTTGACAATAAGATGCTGAGCCAGGCATGTTCCTAACCTGTAGATCACAGAGGAGACATGCCTCCTACCAGGTGATGGGCTGTAATGCTTGTAACTGTAGGGGACCCACATGAGATGAAGTGTCTGAAACACCAGCAGTAACAGGGGTGGAATCAAGCTATCAGAAAAGAGCACATTTTGCAGACTGGCTACTATCAAAACATCCAATATGTTATAGACAAAACTTGTATTATAGATCGACCTTCTGAGAGACTTTGGTAACTGCAGACTTGAAAGTCAGAAGCATGAAAGACACAGTACATTTGCTGTTGTATGTGTGTGTGTGTGTGTGTGTGTGTGTGTGTGTATGTGTGTGTGTTGCATACAAACTAAAATCTCTTCCTATCTAGTCTATTTAAAGGATTGTGGTTCTGATCATCTGGCACGTAAATTCCCATAGGCTCTCTAAGTGCCCCATCTATTACCTTTAGAAAGTATGGAAGCTAACCCTTTGATTCAGTGTAATGCTGGTTCGTTTTCTGAACACAGGAGGAGGTTGCTGATCTTAAGATTTTCTTTTTTCTTAATTTTCTGTACTTTTCCAACCCTGAGCACCAGCTACCTTCAGCTTAGCCCCACTTCCAACCCTGTAAACCCACCCTCCGGGGGATTAATGGACTGGGGATACACCTGGCTTACCTCCCAGAGTGGTGCCACAATAGGGATCCCCACCACCCATTAGACACTGGTATATGGCCCTGGGGTGCTTCTGTTCTGGGTTTTCTTAAACCATACCATTGTTAGCATTGTACATGAGAGAACAATGATTGTGGCTTATCAATACTAAATATTTTCTGACTGTACATAGTATAAAATATATTCTTAACACATATTGCCAACTTGCAATTAACTTTGGTGAGTCTGGAGTGACCCATTGTTACATGAATGTATTTAGTGCTTTAGCCAAGATTTATTCCTGAAATAGCACAACCCAACTTACTTATATATAAGGTTAATCAAGCATTGTTAAAGGGAATACTTCCACTAACCCCTGCAATAAACCAAGACAATAGCACATTTGCTTAAAGAGCCACCAACGCCTGAGAAGAATTTTGAAAATGTAATATTTAGCCACAATGCTGCTTATATTCTCATAAGCTCTGTATCTCATATCCATATTATTTCTACTGAGGTCATATACATGAAAACAGGACAGTTGTTCCTTGAGGGTTAATCAGCTCCTATTGCTTCTTCCTACCTGATGTCATAATACTCTGCTTGTGACATCACAGTTATTCCATGGCAACAGATGGCAATGTTACAACAGAGTATTATAATTTCAAGTAGAGAATGAGCTATAGAGGCAAATCAACTCTAAAGGATAAAGATCTTGTTTTATGGGCATTTCTTCAGTAATAAATAATGGAGAGGAAACATCTATAGAAGATGTAAGAAATATACAAGCTAAATTGTATCAGAATATTTCCTAAAGACATCAGCTGCTCTTTAAAGGAAAACTAAAGTCAAAATTTGAAAGAACATATGTTGTAGAGAGTGTTTTTAGTTGCGTCGCAGTCCTAGGGTATTCTTCCCTTATTTGTTATTAGAACTAAGAAACTGTTGAGTCAAATATAGTTCCATGAAGAGATAAAGCAGGTCTCCAACATTAGACAGATGAAAATAGGTACACCTATCAAGTAAGCGGGGGGGGTAGGGGTAGTGGGGGGTGTGGGGGGCACTACTTTTTCCTATGGTACTAAGGCCTGTTTGCTTGCAAAAACTACCATTTTTGCCCTGTGCCTTTTAAACTTCAGCACACCCACTTTATGCGTGAGCCAGAGGTAATTCCCATAGACATACTCTCCACCTATCCCACTGAAAATAAATATATCTAAATCTAAAATCATGTAATGGCCGCTGTCCCGACATCAGGTATAATTCAACATCTTACAACTGTCTTCACAAGATTTCTTACTCATGGCTATATTTTTGTGTTCATCTTTCAAACTGCAAGTAAGAAAATAATGTCCCACAGCTTCCACGTGGACTCCACCCACAGTCCAACCCTGGCACAGTGTTAAGAGTACAAACACCAGAGTATGTCTGACTGCCAAAATATCCTCCATGTCACTGCTAGAGGCCTAATTCTTTACAGATACATGACCCAATCCAGTGTCACACATACAGTGACTTGTGCAAACCCCTAACCCCATATCACTGCCGCCACAAGCAACCTTTCAAATTGAGCTGATTTCTTCACAGGGTTACGAACATAACAACTTTAAATTTGCCAGCAGATAAAGGCCTAGAGGTCTATCAAGTCTGTTCAATGTGCAGCTAGCACCCCTTATCTGCAGCTGCCCCTCCTTCCACCCTTCCCTTCATTAACCCTCCCCTTGTCCTGACCCATCCTCGCTTGAAGCAGTCCACTGTTCTACTGCATACCACTCTGCAGGTAACGATTCCACCCAGCCACCACCCTCTCTGTAAAAAGTGTTCCTCATCTCCCTCCTGATCCTTTCTCGCTCCAGTCTCATATCATGGCCCCTGGTGGCCCTCCCTCCCTTACTTTGAACAGCCCTCTGTACCTGTCTTGTTTATTCCTTTCATGTATTTAAAGGTTTCAATCATGTCCCCCTGTCTCTCCTCCTCCTCTCCTCCAGTGAGTACATGTTCAACTCCTTCAACCTCCTCTCATATGATAAGTCCCCCAGACCCTTGATCATCTTTGTCGCCCTGCGCTGCACTCCCTCCAGTAACTTAATGTCCCTCTTCAGATACGGACGCCAGAACTGCACGCAGTACTCCAGGTGTGGTCTAACTAATGACCTATACAGTGGCAGAATCACCTCCTCCCTCCTTGAGGATATACCCTTGCAATACAACCCAGCATTTTGTTGGCCTTTGCAGCTGCCTTCCTCACACTGTGCCGAGTTGTTCATTGACCCTGTGATGAGCACACCCAGATCCTTCTCCTCCTCTGTCTGGGCTAGCTGCACTCCCCTAGCTGGTAAGTCCTCCGTGGGTTCTTCATCCCAAAATGCATCACCTGCACTTTTGGCATTAAAACCCAGTTGCCAGGTGTCTGACCAGGTTTCAAGCTTTGCCAGATCATCCTGCAACCCCTGCCATCCCCTAGGTCATCCACCACTGTGCCAACCTTGTATCATCAGCAAACAGACTGATCTTTCTCGTGATGTCCCATGATATGTCTGCAATGAATATCCCAAACAACACTGGTCCCAACACCGGCTCCTGTGGGACACCGCGTCACTGCCCTTGGGTGTGAGAGCTCCCCACCCACCACCACCCTCTGTTGCCTTCCCTGCAGCCAGTTTCCTACCCATCTCACCAGCATTGCACCTGCCCCTGTGCCTACTAACTTCCTTCCCAGCCTTCCATGTGGCACTGAGTCGAATGCCTTACTGAAGTCCAGATACAGGACATCCACTGCATGTGATCCCACATGCTCTGTACTGACCACCTAAAGCTACTGTCAGAAACCTTAGTTCCTCCTCCCCTTCTTTGATGCCGAAAGTTTGAACATGGTGCTCTATACAGAGCACAGTGGATGTGTTTTGTCTGGGAGGTTTGTTACTTCCTGGGACCCATGTGTCTCATCAAGGTGTAGACAAGCATATTCACTGTACATATTTGTGTACAGTTTTGTTGATTGCCTGTCACAAACCATATGCCTTTCTGTTAACATTTTCATTCTAATTTGTAGTATTTGGGTTAGTGTAGGCCACTGAGGAGTGACTCTGTGTAAACTTCTGTTGTTTAGGAGACAGATACATGTATAACCTCTTTAGAGGTTAAGAATCATCTGAAAACAACCTGACTTGTTTGGAAGGGGTGCCATTGGAAAAGGATGTACATTTTTAATGGGTGTGTAACTGTTGGAGATTGTGTACAAAACAGAATTTTCTGGCTACATCCCTGTGTCTCGTTACTAAAGAGACGAGTGATCCCAGTGCAGGGGTGGGTGTTGGAAGGAACTACTTATGAGCTGGACATCCCACCATGCTGCAGCAGCTGATTCCTGGGTCCAAGGCAAGCCTGCACGTATCCATGGGCAAGGTTACCATGGCGACAGATGCTCCAGACCGCTCTGACCGACATCACCAGTGCTGCTGCATAGAAGATTGAGGAACACAAACAAGTATTTTTCTAATTTCTGGTAGTGGTCAAAATTCAGTACAACACTCTGTCTTCTTGGGATCAGGTTCCAATGTCTGACAGCTACTATTATACTGGCTAAATCAGTACAGTTGGAGGGTATAGTTCCCCAAGTCAAGTCAAGTCAAGTCATGTTTATTTATAAAGCGCCTTTAAATCAAGGCGCTGTACAAAATAAATAAAACAGCAAAATCCAAGCATTAAACAACCATAACTATAAAGAATAAGCCAGGGTAAATAGATATGTCTTTAAAACAATTTTAAAACTGTCAACGGTCGGGCATTCTCTTAACCAGCGAGGTAGAGAATTCCACAGGGTTGGAGCCGAAAAGGCAAAGGCACCAGATCCCATAACTTCAAACGAACCCTGGGAATTTCTAGCAATCCCTCACTGGTGGAGCGGAGAGGACAGAGGGGCAATAGGGAGCCAAAAGATCTTTCAGGTAACCGGGTCCCTGGTCATGTAGGGCTTTAAAGGTTAGTAAACCAACCTTAAGGTGATCCGATACACCGAACAGGCAGCCAGTGCAGTTCAGCGAGCACAGGTGTAATGTGACTGGTTCTAAGAGTCCCAGTCAAAAGCCTGGCTGCAGCGTTCTGCACCAGCTGAAGGCGGCGGATATCGACCCTGGTAGCCCTAGGTAGAGGGAATTGCAGTAGTCCAGATGGGTAGTAACAAAGGCGTGGACCAAAGTTGAAGGTCCTCCCGGGAATCAGATGTTTCACCCGGCGATATTCCTCAGATGGTAAAAAGAGATTTGACAACAGCTGACACCTGGGATTTCAGGGTCAGACCATCATCAAAAATAACGCCCAGATTTCGGTGACCTGTCGAGAGGTAGAGAGCGGTATGCCACCAAGTAATAAACCCGATGGTTGTCCAACACCCAAACCCCCAGGATGACCTGGATCCACAACCAATACCTCAGTCTTATCCGGATTAAGTCTCAACCAGCTCGAACTCATCCAAATTCTGATCTCATCCAGGCAGTTATTAAGCACAGAGTGCATCACTCTGATCGGGAGAAAGGACAGGTACAGCTGAGTATCATCTGCATAGCAGTGAAAACTCAAACTGTATCTCCTGATGATTTCTCCCAATGGCAGCATATACACTGCAAACAACATGGGAGCTAAATGGAGCCCTGTGGTACCCCACATGGCAGGAGAAGGCCAGAGGAATAAATTCCGTGACAACTCTCTGAGACCTGCCAGTGAGGTAAGAACAAAACACTTGTGGACTGTACCAGACAGCCCACAAAAACCCGAGTCGCTCCAGTGGCACCCCATGGTCTACAGTGTCAAATGCAGCAGAAAGATCAAGAAGGACCAGAATGGTACAAGCCTTTCGATCTCTGGCCATTAGGAGGTCGATCAATACCCAACAAGGGCAGTCTCCAGTACTATGCCTTTTCCTGAAGCCAGACTGGAGAGTATCATAGACATTATGAGAAGTAAGATGATCATCCAATTGCAATGCAACTGCCTTTTCAATAACCTAACCAACAAATGGCAGGTTAGAGATAGGCCAGTAGTTAGCTAGACAGTCTGGGTCCAAGGAGGATTTTTGTAGGAGTGGTCGAACCACTGCCTCTTTAAGGGGTCAGGAAAACTCCCCTCCAAGGATTTCCAGATAATGTCAGCAAGGATTGGGTAGATAACTTCTACACAACCTACTAACAGCCAAACAAACCAACACCATGTTCCCTAAATGGTGCTATCCCATATTTCAGTGGCAATGGTAGCGACTAGGTGTGAGGCTATATTCAGTAGCTGTTGCAAAGGAGAAATGAATAGTGCCATGTAACATGATTTCAAAACAATCATTTACTCTTCTGCAACTGTAACACACTGAAAAGTAATCAAAAGGTGAATGAGGTGTTATTTGCATCATCCTGAGTATGAATGACGATTAAGGAGAGATTTTTTCAATTTATTTTACAATTTTTGTTTAGGAAAGACACACTAACCTGAGGATTGTTTTGGGAAGTGGGGGTTCAGTAAACCATGTTGCTAATTTTTACAGCTGCACTGGGCGTAGCCCTGCAGACATCTTCTTGAGCACAGTAGAGTAAATGGAGCTTACTGGATACTGGATGGACTTGTAAATGGTGGAGGTGAATGGCACTCACTGCATATTCACCACACTATTTTGTCTGCAGGTTGCTGGTAGAACACGAGTAGAGCCACCACGTCCAAGATGGCCACTGGAGTTCTTCTGCACATGTGCAAGTTTGCCAGGAAAGTGTGAATGAGGCAATACAGATATTATGCAGATTTACACAGATGGTTGGCAGTTAAAAGTCACAAAGCACAACAGTGATAATATAAAGTGAAAAGCAAAGGAAAGTGTGTTTAGAACAAAAGCTTTAAATAATTTCAAGATTTAAAATGAAAGTTAGAGTTGACATGGAGTCAGGCCTTTGCTGCAAGACCAGCTTGGATGTCTTTCCTCAATCAGGCATTTCATAATAGCCACATGAGTAGCACCAGTTTCCGTAAGTGACTCTGATCAAGCCTTTGCTGTGGGATCAACTCTGGAATATGATCCAGAATGGGTCTTTGCTGTGAGTAACTCCAGTGTCTGGCCCCAATCCCATAATTCAAGATGATCACAGAAGTGGCTCCGATGCCTGGCCTTAAATGGGTTGTTGTCACAGGAGCAGCTCTGCTGTCTGGTCCAACTATGTCCTACCAAAATAGCAATGGGAGTAGCTTGAATGTCTGACCCTCAGTTAGAACTTTCAACATTAGCATCTCTGGTCTCTGGCCCAATTTGGCCCTTGCACATAGACGCCAGGAGCAGCTCCAATCCACAGTTGCTGCTCTCTCGACCTGAACAGGTGTTAGATTCAAAGCCACTATATCACCTACAGCCATTGCTCTGTTCATTGCCACATGCTCATGGACTCTTCACACTAGACAGATTTATTCTTTTCTCGACACAATTTTCCTGTCAATTAGTAAAAGCATATTGATAATACAGTATACATGTCAAACAGACCATATTTTAACTGTAGTTAAAGGAGGCATTTTTATATCTGTTTCAAAACATTAGCCTGTACAGTGTGGACTTCTAAGAGTGACGGATTTAATGCTGGTGAAAGGTGAGGGAGTGGCAGCACTGGAGACCAAAACCTCTGTTACAGTGTAAGTTTCCCACACTGATGTATTTAGTGCTGATTAAATCTTATGGACTGACGGCACTGGGGACTGAAGCCCTATGTTTATCCACTCACTGTACAGACTAAAGTTTCAAAGCAGGTACATCTAAAGGCATATTCTTTACCTACAACTATAAGATGGTTCATTTGACATGCACACCATATATTAATATGGTTTTGCAAAGTGACAGGAAAATTGTGTTGAAAAATTAAATAACTCGAAAGATTTTTTTATACCCCTTCAACTGCCCTGCTCCACTCCTTCGGCCTCATGCTGGACCCCCCATCCACCCAGGTGACATCAGCTTCACCACTTATCACCCATCAGACCCATAGGTCTGACCCATCATGTGTGTTTGTTGATTAGTAGTAGTAGTAAAAACTTTTCATTACATACATAAGATGAAATGAATCGGATAGCTCAGCTGAGACAAGCTTATTTCCAGTGAGACCCTTTGTGCAAAGTTACAAAGTTACATACATACAATACAAAAATACAAAATATACAATACAGAAATATACCATACAAAATATATAAAACTATACAAGTTTACATACAATATTCATGTAACATATATCCTAATTCCTACTAAACCTCCCTACTCCCCCATACTTTTAGGGCATGTTAAGACAGTTCTAATACGGTTCTATCTCTTGCCTCTTTTCTAAACCAAGATGTTATCTCACCTGCTCTGATAGTGCCATTTTTAATCAGAGATCCTGGGGTACTGAATTCCAAAGCGTCAGTGCCCTAAAAAGAAATGACTTCAACAAATCTTTGTTCTATAATTTGGGTGATTATATTCTAGTCTTATTGCTGACCTCAGCCTGATTTTATGGGCCAAGGAAGCAACTTGTCAGTAACAGCCTGGTGCCTTTCCTAAGACACATTTTGTCATGAACTGTAGTGCATGCAGAGATCATCTTTCTTATAAGTTAAGCCACTGGAATTTTTCATACAGCTCTATTCTGTGTGTTCTCTTTGGGCATTTAAAATGAATCTTGCTAACTTATGTTAGAAATGGCTGAAACTATCAGCTCTCCAATTGGCTGAGAGCTATACCAGGAAGTACATTAACTACGATAAACCCGCAAAAAATAATTGTAATTCAGGGTGCCCCATTACTTAGGTTATCATTGGGCACCCAAATTTTCAAACTTGCCACCATTTTCCCCTCACATGAAAGCGACGGCTGCCCCGCCTAACATACAGTTAAACACACCAGTCTCCATTTTTAAGGTGGCAGAAATTCATCTGCCACTGTTATACATTTTAAGTTTTTTTTTCTTTTTCAGTTATCAGCGTACCACACTGAACTCCATACTACTAGCAACAGCATCGCTGCTCACCCTGCCTCCACCCACACTCGTCCCAAGATACAGAAGAAATAACACAGCTGCACACCTACATGTGCCCTTTTCTTTTTTTCACACTGTTAAACCACTCCCTAACCCAGTTCTTTGTCTCCACTCTGGTCCCTCTTAATGTACTACTCCAAATACATCCTACCTAAGTCGCTCCACAACGAATTGCTGCCACCGCTGCTGATCCCACTTGACGAGCTGCTCATCTCCCGCCTTGTCACACTGCTGATGTTCCACTGTGCGCCACTGAAAATCACTGTTTGAACTGGGCTTCAACATAGTACCCTATACAAAAACCTTAACCAAAAAATTAAAATAGTGGTCCTGTGTCCTTTCCTGTCCCTCCTTACTGAACTTCCTGGTGCAGGCACAACAAGGTAAAGGCTTATCTCTTCAAATGGAGCACATTAATAAAAAAGGCTGCAAATGTAATACATTAATAGTAATACAGAAAGAAAACATTTTAACAAATGGAAGCCCTGTGTGTGGGGGAGCCCCACTCTGGAGGGTGACTATGGCAACCACCCTCAGACAGTAGCCACAAGTACAGAACAGGTGGAGGAACTATTTTTTTTGTAAATACTTAATATATTGAACTCTTTAACATGGAATCTATTTTTTAAGCATATAAAATACTGTGCCCATTTTCTAAGCGCAATAATACCCTGCAGGGTGGGTGGTATGGGCAATGCCGGACCTTACAGGGGCTATAAGGCCCTCCACTTATAGCGTCGGGCCTCATTCGCCCCTGGCTGTCCGGTATTACCCAATACCACCCACCCTGTCAGGTATTATTGTTGCATATACTATATCTAATCTGTTTAGACTACTTTGTGAAGCACCGCATAAACTAAAACACCATAATCTATTAATGGCAAAATCAAAGAGTTAACCAAATGCCTTCTTGTTGCCTCAGTCAGGAAAACTTATTTCTATATAAGCAAGGCGCAAGAAACCGCACCACTTGGAGTGCACTTCAATAAAGCAGCTTTTAAACAAGCATGTTTGAATGCGAAACCAGTAGAGGGTTGTAGCTGCATCTCTGATGCATTTTGCACTGTTGGTGGTGTAATTTTATATTGCTTTTATTAAAAGCTGCTTTATTGAAGTCCACCCGAGTGGTGCAGTTTTGCTGCCCCTTGCTTGACATTTTGTTACAGCACACTCTGTACCCTGCTAAGCTTGTTTTGCTTGCAGTATTCTATATAAGCAGCCTAGACATTTCCCTACTGTTTTTTCTATTAAAGCTATATGAAAATTCAGTTTCAAAGCTGAGTCTTGAAGAACTCCTCAAGTATTTATAGCTCTGCACATGTTTTAATAAGATATTATTGAAATTTTAATTTGGGGGTAAAGTCAGGTGTTTTTGCTGCCTAGAGAAAATCATTACTTGAGATTTTTTTAGGGCTCAAAATCAGTCTAAACATCTGCAGGTGATCTTGTAGTTCATTAAAGGCCTGCTGAAGTATAGGTTAAATATTCCTTTAGAAGTACCTTCTACATACACTACAGTATCATCTGCATATAGATGAAATTTTACCTCAAGGTCTTACATACAAACTTTGTTCATGTATATATTATACAAAACAGGGCCCAAAATTGAGCCCTGAGGTACACCTGTCGTTATAGTCCTTTGACCAGACATCCAGTCTCCAATGGTAAACATTTGTTTTCTATGTGCAAAAATTGCTGGAACCATATTGTCACCTGATCAGACATAACAACATTTTGAAGTTGGACTGGAGGATGTCATGGTTCAAGGTGTCAAAGCTTTAGACAAGTCTATAAAGACTGACCCCAATGACATCCCCTGTCCAAGACCTCTGAAATGTCTCCAGTGACCTTCACCAAAGCAGCAGAACCATACTAAAACCATACTAAGAACAGAGAGAAGTAGAAGGCTGAAAGGCCCATGGTGCTTCATACCTAACATATAGTAATTTAAGAGCTTTTCTGATCTCATATAACTTTCCAATCTATTTTTAAAGGTGTTCTTATTATTACTAACAATGACTTTAGTTGCAGCATATTCCATGGCCTAACAACTCTCTGAGAGAAATAGTATGCCCTTGTCTTTGTATTACATCCATTTCTTGTAAGCTGCAATGGATAACCTCTAGTATTAACATGAACTTGTTTAAGACCTAGGTCACATTCTGCTGATAGATACGGATCATGAATGATGTCCTATGTGAGTAAGAGATCACCTCTGACTCTCTGGTCCTCCAGTGACATCAGATTAAATTTAGATAGTCTATCCTCATACAAAAGGCTTTATTGGAAACTACAGATTTGGTAACTCTTCCTGTACCTTCTCAATTCTAACCATGTCCTTCATTCTGAATGGGCTCCATAGTTGTGAAACAAAGTCAAAGTGGGTCTTACATATGCTGTATGTGGGTAACAAAATGTCAGGGTTTTTGATGTTATGTTATGGTGAATGGCCCACCATATCTTATTTGCTTTACTGATAATGTTTGTAATATGAATATCAAAATTTAGACATAGATCAACAGTAATCCCTAGGTCTCTTTCACTAACTTTGCTAGTTAGTACAGTATATTCTCATAGAGATGGTATTGTTTTTTGATTATTGTTTTCCAAAATGCAGAACACTGCATTTAGATGGGTTAAACGAAATTCAATTTTATGGACCAGGTCTTTAGCTTGCTCAGATCCTCCTGGATAATCTTATGATCTTCTGAGCTCACATAGATGTTGAGAATTTACAATTGTCTGCATATTTTGTTATGTTACTTTGAATATTATTGGACAAATCAGATATAAATAACTGGAAAATTAATGGAGCCAAAACATATCCTTGTGAAACCCTGCTTTCTACATTTTTCCAGATAGATGTATAACCATCGATTATCACTCTCTGCTTCCTGTCAGACAGCCAATTTGAAATCCACTGGGTCTATACGCACTTAATGTTACTAAACTGTAACTTCTGGATTAAAGCCCAGTAAGGTGCTGAATCAAAGGCTTTTTAAATCTAGAAGAATAACATCACAAGATTTGCCTATGTCTAGATTTTTAATGAAGTTGTAAAAGCTCACCAGGTTTGTTGTACAAGATTGAACTTTAGTAAACCCATGCTGGGACCGATCTAAAACTGACACAACAGGGGACAGGTCATCTTTAATAATAAGTTCCAATATTTTACAGAAAATAGGGTTAAACTAATAGGACTGATAATTATCCAGTGAGCTCTTATCACCCTTTTAAATAGCGGAATCACATTCACTTGTTTCCATCCAGTAGGCACAGCACCTGTATCTAAACTTTTATCAAATATGATTTTACAGGGTACACAAAGACGGTCCTTCATTACAGAGATCAGGTCTCCAGAAATGCCATCAGGGCCTGTGGAAGAACCTTTTTTATTTCTTTAATTTGTTTTAATAATGTCCAGTGAAATGTCTACATTGTAAGTAGACTGACTGCCTGAGCTGTATGGTTAGCCCCATTATTATCAGTACTAAAAGCTTTGCAAAATGGGCATTAAAAATTCAGCCATTTCTTTTGGGTACTGAAGAACAGAATCAACAGTAGTAATGGGGCCTCACCCTACATTCCTGCTTTTCAAAGAGTTGATGTAGCTAAACAGCATTTCACAGTTACCTTTCTGTGCTTGGAAAGCAAGTGATCTTTCCTAATAAGTTTTGCTTTTTAATTTCTTTTTACAGTTTTTTGATTCTTTTTAATGTTGTTAGTGTTCTATCGCATTTATTTCCACAGTACTTTTATAATATTTATTTTTCTTTTAATCAGTTTCTGTAATCTAGTATTGAGCCATTTTGGATGAGAATGTGTTTTCTTTATACATTCTGGTATAAATTTATTTGCAGCATCCATAATAATAGACGAAAAGACTTCCATACATCATCAAGATTACCCTGGTTCAAACGAATGGTCCAGTCATTGTTAGTCAAATAGTTATTAAGTGCTAAAAGTCTGTTTTGTGAAAGGCATATAATTGCGTAGCATTTTCCAACCATAGATATGTATTAAATAGTTTAAATTGCCCATAATTAGGATGTTCCCTAAATCAGCAGCTGATACCATTTCTGAAATAATGTTGTTTAACACTGCAGGTTTAGAATCAGGTGGCCTATAACAAAGGCCTAGAACAAGATTTTCTGATTTTGGTGTTTAACATTCAACCATACTGTCTCTGTTGAAGTGAAATCATCTCTAATTTTATTAGAGATGTCATATACTAACAGTGACAAGGTTGTAAGAAAGCAACTCCACCTCCTTTGTGATTTGATCTACTTAAATGGAATAGTGTGTAACCTTGAATGCACACCTCCCAAATCTGCTCAGTGGACCACCAGGTTTCTGTGATACCTATGATATCTGTTTTTCACTACCAATTCTCAATACTAGTTCATCCATTTTATTGCCCAGACTACGGGCGCTTAGCAACAAAAACTTTAACTCTTGGTTCTTTACTTGTTTGGTAATAACATGAGATGTCAGCGAAGAACCAGTTATTGGTGTTTCCATCATTGCTAGTTTAAAGTAATTGTAGGTACCCTAGTTTGGAATATCTGACAGAGACTAATTGCACCCTGTTTGTTCAGGTGCAAACCATCTCTAGCAAACTTCACATGACTGTTGTTGAAATGTGTCCAGTGGTCAATAAAACTAGGTCACTGGGAGAGCACCACTTTGTCAATCTGGCATTAATTCTGTCAGTGGTGTTATTCTTTTTAATTTTGCCCAAGGGATGGGAAGAATGCCAGAAATAAAGACACTGTAGTTCTTAGACTTAATCCTTTACCTAACTCGATAAGTTCAGAACAGACATATTTCTCATGTGTATAACCCACATTGTTAGTGCTAACATGAATAATTACAATGGATGGACTAGTAATGAGTGGATCCACTCTAAGTGCAATGTCCTCAATTTTGGCACCAGGAAAACAAACCACTGAAACCTGGTTGCTCTCAGAATTGGTGACGAAGAGCTATGTAAAGGCCTAAAACCTGACTGAAATTTATTTATTATCTTTTGTCCTCCAAAAATGTTGAAGTTGATTACTCAGCAATCTTTCAAATGTTTTAGCTATTATTGGTAAAGAGATATTGATGACAGTTTTCAATTAAAGTTTTTGGCCCATTTTTATAAATTGTGTTATTCTCACTGTTTTCCATTGGACTGGGACATCTATTTGAGTAAGGGACATATTGAAAATGTTTGTTAAGGGGTGAGCTATAATGGGAGCTGCAAATTTTGAAAGTAATGTAGGTATTTCATCTGGACTGCAAGCCTTTTTGTATTTAAGTAGAGTGTCACCTACCTCATGGATGCTAATTAGACAAAAAGAAAAGTTTTCTATATTCTGTTTATTGAATTATAGGGCATAGGAATGTGTATATCCTTGGTTTCCTATTCTCATCTAAATTCATATTCTTACTATCTTGACAAGTTGAACCATCCAAATTAGTCATTTGTGATCTGATAGTTGTAAAATACTTATTAAATTCTTCCACAACCCATGAGCCCAGGGAACTATCTGATTATTTACGTAAAAATTCTCTATAATTTTAGGTTTTTGTTGTTTTATATTTTTCTTATTTTCTTCCAGAACTCCCTTGATTGCTTATTACTGATTTGGACTGCTCTCTGTTAAAACATTCCTCTCTAACCACTTTAATTCTCCTGTATACTGATTCCTGCATTTCCTGTACTAAACCCAGTCTTTTACTTAATTTGAAATTTTAGTTGTTTTCCATGCTTTATCCCTGATTTTCTTGTTTTTGAAGATCCAAATTATACCATGCTGAGTTTTGTGCTTTTACCCTTCTAGATTTTTGGGGCATGTCTATTACATAATTTCATATAATCTTCATAAAAAGACCTAGGGACATCAGTAGAAGGGTCACGAATAGTCCATACTGCATGGCCTAGGATGGCATAGAGAAGCTGACCCAAGGCCATTATCCAGAGCTGTGGCAGCTATTTTTCTGTTTTTCCTAATCCTGACCACTCCCTACTCCTATTGGCTGTGTGCACTCATGGTTAGCCTCAGGGGGATTTCTGATGGTGTGTGGTCACCCATGCCATTATCAACACCACCACCAGGAGCCAGGAAAGAGCAACATGACAGCCTCTCTCCGGGAGGAGAGCATCCATGAGACACTCTTGAGCCACCCCTGTTGGGATCTGCTTCCTGACATCCCAGGCTCAGGGTGTGAACCTGGGTTGCTAGCATGGCAGAGTGATCCCTATTGCTTGGTGCCATGGAGCCAAGCAAAGCTATTTCTTGGGAACTCAAGCAGCAGGCTGGTAGGACAGAGGTCTGGAGTTATATTCTGTTTTAACTGACATATTTGAATAGTTTGTAAGGAAATTAGCTCTATGTGTTAAAAATTATTACCTTGAATTAGAACTGTTACTTGGGCTGTGATATTGTAACTTTGGAGGCTTGGGGACTGTTGTTTGTCAGGGTTAATTAGAGGAAATTTAAATGTGTTGTTTGCCTGGTGTTTGGTAAGAGCCCTCCCACCCACCCTGTTTTGTAGGCTTTCTTAAATACTGAAAAGCCACTGGAGGTTGGGATTGAAGGGCCAAGTATTTCTGTTTTGGGACTGAAATTGAAGCAACAGGAGCTGGTGGGCCTGTGACATCATACGGTACCTGATGTCTGCTTACACACACTGTTAGTGGGACCGAACACACATTGGACTGTATGTGCTTGTGAGACTTGGGAACTTTTCGGTGGGGTTGAAGTTGGGTTTGTAAATAACTACAGTCAGTATAGAGAGAAACTGTATTCCAGGGAAAGGGACTGAGAAAGGGGTGTGCCATTATAAACAGAGGGGATAAACAGGGTGGCCATATTCCACCATGGCAGGCATCTTGGAAGGGTTGTAGGCTGCACAGGCTGTGGGATGGCAATAATTCTAAATTGGATCTGGAGAGAGGGAGGCTGCCCAGTCTGTAGACAGCTATCTTGTATCAGGAGTAGAGTATATTGGTTAGGGAGTAAGCTGGGGAGCTGGGGGTGTCCAAGGATAAGGGGTGGATATGGGCAGCAGAAGGGTGGGGCTGAGGGAGGCTGGGGCAACGCCTGAAATTACAGGACGTTATGTTACAGCAAGCAGAGGGGGATATTGAAAAGGGACATACAGCTCCTGGAGAGGGTACAGAGGAGGGCAACAAAAGATGATACGAGGGCTAGGGATTTGACGGTGAGGACAGACTTAAGGAGCTCTGCCTGTTTTCATTGGAGGAGAGGAGAGACAGGGGACATGATTGAGGTCTTCAAGTACCTCAAGGGAATAAATAGGGTAAACATGGAGGGGATCTTTAGACTAAAGCATGGAGGTATCACCAGAGGGCATGGTTTGAAGTTGGAAGGTGGAAGGGTGAGGGAGGAAAAGATGAGGAGGTTTTTCACTGAGAGGGTGGTGGACCCTTGGAATGCACTGCCTGGTGAGCTGGTTCAGAGTTCCACAATAGAGGGCTTAAGAGAGGATGGGACAGACACAGAAAGTGGATGTATCAGATGATGGCCTGTCCCAGGGGGTGGGGATGGATGATACGGGTTTCTGGAGCACAAGGGATGGGAGGGTCTCGCACCCAACTAAGGATCTAAGGTTCAAGCAGACTCAATAGACCGTAGGCCTAATCTGCTGGCAAATAGTATGTTAGTATGTTAGTACATTAATCTGTCTAGTGTGAGGAGTCTACGAATGAGCAGCAATCATCTTGCTCGTGGTGGAACCAGGTTCTCATGGGATGACAGTCCAGGCAAGTGGCCATCATTCTACCATTTTGAATAGCACATCCTGGTGGTCATAGATAGGTGAAAATTCTGGGAGTCATTGTGAACTTCAACCTGACAGTTAAACATCATGTGTTAGCTGTGGCACACAATGTTTTTTTTTCAGTTAAGAAATATCTCCCAGAGTAAGCCCTGTCTAGGGAGGGAGGATATGGTGGCCCTGGTATACACATTTGTAACCTCAAGACTGGACTACTGTAATGCTCTTTACCTAGGGCTATCAGGGAGGTTGGTGTACTGCCTACAAGTGGCACAGAATGCCACAGCCAGAATGATCTCTGGATCATCATACTCAGACCATATAATACCTGTGTTGTGGCAACTGCACTGGCTCCTTATTATGTGGTGCACCACCTTCAAGATCTTGCTGTTAATATACAAAACCCTACATAGTTTGGGACCTGGCTACCTAAAGACCTCTTAGCCTGATATACCCTATTCGACTGATCCACTCCACTGAGGACATGTTCCTGATCATCCCATAAATCTGTCCAAAGCTGTCTGGGGAGAAACCTTGCAGTAGCTGCCCAGTGTTTGTGAAATTATTTCCTTCCCAACTGAGGAGTGCAACATTTGTGAACAGGGCTGAAAACCCATCTATTTGTTTTAGTCTATATTGTTGATGTTTAGAGATAAAACATGCTCTATGCTTAAAAAAATTTATCTGAATTTATTGTTTTATACTGTACTTTGATGCATATTTATTGTGATCTGTATTATATTTTGTAAAGTGCTCTGAGATGTTCAAATGGGGCACTATATAAAACAAATGCATTTCCTTGCTACTTGTCAGTTACAGTGTCAGAAGAAACAGTGCAGGTATCCACCCACTGATATATTTAATGCTGGTTAAAAAGATAAGAGACTGACAACACTGGAGACTGAAGCCTCTATTTATTCATTTGCCAGATACAGTGAGGGAGGGACAGCAGGCCTCCTACACTGTGATGCACTTAGTTTTGGTGAAATGTGAGGGATTGCCAGCACCACTACTGAAGTATTTTCTGTTTTGCACAGGCCAGGTACAGAGTAGGGAAGTTACACCACAGGCTTCCCCATTCTTTGATGCAGTCTGTGCTGGTAAAAGGTGAGGAACTGACAACGCTGTAGACTGAAACTCTATTAACCCACAGGACCACACACAGAGCAGGTTTCACACCCTGCTGTTTTAAATGTGTTAGTGAAAAAGAGAGGAACTGATATCATTGGAGACAGAAGCCCTCTGTTTATCCATTGGGTCAGGTACAGTCGGGGCTTGTACATGGCAGGCTTCCCTACACTTTGATGTACTGTTAAAAGAGAGGGACTGAGGGCACTGGAGACTGGAAGCCTTCTATAAAAAGTACTGCCTAATATCCCTTTTGAATCTATCTACACCACCAACCAACCTGGTGTCAGCACAGCTCAGTTAGTAGCACATCAGCATCTGGGCCAGAAGGGCATGGGTTCTAGTCCCACAATGGGATTGGGCTCATACCATAAATGCCAGAACAGGAGTGCAGTGCTAAAGAGATGCTGTACTGTCCGGTGTGCAGTCTTTCAGATGAAACATTAAACCAAGGTTGCGTCTGCCTCTGCTGGTGGTTGTTCAGGTGACATTAAAGATCCCATAGCACTTTTGAAAAAGTTGGGAGAATTCCCAGTGACCAGATAAGTTTCCCTGTTCACAAAAATACTACCAGCAGCTTTTAATCTGGTTCAGCTGTAGCTGGTTTGCATCTGTATCCCTCACCCCGAGACAAGGTTGAAAATAAGCAGTTATTGTCTAGCCCTCCTTTCAGTGAACAAAACTAAATAAAAGTAATAACCCTCAATCCATGTCCCCTGCTTACTGTGTTTGCATTTTCACGAATAAATCCCTTCAGCATACCCTTATTGATACTCTTCAAAAGCTTGTAGGTCTCAGTCATGTCTCGACCTCCTTCTGCCCTCAAAAGAGTGCAGCACTTTTCGTGGAGGGCTTCAGTTCAGGCTCCCTGCCTCTCCTCATATGTCATCCCCTGTTGTGTCTGTATCATATAACAGCCCTCCTATGAACTTCCTCCAAACAGTCCAGTCACTTCTGAGAAGGGCACTCTACAACTGGGAACAGTACTGTGGTCTTTCCAAGGGTGTGCACATGCCTGAGTCTCACTGTGTGGGGCCTGCGTAAGTGTGTTTGTGAGAAAAGCCAAGAACAACTGCTTCTGCATTAGCTTGATATGCAAGATTGTAATTGTTTGTTCTAGTATTATGATATGACTTGGGGATCATTACATCACAATTATACAAATATGGTCATTCCAAGCCAGACATCAGTTCTATGTCCCTTATCAGGTTATTGCATTAGCAGCCATTCTGGCTCTGACCACAGTTTGTTTTAAATAGCCAACTGACCAGACTGACAGCTAATCCAGGAGTGACAAGACTGGTGATAAAGTATGGTGGCTGTGACCCAAATCTTTAGGGATGTTTGAATTCTACAATGATTTATTTAATTTTGCTTTCAGATTGACAAGCATTGGTGGTCAGTGTGTCATTGTTAAATTGGAGGATTGCTGATAGTGCCCTGTTGTTCTGTACTGGGAGTCATTCAGACTGCAAGAAAAAGCAGATGTCTGCTGGAAATAAATTGTTCCATTAGATCTGGGTTTATTGTGTCTAAATAAATTGTAAAGCACAGAAAAATTGGTAGCAGTCCCTGGCCTTTTAGGGTCTACCCCACCTCCTGCAGGCAGTGGAGACAATGTGGTCAAGTGGTTAGAAAATTGTTGGGACCAAAAGATTTTAAGACAAAACCCCAGTGTGGCCAAATACTCACTGTGGGACCCAAATCAATCACTTAATCGCCTAATGCTCCTGTTCACCAGCTATGGAAATAAATTGATGCAGGACCCCATAGAAAATGTGATGCTGCATCTTAGCTGGCATATCCTGGGTAAAAGTGGGTAAAAGCAGAACTCTATTTGAAATGAAATGTTGAGTCTCAGCTGGTCTGTTCTGAGTAAATACAATACACTGTAAATATAGGTAAAAGCAAATTTCCACTGGAAATGAGATGTTGCTTATAAGCTAGTCTCATCGATGAATACATTGTACCCCCCACCCCAGTCACACAGGCAGTGCAGGCAGTGTGATGATGTGATCTAATGGTCTGAGTACTGATGGAAGCAGGATATCACAAGTTCAAACCCTGCTAGAGCCACATACTCAGAGACCTTGAGCAAGTCACTTAACCACCCAGTGCTCCAATCCACCCTGCTGCAGAAATGGCTAGATGCAGGACTCTACTGGAAAGGTGATCTTGTATATCAGCTGGCCTATTTTAGAAAATAAATTATATAAAAAAGTCAGCAGTTGCTGGCCTTTCTTGCCCCTTCCCAATGTGGTCCAACAAATTTAAGGCAATTTCAGGAACAAGATCACAGGTTTGAGCCCTGCTAGAACTAACACCAACTCACTGTGTGACCCCAATCATGTCACTTAACCTCCCAGTACCCTTGTCCACCCAGCTGCAAAATGAATAGAAGCAGGATCCCACTGGAAATGCAATGTTGCATCTCAGTTGGACTTCGGTAAATACATTGAAATGGATAAAAGCAGGAGGTCTTTTTTAAATTAAGTCGCCCTACTTCAGTAACTCAGCATAACACGTTCTTTACAAAACCTGCTAGCCAACATCAAGGTATTGACCAAATGTTGCTTTTATCTTTGGTACAACAGAGCCTGTTGCTGATTCGCAGCCAGTCCACAGGGCTGCTTAAACCATTGGCTCCGATCTGCCTCCCAACTTTCCAGAGGTTCCCAAAGCCCTGTAGTGATCGATTTAGCAGGGTCACGCTGGAGCAACACAGCTTCAGTTGCTCGGTACAAATGTGACTCGTAAAGGAGGTTTTTAAGTGTACCTTCTCAGGCACTATCCTGCAGCAAACAGAACCCTGTGGTGTTGTAATTGATTTCCCCACCAAAGAAACTCCTGTTGACAATACAGTATGTGGTACTCTATGTGGATTCATAAAATAAACAAATTTATTTATACAGTAATTACACGACGTCCATAGGACGGGACAAGCAACCTACAATATGCATCAGTGAATGGTTTTGCTTGCATTGCTGTATGTAGACAATGTATGCCGGTCCTAATGCACTACAGTAAGTACTGCATGTTGCCAAAAGTGCCCGGAAATGACTGTATAGAGGCTAAAAAATATTGACAACAAAGTACGTGGTGATCTTCACGTTTCAAAGAAACAGTAACACTTGTACATGTAAGTCTGACCACATAATAAATAGCATGCGATTTCTAACACATATGCAGTAGTGTTGCAAACAGTTTCATTTGGCGCATTCATTTCAGTGTATATTTTTATAGGCCTCCGACAGATACAATTACATTTAACGAGCGCAGTATATGTTGTAGGACACTAAACAAAGTATAAATGTATATATGTGAAATAGGCAACGTGCTCTTTGCAATTTATTTTCAGTTTGAACAAAGAAGTGAAATAATCTCATTTAGAGTTTTTTCTTTGTACCGAGATGTGCATTTTGGTAATCAAGCGACAGATGCCGGCAAGTCAGCTCTTACCAGACGGATGGAAGAGGTGTTGTTCTGGAGCTCTCCAATGTTGCAGAACACTAACTCATTCTAGTCTGGGCTGGATGACTTACTTTGCTTACTTCAGAGCCCAGTGGTTGAAGTTGAGGAGGTTCATCGGTTTTGCAAAAACATTACTGTAAAAGCAAGGTGACATTTTTTTGTTTGTTTAATCAGGTATAGCACACTAAGTTGAAAGCTTTTTACAGGAGCATAAGGAGGTTAAGTGACTTGCCCAGGGTCACAGTATGCAAGTGGAAGCTGTGGGTTCAAACCCAGGTCTGGTCAGCTGGATGTCTCCAGATTTGCAGCTCAGAGCCTTAGACCACTGGGCTATACTGCCTCCATTATAAAATAACCTTTACAGCTAAAGCCACCAGTGCAGCCTCTTTATAGTGTGGCAAGTTTATGCTTTGGAGGTGATGCTAAACTGGTTTGGATTGTTGTACTGTTAGGCGATTTAGGGACAAGAAAAGAGCAAAGCAAGAGCCTTTGATCTTAATTTATTGGTTATTGAAATTGTTAGAATGGACTGGTTTTGGCACCTTCAGGGATATGAGAAAATGCTGAGCTCTCTGTCTGAACTTCTGGTCCCTTACACTATAGATGATCACATTCCAACAACTGTTAGTGGTCAGGATCCAGAATGAAAAGGAAAATCGCACCACTCGTAGCCCAGGACATTACCCACCACGAACACTGCAATGGGAGTGAAGGACACAGTGAATGCGAAAGTCAGTGTGCCAATGGTTTTGGCAGCTTTGATATCCGAAAATGACGGTCTGGTGACCTTACCCTGATTCTCAGCTACCGCCAGCAGTTTTCGTCTATTAGAGTATTGTCTTATGGTGGTCAATGACAAGATGTTGATCAGCACCGTTCCCCAAGAAGAGTGAAGTCGAAAGCCGGAAAAGTATCAGGATATTCCAGCCACTGGCAGAGAGTGGCCACCTGGGCATGGTTGCACATCCTACTGCACGGGTTGTATTCAAGACGATGTCCTGGCTGAAGATCATGGGGACAACGCCAGAAAAAACTGGTGACCAGGACATAACGATCAGAAAGAAAGTCCTCCTTGGTGATCACCACCTCTTGTGCAACGGCTTGAGGACGGCGATGCTCCGTTCGATGGTCAAAAGCGAGATGGTGGTGATGGAGACCAGAGTGCAGCCAGCAAATATGGGACCAATTACATAGCAGGGATGGAAAAAAGTCCAAGACGAGGCGTCCTCCTGGGTCCTCTCTGTAGAGAAGTCCTTCAAGAGGAGCGAGATCTCCGCGTACACTGAAAAGGGCACCACAAACACACCCACGGCCAAGTCGGCCACGGCCAGGGATGTTCTGCTAGCCCTGGGGTGTGGAAGTGCTGGTCCCCAAGAAAACGACCAAGTTAGGTGAGTTCCCAAACAAGATCGCCCAACCAGGAGGATCATGAAGATGACCGTCAGGATCCTGTGGATGGCGGTGCAGCAGCAGACGCTGCAGACGGTCTGGTTGGAGCCCTCGTTCATCGCTGCCTGGTATATCTCAAATCAATGCTCTCTCGGAACTTCAAGACTGCTGAGGAAAGTGAGTAATGAAGTCAGATTGGCGAATGAACTAGGCTAGGCTTACTTTCAAGTCTAACTAGGTAAAGGGAAGTAGCGTAACTGTGGGTCTCCGCTTATCATCTCGTGTCCTCTTGCGGCCAGCAAATGCCACAGCCACTCTGCTAGTCTGCTGGCTCCTGCAGTTAGCACCAGACTGATCATTAAGAGGAGGTCTTTGTTGCTTGCGGCTTGACTAACATTCGAGGTTTGCAATTTGTACTCTACTGGTCCATCAGCCCCGAGTCCCGTTTTGGCAGTTATTTGAAAATACTGTCAGCCCTGCTGTTTAATACGAAAGCTTTCACGAGTCGTAAGTCAGCTTTTTAGGAGGTTATCGTATAAGGTTTGTAATCTTATCTGTTACAGGTAAAAACAAGTAAATAATAGTAAGTGCTACTCAGTGTTTATCTAAGAAGCGGTAAACTTAAATAACCAAAACAAGTAGTACTACACATGAAACTTTACAACTGAAAATTATCTGATTCAGTAAGTAATGTCTGAGAACTGATGCGAACTTTACTTTTAACTTGTCATAAAGGTAAAAGCAGCGTGTATTTTTTGTTTGTTTTATTTTGATACTAGGCTTCTAAAAAATAACTATAGTTGGCTGAATACTACTTGAAAATAAGCACCAAATTATTTTTCATATCCCTGCCACTGATGGGTTATCTGTGAGTTTGACTGTAATCTTTCTAATCTGCCGAAGATTTAGAACGTATATATTTCAAACACTTGTATACACGTCGGCGGCACATTAATGATACATAATGATGGGCATGTAGATATTTATAATTACGTAATAACTGGTCAGGAATTTTCTCAGTGTACTGACCAGGTTGATATTTTCCGTAACAACCAGCTGGTTGTTATGACATTCATGAGCCATGCCAATCAAACAATGCTGCTGCCTCATTGGCCAACATTCCATGTGTGGGCGGGTCAAACAGTCTCACAAAAACTGGGCTGGAGAAAAATTGCTGGCTCTTTATTATAAAAAAATAAAGATGGGAGGTGTGCATGAGAACTTAATGCACACCCTCCTAGTCAGAGATATCTGATAAATCCCTCGGGGTTTATGTAGCATCCCACAACTTGGTGTGTATTAAATTTTTATATCACACCCTTCCCATCCATTATTCTCTATTTATTTATGGGTTTTGTAGGATAGTCAACAGGCATCCAGCCATAGACACAATGCAGGTTTTAGTGAAATCACAAAATACATACACATCAGATCCTTTTGTGAAGAGTAGAGTTCTGTCCCTGCTGCAATGACCCATATTGATTTGGCATTTTCCTGTAACTCCAGGGTGATATTCTTGTGTTTTCCTGTACATTATCTCCTATGGAAGCTGAATTGCCCTGTTTTCCTGTATAACCAATGCAAGTCTATGGGAAGAGTTTTCCTGTAGATGCCTCCAAATCCATGTTAAATACAGGAATCCCATAGATATGGGAGCCCTGGGAATGGTTATTGCAGCAGGGACAGGACCCTTGTTATTTTTTGTTTTTTTTGTTAATTGACATATTTATACATGTACAGAACTGGGGAACACAGCATCATGTACAGTATAACCTTTCCAATATACATGTAGATCCAGTGAATGAAATAATGTTCCAATTTCTGTGTCAGAAATATCATAGAGCCATTGGACATATAGTAATGAATGTAGGTGAGTGCCTTATAGTGAATGCTGGTCTGGTACAGTATTATAAAACAAGAGAGGGCAGCCTGGTCTAGTGATTAGAGCTTTTTTATTTTTTGCTTTGGAAAACAGGTGATTACAGTTCAAACGCCTTTTGTGTAACTCTGACTATGTTTGTAGTGAACCTTTTGACCTTTATTTTGTTATTCTGGTTCAGATTGTCCCTTATCTTATGTCCTGTTCAATAAACTTTTCCTGTTGAGTCTGGTTTAGCTCCTTTTTCATGTTTAAAGAAATAAAAGGAGCACACCTTCTAATATTGCTTCTTCTGGGTTTTTAGTAGTATTTGTTTTGTTTTGAATACCCATTGTTCAGCATCACTTTTCTCATGACTCAAAAGAACTAGCATGCAGAAGACACCGCTCTTTGACAAATTATTGATATGTGCAAAGGTACCCATTTCTGGAGCTGATATATAAAACCTCCACCATGGTATACCCTTCTACTTCACTTCCCATTCCAAGCACTACCTGGTGTCCAGTGGCATGCCCTGTATCTTTCTAACCCACTCTTAACACTCCCTGATGTCTAGTGGCCTACCATCTGTCAATCTTGTTCTGTAACTCTCCCTGATGTCAAGTGGCACCCTCCCTCTTCCTGTCAATTCCAATCTCCCTGGTATCCGTAGCATGCCTTTCTCTTCCTTGTCCCATTTCAACTTTGTCTGGTTTCCACTGGCATCCCATCCCATTCTAAGAGTTCATGGGTGTCTAGGAGCACCTATGCTATCTCCTGTCCCCATTACAGTATAAGCATTCCCTGTTGTCCAGTGGCAGTCATTCTCTTTACCCATTCCCTTTCAGGATCCAATCCCAAACCTTCCCAGATATGAAATTATCCTTTCCCATCCCATGACAAGCATTCTCTGGTGACAAGCAACACTTCACTTTCCTCTTCCTTTCCCATTCCATACACATCTTTTGTGTCTAGTGGAAATACTAGACTCTCCCTATACCATTCCAGATACTCCTTGTGTCCAATGCCCCTCCACCCAAATCCAGCTACATATATACTCTGGTGTCCAGTGTCACGTGTCCTCTCCACATACTTTTCTAATTCCAAACATTCCCTGGCATCCAGAAGAACCCCTCATTTACCCTTTTCCATTCCAAACACTTCCTAGTGTCCAAAGAAAATCCCACCTCACTACACCCCATTCCAAATACATCTTTGTGTCCGTGAACACCCTCCTCTTTCAGTCCTTTTAAAGCACTCTCTTTTTGCATAGGATGCCTGCCCTCATTGTCCAGTTGTAAAGCTTCCTATTGTCCAGTAGCTGTAAGACACCCTACTTCCTCTGCTTCTGTCCTTTTGCAAGATTTACCTGGCACTGAGTGGCCCCTTTCTCCCTGTCCTAGCATAGATCTCTGTTGTCCCATGCCCCAGTTTCCATTTACCTCCTCCTGCTAATTATACTTTTGCACTGCACATCTCAACCCCACCCCAAGATGGCAACTGGCGCAATAATTAACTTTTCACCTTGGCCAGACACTATCTGAAGTGAATATCATTAAAAGTGGAATAACTATGAGCAGGCTCCATCATAATTTGAAAACCAATGAAATACTTTTTAAATTAGGTATTGAGCTTATACATAGATGACAGGAGTCCAGAGATATTGATGATTAAGTCTGTCCTATATTGATACTACATTGTCACAACTTTTAGAACCTTATAATCTAATGGAGGTTGAAGATGTAGTTTACTACAATGTTTGCAAATTTTCTCCTTTGATAAAGGCTCAAAATAAATATATTGGTTTAGCACTCTTTTTCTTAATTCAGATGTCAGCTGGCCAAGAGGGTGAATGGAAGTCTGTGCCTGTCATGTTACATTTTAAGGTATTACTGTAATGATGGAAAGCCCTTCTGTGTGTGAGATGGGGTGGTGGTAGGGAGAGGATCCATAGAAGTGGTGGTTCTACTAGAAATGCAAAACAAGGAGCTTTCCTCATAAGGCTCTATTCAGGAAGCCTATGAACTATATATATGCAGTGCATTGGCTTCAGTACATTCCCCTGCCACACAGTGGAGGTGGCCTCTGACCCACACAGATGCTTGATGGGGACTTGCACCTCTTCTGCACCCTTAACCCTGTCCAGCCACCTGGCAATGCATGCAGCCTGGTACAGAGGGTGGCTGAGAATGAGGCAAGGCTGCTTGCCAAGCATGATTGAGGATCTGTAGCAGAGAGTACTGATGGAGAGGAACTGGCTATGTAGACAGGGATCCTGCAGTAGTCAAAGATATGCCCCCTCCCACCAGCTACAAAGAGCAACAGCCATGATGCCATCCTCCCACCCTGCTACCCCCAGCCCTCTGACATACCTTGAGGGTCTGAGGCATGGCAGGAGCACACAGGCCAGACTGGTCAGTTATTTAAGTGATACAGCAGTCTTGGTGGACCGACCATATCTCACAATCCCCTGTACTGTGTGGAGTATGAGATATAGTCTGCTGGCAGGTAGGTCATCTGATTGGATGGCAGCCATCAATCACTGGAACCTCGCTACATCCCTGTAAACCTCTGTGTGTGTGTGTGGGGGTCACCAGGGATGTATGGCTATCCTTTGTGCATAGCTTGCAATGTGCACTGCGCAGTGAATGCAGGACACTGTGGACTGGATACACTCATTTGGAATGTACCTGGGCCACATTGGTGAATAGAGCCCATAGTGATCTATTGTTTTGCAATAAGGTAGGGTAGCTCCAATAACTAAAAGTGCAAGGATATACTGCACAAAATACATGAAAACAATGAAATAAATTGCCCATGAATATGCTTGTTAATCAGCATAAAAAGGCATATACAGTAGTCTTTAGCAAGGTATTTACCCAGTAATTTACTTAACCATCAGAAAATGTACAAAAAATATGATTTCAGAGTAAATGGATGGCAGGAGGGCTGCTAGCCAGACCAGAACTATAATGTTTTGCCTCTGCATTGAGAGTTCAACTGGAGGGTCAACATTTTTAACTGTTTGTGATGGTAAACTGGTTAAATATCTTGTTGAACAATATGGCCCCTTTATGCTGCTTAAATAACCATATTTACTGAGCACTTTATTTCATTATTTTAGTATCCTGTGCACTGTATATCTTTGTTCTTTTGGATTGCTACTAGACACTTTATTTTGGCAATCAGAAACTAGGGTAATGGGTGAAGGGTGGGATCTGGAACTCAGCAACTAAGATTGATGGATTTCTTTTAGTGATAGTTGCCATTGGAACAGGCAGAGGGAGCCAATACTATGAAAGCTGACTCATACTTAGCGTAATGAATTCTTGCCCTAATAGTATTATTAAATCCAAATTAATTAAAACTACCTTATTTATTGAATGCCACAACCAAGTACAGAAAAGTAAATACTACAAGCCTGCCATTTTTTTTATAATTTAATGTTTCATAGTTTTGCTAAAGAAAAGTCTAAGTTGAAAATGTGTTCATAATTATATTTTTCTGAAGTCTGTATTTTGATATCATACAGAGGACAAAGCTAAACTCTCCAGTTTCATAGACTGTGTTAAAAGCAGATGTGAATGCGGACACTCTCAAAGCTGACAATGTAGTACTTTTATTTTAATTTAAACAAATTTAAAGCCGTGCAGTATAGTGATAACTTGAGCCCCAACGATGACCCAACATTTTGTTGTACACCTTCTCCATCAAAGTGTAAGTGTTTAAATTCAAATAAAAGTACTGTACTTTCAACTTTGAGAATTCACCATTTTCTTGTCAGATCTGAGTGTTTGCTCGTTTGTTGGAGCATGATTGCTCTCCAAACACTCTCTGAGACATCATCTTAATTCCTGTGTGTTTTGTAGATTTTCTTACAATCTACAAATTCTGGACATTTCAGTCTAGTCTGTCTTTGTATATGCAGGAAACAAGTGAGCACAGATAGGCTTTATACAGAAGTTAAACTAAAGCCAGAAAGTCCAGTAACAAAAGAACCACAGGACCACAAAAAGCTTAGAGCAAGGAAAGTTTATTATATGCACATGTGGGTGGAGGTCTTTTATCCTGGTGTGATCATTCCAAGTATTCATCCAATCATTAGTATAAGCTATGGTTTACAGTATTATACTTTATATATAGTATGTGCACTTCAATGTATTGAATTGCACATCAGAAGCCCAATATTCAAACTGGGCAAAAGGAGCACAAAGGTTTGTGCTGCCCTTGCAGTTGCCTAGATGTTAAAAAAATGCTATGTTCAGTGGAATAGTGCATGGGCATTATTCAACTGAAAATAGGTCCATTGCAGCCCAGCACTAAGCCTACTTTATGATGTGCAAACATGGCCCCCAAGAAAGAGCATCACAATGGTTTTGGCAGGCTAAAATTCCTCTGTTCAAATGGACCCATGCAATGAGCCCATTTGGGCATGTAAGGCACTAAGGGACCATTTGCATGTTTCATTATATACCATTGCATGGGAGCGAGGCTGGACTGTGTGGTGCTGCCCCCAATTGCACATTTCTAAGAGCTATCCCTGGAGCTAGTGGTCCCTGCCCCTGCTGATGGCTGGCCTCACAGTAAAACGATACTGTCCCTGGTGCTAGTGGTCCTCCCCACCAACTGCCATCCCAATGTGTAAATATAAAGTTTCCTGATGTCTAGTGGCTCTGCAGTCTGACATCCAGATGTTGAAACATAAAATTTCCCTGGTGTCTAGTGGTCCCCCCACCAATTGCCATCCAATGTTAATAGGTAAACTTTCCTGAGTCTTGTGGTGCCCCACTGATCACCGGACCAATAGTTAATAAAATTATTCCTGGTGTCTAGTGCCCCCATCACTGATCACTGTCCTGATGTTGAAAGGTAAAGTTTCTCTGGTGTCTAGTGGTCTCCTCCGCGATCACCATCTCGATGTTGATAGGTAAAGTTTCCTGGTGTCTAGTGCCCCCATTGATCAGCTTCCCAATATTAAATAAAACTATTCTCTGGTGTCTAGTGCCCCCCACCAATCGCCATCTCAATATTAAATACAACTATTCCTTGTGTCTGGTGTCCTCCTCCCGCTGATTGCCATCCTGATGCTGATATGCAAAGTTTCCTGGTGTCTAGTGGTCTCGCTTCCCTACAATCACCAGCCTGATATGAAAGAAAAACATTCCATGGTGTTAGTGGCTTCCTTCTGGTCGATCGCCATCCCTATGTTGATATGTAAGTTTCCTGGTGCTTGTGGTCTCCCACCAATCACCAGCCAGATAGTACACATAATCGCTCCCATTGTTCATCAATCTCTCCCCACCTGTACCCATGCCGATGATGTATGTTCTAGTCCCTGGTGTCCATTGGTCCCTTCACCAATCACCCATCAACATACTGCCACAGTTTCTTGGTGTCCACTGGTCCTCCCATCCCATCCCTGTAGTAATGGTTAAACCATTCCCTGCTATCTAAAGAACGATCCCCAATCCTCTGTAATAGGAATGTATACCATTACCTGGTATCTAGCAGACTTTCACCCCACCCCAAAGGTGTTCATCACTGCTCCCCCATCCTGAACTCCTTGCCAGCAACGCGAGCACCCATTCTTCATTATTGCTGACCACTGACTGAGCTGTCAATAAGCACATACTGTATACAGTACACGCCACTGACAGTTCGGCCAGTGGCCAGCAGTGGTGGAGAATGGAGGGCGAGCCTGTCACTGGCCTTAGAACCAGGATGGGGAGCAGGATTATGGGTACTACCTGCTGGGGGTGGGGGGTGGCTCACTAGGCACCAGGGAGTGGTAAATATTCTATTATAGGGATTGGGGATAGGGAGGGTGGTCCACTAGACACCAGGAAGGGTTTAACTATTTACTACAGGAGATCAAGATGGGGGACCACTGAACACTAGGGACACTGTGTCAGTATGTCAGGTGGGTGATTGGGTGGGGAGAGACCACTGGACATGAGGGACTAATACATTCATCATTGGGCATGGGTGCAGGTGGAATAGGGACTGCTGGACACCAGGAACAATTGCTTGTACTATCTGGCTGGTGACTAGCAGAGGGTGAAGACCACTAGCACCAGAGAAACTTAATGTATCAACATCAAGATGGCAATCGGTGGGGGCACTAGACACCAGGGAACTTTACCTATCAACATTTGGATGGTGATTGGTGAAAAGGAGACCACTAGCACCAAGGAAAGTTTTTTCATTATCAGGCTGGCAATTGGCATTGGAGGCTACTACACAACAGGAAAACTTTACATTTCAGCATCAGGTATAGATTGGTGGGGGGCAGGAGACACCAGGAAAGTTTTAATCTAATCATCAGGCCAGCCATCAGAGGGGAGTGCCCAGCACCAGGAACTACTGTGCTGGGGTTGGTGGGGGGCCAAAACACTTCTTCGGCCAACTGCTAGGTTTGGTGCAGGAGTAAGTCACAGTGTGTGCGCTGTGAAGGGTACCATGCAAAACAACCTTGCATGATGAAAACATACACTGAATATTGACTGTATCAATATTCAGGTCCCCACCCATTCATTTACATTGCCCTCCACACACACACACACACACACACACACACACACACACACACACACACTGAATCTTGTCCAGGTGCAACCCTGTTTGCCTGTTCTAACCAGGCTTTTCACATTAGTGATCCACACAAAACTCAATTGCATGGGCAACTCACATTTGTGCCTGGGCAGTCTTGAATATTGGGCCCCAGATGTTTTGAACATTCAGATGCACTTTCGCTGCCAGCGGTATGTGAACTGCAAAGCATTACAATGCACAGAAGCACTAACACTTTAAGTGGTTCATGTCTATAAAAGCAGGAAGGACTGTTTTAGCTGATACACCTAGAAAAACATCACATTCAGTGTGAAACATTAGTGGACTGGTGGAGAGCTTGGGCTCTATTATGTGCCTGTAATAAACTTTTTCTAGCACCAAGCTTTTTGTGTTCTCATGGCTCTTCTGCCTGACTTTCAGGCTTTGGTTTCTTGCTTGTGTTGTATCCACAGCACAAGTATCCACAATGAGCCGCCCTGTTTGTGCTTGCACTATATAGCAGTTACCAGTGAACCCATACCAAGTGGCATAACTGCACCACCGTATTACAGACATTTACAAAACATGAACACAAGCACAAACTTGCAGCTTCTAATACTGTTTCAGTTACATGACCCTACAATAAAGCAGTGAATGATGTTCAGAAAATTGAGTTACAGTCTACTGGTCCTATTCACTATATTCAGGAACATTACCTTTGACATTAACATAATTTTAACAAACTGTAACAATGTCAGGGGCATCAAATCACTGAGCCCCTGAAAAGCAATGATCAACAGTCAGTATGGTTTCAACTTGGCATGTGAAAGGAAGTCCTGAACACAAAGACACATGTTCTGGGCTTCAAAAGGACCATCTTCACCAGACTGGGAGTAAACATGGAGAGCACCTGGTTATGCTCAAGACATCCATGGCAGTGGAAGAGAAGTGTCCATAATTTAGATGAAGTTCTAGAGCTCACAAGCACCTGTCTGACACAGAAGGATAAAAAGAACAAGCAGAAGAAACCATTCTGGTTCACAAGGAGGCTAGTAGTTCCATAAGAGAGAAAGGGCTTCCTTCAAGAACTACAGGCAGTCCTAATGGAGGAGGGCAGGGCAAACTACTTGGAGAAGCTAAAAACAGCTACCAGAGAGGTAAGAAAGGCCAAGGTTGATACAAATTAAAACAAATAGGAGAGGTGTCAAGGAAGGTGACACAGGCCTTTGATTCTGTATTTTCAAGATAAAAGGACAATGATTGAAGGTATTGTCAAGCTGAGGAAAGGATCTGTGGATGGAGGACAGTGGAGGAAGGCAGAAGTACTGAATGAATACTTCTGCTTGGTGTTCACTACAAAAGGATGTTCCAGTTTCACATAAGAAGACAGGAATGGGGAGGGAGGGGTAGTGAGGGTGTACCATTAGATGATCAGGATGATCATGGGGGACAGGTGGGGATGGACACCCAAATCAAATACAGTCTGGGAAGGGGTACTAGGCAGAGAAATTAAGCAGATTAGATGGGCTGAATGGTCCTTTTCTGCTGACAAATGGGTAGGGGTGGGGGCTATAGATGTTTGGGATGCTGATAAGTATGTGGCATAAGTAAACAGACAATTAAGTAATAGGACATTTTACAAACCATTACCTTCAAATTCAGCCATGTACAATAAGAAAGAAATTGCTTGTTGCTAATCATGATCAAACTAGGGCTCTTTCTGACACTGCTTTTGAACAATGTACTGGTGAATTCCCAATCAGACTCATGATGTAAGTGATCCCCAAATACACAAGCACAGCACTGAGTCCCCTGGCAGGTCCATAGTGGCCAGCAGTGGTCCAGTGACTCAGCCTTTGTCAAAATCATGGATGCTCACATTAAACCTGTTGTGAGTGCTTAGCCACAATATCAGAGGATACTACAGATATTTTGGATGTGGTGAGGAAGCACCACATAGAAGATCACTGACTGTTGATTACAATGGATGTGAAGACCTTGTATACAAATAGCCCCCATGGGGTGGACTCCATGCCCTGCAAAGCAGGCTGACACAATCTAAATTGTATCCTGAGAAACTGATTGATTTGTTGGTCAACTTTATAATAGAACTGTGCAGAATATAACATTCTTCTATTGAAATGTCATAGAATTCCCATTCTGAGTCTACAGAATGTTGTGGAATGTGCAAAAATTCCATAGAATTTTGCCAAATGTTAAATTTCTGTTATTTTGTCTAGTTTTCAAAGTCACGATCCCCATGATACCAACTTTGGCAGATATACAGGGACTGATAGCTTTCATAAGTGCACCAAACCTCAAAGCTCTAGATTGAAAGGGAGATAAGTTATGGGTGGCAAAATCTTTAATCAAAATTTAATTTTCAGGTATTTCCATCTAATTTTAAAACTTCTTATCCAAATTCATCAACATATTAAGGATTTACAGAGACATGCAACATGGGTATGTGCAATATGTTTTAAGCCTTACACTTTAAAGGGGTTGTGTTACAGGTAGCCAAACATATTGCCATAATTCATATTTCAGTTATTTTAGTATAATTTTGAATACAGTCATCATAATGTTATAACATATTGTAGGTATATGAGTTATTACCACATTTATACACAGTATGTTCCTAGTTTCAGATTCCTAGCTCCAAGGGTGTCTGAGTTATATGCAGATAGATATTTTCATGAAATTTCCCAAAAATAAAATGACAGACTTTGAGCACCTATCATTTTGAGAAAAGCACCCTAATATCATGATATTAGGCACAATTTTAGAACGCCCATCAACTTGTAATCATGCCAATATTCAGGTCTCTAGCTCAATACAAAACTGAGTTATGACTCAGTATGACTGAGTTTCTGCTAAGTTGAACCAGCATAATATTTTGTGGTGATTTGCATATACAGCCCATGATGCTTTGCATAATGAGGGTATGTATGATTTTGTATTTCTCTGAAACTTGGCTTCGGTCAATGCCCTTTGGCGTAAGCCTTGCCTCAGTGCTTGTGCACTAAGGTTTCTTGTATTTTATCTTGTTTTTGTTTTTATTGGCTCAAAACAACACAACACAACCCAGACAGACCAACTTAAGCTAGCTGGTCATTCCACTGGGGTGTCATACAGACGAGGCATTAATTGATGAGTCCTGTGGTAGGGACGAAACATGTGTCTGTGTCTTCTGTTGGCTGGACTGTGTGTCAGGACCTTTTAGCACCATGCATTTCTGCTTAAAGTTGAACCAGCATAATATTTTGTGGTGATTTGCATTATGGGGGTATGGTGATTTTGTATTTGTATTTTGAAACACGTGTCTGTGTCCTCTGTTGGCACCCTTTGCAGACTGTGTGAGAGGCCTTTGGCACCATGCATTTCTGCTTAAAGTTGAACCAGCATAGTATTTTGTGGTGATTTGTATATACAGCCCATGATGCTTTGCATTATGGGGTATGTGTGATTTGTATTTGTATTTTGAAACTCGTGTCTGTGTCCTCTGTTGGCACCCTTTGCAGACTGTGTGAGAGGCCTTTTGGCACCATGCATTTCTGCTTAAAGTTGAACCAGCATAGTATTTTGTGGTGATTTGTATATACAGCCCATGATGCTTTGCATTATGGGGTATGTGTGATTTTGTATTTCTTTGAAACTTGGCTTCCCAGTCAATGCTCTTTGGGGTAACCCTTGCCTCAGTGGTTGCAGACTAAGGTTCCTTGTGTTTTATCTTGTTTTTGTTTTATTGGGCTCACCACAACTCAACCCAGACAGACCAACTTAGGCTAGCTGGTTCATTCCACTGGACTGTCATATAGATGAGGCACACTAATGAGTCCCAGTAGGATGAAACACATGACAGTGTCTTCTGTTGGCACCTTTGCAGACTGTGTGAGAAGCCTTTGGCACCATGCATTTCTGCTTAAAGTTGAACCAGCATAATATTTTGTGGTGATTCAGATATACAGCCCATGATGCTTTGCATTATGGGGTATGTGATTTTGTATTTTCGAGTTATGATGAGGTTAATACATTTAATACATTCTGCAGAATTTTGCCAAATGTTAAATTTCAGTTATTATAGTGTAGTTTCAATATTCATGTCCAAATGATACCAAATGTGTCAGGGATGGAGGTACAAATGATGTTTCATACTGTATGCGCGTACAAAATTTCAGAGCCCTAGTTTGAAGGAGTTGGGTTATAGGTGTCCAAACATTTAATCAAAATGTTATCTTCAGTTATTTCCATCTAATTTTTAAAATTCATTATCCAAATTTCTCCACAGTTTCAAGATTTAAAGAAACATGCAGCATGTATTTGTGTGTGTACCAAGTTTTAAGTCTTAAGCTTTAAAGGGTTATGCAATAGTTAGCCATTTTACCAACATTTAGATTTTAGTTATTTGAGTTTAATTTGAAAGCATCCTTTGAAATCTTGCAACATTTTGCAGGCATATGGGTTATTAACATATTTATACATGTATCTAGTCTCAGGTTTCTAGCTCCAAAAGTGCCCGAGTTATATGCAGATAAATCTTTTTATGAAATTTCCACAAAAATAAAATTACAGATTTTGAGCATCTATCATTTTGATATGATGAATTCTAATGTCACTATATTTGGCACACGATTAGAACACCTATCAACAAGTGATCTTACCATACTACACATGCCTATCTTAACAGAAGGCTGAGTTATGACCAAATTAATACATTTTACAAATTCCACAGAATTTTGCCATATTTTAAAGTTCAATTATTTTGCTCTAGTTTTTAAAGTATGTATCCAAATGATACGAAATTTGTCAGGTATAAAGATACAAATGGGTTTCATAAGAAAACTAAGAGAACCAAATTTCAGAGTCCTAGACTGAAAGGAGCTAGGTTGTGGGAGACCAAACATTTAATAACAATTTTATTTTCAGTCATTTCCATCTAATTTTACAATTTCTTATCCAAATTTCTCCACAGTTTCAGGATTTAGAGAAACATGCAACATGGGTATGTACACCATGCTTTAAGTCCTAAGCTTTAAAGGGGCTATGGCATAGGTAGCCAAACATTTTGCCAAAATATAGATTTTAGTTATTTTAGTATAATTTTGAAAGCATTTATCAAATTGTGATAAAATGTTTCTGGTACATGGGTATTTTACCAGCTTTATATATGTACCATACCTAGTTTCAGATTCCTAGCTCCAAAGGTGCCAGTTATATGCAGATACAATGATTCATGAAATTTCCCAAACAAAATAATATGATAGACTTTGAGCACCTATCATTTTGAGACAATGCATTCTAATACCTTTGTATTTGGCACACCTTTAGAACTCCCATCAAGTAATTATGCTAATGTTCAGGTTTCTAGCTCAACAGAAGGCTGAGTTATGACCAAATTAATTAATCTCATAAATTCTGTAGAATTTTGTCAAATTTACATTTCTGTTTTTTAGTATAGTTTTCTAATTGCATATCTAAATGATACTAGATTTGTCAGTTATACAGGTACTAATGACTTTCATAAGTGTTCCAAATTTCAGAGTCATAGTTTGAAAGGTAGTTAGGTTATGTGTAGCCAAACATTTAATCATATTTAAATTTTCAGTTATTTCCATCTTTTTTAAATTTCTCATCCAAATCCTCCATATTTTCAGAATTTAGAGAAACATGCAGCATGGGTATGTGCACTAAGTTTTACATCTTAAGCTTATAAAGCTAGCTATGCTATAGGTAGCCAGACATTTTGCCAAACTTTATATTTGAATTATTTTAGTATTATCTCGAAGCATCCATTGAAATGTTATACAATTTTCAGGTATGTGGTCTATTTATGTATTTATACATGCACTAGATTCAGATATCTAGCTGCAAAGGTGTCTGAGATATATGCAGATACAAATGATCATGAAATTTACCACAAATAAATTACAGATTTTGAGCATCTGTCATTTTGAGACAATGCATCCTAATGTTATGATATATGGCACAGTGAAGAACTCATATCATCAAGTAATCATGCCACAGTTCATATCTCTAGTTCAACAGAAGGGAGTTATGCCCAAATTAATACATTTCAAAAGTCCACAGAATTTTATTACATTTAAAATTTCTGTTATTTTGGTCTCGCTTTCAAAGTACTAATCAAAATGATTCCAAATGTGTCAGGTTTAGAGGTACTAATGGCTTTCATAACAGTACAAAATTTTAGAGTACTAGATTGAAAAGGTATGAGTTGGTGGCCAAACATTTAATCAAAATTTAATTTTCAGTTATTTCCATCTAATTTTAACATTTCTTATCCAGATTTCTCCACAGTTTCAGGACTTAGGGCAACATGCAACATGAGTATGTGCACCAAGATTTAATTCTTAAACTTTAAAGGGAGATGTGCTATAGGTAGTGAAACTATTTGCTAAAATGTAGATTATAGTTATTGTAGTATAATTTTGAAAACATTAATCAAAATATAATAACTGGTCAGAAATTCTTTCATTGTCTGACTGAGTTATAACTTCCCGTTATAACCTGCAGGTTATAATGGTGAGCATGCACCAGTCAGTCAGAAACAGCCACATTTCTCATTACTCATTCATCTCCTCCTGGGTAGGCTATTTGATTTTTCAAACCTGACAGCTCCTTAACTGAGCAGCGAGGACCCACCAGACAGAGAAGTCTCTTCTTTTTTTTTCTTTAATAACCAGTTCCATGGGCCACACATAAACAGTTAACCCTCCCTCACCCCAAAAATGTTTCTGGTTGATCCTTCCATTGGGCAGGTGCAGAAGGCAAGAACTGACACAAGGGAAGAGCTCTGACTGCAGTAAGCTGTGATCACACTCACAACAAAAATTGTAAACAAATACGGAAGAATGAACAACCTGAACTAAATAAAAAATGTATAAAAGCACATCTAAAAAACTGGCACACTTTGAATACAAATCATTTTGAGAAAATGCTTCTTAATGTCATGATATTTGGCACACTATTAGAACTCCCATCAAGTAATCATGCGAATGTTCAGATCTCTAGCTCAACAGAAGGCTGAGTTATGACCAAATTAATACATTTCATAAATTCTTCAGCATTTTGACACATTTTAAATTTCAGTTATTTTGGTCTTGTTTTCAAAGTACGGTATGCATTCAAATGATACCAAATTTGTCAGGCATGAAGCCACTAATGGCATTCACCAGATACCAAATTTCAGAGTCCTAGATTGAAATTTCTTCACAGTGTCAGGATTTCAAAAATCTGCAATGGGTTTGTTCACCAAGTTTTAAGTCTCAAGCTTTCAAGAGGGCTAGTTGTAGGCACCTAAACATTTTGATACAGTTTAGATTTTAGTTATTTTAGTACAGATTTAAAAGTATTTATCAAAATGTTATAACATTTGCAAATATATGGGTTATTATCACATTTATATATGTATATAGTTTCAGATCCCTACCTCCAAAAGTGCCTGAGCTATATGCAGATAACAAATTTCATGAAATTTCCTACAAAAATAAAATTACAAACTTTGAGCACCTAATATTTTGAGATGATGCATCTTAATGTCATATCTGGCACACCATTAGAGCACCTACTAACAAGTAACCATGTCAAACTTCAGATCTCTAGCTTAATACATAGTTGAGTTATGATCAAATTAATTAATTAAATTAATACATTTCAAACATGCAGGAAATTCTGATAAAATTACATGTAATTTACGGAAATCTGTCAAAATTGTGCAGATTCAAATTTTCTCATTTCATTCAGCTGTACATTATAGAGTGTACAAAGATATAACAGTTTTTTTCCTTTCAAGGACAACACATGCCCTACAAGTGAAAAATATGACAATAGGTTGTGCTCTACAACCCAGTTGTGCCAACATTTACCTCTCACATTGGGAACAATAATTTGGAATGCTGACTTGCTACATTGATGATTTGTTCAAGGTATAGTTGAAACAGTTACAGAGCTAATGCAAGTCAAGGAATTCATGGAAGCATCAAATGAGCCTATCATATTCTTGGTCAAATATAACTATTCTGAGATTGAGTTGCTTTAACTGAAAATCTATAAAATGAATGAGACTGGAGTACAAACAGATTTATATTAAAACTGTAACTCATTATTACTCAACAGTAACTGTTACCCATACCATATTGTGGACAGTATTACTCTTAGCCAGTTTCTACATGTTTAAAGAAATACTAGTTAGAAAAGTAATAGATCACAAACCAAGAGATGGCTCAAAGATTCAGTGAGAAGGGTTACTCTAAACATGTTAACAAAGTGATAAGAAAACTAATGTCAGAGACAGTGCCGACTTGTTAGTGGTTTACCGAACAGAAGGAAAAGTGGAAAAGGATGATTTGAATTTAGTGACTACATACAACATACACTCCACAGAAATGGCCAAAATTATCAAACAAAATGACATGTTTCAAATGCTGAACTGATGCTCAGGGAGAACACAAAGTGACCACCATGTATAGTCTATCATCGACACAGAATGTGGGTGATTTTGTTGTCCATAGTTATCCAAAAGCTCTAAAACCATAAGATTGGTTCCCCACCACTAAAGCGAAGGAGCACCAAATTTGGCAACTATACATTTTGCCTGACTATCAAGAAAACCAGTGGTTTTAAATATCCTACAACTAAGAGGTGGTTTAACATAGGTACTGTAGGTAACACTGCAACATTGATGTACTGTAACACTGCAACAGTGATGCACCTGGCTTTTGTACTTGCATTGCAATCTACATTGGAAAATCCCAAAGAAAATTTGAGATACAGTATGCATGGGAGAGTATTTGGGAAACATAGATAAGAACAACAAACAGAATGCACTGGCAACACGAAATACTTTTTGAAAGTGGTCAAGTTTAATTCATTGGTGTTGAACGATGTGTTTGGGGCCAATACGGGGTGACCTGGAAGCCTCCTACTAAGAAAATATGTTTTATGGATATTCAATCTGAGGGTCACATCTGCCATGTCTAAATGACAGAACTGACCCAGCACACTTTATGATGAAATCTGGTATCCCTACCCCAATTGGTGCTTTATACTGTAAGCTACTCCTGTTATAATCCCTTGGATACACAGGACTGTATGGTATTCCTGTGATGGCATGCCCTTAGCACCCTTTTTTCTGGCATCTTCATAGTCTAGTGTAACCCTTTTAAATAGCATCTCTAAAGACAACCTATGATATTGTAGCTTTTTCTTTTCGGTCTAGTGATTACCTAAAATCCAGTGAGGAATACCTCATCCCATATCATTTATTCATTGACTTACAGCCAATGTGCTGCTGCTTGAACTATGTGTATTGATGTGTGAATATTACAGTCATATTAACCACAATGTGCAGCAAAGCAAGTTTTATTTTCCAGACACCCAATCCAGAGGCTCTGGCACCATACATATAAATACAAGGCTATTAATAAAATAAAAACAAATAGATGAACTACCACAATAATAAATTAAACAGGTCATATAGAATGAGCAAGACCTGAGCTAAAAGCATTCACTAAAAGGGCTATTCCAGGGATATGATCTAGCAGATAGAGTCTTGGAAGGCCTGACTGAACAGGAGGGTCTTGAGGTGGGCTGTGAATGTTTAATTGAAGGGCTTCCCTTACAGATGGTGGAAGCAAATTACACAGGACAGAGCCAGCGTCACTAAACACTCTGTCACTGGCAGTTTTAGCCTCATCCTGGGAATCACAAGGAGGCCCCTAGAGGAGGAACGGAGGAACAGACCGAGGTAGCAGGTGTAAGAAGGTCAGACAAGTATCCAGGGTACAGCCCATGAAGGGTCTTAAAGGTGAGCAAGCCCACCTTAAGGTCCTACCTCTGTACACTAAGGGTGTTAGCTATCACCAGAGTTGGTTGTAATTTCATTCTCCTGTTTTTAATTTTCAAATGGACTCAATCACCAGGGGGTCTCTGGTATTACCATGCCATTGAACAGCATTGTTTTCCATTAATTAACATAGTTTTATCTCATAACCCTGCAAATGATAGCTATAGTCAGTTTATATGCAATATGTCATTAATATCTCTAACAGCAGAACTAAGGAATTATTATATTTTTCTATTTTAATGACATTGTGAATCTATTTTAAATGTCTTTTGTATATGGTTTTCATTTAATATGCACCTGTCACTTTAACTCTCTGATATGAAGAATAGCCTATAGGTGAGAATAATAAGCTTTGAATGAGCTTGTCACATTTAACAGACCTGGGTTTGATTCCCACAACCCCACTTCCATACTGTGTGAACTTGAGCAAGTCACTTAACCTCCCCACTGCTCTTGGGCCACCCCAGAAAACATGCCTCATGCAAATCTCTCTCTCTCATGCTCCTTCTCTCTGTATCTATCTATCTATATACATCTATATATTCTTTGCAAAAAACTTTGTTAATGCTTCAGTTAGGGTGGATACCACAGCGACAAAAGCAGGGAAATGAAGTGTTAGAGTTTTCAACCCTAATGCCCCCACCCCAGAGGTTCCCACCCCTACCACCCACCTCCATTCCACCCTTCACACACCAACAGGCATTGGGGTGCCATGGGAATAAGGCCCAACTCTCACCTCATTCCATGTGTAAACATGCTTACAAGCTACAGTATAGGACAATGAGGTGAGAGTTAGGCCTTATGACCCATGGCACACCCGACGCCTGTTGGTGTGTGAAGGGTAGCAGGATGGGGTTGGGTATTAGGAGTGGAACTCTGAAGGGGGGCAATAGGGACTGAAACCCTAATGCCTCATTTCCTACTTTGACACTGTGGTATCCACCCTAACTGATGCATTAACAAAGTTTCTTACAAAGAATTTCCTTCTTTTCAGATACAGTATAATTGTATCCTCATTATACTGTGGGAGCACTGGGTCCTTTGGACCCTGTGCTCCCATCCCTCCATCCAGGTAGTACAACAGTGTCCACATTCATGTTGGGAGCACAGGGTCCTTTGGAACCTGTGCTCCCATCCCTCCATCAAGATAGTACAACAGTATCCATATGTCATGGTGGGAGTGCAGTGTCCAAGGAGCACAGGGTCCTTTGGACCTTGCACTCCCATCCCTTCATCGAGATAGTACAACACTGACCATATGTCATGGTGGGAGCATAGTGCCCTTTGGACCCTGCGCTCCTAATCCTCCATCAAGATAGTACACCAGTATTCATATGTTACAGTGGGAGCCAGAGTCATTCAGACACTGTGCTACCATCCCTCCATCCAGGTAGTACAACAGTGTGAAATATAGGAAACACTGGCAAAAGTTACAAGTGTGCGTAGAAACTGAGCAATGCATATTTGTAATGTGCTCATTTTGGGAATTTTTTCACCAAATTTTCAACATCGGCATTACGGGACTTCCTCATGAACAGTTCAACTGTGATTTTGTTAATTGACCCCAAAAGTTGATTTGTACATCGACCATGCCATTCTGCATCACAGGTGTTAAATCACATTCTGGACAGGATGTGCAAAATGACAGCTGTTCTCTTCATAAGATGGTGTGATAAAGTAGCAATCTTGAAAATCTGGAGTGAAAATATGAAAAATTTGCAATGTTACAAGAGTGTTTAGAAAGTAAGCAACGCACAACCATAACAGCAGTCATTTTGTGAAAGTTTTGCACCAAATTTTCAACATGGGCTTTATGGGTCCCTCCCTCATGAACAATGGCACTGCAATTTTGTTAACCCAACCCAAAAGTTGATTTCAGGTAGCGATCACGCCATTCTACGCTACAGGTGTGAAAACACATTTTGGATAGGATATGAAAAATGACAGCTATACTGTTCATAAGGAGGTGTTAAAAATGCAATGTTGAAAATCTAGAAGTGAAAATATTAAATATTGGTAGAGATTACAAGCGTGCGTAGAAACTGCGCAAATGCACGCTAGTAACAGTCATTTTGGAATTTTTCACCAAAATTACAACATGGGCTTTAGGACCCCACCTCATGAACAGTGGCACTGTCATTTCATAGATCATTCGAAAGGTGATTCCATGCAGTGACCACAAAATCACCTTTCAGGACCAAGAAATAAAATTACAATGTCAGTGTTCATGAAGTGGGGTTCCAAGAACCCCATGTTTGAACTTTAGGGCCAAAATCCCTAAAACTGGCTGAGATATCAACGTAAGTTGACCCCATTGACTCCATTATACAAATTACCTTGATTCCTCAGATCACAGTTCGGTTTTGAAGAGTGCAGACGTGTCCCTGTCCAGAGAGATCACCGATCTAATCTCCAGAGGGTAAGTATGAGTGGCAGGGGATGTGGGTAGGTGGGGTGCAGAGGGAGGATGGGGTTGGGGAGGAAGTAGGGAGATGATGAGGACTTTTTTTTGGCGGGGTTAAAAAACAAAAACATACTTAGGTGGTTTCTTTTTACAGGTAAAATAAAAATTAATTGCACACTGGGGTGGACTCCCAGTGTACGCCCACAAAAGTTTTGGGGGTATCATGATGCCGACTTGGGTATTGGACACCCTCTCAGCAGTTAAAGTGGTGGGCTAGGGAGACATTTGACACCAGTAGTGGGCATCCCGAGTCAGAAAGGTTTTTCTCACAAAACCAAACATTTATCTAGGCACAAGGAGGTAAAGTGACTTGCTCAGGGCCACACAATATGCAAGTGGAAGCTGTAGGATTCAAACACAGGTCTGGTCTACTGGATATCACCAGATTTGTAGTTCAGAGCCTTAGACCACTGCGCTATACTGCCTCCTAGTTTTTCAGTTTTTTTTAGTTCCTCCATAGTTTTTGTTAAACCTTTTAGGTGCGCTAGCCAAAGATGACTATTTTCAGGCACGGCCCTGGAGAATACATAAATAAAATGAGATGAGATTATACGATACATAGTATATAGTACAGGTAGGTTAGAATACAGATCAAGTCAGACAGTACTTGAGATAATATATATAACTAGGCAGAGATGACAAAGGTGACATTAGTACATGCAAATAACAACTGAAACTGGCTAAGTGGCAGCTATAAATACATTTTATAGCAAAGCTTGTTTAGAAGTGCAGTAGTGTCTTGGACGAAATAGGGTGGTTAGCTGTGAGGCATTAAGTGGGATCAAGCATGTGCAAGGGTCCCGGGATAGGTGGCGATATAGTTCTTTTTGAAGATTGGGTGGAGTTAGCCTGCCTCAGGGCAGGAGGGAGGGAGTTCCAGGTGGCGTGGCAGTGCAGTGAAATGTTCCAGAGCCTTTTGAAGTAAGACACCTGGGTATGGTAAGTAGAAATTTGTTTGCCAAGCGTAGTCTGTGGGCAAGTGTCTGTGGTACAAGTAGAGCTGCAAGGGAGTAGGGGCTTGGTTATGGATTACAAGAGTCTGTGAGGGTCCCTAGGCAGCATAGTTGGTAGGCAGTTGGGCAGAGCCAGCCTGAGGTCGCTATACAGTGTGCAGTGGTGCTTGAGGTGATGGGAGGAGGAGGCATACCGACATATGTTGTTATCGTGACATCCCATTTATGGAGAGCAGTCTTATGGGCATTAGCTAAAGTGGAGACACCATATGTCAGTGCTGCAAGCAGAATACCCTTGAAATTGCCAATTTAGCGGATGGTGTTAGCAGGTGATTAGTCTTGTAGGCGATTCCATGTTTGGCATTTGTTGCTTTATATGTTGACTGGATGTGCAGACTGAAGTCAAGGGATTTATCAAGGACTCCACGTATTTGAAGGATGTGACACAGTCGATCAGAGACCCCGAGACCCCCAGAGTCATGGACTAGGGTGCCAAACAGCATGGCTTGGGTCTTTTTAGTGTTGAGGATGAGCTTATTAGCATTTAGCCATGTTTTCACATTTCTGAAATCCAAGGAGAGGTTTTCATTAATAATGTTAACTTTGTCAGTGCTGGAGTAGAGGATGAGATCATCAGCGTATAGGATAGATGAGCAGGAGAGTATGGCATAATCTATGTTGTTGATGTATAGTGTGAAAAGAAGGGTCCCAGGATGGAGCCCTGGGGTACTCAAGTCAGTGCTGGTCACATCCAAGACAGCGGAGTTGAATTTAACAAGCTGTAATCTGTTTGATAGGTAGTTGTTAAACCAGTCAACTATTGAGGATGAGAAGTTAAGTCTATGCAGGGTTGAGAGAAGCAGGGTTGATCAACAAGATCGAATGCCTTGGTAAGATCAATAAATACTGCTCCAGTGGTAGGCCTTTGTCCATGTTGCAGAGTACATCGGTGGAGAATTTGAGAAGAGTATTTGAGGTACTGTGTCCTTTTCTGAAACCATGCTATGTGTCTGAGAGAAGGTTGTTCTTTGTGAGATAGTCAATGGTTTGGTTGCAACAAGCTTCTCCAGCAGCTTGCTTAGCACAGAGAGGATGGCTATGGGCCCGTAGTTGTTGGTATCCTTTGGGTCTTTTTTAGGATAGGCATAACTGGGGCACTCTTCCAGAGATCTGGGACAACACCAAGAGAGAGAGACAGAGTGAAAATTTTGGCCAATGGTGAGGCAATCAATGGTGCCGCTAGCTTCAGGAGTTGTGGCTCAAGTGAATCTGAGCCAGAGCTAGTGTTGTTGAATGTTTTGCAATAGCCTTTGGACCTCAGACCTAGATATAGCTTTAAAGTAGAAAGGGGGTAGTAGTTAGTTGTCAGTGGTCAGCACCAGATGCAGATCTCTGGGGTGTACAGTAAGGCTGAGATGCTGTGGGAGGTAAAGTGAAGGATGAGGTGTACTGAGACAGGTCCGTGAAAAATCTGTTAAAGGCATTTGCTATAGTGTTTGAGTCATTGCAATGCACACTATTTAGGATCATATCCCTGGGGTCGATGACTGGGCAGCCCAAGAAAGATCTTGATGTGTTCAGAATTTTCTAGGGTCACCAGCAGAGTTTGTGAGCAGTTCCTTGCAGTAGATGCTCTTTGCTGTTCTGATTTGTTTTTACAAGCACTCTGAGAGGCCCTAGGTACTGTAATCCTCCGGTAGTCTGGACACTTTATACTTCTTCCAGAGTTTGTCCCATGTGCACAGGTTAGCCAGCATGTCCTTGTGTAGCCATCTTGTTTGTTACCCCTGACCCTTCTGGTGACCTTTGGGGTATGTTTATCCTAGAGTGCTGTGAAATTATCAATGAAGATATCAAGGCTATTTGAACATCATGGGAGTGATAGATGTCAAACCAGTTGATACAGGATACATCCTAGAGAGAAAACTTCTACGTCAGTTTGGCAAAGTTGGTATTTAGCAAAGTTGGTAATTATGATGTAGCACAAAGGGGGTGGGGAGCAGTCTCCGGACTCCATATGCAGAAAGTGGGGAGTGGTCTATGATAGCATCTGCCAAGATACCTGCTGTTTGCACATGGTCAAGGCGATTCACCAGTACCCAGTCTATGAGGGTGGAGGTAGTTAGAGAAGGGTGGTTCTAGTGAGTTCAATTAAGATCTGGTGCAGGTTATAGCTCTGCATTAGCATCAAGCAGTGCTGTGAGTTGGTCCCAGCCAGTATAGGTTAAAATCACCTAAGATTACGATCTAATTTTGCTTGGCATTTGTGATGGTTTGATTAAGTAAATCATGAAGACCTGTGATATCTCCAGTGGGCAGATTGTAGGTGCAGATAATGTGGATTTTTTTGCACCAAGGGCAATGGTTGTGTGTAGGGACTCACAGACTGAGGGGAGCCAGTGGGTGGGCAGACCCAGCATCAAGATGGTTTTATAGAGAAGAGCGACCCCCTCCATGTTTTGGGGAAAGCCTATCTATGCGATCAAGGAGTAATTGGGCAAGGAACATAAGGAGTCTGAAATGTGTATTTGAGCCATGTTTCAGATATTTATTTATTTATTTATTTTAACATCAGTTTAACAATAGGCAGAGTAGGTCAGGACTGTGCACTTTCATCCATGCTTCATGATCAGCAAAGTGCCTGATAATGCTCCTAATATTTATATGGGCAATAAGAAGTTATTTTCCCAGACAGCCGATAGGTCAGTGAGAGTGGTGGACAGAGGGGCCAGGGTTAAGTTCTAGGTTCCTGACAATAGGATGATGAGGAGTAGGAGAAACCACAGTTTAATAGTGTGGAATGGGAGATGAACCAGTTGTGTCATTTTGCATTTTCTGAGCATGCAAACGAGTTGTAGGTACAACCCTTCAGAAGGATAAGGTGGTGTGGGCATGCACATGTTGTGTTTCAGCAATTTGTTGGAGAAAGTAAAGTCATTGTGTTGTGAGGTATTCTCTCCATAGTGGCTGTTGATTGGAACAGAGTAGATACCCCATGTAAGCATAATAGTATCAGAAACAGGATTCATCCTCCCAATTCTGAGTTGCCAGGATCAGCCAGGTTAGGGGCAGGTTAGTGCAATATAAGTTTAGTTGGCAGTCCATGGCATGCAGGAGAGAGCTGACAGCACCCTTGTATGCCATCACAAAAACGGGTTCCGGGGCCGTGGCATCTATCTTCATGGTTGTGTGGTGGGCAAGGCAGCCCTAGTACCCCTTGACTCCTGAAGCAGTGATAGACTGCTGGATGAGCCGGATATCAGCTGCCAAAACTGCTGTACAGCACATGGTTATGAATGTAGCAGCTGCTGGTGGCAAAAGAAAATAATCTGCAGGTGGGAAAGTTGACTGATTGGTTCTGGCAACCACGTGATAAGTGCTATAAAGCTTGATGTCAACCAAGGATTGTGGTGGGGGTGGGCAGCTGGTGCACAGAAACTGCAGCCCTGTGGAGTCAGAGGAAAAGGACCTGAGATAAGTTTGAGGTGTGGCTGAAATGGGGGGTTGTGACAGCACTGTGCAGAGGGAGTTGAAATCCCAGCCTAATCAAGATGGTCCGACAAGCTCCAACTGCAGTTAAGGTCAGAGATTTGCAGCTTTGCTACTGTTTGGGGAAGGTAATGTGTTCCAGCTAGTGTTACAACAGTGCTCCCGATTTGCCCGAAGCTGAAATTAAGTAACTAGATTTTATCCTAAATTTGTGCAAAGCTTTTGTTCAGATCCAGTTGATTTTTGTAGGGTCACAGACTAATTTGGCATGCAGCAATAAATTTGGACTGGGAACAAGCTTTAACAGAAGGCTATGGGCAGGTAGAAACAGCCCTCTGCTGCACAGTGAAATTACCCTATGCAGTTTAGTTTGAAGGTGCCTAAGCATAGCTAAATTCCCAATAATTAAGCATACTGAAGTTATTAACCTAATCTCTTCAAGGTGCACCGCTATTTAAAGCAAAAAATACTGACTGCAGAACGATGGTAATTGCTGAGACTATCTGGGCAGTGTTAAAACAGAAATTACAGAACCTATCTGGGCACTGTTTAACACAGTATAGCAGCAGTTACATACAGTTTAAAAGCACCAAGCACAAATTAAGGCTTGGTTTGGATGAACAAAAGTTACTGTCAGTCCAGTCTCTTAAGGTGCACAGTGAAACAGGCACAAAACACAGCATTTGGCTGCTCAGATCAGTAGTGCAAAACTATCAGCACTTGTCTGGCGACACAAAGGTGGAAAAGGATTTTCAAAAAAAGTAGCCAACTCAAACACTTAGCCATTCTAGGCAACGAGTGACCTGCTCCTCATTTCGTACCTTGTCTGCTGCTCTGAGTGGGTAGTGGGGAGGGCTGTGTTCTCCTGCCCTCGCGACCCACAGGCTTCCCTCAGAGGAGCCTAAAGAAGTAGCAACCCTTGTTTGCTGCTCTGAGTGGGTTGTGGGGAGGTCTGTGTTCTTCTGCCCTTGTGAACCACAGGCTTCCTTCGGGAAGCCAAAAGAAACTGCAGCCCTTTTCTGCTGCCCGAGTGGGTTGTGGGGGAGGCTGTGTTCTCCTGCCCTCGCGACTTGCAAGCTTCCCTCAGTGGAGCCCAAAAGAAACTGCAGCCCTTGTCTGCTGCTCCAAGTGGGTTGTAGGGAAGGGCTGTGTTCTCCTGCCCTCGCGACCCACAGGCTTCCCTCAGTGGAGCCCAAAAGAAACTGCATCCCTTGTCTGCTGCTCCGAGTGGGTTGTGTACTAGTGTAAAAACCAACTAGCAAACTCTGTCAGGTGGCCTGGTGCTACGAGGCATGCTGCCTCTTCATCAGGGGCATGGATTAAGGTGATTTGAGAATGACAATTCATTATTTCATTTAAATGCCTTGCTCTAGTGTAATTAGATAATTGCCTTAAATGGCAGCTGTCAAAGTATACAAGTGATAACCTGATTGGTAACAAAGCTGCTATGTGATCCGCCAGAACAGCAATTAACCTAACATCAGAAATACTAGTTTTGATACCAACAAGACAGTTTGAAAGGCTAGCCAAGAAAATTAAAACTGGTGAGTATCAAAAACCCAGAGGAATATAAAGAAAACAAAACAATTAAAAAGGAAAAGTTCATCCCACTCAGCGTGCTCAGAAATTGATAATAGGACTATGTGTAGCAAAACTAAATTCCAGTAAATAAAAAAGATTCCTAGATGAATTTATAAGGGACTGCTACATTAAAACTGAAAGACCAATGTAGCATTTAAAGACACTGGCCCCTTCAATTAGAAGGTGGAGCCATTGTTCAAGAAAGTAAGAAGTCAGAGTTAAAGCCATCTCATAAACACAAACATAAACAATTTCAATTAAAAGCTGCAACATAATTCCAGGGCTTAGAACATGTTGTTTCCAAGTGTAGATGCTCGCTTGAAAATTATCTATACAGTACACACCACCTCCTCAGTGGGGTTTAAGCTCTGTAATAGATCAAAATGACAATACATATACCTAATTTAACATATTACAGCATTTAGAAAACTGTCATTACATAGTTCATTTTATGAGACTACTGTGTTTGTAATGAATGTATTTAGTCTGTTAAATGGATTCCTAACAATATTGTTAAAGTACAGTCTTTCACAGTACAGTACTGGAACACCTGCTCTCTACTGCCACCAGCTGTTGAGAACTGAACCCTGTGGTACAGCTTAATCATGCGACTCTGGCTTCCTGTTCAGTTAGAGCCTTAGTTGAAACATAGAAACATAGAATTTGATGACAGATAAGGACCACTTGGCCCACCTAGTCTGCCCATTTCCCTACCTGATGGAAAAGCTGCAGATTCTAGTTAATCAACAGCTTACTTCCTCCTACCCCACTAGAATTGCCTTATGCCTGTCCCATGCATTCTTGAATTCTCCCAATGTTCCTGACTTCACAACATCCTCAGGAAGGCTGTTCATGCATCCACAACCCTCTCTGTGAAAAATAATTTCTAACATTACCTCTGAGCCATCCTCCCTCTATCTTCAAATTGTGCCCCTTGTTCTTGCACATCTTTCTTCTGAAAGATGCTACCATCCTGTGCTTTGTTAATTCCTTGAGATACTTGAAAGTTTTATCATGTCTCCACTCTCCCTCCTTTCCTCAAGGGTATACATATTAAGCTGCTTTAGCTGGTAAGAAGTAAGAGAATGCTTAGCTCTCTGTTGCAGTTTCTGTTATAAAATATAAAAGTTGTTAACATTGTTAGAACCTAGCTATTATTTAGTTAAACACGTTTTGTACTTGAGAAATGTATTCTAAAGCTGTAGGGCATGATTTTTAAAGGTTTGGGCAGCGCATCCTGAGATGCACCTCCCAAACCTGGAAATCACTGCTGTCGGGTACCCATATTCAAGAGGCACAGATGTGGCACACCCCACTTTTCATGGAGTTTAAAGTAAGAAAAGCCATTAGGCAGTTAAAATGTTTGAATGTTGAATATATGCTCGTGTTTCTTTGAGGGGTGCCTGGATGCCACACACAGTAGCACCCTTGTCCAGAAATGTGAATTGCATTTTGAGCAATGCAAAGGTTTTGAGCATGCTATTTGGTTGTTTTTAGAGTTTTGGGAGTTGTGGTACTCCCCTTAGCATGCTCCCTGCCACCTCTATTGGAAATTCCTGAGTGGAATCAATTTAAGGAGCCAATAAGGCCATGTGATTTAAGCCAATTTAGGCAGCACTCTATATTTATGAGTAGCCACTAGGCATTTCAGAGCTGAGAAGCTAGAGTAGGGACTACACGAAAGGGTCCCACCGTGCAGGGGTGGTGTAGCTTCTCACTTTGGAATTCCAATCTGAAAACTAAGAGGACCCCCTTTACATGGAGTTTAAATTAAGAAAGCCTATTAGGCAGTTACAATATTTGAATGTTGAATATATGCCATGTTTCTTTTTTTTTTTGGGAGGGGTGCCCTCAATGCCACACACCAATAGCACCTTCTCCAGAAATGTGAATTGCATTTTGAGCAATGCAAAGGTTTTGAGCATGCTATTTGGTTGTTTTAGAGTTTTGGGAGTTGTTGTACTCCACTTAGCATGCCTCCTGCCACTCTTTTGGAAATTCCTGGGTGGAATCAATTTAAGGAGCCAATAAGGCCTTGTGATTTAAGCCAATTTAGGCATCACTCTATATTTATGAGTAGCCACTGCAGGCATTTCAGAGCTGAGAAGCTAGAGTAGGGACTACACCGAAAGGGTCCCACCATGAAGGGGTGGTGTAGCTTGCTCACTTTGGAATTCCAATCTGAAAACTAAGAGGACCCCTTTTACATGGAGTTTAAAGTAAGAAAAGCCATTAGGCAGTTAAAATGTTTGAATGTTGAATATATGCCATGTTTCTTTTGGGGGTGCACTGGATGCCACACACCAGTAGCACCCTTCTCTCAGAAATGTGGAATTGCATTTTGAGCAATGCAAAGGTTTTGAGCATGCTATTTGGTTGTTTTCCTGCTACCATAACCTGTTCACCACTATGCCCCTATCAGCTGCACTTTGCACCTTTGTGCATGGCACATAGTGCTGACACACCTTTTGCCTACCCTGTGAGTTGCTGTCTGCATGGCCAGAGAATCAGGTGTGTATGAGTTCCAAACCCTTTTTGTGCATCATGCATGGGGAGCTGCAATGGGTGTGAGGTGGCTACACCATGGCAGCTCACTCTGAACATCGTGCATAGAGCCCAATGTCTTTAATTCTAGGTGCCACAGTATTGTATTCAAGTATCGTCATAGAGTGCTGTGCAGCATCATTTATTTGTTTAGGTTCTAGGAGGCTATCATTATCCCTACTCCTGGTTCTTATCAGTGCTTAATTTAGGATCTTGATAGAGTAGCTCTTAACTATGAACCTGTTATACATGTACTTGGACTGTTATTCAAACTCCTCTGGTTCAGAACAATTGTGGCAATGCTGCCTGATCTGGCCAAAGAGACAGGGGAGATGAGCTTTGATGGGTGGGCACTAGTAGCTAGTAATACTGTACTACGAGCAGTTGGTTTTCTATAGCCAGCAGTATTTATTTCTTCACCTTTTATGACAATTTCAAGTCTAGAAACTCTGTCTCTGTGCTATCAATTTTGGCTGTATATTTTGAAATTAAATTGTTGTTACGCTCTCTAAAAATCATTGGCATATTCCTTTGTGCCACTCCACACTACAAAGGCATCTTCAATAAACTGATGTCAGTGTATTGTTTGTATTTTGCAGACAAACAGCTGTTCCATCACCCCAAATACAAGTTGGTGAATGAAGAGTGAAACTGTGGCATTCATAGCAGTGCCTCATTTCTGAATGTGCATTTCACCAATTAAAATGAAAACATTTTGGTCAAAATGAATTTCAGGGATTCAAGCAAAACATTGGTAGATGCTGCACTCACACCAATGTTTCTATCTAAAAGTATTCCACTACTTTGAGGCACAGGCCATGTGGAATGTTGTTACAAATGAAAACACCTGAGCACTCTGTGAATACCCTGATTGGGTTAAAGTGGTGAAGCATGGGTTTTAGCAGTAAGGTTCGGTGATAGTATTTGTACTTTGTATCTTTATCACTGTTCAAGACCACTTGGGGTGTTGGAACTGATGTAATTGTTAGCTTATATTGAGAGTTCCTTTTGGACCAAGCAGAACACTGTTTGTGGACTCCTTTATTTTCAGCAGAGAGTACTCAGATTTTTTGTTTGGAACTGATGTCTGAATGTGGGGTGGCTGCCCTAGTCAACTGTAAACACCAACTCTGCACTGGGAAGTGCGCTCTGAGCCTCCAGGACCTTAATGTGGGATACTGGTATACAGCAATGTAACATCAAGGTCTATCCATAAAAAATCTCTTTCCTACTTACATTCCTTCAGTTTAGACATGAGTGCATAGAAGCATATGGGTATGATTTCAGATTGCTCATGATATGTTGAAGAAAATAATCCACAAAACTGTTAAGGTTTTCAGTTAAAGACCCAATTCCTGATACTGTGGGCCTGCCTGGAGGTTCAATTAGGTTTTTCTGGGTGTTGGGAAGGTAGTAGAATGTTGCTATGATAGGCAATTGTCGATTTCCGGCATAGCTGAGAGGAGTGTTGTCATGCTATGCACGCTTGAGTTTGTGGAGGAAGCCCAGGTAGCAGGGCTGTATAGCCTGTTTTATCTTTTGTGAGGTATGCCACCTACTGCCTAAAGTACAGCCTTTCCAGAATTCCTTATTGCACCCACCCTCCGGTCTGTTCAGTTTGTCTCCTGCCTTTTCTTTGTCGCATTACAGGAGGAACGCCATGTTTGGGTGGAAATGCTGAAGCGGATCTGTGTGCACACAAAGATGGCCAGTTGGCAACCTTGGCAGGAGAGTTTCTGTTTTACCTTCTGAGCAACCCGTTTCTTGGAAGAAGTCCATGCTGTGGAAGCCTGTTAAATCACCTAACTGTCAGCATTTTGCAGTGCTAAGATACTGATGCCTGATGGAAAGGACGGAAAGGATGGAAAGGAATCTAAAGAAAGTCAGAGTTGAAAGTTGGTTGTAACTGTTTTTCCTGGGAGTGGCATTGAAACTCCTGGAAAGAGTGTTGAAGGGGCTTAAGGAGTTTAGAGAACACCTGAACACTGGAACATCACAGGATGCCAGGAAACCAGCCCATGCAGTCCCCTGCCACTTGAATGTGTAGCGCTTGCTTGATAAATGAACCTGCCAGTCATCATTGATTTAATTCTACCTAGGTTCTCACAGGTCCAGTGAATGACTGAATGACCGAATGTGCTAGTTATCAAGAATCTTCCAGCATGGTGAGGTGAAAGTTGTGGGGTTATATGAGGACTGATGGTGTTTACAGATGACAAATGGTGGTGAACACAGTTTAAGTTAATGAAGAAATTAACCAGTGTCTATTTCAGAGTCTTTTTGGTCTGACGGTGAATGCCACGATAACTTCAGCCCCCTCCTGTGATGAGAGAGTAAGAACAAGAGCAAGAGACTAGTTAGTTAGAACGCATTGGAGCACATGGTACATTTGTGCTGAGAGTTGTGTGGTGCTGCTTTGGATTGTCCTACAACTTTGTTTTTTTTAAAAAGGACATCTTATTTTAGCTAAGTAAATGTTTTTCAACCAGTTATTTCAACCGTCTTGCCTATGACTGGTTTTGACCATAGTCATTACTTTTTGTTATCACTGAAAACTGAATACTGACTATTGCTGAAATTTTCACAGAGATCCCCTGCCTCTATGCTTATTCTATCAAATGTGTATTGTTATTGCAGGGTACTACATATATATTATACTTCATTGGGTTAGTTGATTACTTAATCAAATGCTCTGGCTTATGCTGGTGGTTTTGCATTTCAGTGTACTATCAGTGCCCACTTATGCTTTTGTCTGTCTTATCTAACTTATTTTAATTTATTTTACTTTCACTAAGAAGGGGCTATTACTATTTACTGTCTTGGTCAATATAGGCTAATTACAACCTGGTCCCTCCACCAAAAAGGAAGCACCTTTTTAACTGTAATATTTATTGCTGGTCTGAATAGATTAGGTCTTAACTGGTTCAAACTGTGTGTTTTCTGTGTATTAGTACCCAAGCCTTTCATATGCATCTTGCCCCTAAGCGTTATGTGGGCTTTTTAGGATTATCTGTTCTGTGTTGCATCTTTTATTCTGTACCAGTATTTGGTACTGCCTGGTAAATACAGGAAACAATAATAGAACTTATTGGGTCATTTAGGACTAGTATTGTGTTTTAAGCATTGTACTGCCATTAACCAGTGTCTAGCATTTTAGCATTCCTGTGTTACCAGATAACTTTTAAGCTTTGTTATGTATACCAGGAGTGGTAGGAGATCAACAAGGAGCAGTGTGATACTAAGCCTGAAATTAGTGAAAAGGTGGAATGGGTGAGGTGATAATAAAATCAACAAAACTAATACTTAAAAAGAAAGCTAAAAGGAACAAAATGGGTGCATATTTTCTCAAGCTTTACCAATTACTTCTCAACCCCAAACATTCTCGAAAAAACTATTAATTGTCTCAATATGTCAAGAAGACATATTAATTGATAAATGGCAGGAGTCCCAGCAGGATGATATTTGTTTGGTTAGTAAGCACTCTCACCTGGGATTGAAAAACCCCTTCTTTTCTCCTTGTGGAACCATCTAATAGTAATTCCCCAAGGGTTAAAATAACTGAGTCCAACTAAACTAGATCACAGTAATGAAGAAATAAATCAACTTAATCAAGCAAAAGTTACAGATTACTTCCTACATAAAAGCAATCAACCTGGAACTGATCCCAATGATCTTATAGCAATTAGGGGCTGCCCTAAAAGATCCAGGTGAGGCCCAGAGCTGACTGAATATACCTCAGGAAACCAGAATCAGAATTCTAAGGGGTTGACATTTCTCTCTGCCCTCTAGACTGGACTTGTTCAGCCCTATGGACCTAGCTAGTAGTACAAATAGTTCTAACTCAGCTATTAATGAAGGAACTGAAGATGTACTTGCAGGGTCCCCTAGAGAAGTATTCAATAGACTGGACAAGGAAGTGGAAAATATTCAGTTAGACCTGAATTCCTGTTACAATGCCCTGACACTATATCCACGTATACTATCAAGGCCCTAGCACACCTCATCATGTCAAATATAGTGTTGCTAGAAGCTTACAATGGAGTCAAACTTTGTGTGGAGAAACTCTATATTCTGTGTATGGAGAAGTGTGCCTCCTGAAAACAGATTAGTAGAGCTCTCTGAGAAAATTGATGAACCTCCAAAAATAAGAATCTTTCTTTTCTAATAATAATAATACCTAAATCTCCCAAAAATAAAAGAATAACTAATAACAAACTAGGCAACTTTGATAAACACAAGACTACATCTAAGTCTAAAATAAGAAGAAAAGAAAAATAACAAAAACAATAAGAGTTTATCTCCTTGCAGCCCCTGTCAGTAAATGTTCCTGCTGAATTGGGACCACCTATAGCATCTCCCTGATATAGAACTAAATAAATCTTTAAAGAGAGAGAGGGCCAAAGTAAGATAGTAAACAATATAAACTTAGTGGTGATTCGCCTCCTGAGAAAGCCTCTTTAGACTCCACTTCCCTAAGTGTGCTAATTCAGAGTTAAAATTGAATGGCAATCCTGTTTTGCTGCAGTTTGCCACACTTGCTCCCAATGAGTCACATACACTGATGGACAAATTACATCAGTCTGGTAATCATTACACTGTCCTATATCAATTGGTCACTTCAGGTCATGAAGTAGTATTCAAATTAGATAATATGTTCACTAAATCTTATGAGACTAATGAATCTCTTATGGATCTAACAGTCCATCTTTTTAAAGCAGAACTCGACTGCCTATAGCTGCAAGTTCGATAAATTTTGTCTTTAGAGTATAGGACTAATCACCGACACCCAGTATATTTAATGATCCCTAACATGGAAATAGCTAAATCAATCTGGGCAAAACAGCAAACTTTAAATGCCCTGGGATTGTCAATTTCATTCCCAGTCACATGGGGTATGGTTTGAAATATACCTTTCCTGTGGCCAAACTGCCTAGGACTCTTTCCCTAGATGTATTTTCTTCAATATTGGACCAACTTAACTGGAACTTTGGAGAAAACTCCTAATCTTATAGTTTATCTGCTTTTGTCATAGACGTTTTGAAGGAGAGAAGGCTGACAACTTAGCTTCTTATATAAGGATGCTCCTGTCATCTGTTACTAAGCTACAGATCTCCTCATCTGATTTGGATTTTGCAGAAGAGGTGTATCCAGGATCTGGAGGGTCCCAGATAGTTTGCCACTTCCATTCAGCAGGATTATTTTTCCAACTACTAGCCAAAAGCTCAGTACTAGATGCTATGGGCATCCATCTGGTATCGCAATGGATTGGGAACACTTGACCCAGTCCCTGGAGACCCCTTTAAATTCTTTATGACTACCTATGGAATTTAATATAAAAGAAGATACAATGCATGATCATTCTTCCTCTTCCTTGGCTCTAGACAATGCCAATCTGCTCACATGGAATATTGCTGTGCTGGGCAATAAGCTTGTTGACCATCAGTGGCTAAGTTTTGTTTCTCGTTTTGAGGTCTTGACTCTTCAGGAAACCTGGGCTTTGACCCAGCCTTATATAAATGGCTTGAATCCTTCTATGACCCTGCCACTAAGGCAAAGACCTTTGAAGACACAAAGGAGGCCATCTTACCCTGGTCAAAATTAGGGGTGAGGCTTAAGAGTGCTTGCTAGTCAATCTCCTACACGTGAGATTTTTCTTACAGTCATTATGTGGGATGTGAGGATTGTATTGATTGCTAACGATATATTCCCTCAAGCTTTCACTCAGATCCTCTGTATGATATCTGGTCAAGATTAATGACTGAAATAGATGCCATATCCAGCTTCATCAGGTAGACATGACAATTCCAGTAGGGGATTTTTATTCCAGAATTGCAGATTTTGATAATTTACTTTCCTTCAAGACCAAATATAGTTGGGAGACTTAAATCTTAGGAAAACATCGGACAAGGTGTTGAACAAGTGGGCAAGGCTTTCAAAACTGTATTATAAATAACAATTTATTGATATTAAACAGTCAGATTGATGGTGACCAGGCTGTTGCATGTACTTGTTTTCTGTCCAGTAGACCAGAGTGTTATTAACTTTGTCCTCTGCTCCCCTCGAAGTTATGACCAGTTTAAGAAATTGGAGGTTGTTATGAGACCTGAAAGTGATCATGCTGCAATCTTACTGTCCTACATGGCAATCAATCAAAATTTAAGTTTGGTTGTTAATAACAACACTCTAGCCCCCTTGGCTGTTCGTGGTAAATCTAAGTTAATTCTTAATTCTAAAACTACAAACAGCATAACACAGCTGATTTATACTCCAGCTTTTCATTGCTTTTCTTTCAAGCTTATGATAACTATAATGTTAACCACCTTAGCAAACAACTGGAACAATGCTATCAACAAATAAGTAATGCAATCTATATTAAAAGAGATACTCAGTCAAACTCACACACCAGGTTCGATGCCAAGTATAAGCAGGAAAAAGATTAGGAAAACTTATTAGAAGTGTTAAAAAATCCTTTCTAAAATTAATTTTGCTCAATTGAATAAGGCCCGAAACAATACAAAAATTTCTTGCACAAAAAATAATAGATTTCATCTCAAAACAATGGGATGCTATGTATCAGATTATTGGTTCAAAAGACATTAAATCTTTCTGGTCCCTGGTTGCAAAGGGACAAGGTACTAATCCTCTTGTCTCCCACTTATATTCCCAAGGAAACCTGAATTTGTCATTATAGAAGCTTATTTTCTAGAGAGACTGCTGCACATTGAAACAGTCACTCTCCCAGGGTATTCTGGGGAGAACACCTTCCACTGGTATTCAGTTTACTGATGTTGAGATGGCTGTAACAGAACTCTAAAACAATAAAGCCCCAGGCCCAGATATTATACCTGGAGAAATTTATAAAGCTCATTTAAATTGCTGGGTTATCTTTTCTCAGACTTCTTCAATATTTGCTGAAGAGAAAGATTTGTTCCTTTCTTTGACAAAGAATATAATTGTTCCCATTCACAAGAAGGGACCATACATCTCCCAACTAACTATCATCCAATTAGTCTGATGGTTATAAGTGCCAAAATATTTGCTAGGATTCTGCTAAAGAAACTGCAAAATTGGGTAGATTCCTACTGCCATTATCTATTTTTCAAGCAGGATTTGACATAATTTTTCAACTATCGGCAATATTTTCATACTGGCATACTTAGTAGGAAAGCACAGTTTCTATCGAAATATGAAACTGTATGCTTTATTTGTTGACATTACAGCAGCTTTTGACTCTATAATCAGAGAAAAGCTCTGGGAAATATTGATTCTCAGAGGACTTTCCTATAACATATTTTGATCCTATCTATTTGTTTCACCAGAACACCTCAACTGCTGTTAGGTATGTTAATTATGGTAATATTTCAGAATACTTTAAAACTTCTGTTGGAGTCAAACAGGGGACTTATTAGCCCGCTTGTTGTTCTCTATATTGACTCTCTCCTGTACTTTGACACCTCTGTTATCTTAGATTCCCTAAAATTAAAAATATGGAGATTCATATTATGGCATATGCTGATGACCTAATACTTTTATCACTGTGTAGACATGGACTGAAATATAAAATAATCCAACTTAAAAATTAATGTGACCAGTTAGAGCTGAAAGTAAATCCTAGAAAAGCAAAAATTATGATTATTGGGCCCCAAACTCTAACAAACCATCACCAAGGCTATTTGTGGGTAAGGATCTGATTGAGGTGGTTTCCTCTTATACCTATTTGGGAGTAATATTTACTTCCAATGGCTATTTGGTCTGCTCATTGAAAGGGTAGATTTCTAAGGCTAAATTAGCTGTTAATGCACTATTGTGATTTAATTATAACTATGGTGGACACACTGTTGTCCCAGCTTTTTAGCGGGAGAAGCAAAACTAATCCTAGCTTACTGTATGGAGATGAAGTTTGGGGATTTACGCACTCCTCTGCACTGGAAACTCCTCTGTCTCTTTACTATAAATCACTCCTACAGGTTCCCCTATCTATGTCCAATTCAGTTGTCAGGGTAGAACTTGGTAGAATCCCTCTTGATATGCTTACTGAACTGCATATATGAAGCTAATGGCTTAGAATCACAAACAACCAGAATAATCTTTCTTTAATCTATTTACAAGAGAAATCAAGCTGGTTTGGTCAAATTGTACCTCTCCTGGTTAAAATCTCTCATAAAAGTTTTGGACAAGGTATTCTTAAACACCTCTGGGTGGATTTTGAGAAAGGGATCTCGATTTCCTTCATTTAAAGATGTAGCTAAAAAGAACGTTAGCTGCTGTTCAGACAGAACAAATGAATCTGGTCAAGGAACAAAGATAAGCCATATGGTCTTGAAATAATAACACAGACCCTTTAATAAAGGAATAAATATGTCTATTTTAATAGAGCTACATCAGATAGCCCACACCAGGAATTATGTCAATGTAATAAGGGCTTGTTGAAAATTTATATCATATTACAATCCAATGCCCCTTTATAATCTCACGAGAGTCAGTCCTAAAAGACTTCCTAAAAAGTATGTGAAGTTAGATTACTACTCATTATTTGTTCTTTTGCACTCCTCACTGTTAGGGATGCAAAGACGGCTGCAAGATTTTTTCATTACGTGATAAAGTTCAAAAGAAAACACTCTCACACACTCAAAACCACCTGATTCCACTATAAATAAATGTATTAAGCTCTGGTACTTTTTATATTCTGCTACGGAACTATCTCCATTCTTGTAATATGTTTTCTTTTGATTTAAAAAACTTTCAAGCTATTAAGATTTTGACTATTGTAATGTCCATTACATTTTTTGTTATGGAAGATCAATAAGATAACTACTACTGCTACTACTAATACTGTAGGTGACTTGACCTTTAGAAACTCATATTTCATGCTGTGTAATTGCAGCCTCTGATAGGGCCCCATCCAGTAACTCATACAGCTTCAGTCTGTATAATCCATTGGATTCCTACTTAGTTTTTATAGTAATTACATCACTGAGTTGTCTGCCTCAGTGATGTAATCTTTCTATTCATATGAACATATGAAGAAGTCAGCAGAATAAGGCCATTGGTCTAGCTAGTCTGCTCGTTTGCAGGGTCCATGGCAGAAGCTACTGACCCTGCCCCTCCCCAATCCTCTCATCCTTTCCATCCACCCCACCCATGACCCTTGCTTTGCCCTTATGTCTGTCCCACATCCGCAGGGTAGCATGGTCTAATCCAGAAAAGATGGCAGGTGCATGATTGTCATGCTCCTCACCATCTGCTACCATCCTTTATTTATAGGAGGCATCTTGCATTTTATTCAAGAACTGACCCTGCTAATATCTCCACTCACCAGACAGTGAAAAACAAACACAATTGACATTTTCTGGACCCAGTGGGGTGAGTCTCTCCTTGCAGCTGCCATAAACTAGGGCCTGCTCTGGAGCCATGGTGGGAAACGGTCCATTTAACCTGCTTCAACCAACTATGCCAGCAGAGGAAGATAAAGATAAAGACAGTGCACTGCTTGCTTTAGTCAATAGCCTATGCACTGAGATATGAGCCAGCTTTTACAAACATGTCAGCTTATATTTCATCTCCAAGGTGTGCTGGAAGGCTCAACAGAGACCTCCTTGGTGCATGGTGCCAAAATAATTGAACTCAAGGAATACATGCACACTATGGAGAATCAATCAGCTGATTGACACAAGGAGAAAATCCAACTGTAAAAGACTTTCAAAATGTTGGTTGCAAAGATGGATGATCAATTAAATCATGCCTAACGCAACAATGTTTGAGTAATTGGCTTGCCGGAGGGAAAGAAGGCATTAACCCTAATGGCTTTATAAGTGACTGTCTCATCTAACACCTAAGACTGTAGGCCTCGGGAGGCTCCTTTGAGGTGGAAAGAGCACACTGCACTCGGGCACAAGTGCAAGCTGGGTGAGAAAGCAAGACACTACCTGCTGAAATTCTTGTGGTAGCAAGATCTTGAGGTTGTCCTGAGAGCTACCAATCTGCAGGCCCTATAATGTTCCATGGTGCCAAAGTGGGTGTATTTTCAGACTACAGTCAGATGCTGCAAAGGAGAGGCAGTAATCTGTGGACTTGAAGGCCAGTCTATACAGAAGAGGATGGCAGTTCCCCATCAATACCCCTCCTGCTTCGGATCCAAAGACTGGGCCACCCACTGAGAACCTTCATGTCCATAAGACAGGCCAAGGAGTTCACCAACCAGGAAGAAGAGGGAACAGCAGGGAGCTCTGCCCAGTGTACTATAGCACTGACTACTTCAACTTCAACTTCAGTTTCTTTATTTTTAAACAGCGCAAATCAAATACCTAAGCGCTTGTGCAAAAGATAAAAAGACACAGCATAAAACTTCATATTACAATAATTTAAACAAAGAACAACAGAAATCACTGATAGTCTGTCATCCATATTCAGGGAAGGAGCTAGAATAAGGTTTTCAAGGCCGACATAAACTCCCATGGTCAGGCACTCCCTTGCGAAAGAGGTAGAGAATTCCACAGGGTTGGGGCTGCAAGATGTCTTAAGTTGGACCCTGGGAATCTCCAGCAATCCCTCATCAGCAAAGTGAAGTGGGCAGAGGGGGCAATAAGGACACAGGAGTTCATGCTGATAGCATGGATCCTGTCCGTGTAGGGCATTATAGGTCAGCAAACTGACCTTGAAGGTGATTCGCCACTGAACAGGCAGCCAGTGCAGTCTGCTGGGAACAGGTGTGACTTGGCAAGATCGAGGTAAACCAGTCTACAACCTGGCTACCATTCTGCACCAGCTGCAAGTGATAAATATCAACTCCGGAAACTCTAGGTAAAATGGAGTTGCAGTAATCAAGGCTCAAGGTCACAAAGATGTGGACTAATGTTGGAAGATCATCAGATGGGACCAGGTGTTTTATCCTGGCGATATTCCTCAGATGGTAAAGAGAGATTTGATGACGGCCGACACCTGCAATTTAAGTGTCAACCCTTCATCAAAATAGCACCCAGATTACACACCCGATTTGAGGTCAGCAGCTGGCCACCAAGGAGTCAAAGACCGAAGGCTGGCCAGCCAGTTGCCCTCAACCCAACTTCTTGGGTCCACCACCAGCACCTCGGTCTTGTCCGGATTCAACTTCAACCAATTGTCACTCATCCAGTCCTGGATCTCAGTGAGGCAGTTGTTAAGTACCAAGACAGAATCATCCTGCCTAGGCATAAAGGACATGTAGAGCTGAGTATCATCCACATAGCAGTGAAAACTCAGTCCATACTGCCTCACAATGTCCCCAATGGCAGCATGTACATCGAACAACATGGGTGACAACATAGAGCTCTGAGGGACCCCACACAGCAGGGAGACCGGTCAGAGCAAACAATCCTGACACAACTCTCTGAAACCTGCTGGTGAAGTATGAATGGAACCATCTGAGGACCGTACCTGATAGTCTACAGATGACCCTCAAGCTTCTAGAAGCACACCATGGTGCACAGTGTCAGATGCTGCAGAGAGATCAAGGAGAACCAGGATGGAACGGGTCCTCTGATCTCCGCTATGAGGAGATCATTTAATACCCAGACAAGCGCCGTCTTACTACTATGCCACTTCCTGAAAATGACTGGAGAGGATTGTAGATCTTATGGATGGCAAGATGATCCTCCAGCTGCAACATGACCACCTTCTATATAACCTTTCCTACAAATGGGAGGTTAGAGACAGGCCTGTAGTTGGCGGGACAGTAGGGACAAGAGAGATTTCTTAAGGAGGTGTCATCACCACCACCACCTCCTCCTTCAGGGTGTCCGAAACACACCTCTCTAAAGAGCACCTGACTATCTCTGCTAGGACTGGGCTGATGACCTCAACACACCCCACCAGGAGGTGAGTTGGACCCAGATCCAAACCACAGCAGGTTGGCTGCAAACTCTGGATGATCTTCATGACATCCACGATTGCCAACTGATCAAATTGTGACCAAACAAGCCAGGGAGCGGCAGCCTCCCACAGATCACCATGATCCCCATTACAGCAAGCTGCATGGACTTCCGCTGTGATGCCGGCAACCTTATCTGCAAAGAACTGAGCAAACTCATCACACTGCTTCTTGTGACAACACTTTTCATGACTGGAGACAGGCTGGATTGCACAGTCTGTCCACAGTCTGAAAGAGCTGAGCAGGTCGATTCTGTGTAGCAGTTATTTCCTTGGACAGGAATTCTGCCTTCTTACTTACAGTGATGGATGCACTTTGAAATAAGTTGCTGTTTCTGAGCTCCCTCAGCTGAGACCCTACCCCTGCTCCCAGTTACTAAGCCCCTGGACCCTGCTGTCCAGCCCTGAGACTGCTCCTCTCACAGAATACTACCGATTTTGCTCAGAAGAATGTTCCATTACTAGCACCTCCCCATGTATACCATACAGGGCACTCAGGTACTTAAATCAAAATATGCTTTACTTGTCAATAACTGAGGGAAAGTGAGACCTAGCTGCTGAGAGGAGGTAACGATACCAGGGAGCGGGGGGTGGGAGATCCCAGCCATGGCCCTAGAGTTCACCTGCATGATCGGACAATCGCTTGCTTTCCATCTAATCCTGGGGAGTGAAGGCATAGCAGCCACAACTTCCACTGGACCTTGTTCCTGAGATCTGTAACTAAGCTATGACCCTTTTGTCTGGTCTACATAAGCAGCACCATCCCATTTCTGATTTTACTCCCAGCTGGCCAATAATTTAAATAAAACTGGACATGGTCTGAGTTGCACAAGCTGAAGAAGCTCCAGGGTGGGGCACCTTCAGAGGGAAGCAGGTGACATATGGAGTTATGCTTGCAGTTGCCTAACAGCTGACTTGTGAACACTTATTGGAAAAGGGATGCAGGATGGATAAAATAAAATCCTAGCGGACACAGTGTAAAACTGTATTTGGATCTACTAATCTCATCCAGCATACCCTGAGACAGTGGCCATACTTAGATCAACTGCAGATTGAGCAGACACATAGTGAGGTAGCATGCAAAACCTTGCATGTTCAAGCAATGTGAGGACCACATGGATATCCATGCACTTTCTACTTCCCAAACATGAATACAAACTGTCAATTCTACTTCTCCTAACAACTGAGAACTTTGACTGATGAACAAATCCTGTTATGCTGATATGGTTTTTGAAGTAGCCACACTATATTAGGTGATTGGGCCAGGGTGGGGAGTATTTGGAAGGGCTTGGATGGGACTCAAGGGCAAAGGGTCCACAGAGCACTGTTTTACCCTGGGCAGTCATTTTGTATAACATTAAACAATGGTTGGTTTGGACTTCAAACAGAGCTATGGGTATAAGAAAGTTATGGGCTCACTCAGTAGGAGGATATCAGACTGGTTGATATGGTTAACTAGCAATTTCTTTTATGTTCCATTAAAAGTGTTCTTACAAAGTTTGATGTTTGATTTTCGTTCACTAAGGAGTATAATACTTGCTCTAATACTAACAGAGCAAGTCAGCTACACTATTAAATTGTATGAGTCAGCTCAGCATAGTGATGGTGGAGAACAGATGACACACCATTACTGCCTAGTTTGTAGTTGTTACACAGACCTCATTTTGGGGAAGCCCTGCAAGGAGGGAAGAATGGGGCAGCTGAGGCTTGCCCAAAAAGAAGGGGGAAACAAGGTATTGGAAAGGTAGGCAAAGGGGACAAAAGGGTTCTAAATGGCAAGGTTTCATGCTGTCAACATTTTGGTGATAATATGTTAAGAGCATTAAAGGAATGGCTGATTATCTACTTATCCAACGACCAGCTTGTGATGATGGTGGATAACATGACAATACTCTCCTGGAATGTTAATGGATTGAACCGCCAGTTAAAGTGCATTAAAGTGCTTGACTACATTTAGAAACAAAACCTGATGTAGTTCTTCCATAGGAGATACATATGGCAGCAAAGGGTTGGCAACCCTGGAAAGAACTGAGGGGAGTGGCAAGCAGCCAATTTTAACTCCAAGGCTAGAAGATGGCAATCTGGTTAGAACAAGATCCATTTGGTAGATTACCAAAGTTAAAAATGATTGAGGGACAGATACACATTAGTACAACTGACAGATGGGATGATTCAGAATCCAGTCATTGGTTCTGTCTATGCTCTGAACAGACTTGATGGATTTTTTCCAGTCATTATTAGCTGAAATGTCACAGTGGCAGGGAAATGGATTCTGAGAGGGAAATGAATTGTCTGTGGGATGGTATTCTGGATAGATCCTTTAGAAGTCCCCTGACCCTGTATAAAAGCTCTAAAATCCTTAATAACCTGGCCTTCCTCCATGGCCTGGTGGATGCTTGGAGCTATTTGGTCCACAATGGCCAAGATTACACCTTTCTGCTCACATGACCATGACACATATGCCAGAGCTGATATGTTCCTGGTACCTACCTACCTACTGGTGGAGGGAGGGTAAGTGAAGCATGACCCATCCTGATCTCGAACCATGCACACGTGCTGCTCCATTTGGAGGGGGACAAAACAACACAAGCTAGCCAAGATCACAGAGTAATGTAGAAGTAAGTACAGGCACTGTTGGTCAAAGTGCACACTTTGACATGCAAACCCCACCCCACAGGGTAACCAGGTTCTGCAAAGGGTAAAAGTTCAGCTAAACACTCTCATAAGCCACTAGCTGGAAAGACAAATTCTGCAGGCCAGAACCAGCCAGTACTTTGATGGTGACCGCAGTGGGAAAAGGCTGGTGTGGCAACTCAAATCCAAACTGGGGCTGCCATAGTAACTTATTAGTAAGGGAGGATGAGGGGTAGACCTCTGATCCCAGAGAGATTGGCAGTTGTTTTAAAAATACTCAGAGCCAGTACACATTGGAGGTTAAACCTTTGGCCCAGCAGTTACAGTAATATACCAACAATGCACCAGTGCCTTCTATCTCACCCAACATCGCCAACTCCATTGATACCCCACTAAATTGGAAAGAGGTGGAATCAGCAATGCATAACTTCCAGGGTAATAGAGCCCCAGGCCCTAATGCAACCCCATAGATTAAAAAATCTTACTTCCCCATCAAAATGCTCATGGAAAGTGTGGAGACTGCTGTTCTGTTCCCTCCACATGATCAGCCATATATATATACTGGTCCTGCCCAAGCTTAAACTTTGTCTCTCCTACCATCCACTCTCTCTTAACAGATGACTGCAAAATTCTGGCAAAGGTCATGGTGAGCAGATTGGAGATTGCCCTCCCCAGATAATATACCTGAGCAATCTGGATTTGTAGAGGTGAGACAGGGTAAAGCAAACCTTAGGCATACCCTGAATGTGTTGAGTCATTGACAGTGGTGGGACACAAGCCCAGGGGAAGCAACAGGGAGCATCATCACCCTACATGCCGAAAAGGCATTTGATTGTGTGGAGTGTGGGTTCATGCACCACGCCCTGGGCAGGTTTGGGCTGGGGCCCAGATTCAAAGGTTGGGTCAGATTTTTACATCATAAACCCACTGTGCAAATCCTGACTAATTGACAACTCTCCCATTCCTTTACCCTAATAAGGGAAAAAGGTAGGGATGTCCCCTGTACCCCTTACTATATGTGCTCACACTAGAACCACTGGCAGACACCTCCAGCACAGACAGGACACTGTTGGTTTTAGCAAGGGACATTCACCATAAGGCTGCATTATTTGCTGATGACCACTTGCTGTATGTCAGAAATCTGATCAAGTCTCTCGGTGGAAGTCCTGGATCAATATAGCCTGAGACGCTTCTCCATAATCTGCTTCCAGATTCCTAGAGTGAAAACCATCCTTGGCTCAGCAGCAATCAACTTCTCACTTCCATTACTTTGGAACACTATGCAAGACTCATTAAAATTATCCTCACTGCCAAGCATTTTCATATTCAAAGCTCTATTAATGGATTATCTGAAGGAATCATGCAACTGTTTCAGACCTGATGACCCCTAAGCCCCGGTGCCACTCTCAAATCCTACACCTAAGTATCTCATCCACCCCACATTCCTAACAACAGAAACCTAGGACCTGCAAGCCTAGTTCCCTTAATCCGAGATGGCCTGCCTATTCTCTAACATTTACCTATTCTGGCCTCCTCTTGGCTGCCTACTCTTTCACCCCAATTTCTACCCTATTCCTTAAAACTTCCTTATTTTTTATCATTTAGGTATGAGCTCTTACTTAGCGTAGACTATATGGGATTGTTGTCTTTCTCATTCCAGTAAAGCTTATCATTATGTACCTTTGCATGTTAATTATGTTGACCAGTATGTATAGGCCCATATTGACCGCACCTTCACAATGTTATTTTTTTTTGCACTGCTGTCCACCGTAATTGCAATCTTATGAAGTGTACTGTATTGTATTAATGCCCAGGACCATGTTGAAAATGAGCTTGCTCAATGGTGTTTATGCCTGGTTAAATAAAGTGATTGATTGATTGATTGATATAGCCAACTTGTGTGGCACAAAATTAACTGGAAAAAGTGAAATTATGCTGTTGGAAACAAAGGGAGGACAAGGATCAAAGGCTGAGCCAAGTCTCCCAATTAAAAGTAGCCTGGGTCTCCAGCCTGGTGGCGCTGAGGTTGAGGCACTGAATGCCACGCCTCGCACCACACCAGTAACCCGGTTCAGGTACAAGCTTGAAAAGCCAGGTTGGCTGGGGGAGGGCAAGGAGTGGATTGAGCAGCCAGCAGGCAGTTCTCCTCCTCAGGGAGGGATGGGGTTTCCTGGTGCTTGGCTGCCACTCAGTGGAGGCTAGGTGGCAGTGCCACAGAGGGGGAACCTGGCAATAGGATGGGAGAGCAGAAGGGCCATCACTGGAGCCACGGTGCACATGCGGCTTCCATATGCATGCACAACTGCATTAAGGGGTCTCGGTAATGGGAGAAAATGGAGAAAATCAGGGGCAGTGCTAGATGAAGCCCCAGGCTGGCTCTGGTGGTCCACTGGCACGAGAGAGAGGTGCCTTGAATAAACGCAGAATCTGGTATGGTCAGCCAACATGGGACCACCGCCTGCCGCAGATGAACACTAGATGGGAAAAAGTAGCCTAGATCATTAAACACCTTGGAGTGGTCATACCTGACAAGACAGATGACCTATCTGACAAAGACTACCCCCACTGCTCAGACCCATTAAATGCACCTTGGAAAACTGGATGAACCTTCTAGTCTTGACTCTGGGCAGGATTAAAAGTGTCAAGATGTCTAACCACTTCAAACTGCTATACCATTTCCAGGGGCATTTCATCCACATCCCAGGAAAGTTCTCCTCACAAATAAACCCTGTTTCAATGGCTTTACATAGAAAACAAGTCTGTCAGAGTTTGAGCTACTATTCTTAGAGAGAGTGGAGAAAGAGGGAAACCTCACCCTTCCAAAACTGTTTCACTACTATTTGTCAGCACAATTAACCTTACTGGGTGGGGCGAAGAGGAAGAAAGCCCTGCCTGGCTAAAATGAAAGAGACAGAAGCAGGGTGTCCTCTTTTAAGGAATACTCAACTCCAAGAATGTTACCTTGGAACTTTGATAAAATTAGAAACCCTTTCACAAGAGCCACAGCTTAGACCTGGATATCTACCCACCACCTGCTTGCCCACAAGCCACAACTCTCCCCACAACCTGGTTAACCCACCCATTTAAAAGGCTCCCAAAGTATGTCTTTATCCCACAGAGACTCTGGCCTAGGGAAAGAAAGGACTCAACACAGTAGAGACACTATACAATGGCAGGATTGTAAAGATATTTGTTCAACTAAAAAGGAGTTCAACTTTGACCCATGTGATTTCTTTGTATATCTTAAGATCAAGACTTTGCTTGACAAAAGGGAAATATGCCTGGTGGATCCCTGGAACTATCACCGATAGAACAGGTACTATGTAAACTCCATCCTGGGTCCAGGCTACCCTCAGCCTACTACAAACTGCTCCAACAAGGTGTACCAGACCCCTGGCCCTGGTTAAAGAATGTTGGCAGGAGATCTGGGGCCAGAGTATCCTCTAGAGGCCTGAAAATGGGCAATACATCATGAGGGTATACTGGGATATATAGCAAGAGGCATCACCAGCAGAAAACAGGACGTTGTTATCCCTCTGTACAGATAATTGGTGAGACCCCATCTGGAGTACTGCTTCCAGTTCTGGAGACCCCATCTCTACAAGGACATAGACAGGATAGAGGCAGTCCAGAGAAGGGCAACTCAAAATGGTGCACGGTCTGCAAGAGAAGCCATATGAGGTGAGACTAAAGGAGCTTAATATGTATACCCTTGAGGAAAGGAGGGAGAGGGGGGACATGATAGAAACTTTTAAGTACTTCAGTGGAATCAACAAAGTCCAAGAGGGTAGCATCTTTTAGAAAAAGAGATGTGCAAGAACAAGGGAACATAATTTAAAGATGGAGGGCGGTTCAGGGGCAATGTGAGGAAGTACTTTTTCACAGAGAGAGGGTGGTGGACACATGGAACAGCCTCCTGAGGAGGTTGTGGGTCTAAAACTTTGGAAGAATTCAAGAATACATAGTATAGACATAAGGTAATTCTTGGGGGTAAGAAGAAATAGGCTGTTGGTTAACTAGGATCTGCAGCTTATCCTGTAGGTAGGAAATGGGCAGACTAGGTGGGCCAAGCAGTCCTTATCTGCCATCAAAGTCTATGTTTCTATGTTACCCTGTATATTTTTTTTATTTATTTATTGAAATGTTTCACCAGTAAGGCACACTAAGCAACAGGTTGCTTGTTTCCCAGTGCCACCTGGGGAAGGGGTACAATAGAGATAAGACATTTTACATTTAAGTTACAAAAATCAACATAACATACAATTAATTAAGGCAGTTTTACAACCAGTGTAGTATACCTATGTGCAATGGTATAAGTGAACAAGTGCTGTCGTGAAATAAAGGGTGACGGAGAGAGAAGATGAAAGAGGATGAGATGGCAGATACTGCAGGGTCGTGTCCCAGAGAGACCACTTCAGGCTGCAGGGAACCCCTGCAAGGGACAGGGACGGGATTAGAGAGGGAGAGAGAGAGAGAGAGCTAGTAAGATTAACACCTAGGAAGGGAAATAAGGCCTGACACAAAAGGAGAACCCTTCAGGATGCGATGAACGCTGTAAGGGGCAGGGAAGTTCAGGCGATTGTAAACCCTCCTGTGGTTAGGTATTGTAGTTTTATAGAGGGATAGTGAGAGGTAGGGAATGGGAAATAACACCTGGGAGCAGATGAGGCCTGATCCAAGGAACCCTTCAGGATGCTGTGGACCCTGCAATGGGACCTATAAGGCCAGGGATAGATAGATGAGGGAAGAAAAGGTACATATGGAGCCAAAAGCAACAAACATAGACAAAAACAATATAATTTTTGTATAGATCCTATTACACACCGAGTAAATTACATAAGATGAAACCAGACTTTGACCCCATATGCACCAAGTGTAAAGTTGAAGGTGGTACTTTTCTCCACCTTGCACTGACCTGTCCAAAGCTCAGAAGTTTCTGGTGGGAGATATACAGAGTAATGTAGCAAGTTTTGGGCATGACTCGCTCATTCCCTGCATTGGAACTATTGTTGGGGAGCAATTCCTCACAAGATTTTCCAAGCTGCAGTCTTTGTGAGGCCTGGTCCTTATCTCTGCAAAGAAGACAATAGCCCAACATTAGATGGCCTGATCACCTCCCACCATTGCCCAGTGCTCCAACAATCTCCTTGAATGTCTGAAAATTGAAAAAGCTCAAAACACAGCTAATGATCAAGGGAGATGTTTGGGGCATGTTGGCACCACTCTTCATTGCATTAGAATCAAGTACCTTCCCTACATATGTATCGATTACTGTCTAAGCAATAACTAACGGTATATTAACATGGATTAGATGGTCTATTGTCAATGCTAGCAGAATAGCATAGATGTGCTTCAAGTAATATATGATGTAAAACTTATTTTTAATCACCTGTTGAAATTAATTATCTGACTGAACAAAGTGACTGATGAATTTGCTGTATGAACTTGCCATGAAAAGTTTTCAATAAAAATAAATTTACAAAACAAAACAAAACACATTCCTCCCTTTATCCACCTAGCAGATAAAAATGTCTTCCATAGTCATCAGTTCTTTAATGTACAATACAGAATGTTAGACATATCTATATTTGTTTGTTACCACATAAAGGGCTGAAACTTCACTATTGTGTGTTTTCTAAGACTATAAGATAAATGACAGTACTGTAAGTATCAGTTATCTCTATTTTCAAATAAGATAAAATATATGCAAGCCTATATAACACCCCTGCGCTCCACTACCAGTCTTTTTATATGGGTGATTATGTTTTTTTCTGGTTTTCTCCTGTTCCCCACCCCCCGGCCCGGGCCCTGGCACACGGCCATATGTGCACGTGGAGGCATGCATGCACACCAAAAGCCAGCTCAGCCCCTTCCTCCCACCTAGCTGCCGCCCCTGCCACCTACATTACCCACTGGACCTCCACCCAGTGGGGATAGGATCTGGGGGAGCAACAGCCCACCCCTACCAACCCTGGGAGAGGAGAGCAGCCTGACGGCTTGCTCAATCCTACCTCCATCCTCTCCCCCATACTGGCACTCCGACAACCCAAGGTTGTTCCCGAACTCAGGTCACTGGTGCAGCACAAGGTAAAGTGTCCAGCACCTCAACCTCAGTGCCACCGGCCAGTCCCACTACCAGTCTTTCTAAAACACTGCGCCACTTATGTACTACACTCTCCTGTTAACCAACCTCTTCACTCTGTCTACCTGGTATTCAGATGGGGAAGGTTTCAAAATATCTTTTCCTCATACAATAGCGTTTTCATCTGTGAGTAATATAAAACACCTTCTGTTTGATATTACACTGTGATATTGTATGATTGTACACCGGTGATGCCTGTAAAGGTGCCTTTGGAGCCAGTGTATTACACCCAGTCAACAAAATTAAAACAAACAAATAAACATGTTGTGTTTTCTTAAAAAGATCATACTGTCTCTTTAAATTCCTTAAGCCATCATGCACTGAATGTATAGAGCGAGGCTTCCACATTACTGAATTAGTTTTCATTAACTCAACTTTAAATATTTAAATAGCTGAGTAATTTATGTTCTCATCTTAATGTTTTGCAATCATCGTCACCAAGTTTCTTGCTTTAAATCGACCTTCATATTGCATACTTTGAAGTCTGTGGTCTCACTGAAATGTGATAGATACATTTATATTCTCCCAATGATTTAAATGAAACTAAATCTGTGCTTCACACATACATTCCTAAACAGTTTTCTGCCAGTGTCACAGGTACTACAGCATATGGCAACAGTCTAAAGGGCCTTTAAGTATTACAAACAGCATCACAAGTTCAGCAGCTCAGTGGTTTACACGACCAGATTTCATTCAAATGCAAGTTGCCAAATGCTAACACAGGGTATTGTTTGCGTCTTCATTTGTCATATGCAATATTATCATGGAAGAATTTTAATTCCACCTGTTGAAAAGATAGATAATTATATGACACACCATGATGATTGTCAGTCGTTTTACACTATCTTATACAAAGGTTAAACTCCCAGGCAAAACCTTCAGTGATTTACACACTGGGCCAGATATTCAAAACTTTGCCCGGGCAAAATTAGCACTGCCCAGCGGCAAACTTAGCCCGAGCACAGAGCACGCTATATTCAAAAGGAATAGCCCAGGGCAAACAGCTTCCAATATGGCATGGTAATGAGGCCATGCAAACTGGGTTGGGAGGCAGGGCAAAAATAGCCCTGGAATAAGACAGCACTGAATAAAGCAACCAGGAAGTGCAACCCACAACAACAACACAGTACACAGCAACATGAGGGCAAGTACAGACGAACTACGTGGCCAATGTGTGTGCCAGCAAATGCATGGATGCAGTACAGCTGCAGGAAGCAGCAGATGTGAAAGAACAGTGATCAAAACTGTATAATATTCCCGTACGTTAAGCTTGGCGCTAACACATTAAAGCGTGGCATTAGCGCAGAGCTAAGCAGTTAGCCTGGAGCAAACACGCTTGTTCGGGCTAAAATGTGCCATATTCAAAGTGCTATGCAAATGAGCCTACTTACATAGTCTCTGGGCAAACAACCGGATTAGTATCTCATTATACCTGATTTGCATGCAGTTTGCCCAGCGCTACTGCAGAGTCCCACAGAGCCACCTGTAGGTCAGTCTGGAAGTACAGGGGCTGACCAGGTCCAACCGCAGCTCCACCTGTAGGTCAGTCTGGCAGTGCACGATGATAGCTGCAGGCTACATGTAAACAGTACAGCATAGCATATTATACCCCAGGGACAGGACACCATAGGCACAGGTGGTGGTGGTGCTGCATGCAACTGTCACATTGTAGGGCATGCTACAGTGCACAGCAGAAACTACAGTAGCAAGGGCCAGTAGTGGTGGTCACAGCAATGCCTATGGTGTGTAGGGCAGTGATGATGTCTGCACTATACACAGTGAGCGCCCAACCTCGCTGGATGTTTTCTGACACTGGACATTACTGTTACGCTGTTGTGTGACCCACAGATGCTCACAGTGACATGTACATTTCTGGCTTTGTGTGCTATGGCAGTTGTACAGCTGTGAGGTATGTGGCGGGGGCATATATTATCCGAAAGGCACACTGGTGTTGGGGTATTCCCAATACTGACCCATGTACACTGCATGATGTTCCCAGCCTTGTGGCCACACCTGGTCTGTAGCACAGCCTCGCCACCCATACATGTCCCCTCAACATCCTCCATGCCCGCAGTGCTGCATGTGTGTGCTGGCATCTGTTGGTGTCCACGGAAGTGTGGTCCACAGGTGTGTGCTGTATGGCCACGCTGCGTGCTGTCCACTGGTGGCAGGGTCACCACTTACTGCCTGGCACGGCTGGGACTGGTGACAGATTATGGCATCATTGTGATGCCATCAGTTAGCAGCATGCTTCCTCTATGTTTGGCTTTATCTATGTGTCATATTTATTTGTTAGGGTCGTGCAAAACCCGCGTAAACCAGCGCCAAGCGCAGCGCCAAGCCATAATGTCGTGCAAAGCTGATTGCCCAGGATTAAGACCAGCTTTTCCTGGCAGTAATGTGCAACGCTAAGTGTCACGCTAAGTCACGCAAACCACTTAGCGGGCGCTAGTCGCTGAATATAGCATTGCGCTGTATTCATGTCAGTTTGCCTTGCATACATTATAATTTTGCCCAGCGCTAATGCAGTTTGCCCGCTATTTGGCCTTTTGAATATGGCAGACCCGCTAATCCCACGCTAAACCTGCGCACATGGTTTTGCCCAGCGCAAAGTTTTGAATATCTGGCCCACTGTGTATGCACTTACAGCTTGCTGCCACTCTAATCAGAATTTATACAACTTCTTATATCAAAGCTGTCATTCAGCAACTTTTTAGAATGGTCTTCATGGCAACTGATTGAAAATCTGCTGAGACTAGTAGCTGGCTCCCTAACTGAGAGCTTTTCTTGCTTAATATCGTTTAGCTAAATTGTCAGCTTCCTGAGTCTTATCAAGATGGCTGTCATGCCAATATGCTATGATTCTGATAAATCTCCTAGTCACATTAAGCTATTATCCCACATAGTACGTGTACATTTTAAAAGGCTACTGTGATCTTAATTGTTTTCTGTTTAGTGGCCCTCCTTGTCCTTCTGCACTGGCAGAACCAAGCCTCCATGAGGCTCACCCTCTTGTACCCACGTCAAATGGGGTGTTGCAATGTGTAGGCACTCAGCTGGCATTGTTGCTATAGCAACAACAACTCTAAACAGCCAAAGCTTTTATGCCTTGCCCGGGTACACGTGGGGAAACTGAATGAACTTAGGTTGCTGTGGATAGGTTACTGACATTGCCCAATGTTGCCTGCTGTTCTCAAGGGTTTTATTACTGTGCAGTATTATGTGACATTACTGAACATCATGTAGTTTAAGAAAAATGGGTTTATGTACTGCACTAGAATGTTTCTTCTGTACAGTGCTGTCAAATCTATAGGCATATTCTCCTATGAGCCATGTACACAGATGTGTAATTGTAAAGGAAGATGTAACCTCAAGCCAAACTATGAAGCTGCACTGAAGGCAAAGAATGAAGGGGAGGAGGAAATTTGACATAAATGGAGATGAGTATATCATCCTATGAAATTCCTAATACCTTTTGGATTCATATGTGCAAAACCATAAATAATATTGACCCCAGAGCAATACTCAGTATCATTATTGAACAGCATGTTCAGTTTAAGAAGTGTTACATTACTGTACCAACATGCCTGCCAGTTAACCTCTCTATTCAAGTCCCAATTGTGTGGATATGTTCTTAATTCTATAATCCATCTAACCTCATGTTGCTCCAAAAGTTTGTTGTAGTCACCTCCTCTTTTCGCTGTGCTATGCATTGCAAACCCCAAAATCTTAATGCTCCATTATGGCCCTTTCATTATTTATTTATTTATTTGAATTTTTGTGACTGGGTAGGCCCACTGAGACAAAGCTGACCATTTTCAGGGGAGACCTGGGGAATATAAGCATACCATACATAAGATAAACATTGCTATACAGTGGGGAAACAAATTGCACTTATAAGTACAGGAAATTAAAACATATAAGGCAGATATTCAAAGATAGCGCGGAGCAAATCCGTTGAGCTGGATTAGCACGAATTTGCCCCAGACTGCAATATTCAAAAGGACATTTAGCATCAGCGCGAGAAGTTAGCACCGACGCTAAATCATAATGTATGCAGGGAGGGACTGAGGGACGGGACCTGAATGCCTGCGCCAACAGCATATTCAGTATAGCGCCCTACAGGCATTAGCGCAACCTGTAGCGCGGCACTAACTACCACCAAAAAAAGGCTGGCAGTAACACAGAGGTGCCCCCATAAAGCACAACCCCGACCACAACACATAAAGGATGTATCCCTGGTAGTCTAGTGGTCTCCCCCAGCACCACTCACCCCTGCTAGCCAAAAACTTCCATATTTCCTGTAGCCCATGAACCTCCTCAGCATTCGCCCCACCCTGCTGGAAATAAAAAACTCACTCCTGAGCCCAGAGTCTTCAAAGGTCGACTTCCCGATTGTTATATGAACTCATCCCCTGACTTCTGCCATCAGCCTGATCTCGGCCTTGAATAAAAACTCCTATTCTGCAGCCCAGTGTCTCTCCGCACCCGCGCTCCCACCATGGTGTAAAACAACTATTTTTTTTTCTGGTTCAGTGGTCCCCCTCAGTGATAATTCGGCTATCTGTAGTCAGATTCCCAGATGATGGTCGGTCATTTGTTCTCGACACACGTGTCAAGCCGCCAACCGAGGTAGGGAAGGAGAGCTTCCTACCCTCAGTCGACAGCCGGCCGTGGTGGTGAGAGAGGAGGGCTGAGCCGTCGCCGGCTCAATTCTGGGAATCTGTTTTGGATGGGTGGGCTGTCACTTGCAGGAGGGGACCACTAGACTACCAGGAATATGAGGAGTTTTTATTTCAACGGGTCGGGAGTGGTGCTTTGGAGGGGGACCACGACTACCAGGAAAATGAGAGTTTTTATTTCCAATGGGGTCGGGAGCGTGCTTTGGGGGACCACCAGACTACAAGGGAAAATGAAGTTTTCTATTTCCAGTGGGGTCGGAGTGGTGCTTTGGGGGGACCACTAGACTACCAGGGAAAATGAGTATTGTTTTCTACACCGGGTCAGGAGTGGTGCTTGGGGAGGGGACCACTGGACTACCAGGGAGTGGAAACAACACAGGTGGACACAGGGACCATGATGGCTGTGAAGGGCTGCCTGGCCCAGCCTGTCTGCCCAGGTCCCTATATGTTGGCTGGCTGCGCTGCACAGCCCAGTGACCCTACAGCTGACAACCCACCCCATCCCCAGCAGAATTGCCTTATGCCTGCCCCATGCATACTTGTGTTCCACCCACACCTGCTGTGGGCTGCCTCTGTTGGCGTGGAGTGGGGGCATCATCCAGGGCAGTGTGGCCACTGGTAGGGTGTGTGTGTATATAGCTATATATCTATATATCTATATATATATATATATATATATATATATGTATATGCATGTGTCTCTGCATCGATCTGTATATCTCATTATGTACTGCTTGCAGTGCTACATACTCGTTGTATGCACTGCTCGTACCTGCCAGTGCACAGTTCCTGCTGCTTCCACCTTGTACATCCATTCCGACCAACAAGGGATGCTGTGGGCATGCCTGGCCTCAGCATCCAGCCTGTACTTCCATTCCGACCAAAAGGGGGAGTTCGCCCATGCAGTAGCACCGGCAAACTGCATGGTAATGTATGCTACACAGCACTTAATGTGATGCAAATGTACTTGTTTGCCCAATGGATTACCCGGTAGGGCTCATTTGCATGGGAGCTTGAATATAGCTCCCATTTGCCCTGGCTAACCAGTTTGCGCTGGGCTAATGTGTTAGCACTGTGCAATCAGGTTAGCCTCGGTAAATAACCTCACTTCACCATAGCACAGTTCTGCAGTGTGTGGCTTACATTGTTGTTTGCAGTCATACCTCTCAACTGTCCCTGGTTTTCAGGGACGCCCCTGAATTTACCTCAAACGCTTACTCTGTCCCTCCTACAACTTGTGTTTCCATGACCAAACATTGGGGTTGTAAGCATAACATAATGTCAGACATTACTGTTACAGATGTGTTCTTCCTTAGAAAATGCATTTTATACTACACCACTTATTCTACCAGCTTCCTGAGTAGATACCTCCAATTTATAAGGCGTGTCCCTGATTTTAAACCTTTGTCCCTGATTGTTTTAAGCCTTGTCCCTGAGTTATGAGGCAGGAGGTTGAGAGGTGTGTTTGCAGTAGCTGTGTGACATCTCTGTGCAATCACACACAATGTTCTGGGGAGGTGTCTAGAAGAGAGACAGGCATAGAAAGGAGGAAGACAGTGGGAGGGAAAGAGGCATGTAGAACAAAGTAGGGATTATTTACAGTCACAGAATGGAAACTGAAAGAATATTGCTTTGTATAGTCTTATAAATTGCATAAGATACGTGATATGTGAGTAGGTCCAGTGGGCAATTTTTCCATTTTTGAGGTGCAAGCAACAGAGAAGAATCTTTCACAAATAGCTAGTTGAGTCTTGGGTAGTTTTAGGATTGGATATTGAAAGGATTGTAGGGATCTGGTAAAGGGTTTCAGTGTGAATAGGTTGGAGAGACTGGGTGGCTAAGGCAGGTGGATGAGCCTAAAAGTGGTGCAGAGGAAAGGAAATTCAAGACAGGCTTCAAATGATGGCCAGCCTATGGTGTGAAGCACATCACAGTGGTGGGACATGCAGGACTGACGCAGCAAAACAAGCTATTCTATTATAAGCTTGTCTTAGTCTGTTTAGGTTAGTAGTCTTCATTGAGTGCAATAGTGAAGCACCATAGGGAAGGCCCAGAAGCAGGGTAGTGGAGGCTATGGTTCTCCTGGTCTGAGGACGAGGTAGGAGCAGTCCAGTATAGGAGGCCTAGTTTCTGATGTGTGGATTTTGTGACCTTGTCAATACAGTATGTGTCTCAAATGATAGGTGTTCATGAGTGTTAAACCGAGGTATTTCAATGAGTTTACCTTTCTAGAGTCTTGCTGGAAGAGGCCTTGATTACCAAAGGAGGATGAGTGGACCTATCAAAAGCAGTGTGGTAAAATAACATAGACTTCTTTTTTTTTATGTTGAACACCAATAGGTTGGTCTTAAACCACACCTCCAACTGCCGGAAGTCACTGTCTAGATTAATATTGAGGGAAGAGATATCATTGGAGGATCTGTAAAGTATGGCATCGCCAGTGTACAGCTGTATTGATGCCTCTCACAGTTTGATGGTAGCTTATTGATAAAGACAGAGAAGAGTAGTGGACCAAGTATAGAGCTCTGGGAACCCCATCCATGATGGGTGATAGAGAAGACATAGAACTGGACCATTTGACACATTGTAACCTGTCGGTTAGATAGGTGGTGAGCCAAGAGATAGTGAGGGTATCGAGACCAATATTGCCGAGCTTAGTTAGTAGAAATTGGTGACTGACGAGATCAAAGGCTTTGTTAAGTCCATGAAAGTGGCTCCTGTTGCAAGTCCCTGATCAATGGCCTGAAGAATATCCATTGTGATATGCAGTAGGGCAGATTCAGTACCATGCAGTCTCCAGAAACTATGCTGGTCTAAATTTAAGGAATTAGTCTGCTTAAGTTAGGAATAAAGTTGTTTGTAGAGTATCCTTTCTTGTATCTTAGCTGGGGCATAAGATAGAGATCGGTCAGTAATTCTCTACTAGGTCAGTGGTCCGCATTTGTGTATGGGGACAACTACTGCAGTCTTCCATTTGTCTGGTATGGTTTGTGTGAGGAAGGATCTATTGAATAGTAGTGATATTGGGTTAGCTATTGCAGGAGCTGCTATTTTGAGGAATTTAGGTTAGAGTGAATTGAATCCTGGAGAGCTGTCCTAGTTGAGGCCATTTAATAAGTTAAGAACCTCAGAACATGTTGTGAGTTTTAGATGGAAACAGGGATCATGGACCGTAGGGTTTGGGACTGTGGATGACGGGCATGGAAGACGAAGTCAGATTTGCATTTGTCCAGGTCGGTGAAGAAGTTGTTTATGCCTGTAGCTGTATCAGAAGGGCTGGATAGTGTTTCATCCTCAAAGATCATAGTTTAGGCAATAGTGCATACTTTGCCCCTGAGTAAGGAGTTAATATGAGACCAGAAGTTTCTTGCATTAGCAAGATGTGTTGTCTGCAGGGAATGAAAGTAGTCCCGCTTGGTTTTGTTAGTTTTAGTTTTACAGGTATTCCGTAATTGCCTGTAGGAGTGCTAGTCAGCTTGTACTGTAGTCTGGATTCTTTAAAGGTGTTCCATGCTTTATTATGAGAGTGCATTAGTTGCCTAAGGTCTCGGATAGCCAGGGGAGTGGTTGCCTTTGGCATGCCTAATATGAAAGTTTTCTAATGCCTTATTAATGTCAGGGAGGGATGTAATGAGAGACCAATAGAGATGTTCTGAAGTTTAAATCCAGCTGACAAAGTTCCTACTGAAGTCACCAAATTAAGCCCCACAAAAACTTTGGAAAGTACCTCTCCAGCATTAAAACTTCACCAGTTAACTTTGACTTTTTCAGTAACTTCTAATGTAATTGTCTTAATCTGGTTATCTTCAAAGGCAACCCGACTTTGTTAGTAACTTAGAAATTAATGAAAAACATGGTTTGTTACATGATTCACTTACTGCATGTCACATGGGAGACTCCAGGTAGGCAGGAAGTGAATGTTTCACTTTCATTTTGGCAGTTGTAGCTGAAGGTGAGTGGAGACAGTGTGACTGACTCACAGAGCCTAGGAGACAGAACATTTATATATTTCATTGTCGTTTACAGAGTTGAACATTTTACTGCTTTTTAGTTTTAATCCTTATCTTTCTTTACTGTACTTGTTCTTTCTGATCTTATACATTTTTTTTGTGTATATTTCTTTTTCTGAGTTCTGACTGTCTTTTCTTTCATTTTCTTTACATTTCTGTTTGTGAGGAGGGCAGTATCCAGACTCGGCTGAGTCCAGACTGGTGGTGCTGGAGCACCAGTAAGGTGCCCACACCTTAGCAGGTATGTTGTTTTTTAAAGGGACTCTGCCCCCAGCTTAAGAAGGGAGTTCTGTAAGATAAACCTCAGGAGCAGGAACAACAGCAGCAGCAGCAGCCACAAGTCCCTCCCCAGCAGGAGCCTGCTGCCTCTTCTGGTGCTCCACCAGTCCTGCAGCACTCTATGGTGTGGGATTTTTTGATATGCACCCTGCAGAAGAGACAGTGGCCTTCTGCAAGGTGTGTGGTGGTGTGTGAGTCATGGCAAAAGGGAGCTCTTGGGACTGGCTGCCAGAGGACGCATCTCCGCATCCACCACCTCACTGAGTGGAGGGCCAAAGCATGTGATGTGGCTGTATCACGTAATGGTGGTGATGGCCCTAGGGGAAACGTGGAGCAGCATGACGATAGCAGTGCTGCTGCAGTGCTAGCAGCGAGTCAGTGATGGCATGACAGGCATGATGTGAACGGCAGCAGTACTTCTGGTGTACCTCAGCAGCACCATTATGACTGCGGGTGATGACCTCGTGGCACCAGCCACAAATGGCCATCTTGTTGTTTTGTGGGCTGAGGTGAATGATCTGCACCAAGAACTGAACACCTTTCAGCAGGAGGTGATGAATCAGTTTGACAGTGTCATGTCCAGCCATGAGAAGATCCTCACTCTTCTATCCGAGCTGCATCGTGGTGGTGGTGGTGGCATGGCTCGCCTTCTGGCAGTGCTGGTGGGGTGGTCTGAGTCGTTTTGTTTCAAATTTTATTTTAGTTTATATGTAGTTATTCTGTCATCTGTGTTCTTAATTTCTCCACTCTTTAGTACCCCCATTAAAAATAAAAAACACCCAAAAATATAAAAAGTAAAACAAAATTCTGTTGTTTTAAGGTCTGTTTTCTTGTCCTCCTTTTTAGTATTGTTTTGTTCAAATTTGCCTGTTTGCAGATGACACCAAGATCTGCAACAGAGTAGATGATCCAGATTGAGGGGGCAGAATGAGAAGAGATCTGGATAAACTAGCAAAATGGTTGGAAGAGTGGCAACTGGAGTTTAACGAATGAAGTGCAAGATCATGCACATAGGGAGGAGAAACCTTGAAGTCACCTATAGGCTGGGAGAGGAGTTGCTGGCAGTCACAAGGGAAGAAAGAGACTTGGGCGCCATCATCACTGATGGCCTGAAATCATCCAAGCAGACCACTAAAGCAGTAGGTAAGGCTAGGGGATGTTAGGGTGTATTAGTAGGGGTATCACAAGTCAGACGAGGGAGGTAATAACCCCTTTACAAGACACTGGTTAGGCCCCATCCGAGTACTGCATGCAGTACCGAGCCCCACACCTTCACAATGACATTAACCAAACTGAGGCAGTCCAGAGAAAGGCAACCAAAATGGTGCAGGGACTGCATCAGAAAACATATGAGGACAGATTAATGGAGCTCAATATGTATACCCTAGAGCAAAGGAAGGAGAGAGATGATATGATCGAAACATTCAAACACCTTAAGGGCATTAACAAAGGTGAAAGAGTCTAACATGTTTCAGTATAAGAAAACTGCAGGACAAGAGGACACAGCATGAGATTAGAGGGAGGCCAATTAAGGGGTAATGTGAGTAAGTCCTTGTTCACATAAAGGGTGGTGGATGCATGTAACGCCTACCTCAGGAAGTGGTGGATATGAATACAGTGCAGGGCTTCAGACAGGCATGGGATAGGCATAAGGGAGCAATACGGATCAGTATAAATAGATAGGCCATTAACAGAGCAAAGGCCAATGGCACTTTCATAAGGCAGAAAAGAAATGGGCAGACTGGATGGGCTCATGGTCCTTATCTGCCGCCAACGCCTATGTTTCTATGTTTCATGTGGATGTCCCTTGCTTTTCCAGTTCTGTTATTTCGTTAATCCTTTTACACATGGTAAACCACATTCCTTCCTTTCATTTTATGTTGCTTGCACACATGTGCAAGAAACATCGTGCATCATCCAAGTTTTCGGAGGTGTGGCACCCATCTTCCAATTCAGTCAGTGTGTTTGCAGGCATGGCCCCAGTTCCCCAATCACTGCTGCAGCTGTCTATGGCAGCAGTTGAAAATGCAGTGGTCGTACAGTTGAAAGGAGGCTCCACTTCAGTGAGCAGAGCTCCTCCTCCACACCACACACACACGCACACATACTGCATGCTCATGCACCTTCCCCCTCCCCATGCACACAGCAGTCGCGGCGGGGTGCCCAATCCCTTTGGCTCCATGCCCCCAAAGTTTCAGGTGCCACGCTGGGAGCCCACCCCAGCGTGGCAAATGTGTTATGGCTGACAGGGTGGCCAATCCCTGTCAGCTCCAGCCCCCAAACAGCTTATCCAGCTGCCACACTGGGAGCCCACCCCAGCATGGCAAACATCCTCATCATCTTATTAAACAAAAACCTGTAAATACAAAACTGTCCCTCGGCGCTTCTCCTGCCCCTCCCACAACCCGCACTCCACCCACTGTTCACCCTGCCTCCCCACACCCCCCATACTTATCTCCGAACCTCGGCAGCTGATGATCTGTGGACCGGGAACACGTCTGCACTCTTCCACTTCCAAAAGCAATCATAACAATGATCTAAGTACAACAATGTAACAAAACATGACATGGATATAACAAAAACAATCAGAGCCATCATTATATTAGACTTTGTCAAAGTTGGCAAATAAGAACCAAAAATAGATACCATGGTAAAAGCTAAGATAAAATTCAAAATGTATCAGTATGTGATAATAGGCAGTCAAGAATAACTTTGTCGAGTCAATAGGTTAACATGGGTCAGCCAAGACAAATAAAAAGGAGCAGTGAAAAGGGGAAGAGGGAGGAGGGAAATAGGTGGCAATCAGGGTTCAGGAGCGAGAAGAGGAGGTAAAGTAGAGAGTAAAGACAACGAGAGAGAGGTAACTTTGGGGGGTGAGGGAGGGTGGAGAGAGGGGGCTGTTTAGCCAGGAAATGGACATAAGGGTGAATTGCTTGGCTGAGCAATGTGAGTGGTTGAGAGAAAGAAGGTACTGTCTGAGGTATGCTTTAAACTGCCTAACTTGGAGGCAGTTTGTACATCAAGAGGGAGATGGATAGCGTGTGGAGTTCTGTACAGAAAGGCCCGCTGTGCTTGATTAGTCCAACAGAATGGGGCCTGATAGGTCTAGTTGCATTTCTCGTCCATCGAGGATTGGTTATTTGGGTAAGGAGGTGTTGTGTTGTTGGAGGGTTAGACCCAGACAGATCTTACCTAGTAGGCAGGTCTGGTACATAATCCTGACACTAAAACTCAGCCAGTTGGTTTGGGTATACAGAACACAGGTGTGAGGCATATCTGTGAGCCCCAGAAACTAATCAGTTGGCCTTATTGAGGGCAACATTAATATGTTTACATGACGTGTCAGTAGCTGCTCCATAAATGACTAGCCCGTAGTCTACAAGAGAGAGGACAGAGCTTTTGACAGCAAGACAGAGTGCATCGATAAGGCTGTGACGGTGTCTGTAGAGGAGCCCTAGTTGAGTATTAACAGCTTTAGAAATTATGTTTATATGGTTATTAAAGGATAAGGTGCTATCACATGTAATGCCTAGGTACCTGAAGTTGTGTATTTGCTCCAGTGGATCATGACAGTTGTTAAGGATAGTGAGTTGAGCTGACTTATGCTTGTTGTCAGAATTTGTAAATAACATCACCTTGGTCTTTTATAGTTGAGGATTAACTTGTGTTCTGTAAGCCAGAACTTCGACCAGGGCACAAGCTGTACTGCAACTCTAGTAAAGAGGGAGGGGTCTGGCTGGCTCATGAATAAGGCAGTGTCATTCACATAGAAGAGGAGTTGACTGGGACAGGCCTGGGGAGGAATTGAGGAAGAGATTAAAATGAAGGGGGCCAAGAATGGAACCTTCCAGTACACTGGAGAGCACAGGATGGGAGGTGGAGGGTACCCTATTTTTCACCCATTGCATTCTGCCAGCAAAGTAGTTCTGAAACCAGGAGGTAACTGCATGTGAAATACCATGGATGGGGAGTGACTCAATAGGGTAGGAGTGGTTAACCATGTCAAATGCTTTAGTTAGGTCAATGTAGATGGACCCAACTAGGTGGCCACAGTCAGTGCTCTGCAAATAAATGTAGTATATTCAAGAAAGCGGTAGTGGTGCTATGATTTTTAAACTTGTGTTGCTGTGGACATTGAGAGTTGTATTTGGACAGGTAATCAGAGAGCTGATCAGAAATTATACATTGAAAGCACTTTGGGAGAGAGTATAGAGATGGGATGGTAGTTATGTGCAAGGTCTTGTCTCTGCTCTTGTAGACAGGGTAACTATGGCTGCCTTCCACAAGAGAGGGAATTGACCTAGGCAGAGGGACAGATTGAAAATCTTGGTGAGGGGTAACAGTACAGCATCAAGGGAAAGGCGGAGAAGTCTTAGATCAAGGAATCACTGCTGTAGCACGTTCTGTTACAGACCCAAAGGAGTTACTTTTTGTCTCTTTGGCCGAGACTGTCCTAAAGTAGAAGGTGGGGGGAATTGGGAGTGGTCACAATTTAGGGAGCTGTTAGGGGTCCGGTGTAGAGGATGTTAGAAAGAAGTCAGGGAAATGACTCCACTCAGATCTGAGAGGGCATTATTAAAGATGTCAGCAATTTGTTGTGGTTCCTGGGTGGAAACTCCATTGATGTTGATAAGTGAGGATGGAGTTTTGTTGGACTTGCCAGTCAGTTCCTTGATGTTCTCCCAAAATTCCTACTGTTACCCTCTGTGTCAGTAAACACAGTTTTGTAATAATCAGATTAGCAAGGTAAATTGCACAAGTGCAGTTGTTCCTAGCCACCTTGTACCTCGCCCAGTCAGAGGGGTTCCCAGTGCCATGGACTTTATGCCTGAGATAATCTTGAGCACAACAAGCAAGAAAAAGATAACTATTCTACCAGGGCTTAAAAATTCACTTTGTTTCAATACAATATTTGGAAAAGTGAAAAACTTAATACAAACTTCTCCACAAGTAGGTACACAGCAAACCGTGAAATAAAAAGACAGTACCCCTGACATCAATGTTTCACAAATCATTTGTCATTTTTTCAAGATGCAATTAGCAGTTATCACACTCCATTTTTATAGCTCATTACCACCACCATGTGGTATAAAACACCACTCAAATAAACAGCCTTTATATCATTTTACATACTGACTAGTTCACCCCAATGTGGGATTTTTTTATAACGTAAAAGAAATACAATTCAATATGCTGTCAAGCACATAAATGCACATTCTAAATTAATGCTTCTATTTTCATTTTACATGATTCCCTCTACAAAAAAAGGACGAAGTTTTAAACCTAAGCAAAGGGGGGATTTAAATTGCACTATCAAGTACATTATACATGCTATCCCAGCTGAGATGTATTAAAAAGACCATAATTAATCAAGAATGCACAGTCTAGATTAAACATATTACTAATCAAGTCATAGAATACAGATATGGATATTCTTAAATATGAATATTTCACTGTAAAAATACAATTAGATATAGATACAGCACATAAACTCTCAAAACCTGCCTATGCTTCTAATCTAAAACACTCTGAAAGGTTCATATATAATTTTAGCATATTTTCTTTAGAAAGGGGCCAACTGAAAAAATCATTTAAACCTGACAGTTCTAGAGCTTTTAATTTGTATTGCCAATATGTCTCTCTACATAAAAGTGCATTGTCCAAATCTCCTCCTCTCTTCATTCAGCAACACTTGTTCTAATCCTATAAACATAAATGCATGATCTTTGTTATGAGTTATATGCAATGCTAACACATTATTAAGTTTACTATTTCTGATGCTACTTTGATGTTCCAAAATTTGATCCTTAAATCTTCTCACAGTCTTTCCAACATAAAAACTGCTGTATATGCAAGTGGCTAAATATATAACTCCTTCAGTGTTACAAGTTATCAATGCATTTACCTTATGGACCATCTGAGTTTGAGGCAGAAGAAATTAATTTCCCACCTTGATACACCTGCATGCTGCAGTTCTCACAATGGTAATTTCTTCCATGTTCTGAATCTCATTTTATTTGATCTTTCATGGCTATGTGTTAATAAGTCCACCAGGTTCTTCCCCTTTGGTAGGTGATTCTGGGCCCATTTTGAATGATGTCACTTAATTTCGGTTCCATTCTTAAAATCTGACACTTTTTCTTTATTACTGCCTCTACCTTCGTGCCTGGAGGCTAAAAGAGGTTACAAATTAGGACCATTATTGAATTCTTCTTTTACAGAATGACAGTTTTTTCTCCACCACCATAATTTATTAACGACGCTTGCTGAAATTCTTTGCTCTACTGCTGCTCTTTCTAAATCCTGCTTTATATATCCCTTTCCATAAATCTCTCAGTCAACTCCCTGGCTCTTTTCAAAATCATGAATTTCACTACAATTTTGTCTCAACCTTTGACCCACTACAAAATTTAAAAAAGAAATAGATTCCTTTCTGAAAGACATGGTATTACAGGGAGAAATATTGAGTGAAACTTGCAATTTTCACACTGTTCATACACCAGTGAGACATCCATATATAGGCTACCAAAAGTACATAAAAATTTGGAAAATCATCCTTTATGGCCCATTGTTTCGAGATTCTGAAACCTTCCTATCGGAATACCAGGCAGACAGGCCAAAAAGGTTAATAGGAGTGTGTAGCTATATGAGTGGCACAGAAAGGCTGGTAGTGGGAGCACAGAGTGTTATATTGGTTTGCTTCTATTTTATCTTATTTGAAAATAGAGATAACAGATGTTTACAGTACTGTCATTTATCTTACAGCCTTAGAACCCATAAAATAGTGACATTTCAGCAATTTATAGGTGGTAGCAAACAAATATAGGTATGTCTAGCTTTCTGTATTGTACATTAGCTTAAATGCACATTCAGGATTTTGTTTCAAGATTTGTAATTTTTTAAATAATAATTTTATTGTATTTCTCATATGACAGTACAAAGAAAAGAAAATCACATATATACATCCTCTCCACCAGTGGCACTGGAATGTGTCTGAGAAATTTACAATAGTTGGTTAGCTATTTCATCTGGGAACTTAGACATAAACCAAACGGTCACCAAACGTATTTCTATTCACATACCCATCATATCAGATCACACTTCTTTAACTCTATGAGCAACAAACAAAACAGCACTGAATATTACAACAACAATAAAAGGGGAGGAAGCTTATACTACCCTTTACAGCGAAGTTACTTAACTAAAAGAAGGGTGAGCATTGGAAATCTTGAAATGCATTAGTCAAAGGATTACATTAGCATCTTTAATACTGTCATAGGAGGTAACAGGTGTATCTATGGCCTCTATTCGCTTTGCTGGGGAGCCAATAAAACATTATTATTTGCTTTCAGTTACAAGTATATTTGACCAGAATGTCTAATACATTGATTTGTTCTTTCTGTGCTTGAAAGTTAAAAACGGCATCCATCTTGACTTAAATTTATCTTTTTGTAGACTTACTCTGGCGTTAAATATTCCATATCTAGAACAGTTAAGCAGTTTTTATACCAAGCATTCAATGTGGAACTGGTTTTAGACATCCAAACTTGGGTAATTGCCTTGAGAGCCAAGGCCACCATTATATTATATAGGTATCATTGTGACTTTTGTTTAATTTGATCCAGGTAGTATCCCAGAACCCAGTATATGGGATCATCTGGCATACACGTCCCAAGACCTTACCCACTTGATCCACAATTTGCACCCAAAAAGTACTGATACTGGGGCATGACCAAAATACATGTAAGTGTGTCCCTTTTCTCCACCCCTCCAACAGCTGTCTGAGAAATGCTGCCCAAAATGCTTAGTGATTGTTGGGGTACTAAAATATCTAATGGCCACTTTCCATCGAAATTCCCGCCAGCTATTAGAGGCAGTAGTCGAGTAGATGGCCCCCCATATTGCAACCCTATGTTGAATCATCAATGATTCTCTCCATCTCCACAGACCAATTTGTTTAACTGACTCCAGGAATCTGACTCCAAGCCAGGGAACTGGTTAACTAGCCGAGAGACAAATCCCTGGACTCCATCTTACTGGACTCAGCTCTCAGGAAATCCACCAGAGGTTAATACCCGAGCCAATAGTACCTTCCTTTCCAAGATTCTTCCCTTCAGAAAGTGTCTAAGTTGTAGATATCTGAAAAGTTAGAGGTGGGAGAGAAAATTCTTGTGAGAGCTGGTGAAAAGACTTAAGATCCTCCCTGAATACAACTGTCCTATTGTAGACAGGCCTTTTAGATCCCACTGAAGTAATCCCCATCCCATCTAAGAGGTTGGAAGTCCAAACAGGCTTTAATCGGGGAGTTCATTCTCAGGAATATCTCACATCCCAATTTTTATTAATCTCCTGCCAAGAGGAGACCACCAGTCTAGTCCAAGGATTATTACAATACAAACAATGCATCCCTTCTACATCCATATATATTTGATCCCTAAAATCTCTCTAGAGGACTCCGGTCTCTATTCTCAACCCACAACGGAGGGTCTACATTTCCCATAAGGGAAATAAATGGTTAGCACTGAGCGCCCAGTAATATTTTTAAAATCTGGCAAACCTGCCCCTCCATTCCTTTTATCTTTCAGGAGAACACCCATTTCACTCTGGTGGCTTGCCAGCCGAGATAAACTGGGAAAGGGACTATCTTAATGCCTTCTAAAACGGGCTGGCGGTCTGAGCGGCAGAGACTGAAACAGAAACAAGAAACATAGAAGTACGCTCATTTTACACATTCAATTCTACTAAAACAAAGCAAGGGGTAACTCTTCCCACCTGTGCAAATCCTCTTGACTGATTGTAACAATCGACCATGATTAAAAGCATATAATTTGGAAATGTCCCTATTATTCTAACCCCAAGGTATCTAATATCTTCTTTTGCCCATTTATATTTACCAATTGGTGGAAGCACCCTGTCTTGTGGCCATCGAATGGGCAGGAGTTCTGATTTAGTGTCATTAATTTTGAACTCGAGACTGCACTAAATGACTGAATCAGGGAGTCAACTAAAGGCATCTGCCTCACAGGGTCAGTAATATATAACAAAGTGTCATCTGCATATAAAAGTCCCTCCACTCCCTGTACCTGAATGCCTCTAAAATGATTCAACTGTCTCACAAGGGCTGCCAGGGCTCAATACATAGTGCGAACAGCAAAAGTGAAAGTGGACAGCCTTGTCTAGTCCCCTCCTGATCAGTATCTTATCCGAGGTTACCCTATTCACCTTCACCCTTGCCCAAGGATTTCTGTACAGGTTTGTTATCCACTTTCTGAACTTTTCCCCAATACCAAACTTCTCAGGACCTGATCCAGGAAAAGTCAATCTATATCAAATGCTTTCTCCACGTCCAATGCCAATACCACCCTCAAAACATTCGAGGGAATGACTTGGAGGCAGACAAAGCATTAAGTAATAATCTAATATTATCCTGGATATGGCGGCCTGGGATGAATCCTGTCTGGTCTTTATGTACTAATTCGGATAAATTCTTGTAAGCGGGAGCTCAGGATCTTAGCGAATATTTTAGCATCCTGATTGATTAGGGATATAGGGCAATAGCTCCCACAGTCCATCAGATTTTACCTGGTTTTGGCAGGAGGGCAATCAATGCTTCTTCCCAGAAGCTGGGGCCTCTCCTGTTCCTGAGCTATATTACAGACTCTGGTGAACAAAGGGTCAACTCATCGAGCAAATGTTCAATAGAATTCCCCACAAACCCGACTGGGCCGGGGCCTCCACCCCCTTTAAATTCCTGATAACCTTAATAACTTCTTGTTCAGTTATCGTCCTGTCTAAGCTGTTTTTCTGGGATTCATCAAGCCTAGGTAGGTCTATATTCAAAAATTGTTTACCTGGGTAAGGTGGTTCTCTCTCTTTCTTGGGAGTATAACTCTCGGTAGTAATTACAAAAACTGTCAGCAATTTGTATTGGGTCTGAGGAGAGGATCTGGGTTCCACACTTTTTAAGACTAGGAATATATCTTTCCACCTCTTGTTTTCTAAGCCTGAGAGCCATCAACCACTGTGCTTTACCCCTGTTTCATAATATTTTTTGTCTAGTGTATCTTAGGGAATTTTCAGTTCTATTATTCATTTCCTATTATATTTTCTCTAGCTTCTAGTAATTTCTCTTGGATAGAAGTATCCTTGTTGTTCTTTTACGTTCTCTTTCCAAAGAGCTTATAGTTTCTAACAAATTATCCAATTTGGCCTGGGTGCTTTAATATTTATAGGTAAAATAGCTAATGATCTGGCCCTGTAAGACCGCTTTCAGCCCATCCCATATGAAACATATATGGGTATCATTTTCTTATTCTCTGAAATATATAATTTGATTGAGTCTTTCATTTGGGCTACAAAATTTGTATTGTTCAAGAGACCTGGGTCAAATCTCCAGTTCCCTTTAGTTTTTACCCCAGGCCACTTTACTCTAGCACTAATCAAAGTGTGATCTGAAAAAGTGACCGGTGTATTAATAAGTCTACCATGTCACTAACATTCTTTGTTTGTGTGTAAAATCTATCGAGCCTAGAATATGATTTGGTTACCACCAATAGAATGTAAGTCTTTGACCAGCGGATTTTGTTGTGTCCAAGGAATTGTCCAGCCCTCCGCTCTGATAAAAGGTTCTGAGAAGTTTAGAACACGCTGTCCTCCTCTCTTCCCCAGGGCTCCTGTCCAGAAGACTGTTCTCAACACAATTCCAATCCCCAACCATTACCACTCTGCCCGAGGAGAGAATCCACTGTAGCAAAGAATTGCCTAAAAAGCTACCAGAAGGAGGTGTGGGGCATACACTGCTGCCAGATTGAGTGGGTGTCCCATATACTCAGCGGAGACCATCACATAATGTCCCAACCCTCCGTCTGAACCCTATGAACCTAAAGGGAGACCTTCACGGTTAGATAGCACACCCCCTAGGAGAATCAGGGCAAGAGTCTGTGAGACCCCACCTACCCACATTCTTCAAAGCTTAAGATGTTCACTATTCGACAATTTGGTCTCCTGTAGGCATGCCAGATCACACTTTAGCTTCCCAACTCTTGTAAATTCTCACTCATTTGACAACCCTGTTTATCCCTTTAACATTAACCGATACTATCTTAAGTGATGTCATGATAACATTTTGGTTGAAAAGAAAATCATCATTAAGTACCAATTTTACCCCATCGCCTCTGAAAATTTTATGCATACTCTCGGCTTACTTCTGGCAATGAGAAAAGTAAACATAAAAAAGCCTGAAATATAAAAGATACATAACCACAACAGTCAAAATTACCTCAAACATCCCACCAGTCAACTAATCCTTGGGTGGAATAACACCTAAGACCCCAACATGGGTCAAGAACAAGAACCCCAAAAGGGATAATAAGGAAGAAAAGAACCCAGGTATCTGTTTTCACCAGGTACCTATTAGCTCAATCCGAGCTACAAAAACTGGGAGTAGTAATTTAATCCCCCAGGTACTAGGGCATATAGCTCCTAGTGTGATAGAGAAAAACGCATCCAAACGCTAAGGGTAGATTCCTAAAATCAGGAACCACCCTCTCCTCAGCTGGTTTGGATCCGTTAGGCAAGCCACCAAAGCCAGGTACCCTGGGCACAGCCAAGATTCCTCTTAGCAATTGAGACCAGGGAGGCAAATAAGGATACCCAATATTACCAATTTAAACTAATCCTCCTTATTTACTAACTAGACGGAAGTTAAGGATACAGCAAGACAACCACCTGCACCAAACGAGATTATTTACTTACGACCTTCTACTATGAGTTACCCCCAGCCCTCCAACAATCATATACCCAAATCATAGCTGTCCCCCGCTCTTTCCTCTTTAAATTGCTTTCTGCTTAATCTGTTCGTTATAACCATCTAAGAGTTAACTAAGTTCACACTTATACTTTTACTTCTATAAAAAGGAAAAAAATCTTTTATTAATACCCCATCTCCACCCTTTGAATGTAGCGCTACCCAGTGGGGACATTATCCTCACTATACCAGCTGTGGTTCCCACTCAAAAACCTCTCCTTGTTTCCTTAAACCCAACACTAATAAGTTCCTCCACGTATCTTTAAGGGAGCATCAAAAATTCCCAAATAACCTATAATCGATTAAAGATTTAAAATAGGGACCTCATATCAAAAGGAAAGAAGAACAAATAGAGTTTATCTATTCCAAATGGAACAATACAGTAAGTCCCTTATGTATCTTGCAGTCTCAGCTATTCATTCCAGAGGGTATCGTTGTCATTAAAAGGCATTTCTGCAGAACAAGTTGCCATGCACGCTCCATTAATGCGCCTCAGGTTTTCCTAGCTTGCAGCCACTTCACCATATCTGCATGCAGTGGAAGCAGGTCCTCTTCTCGTCTCTTTGCGCCTTCCTAAACCTGGAGCAATGGACCACAGCAATTCTTCTATCTCCTTCGCTGCCTGGTCTTCCTTTATATCCAGAATGGGTACCTTCTGGGATGTAAGGAAGGGACAGCAGCCGAGAGGGTGTCGAAAATCTTAACCCCATCCCCATCCTGTACCCAGAGCTTTGCAGGATACCTAAGGTAGGCTTTCAAACCTTTGTCCCTCAGAGCTTTTACCACCTGTAGCACTTTCTTATGTTGAGCGAGCATTAGAGGAGGGAAGTCCTGATCTATGTATAGCCTTTGTCCATCCAGGTTAAGATTTTTCTTTGCCCACACTAACTTTATGATCTTCTCTTTCGTTGTATACTGAAGGAATTTTACAATCACTGATCTAGGCAGTGCGCCTTCTTTCAGTTTAGGGGCAATAGAATGGTGAGCCCTTTCAATTTCTGTATTGAAGCCCTCCTCCAAATTCAGCTCTGTTTTAGCCAGGAATCATAAAGTCCTCCATGCTTGGGGATCCACCTCTCTGGGATACCAAATATGCGAATGTTGTTGCAGCGAGCTCGCTCTGCATCTTCCGCTCTCATGGTCAGTTCTTCTCTCTTCTGTGAAGGTAAGACAGTGATCTATCGAAGGCCATGTGTTCTGTTTGCAGAGTTTCAGCCTGCATTTCCACAGAAGTCATACGTGTTTCTAACTTTTTAAGATCACCCTGTATCCCTAGAATCCTGACATCAATACGATGTAGTATTTTCAGCATTCTGTGCCCATCTGCTTTTGTAAAGGTAGAAGTATCTTCAGAACCAGAGCCATCAGAGTCCTCTCTCCGGCGTGATTAAAGAGGAACTGGACCCAGGTGGGCTTACGGCCTCAGCTCCATCCGACCTCTCGGCGGCGCTCCTCTTCATTAAGCTTTTTTAGTTCTGCCCATTGTGCAAACACCTGTGGAGACTGGGTATATCCCAAATAAAGTATTTTAGTCACTGACGGTAACAGATTCCTTTGAAAAATGTACCGAGGTACCAGAGCTCCAGATTTAAGCTGCCATTAAACGAGTGACATCACCGGAAGTCCACCCGTAATTTTTATTTTATTTGCAACATTCCAGAATTTCCCAAGAAGAAGCCATTATCTATTTGGAGAAACATTGGGGTACTTCAAATAAAGAAGATTTTAAGACAAGCATTTGTGTAATTGTGTTTTTCAAGCCCAGAGCTATACAACCCTCCCCCATTTACTACAAGGCAGTGTCCTGCTATTACCCATCCTTTTATGTGTTTACTCACTATAGGTAAACTGAGATCTCATTTCAGTGATAGTGCTAGTTGTACACATTTTTTACACTGCATTTACCCAGGATACTATAGCTAAGATGCAATGCAGTATAACCCTCAATTATCCAAACCTGACCAACCAAAATCCCTAACAAACTGGACCCATGTCACCAAGTTTTTCTGTATCTCATTAATGGAGATAGGCTAATTGGTCAGGATAATCAATGTTGTACTGTTTCTGTACGTTTCTATTGTTGCTCTATTGTAATTCTTCCACCAACAGTCACTCAAGTACTGTTCCAAGTTAACCATTCTCACTCCATGACCTAGCAACTGCAGTAAAAGAGATCCAAGGTGAACCATGTAATCAGGAGAAAATTGGAGTGTGGATGGGCTGCAATCACTATTGCCCCTTTAGTAGGTCTGTCTTTTTCCTTGCATTTTTGAATATTGTGTCCTGCCTAGAGTGGGGAAACAGGAAACGGAATAAAAAACAGTAGCTCTGAGATGGCACATGAAAAACTTAAAGTGGTATGGCTGTTCCCGTGTTTGGTACAGGACCATCAACAAACCTACTTCAGTCAACTTAAAGCAGTGCATGTTTAAATCATGCTGATGCTTTCAGTAGTACAGTAGCAAGGAACAGTAGGTATGGCTGCATAGTAGCAAGGAGCAGTAGTGTAGAGCTGTTGTGTTTGTGGATCCTGGGTGTAGTGGAGCTGTAGTGTTTCTGGTGAGTGGTGGTAGTGAGGAGCAATAGTGTGGGGCTGTTGTGTTTGTGGATCCGGTGTAGTGGAGCTGTAGTGTTTCTGGTGAGTGGTGGTACTGAGGAGCAGTAGTGTGGAGCTGTTGTGTTTGTGGATCCCGTGTAGTGGAGCTGTAGTGTTTCTGTGAGTGGTGGTAGGAGGAGCAGTAGTGTGGAGCTGTTGTGTTTGTGGATCCTGGTATAGTGGAGCTGTAGTGTTTCTGGTGAGTGGTGGTAGTGAGGAGCAGTAGTGTGGGGCTGCACTGTTTGTGGTACAAGGTGGTAGCAAGGGGCAGTGGTGTGGCACTGTAGAGTTTGCAGGCACAGACATTATATTTGCACTGCTTGTTCTGGGCTTGTTGAGGAGACAGAGAAACCTTCAGGACCAGTATGACTGCCGTCATGTTTGCTCTCATGTTTTCTATGTGTGCAAAGGTTGCAGATAGGGAACCTCGATTATACATACCCCTATTACCCCAAATAATCCGGTGCTATTGCATCTAGTTTTCAGTCCTGTTTTTACGGTTTTGTATGTTTCTAGGACAGACATGCTGAGATGCAGGTATGCCTTCTAGCTAACAAGTCTATGCTAGGGCTTGCTTCTCCTGGTGTTCAAAGCCTTCTCTTCCCACCGAAAATACCCGCACCACTAGGGGCCAACATCCTGACCTTAAAAGTCCTTTCTGCTGCACTGCCCAGGGCCAGTACTCTTTATATTGTGCTCCTCTGACTGAACTCTCTCAGTGAGGACATGTTATTCAATACAAAACTCGGACCATTCCAAACTAAGTTTCATGACTATCTTGCAACCCTAAGCTGTTGTGACTGATGCCTTTAACCTGCACAAGTCCCTATCAACACTTTCACTTCCCTTCTACATCCCTCACCTTCATATATCTCTCAGTGCTTCCCTCAGTTTTCCCAGCCATGTCCTTCCATCCCCATCTCCACCTAGATCTACATGCCCCAACCCCCTCGATACTCCTCTATCTACTCCCATCATCTGCTAAATTTTGACATGGTCTACTTGGTTGCTCCAGTCCTCCCTCTTCCCCACTCTTATTCCTTCCTTCACTATCCTCTCCACCCCTCACCCCTGCTACTAGTCCCTTCCCATCCATGGTCCTCTCCTTCTCCTGCCTTGCACTATTAGTGTGCCTATGTTACACCTAATTGTGTTGCTGCAAATACTGCACAATAATATCTGTACTTTTATAATCCCACGTGTTAAACGGCTGTATCTGAGTTACCTGTTTGTTTTCTTTGTTAATACTATTTTGACTTGTATAATTTAACTACTGTATCCCTGTTTTGTCATGATGTGGAACTTTGTAAATGAGCTTCCAGCTCAAAGGTTGTAATCTGAGGTTTAATTAAATAAATACATTTCTTTCGGTGGGTTCTGCTGTTACACATGTATATGATGGGCTTTATTCACAAATGCCTACATGCCTTGCAAGGGCAGTGCATAGGCATTCCCATGGCTGAATGTCACATAGTAGTGCGCTAGTAACCCCCAGCATTCACTAATGTGCATGCTAGCACCCGGCCACTAGATCCCTGTCTGGCCATGGGGCACCGCACCAGGTGTGGGATGGTGGTGTATCAGGGAGTACCTAAGCCAGCACATATGCACAAAGGCACTTGTGTGTTGCACCAGCATGGGAAACTGCATGGGGACCCTACCACCATCCCACATGGTTACATGCCCCGTCACAAGCCGGTGGCACCAGTATCGGGACCCCTGCCACACTGTTGTCACAGCCTACTGTATTGCTTGGGTGGCTGGGAGAGGCCATTTGGGCAACCATCCACTAGAGACACATGATGCTTGGCATCCAAGGACCCCCAGACCATGCGCAGATGGGGATCCACTATGGCACACATGCTAGGCTTCCTGTTCGATGGCTGCCCCAGTCCACAGCTCCACACCCATCCCCCACAAAACAGTGCACCGGGGCAGGGCTGTGGATTTGGTGGCCAATGGTAGTAAATACCAGCCAGTGCATACCTGTCCCTGGTGCAGAGCCACACGGGCAAATTATATGCATTTTGTCATGAAACCCACCCTATAGTGAATTGCGGCCAGTGTCTTTCTCTTGGATAGAGCATATGAGATGAAATACAGTATCTCATTTTCAGTGTTGCCCTTCCTGCTTTGAGACATTTTTGCAATTTATTAACCCAGGGTAGGCCAGGTGAGATGCAATGTGTCATTCTCAGTGGGATTTTGCTTTTTATGACTGTGGGCAGAACCTACAGCCATCTTGCTATTGTAGCTGGAGTATCATGGAACTCATGCTTTGGACTTTTCAATGTATCCTTCCATGCCAACTGAAATAAAATTCTCCTTTTTCTGTTAAGAATGTTGGAGATATAACTCAAGCTGCTTATCAGATGCCATTAGGAAACTGAAACAGCTTGTTATATATTTGTTAAATATTGGTTGCCTATTAAACTGAGATTTATTTACCCTTCAGAATGCAACAACTTGCACATTTAAATACTAAGCATTTAAACAGCTTCTTGCTATGAGTTTCATTTGGAATGTACTGTCTTCCAAGAAAGATTCATACCTCATAAATGTCACCCTTTCCCCAGCACATCTATAATTTACACTGTTTTTAACCTCTAAAGACACTGTCTCAGACATATGCCAGGTCTTCAGTGAACTATTCATTGAATATGTAGCAATCAGCAGGCATTTTATTTTCTACTATACTTTTGGAAAAATATATTGAGCTACAGCAACACACACACACACACACACACACACACACACTGTGCACATATCCTCATGGTCACAGCATTAAAATAGATACTGCATTAAAATATGTTATAAAAAAATGTTTATGTAATTGAACACAGTGAAGTTCAGTTTAGAGTAGATTTCTTCAAATATTTCTTACCCTATATTTTGTGTCCTGGGGCCTTTACACACTCACACACACACACACGCACATGCATGCACACACACAAACACACACACACTGTACACACTATCCTCATGGCTACAACATTCAAAATAAATATTGCATTCTAATATGTTAGAAACAATAATTACACAATGGCAATAAAATTTGGAACCTGATTGGCTGTCTGTCCTTGGCAATAATGAGGTTATCTGAGAACAACCTCACTGTACTGATTAATTGTTGTATTGTTCTCTTAAGAAAGAAATATATATTGCCACCTAAAATCTCCTAAAAAATTTATTTATTTTTTATTTTGTATAATAACTAGTCATTGTATAATAGCAATAATGCATTCCAGGGTGTGGTTGTCCTGGAATAACCCTTACTAAGGATATTGAGGCACTTGGCTCATGGGCCTCATGCCAAAACCACCCAGACGTGAGGTTATCCCAGCATGACCAACACCCTCTCATGCATTATTGCTTAAATAAACTGTTTGTTTATATCAGTAAACACAGTGAAGTTCAGTTTAGAGTAGATTTCTTTGAAATATTTCTTATCTTATATTTTGTATCCTGGATAGTGCAGGGAAATGCTATACCTCATTGTCATAGGGATCTTCATTTGCACATTTTGCACTGTATTTTCTCAGGCTATCTCAGATTAGATGCAATATCTTGTTTTTGGTAGGGTCACGATTTTACCATTTTGATAATATATTTCTTCAGGGTAGCCTAGTCCAGGGCCCCCATATTCAAAGGAGATGCATGGCGCACCCTGGCAGAAAAGGAGATGTGCCACACAACTCCAACAATGCACTGTAGCATGATATTCAAACATGTTGGATGCTGCCACAAGGGAATGGGCCAGGTGCACAAATAGTATGCTGTACAAGTTGAGGGTGTGTTCCATGCATATGTTGTGCTGCAGTGTACCAGTGGGAATGTACCACTCACAGTCCAGAGCAGCATGGCCCACAGGCCATGAATAGCTGGAATAACTCAGTCAGCCACCTCACAGGCAGGCTGCAGAGATGCACCCAGGTGCACAGCAGCCTGGCAGGCCTGGTGGACTAGAGGACCCCATCCCATCCCCGATCGATCCACCTCCATCACTGAAGAGCTGCATAATGTAGGCCCCTGAACCTAATTGAGCTAGGGGAAATCATGGTCCATATCCATAGCATAGAGGACCCCACCCACTGCCTTGGTACATAGACACCCCTGTTCCCCATACCCAACCTGTTGCAGAGACTGGCACTGCCCTCCACACCTGCCATGGCCAGCTGCTGACAGCACTGGCCCCAGGTCGAGGATCTGCACTCCAGAAAGACACAAGTGGCTGTACTGTGCAATGGGGCACTATGCAAGCTGTGGACCCACCAGTGTATGCAACTGTGTGTATGTCCCTGGCAAACCGTAAGAGGGAAATGACAAAACTCCAATGCATGCCTTGTCAATGCTCTATCTTTCTATTATCATACACCAATGCAGGCCCACACTCTCCCTGTTCCCTGTGTAACATGCCACCTCCAGACTGCTGAGGTGTCCTGGGTGCCATGGAGTGCAGTATCCTGAGATGCCATTTGCATTGTAAGCTCCAGGCTATGAATAGTGCATCTGTGGTAACCCAATTGTACAAACGAGTGGAGGTCAGTTGTAGCATGCCTGTTCTGGGACCTGTTTGAGTGGGTATAGCATCAGCTGTCACCCACTCTGAGTAGTGCAAAGGTACCAGAATGATGGATCGGCATGCGAGCACCTGAGGTGTATGGCCACTGGGTGTTATCACCCACACAGAGCTTGTGCCTATGTGTGACACATTCCAGCATCCTACTGTCAGTGCTCTGCAACCCAAAAATAAGATGTCATTTCTTCTGTGAACTATCCAGGCCAAATGTATATCAATCAACAGGAATATTCTAGGAAAATACATTGTAAAATCTGTAAAAGGAAGACCACATTGAAACTGCCTCTCAGCAGATCTGCATTGTGCTAACTCATTAGAAATAATAGGTAAAACATCCCAAAAGCTTTCCACAGCCATATTGGCTCTGACCAGATTATGTTATCAGTTGTTACAACCTGTGACCCCTATGCACGAATGAGTGGGAATTATGCACCGGAGGCACGATCCCACCCACAGAGCTCTGCAACTGTGGACAGGTGCACACCAGTGGCATTCACAACTGCCAGCCACCTGTCCATGGTCCCGCCACCCCAGTGTTCAGGTTCATGCAGGGTGGACAGGAGCAGAGCTCTGGTCCCAGGTGGGCAGCCAATCGAATGGGCTGCCTGGAACTCAGAGTGGATACCCCATGGGGATGGCAAGGTACCATAATTGTGCATTGGACTCAGGGCAAGGAGTCACAGGTGCACACATGGACCACATGGATGGCCACCAGTGGCATTACAGCCCCCTCACACCTGCCCCAGAGGTAGTCCACACTGACAGGAGCACTGTCACTCCCACTCCAGCACAGGGTAGCACCACCCCAGACCCCCAATGCCCACTTGATGCCCATGAACAAAGTGGAGCCCCATCCCCAGCAGTGAGCCACCCCCAGCACATAGTGGGGCACCTGCCCAAGGACAGTGGTACCGCTGACCATACGCATCCATGATACACTAACCACCGTACCAACCACACCCACCCCAGGACCTGGCAGGATGTGCTGTAGCCATGAGTCAGCTGGTGGTGATGCCCAACATACACCCCCACCACCTGCCCTGGGGATGGGGTATACAAGTGCTGGGGGTCTCTGTGCTGCAGGGATGGGTGGATCCATGTGTTGGGGTGCAGATGCTCAGGTACAATTTCTGTGCTGGTGGGACCCTGTGGATGCATGGGTATGGTCGCATACAGTCATTATGTCAGAGTCCTACCTGGCATATCCTTCCCACCTTCTATGCTCCCAAGCATGTCATACTGCATGCCTTAGTGCATGTCGCATAATGCAGAACACACACACACACACCTCCCTGGTGCATTGCTGTCCATGTGGCTATGGGACTGGGTGCCTAGAGGCAGTGCACCCCATTTGGTGAATGCAGCATGGGGGTTAAGCATGCAGAGTGACTATGCACCGCAGATACGTGGCACATAGCCACTCCACCCATTATGCATAGGGCCCTCTATGTAAAAAACTTACACTTCAAGGTAATAAAGAAGAAGCTGACTTTGACTCTTGACAGACACACACACCCATGTACCGTTGAATTTTTTTTTGCTCTGTGGTCCATATATTCAAACTGCGCCAGGCTGTGGTGCAAGCTCTCGATGCAGCACAACTTGGCTGTGCAGGGCGTTCTGGGTGATATTCAATGGAGCTGTGCCATGGCACAGCATAAGTTGAATATCACACCCTGGCCACCCACAGTGTACATGGTGCAGTGGCACTGTGCCAGCGCAAGTGGCCAGAGTGGAGCAGGGGCTGTGCTAGCGCAAGTTCCATTGTGTTATGCACAGCAACTGTGATATTCAAGAGTGCACATGCAAGTGGGGCCATACTGTATGTAGGTGCAAATGGGGCCATTTACATGCCATTAGGTCTCATTTGCATGCAGGTGCGCTGATCCTCAGCAACTTGCACCTGGCACCCTGCCAGGCAGCAGCCATCGGGACTGACGCCCCTGCACAGCTTGACAACGTGCCCCACAACCTGATCATGGGCTGAAGTAGAAATGAATCATGTCCTATATCCCTGGTGGTCCAGTGGACCGCCGCAGCCCGATTGTGGGCTTAGGTATAAATAAAGAAAGTCCAATATCCATAGAGGTCCAGTGGACTGCTGTCAACCCAATCATGGGCATTTGTATAAAAACTATGTCTAACATCCCTGGTGGTCCAGTGGACTGCTCGCAGCCGATCGCGGGCTTAGGTATAAAGTCCAATATCCCTGGTGGTCCAGTGGACCACCGTCCAGCCGATACGGGCATTTGTATAAAACTACATCAATATCTCTGGTGGTTCAGCGGACCCTCCCCACTGCCCACTGAGGTCCCGCCTCGCTCCCCGGTCAGTGGCAGGCAGCAGCGCCCCACCTGCCACTCCCGCCGACTGACACCATAGGTAGGGCTGTATGCACACTGGTCCACAGCATGAGCCAATGGGCATGCAGCCCACACATTCAAACATATTCCAGCTATGTAGTATGGTAGGGCAGCACGCCCATTGGCTCACGCTGTAGACCAACGGGCATACAGCCCCTACCTACAGTGTCAGTCGGCGGGCGGATGGGCAGCAGGCGGGTGGGGTGCTGCCACCCACCACTGACCGGAGGGGAGCGGGCGGTGGGACTCAGTGGGCGGGTGGGGAGGGGCCCACTGGACCACCAGGGATATTGGACTTTATTTTACTATACCTAAACCCGTGATCAGGCTGCAAGCAGTCCACTGGACCGCCAGCAATATTGGACTTTATTTTACTATACTTCAGCCCACGATCAGGCTGACAGTGGTCCACTGGACCACAGGAAGATAGGATGTGATTTTTGAACAGATGCCCATGATCGGGCATGGGGGTACCGCCACGGAGGTGCAGCCGAGCTCGGGTGGCCACCACAGGTGGCAGCTGCTGTGCTGTGCCTGCACAATATGGCAGCTCATCTGTGGGTAGCCAACCATTGCTCCTTTTGGGGGCTCACCTGTGTGCAGCGCAAGTAGGGTTGTGCATGCATGGGCTCAGCACATCCCGGGCTGAATATCGGGATTGCAGAGTATGCATGGACACGCCCCCTCCACTTGCTTCACTCCATTACTGATGCACTCTGGCGCATCAGAATTTATGCCAGGCACAATTCCATTTGAATATCATGCCGGGTGCATCAGTGGTTGTACATGGCGCAACACTGTTGTGCCATGTGCAACCCTTTGAATATCTGAGCCTGTATGTATAATTTACGGTAACTATACTGTGTCTTCTGTGTTAATGTATCTGACATGGAACCTCTCAACAAGCATCTGCTCACAGGTGTCATCCAAGACTTCAATAAATAAAATAAATAAATAAACATGCACATCACATCATGGCCCATACCTATCATATGTCCTCATTATGTGAGACATCCCTCATTTTACCTCTGAGAAGTGCTCTGTCTCACATCCCTTCCATATTGAAAAGGTTCTGCTTACATACTGAAAGTGCAGCAAACTCAGACCAAATCAGAAATTCTAAATATTCTATGATACTAAAGCAATATTAAACATAGAAGAAATAAAAGTACTGACAGTCTCAGTGCTGTATTTACATAGTAAAGAATGGTTTGAGTGTGTGTGTCTCTCATTTCAGTGAAAAAGGTTGAGAAGTATGGTCATGGTGGTTGGTACATAACTTCCATTCTCCTCCATAGTCAGCTGATTTCTGCTGCACACAAGTCCCACATAGCGCAGTATACAATCAAGTATAGTGATATTGTAGTTGTGGGACATCCCTTAATAATTTTGGATCTTCCATGAGTTTGATTAGATGTTTCACCAGTACTGTATTGTTATACTTGCTTGTACTATATATCAGTAAAGGAGTTTCATGTGATAAATGGTTGCCAGCGATGGAAGTGAGTGTAAAGTATGTAATGGAGGAATTCTGAGAAGAGGTGGTGCCACTGAACACCACAGATAATCTTATAGGTGGATAGGGGCAGGCCAGGAATATTATTTTTATTTATTTATTTATTTATTAAGAACTTGGAAAAATATCTTTTAGCAAAGCCTCATTTACAAAGGTTCCCGTCAAAGACATAACAAGACAGGCACAAGATAAGACTCAGTTTAACAATAGACATTTTGTGATTACGTAGCATAGTCATTGCAGTGTACAACATTTCATCATAATAAGATTAAACACAGCTAGAGAGAAAATCAGTAAAGTATGAATAGAGGTGGGCTCTAAAGGGAGGGACAGAGAGGGTAGGGAAGGATGATGGAAGAAGGGGAGAACTGTGGAGGCAGCTGGGGACAGCCTTGTCAAGGTGTAGGTTCTGACTGAGCAGGGTTCATGGTATGGGTCGTCACACAAATAGGCAGACTGGGAGAGGAAGACAAGCTAATGGGCTGGAGGAAGAGAAAGTTGAAAATGGAGGATGAGGTGCTTTTGTTAACGCAAACTGTAAGTGCTGGGTATGAAGTAGGGTATGAATGTGGGCAAGGAGGAAGTTAGGTTCCACAATGGCATTTGTTGTTCCTTGCCTTCAAGTAAGCCCTGAGACTCAGTTTGAATTGTCCGCGCTTAGAGCAGTTTTGCAGTTCTGAGCTAAGAGAGTTTAGCCAGTTGGGAGCTCTGATCCGGAGGAGTGCTGTTCTTGTGAGGTCCAGAGGAAAGGCACTTTCAGGGACAGACTATTGGTACCTCTTGTTATTCTGTTATCATTAGGGCAGAGGAGGTTGAACATCCCTGGAGTAGTGAAGCCCAGAATGATCTTCTTAGCCAGCAGGCAAACTTGGTACATAAATCCTATTGCCAAGGTTGAGCCAACCAGTTTGGTTATAGAGCTCACAAGAGTGAGTTAGTCAGTGAGAACTCTTAGAGTAAGCCTACAGGCTTTGTTTAGAGTGGTCTTGACTGTTTGTAGAGCTGTGTCCACAGCTGCTCCATACACAACCAGACCATAATCAATGATCGATAGACCTGAGCTTGAGACAGCAAGGCTAAGGGCTTCTTTGGTTAGACATAATTTGTGCTTGTATAGAGAAGGCCAAGCCTGGAATTGACTGCCTTAGCTACCTGATCAATATGCAGCATGAAGGAGAGTGAGCAGTCCAGGGTGACCCCAAGATATTTAAATGAGTGTACCATATCCAATACTTCACCAGGGTGGTTGTGGATTTCAGCTGGTAAGATCTATGTTTATTCTGAGGTGAGGAAAGAGCATTGTCTTTGTTTTCCTATAATTTCACAGGAGCTTATGCCTATTAAACCAGGACTCTACAGCAGTGAAACTGGACTGCATCTGTTTTTCAAGGGCAGTAGGGCTGGCATTACACGAAAACTGCACAGCATCATCTGCGTACAGGAGAACCTGGCTTGGACAGGCTTTTGGGGTGTGTTAAGAAATAAAATGAACAGCAAGGGGCCCAGAATTGAGCTCTGTGGTACCCGGTTGTGACATCACAAGGATCAGAGTATGTAGCAAGGATTTTAACTTGCTGGGAGCAATTAGTGAGGTAGCTGCAAAACCATTCTACAGAGACAGGTGAGAGGCCAGTTGTTGACAGCTGTTTAAGGAGAAGCTTGTAATTTACAGTGTCAAATGCCTTCATAAGGTCAATAAAAGGTAGCACCAACCAATGGCCACTGTCAAGAGAGTCATGAATGGATTAGGTAAATTCCACAAGGGCAGTTGTAGTACTGTGCTGTTTCAGAATCCATGTTGTTCTTGACACTGGATCTGGTATTTGTTTGGATATTTTACAAGTTGATCATTAACAATCCATTCGAGTGCCTTGGGGGTATGGAAATAGGTCAGTAGTTGGAATGGATTGTCTGATCCCCACTTTGAAGACTGGAGTGACCATTGTCTGCTTCCAGATCTTTGGGAATTTTGATGTTAAAGAACATGTTTAGAATGTGAGTTAGGGTAAATAACCTCATGCAGGGTGAGTGCCAATAATTTGAGGTCCAACATGTCTCCACTGAACCTTGTTTTCCCAATGACCTTCACAATGTATTTTTTGCCTCTGGGATTAACGCATTTTGAGGTAGAAGGGGTGGTGCAGGAGTGCCAGTGTTATCCAAACTTGTACTATTTGGGACACTGTGGGAGTTGAGGCAGTCAGGTGCAGCAGTGTCACTAAGGTCCATGAAAGCCCTACTAAAAGCACTGGCAATCACTTTGGTGTCATGTGTCAATTCACCATTTACCTGAAGTAGTGGGGGTGATTTGCTGGGTTTCCCAGTTAAGGATTTTTATGTTGTCCCAGAATTTCTTTGACTCTCCCAGGAGCAGTTTAGCTTTTCCTTAAAATGGTGGCTCTTCACCATGCAAGGGTGCATCTATTTTGAGCAACTTTGTAGTGTTGAATGTCGAATTGTGAGCCAGAATATTGGGCCTTGTGCCAGAGGTTGTCCCTCTCCTTTATTAGTTTGAGAAGGAGGGGTGATCCAGGACTTGTTTGCACATTTACTTTTGCTTTTTAAAGGGACATAGATGTCAAATGCCATGTGGAAGGAGCCAATAAAGTGCTTCTAGTGCAAGATCTACATCATCCGTGAGGTAGATGGTAGACCAGTCTTGAGTGATGAGATGTGTTTTAGGGGTCCAAGGTGTCCAGCTTTCAGGACTCTAGAGGTGATGGTTTTATGGGGTGTTCTGGGGATTTGTGGAGCCAAGAACAACTGATGGGGAATGGTCCTTTAAACTGTTCGGAATGACAGTGACACTAACCACCTTATCAGGGTGGTTGGTTGTAACAGTCCAAAAGCATGCTCATTCCAGTGTGGTAGTTCATGGGTTGGGGAGGCCACTAACTGAGTCAGTCCAATAGAGGATACAGCATCTTTATATGGAGCCGTTTCTGTTGAATTCAATTTCGTTAAAATCACCGGTACCAATATCTTGGCGTCCTTGCCCAGACTTCCTAGGTATTCCATGACAGTGTTGAGACCAGTAGATTGCTCCTTGGGGGATATATACAATCAATCAATCAAGTCTTTATTTAACCAGGTGTTCATCGTTGAGCAGAAGCTCATTTGCAAGATGGACCTGGGTGGAAGCATGAACAAATATATATACAGGTCAACACAGATATTAGCAAGGCAATACAGATGGATACTGTTTACAGAGAGGAAAAAAGCTCATATGTACATAAAATTATACAGCCATTGTACAGATTACAGGGTATTTACATACATCTAAGTGTCTATAGGAAGATAAAACAGGATATCTAAGGATGCTGGAGGAACTAATGGAGAAAAATAGGTGAAAAATATGCACCCGGTAGAGGTGGTGGTAGGGGAACAGAGGAGGTGGGGGGGCTAGGAGGGACACTGCACAGAGAGGAGTTGGTGGAACAGGAAGTGGAGGGGTAGATGGAGGAAGAAATATGTGAGGGCCCCGGCATTGACTGCTATGAAGTATAGGCATCAAGATGTCACAACCCCAGGGGTAGTGAGCTCTTGTCCGAGGTTGGGGGAAAGGATTAGGGATGGACTGGCCTAGTGTTGATGAAACATGGGGTCTGCAGCTAAAATTGGGTCTAGGCAGGGCTGTATACCAGTGCAGACAATGGTACTGGTTCTGAGTGGGTGAAGCAGTTACATACTTCTCTGATTGTATGAAAACAATGTGTCTTGAAAGGCATTTATAGTGATTAGAGTGCTTAATTTGAGGGTTTTTGTAGATCGTTCCATAAGGTAGGTAACACTGAAGCTTATGGCTGCCTGCGAAGTGTGATTTTGCATTGGGTACTTTAAGTATAATAGTTGAGTAACTCTTAGCATGTAATTCCCAATCGTATTCAGGGAAGACAGCAGGAGACATAGTAAGGCAGCTTATCAGAGATGACTCCATAGGTCCAAAGAGTGGCGTTTCTGTGGTGCTGAACTTTAGAGATGTCCACCCACTGCCATATATAGGGTGCAGTGATGCATGCTGAAGGAAATCCATTATAAACCTCAGAGTTCGATGGTAGAGTGTGTCCAGTTTAGCCATGTAACAGCTGGTATTAGCTATAGAGGAAATCAGCATAATCAACTAAGGATAAGAAAATGGATTGGACCAGTTGTTTCTTGGCATCTTTGTGAGAAATTGGTTGATTCTAAAAACAAGCCAAGCCTTTGCGAAGTCGTTTTAGCAGGTCCTCAATGTGTTCAATGAAGGAGAGTCTTTGGTGATCCACACTCCCAGATACTTGAATTTTGTAACAAATTCTAGTTTTTCACCTAGAACTGTGGTAATTTGTGGAACTGTCCCACTGGACACTGGGTTAGCTGTACGGATGAAAGGAGAGAGGATCATCACTTTAGTTTTTGGCATTAAGAAGTAGCTTTCTTTGGAGGAGCTGGCATTGCAAAGGTTGAATTCTGACTGTAGATCATTGCAGGCAGCTTCAGGTGTTGGGTGACACATGTAGAGAATCAGTCATCTGCAAACAGATGGATGTTGGCTTCTTCAATACAGTGGTCGATATTATTGATATAGATTGCAAAGAGTAAGGGCCCTAATATAGAACCTTGAGATACCCTTCTTTGCAGAGTTTTTAAGGGACAGGCCTCCTTGGCTTTAACTTGTTGAAGGCGCCTGTAAGATAGTCAGCAAACCAGCACAGGGAGGATGGGTCCACACCTATGGTATGAAGGGAGGAGAGGAGCAGACCGTGGTCGATGGTGTCAAGGCCTTGTTTAGATCGAGGAAGACAGCAAATAAAGTTTTTGTTCTCGGTTGTGCTGTCAGTCATTAGTAACTTTGGTGAGGGCTGAGATAGTGCTATGTTTACCTCTGAATCCGGACTGCATAGGGTTTAACAACTCCCTAGACTCAAGGTGAATTCTCAGCTGTGCATTTACAATTTCTCTAGGAGCTTGGACAGGATCAGAAGGAGAGAAATTGGCCGTAGTTATTGAGATTGTCAGGTTCATCCAATTTGAACAGTAGTATGACATGTGCTGTCTTCCATATAGGTGGTAAGGTGCACTGAGAAAGGGATAAGTTAAAGAGGTTCTGGCTCTGTAACAGAGTAGACACACCAGAGGGTGTAGACAGAATGAGAAGCGACCTGCAGAAACTTGAAGAATGGTCAGGGGTTTGGCAGTTGAAATTCAATGCAAAGAAGTGCAAGATAATGCATATGGGGCACAAAACCCTGGCACGATATGGGGGGTGAGGATATAGCATGCACCAAGCAGGAAAGGGATCTTGGGGTTGTCATCTCTGATGACCTCAAGATGGGGAAACAGTGTGACAAGGCAGCAGGTAAAAGCAAATAGGATGCTGGGATGTATAGGCAGGGCATCACCAGCAGGAAAGGGAGGTCATAGTTCCTATATAAGACACTAGTGAGGCCCCACCTGGAGTACAGTGGTACAGTTCTGGAGACCATACCTACGTAAGGACATAGACAGGGTAGAGAAGGTTCAGAGGAGGGCAACAAAGATGGTGCATGGATTGCATCACAAGTCCTATGAAGACAGGTTGAAGGAACTGAACATGTACTCCCTGGAGGAGAGGAGGGAGGGAGGGATATGATAGAGACATACAAGTATCTTACAGGGAGGAGCAGGGTGCAGGAAAACACTATTTTTAAGCGAAAAAGATGTTCCAGGACTAGAGGGCATGGGATGAAGTTGGAGGGAGACGATTCAGAGGAAACATGAGAAAGAATTTCTCCACAGAACGGTGGTGGACAAGTGGAACACCCTGCCAGAGGGAAGTGGGGGCTGAAACAATCACGGGATTTAAGAATGCATGGATAGACATAAAAAGAATTCTGGAGGTCAGGGGTAAGGGCAACAGACTTAGGAAAACAAACTGAACTTACAAGCTCAAATGGGCAGACTGGGTGGGCCATAGACCCTTATCTGCCAAACACTGTCTATGTATCTATGAGGGTGGGTGTGGTATTGCTTAGTACATGGTAGGCAATTTTTAGGATGTAGGGTCAAGGTATCGCCCCAGCACTTTTCTAGTATCCAACTGAAGCAAGAGGTCCCCTACCTCTTTCAGTGAGGCAGGTTGAAGCGAGAAGGGCAGCAAAGCTATCAGAGTTTCAGGCAGTTGGCTGGCAGTCTGGGAGGCAAGTATGTTTGCAGGGAGTTATCAAATGCCATGCCTGCAGTAGTAAAGTGGTTATTGAGTGCATCAAGTATGTCCATCTTTTCAGTTAAAATCAAATTGCGGAGGTAATCTTGGTCGGAGCGAATTTCTTGGGATGACCTAGTAGATTGTTGATTGTGTTCCAGAGCTTGATTTGGCTCTTTGAGACAGAGTCAAGTTCGGATTTGAAGAAGGTGGCCTTCATTCTCTGATTGCTTTGGTACATAGATTTCGTAGTCTCCTGAACTGGTTCCAGTCCTCTGCAGTGTTCAGTCTGCATGCTTTTTTCCAGAGCTTATCTCTTTCTAGAAGCAAGGACTTGATCTGAGGGTGAACCATTTACAGGTGTTGGTGCTAGTTCGAACTTTAATCAGGGAGCATATTTATTAAGGGCCCTCGATAGAATGTTGTGGAAGATATTGAAGCTGACATGATCTTTTGGCCAGATATAAATCTTGCCACTGAGGGAGTACTTAAGCTCGTTTAGGTAGGGATGTTCATTGAAGTGGCACCTGGATCTCTTCATGGAGAACCTACAGACAGGTTCTGGGTTGTTGGTGGATCTTACTCCCGCAATAAAGCAGTGGTCACTAGTGTCAGAGAAAAGACACTGGCGGCGGGAGAAGAGATGGGATTTGCTCACCATTAGTACATCCAGAAGTGTACTTTTACTGGGGTTCTTCACGTTTGGGCATGTTGGTTCAGTAATAATTAAGTCAGCCCATGTTAGTCACAGAAGGATGCAAGGGGAGCAGCTGCATTGAAGAGCCAGTCAAAGCTGAGGTCTCCTAAAATAATAGTTTCAGGCAGCCCCTGTCCCAACTTGTCACTTAGATATGACACAGCTGGAAGCCCGCAGACAGTGGTTTGTAGCATCCTACTACACAAAGTGCAGTAGTTTGTGTAATTTCCACTTTGAGAATTAGGCATTCGAAATTCACTGGTGACAAATGCAGTATAAGCAGAAAGCAGGAATTTGTCTTTAATGTAGATAACTACCCCTCCTCCTTTTGTATGCCTATCAGCTCTGAACAGGGTGTAGTTGGGGATGTTTACTTCTCTATCAGTGGTGCTGGGTCTAAGCCAAGTTTCAGAAATCACAAGTTTATCAGAAGAGGTATGATTTACCCAGGTTTGTATTGAGGTTATCTTTTAAGGAGGCTACATACGTTGATATGCAGGAAGCTTATTCCTTTTGGTTTGCTAGTTCTGCTGGTGAAGCAATAGCTTCTTGGGGGCCAGGAGGTTGAGGTTCTCGTTGCCTGAACATAGCAGGAGGGTAGGTAGAATTTTCTGAGAGTGCTAATTATAAGCTTGTAATCCTGTCTTTCTCTTGCCTAGTAGATCTGGTATTTTTAGGGACTGGAAATAGCCACCATAGAAGGGCTGACCTGTTGTAGCAAAAACTAGTAACCCTACTGCAATGGGTGGGGGAATAGAGGTCAACATGGTGGGAGGTGAGCCTTGTGGTGGGGAGTGTTATAAGTACTACTGGTATGTGGCCCAGGAGTAGGGTTCGAGTATTGGTACTTGGAGTCACGGAAACAATCAAAGGATCGGTTGCTGTAGTAAACAACACAAGGTGCCGCTAGGGACCAAACATGTTGGTAGTTCAGGTGTCCAATGCTGGGTGGCTGGTATCAGCAGAAGAAGGGCAGTATAAGGAGCCACATAGTGCTCAACATGAAAGTACTTCAAAAATTAGCCACCAAGTAGCCCAAAGACCAGTGGGGTTGCTGGATTAATGCAGCCTATTAGTAACTTTCCGATTCAGGTCAGCCTGAATTTGAGAGCAATAAAAATATTTAGTGTTGAAGGCACAGCCAAGGAGAGTCTATGTGTATTAGTAAGGTGTGGCCCTGTAAGTTGGATCTCGTGGGCTGGACAGAGAAGAGGAATCACGAGCTAAGTCCCTATTAGTGGGGCACTGGGCCAGGAGGCATGGGCTAATATTTTGGCGGAGCTACTGTATTTAATAATCAGTGGAGGTGGAGGAGTGGGCAGACATAAAAGTTGCGGCGAGTTGTCGTACCTTGCAGGGCTTTGGGTCCAAGTCTGAGGTCTCAAGCTTGGCTGGAGGGGTGCCGACCGGCCTGTAGCGCCAGGAATCCCGTGGGGCCAGTGCACGTAGCAGAGAAAGGGCTGTAACACTAGATCTCTTAAAAACACAATTCAAGTCCCTTCAAATACAGACAGGGTTAGCACATCAGTTTTTAACATTAGACCCAATATTTGTCCCAACATAAACAGTTTTAAGGTTTAAAATCAGAGAGCAGGAGCCGGCTTTCTCCAGTGACTAATCAGGCGTGGTCTCAAAGGGTGCTTGCAGTCCAGTTGGTTGTGGCAGGTGCCATACCTTGCAGGGGCTTTGGGTCCAAGTCTGAGGTCTCGAGCATCAGCTGGAGGGGCACCGACTGCCTGGTAGCCGGAATCCACGTGGCTTGAGCTGGGAGCCTGGGTGGCAGTTCCTCGGCTCAGCCTTATGCCTTCTCTTCACATTCTTGCTGCTCCTTTTCCATTCCAACCAGCTTTAACTTAAGGTTGAAACGTCAGTCATTAGATCCAGTTTCTGGGTTTCAAGTGATGTTTGACTTAGCAGCTCCTGGTATCTGCAGAAACCTTTCCTCTGTGAACTCACTCAAATTAGTGTCTACTGAAGGCTTCTGGTAGTATGCTTCTGCTTTTCCAATAAGAGTCTTACTTCCTCTGCTAAAGTTCAAGTGGATTTTCTTGGTCTATACTTGATAGCCAACATCACAGCCAAGTATGTTTTTTGTACCCTGGTTTCAGACCAGCAGACAGACATAAGTGCTCAAGCCATGATCAGGTAAAAAGCAACGTTTACTGTTTTCAGGTGCTGCATCAGGCCTCCACAGTCTCCCCAGCATACAGTGACCAGTGTGAAGCATTTTCCTGTGTACCAAGTTGGACCTGGATAGGAAGAATTTGGGTGTTGCCGTTGATGCTGGGACATGAGAGATAACAACCTTGGAGGAGTTTCTGACATAGACCACACAGCCACCAACATGCTTGCCCTTCCTATCGAGTCTAAAGGAGGTGTACCTATTGATGTGGATGGCCAGGTCAAGGATTCTAGGGGTGAGCCAGGTTTCCACTATTGATATAATGATTGGGTTATGGAGAGTAATCCAGGCCTGTAGGCTGTCCATTTTCGCAAGGAGACTGCAGATGTTCATTGAGGCCATGGTCCAGGCACCATCCTTCTTTAGTGAGTTAGTCAAGGAGGACCTTGGGCAGAGGTTGGGATGGATGCTTCCAGATATTAACAGTAACAGCAATGTAAGCCTGATTGCTTGCCATTTTAGATGTTTCAAGAATTGTGATCAGGTGATGATGTGGGATCTGGTTTCACTGATTTATTGATATAGAGAAGATACTGTGGTACCACTGGGGGTTAAGTGATAACCCCTGCTGATATGGCCTATGTTTGATATGCATCATACTGGGGGGCAACTGTGGCTGTGCCATGGGGAAATAAAGTGGGCCATTGAGAGATGTTGTGTCTCATGGTGAGGACCACCGGATATCATGCACTAAATTGGGGTGACTTCCACAAGAAGAGTTGTGCTCATGGAAATAGGATAGTGGTATGGTTAGTGTCAGCAGCGAGATGAGTCAACTTAGGTGGATACTCGTGTTGTTTGTCGAGTACTGCCCAAGGGAGAAGGCAGGTAGCCAGCGGGTGATGAGTAGACTCTGTAGACCAGACCACAGAATTGTAAGGGACTGAACCTTGTCTCAAATAGTCCAGATAGGAGCTGTGTTAGTATGGCTAGATGGATAGTGCAGTGGTTGGGTGTTTGCCTTAAGACTAAAGGGTTGGGGGTTCAAGCCTAGCTGTGGACTGATAGCTGACAGGCTGGGAAATAGTAGGTGCTGTAGTGTGGCATGAGAGGGCAGAGGCAAAGAAATCTGAGTGGGCAAGGAAATTTGAGTGGTCAGTGTAGAAGGGCTATAGTACTAGCAGAACTGGGGAGTTGGCTTGAGGGCTCTGTAGTGACTCTAGTGGCCAGTAGGTATAAGCTGCAAATGGAGAAGTAGGTCATGTGACATGTCATGTGATTATGACCTTCCTATAAGTGGCCTACTGTTCAGCTCTGTAAATACCCTCTGAGAAGAGGAGCTGGGTGGGGGTTGTAACAATATTACTTGGGGGTGATTATCCAGGTAGCTTTAGCTGAGATGCAATATACTGTTTTTGGTGTGGTCCTGGCTGCACACATTTGTACAATGCATTTACTCAAGGTAGCCCAGCTAAGATGCAGTAGTTATGTCATTCACTGTTGGGACCTGCTGTACATATTTTTTATTAGATTTACTGGTTCCCTGTGATAGCAGCGATTGCAGAATAGCGATCACCGTTTGGTGAGTGTACATCACTGAAAATACATTTTGAGATGTACACTCATGGCAAACAGCAAAGGCACTTTGAGATTTAGGTTTCCGTTATTTATGCAGGGCGCTGTGCCCCCCACACACCCCCTACTAAAGGATTCTCTACTCCAGGGGGTCATGTCGGGGAGGGTGTAATACAAAAAACCGACCTGAGCAAAAAAGAGCACACTCAGAACCAAACCAGGCACCCTCCCAACCACAGCCTGCCACCAACCCACCATGCCACATGGCCAGCTCGGCAGCCCACTGCACTTTTCACCTCACAAACACTCCCTCCCTCTCCTTCTGCCCATTGCAAGGTGTTGTCTGTCCCACCCACCCCATACACCGTATACATAGCAACATTTCATTGCTATATTTGCCTACCTCCCCATCAGTCCACTCCTGCCAGGTAACCGTGTGCACAGGCACTGTGACTGAGTTGCTTTTTGAAAGCACTCAATCGTGGTTGCCATTATCACAGACTGCCAATTTACCTAGGATAGCCTAATTCAACTGAATTGCCAGAGATCATTTTCAGTGGAAAGATTTTTGTTTATTTATTAATTTATTTGAAATTACATCAGCCACATAAGATGCAGAACCTCACTTTCATGGGAGACCCAGGAAGGATAGCAGCTGTCAGCAGGCTAACCTAGTCCAGCAGGAATAGTTACACACAGGTTTAAATGTAATGTATACAGGAAAACAAACAAGCTCTAAAGGTAAGTACATCCAAGTAATCAAAACAAAATATCAAAGTGGGGCCACAGCAAACAAAGTGCATGCCCATTGTTATGCGGCATGACCATGGTCAGAGAGGGATTCTGGACCAAACAAATGCAGTGAGTTTTAAAGTGGCTGGAAAGAGTGGACTTGAACACTTGCAAGCTAAAAGCATTCTCAGCTGGACAGGGAGTTTGTTCTAGGTGTCTGTGCTGCAAATGCAAAGCGTTTCTAACAAATTCACACTTCATCTTGGAAAGTGAGTAGGTGAGTGCTGCTGTTGTTTCCTGGGATGGACCAGCAGAGATGCAGTACTTAATTTTCAGTTCAGTCCAGTTTATTCACATTTTTGCTCTGTATTTACCTCCAGATTGCCAGGCAGAGATACAGTACACAATTTTAATTTACACAGGATAGCTCAGCCCAGGTGAGATACAATATGTTGTTTTCATTTGGGAATGGTTTTACCCATTTTTTAGTTATTCACATACACTAGTTTAGCTGAAATGCAATATGTTGTTTTAGCTGGTTCTGATTTTACACATTTTAAGAGTATTTACTGTATGTGCATTTGCTCACTTGAGATGCAATATGCTGTTTTCAGTTGCATCTGTATCTACCTCTGTCAAATGGGAGGATCAAGTCTGCCATGGACTGCTCCCTTCCTCCAGGGTCCTGCCCCAAGCAGTGGCTTGGGGAGTACCAAAGTCAGGCTTTGCATAGGGGAAGAAGGAGTGGCAAACAGGTGGATCAAGCATGCCATAGAGTGCCCACATCCTCTGTGGTATGGGCCATAAGCAGTGGCTGGGGGCAGGATGCTCAGGCTACAATGTAGGGGAAGAAGTGGCAAACATTGTGTACCTCCTGGAACATGGATTGCAGCATCATTACGATGTTATGTGCTGGTCCTCACTGGGGACAGCACAGGAACACAAAAATCATCCCAACTGACAGGATGACTTCCGACCCCTAGTAGATCCCACCACGGTGACTCAGGCTCAGCTCATCTGGATCCTTGTCTGACAAGGTTGAGCCTTCTTCCCATGACAGGGGTAAGACATGAGGAATGGGCATGGTACATTCAGAAAGAAGCTAGGTGATGGGATGGAGGGTTGGCAAGATAGAGACCAGCTGGAAGGACAGAGCAAAAGGACGGCAAATGGAAATGGCTGGTCCCAAATGAAAGTGGCACAGACTGTGAAAACACTATAATCCTCTTATTAAAGCCATTAAATAATTAAAATACACAGGCTTACCTCACAATCTGTGAAGACAGAGAAAATGTATTGCACGTAACAATCCAGGTGTAGCTTATAGCCAAAAATGATAGAGGTATTCAAAGTATGGTGACAGTGTCACAAACAATAAAAGTATAAAATTATTTTCTGTTGGCACTTCATAAGTGCTCCTGAATACAATTTAAACTAGGTGGCCAAAAGTGCAGCATGTGTACTGGATGGTGTAAGCATGTACACTGATGTTTCAGTGTAACCTGCCTCAGAGCTCTGTCACCAAACTTTGAGTGCCTCTGTCATTTTTAGCTATGAGCTTCACCTGCATTATGTGGCACTTTATTTGGGACCAGCCATGTCCCATTCATCTGCCTTTGAAGCTTTATCTCTGCAAGTGAGCACCAGTCCATTCTAGTTATGCTAAGTTGAGCTCCACAACCAACTCCATTTTCTGAGCACGGAGCATAAAATAGAAAGGAAAAATTAAAAGAGTTAAAAACTCTGAGTTGGGAACCTAAATACAGTTTCTATAGTAATCCTGCCCTTATCATTATTCATTCATCTTTCAACCAAATCTCCTTTCCACTGCTTCCTTAAACAACCACTTAGCCTGTGACTAACTTGTGCTGGGTAATATTTGTTTTAGTAACCCAACTGATCCATCTTTAGAAGTACAGTAAGAGAGATTAGCAGTGCAAATAAATGAAAAACATTGAGAAACAGTATGGGCTTTCTTCAATAGTTACACTTACCAGTGACAATATAGTTCCTCTAGAGTATGTTCCCCAGGAAGATTCACCATGTGGTAGGAGGGATCATAGTGACTGCCGGGGGTAAGCTGTCAGGCTTGGTGGAGGGCCTCTAGACTAGGAAGATTTACTGGAGGCCGGCAAGATCATGAGTGACCACCAGGAGGGATGAAGAACAGGGGTGGTTGGAATCAGAAAGAAAGGTCACTAGGGATTTCTTGATTGGGAATGAGAGGGTTACAAGGTACTAGAGCACTAAGAAGGAGCATTGCTAGCCCTAAATGAGGTAGGGGCCATGAGTTGCACAGTTACTTTAGGATTGGGACCGGGAAGAGGGAAATTTAAGCATAGGTCTTCTCTGACTACTGACAGGCCATTAAAAAGAGCTCAAACACATGCTTGGGGAAAGGATTGCGACTTCTGACAGGGCAAGCAATTAGGACCAGTGAGAGGAAGTGGATATGCTAGCTGCCAGGGATTCCTTCAATGGGGCTAGGTGAAGGAGAGAGGCACTAAGAGCTGTGACTTTACGGGAGGGAGGGAAACCATCAAATCTTGGCAGCACTAGGACCCAGGAAAAGCAGGAAGGTCCAATCTAGTATCTGAAAGAATGTAGCTAAATGTGACAGAGGGTAAGAAAAGGGAAAATCGCAGTAGCACTAGAACCCAAGAGCAACAAAAAGTCCTGTCTAGTGTCTGAATGAATGTAGCTAAATTATGAGCATTAAATATAAATCAGAATTAAAACAGGTTGAGCATTAGGATGGGAAAGGTTCATACCAGTTCCCCTCCCCAACTCCCATGGCATGCAGTGGGGTTAGGAGCAAGAAAACAGTGTTGTGGGGTGGGGGAGAGGAAGACACGCCAGTGTGCTGAATGGAGAGCATACTGAGAGATGTGCTTCAGCTCACTCCATGTAAGGAGGCAGCTGTAGTGCATTCAGTATTCAGCCACAGTCAGGCCCCCAAAGCCCACTTCTCTGTAACATGTCACAAGACATCAGTATAGCGTATGCTATGCAACCATATTGATATGGAGCTGTCAGTATCTGGCTCCTCAAGTCAACCTAAAACATGTGAAAACTGAATGCTTGGAATGAAAGAAACATCACTTCATTGCTGGCTAATAAATCAAATTAAACAGCTTTTTGACTTAGTTTGCTGCCTCAGAGGTTGCCAAGAAAGAGGAGTGGTTGGACTATGGTGAACTCAGGGAGAGTGAAGGTGGTGGAACAGAGGCACATCCTTCCAGTTGTACCTATCTACAGATCATACACATCGTTCTGGTGGAGCATGGTTCCTATATGGAGGCACCTGCAGAGGAGACAAGGAGGATGCTGGGAACCTCCACAATGGTGACCCAAAGGAGAGTGGCATGGGATCCACATGGGAAGGGAAAACAGCTCCTGGTGGGGAACTCAATTGTTAGTGAGGTAGAACTGGGGGAGGGAGGGAGGAGAGAGGGGAGGAGGTACCTGCCTGGAGCCATGGCTTGAGGACAGGAAGCGAATCCTCAGGATCATGGAAGCAGCTGCACAGGAGAGGGAGCTGGATGTCATTGTACACCTAGGAACAAATGACCTAGCTGGGAATGGGATCAGAGCAATGCAGAAGGAGTTTGTGGAGTTGAGCAGGGCCCTTAGACAAGTAGCAGGCATGGTAACCTCTCAGAGGTGCTGCCTGTCTCATGGCATGGGTGAGACTAGGGTACTCCACACCATGGGATTCAATGAATGGTTGAAAATCAGGTGCAGAGCACAGGGTTTCAGCTTCACTCGTGACTGGGATTCCACCTGGTAGGATACAGACCTATACTGGCACGATGGTCTGCATCTGTCTGGTATGGGAACCAGGATCCTAGAGGAGAGATTTCAATACTTCATTGGCAAGCTTTAAACTAGCCAAGGGGAGGCACTGAAAAGAAGCAGAGAATTTCAGCCTCCCCACAAAAACAGGGTAGTTAGTGAGGTAAACACCAAAGTAGAGAGATCGACATGGAGCAGGACAGGGATTAATGGAGAAAACACAAAGGCAGGAAGGACAGGGATGGGGCTAAAAGGGTAAGTCCATCAAAAATGGATGGCGATGATTCCCAATGCCCGTGGTTTGGGTAACAAGCTTCCTGACATAGTGGCCTTGATGGAAGAGGAATGCCTGGAGAGTGTGGCAGTCACAGAAACATGGTACACAGAGAAACATGACTGGGATGTCAGCATACCAAGGTACACAATCTACAGGATGGACTGGGAGGGTAAAGAGGAGGAGGAGGAGTAGCTGTCTACATAAGGAAAGGGATCAAAGCAATGAAACTAAAGGGTAAACAGGGAGGAGGAGGAGGCACTGTGGGTCACCTAGGAGACAGGAAATGGTACCACAATCCACATGGGGTGGTATACAGACCCATGTTTCAGGGGAGGAAATGGACAAGGAAATGATAGAAGGCATTGTTAGAGTGGCAGAAAAAGGGAGATATTGTTGATGGGGACCTGAACATGCCAGATGTTAACTGAACCACATTTGCTGCAGCTGCATCCAAGAGCAGGGTCATTCTCCATGCCCAACAGGGGGCATGCCTCAGGCAGCTAGTGTTGGAACCCACTTGGGAAGGAGCAATCTTAGACCTGGTAAACTCAAACAGGGATGGAGAGAGGATCTCAGATTTAGAAGTGGGTAGCCATATGAGACCAGCGACCACCAAACAGTGTAGTTCACGCTAAACACAGCCATAGAGTCAAGTCACACAAGAGCGAGGGTACTGGACTTTGGGAGGGCTGACTTTGGCAAAATGGGAGTGTGTCTAAAGAATGCACTAGCAAATGGGCAGGAAGGAGTGGTGGAAGAACAATGGGTAAAATCAAAACTGCCATCACAGAGGCAACAAGCCTTTGTGTGATACAAATAAACAAAACAAAGGAAAAAAAACACTATAAGGTCTCAAAAGAGGTGGTGGGGAAGGTTAGGAAGAAAAGATATAGCATTCAGGAAGTATAAGGAACCACAGAAGGAGCAGGACAGAGAACTGTATCAGTTGGAAGCAGAAGGAAGCAGGGAAGGCAGTCAGAATAGCAAAGCCCACACCAAGGAAAAGACAGCCAACTTAGTTAAGAAGGGAATAAAACCTTTTATAGGTACATTAGGGAGAGAAGAAAGACCACGGGAGGATAGTGAGGCTTAATAAAGGGGGTGGGCAGAGGTGACAGTGAAAAGGCAGAGATACTGAACAAATAGATTTGCTCAGTATTCACAGAAGAAAGAGATGGGGAGGTACCTAAACCAAACAATAGAAGCACTCTGGATGGGGGTCGATACCTGTCCATTCACAGAAGAAAGGATCCTGAATAAACTCCTAAAACTGAAGGTGGACAAAGCAATGGGGCTGACAGGATTCACCCCAAATTCTGAAAGAACTAAGGAGAATTAGTGACACCACTGACTACCCTTTTAACAAATCATGGGAGGATAGTGTGGTACCTAGAGGACTGGAGGAGGGCAGATGTGATTCCCCTTCACAAAGTGGGAGCAAGACAGAGGCAGGAACTACAGACCTGTTAGTTTGACCTCACTGCCAGGGAAAATGATGGAATCACTTCTGAAAGAAAGAATTGTTGAGTACATAGAGGCCAGTGGGGCACAGGACCCCAGGCAGCATGGTTCACAGTGGGAAGGTCATATCAGACCAATCTAATAGATTTCTTTGAGTGAGTGACCAGAATAGTAGACCAGGGAGGGTGGTGGTTATGGTCTACCTAGACTTTAGCAAGGCATTTAACATAGTCCCCACAAAGATTAATAAACAAGTAATCCAACCTGGGAGTGGGTCCCAGGGGTAGCCTACTAAAACATTGGCTGGACAACAGGACGCAGAGGTAACAGTAAACAGAGTCCACACCAAAGAAATAGGGGTTACTAGTGGGGTACCACAGGGTTCCGTACAGGACTGGTCCACTTTAATATCTTTATATGTGACATTGCAGAGGGCTAGAAGGAAAAGTATGCCTCTTTGCAGACAACAAAAGATCTGCAACAGGGTTGATACACAAGGGGGTGGAGAGGATGAGAAGGGACTTGCAAGGTTGGAGGAATGGTCAAAGGTATGACAGCTTAGATTTAAGCATAAAGGAGTGCAAAGTAATGCACCTGGGAAGAAAAACCAGGGAAGAGTACACAATGGGGGTACTAACAACAAAAAGTGGAAAGAGACCTGGGGTAGTCATATCAGATGATCTAGAGGTAGGCAAGCAATGTGAGAAGGTGGTAAGGAGGCTGAGGGATACTGGGATGCACAGGAAAAGGCATCACCAGTAGAAAACAGGAAGTTGTTATCCCTCTGTACAGACAGTTGGTGAGACCCCATCTGGAGTATTGCGTTCAGTTCTGGAGACCCCATCTCACGAAGGACATAGACAGGATGGAGGCAGTCCAGAGGCGGGCAACTAAAATGGTGCAGAGTTTGCACCAAGCCATACCAAGAGAGACTAAAGGAGCTTAATATGTTTGCCCTCGAGGAAAGAAAGGAGAGGGGACATGATAGAAACTTTCAAATACCTCAAGGAATCAACAAAGTCCAAGAGGGTAGCATCTTTCAGAAAAAGAAATGTGCAAGAACAAGGGGCACAATTTGAAGATGTGGGGAGACAGCTCAGGGGCAGCGTGAGAGTATTTTTTCACAGAGAGGTGGTGGACACATGGAATTGCCTTCCTATGGAGGTAGTGGGATCAAAAGGTAGCATGTCAGTTCTTGGCGATGGAATAACAGCCCACGGTCATTTGGGTCGATGGCAATAACAGTGACTGGAAAGATGGCGATATGAAAAGCGATGACCGACCACAAAGGCAACGGCAGCTTTACGCCCCCTCCCCAGTTTTGCCCCTCCCAGAGTTGGTAATCAATAGAATGGGGGTGGGACATCAGGGGTGCAGGGGAAAGCCCCAATGCTACATGATGGAAGTGTTCTCACTGTTGCTGTTGCCCTAAGTTGCAGGTTGCTGTTTTGGTTTTGCCTTCATTGCATAGCCAATTGTCCATCACTGTTATTCCATCATGCAAATGACATGGAACTGGTCAAAAACAGTGAGAAATTCAAGAATGCATGGGACTGACATAAGGCAATTCTAGTGGTGGTTAGGAGGAAGTAGGCTGTTGGTTAATTGGATCTGCAGCTTATCCAGTGGGTAGAGAACTGGGCAGACTGGGTGGGTAAAGTGGTCTTATCTGCCATCAAAGTCTACGTTCTATGTTTCTATTTCTGCTTCTGATGTGTCTGATTGTTTGCCTAGGGTGTTTGTGTGTGTGTGTGTGTGTGTGTGGTTTGTCAGGTGCCCGAATTATCGTGATTCAGTATAATTGCCTTATTGACACTGAAGTAGTGTGTGTGCATATTCAAGGCAGCTTTTCTAGCAGACATCAATTTGTCATCCGCTTGACAGTACATTAAAATAAAGGCTGTTTTCCTGTTAAACCTGATCTATTTAGCTGGCACTCAGAAGTTATTCTTGCAATCTTCTCTTCCCAGATAAGTAGTAAGTACTGTACCAGAAGTCTCCAGATTACTTCAAATGTGCCCTTTCCTTTTAAGCCCTTTCAACAAAACAAGAGCAACAAAGAGCAGGGCTGTTTGAGTCTGGGCTGCAGCTGCCACACTCTACACTCTAGGGGTGCTATTGCACCAAAAAGTTGGAAGGAATTCGAATACATTTTGTTTGCTCCATTTCACAACAACTTGTACAAGTTTTTGTGTGTTCTAGTGTCCAGGCCAGTCTTCAGGAAAGGAAAGGACAAAAGGAAACCAAATAATTTATTCCTGTTTTTATTTGTAATATTTATACAGACCACTAGAAAGGGAGAAAAAAGGAGAGGAGGGAAGTACTTGGCATCAAGAGTTCTGAGATACATTTGGCTGCCAGCTTGGAATTTATAACTTGATCTGTTCATGTTGTCTTGGTAAGTTTGGAATCCAGTGAATGGAAAGGAAACATTATGAATGGCTTTCCATTTCTGATTGTCCTCAACTCATGCTACATATTTTTGGAACCCTTTACTATCAAAGCATACATGTTTAAATTATTCCTGTCTCTCCTCATGTAGTTTAGTGACATGACACAGAAAAAATTAAAATATAAGCTCTCAAACTGAAAATCAGATTAAAGAATAGGTCACCTACTTCAGTTTCTTTTGTATGTGGAGATGTGGATGGATGGGAGAAAATGCTTTAGGGGTGCCTGGATGTATGGATTATTGTGTGGCTTATATACAGTAATGAAGAGGCAAGGAACTAGAGAAACTAGAGAACTGTTTTTGTTTGAGCAATCTGCCCCCCATGTGACTGACGCCTAACTCAAATCCAGTGTGTTTGTGTGTGTGTGTGTTGTTTGGGGTGGGATATCCTGGAACTGAAGACAGACTTGAAACGCTCAGGAAGACAAATAAATAGGAACTAATTTTCAATTATGCAGATCCTGTAATTCTGTATGTTTCAAATGTAGAGTTGCGACATAATCGGACTCTTCCTCCTTCTTCCACTATATTTACCAGAAGCCATGCAGCTCAAGAGAAAGAAAGAAAGAAAGAAAGAAAAAAAGAAAGAGTCACTATTTTATCTTTATAATTTCTATTGATATTTTGGTTTTAAAATCTAATATAAGCAGAACGCAGCATATGAATCATAATAGACATAGAGAATAATGGTGTTGTTATGGAATTTTATTACACATCCAAGGAGGTGATGACCCATAAACCTCGATAGTGAAGCTTAAGAGGTTCATGAGTCATTAAACATCAAGGGTGTGTAAAAATTCTATAACAAAACAGCTGCATAGACATTATTTTAAAAGTACTTGTACAGGGAGTTGTGTCCTTTGAAACATGAGTAGGTTAGTGGAAAGCCATTGCCGTGTCTATGTTTCCAATATAGTTTTTTCTTTACTTTTTTAATTATACTGCACCAAAAAAGTTCAGTTTCTTTTAGGGATGGTCCATTCTCAGTGTGACCATTGTGCCCAAAGCACCAAAGAAGCACCTGAATGGCACAAATGGCTGGATCAACCACATATATTTTAAGTTTGTAAGGCAGGATCAACCAGATAGATACTGAGTAATGTTAAAAAAATTCCTCACCTTTTAGATGGAAGGAAGAGACTGAGCAGGGTGCTTGATAATGTAGGAACAGAGCTGCAATGTTGCTTGAGATATACGCCCATCCACACACTAATTAAGAGCGAATGAGGTAGAGCGCCACAATTGATTTACGCAAAAGGCTGCGGAAGTGACACAAAACTTAAAGCAAAATGCTGTAATAACTGTTTTTGGGTTATTAGGGCATTTGAGAGGTAGCTGTAAACAGTGTGATAAAGGGGTCACCAGTAATTATATGCAATTAAATGCATAGACAAGTGGGTAGAATGCATTGAGATTGTAAATATTAAACTGTTACCTTTACCATTAGAAGTTGAGAATCATCAATTTATTTAATACAGGCAAGTTAAGTAAATAGGAAGTTTAAGTTTTAAATGAAGTTAAATATAAAATGCAAAATTGATATGACCGAATAACTGAATACAAGTAGTGAAATATTATCATAAAAAGTATGTATTTTGTTACAGGGATTCCCTTTCATATACAGCTGCAGTGTCTCTTATCTTGTTATGAGTGGAGCTCTTAACAGTCCTAAAACTTGACCAGCTAAATAGAAAATAAATAGATGCAGAAGTGCTCATCTGGCTAAATGGTGAAAAGTTAATAGAAAAATGCAATTTCCTAAACGTAAACTGTTATGTTTAACTTCAGAACCCCAGCTCTTTGTGGATAAACATGGAAAGTGCTACTGAGATCTGAAACCCTATTCTGATTTAGTATTTGAAATTAATTAGAGAATAACTGATAGGTTTGTGTCTATTACCGGGAGTAATAGCATCGCGAGGTTCTGTACACATGAACCTCAAGATCGGCTTCGAGAGAGTTTCAATGTGTCCAGAACCTCAAGATGCCAATACTCCCCTAGTAATGGACACACAAACCTTCGGTTATTTTATTTAATAATAATAATAATAATAATAATAAGCTTTATTTATCTGCCTTTCTTAAAACCAAGGCACATTACAATAAAATACAAGATAAAACATACTAAAACATATTAAAAACTGAGTTAACTACAGAACAATTAATAGGCATCAAAGTTATCTGCAAATGCCTTACTCCATAAAAAGACTTTAGGCCCTTTTAAACCCTCCACCATCATGCATTCTCTAATCCAACGTGGTAGAGAATCCAGAGGGTCGGCACTCACGAACATAAAAGCTCAGGCCGGAAGATTTTAAAGTTACTCGGGATCTCTAGCAACCTCGCTGGCTGAGAGGAGGGTCGCATCAGTAGGTAAGGCACCAGAAGCTCTTTCAGGTAATCAGGACCCAACCCGTAGGGCTTTATATGTCAGAAGTCCGACTTTAAAGGTGATCCGCCACTGAATTGGCAGCCAGTGCAGATCTTGGAGCACCGGTGTAATATGAGGAGAATGGAAGTCCCCATTAACAACCGGTTTGCCGAGTTCTGCACTAGCTGCAGGTGGTGAATATCAACCCCAGGCAGCCCAAAGTAAAAGGGTTGCAGTAGTCAGGCGTGAGGTCACAAAAAGGCGGTGGATCAAGTGTGGGTAGGTCGCGGATGGAACAAGGTGCTTGATCCTGGCAATGTTCCGAGGATGGTAAAAGGATACCTTAACAACTGCCGACACTTGCGCCGCAATGTCAGCTGATCATCAAGGATCACCCCAGGTCTTGCACCTGCTCAGAGGTCGGGAGCCCGCATCCCCAGGAATAAACCAGAGGTTTGAAGTGCCCCCAACCCCTCAATCTGGAGGTCAGGATCCACAACCAACACCTCTGTCTCCCCAGAGTTCAACCAACTGGACCTCATCCAATCCTGGATCTCACTGAGACAGTTGTTAAACACTGAGAGTGCTCTATTCTGCTCAAGCACAAAAGACAGATAGAGCTGGATAGCATCGGCATAACAATGAAACTCCAGCCCATATCATCTTACAATGTCTCTGAGGGGAAGCATGTACACATAAACAACATGGGGACAGCATCAGAGCCCTGAGGCACCCACAGGTCAGGCGGTAGATCGGAGGAAAAACTCCCCGATACCATCCTCTGAGTTCTACCTGTGAGGAAGAAGTAAACCATCTGTGCACCAAGCCCGATAACCCACAGATGCATCTCAGGTGCTCAAGCAACACCCCATGGTCTACGTGTGTCAAATGCTGCTGACAAATCCAGAAGGACCAAAATGGACCATTTTTTTGGTCTCTCGTCATCAGGAGATCATTGAGGACCGAACCAGTGCAGACTCAGTGCTGTGCCTCTTTCAAATGCCTGATTGAAGAGGATTGGTAGATGTTATGGATGGTAAGATGGTTGTCCAGCTGGGCTGCCACCACTTTCTCGATTACCTTCCAATAAAGGGAGGTCTGAGATGGGTCTGTAGTTGCTAGGAGTTGGGATCCAAAGATGCCTTTTCAACACTGGTGTCACCACCGCTTCCTTCAGGGAGCAGGGATATTCACCAGTGTCTAGGGGCACCAGACTATCCTGGCTAGAACTGGGAAGATAACCTCCCACAGCCCATGATCAGGCCTGTGGGACCTGGGTCTAAACTACAGCTTGTGGTAAGCATACCCTGGACAATCCTCATAACATCCTCGATTTCTTGCCTTTTGAAGGAACTCCAGGTGAATGGTGTGCTTGTGACCATAGGCTGGACCACCACAACTCCCATGGAGGGGGCGCAAGATCTTGACCCTGATGTCGGCCACCTTATCTGCAAAAGAATCGAGCAAGCTCCACACACTGCATCTGTAAAGGCTTCGACAACCTGTAGACAGGCTGGGTTGCACAGCCTGTCTACGGTTCAAAGAGCTGGGCTGGTCAATTCTGAGCAGCAGCAATTTCTCCGGACAGGAACTCTGCCTTCTTATGGAGTGAATTGCTGACTGATAGAGTTTATAATGCTCTAGGAGTCTAAGATGGTCGGCATCTAAGCCAGACTTCTGCCAACATCTCTCAACCTGCGACTCATCTCTACAACTCCCCAGATCCCGATCAAACCAAGGGATCAGGGCGAAGGGAGAGAGGCTGCACATGGGTGGAGCAATGAAACCAAAGCGGAGGTGACAGCTTTTATTATAGGGCTTGCACCATCACTTCAGGATTTAAGCTCAACCCAGGAAATTCTGATAGGTCAAGAACCGTAGTTAGATCATTGGTGGAGTAACATCCCTGAAGGGCGGTACTTGACCATCTCCACTGGGGTAGGTCTACCCAGGGGGTGCAAAATTGAACCCTCACAGTGTGGTGGTCAGACCATCTGACTGGTTCCACCCACATCATATATTTAATATATGAATGCAATGTTTGTTTGTAATGGGTGTTTGACCCGTTTCAGTGGAGAACTGATTTTGTACTGGTTGACGCCGCTGTCATGTCATATGCTGTGCGTTGAGCTGTCTGCTCGCTTGTGACGGTTCCCGCCACCGCCTGTTTTTTAAATAATTCAGATCCTACCTGCTCTTCATGACTGGAATGGCAGGATCAACCAGATATTTTAATTTGCTGAGAGGAAAAAGAAAATAAAACCGAGAAGCGCCGACTACCAAGTTCGCTCTCGTAAGTGAGAGAAGGGCCACCATGTTTTTTAAACTGTTCTGCCTGCCTACACAGGAAAAGTAGCCAATGAGGAGGCATGCTTAGGACACAGGGGCAGAAGGTATCTTTTCAGAAGCTTGCAACGATACTAATATCACCACAAAACTATATTATTAAAAGTGATTGACAGTACTATTAATAGTGATTGACAATAGCACTCTCACTGAATCTTTGAGGGTATTACCGGATTTTTTGTGTGCTTTACAGACCTATTAAATTGAAGATCCATATATTAATAATGAGAAAACTGTATTTCAAAAGGGTTTATTAATAATAAACATCTCCATGTTGCTTGGGTTCTTTGACTGAAGTCAGATGTCTGAAAGAGAAAGAGAAAGCACTGACAGCACGTATGAGGCAAAAATCCATCAGAAATCTTTGGGGTTTTCCTTACAAGAAAACTTCCTGTACAAGAGGATTGGCACCATGCTCAGGAATACACTGAAGTTACAACAAATGGCAGCTTTGAGGCAAATCTTTTCCACACTGATTGGAGCTGAGCAGTTTGATGTTACCTGACCTTTTCAATAAGGATTTGTACTTTTATTTGGGCTGTGTTCACAGTTGTAATTCAAAGATCAGATTTAACCACCATGGGTATTGATGGTGGGGGGCTACCATTCTGTCAATAGCTAGTGATCACATAATGTCCCACATCAGCACACTTTGGACCACATTATAAGCAGCCATAATGGTCTCCATAGAATAAAACTCCACCAGCTTCATTTTATTTAAATTTGATTTCAAGCCTTTTAGAACTGTATTAGAGAGGTCTGCAAACATGGTTTTAAAACAAATGAGTAGTGATGGTGCCTTCATTCCAGCCTTGCAGCTCCTAAAGGAACAATTGTTCAGACATTCAAAACCAACAAAACATTCAATAAGTGGCATGTTCTCTATCTAGAAAACTATGTTGCCATACCAGGGCACAATAAATAAATGCCCCCCAAGGAAATAAGTGGTGGCACCAGGAGTCCACCGCCCTTGCCATGAAAGATCATCTTGACACGGGGTGCCCAATCCCCAGTGTAAGCTTCAGTCCTCCTACAGTAAAGAAACTGTCCCTCGTTGATCTTTTCTTTTTTTGTCACCTGAAAAACAGAAATGGGCCATCAGTGATCTCCCCTCCAGCACCCCTCACCCGCCTCACCTGACCCACCACTCAGCACCCAACACACACACACACACACACACACTCACACACTCACCTGAACAAGTCCCATGACATAGATCCACTCTCTGATCAGAGATATGTCTTGCTGCTGGAAATGGTGACTGAAATATGGGAATATAAGGGAAGTCCAGTATAAAGTATTTCAGTAGGGTTTGAAGTTTTAAAAGTTTTAATCATAACTTTGTCATTGTTGAACATTTTCACCCAAATTTTCACCATGATCTTTTGAGAACCCACCTCATAAACAAGGGTGGTAAAATTATGCAACTCCATCCCACAAGGTGATTTTTGTGGTTGCTGTGCAATTGTTTTTTCGGGCAGAATTTGAAAATTGTCTCTGCCCTTGTTCATGAGGTGGGGTCTAAGAAGACTATATGAAGATGTGGTGTAAAATGTTTAAAAACGATATAGCTAGGAGCATACATTAACATTTTTATTGTTAGAACTTTGGTAATTTTCAACATTTTGACCCAAATTTTCAACATAGCCATTTTTCACACCACCATATGAGCATGCCAGCTGTCATTTTCAAATTCTGCCTGATACATGGTTTTGCATTTGTGGCACGAAATGACATTTTGTTTGGGATTTGAGACTTTTCACCTACTGGGATCATGAGGTGGGATCATAACATGGCTGTACTGAAAATTTGGAGCAAAATATTTAAAACAACAAAGTTATGAACGACAACTTGAATTGCTGTATACTTTCTCATAAGTTCGGTAATTTTCAAAATTTTGACACAAATTTCAACATAGCAATTTTTTCACTCCACCTTATGAACATGTCAGCTGTCATTATTCAAATCCTGGCCAAAATGAGTTTTCATATCTGTGGCATGAAATTAAATTTTGTTGGAGATTTAAAAACTGTCACCTACTGTGTTCATGAGGTGGGGTCATAAGAAGGCCATGTTGAAAATTTGGTGTGACATCTCATAAAATGATGAAGTTATGAGTGAACATTAAAGCATTTGTTGTGGTTCTGCAGCCTAATGAACTCCATAAGGGCCCTGTGCATTAACATCTGTAACCACATAAACTCCTCACTTGGTACAGGGCCTATGCCCTGCATGTTTGCATCTATAGCCACATGAAAGTGCAAATCCCAGAGGTCCCTAGCCTGTGCTCCTGCATCTAGATGGACTACTCACTTGGCATGGATGTGCAGGGCCCACAAGGCGCTGCACTTCCAAGCCCAGCCAGACTCCTCACTTGATGCAGTGCTTGCCTGTCCCAGCATGTCTGCATGGGCATGCACTTCTGCAGGCAGAGGTATTTGTTCACATAGGTCCCTTCTGGACCAGCATGAATAAGGGTACAGTCCACTATTTCAAAAATAAATAACATTCTTTGAAAACTGTGTTAATGCACCAGTTAGGGTTACACTTAATACAACCAAAGTAGGGAAATGTGGCCTTAGGGTTTCCAACTCTAAACCCCCCAACAACAGCAAAAGGACAGCACCAGTCAACCCACAGACAGCCATCATCAGGTAAGATAAACAACATGCAACTGTTTTCAGATGACACAAATGCAGTAGCACTGATATGCTACTTTCATGGATTATTATCTGTGATTGCATAGCACTAACCCTGCAGGGGCCTGTGCTTGTAGAACCACCTATGTGTGTATGTCATACTGCATGCATGAGTATGTGGGCTGCAGAAGTGCAGGCCCATGGGTTCCTGCCCTTCTGTAGACAGAAAGCCCTATGAGGCTCTGCACCTCTGCAGCCACTTTGCCAGGATGTGCCCAGATAGCCATGTGCAGGGCTTACAGGAAACTGGTGTCCACTTACTGGTTAGCTGTTTTCTTGTTTTCTCCTTGGCATGGTGGAAATGGCATACAATGATGCCAATGACTGTGCTGTGCTCTCCCATGCCCAACATGCAATGCATCTGCCCTCCTCCACAACCTCTTATACAGTGTTGGTGTGCTGACCCCAGCTACCACTAGGGCTAGCAAAGCTAATGCCAGTCACTGGTCCCACCTCTCCTGGAGGAGGAGTGCAGTCCTTGGGACACACAGTCCTCCCTCCAGCTGACCCTCTAACTCTGAGGTCACGCCTGACCCTGGGTCATTAGTTCCATGAGCGGTAGCACTACCACTGTGCAAATGGGCCAGCTACTACATGCTTTTCTATACATTTACATAACTGGAAAACTGCTGCCCCTTTGAACAATTTCTAGAGCCACAACTCAAACCATTATACCAACATTGTGACAGCACTTCCAGGTGCAAAACTGTAGGCCCACAGGAGTCTGCCCTACTGAAGTCAGAAGTCAGTGTGTGTATGTCTTATACCTGTGGCTGAAGAAGTGCAGACCCCTCAGGGGCCTGTGCTTCTGCAGACAGAACTACTATTGCAATTTTGGTATCATGGATTTTTGGCACCTTTGGTTCTGCAGCCAGAGGTTGGTGTGTATGTCTTGCACCTGTGGCTACAGAAGCTCAGGCCAGTCAAGTGTGTGTATGTTTTATTAAGTGCATGAATACCTGAGGCTAAGGCATGTGCTTCTGTAGACAAAAGAACTGGTGTAATTTGCATATTGCAGATTTCTATCTGTGGCTGTAGAGTTCTGTGCTTCTGCACACAGAAGTAGTGTTGTGATTTAGTATCATGCATTTGTATCTGCAGTGACAAGTGAGTGTGTATGTCTTAATGTGTGCATGCAACAGATACAAATCCATGAAGGTAGTACATCAGTGCTACTGCATTTCTGTCATTTGGAAAAAGTTGTATATTGTTTGTCTTGCCTGATGATGGCTGGAAACCATAACACCATATTTCCTTACTTTGTTGCATTAAGTTGAACCCTAAATGGTGCATTAATGCAGGTTTTTTTTTTGCAAAGAATATATATATGAGTGAAAATTAAAGGAAGTGCAGGCATTGGTCATTGTAGGATAATACACAGTCATGTGGTGAGTTTTGTCCAATCAGGAAACAACATGTTTAGTGATTTTTCTCTCCCATTTTATAAACATACTGTAGGGCTTCAGTAGCATCCCTAAAGTTAGGGTTGAGTAGGCTATTTATGTTAAACCCCAATTTTTGCACTATAATAACTTTGGTGTCATTTGATGAAATAGCAAAAGTTTAGCAAGCACAGTCAGCTGTCAGAGTCTGAAGAAATTAAAAGTTTCGTGATGGCATCTTGTTTGGTTTTGAGATATGAAGTGCCAACAATAGAAAAAAAAACAGTTTGGTTTCCTATACTTAACACTGCAGTTATTTTGCTCTCACCTACAGCCTAGACAGTGTGGACTTTTTCCATGAAAATTTTCATGGTTAAAGGGGCCTGCACCAAGGTGTGCCTTTCAAAGGTTTGTGAAAAATATTATATGTTTTTGATATCCAACAAATGCAAATGGCAAAAAAAATTGTGAGTGCTTATTTTCATTATTTATTTATTGTGTGGAAAAACACCAATCATGTGGGAAAATTACCAATCATGTGGAAAAACACCAATCATGTGGAAAAAATACCAATCATGTTGAAAAGAGTACCAATTGTGATGGCCACCATCTTTGTTTAACTCACAAACACTGAGAATACTTAAAATGATATATTTAATAAAAAAAACACCTTAACCTAGGTAACAGGATCCATTTACTTAGATTCTGGTGCTTGTTTTTGAAAATTGCCTTGGAAATAATGCTTATGGGCTCCTGAAAATCCTGGATGCGAGCTTAGCGAGAGGAGCCATTCACCCACATTCTCAATGTGAGAACAGCCGGACTTTCTTGAAATCTAAATCCACAGCTGGAGTTGTGCTGCTGGCTTCAGTTGAAGCAGTGACCTGATTATCCCCTGCTCTCTTTGTCACTGTTTCTATTTGTCTGTCTGTCTCTCTCTCTCTCTCTCTCTCTATCTATTGTGCAGACTGGGGTGGCCATCCCCAGTTATCGCTTCCTTCTCCCTCATCCCCTTCAGGTTGGCGGACCCCCACTTTCCCACGTGTAGTTTATTAACCCTAAGGCCAGAGGTATCATTATTTGCACCAACTCTGCAAAGGTGCACTTTTGTGCCTTAGTTGCAGAGTTTCCATTTAAAATGGACTGGTAGGAAAGGGTGTCCTCCAGGACACAGAAGGAGTGGTCACACCTCTCTAGCCTGACCTGCCCAGGGTGAATTGCTATAAAGAAGCAGGAAGCAGCCAGGCTCCAAAAGAAAAGCCATAATGGAGTTGAAAGGATGCAGAACAGAAGTGTCTGAATGTAGCTGAAATTAAAGTAAAACATAAACCTATAATCCTTGTAAAATGAATGTAAATGCTTAGGAAAAGAGAATAACAATAGTGAGAACTGAGCTAACTAAATATTTTTGTCGTTGCAGTTAGCATAGCTACATAAAAAAGAAAACATGGGGCTGTACATTTAAAATGAAATAAATATCGCTAACTGCAATCAAGGAAAGCAAGGAATACCCTTATAATAGCCAGTATGTGCTTAGGAATCTGTATGTATGTATATATATATATATATATATATATATATATATATCTTTAGCATAAAATAAAATAAAATAAAATGCCATCTCAGGTAATAAAAAGGCATTGAAAGTCCAAAATGAATGGACTATAGTGGAAATAAAAGTCAGAGGTGAGACTTTATTTTACTGAAACCATTGTTGAAAAGGGAATGGGAAAAGGCGCTTAAATAAGAAGTGCTAGCAAGAAATTAAAATTATAGATGCATGCAGTTATAAAAATACAGTTTTAAGAGAATGAAGTACTAAGAACAAGGTAAAATGGAAAGAGAAAAGGAGGTTGCAGTTACTAAAGACAATGTTGTGCTATGTATAAGTTTGAATGGAATTTTGAAAGAAGAAATGGCAAAGCTAATTTTGCATTTGGAAAATAACATTTATAAATGTGAATTTTTCATTACTATATATAAATATGAAGGGGAACATTGTGGAAATATATTACAAATGAACATAAACAACTGATAGTTATTCAGAGAGTAAAGTCATTAATTTTGGAATTTTCTTTCTCCCCACTTCCCAACAACAGAAAGAAGAATGTACTAAATGACAAAAAGGAGAAATAAAATTGCTGGATTATTAAGATTTGTGTGCACTTGGTTCAGCTAATACAGGTAATTTGGTGACTTATCCACTCCAAATTCTTAATACTAATTAAAAAATTAAATATTCATGCAATAGACATAGAATAAAAAAGTCAAAGAATGTGACATTTATAGTGGATTTATCTGTTTGATTTAAAGCCATTATTTCCTGATGAAGAGATATGCAAATCTTGAAACATTGGATATATACAAAAGAAGTGATGTTAAATGGCTGGAAAATAATGGACTGTACACAATAAATATTTTTGAGAGATTTTCAAAGACAAAATAACTTTTGACCCAGAACTGATTTATTTATATATCTCTGATCCGGAACAAGAAGGGGTCTATGGACTAAATGGAGAAACAGGATACTGGAAAATCTGGAAAATAAGTTGTACCCTGCAGTAAAGAAAACCATCCCTCACTGTTGTCTCTTTAACCTGTAAAAAAAAATGGTCCCTTGATGTTCTGCCCCCACCCACACCATCCGACTTCCCACTAGACACTCACCACCCCACACACCCTCACTCTCCTGAACATGTTCTGCAATATGTTTCTGCCTAGCTTAGTGAGAGGAGTCATTCACCAGCATTTTCAGTATGGAACAGTGGGACTTTCTTGAATTCTAAACCTACAGCTGGAGTTGTGCTGCCAGCTTCAGTAGAAGGTGCAGGTTTTGGTGATCCCCTGCTCTCTTTGTCTCCCTCTCCATCTCTCTCTCTCTCTGCCTCTTTATTTGTCTGTCTGTCTATCTTCTGTATCACTCTTTCTCTCTCTCTCTGTCTATCTATATATCTATATATCTAGCTATCCACCTAACTGTCAGAATAACAAGTAGACATGGGTGACCACCCTGGTACCCTTCCTTCTCCCACTCCCTCCAGGTTGCCAGCACCCCACTTTCCCATTTGTAATTTAGTACTATTATTTATATAAGCAGACCAGGGTGCCACCCCAGTGCCACTTACTTCACCTCCCCTCCTCTTCAGGAGCTCACCTTCCCTTTATATGCTTGTGCACCAGGGTGCTCACCTCCAGTGCCACTGAACACTAGCCACTTAACCACTGTGACTTCCAACTCAGCACCCACCACTTCACACCCCCACACACCCTCAATCGCTATTACACGTCCCACAATGTGTTTCTGCCTAGCTTAGTGAGAGGAGCCATTCTCCCACATTCTACATAAGAGAACAGTAGGACTTTCTTGAATTCTGAAGCTGCAGCTGCAGCTGGAGTCATGCTGCCAGCTTCAGTTGAAGTTGGGAGCTGGAGATCCCCTGGTCTCTCTTTCTCTACCTATCTATCTATCTATCTATCTATCTATCTATCTATCTATCTATCAGAATAACTATCAGACTGGTGTGCCCACCCCAGTACCATTTCAATTCTCCCCTTCCCTCAAGCATGCTGGCCCCCACTTTTTCATGTGTAATTTAGTAACATTATTTTTTATAAGCAGACCAGGATGCCCACCTCTGGTACTGCTCACTTCACACCCTCCCTTCCAGGTCATCCAACCCTGTTTCCTTTATATGCCTGGTGGCACCAGGGTGCTCACCCTCAGTGCCACAGAAAACCAGTCTGACACTGTGGCACCCAATCTCCCATGTTGGACTCTCCCTCTGCAAAAAGAAAACCTCACCTCATCATTTTACTTATTTATTTGCTTTTTACCTGGGAAAAATGTCCCTTGAAGATCTTACACTCCACACAACCCCTACCCACCCACCCCAACCTCCCACTCAGCTCCCACAACCCCTCACAACCCTCCATACACCTCACTCAACTGAACAGGTCCCATGGTATAGATCCACTCTCTGATGGAAGACATGTCCTGCTGATGGAACCAGTGACTGCAATATGAGTAAATAAGGTACGTCCAGTTTAATGTTCTATATTTCAATGGGGTTTGAACTTTCTTTATAACTTTGTCATTTTTAATATTTTTCACCAAATTTTAAACATGGCCTTTTTGGGACCCCTCCTCTTGACCAAGAGTGGTGGAATTATACAAATCTGGGCTGAAAGGCATTTCACAGTCACTTTGCAAAATCACATTTCAGGCAGGATTTGAATGTTTTCACTGCCCTTGTTCATGAGGTGGGGTCATAAGAAAACTACATTAAAATATGGGCTCAAAATATTCAAGAAAAAAGTTATGAGCGTATGTTGAACTTTTTCTGTGCTTGCTCATAATTTTGATAATTTTCAATATTTTCCCACATTTTCAACATAGCCATTTTTCACACCACCTCATGAATGTGGCAGCTGTAGTTTTCAAATCCTGGTTAAAATGTGTTTTCACATCTGTGGCTTGTAATGACATTTCAGTGGGAATTAGACATTTTTCACCTACCGGGTCCATGAGGGGGTCTTAAGAAGGCAATGCTGAAAATTTGGTGTACAAATATAGTAAAATGGTCAAGTTATGAATGAACATTGCTACACTTCAACATTTAATCATAACTTCCATAATTTTCAATATTTGACCCCAAATCTTCAACGATAATCATTTTCTACATAACCTCATAAACCTGATGTGTATCACTTTTAAATCCTGGACAAGATATGTTTTGCACTTTGGTGCAAAATGACATTTCAGCTAACATACTATAAGTGCCACATGCCATGTTTCTAAGAGCAGTCATAAACAACTATCTTGAAAATGTGGGCTCAAAATAAAAAAAATTATTATAATTATTAAGAAAGTTTATGCGTAGTACCAGTCTTAACCCCTTGGGTATGCATTGGTGTCCCATCCTGGTGAGCTGAGTGGGAAAATGGTACTGTTATTTGACACCCCACAACCAGGGAATAAAAGCTGCAGAGGTTGCCTGCTCAGGCCAGGTACCATATAGTGAAAACAACTCTTATCTTCTGCTCCCATGTGGTGGCAGAGGGCCATATGCATTGGCTAACAGAATGACTCTTTGCCCTGTGTGTCTATATCTATGGCCACTTGGAAGCATAGGGAACAGAGAGCCCTGTGCTTCTACAGCCCACCAGACAACCCATAAATTTTGGCATCAGGTTGCTGCACAGGACTACAGGGCCTGCAAGGGTCTGCACTTCCATAGGTGAATGAGTCTTCCTTTCTTCCCTTCAGCCCTGTACATCTGACATGTGTTCATGCAAGTCCTGAAGGGACCTGCATAAATGAGGATATGATTCTACTGTCTCAAAATAAAAGGAAATTCTTTGCAAAAACTGTGTTAATGCACCAGTTATCAATCAATCAATCAACCAATCAAGTATTTATTTAACCAGGTGTTCATCGTTGAGCAGAAGCTCATTTGCAAGATGGACCTGGGTGGAGCATGAACAATTGTATATACAGGTCAACACAGGTATTTACAAGGCAATACAGATAATACTCTTTACAGAGAGGAAGGAAAAGAAGTTCATATGTACATAGAATTATACAGATATTGTACAGATTACATGGTATTTACATACATAGAAGTGTCTATAGGAAGATAAAGCAGGTTATCTAAGGTTGCAGGAGGAAGTAACGGAAGAAAAAATAAAAATAAAATATACACCAGGTAGAGGTGAACGTAGGGAGGAAGAGAAGGAAGGAAGTAGGGGGAGAAAGGCTAGGAGGGCACGGTGCACAGAAAGGAGTTGGTAAAGCTGGATGTAGAGAAGGTGGATGGAGAAAAGGAGTATGTGTGAGCCAGGGATTGAATGCTACAAAGTACGGGCATGGTAGGGATGTCACAACCCAGGGTAGTGAGCTCCTATCCAAGGTTGGGAAAGGAAGAATAAGGGATGGATGGGCCTAGTGTTGATAAGACAGGGGATAAGAGAGAGAACAATTAGCTGGTGAGGAGCAAGCTGGGGGTCAGTACTTAAAATTGGGTCTAGGCGTGGCTATATACCAGTACTGGTCTGAGTGGGTGAAGCAGTTACATACTTTCTGATTGTACAGAAATAAAGCATCTTGAAAGTATTTATACCTATTAGAGTGCTTAATTTGAGGGTTTTTGTAGATCGTTCCATAAGGTAGGTAGCACAAGCTTATGGCTGCCCCATCGAGCGGATTTTGCTTTGGGTACTTTAAGTGTAATAGCTGAGTAACTTCTACGCGTATTTCCCAATTATACTCAGGGAAGACAGCAGGAGATATAATAAGGCAGCTTATTAGAGATGGCTCTATAGGTCCAGAGAGCAGCGTTTCTGTGGCGCCTGAACTTTAGTGATGTCCATCCCACTGCCGCATATAGGGTGCAGTGATGTGTGTCAAGGGGAGTCCGTTATAAACCTCAGTGCTCGATGGTAGAGTGTGTCCAGTTTAGCCATGTAAGAGTTGGGGCAATGGCTGTAGAGGAAGTCAGCGTAATCAACCAATGATAGGAAAATGGATTGGACCAGTTGTTTCTTGGCATTTCTGGTGAGAAATTGGCTGATTCTAAAAACAGTCAAGCCTTTCGCAAGTCGTTTAGCAAGTCCTCGATATGTTCAGTGAAGGAGAGTCTTTGGTCTATCCAAACTCCCAGATACTTGAATTTTGTAACAAATTCTAGTTTTCACATAGAACTGTGGTAATTTGGGAACTGTCCCACTGGACACAGGGTTAGCTGTACTTATAAAAGGAGAGAGGACCATCACTTTAGTTTTTGGCATTAAGGAGTAGCTTTTTTGGAGGAGTTGGCTTTGCAAAGGTTGAATTCTGACTGTAGGTCATTGCAGGCAGCTTCAGGTGTTGGGCGACTCACGTAGAGAACTGTATCATCTGCAAACAGATGGATGTTGGCTTCTTTTATACAGTAGTCGATGTTATTAATGTAGATTGCAAAAGTAAGGGCCCTAATATAGAACCTTGAGGTACCCCTCTTTGCAGAGTTTTTAAGGGGACAGGCCTCCTTCGGCTTTAACGTGTTGAAGGCGCCCTGTAAGATAGTCAGTGAACCAACGCAGAGAGGAGGGGTCCACACCTATGGTTTGAAGGGCTGAGAGAGTAGACTATGGTCGACGGTGTCGAAAGCCTTGCTTAGATCAAGGAAAACAGCACAATAAAGTTTTGTTTCTCAAGATTACGCTGCCAGTCGTTAGTAACTTTGGCGAGGGCTGAGATAGTGCTATGTTTAGCTCTGAATCCGGACTGCATAAGATTTAGCAGTTCCCTAGACTCAAGGTGAGTCCTCAGCTGTGCATTTACAATTTTCTCTAGGAGCTTGGACAGGACCGAAGTAGGGAAATTGGCCTGTAGTTATTGAGATCGCCACGGTCACCTGATTTGAACAGTGGTATGACATGTGCTGTCTTCCATATAGGTGGTAAGGTGCCCTGAGACAGGGATAAGTTAAAAGGTGGGTGACAGGTATCGCTGAGTAAGTGGTAGGCAATTTTTAGGAAGTAAGGGTCAAGGAGTCGGCCCCAGCACTTTTTCTAGTATCCAACTGAAGCAAGAGGTCCTCTACCTCTTTCAGTGTGGCAGGTTGAAGTGAGAAAGGCGCGAGGCTATCAGAGTTTCAGGCAGTTGGCTGGCAGTCTGGGGAGCGAAGTATGTTTGCAGGGAGTTATCAAATGCCATGCCTGCAGTAGCAAAGTGGTTATTGAATGCGCCAAGTATATTCATCTTTTTGGTTATAGTCAAGTTGCCAGAGGTAATCTTGGTCGGGAGTGAATTTCCTGGGAGTGGCCTAGCAGATCACTGATTGTGTTCCAGAGCTTGATTGGGCTCTTTGTGGCAGAATCGAGTTCGATTTGAAGAAGGTGGTCTTCGATTCTCTGATTGTTTTGGTACATATTTCGAGTCTCCTGAACTGGTTCCAATCCTCTGCAGTGTTCAGTCTGCGTGCTTTTTCCAGAGCTTATCTCTTTCTAAAAGCAAGGACTTGATCTGAGGGTGAACCATTTACAGGTTTTGGTCCTAGTTCGAACTTTAATAAGGGGAGCATACTTATTAAGGGCCCTTGATAGAATGTTGTGGAAGATATTGTAAGCTGATGTAATCGTGCTTTGGCTAGGTAGAAATCTTGCCACTCAGGCAAGTACTTAAGCTAGTTTAGGTAGGCATGTTCATTGAAGTTGCGCCTGGATCTCTTCATAGAGAACTTGCTGATGGGTGCTGGGTTGTTGGTGGATCTTACTCCCGCCATAAAACAATGGTCGCTGGCGTCTGAGAAAAAGACATCAGCGTGGGAGAAGAGATGAGGTTTGCTCACCATTAGCACATCCAAAAGTGTACTTTTACTGGGGTTCTTCACATTTGGGCGTGTTGGTTCAGTAATAAGTTGCGGGCCAGCCCATGTTCATCATAAGCAGAAGGGATGCAAGGGGGCAGCTGTGTTAGGGAGAGCCAGTCAAAGTTGAGGTCTCCTAAAATAATAGTTTCTGGCAGCCCCTGTCCCAACTTGTCACTTAGATATGACACAAGCTGTAGGCCAGCAGGACGGTGGTCTGTAGCATCCTATTACGTAGAGTGCAGTAGTCTGTGTAATTTCCACTTTGAGAATTAGGCATTCCAATTCGCTGGCGACAGATGCCGAGGATAAGCAGGAGGCAGAAAATTTGTCTTTTTAACGAGATAGCTACCCTCCTCTTCTGGCATGCCTATCAGCTCTGAACAAAGGCATAGTTGGGTATGTTTACTTCTCTATCAGTGGTGCTGGGTCTAAGCCAAGTTTCGGAAATCACAAGTATGTCAGGAGAGGTGTGATTTACCCAGGTTTGTATTAAGGTTATCTTTTAAGGAGGCTACATAATGCTAATATGCAAGAAGCTTATTCCTTTTAAATTTGCTAGTTCTGCTGGCAAAGCAATAGATTCTGGGGGCCAGGGTTGAGTTCTATGTTGCCTGAACAAAGCAGGAGGATAAGTAGGATTTTTCTAAGGCGCTAGTTAGGGTTTCAGTTAATGCCACAAAAGTATTGAAATGTGCATTGGGGTTTCCAACCCTAACTCCCCACCTCCACCCCCACAAGCATCAAAGGAGAAAACATTAGGATTTTGGGCCTTCAGAGTCTTGGCAAATCAGTAGAGGTCTTCCTTGGGGTTGTCAACCCTAATGACCACCCTGTTCCCTGAGAAAACAATGTGGACATGATCTTTCTCACACAGGGCCCTGTGGGCCTGCATGAGAAAGTTCAACACATTGAATTGGCATCGTGTGGTGAGCCATAGTTCTCCACCTTTGAAGAAGGTATTACCTTGAGGCACTGGCTTGGAGCTGTACCTTATGTTTCAGACAGGAGGCTATGAACTTGGGGGAGGGATGAGCATTATGGCAAGGCAAGGCAAGTTTATTTATATGACCCCCAATCCCTGAGGCTCTGGATGCCTTACATAAGACAGGTAGGGTAATACAGATTTACAGATATACACATAATACATACAACAAATTATTTAAAAGCAATAAATAACATACTACAGTATCTAAAATTAACTAATACTCTAAAAGTATACTCGTGCTGGTCAATCACCTTCTTCAAGGAAGGCCAAACAAAATAAATGGAGCCTTTACACCCTTTTAAACCTCTCAACCTGTTAGGGCCTCCATGACACAGGCTGGAAGGGAGTTCCACAGGACCAGACCAGTGATACCAAAAGCATAGACATTTTTAATCTGGCCCTGGGAACAGCAGGAGGCTCCTGGTCAAGCAGCAGAGGGAGTTGGCAAAGGTAGCAGGTGTCAGGAGATCAGCCAGGTAGCCAGGGCTCAGTCTGTATAGGGCCTTGTGGGTGAGCAAGCCCACCTTGAAGATGATCTTCCACCTGACAGGCAGCCAGTGCAGAGCTTTCAGGACCAGGATCACATGACTAGACCAAGACAGGCCAGTCAGCAACCTGGCCACTGTGTTCTGCACCAGCTGCAGTTGAGGGAGGGTCCCACCAGTGACCCAGTATAGAGCATTACAATAATCATTCTAAATGTCATAAAGACATGCACAAGTGATGGCAGGTCTTGCGATGAACTAGGGATTTAATCCTGGTGATATTCCTCAAGTGGTAGAAACCACTTTGGACAACAGATGACACCTGCACTTCAAGTGTCAATCTGTCATCCAGGACAACACCAAGATTCTGCACCTTAGTAGAGGTAAGGAACAATTCTGTAACTGCTACGGGGCATTCCTGTGACCCAGTTCAATCACCAGGATCTCAGTTTTGTCAGGGTTTAGTCACAACCAGCTGGAGGACATTCAGTCATTGATCTCAGACAGGTAGTTGTTAAGCACATCCATGGCATCCTGTGTTCTAGGGAAAAAAGACATATACAGTTGGGTATCATCTGCATAGCAGTAAAAATCCACACTGTAACCTCTAATGAGCTCTCCCAGGGCAGCTTGTACACATGCGGATAACATTGGTGACAAGATCGAGCCTTGATGCACTCCACATGGCAGGAGCTTTGGGAGGAGGAGAAATTCACCCTCACTATCTGCTGCTTCCCTTGCCAGAGATGGGACTCAAGCCAGTTGATGACAGTACCGGTGAGTCCACAATACTCTCTAAGGTGATCAGAAGCACAATGTGATTCACAGTGGCAAAATCTGAAGCAAGAGCAAGGAGCACAAGAATTCACTTGTCCTCTCTCTCTAGCCTGAGGAGGTCATTTTGCATCCTAATGCCGTTCAGTGCTGTGCCTGGCCCTGAAACCCAACTGGAATGGCTCATAGATATCAAAGGTCAAGAGATAATCCTTGAGCTGCTGTGCCACTATTTTCTCAACAACCTTTCCTAAAATGGAAGGTTGGTCAGCCCGGTAGTGCTGAGGGTCGAGGCACTGGACGCCACACCGTGCCATGCCAGTGACACAGGTTCTGTGGGTCAGGGGTCAGCAGAGTGAGGGAAAGACTGAGCATCTGAAGGACTGCTTCCCTCCCTGGGAGGATCAGGACTTGGGCCACTCCTGTACAGCCCCTGGTGGAGACTGGGAGCAGCACAAGGACTCAGGTGCCACGCTGAGGGGAGAAGCGTCAGACATCAGATGGATGTCATTGCATTTCAAGCTCCTGGAACAAAGAGAAAACCCTCTCTGGATTGGGAGAGGTGATGAAGGCTCCAGGGGCAGCACCCACATCCCCAGTGCTGGCCATCTCTCTCCGGTCCCCTGGCTCTCCACTGGACTGACCCTCTAATATCAGGAAGGCCACCAGGTGAGGAGGTGGACCCTCCACGGGGATGATCTGGGGTGGCTGGTCAGTTCTGATGGGGTTCCCAGGAAGAGAGAGGCTTCAGGTGGGGAGTAGCAGTGTCTATTGAGTAGGCACCTCCAAGAGATGCCCCACCCATAAGAGAGATAAACAAAGTTAAAAACAAAATGGAAGGTTGGAGATCAGGCGGTAATTCACCAGGACATCAGGGTCAAGGGATGGCTTCTTCAAGAGGGACCTCACCAGAGCCTCTTTCAAGGCATCCAGAAAGACTCCTCTGACAACAAACACTGAACAATACCAGTGAACGCTTGTCAACGGACCCGCGACATCTCATCAAGAAACGAGTCGCTGCTGGATCCACTTCACAATAAGTGTTCTTGAGCTTCAAGATCACCTCAATGACCTCGGCCACCTCCACTGGTTTAAACTTACCCCAGACAGATGGAGTGCCTCTGTTCCACCAGGCCAATCACTGCGAGGCAAAACTTGCCTCACTGATGGGATCCTCAGTTGGATAGAGGACACACTGTCAGAGAATAACAGAGCAAACTCATCGCACAGTGTGATTGAAAAGGCTTCTTTTGGCTGTAGACAGACTGGATGCAAGAATCTGTCCATAATCCAAACTAGCAGAGATGGTCTGTTCTTCATGGGCAATCTCCTGGACTGGAACTCTGCCTTCTTATGGCTGATTGCCAGTTGGTACTCATAATAATGAGCATGCTAAGCCATTTTGTCCTCCTCAGACTGGGTCTTCTGCCAGTAATGCTCCAACTTCCGACCCTGATCTTCATCACCTAGAGGTCTTCATCAAATCAGGGGACCTCAAGTGACAAGATCTGGGCTATACACAAACCGGTGCAATGGCATCAAGAGCCTCAGAAACCACCCTATTATAGGCAGCCACTGCCTTGCCCATGCCAGCCTCTAAACTCGATAAATCAGCTACTGCCAGCAGTCCCTCTGGGGACACTCCTTAAAGGGTGATAGCAGATCATCTCAACAGGGGAGGGGCTTTCAGGGCAGCCCAAAACAAGAACTTCACTGTGCAATGATCAGACAATATGACCTGATCAGTCCTGAGGTTACCATCTCAAGACCCAGTGAGAACACCAGGTCCAACATGTGGCAGTGGTGATGGGTCACAGAAGTAACTACTTGTGTCAGGCTCAGTGATGACATCAGCTGGAGGAGGTCAAAACCAAATTGCAAGATTCATCATCAACTCGAGCATTGAAGTCCGCCAGAACCAAATATCTGGGGACTCCAACACCTCGCCAATGATGAAGTCCATGACCTCCTGCAGGAAATCTCCTCCCAACCCTGGAGGATGGTAAATGAGGAGAATCCTGCAGCCTGCACCTGGACCCCCCACACCACCACAAACTTGAAGGACCTGACTGACCCCACTGGGTGCACGGTGAAGCCTAAGCTGGATCTAAAGCAGATGACCACACCCCCATCCCTGAGTTCCCTCCTTGGGCAGTGCACTATGGAGTACCAGAAGGGATGTCTGCCTCAATATTGGGCCAGCATCATCACCTAACCAGGTCTTCGTGATGCAAATCAGATCAACTGAGGAAATCAAGTCCGCCATAATTGCAGTCTTGTTCCTCATCAATCTAGCATTGCACAGCACTGCCCAAGGGGACTGTAGAAGCTGCAGGCTCCCTAACCGCCTGCCCACTTGGTCTGGTGGGAACTCTGGTGATAGAGACCAAACACAACTGTCCTTCTCTAGGCTCCGCCTGATCCCAGGAGTCTTCTGCACCTAACAACCCCAATACCCTTTCCCCATCAAGCCTACTACACCCCACTGCCAACCTATGTGTTCCCTTGTAATGCTGACCTCCCAGCAGTGCCTCGCTGCAGTGGCTAAGATAGGGAGGCCAGCAAAGTGGAGGTCATATAACTGGAATGCATCATGGGCTATACACAAGGGGCCAAGGCTCTGGCACATTCCAGTAATGACCAGCACACCTTATATATTGCTGTTTTCCAATCTCACAGCACTCCCAACCAATAGGGAGTTTAGAATCTTACTCAGCTATCAAAGAATGCCAACCATCACTCACATCCACCTTAATACATAAATAAACCTAACCACACACACACTCACAAAAAACTCCAGTACTAAACAATACCTTCCCAATACCTCCCACCCTTCATACAAATCATAAAACCAGAAATTTTAATCTTCAGGAGAGATCAAAAGGAAAAATGATGCGGAAGTAAAGTTCAAAGTAAGCTAAACAGCTCTTTCTCAGAAGCAGTGTCCAAAACTTCACTGAAAAATTGAGTCTATGTAATCAGCAAAAGTTCACTTGCAGACACTACAGAAGCAACAGAAGCCACAGTAAGCTCTCACCAGACTGAGGACAAAGTTACCACAAAGGGCTGTGCTCGCACCATGAAGTCCCTAGAATTTAAACTAAGCACTGCAAGGCTGATAATTTTTTTCTAGAGCAGGAGGGGAGTATCCAGGAGGAGATATTCAATCAGTACTTTGCCCAGTGATTGCTCTCACCACACCTGGGATTAGAAAAAAAGTCAAAGGAGGTGTATGGAGATACAAATTTCACCAGGTCACCATTGTTAAACTCTATCCAGTACCACTCTCACTGGCACTAAGACAAAGTCCAGCTGATCAGTTTTAACAAATGGGGAAAACTCACCAACAAGGGGCCATGGCTGTAGATCAAAAACAGCAGTCACAGAGTCCACAAAACATGAAGCCGCCCTGTAGGAACCACACCATGAGTAGCCTATTCAGTCAGACCAAAATGGGTAGGCACAGTGGAACAGTAGGGAAACCAAGTCACAGCCTATGCCGCTAAATGCCAGGCTCACCTGCTGAATCCAGTGGACAGATTTTTCCTTGGGAGAGTCCTTGATTTGCTGCCCAGCTACAGCCAAAACCCCAGGTCATATCGTGCAGCCAGAAGATAATCCACTCATAGGTAGAGCCCCCAGATGCTGACCTCCCGATTAGGATTTCCAGGCAAAACACTCATTCCAAATCATAGCACTCAGCTGTGAACTCCTCCACATCTTCTCTCCCTCAAACTTCGCTCCTCACCAGATTCAAGATTCCATAGCACTTAAACAAACCTCTCTAAAAATAAAAAACTGTCTCATAAAACTTACTCACTACCTCGTCCCTGACTATCTCATTTGCTCCCAATCCTTGTGTTAACTAACACTGGAGCTAAAATTTAAAACTCAGGACGCAGTTAAACAACTACCAAATCACCGCACCTATAAAATTAAGCTAACCTCTGCTGAGTAAAAATAAAATAAAATGGATGTGAGTAAAAGGAGATTTGGCTCTGATTCAGAGCTCATGCCGATGGCAGCCCAGTGTGGCCACAAGGAGGACCCCACCACTAATTCACTAAGACCACACCATTTCACTAAGGCTCCAGAGACTCACAACCTTTATGTTTTTCCTTTTGCTGATTGGGGGTGGAAGTGGGAGTGAGGGTTGGAAACCCTAACACCACATTTCCATACTCTTGTGGCATTAACTATAACTGTAACTGGTGCATTGACACAGTTTTTGCAAAGAATATATATAAAATCTTTGGATGTGCATGAACTATTAAGAACCAAAACCCTGTCAGATAATTTCAGAAGCCCTTAAATTAGGCAGAAAGTGTAAACATTTTCACAAAGCTGTGATTATGTAATCACCTGTGACTGGAAAGACAGATAGATAGATAGATAGATAGATAGATAGATAGATAGATAGATAGAAGATAGATGGATGGATGGATGGATGGATGGATGGATGGATGACGGATGGACAGACAGACAAATTGAAAGATAGATAGACAGGCCAGACCAGATAGATAGATAGATAGAGACCGACAGACAGTCAGACAGACAGACAGTCAGACAATCAGACAGACAGATAGATAAATACTGGGCCCCATATTCAAAAGTTAATGTGGCACAAACTGGGTTTGTGCCGAGTAACCCAGAATAGCACCAGTTGTTGGGGCCCATATTCAAAGGCCACCTATGTGCAGTGCACCCTTGAAAGTGCCATTGTGCAATATATCATGCTCCACACATGCAAATGAGGGATTCCTCATGCATATGCAGTGCAGCACAAGTATTCCATGAGAAGAGCAACTACTATTAAATGCTTACAAAAATGGTGACTCAATAACGCACCTGTTCACAGGGCTAGTGGATGGGGGTGAATGCAGGTATAGTGGCATCCTGTCGTAGTATGTATATGTGCACACAGGGGAGTGAGCATGATGTGCGATGGGTGGAAGGGGAGGAGGGTTTGTGAGGTGTAGCACAATGGTGGGTTGCTGAGCTGGCTGTGTGGTGTGGTGGGTTCATGGCAGGCTATGGTTGGGAGGGTGCGGGTTCGGTGCTGGGAGCATTGTGATTTTGCACCAGTCCAAATTTAAATTTTTATTTTCACCCCAACATGCACCCCGCTGTAGTTGAGAATCTTTAGTAGGGTTGCCCCACAGAAACAAAAATTGAAGTTCCGGCACCATTTTGCCGAGCGCCGGAGTGTACATCAGTGAAATGGATTTTCACCGATGTACATTTGCCGTAATGATGATCACCTTTCCACCATCGCCATTATCACATAGACCCTGCAGCACAATACAGTATGGGCCAATTGTAATGGACTAATTTGACATACTGCATTGTCCCATTACAAGTGGTGTACATTTCATCAGTGAAACTGAGATAAGAGACCTCTGGACTGCTGTGGGCAACAGACATGTCAGGAAACAGTGACAACACTGAAATTCTGCCAGACCTAAATCCACAGTCCTCCTGCCTGCTAAAATTTGTCCCCAACCAGCCACCTGTACACTCAATGGCCTTCCTGCTGGCTGCCCACTAGTTCTCTTCATACCAACTTTTGTTGTTTTAAATCTATGCTCAGTTTACACTTCCAACAAATATGGCAGCTCCATGACTGAAGTGTTTTGTGGCTTCCAGCCTGCTCCATTCCCACAGCAGGCATGCTCACACGCTTGCTACGGCTCTGCACCTTACACTCCCTTACTCCTTGCTGTGTCAATCAGCTGCCAGACAGAAACCACAACAACCCAACCCCTGTGTAACTCCCCACAACCAAGACCTCCATAGCCTCCACCCCACCACCTTAGACTTAGTTTAAATAAGGAGCCATTAAAAAGAAAATACTGGCATCTTCATAATCTGTTTTGTGGCTTCCAGCCTACTCCATTCTCACAGCAGCCTCGTTCACTGGGTGACAGTTGCTTCATTCATCATCCTTACTCTTTGCTCTCTCAATCTAATCTAATTAAAAAATGTTGTATACACTGATGTACTGATAGTTGGCATGCTTCCGAGGTGTCAAGGTAGCTGTTAATTAGCTACTTGGTGGCCCTTAAATGCAGAATTTCAGATCAGCTTAATCGGGTAACTTTATTATACAGCCATATAGCAAATGGTTTTGGCAATGGGGAATGGTCTGTTAGATGTGGACATCCGCTACAAGTTTGCCTGTTTAATTTGGTGCATGCTGTATTTAGTTTCTAGAAGTGCTAAATGGATACTGGCATGGTGCAGTTTAATGTTTATGAAACCCAGCCCTTAATGGCATGCAGAGGGGTGGGTGCCCTGCACCCATCCACACACCATCTGGGGCTGTGTTCCCAAGTGATCTAGCAGTCCCTCCCTAGCCCCAATACCCCAAAGAGTAAAGAAAGATATTCCCAGTGGTCAAGCAGTCCCTCCCTAGCCCTGATCCCCACAAGGATAAAGTACTATAAGCCCTGGTGATCTAGACATCCCTCCCTAGCCCTGATCCCCCAAAGAGTAAAAAAAAGAAATTCCTGGTGATCTAGTGGTCCTCCCTAGCCCAAATCCCAAGAGGATTAAAGAAATGTAAGCACTGGTGGTCTAGCAGTCCCTTTAGCCATGATTCCTTCAAAGAGTAAAAAGAAAGTCCTGGTGGCCTAGTAGTCCCTCCTAGTCCTGATTCTCCAAACTGTAAAAGAAAATAAATTCCTGGTGGTCTAGCAGTCTCTCCTGAGCCCTGATCCCATCAAAGACTTCAGAAGAGTTATCCCTGGTGGTCTAGCAAACCCCTCCCTAACCCTAGGTTGCCCATAGCGTACCTATAGCCAACCCTGGTAGATTAGTAGTCCCCACCCCAGCAGGTACTGCCCCACCACCCTGCTCCCCATCCCAATCCTGAGAGCCAGACACTGGCACAGCCCTCTACTTACCAGCATGGCCGGCCGCTGACTGAGTTGTCAAGGAGTGCATACTGTACACTGATTGTACAGTACATGCTTCTAGAGAGCTTAGTCTGCAGCCAGCTGTGGTGGTGAGCAGAGGGCTGTACCAATCACTGGCACTCAGGATTGCAATTGGGAGGGGCGGGGTGGTGGGACAGTACCTGTGGGAGTGGGGGTTTTGGGGACTACTATTCCACCAGGGTTATCTATAGGTATGCTACAGGTGGCATGAGGTTAGGTGGGGAGGACCACTGGACTATCAGGATAACTCTTCGAATTATTTGATGGGATTAGGGCCCAGGAGGTACACTAGACCACCAAAACTTTCTTTTCTTTACTCTATAAAGGAGATCGGGAACAGGGAGGGATCTCTAGACCACCAGGACTTATATTTCTGTAATTTTGTGAGGATTGGGGCTAGGAGGGACTGCTGACCACCAGGGCTTACATTTAATCCTTGTGGGGATAAGGGCTAGGGAGGGGTACCTGGCCTGGTGTACTCAACTGATGCGTGACATGCAGATGAGCCCATAATGGGTATGCAAATGGACTGTTAGTGCCAAAAATGCCAAATGGGCTCATCTGCATGTTTGATCTAAATACTGTCCATAGGAGCTATGACAGTACCCAGTGTGTGTTGTGCTATACCCTATGGGCAGTCTTCTTCCCAGTGCTCTGGTAGTGCAGCATACAGCATGTTGACTGCATGCTGTGCGTCATGCTACCATGGACCAATATAAAGGCAGATAGCACAGTCAGCTTGGATCATGCTACCTATTTGAATATTGTGCTGGACCTGGCCAGCCCTGTTTCTTCTCACAATGCACCTGTGTGTGTGCACAGCAGCCAGCTCGGAATACGGGGCCCACTTTCTGTAGAAGGAAGAAAGATAGATAGATAGATAGATAGATAGATAGATAGATAGATAGATAGATAGATAGATACATAGATAGATACATACATACATAGATACATAGATAGATAGATAGATAGATACATACATACATACATAGACGGACAGACAGATAGACAGTTAGAGATAGACAAATAGGCATAAAAATGTTTTGTTTAAAATAAGGTTGGGTTGCTTCACTGGAGATAAACAATATCATCTGACTTCTATAAATGGCTTTTGACTATCCTCGTTATCTTACGTTGGGACCCAGTAGGGATGTGTTATAAGTTTTCAAAAAGATGTGCAATAATATTCGACACTGCTTTATTCAGTAACTAGAATTTTTAATTATATATGGCTAATTTAAAACAAAGTATGGTTCATTATAAAGTGACTCTTTCTTAAATGCTAATATTTCATAGCCTGATATCCATTTTCAAGCATCATTGAAAAATGTCCACTCACCAATTTCAATGGAAGGATAGATAGATAGATAGATAGATAGATAGATAGATAGATAGATAGATAGATAGATAGATAGATAGATAGAGGCAGGCAGGCGTGGAGATAAATAAATCCAAGTAATAATCTCTGCAGATCATTTTATTTTGGGGACAGGTTCTATAATTTAATTACAAGCAAAGGACACATTTCAAAGTGACATCAGCAAGCATGTGATGGTCTGAGCAAAGAAAAAATTAAAAATGCGAATACATATGCTCACCATTCTCCAATCAAACTAATACTTCTTGATCTCTGAGTTGTACTTCTTTCACATATTAAATATAAAAAATTGAGTATTGTGTTTGCAATATCTGAAAAAACTGCATTACACATGCAGACCATTTCATCTTTTAAGGTGTATACATATATATTTGGCACTGGGTCAATATGTCAAATGCAAAACAGTGCAGATCAAAACTACACAACAAAACAGCTAAAACAAAAATATCGCCAACCAAAACCACCCATAGCTATTACAGCACCAAACAAATACAACTGACTACACTATGTGTGCTGAGGGGCTCTACCACCCACACACCACACCCTCCACTATGGAGGGCTTGCCCATGAACCCCATCTAAATATAATCACCTCCGGGTGAAACTCAGAGGTGGAATGGAATCACAGTGAGGGGATCCTTGGGGAGGAAGTTGGAACCCAGCAGTAACACCGAGAGTGCGGACAAAAAGCATAGGGTGGGAGTGGACAGAGCAGCACCTGAGGCTGGTGGGGAAGATAAAATAAACTAAGTCACAAAACACAAAAAACAAAATCACCTGCCACAGGACATAAACCACACTACAAATGTCATTCCATCAACCTCCTCTGTCTGTGCCCTACCCTTCATGCCACTGCAGCTGTTTGGCAGTGCACCCCACCACATAAGCTTTCTCCTTGTCCCACGAACAGCTACAGGGATAGCGCTAAAGTTAAACTGCGTTATTATGTCCCTGTGCTGTTTTGCCCTGTATCTGTTTTGATTTATCTATTTTGACTGTATGGTTTTGACTCACACTGTTTTGCTTCCAACATTTTGACTGGTACTATTTTATATCTGTAATTTCAGTAAACAAAACCAGTTTTATTTCACAGCAATAAAGTCTTAAATATAAAAGTGAATCAAGAAAAAAATGGTGTTTCAAGTACTGTGTCTAATAGTAAAACCCTGAGAAATGTTGTCATAAAAATAGAAGCTACTCTTTTCAAATAATATTCAGGGACAATCACACAGATAAGACCAGCAATTTCATTAAAGAGACTGCTGGAAATGTTGTTAAACATATCCTTAATCTTTGTGGCTATTGAAATTGTCAGGTCACAATGAGTGTCTTAAAATGAGTCTATTGCATGTTCTGTTCATAAATGCAGCGTGGTATATATACGGTTACATGTGAATTGCAGGGCCAAAGGGAATAGGTCTTCAAACTGAGTGAAAATAACTGATTTGGTTCTGGTAACATAAAAACAAGTAAGAATCACACTCTTATTCATTTGTGTAATGCATCAAGTCTACTGTACATGTGTTGAATGATACAGTAACATTTTGTGCCCAGGGCGGCCTGGTGGCATGGAGGTTTGAGGCATTGGATGCCACAGCTCACACTATGCTGGTGACCCGCATTCGGGAAAGGATGAGGACCACCGGGTTCGGCAGGGAGGGAAGGGATCGAGCATCTGGAGGACTGCTCTCCTTCCCTGGGAGGATTTGGGATTGTGCCACTCCAGAGCAGCTCCTGGTGGTGGCTGGGGGTAGCACAGAACTTGCAGCTCAAAGTGGAAGCTGGAGGGTGGACCATCGGCAGGCATCAGTGCTTAACACCATGGGCGCCATTGCAGTCTCGCTCCACGAAATTGACAGAAAGAAAAATCCCCTGTGGTACCATGGAGATGAATGGGGCTCCAGAGGTAGGGCCAACATCCCATCACTGGCCCAGTGCACCAAGGGACTCCAGGGCCAACCCAACACCAGGTAGGTCCCTCTAATCTCAGAAAGTCTGCCACAGGTGGGCAGGCTCTCCCCAGGGGTGATCCAGAGGGCTGGACCTGCCTGGGTGTTTGGGAGGGAAACTGGTGACTGGGTTCAGGTAGGTAGTAGGCGCTCTGCCGAGTTAGTACCCTGGAAGGATACCTGGGCCTGGGGTGTATAAATAGAATTCACAAAAAAAAAAAACATTTTGTGCCCAAAATATTTGGTTAAACAATATCGACGTGTGCCTAAAATGCTTTAGTCACCAGATACAGTGAATGACCATACTGTGGAACCACAGTCCAGATTTAACAGTCAGAGGGGCTACTTGAATGTACTGTTTATTTAATTAATTGTGTCTGGCTCGTGTAGTCAACCAAAGGTGAAATTCACAGCATCATGAACCACAGCTATAATAAATGAATAGATTTAAATCAATTAAAATCCTGTGAGCTTGGTCCAGCTTTTTATTCCTGACAAGTTCATTCAAAACCCTAAAGATTTTATAGTCTGTTTATTCTCTGAAATGCTGTCTCATTCACATGATTTACCTACCTTATAGTCAACGAGATTTGCAAATACTCACATCAGCTGAAAATGTACTCCTATCTTGCTGACTAGAGGTTACAGGGGAGCAATTCTTCATGTATTTTTTCTTCAAAGTTGTAGTATTAAAAACAGAATAATTCCATGCATCACTGACATTAGCTTTATAAAAGGTTAATCTCCTGAGCTTTTTGACATCAGTTTTACCATTGCACCTTCAGATCCTTTTTGCATAACACTGAACACTTATATTATCTGTCTGAATTCTGAATAAAACAGACAAGATTAGTTATCTTCACCACATTACCAGCTTTTATATTTGAGTGATCTGAAATGCTATTTTTTGATCCTAATAAAAATACTAGCACTTCATTGAGGAACATGACTTCTACATTTATTTTACGTATACAGTAGTCAGTAGCACCCTGCACCAAAAATTCTGAGTTGGGAGGGGTGAAGCCTTTCTTTTTCATTTTGAAGTCCAAACATTTTTTTATTTTACAGTTAATTTATTCATTATAAGCTAGTCCTTCAGCTGGAAAATCTCCTTTTCAGTGGGATTCTGCTTTTGTTATAGCTACTAAAGCACAGGGGCATCAAGGGTCCCGTTCAAGTTCAGAGTGGCAGAGATGGGATTTGAACCTGGGCCTCCTGGTTCCCAGGAATGTGCTCTAGCCACCACATCATACCGCCTCCTTTAACATGGTGTGATGTCCCTGTTGAAAATGGTCGAATTGTGTTGCACCTTTTGTTGCAGTCCTGACACCACTTAGCTGCTTGGTGAGTGGCATCATGCAGATAAATGGGGCCAACCGCTCTGTGATTGGAGCCGCATGCTCTTTCAACTACAAAATGTTTCTATCAACAAGCAGAGAAGAGTGTCATGATCAGCCTATCTGATCATTGGACTGTCATTGTCAAGCCCACTGCAGCCTGGCTGCACTGGACCAGACTGTGACACACCTCTGAAATTCTGTTTTGTAACAAGATGTTTGCTGATGCATGCAAACATAAAAGTGTAGCATATTGACAAATCTGATGCACTGTACCCATTACAACTTTCAAGGACTGGCAAGCAATTTTAGGTTGAACATATCCAATGTAATCTGAATTTTAAAAACTAAGGACACAATCTTTAAAGAAGAGAACAGTGTCAGTAATCATGACCATAAATGAAAATGTGATGGAGAGGATATTAATTTATTTAATATCTGCTACAACATCTTTCTGTAAATGATTAATAAACTCCTTACGTGCTTGTATTCAATGCTGCTTATACTTTGTGGCTCAAATTCTGTGTGGAACAAAAAGTAAGAAAGGAACTGTTTTCTGCTTAGCTCTGTTGTTGTTCTCTCATCTCTTTATGCATTAAGCTGTTTCATCTATTGCAGTAGAATTTAAATGAACACTTCTTACCTGATGAGTGATTTCATCCTGGCAGGCAGAGCAGGTGGGGCAGGCAGCAAAAAGCACTTGGCAGCAAGCCATCTTGTATCTACTGACAACAGGATGCATTGACATTAGACTGAGATCAATGGGGCACGCTAGATGGAGGCAGGTGCACCTGTTACCATAGCAATCATCCATGTAGCAGGGAAAAGCTACCACTGCTTTCCCTACTGGGTGTCTGCAGGTACATAGTGCATTGATGAAAGTGCACACTAATAATAAAATGTAGCCAGCATAGCAGAACGTTCACTATCTTAGCAAAATGTTTAGTGACTCTTGTGGCTAATCCAAAGAATGCTGCTTGTGCATTTTTCTAGATGCATAGTGCACACTAGATAGTCTTTACATAATAACTCCTACCAATGGCTGATATCTCCAAATATGAGAAAGCATCACTGGAGGGAGTGCAATTGGTGCCATGAAGAATAGATTACAAACATCAAAGTAAAAGGATAGATACCAGAGGGTGCAGATGGCCAAGCGATAGGAACTATTGTGTATCTAACCATATATAAAATGTAAAATAAAAACTGCACTGGTAGTAGGATGGAGATCACCACATGGGCAAAAAGAGAAAAAACAGGCATTTAAGAAGAGAGGAGGAAAGGAAAATAGGTAGAGTGAAGTTGTAGACTGGCATTGATAAGTTGAGGGGCAGAGTAGAAAGGGAAAAAGGTACAGTTGGGTGATAGGGAAAGGGTGATGCTGGACTTACATTAAATATAAAATAAAAATAAAAGGAACACATAAGAAAAAAAGAATGCACTTAAATTACCATAATGGTTTGGGGTTAATGGGGTTCTATGTACAAAATTAACTGGAGCATGTTTGCACATAAATAGCTGAAAGTCTGAGGTATAACATTATATGCTCTGTCTACCAACATATCTGACAGTTGTTATCCTCTTTTAGCTCCTATGGTTTTCCAGAGTACCGACTAATACATCCATTTCAGCACCCCGCTTTGGAGGAGCTTATTAAAGTCACTAACTACAAATGGAGGCAGTGCCATCTAGAGACCCCAAAACCAAAACTGGAGTGATGCTCCCATTTGCCATCTCTCTTTAAACTGTCTTACCACACCTGATGTTTTTAACCCTTCTAGTAGCCCTCTTGTCTCCTATAATTCTCATCCTGAGCAGTCAGAGGTTTTGTCCATATATAGGCAATCACAAGAACACTGCAAAACATACTGTATACAGCCCCTGCTATGCTGTAGTCAATGGCTGCCTGAGTTCAAACTTTTTATTATTGAGCATGCTGGTAAACATACTTTTGGCTGTGTTCCTATATGCAGAGCAATAGCCACATGCTTGCATGCATCCCTGAGTGAAGTGGGCCAGTAGCAACTGTCCTCATAGAGACATAGAAACAGAGAAGTTGACAGCAGAAAAGAACATTGGTCCATCTAGTCTGACCATATTGCCCTACACTACCCACAATATCTAGTGTACATACAGGGTTTATACCCACACTAGCTACCTTCATGTTCTCTGGTGACTATTTAAGCAATAAGGCATGACAGGGTGTGTGTTGTTGTGTAATAACATCACTCCTGGGGTGGGATTGAAGCACGAGGCAAAGCCGAGTGCTTTCCTAGCAAGTGACTGATATACACAATAACACACACCCTGGCATGCCTTATTGCTATATTAATAGCTTCTTTGTTAAAAAAAGAAAAGGGAAAATATGTTAAATTATTGTTATTTTTTAATTTTTGTTGGGGTAGGTGTACCTATTAAAAAAGAGTTCCCAGTTTCTATATTGACCAGCAGATAGCTGTTGCTTTGTGGTTCATTTTGTGTCTGTGCTTCTGGCCATTTTAATGCCCCTGACCCTGTGTGTGACCTCTCACTCATCTTTTTTTTTTTTTTTTTTAGATAGACACATAGTTTTTGTTGGTCTCGTTTCCTCCATTTAATACTGCAGCCGTTGCTTTCAGGTGCTGGGTAGTGTAAGGAGTGTATAGGTGCAGCCGTTACTTTCATGAGGTGGGCAGTGAGTGAAGCGGCACAGAGAGGATCGCTGTGCTGAGCAGGACAGAGGAATGGGATATTTAGCAGCAGAGGTAAGTTTTTAGCAGGGAACCACATTTGGAGAAAACAAAACTTTCTGTTTTAAGCATTATCATGGACAGCAGTTTTTCGGCAAAGGTGACAGCAGGTAGAGAGTTTTGTAACTTCCAGTCGCTCGGTTCAAAAGTTAAATCGTTTCAGTCTTGCGGTTTTGTGAAGCCACTCCAATTTGGGGATGGTAAACAAAATAGCAGACAAAAAGAAAGAAAGTTGTCCTGTGTTTTGTGCGAAGTTCTTTTGGCTGTCTTGCTTGTTGGTAGAAGTGCGTTTTGGGGTGGTGATTTTCGGGGCATGCGCAGTTGGAGTCTTTAGAGCAGTTAACCAGAGCACCAGTAACTTGGAGAGAAGAGCATAATTTCAGGGTTTGTCATGCGGTCATATGTGTGCCTGGACTTCATACAGTGATGTTATCATTGAATAACATCACTGTTCCAGGCACTCACTGACCAATCAAAATTAAGGAAATGTTCTTGCCATTGTATAATTCAGCAATAATGCCACGAAGAGTGTGGTATATCATGGGATATCATCACGCGGGTGGTTGGCACGAGGCTGCAGGCTGAGTGTGTTCATCCGCCTGAGAAGTGACAATATCCCATGATATACCACACCCTGAGTGCATTATTGCTATTATGAACAGGAATACAAGTTTTAGCAATAAAAAAAATTGTTTAAATCCTTTGAAAATATCTTTTCTGAGGTGTTGGGAGTACTTTTAATAAAATAGTTCCTGGAGAGCTCTGGACAGCAGGTGGCACTGTTGTAAGTCGAGTTCATGGAGGAGGGTTTACTATGTGTCTCTCTAGCCCAGGAATGAACTCTGTTCTTCTTGCCTTTGACGTGGTGCTGCTGGGTCAGTGAAGATGTGTGCATTTTTTTTAAATGTTATCTGTGTGAAGCAGGAAGCAGCGTTGTAAATGGGAAGAACATCTCCTAGTAAGTTGCCCAGAAATCTGAAACTACTGCTTGGCTTGCCGTTAGTAGTGTTTAAAAAGAAGTCGGGTGCCAGTTTGGGATCCTTTACTGTTTTAAATACTCGGTCAAGGTGCGACTCACACCATTCTGTCTTGTAGTTAGATACAGCGTGGTCTCGCGAGTGCTGGCTGTTGGCTAATGTTTGTGTGGGGAATGCTAGAGCAGGATGTGGAAGATGTTGTGGGCAGCTCGACAGTCATTCCTCCTAGCAGCTTGTGTGGTGCTGCGTTCCGTTATGGGCACAGTTGATTTTTTTTTAATAGCGCCAACTACAAGTCTGACTTGCTTCAGACTGTGGGAGATTAAGAACACTGCACGGTCAGTGAGGAGGCTGGTGACGGAAGTTTTCTGAAGCGTGATGATATAGCCCAATATCATCATGGCTTCAAAACTCTCTCGACCAATCAGCTTCACGTATTACGATCCCAAGTTCATAATAAGCTCTAAATTCTGTCCCAACCATGCATGAAGCTGCTAAGGGTCTTGGCACACACCATTTCAGCTAGCGGGCAGTTCCATGGCACAACCAGTCTCTCCATAACAGAAAACCTCCTCATAACCCTCCTGGAGTTCTCTCACCAGCCACTTATGTCCCTGTGTTTCAGGTTTGTTACTCCTGTTGAATACTTCCTCACAGTTTACCTTGTTAATCTGTTTTAGGAACTTTAAATTTCAATCATATTGTCCCTCTCACTGCTGGCCTCCAGCAAGTAAATGTTTAGTGCCCTAAGCCGATCCTCGTGTGATCTGTCCTTGAGGCATTATTTTGGTTACTCTGTGCTGCATCATCTCCAGACTGCCTCTGTCTTTCCTCAAGTATGGGCACCAGAACTGGGCACAGTGCTCCAGGTGTGACCTTAATAGTGATCTAAAAAGAGGTACTACCTCCTTTCTTCATATATCAAATCCCCTTCTATTGCACCCTAATAACCTGGCTGTCTTGCTGTAGGCCTTCTTACGTTGGCTAGATTATTTAAGGGGTCACTTATGATGACTCATATGTCCCTTTCCTCAGTAGTAGTGTCAGTATTCCATCCTGTGGTTTCTGCTCCCAAGGTGCATCGCCTTGTGCTTCTTAGCAATGAATTTCAGGTCACATTTATTTTAGGTGTTAGCTTCAATGTAACTGTGGGGTGGATATTCATTAATTACAAGCGACAGGGCAATTACACTGTGCATGTTTGTTGCATGTAACTACATTGCAATTGCAAGTTTAATTAAGGAACTTAAAGTAAAGTGTTAATTGAACTTCAATTGCCAAACCTTGGCAACAGTATTTCTCCAACCTTTGCAGCTCATTCTGCAGTTTCCATACCCCGCTGTCTACCATACCACAGAACTTAGTGGCATCAGTGAAGAGACACATCTTACCCTGAATTCCTTATCCTGTGTCGATGATGAATGTAATGAAAAGGACTGGACCTGTGATTGAACCCTGCAGCACCCATTTGTGATCTTTTTCACACCAGATTTAACTCAGTTTACCACTAACCTCCACTGTCTCCCAGAAACCAACTATACACCCATCTAAATATGTTCTTCTCTGCACCAAGATCATCTAGCTTCTTTAGAAACCTTCCGTGTGGCACTGAGTTGAATGTTGTGCTGAAATCAAGTAGAAGTAAATCTACTGCTTGTCCTTTATCTACTGCCCTAGATACTCAGTCAAAGAATTCTATCAGGTTGGTCTTACAAGACCTCCTTGCATAAACCCATGCTGTTTATTACTCTGGAGCCCATTACTTTCAAGGTAGTCCAACAGGTCTTCTTTGACTAGTGTCTCCATCAGTTTAACCACAGCAGAGGTAAGACAACAGACCTGCAGTTATATGGTTGCTCCTTGTCTCCACTGCAGAGTGGAACTACATCCACTACCCTTCAGTCTTTTAAAACCACTCCTGACTGAATTGCGCTGTTGAATAACCCTGCCAGGGATTCAGCTAATTCTGAAGCCAGTTCCTGAGCACTCTCAGATGCATCCCAGCAGACCACAAGGTCTTTTTTACCTTCAGGGTTACAAACCCTTTGCTGACCCTTGTTTCTCAATGGGTTTTTATCTTTTAGAACTCTGTGGACAAGCTTAGATTTTAGATTTGGTGCCATCTTGGCGCAGCTATGGGGCTTTATTGAAATAAAAGCTGTCCCTGGATAGTGTTGTGATACACTCCTGTGTTTGTGTATTATCTGCCCGATTCGTGGTAGCTGTTGGCAGTGGATGGCAGCAAGCATAATCCTCTGTTTTTGTTTGTAGTTTTTGCCTCATTATGAGAATAGCATGTCTTGGTACTTGGTTAAGTCTATTTGGTACTCTACTAAGGGTACCCTGCTATATCCTCTATCTACAAATCTCCCCAAAATGTGTTCTTTTCTGCCTGAATGTCTGTGTCTGTGCTGCAATTCCCTCTAGCCCTGACTAGCTGGGAACTGGCATTCTCTGCTCTGGTAGAAGCTGTCAATATGCAGGATCATGTTACAATCAGTGAGTTTGTATAATGGGCTTGTTTCCAGGCAGTCATCTATGGTTTTGATGGTAAATTCAGAAAATCCCCTAGGTTCTGTCAAATTATACGGTGAAGGATAAATGCTCTGATCAACTGTTAAGATACTGGATACATTCGTTCAAATTCAGTTCATCTGAACCCCAGATGAAAACAAAATGTCAAATAATAATGCTTCCACAACCATATTTCCTTGAAATAAAGGAAAGGAAACTGTTTATTCAGAAAGGCATACGTAAGCCAGATCTTGTTTCCAGGTGTGACCTGGGAGCACAAGGAAGTTAAGTGACTTGCTCTAGGTCACACAGTATGCAAGTGGGGCCTAAGAGATTCAATCCCAGGTCTCCAGATTTGCAGTTCAGTGCCCATAACTACTGTGCTATACTGCCTCCTGCAATTGCACTGAGGAGATAGAAAATGTCTCTGCTCAAATTTATGCATAAACACATTAGTGTAACTTGGGGTCAATTAGTGTCACCCAAGGCAGAGCCTTTTGATTATTCATAGGACTTGTTCTCAAACTGAAAAATTTTGATATGCAGTACCAAGGTTGCAAGTTCCAACAGGAACCTTGTATGTGGATGGGTGCCCTGAGGCCTGTGGTCTAGGATTTCACCCATGGCCTCCACACCATCATTATGTGGTATGGAGGTGTAGCAAGCTTGATGTCAAAGTGGCCAAAATACACTCTCCTATTGTAGCAGATTTATTCCACTCACTAATAATATTAAAGACAAGGGTAGTGCCCTTCAGAAAAGTTTGAATTTGACGCCTTAGGGGTTACAAGTGTACATTGACAAAGGCAGGTAGCAGATCAAGGAATGAATCCCAGATACTGTAGGTCTGCCTAGATGATTAAAGATCTAGTGGAATCAAAACAGATAGACAGGAAAATGGTACAAATTTTAAGAAGTAGTCAGTTATAACATTTTATTTCTGAAGTATTTTTCTTTTCTCTATGCTCATTAGAAGGTTTTCTATGTGATAATATTGTGATGGATGTACAGAACAGTTCTCAGGCTGGCAGCTGACATGTCTAATTCTGTTCCCCATTACATACCCAGCATTGTGAGTTCACTGACAGTGATATCATGGGTGACTGAACTGACAGCTGCTGGTGGCTGTTCTTAAGCAACAGTGATGTCACAGTCAGTGAGGTGCAATGCTGATGATGTAATGGGGAACAGGTTAGGCGACTATGTCGCTAGGCTATTTCTATTCCACACAACTTACCACAAACATCAGGTAAATCATCTTCTGATTAACTAATAGAAACAAAGGTTCCTCAGATATAAAAGGTAATGGTTGACTGCTTTTAAAACATAATATTAGTTGGCCCAGTGGCACTGAGGGTTGAGGTGCTGGATGCCACACCTCGTGCCATGCCAGTGATCCAGGTTTTGGAATGAGCCTGGGTCATAGGGGGTCAGCAGGGGAGGGAGCTGGATTGGGCGGCTGCAAGACAGCTCTCTTCTCAAGGCGGGATGTTGTCACCCGCTGGGTGACTGCTATAAGGTGGAGGCCTGGGGTAGTGTCCAGCAGAAGGGTGGCATGAGAGAGAGGATGTTGCAGGGAATGCAGCTTGTATGCACCTCCATGGGCATACATGCATCTGCAACAGGGAAGGGAGGAAAATGGAGCTGGAAGGCTCCATGATGGTTCCAGCTGCGATTCTGGTGATTTGGACCCAGATCTGAGATGGATGCTGAGACCCCCAAGGGGAGCTGGAGCCCTACCTATCAGCTCCAGATAAACTGGGATAAAACCAGTATAAAAAAATAATAATAAAAATTTTAGGCAGCACACCAGCTGTTTAAAAGCATTCTCATTTAACAACCTCTGACACCTAGTATAGTAGACAACTTACAGTAACAAAGGAAATGTTAACACTAGATATAGCATTATGTTAACTGATGGATCTGTCAACGAGCATTGAAATTGACAAAGTATGTATCTTGGAATGTCTTTCAGATGGTTGTAAACTGCAATAACTTTTAATAAAGCTGAGTTTAAAAAAAAAGCATTCTTATGCAGTTTTAGAAGTGTATACAATATCAGAATACATGGAAATTTCTTTATAAGAACATCCCGTCCCAATTATGATGCCAACCTATGCTACCATTTCCTCCAGTGCTTGTGCAATCAGATGTTTAACATTGTCAGAGTGATTTTTAGGGAGGGATGATAATTCTACTCTACATTTAAAGTAGACAGAGAGGCAGCTACAGGACAGTAGATAAGAGCCCAAGCTTAAACTGTAATGCAAGGACAAGAAACTTGGCTGCACAGTCAGCAGCAGTCAGTATAGATCAAAGCGGAGTCATAGGTTGTGAGAACAAAGTTTATTTATGAAGGTGCAGAGACAACAGATGTCTTTGTTAATAAGACCCACATAAATATCACACAACTTTGCCTTGTGGTGGCATATCGTAGAATGTACCTGCAGGGCCTGTTTAGCCTTTCAGCAACATGGGTCTGTATCAGGCTCCTTGCCAAATGTGACCCATTGTCTGAGGTTCCCTAAAACTCTCTGTAAAGTGTAGACCTGCTTGACCTACAATCCCTCATGTGGACCATCATTTTACAGTATAAAGGTTATCAGTATTTACTCATGCTTGCTATGATGTACTATGCAGTGTTATGTTTCTAGTCTTAGCACACCACCTACAGCTATTAGCCATAATGCTAAATGATTAGCATATTATATGAATTAGTCCATTATAACTCAAAAGTAGTGTTAGTCAGCATAATTGCTTATCCATATGCACGTGCAAAACATAACGACCTTGGAGTGCGAGCTGCCTACTTTACCCACCAATAAAAATGCTTTTTAGCTTTTCTGCTATGCAGATGAGCATATTATCAGGTAACATACCTTGTTATCTCAGGGTATATAATTTTGTGTAATCCTGTTTTCTCTGAGTTTTTCCTATGGTTTGCCAGAGGTTCCAGACTCCTAGCTACAGTAAGCTGTCTTTTTATCTTATTGAGTAATAAATCTTTTGTTCTGCAACACCTGTCCCAGTGTCGTGTTTTGTAATCACATGGAAGCACTACTGAAGGAGAGATTGGTGGAACATCTGGTTGTCAATGGACTACAGGACCCAAGGCAGACTGGTTTCACCAGGGGAGGTCATGTCAGACCAACCTTGTTGAATTTTTGACTGGGTGACTAGGGAGGTGGATCACAGGAGGGCAGTGGACATGGCCTATCTGGACTTCAGCAAGGCCTTTGACACTGTACCACATAGAAGACTGTTACACAAACTGGGGAATATGGGTGTGGGCAGGACAATAGTGTGGTGGGTAGGTAACTGGCTGGGCAGCAGGACACAAGGGTGGTGGTAAATGGCTGTCACTCCACAGAAGGAAGAGTGACCAGTGGGAATTACCACAGGGATCAGTGCTGGGACGGTCCTATTCAACATCTTCATCAGTGACATTGCTAGGACCTAGAAGGCAGAATTTCACTGTTCACTGATGACACAAAGCCCTGTAACAGAGTAGACACATCAGAGGGTGTAGACAGAATGAGAAGGGACCTGCAGAAACTTGAAGAATGGTCAGGGATTTGGAAGTTGAAAGAAGTGCAAGATACTGCATATGGAGCACAAAACCCTGGCACAATATATCAGTTGGGGGTGAGGATAGCATGCACCAAGCAGGAAAGGGATCTTGGGGTTATCATCTCTGATGACCTCAAAGGTAGGGAAACAGTGTGACAAGGCAGCAGGTAAAGCAAATAGGATGCTGGGATGCATAGGCAGGGCATCACCAGCAGGAAAAGGAGGTCATAATTCCACTATACAAGACACTAGTGAGGCCCCACCTGAAGTACAGTGTACAGTTCTGGATACCTTACCTAGGTAAGGACATAGACAGGGTAGAGAAGGTTCAGAGGAGGGCAACAAAGATGGTGCATGCATTGCGTCACAAGTCCTATGAGGACAGGTTGAAGGAACTGAACATGTACTCCCTGGAGGAGAGGAGGAGAGAGGGATATGATAGAGACATACAAGTATCTTACAGGGAGGAACAGGGTGCAGGAATACACTATTTTTAAGAGAAAAGATGTTCCAGAACTAGAGGGCATGGGATGAAGTTGGAGAGAGGCGATTCAGAGGAAGCGTGAGGAAGAATTTCTTCACAGAATGGTTGGTAGACAAGTGGAACACCCTGAAAAAGGAAGTGGTGAGGCTGAAACAATCACGGATTTAAGAATGCATGGTATGGACATAAAGCAATTCTGGAGGTCAGGAGTAAGGGCAACAGACTTCTAGGAAAACATAAACTGAACTTACAAGCTCAAATGGGCAGACTGGGTGGGCCATAGGCCCTTATCTGCCGACATTATCTATGTATCTATGTATCTATGTATTTAGATCATGCTGTGACCCCAACAAGAGTTGCCTGAAACTGAAATCTTTCTAGAGCATTAAATGGAGAGAAAGATAAACCTTTTGCTAAAACTTCAGTTTCTTACTCACTCAATTCTCTATTACTAAGGCCAAACACAACTACAGGGCTTTTCATCATCTTGGTATTTGTTTTCACTGTTCCACCCGCTGTTGTGCCTTCTAGTACAATGTCTAATTCTCTGGTGTGGCTTCTGGTAATATAGCTGAGATTGGGCTGGGCTTTGTCCTCTAGCTCCTCTCTTGTAGGGCCGGTTGTTCTCCCCATTCTAAAACAAGACACTCTGGGTCTGGTGCCTTGTCTGTGTTTATAACTAGGCCTACTGATGCTATCTGATCTATCTGAACCCCTACTATGGTTTCTGCTGATGAATCTCTTAAAGTAGAGACATGATTGTCCCTGTAATTGATAGTATTGTGGTGGAATTTCTTGAGTTTATGCTGCTTGTTTGCTCATATTCTGATAATACTGTTTTAACTGATTTCAGAATCTCATTAAACTCCTGTACCTAATTTAGGCTTTAGTGCCTTTTTGTAGTTCCTCCATTAATATTAACCTGCTCTTCTATAGCAAACTTGATAATAGCAAACAAAGGCCATTCTACACTTTGCACAGACACCATCCCATTTTATGTAAACTTAGTGAACTGATACATATATTAGGTTCAATAAGAACTCATATGGCCCTAGGTATTCTGTTAGAGTCTACATATTACACCAGACTGAGCCCACACAATGCTAACCTCATGTCATTATTTTCAAAAGTTTCAATTTTAGTCATCACGCCTTTCATAGACTGACCTGCTACTGATAATAAATCCCTTGTTCCTGTCAGCTGTTGCATTAATCTATTCCTATCAGACTAACTGAAGGTAGAAAAAAATGAAATGGATTCTCCCCAACTTGGGCAAAACTGCTCATGAGGCACTTATGGTATAGTATGGTGTGGTGAGACACTATATACTGTACAAACCTCATTGTAACATGGCATAAAAAGAAAAACGAAATGAAGCACTCAGATAGGTGCAAACACACCATGTGGTACAGTAGAAACCATGGTCTAATACCATAGTAGATCATGGTTTGTATTGTAATACCTGGCAAGCCACTACAGGTAAGAAGCAGTATACAAGTGAAAACAATATGCAAATAGCTTGCAGTGTATAATTGTCCCAAGTTGTAGTTACTAAGAATTTTCCTGGCACAGGATTTTGACTTTTCAAGATTGTTCTATGTTGTAACTACAACAGAAGTTCATGAGTTACTAAAGATTGTACATTTAAACTCACATATACTGTTAATTATGCAGCAGCAATATTTCTGTAGAAGTGAACAATTACATACTGTTACCATCCCTTCTGATCTACTGCTTTCTAAACAACTGTGGGTGCAATGCATTGTGGATGACTGAATAACGTTATCTGGCCTAGCCTTGTCTTGGTGAATACACAGTGGTAAAGATGAGCATGCAGCTTCTATAACCGAAAGCAAAAATAACAGACACTGAGATAAACAAAGCAAAATTAAAGAGAGAGGATACTTCTGTGGGTGAAAAGAAAAATAAATTGAGAGAAACAAAAAGAAATCAAAAACAGACTAACAATAGTAGTCAAAACAAGTATTTGAAAGATGAAAGCAGTAAACGTTATGTTGTTCTATGTCCTGCTGAGTTAGGTAGTTTAGAGGAAAAAAGTGAAAATAATATTCCATAAAATAGTAGTTGTTCAATAAAGTGTTTTTCAGATTGGCTTAGTTCAGTACATTTGGAGAAAAGGTGCTTGTGCTACTAGGATTGTGTGACAGCCACCTATTGGTCTGCAAAGGAACTGGAGAAAGAAAACTAAATGTACCATAGCACACTCCCATCATGCAGTGCAGCCCGTGATCTTCTAATACATAGAGAGGAAAATCAAGGCACCTAGAATAGAAAGTGAATTGCAAGTTTTGAAAAGTTGTAAAATATGTTTTGATGTTAGAAAGCTTAAAGCTTGTAATGAAAGTTATTTTAACAAAAGTGAAATAGCGGCCACGATATTTCCAATAGGTGTTTCAATTGTTTTCAAGTATATGTACATCATGTTTAACAGCTCAATTTATAGTATTCTGAAAGTAAATCAGTGTGATTGTACTCATTTATTCAAAGACTATTAGTTATACACTCATTGCCATGTTACCAAGCGGATTAAGCCACTTCGTGAGGATGGGTCTACAGTGGAATTAATCCATGGTTGGTGGCCTCGTGGTCCAACCCCAACCATGGATTAATACCACAGTAGACCCATGCTTTCTCGCGGGCTTAACTTGCCATATCACCAATATTGTCAGTGTTAGGATGAAGAACATAGAGTCCTCAATGACAGTTTCAGCATTGTCTGCCTGTGCATGCACTCCAATCCTATGATAAATGGAGAACTTCTACAGCCCCAAATTGATTTCACCCCAAGGTACCATGAAAGAAAATCCCAACTGATGCTGCACGTAATCACACGCTGTAAAGACATTTTGAAATGTGGGAGGAAGTCTGTTAGAAAAATAGCTGTACAATCAACTACAGATAGGCTGTGCTAATTGCTTTTCACAAAGCTCACAAAGCTCAGGTTTTCAGTAGAAGAGTTCTGTATTATGCCACTTATTGTCCTGATGTTTCCCCTTTAACTTTCTTCAGGGAGTTCTAAAATATTTAAATCTATTTACATACAGCAGTTGTTAAAACACATATTACGTGATTACTGTTTCATTAAATACTGTATGTTACAGTGCAAAGTAACCATTTTCAAGTTCTTCCTACTCAGAGGATCACAATTCTATTTGACTGCTCTCATGCAATAAACATGATTCTTAACATCCACCTAAATAGAAAGAATTTGGAAATGGGTTATGAATATTTTATTGTGGTAATAGTAATAAAGGTGCATATAGTGCCATGGTTACCCCACCATGCACAGTTACTTTTTAATAAGCATACTGTATGTATGCTTCATAGCTTATTGCATCCCTTACCAAGCCTTTGGCTGAACTGTCTGCCTTATGGTCAACCTGGTGGACCACTCTATTCTGATCTCTGAACGGAAGCATCTGGGGGTAGGAGAGTATGCCATCCCATGGTTTGAACATTATTTGCAGGACAGAGAGGCAGCAAGTAAAGATCGGTCCAGAGACATCTACTCTGAGGTTTGTTCACACCATGGTTCCACAAGGCTCGGTTCTAGATCCCTCCTGTCCTCTGTTTCCATAAATGACTTGCCAACTGTTTGTACTGATGCATCGGTTACTATGTATGCAGATGATATGGTAATTTATTGTGGAGCAAGAACAGGAGCGGACCTGAAGCTAAACTGCAACCCTTATATGCTGGCTTGCAAAAGTGGTTTGTGAAAAACAAATTACTGTTGAATGAGAAGACAACAGTCACGATATTATTTGGTCTTAAACGTAGACTAGAGGAAACTTCTTGTGTATAACTGGAGAGAATGGAGTAAAATTGGACCAAGTGAGGTATTTAATTATTTGGGAGTAAACTTGGATAGTGGACTGACCTTAAATGAATGCATATCAAAAGTAACACAAAAAACAATAAATTGGGTTTCTTATTTAGAAATGTTAATTGTTTAACAGCACAGGCAAAACCGGCAATAGCCATCATTACTACCAGCACTAGAATATGATAGTATATTATTAATGAATGCTCCTGATACTTTTACAATAAATATACAGTAACTTTTAATAATATTGTGAAGTTTGCAGTTGGATGTTTTGACAAAAGGGAACATCACTGTAATCTGTATTTCACTTTTGTGACCTTCCCCGAAGAGAGATTCTGAAGACAGCGATTTGTTTTTACATAAATTATTTAATGAGCAACTACCTCTGCCTGTCAGTATAGTCACAACAAACAACTTCAGTAAGAGCACTTAAGGAGTCATCAACTAAATTACTTACAGAATGAAAAATAAGTACTAATATTGCTGAGCACTCTTTGACTAATTACATTTAAATTAATAGATAAATTACCTCAATTTAAATTGGACATACAAAAATAAGAGATGTTTTGAAAGATCTCTGGAGAATTTTTGTTATTTATTTTATTTAATGGAATTGGAATTGAAACCCTTTGAGTCAGAGGCTCATTTACAAGGCTCCACGTCATGTTACATAAGACACATCAGTACACATACATTGGGAAGTACAGCAGTGGAAACATACATTGATATAAAATTCCTATACAAGATTACAAATGTACTGAAGTACAAAGTGGACAGTAGACAGAGGTAAAATTTCTAAATAGGATGGTAGCGAAATGTTTTGAAGTTTTCATTACATATAACACAGGATAGCAAGCACTTGTAGTGCTAATACAAACATCACGAATTTGAGGCTCTGGGTCCTTGTAGGGGAGGTCTTCAAAGAGGAGGTATAGGCCAAGTGAAAGACCTGGCTATGAGCAGTTACAGCAGTGGGGAGACAAAGAGATGATGCTGGAGTGCTGCTTTGAAAGGCCCAATCCTTTGCTCAGAGGTGACGGTCATAGGAAGGAGTTAAACCAGGATGGCGCTTTATAGAGGAAGGACATCTGGGCCACAGATGTCCTGACTCTGGGCACTTGGTGAAAAGAGCTTGGAGGAGCTTGCTGGTGGAAACAGTTGGGAGGGATGGGCCTAGGATCACAGATGCACCTCTGGGGTCATACCTGCTACTATTTTTTGGTGAGGAGACAGGAATGGTATCACAGCCTCACATCAAAGTTGAGTACTTTAGCCAAGGAGTAAAGAGTGCAGGTGTGGGTGAGTCTGTTGGAACCAATGAGTAGCTGGCAGGCCTTGTTCAGTGATGGTCTGATTTTATTGAGGGCAGTGTTGTCTGCTGCTCCATAGACCAGGAGGCTGTAATCCATGAGGGAGAGGACTGAGGAAGTTATGGCCAGCCTCAGGGCTTCAGGGGAGGCAGTTCCTGTGGCAATATAGCAGGCCAATACATGAGTTGACAGCAGATCAGAGTATGGATATGGTCATGAAAGGAGAGAGCAGAGTCAAAGATTATGCCAAGGTATTTATATGTGCTGACTTGTTAGGGGATGAGTTTACTGGACAGGACAGGAAGGGGAGTCTTTGTATTTATTTTGGCTGTGTGAGGCAGAGCATGACATTTGTCTTTTAGGTTAAGCACAAGCCTGTGGAACAAGAACCAGCATTCCACCTTGATAAAGGGAGTTTTGGAGGGCTCGTTGGAGGTGGGCTGGGTCCTGATGGGATGTGAAGAGGACCACATCATCTGCATATAAGAGCATTCTTTCTAAACAGGTGTTGGGGAGCACGTTCAGGTATAAACTAAAAGCAGCGGCCCCAGGATGAGCCCCATGGGACTCCTGAGCAGACCTGGTGGCTGCTAGAGAGTACTATTAATTTTCACACACTGTGATAGGGATGTGAGGTAGTTGGTGAACCAGGCCAGGGTGCCCTGCAAGAGGTATAGTTGTGAGAAGGTGGATATAAGAAGGGATGGCAGGCGGTATCAAGGCTGTAATAGGTCAATGAAGACTGCACCTGTGAGGTGTCCACAGTCAAGAGCAGTGTGAATAAAATTAGAAAATCTGAGGTGGGCAGTAGTGGTATGCCCCCAGCAGAAGCCATGCTGCTCTCTATGCAGAGGAGATTATGAGTGGTAAGGTAGTCAGCAAGTTGGTCAGCTACTATCCTTTCTAAGTCTTTGGGGGGTCGAGTATTACCTGTAGTTCCAGGAGGAGGCACGGTCACCACCTTGTGTATTGGGGTGATAACCACAGTTTTCCAGGCATGGGGGAACTGGCCAAGGCAGAGGGAGCATTGAGTAAGCAGGTAAGAGGTGAGAGTACCACCTCCAGGACACGACATAGAAGTTTGGAGTCCAGCAAGTCATGATTGTGGCTGACACCATTTAGAGCATTGAGCAGGTAGGGCTTGGCTTCATGAGAGGTGAGGCCCAGAAGTAAAAGGGAGTAGGGGAGAGGGAAGGAGGGTGGGCAGGGACAGGGTTGAAGAAATTAGTGGGAGTACTGCACTGAAGTCTGAAAAGGTGGCATTAAAGCTGTTGGCAATACATTGTGGATTGTGGAGACTGAGCTATTAATGTTGAGTTGGGAGGAGGGTAGGTGTGGCTTTCTCATTAAGTTTTTTTATGTTGTCCCAGAACTTATGGGCAGAGCCCCAGGAAAAACAGAAGTGGACCTGTAATAGTCCACTTTGCTGAGGAAGGCCCGTGCATTTGTTGCATGTGGCACTGTAGGCTTGTCTGTCTGTGGATTTGCCAGACTCGATTGCCCTGTGCCAGAGGTTGTCCCTATGGTGCATTTGGTTGATTAGGGAGAGGTAATCCAAGGAGTCGTGCTTTTAATAGTCAGTTTAGAGAGGAGCCAAGATGTCGCTAGCCGCATTAAAAGAGTGGACAAAGTAACTGAGGGTAGTGCCAATGTCAGTGGCTAGTTTAATAGGTGACCAGTCCCAATGGGTAGATGCTGTCTTAGTTGAGTAAGTTTGCGGGTCACAGGCACCACCAGTAGACATATCTGGGTATGGGCTTCTGTGTCTTACAGGACCAGGAGAAGATTATTGGGAATGGTCACTTAGGCCATTGGGCAGAACAGTGGTTTCTGTGTTTTATGGGGTCTGTTAGTGAGGACGATATCCAGCAGGGTGGCTGGTTAGGTTAGTTGGGTGTCCGGTAGCGGGTGACCATTTGAGTGAGGTCAAGGACTGCTATAGTACCTTTGGCCTGGGAGGCTGAGCTGGTGAGCCAGTTGATATTTAGATCACCTATTATAATTTGTTCTACTTTGGTAGCATGGGGGACAAAGGCAGCGGTGATTATGAGGGGGCTCTGGAGGTGCCTGGGGTGATTTTGAGGAGATGTCCTGGGTGCCTTATTCCAGCTGGGGGGGCATGCCCTGCAGGAAGTCATGAAGGTATATGGCACAACCCTCCACATTTCCCATCTCTGTCATGCCTGAAGAGAGTACCGAGGTAGGGTAATAAAGGAGTCTGGGGTGGACTTGGAGAGCCACGTTCAATGAGTGCCAAAATATCTGGTTGGTGCTAGGCAATCCAGGCTTGGAGGACAGAAAACTTATTTAAGAGACTACAGATGTTTATAGAGGCAAGGCGGAGCCCTGCAAATGGTGGCATTTGGGTGGGGTCAGCAGTAGTGGGTCCTGGGTTGGGGTGGACATTTCCTGACAGCAGAAGGAGGAGAGATCACTCTGAGAAGAGCCAGGTGCTGCCTATGGTGAGTGGGAGGTTGCCATATATGTAGTCTGCACACCAGGATGGGCAGGGATGGGAAGGAAGCAGAGGAAGGGGATGGCAGGTGAGAGCAGGGCCAGGGGAGCCTGGAGATGGGGACAGGGGGGAGTGTACCAGGGGTACAGGGGTGGGGAGTGGTAACAGTAGGGATTCAGTAGTGATAGAGTGTGGGGCAAGACTGGAAATGTAATATGGGGAGTAACAGCTGTGGTGTGAAACCAGAGGGGCAGCCAGGGTGTCTAAGAGTAGGAGGATTAGCATGAGTGGAATTAGAAGGGCAGTGAACGGGTGGCACTAGGGATGGCCATTGCAGGAGCATAAGAGGAAAGAAATACTTCCAGTATTGTGGCAGTCCATTTGGCACTGGGGTGAGAGCCACGGACTATGGTACAGTGGGTACAGGATTCAAGACCCAGGAGGGAACTTGGTCAGGACAGGTGAGAACTGGCTGGCCAGGGTCCAGAAACCCCAAAAAGAGTGGTTCAATGAGGAGGAGGGGTACAGTAGTGACTCCTAGTGGCCACTGAGAGGAGTGAGCATAGGTGCAGGGTAGTGAGATAGTAGAGTGGAGTAAGGATAGAGGGTGGAGACAGGCAAAGAGAGAGAACTGTGCTACCACCTAGGGGTGGAAGCGTATAACCTGCAGAGGAGATACAGAGACTTAGAAAATAATATGGCAGGAAGTCACATGGCCAGGGTGATCCTTAAGTTAAGGGTCACCCCTGGGTGGGAAGGTGGCTGGGGCGGACAGGGCATTCGGACGCAGAGCCAACGGGCTAATGCCCCCACACAGAATGTCAGGGAAATGTAGCCAGAATTACCTTTAGCAGGCGAAAGTCCCTCTGTCCCTAGAGCAGTGTGGAGAAGCAGGTGGTTTCTGTGGTAGGATGAGGTTCCTGGGCTGCCTAAATACAAGGGAGACAAAGGGGACATTAGTATGCAGAGGGAGGGTGTGGAGAGGGGGGCCCTGCACACAGGCTGCTGGCTGGAGGTTGGACTGCACATGTGCGACGCCGGTGCAGCACAGGGCCAGATGGAAGCTTAGCGGGGATCTGAGGAGAATGCTACCACCATGAAGTAGGCCTTGTTGGCCCTCGAGGCAGGTAGGAACAATAATGGTCACAACAGTGGAACAGAAACACTAGATGGCAAGCAGCTGTAAACAGACTATTCTCACAATTGAGCTAACATGCAAACCCCTAATTAGGCAGTAGCTAGTGCAAGTGCTAGAGCATGCTGTAAAGTCAAAGTGAGAGACCATGACCCTGAGGTCTTTTTTTTTTTTTTATACTTCTTTTATTTTCTCTTAGCATCTTAATACATACACATCATTTCTATATCAGTGTATACCTTTCAGCTTTTCAATACTTGCAACCAAATAACAATGTTTACCATATACAATATGCATTTTTAACTTAAAAAACTCTAGCCTAAATTATTTTTACTTGATATCACCCATCTTATTTAAGACTAATTATCTTAAAAGCAAAATGTATTCTATTTTGTGTACATTATGTTGTAGTCCATTAACATTCCAGCCACCTTTAATGTATAATTTCATTTCTTTCTTACAGGTACCTTTGAAGGAAAAGGTCAAGAAACATCTCATCATTTCGGCTGAGACCCTTTCTCCTGCAACTTTACCCTATTCTATTTAATTTATTTATTCTTTTCCTTTCCGTTCTGTTACCCTTCAATAAAGGAAATCACTCTGTTTAATTGTCTGTATTTCTGATTTTTGTTCAGTTATCAAAACCTTTTCCTTATTTATTTGCTCCTGGTTCCCTACAATTGTGTAGGGGGGGATATCAGGAGACCCCTGTACACTCTTCTGCCAATCTTCCCAGTTCATATATCATCCACACTCTCTGACTCTAGATTGACTACAAGCTACTCTCTTTATTTTGGTTCCTAGTTATGAAATTTTAGGTCTTCTCTCCCCCTCTCTCTTTCAGTTAGGGACAACTCCCATCTGTTCCACCTGTTTTCAAACTGTGGTCGGTTTTGCCTAAGTGAGTAAGTGACCCTCCCTAGCATTTTTATCCCCTCTACCAACTCTTTCCACTCCTCCACCGTAAGCATGGAGCAAGCCACCTTCTGGAAATTGCTTTTCCAGGTGTGGCTATCAATATGTTCCACAGATATCATGCCTCTTTCCCTAAGGTCTTCTGGATGCAACCCTAGTATCATGTGTTCCAGTCCTAAAGGGATTCTATACTGAACATTTCCCTCATGTGCCCTTGTATTTCCGTCCAGAATTCCCTTAACTCAGGACATTGCCAGAAGACATGTTTGATTAGCTATCAACGATCCACAGTTTCTCCAACAACTAGTGGTGATAGATTTATGCCAACTAGCCATCTGAGTTAGTACCTTAAAAATCTGCCCTTAGTTTCCATAAAATTCCTTCCACCCTGGAAGGGACGTTGTACTCCATGGGCTGGATATTCAAACTCAGCCATTCTGTGGCGCAAGCCCTGCGCTGCACAAAATAGTTGCGAGGGGTGGCGGGCGATATTCAATGGAGTTGCTTATTGAGCAACTCCTTTGAATATCACCGCCACAGCCACTGTGCATGGCACAGTGGAACTTGCGCTACCGCAAGTGGTCAGAGTGGAGCATTCAAATTGCAGTGGCGCAGTACCATTGCACCATGCGCAAATTTCACATATTCAAAGGTGACATGCAAATGGGGCCATAATTCATGCAAGGTACAGGGTGGGCCATTTGCATCTATTTATGCCCCATTTGCATGCCATTAGCATGCAGGTGCACTGATCCCTGAGGACTTAGCCTGGCGCCCTGCCAGGCAGCAGCATCGAGGGGACCGATGCCCCTGCAGCCCGATCGCGGGCATAAGTGTAAAATCCCCTCCCACCAGCCTGATCACGGGCAAAAGTGTAAAATAAACCCACCCCCACCAGCCCGATCGAGGGCTGCAAAGTGTTCAAACCCCAAGAACATATCCCTGGTGGTCCAGTGGACCTCGAAGCCCGATCGCGGGCTGCAAAGTGTTCAAACACCCCAAGAACATATCCTGGTGGTCCAGTGGACCTCAAGCCCGGTCGCAGGCTGCAAAGTGTTCAAACACCCCCAAGAACATATCCCTGGTGGTCCAGTGGACCTCGAAGCCCAATCGCGGGCTGCAAAGTGTTCAAACAGCCCCCAAGAACATATCCCTGGTGGTCCAGTGGACCTCGAAGCCCGATCGTGGGCTGCAATGTGTTCAAACACCCCCAGGACCACCTACCCTGGTGATCTAGTGGCCCCACCCACCCACCCAGGAAACCCCACCGCCCGCTCCCCATCAGCCAGCAGGCGGCAGCATCCCACCCACCTGCCGCCCGCCGCCCGCCGACTGACTGTCTGGTAGGGCTGCACGCCCATTGGTGCAGAGCAAAGCCAATGGGCATGCAGCCCATACCGCATAAGAGTCCAGATATGTGAATTCATTCATTCATTCACATTGTGTATGGGGTATGGTCAGTTATCACAGCACTACCTATCCAACTATCTCTTACTCTGGTCATCAGTTCTTTTGGTAGGAGAAAGTAGTCTAACCTCGAGTAACTCTTGTGAGGGGAGAAAATGTGTAGTTTCTTTGTTTGGGATGCCCTGCTCTCCACGCATCCACATATCCTATCTCCCCAAAATTTAAATAGTTTCTTTGAGACCCCTCTTTCCCTTCTACCATCTACGCCGTACTATCCATGTCGGGTCCAACGTTATGTTTAAGTCCCCCACAATAACTTGCCCTTCCACCCACTCCTGCAGTTTGAGCAAAATGGTTCTGTAAGTTTGGAAGTTTGCGCTGAGGTGGTACATATACCGATGCTAACGTTGACATTTTCCCTGATATCTACCTTTCAGAAACACATATCTCCCTCTTTGTCAATCTGTTTATCTATTACTTCAAATATTGTTTTATTTGGTATCAATATTGATACCCCCGTCTCCCTCGCCCATAAGAGGCACTAACTTCATAGTTAAAACCCAGCTTCCCAATTTAGTGTGTTCTAGAGGGAGAGATGTGTCTCTTGCAATAAAATAAAATCGGGTCTCTCCTTTCTCAACATTACCAATACTTTGCTCCTCTTAAACGGGTTTGTCAGCCCATTGACATTAAAGGAGCATATCACAGTTGTTTATCCATTCTTGTACCCTTTCATATCTTTCAGTACCATATCAGACCCTTTATCTCTGTTCCTTCATGGCATCTCATACAATATACTATTCCAGTAGCTTTGTTTAAGTACATTTGCTTTAATGTTATTTCTATTTGAATTAGGCTTATCTAACTTTAAAACAAACATTAAACACGTTTCCAAATTCTACTGGGTACCTCTTAGCCAATAACCCCTCTAATCCTTAATAATTGAGTAGTGTAACCAATAGAAAACTTATATGAGCAACAACTTTTAACAACCTCGTTGCTTCCAAGGTAGGGGCTCCCAACAATGTGGTGCCCTTGGTCTGCCCTATGCTAGATTGAGATTGGCAGCTACAGAGGGTTACCAATCTCTTTTCTCAGAGAGTTCCCTCCATGAAAGCCTCCAAAAATGGTGGCATCGTCAATAAGCAAGCGCCACCGTACAGTCAGGCAACCCAAATTCGATTGTAGCAGGACCAAATTTGTATCCCTCCTTCACCTCCCACCTCGCTTATTTAAGATTTCTATAACCCTCCCCAGACCTTTCCTCTGCTTTTCCATTGTTGCCTTAGACTCATTTCAAAGCAACAAAAAAAAGAAGAAAATTCTGGGAGGTTCTGCAGTAAACCTGTCTTTTGCTTTTACTGAATTAAAATCTTCTTCCTCCCTGGGTAGTATTACTTCATTTATAGGAGTCAGCCTTTGCTATCCTGAGCTTGGCCCCAGCTCCCACCTGCCCATCTTCATCACCCCAACACCCCCCATAACATCAGCCTACCCAACCTCTCCCTTCCTGTCTCAATATCTCCCCTGCCTTCATACTTTTCAAAGTAAATGTCCTGTACAAATCCATTCAGTTCTGTCTAAAAGTGGTACCTGCATAGCTCTTATGCTGCACTTATTCGGGAGTGGGAAAGATTCTATACTCAGGAAAAGGAAGGGAGGATAAAACAAGAGGTGGGAAGGAGGACATGGAGACGAGGAAAAGGAGAACAAACTGGGGAGGAAGAACTGAGAACGGAGGGGGACAAACCAAGAGATATATATCTAGTCCAAATCTGGTCCAAGGTGAGTCCTTTTGTTTGGAGCTTCAGTTCTAAGTGCCTTAGTCCATAACCTCAAAGTTAATTTCCGTTCACAGTGGAAAAACCCGTAGGAAGTAGATCAAGACAGTTTGTTCACCTGCCAAACATTCTTTGTTCATCTCTCATTCTCTGGAGCTTAGTGGGGGCCTCGCTGTGTTCCTTTCTCGCCCATACCCTTATCTTCTCAAGGGTCTCCTGGGTAACTTTGTTGTGGCTCCTCTTGCTGCATTTCTGGTTGAAACCAATCCGACAGAAACACTTGCCTTCTGCCTATTCGCTCCACGTCATCAGCCGCCAGTGCAATTCCTCTCTGCTTCATTGCCTCCAAAGCCTTATGGGTGACCCATATATTTGTGTGCCCTCCTGCCAGAATATTCTTAATTTTGCAGGAAAAGGGGTCTGAAAACTGATCCTCTCTCTCTCAGTGCATGCAGTATCAGGGTGTATTGCTGTCTGGCTTGTTGAATCTCCATTGGATAGTCATGATCCAGCATTATTTTAGATGAAAGGTATGTTAATTCTTTCTTAGCTCTACGTAAAATATCTTCTTTTACTTGATAGCTTGCTACAAGAAATATTATGGAGCATGGGCGTGCTTTCAGGTCTTGGGGCCTTGATCCCAGCACTCAATGGGCTCTTTCTATCTTTAGGTCATAATTTGGTGGAAGCTCTAAATATCCCAGAGTAGGTTTTCGATAAAGGCTGCTACTGAGTCATCTCAGCACCTTCTGTTAGGCCATAAAGTCTTAGGTTATTTCTTTTGGAATCTGCTCTCCAGGTCAATGGTCTTGGTCTGCAATGCCATTGCTTGCTGTATCAACATACCAACCACATGGCCTAGGCAAGTGAGTTACATCCTCTATCTCTGATATTCTTGTTTCTGCCTCCTCAATTCTATTATCCAGTTTCAACAGTTGAGTAGATAGCCCTTGTAGATATTTTTTGTTTCTAGTCTGGATGAGCGAATCTCCTGTAGTATTGTTTCATAGCATGATCATGTCAATTTATCCTGCTCCCCCTCAGTATCATAATCCAACCCTCACATACTGCTTGGCAAGCGGCTCCAGTTATGTGGCCTGTGTCCCTCGGTAATCCGGTCTCCACCTGCTGTTTTTTGCTGTCCCAGTCTACGTTGAACCATGCTTGTCTCTCTTATGAGGATCTCTGGATATATTTTGAGGTTATTTTGTTTCATATTGTCTGAGTGGGGTTTTAATTCCTAATTTTGTCAGGCGGTAGGAGTCTTCAGGTTGAGCTGCCTAGCTGTCTGTGGCAGAATCGAAGTCTCGACCCTGAGGTCTTAAAGCTCTGGTGAAACCTGTATGTTCCAACTGTGGTCCAGATCCACAGTTACAGTGGTAAAATCAATCAGTACAGTTCAGAGGGTGGAAAATGTCTATAACACTCCCATAGAGAATGTGCAGGAAAGGTAGCCAGAATTACTATTAGCAGGTGCTGAGTCCTCTGTCCCCTAGGGCAGTGTGGAGAAGCAGGTGGTGTCAGTGTGGTAGGATGGGGTTCCTGGGCTGCCTTTGCAGGCACCAAGTTCCTTTGTCCAACTAGAGCAACGTGGAGAAGCAGGCAGTTTCTGTGTGGTAGGATGGGGCTCCTGGGCTGCTTTTAACAGGCACCAAGTCCCTCTGTCCCCTAGATCAGAGTGGAAAAGCAGGCAGTTTCTGTGTGAATTACTGTGCAAATTTATTTGTTTATTTGCTTTTGGTATCCGGTGGGTGCACTAGGCATAAGAATGCCTATTTTCAGGCACGACCGGAGGAGACAAGTTGAAATACATGAGTGTACATGTGACACAGCACATGAGATATGCAACACAAGTGAGGGAGGGGATCGCATGCAATCAACTTTAGGGTTAGGAGAAATGTTTTTCAGCATGATTCAATCAATACAGTTTGGACAGTCAGAGAAACAGTAATGCAGAGAAAATAACACGTGAGAAAAACAGGCATTGCAAAGAAAAGTACATACAACATACAATAAGTGCCATTATGTAACCATTGGATTAGGAGAGTAGAAAAGGGAGAAAGCAGGAGGGAGAGTGGTGTGAAGCAGAGGAAGAGGGTCAGGGATGAGAAAAAGCATGTAAGGAGGGTTATACGAGAGGTGGAGAAAGGTGTCAGAGGAGTAGTTGCCTGGGGCGCTGAGGGCAGGGAGAAGGATGGTCTAAGGTAGATGAAAGCAAGTGCAGGGGTTAGTAGCAAGTAGATGATCACAGTGATGTTTCTTGAAGCTAGCATGGGTGGGAGATTGATGTATAGTTTGAGGTATGGAGTTCCAGTACTTTGGAGCTGTGTATGAGAAGGCACGTGCACCCATATTAGTTTTGCATCTAGGGATATGGAGGGTGGCTTTGTCAGTAGATCGGAGACCATAGAAGAGGGTTGTGAGTGAAGCAGAGAGGCAAGTGATTCAGGGAGGCCTGATCTGGCAATACCATCGATTAGAGAGCCATAGGACTGAGTCGATGGGCAGAGGGGCAAGGCCATTTAGGGTCAGCATAGAGCTGGCAATGTTGTTTATCATGGAGATGCTAAGGCATAGTGGCAGATTGTATTATAAGTGGTGTGCCATTTATGGAGGGAGGACTTTGTGGCAGATAGGTAGGTGAATATTGAGAAAAGCAGGGATGAAGTATGGGGCCCTGGGGAGCCAGCGATGTATAGGCGTGAGGTCAGATATGACTGAGTTGAAACTACAGCCTGTTTCCTGTCAGACAGATAACCATTAAACCAGGCCACTACATGGCAGAAAAGCCATGGAAACATAGTTTCACAGGAGGAGGGTATGATTGACCATATCAAATGCCTTTATTAAATATGAACACCGCACCTGTCAGGAAGCCCAAGTCCATAGAAGCACAGATGTCATTTGTGAGTTTGAGAGTGCGGTGGACATGCTGTGATCTTTGCAGAAGCCATGCTGGGAACAAGAGAAAGGTTATGCTTCTGAAGATAATCTATGGATTGAGTTGCCACTAATTTTCCAAGATTTTGCTAAGCACAGAGAGAATAGCTATGAATTCGGTAATTAGTGATTTCTTTAGGATCACCCTTTTAGGGATGGGTGTAATTCTAGCTATTTTCAGATATTAGGAACTGTGCCATGGCAAAATGACAGGTTAAAAATTTTGTTAGCGGGAGGCTATGAGAGGGCAGCAGCTTTCAGGAGCCTAGGTTCCAAACCATCAGACCCCAAGCTGGTGCTGTCAGGGATTAAGAGTACCAGCTTTAGAACTTCATTTCTTGTGATGGTCTGGAATCTAAGCGAAGGATGCGTGATTAGAGGTACCGCATCCTGGAGGGGAGCAGAGTGTCTGGAGGAAAGAGGCCAGGTAGCTAGATATGTCAGAGAAATGGCAATTGAAGGAGTTGGCGATTGTCACAAGATTATTGCAGTGAATGCCATTCAGCAGCATATCACTTGCAGTGGCCATATGATTAGCTCAAGGAGAGTTTTAATGGTTGACCAGAATTTCTTGAAGTCACCTGCAGCTTTTGTTAGTAGGTCTTTGCAGAAGGAGCTTTTGATAATCTAATGTTCCTTTTGCAGGTAATTCTCAGTAACCTGTAGTCATTATAGTCAGACTGCAGCCCTGAGATCTTGAATACGCCACCACGTTTGTCCTAGCCCTAATTTGCATGAGGAGGCCTTTAGTTCAAGTTTTTGCAGGATGAACTCCATTGAGCAAGCTCATTCACAAGGAGGTCCTGAGACATTTACACAGACATGTGGACATTACACAATGGTATCATTGGCTATAATTAAACAAAGTGCACACATAGATCACTATAGATATTTCATGATAAGGTATAACCTAGCAGAGCAAAGTCCAGTTACACATTGTTTCTTTATGTCTAAGCTATATAAGGGAAGGATTTTTTTTTTGTACATGTAACTCAGATAGGGGCTATAAAAGAAAAATGGTTAATGTGCAAGGACAAGAGAGAATGGATAGTTAGAAGGGCATGGTAGAAAATTAGCAGGAAGGAAGGCTGGGGTTAGGAATAGTAGGGGGTAAGATGTAGGTAGGAGGACTGTGGGGCAAAAGAGCAGTAAGAGCAGGTAAAAGGGGTCATATCATTTAGCAAATATAAGTCTTATGCTGGTTAGGCAGTTTTGTTCCTGGCTTGGAGAGGACAAGGATGTTTGGTACACATGTGACTGACTAGAGTAGGGAGTAGGCTTAGTGGCAGCTGCAATAGCTTTTATTTTAGAAACTGCTAATGCTTTGTAGAAATTAATTGAGACAACGCTGGTTAGTTTCAGTATGGGTTGAAGATGGTTCAAAAAGTAGGAAGGGCATACAAAATAGCTCATTGGCCAAAGGTAGTATGAGTCCTAGGTACAGCTAGCAGTATGTAGTCTGATTTTCTAAGGAGTATACACTGTGGGAGATGTGGATAAGAGCGTTATGTAGCTTGGTAGTTTGTGAAGGAGTATCTTAGGGTCCAGATACCAGCATGGAGCAGGCGTCTGTTGGCAAGCAAGGTCCAGCCAACAGCTGCGTAAATCATCACAGTAGTGGGTTCAGTAAGGGAGCTAGTAATGAACCCAAGGCACGTACAGGGAGAATGTCCAGCTTACTTAGGTTTGAGATTGCAGAGGAGTTATAGATTAAATCCGTAATCAAGTAAGGAAGGAATGTGGCCTGGATAAGCCTGGTTCGGGTTGCAAGAGGAAAGAGACCTGTTTCTAAAAAGAATCCTAACCGTGCTTTGAGCCTCTTAAATAAGTCCTCAATATGGTCATTAAAAGCTTATTGTCTATCCAAATGCCAAGATATTTAAATTTAGGTATGACTTCCAAGGGTTCTCCCAGGGAGGTAACAGTAAGTCCTTCAGAAGGGCAGGGAGAGTTCCAAGGGAGGTATTACATGAAAAATCATTGCCTTAGTTTTCTTGGCATTTAGAAGAATCTTGGCTTTAATGAGATTGCTTTGAGCTGAGCAAGTCAGCTTGCAACACTTCATTAACTTCCGATAAGGTTGTGCCTGTCGGTATACAATACTGTATCTTCCGCAAAGAAATGCAGGATGGAATTCATTATGTATGAATCAAGATCATTGATATACAGAGGAAAAAGGATCAGGCCTAGAATGGAGCCTTGGGGACTCCCTGACAATCGGGAGGAAGGCTGAGAGTAGACCATCAGCTTTGACTTTTGAACCCTTCCAGAAAGATAACTGATAAACCATTGTGCGGTAGATGGAGTGGCACCTAAATTAGTAAGGCAGGTAATTAGAAGGTGATGGTCAACAGTATTAAATGCTTTACTGAGGTCTAGAAAGACTGCACCAGTAATCTTCTTGGAATCCACAGCAGAAACCCAGTCATTAGTGACTTTAGCCAATGCTGTGATAGAGCTGTGTTTAGACCTGAAACCAGATTGTGCTGGGTTTAGGAGTGAGTAAGTTTCAAGATGATGTTTTAGTTGGTTATAGATCAGCTTTTCTAAAACTTTAGAGAGAATAGGCAAGATGGAAATGGGTCTGTAGCTGTTTAAATCACAGGGGTCTCTGATTTGAAGACAGGAAGAAATGTGGTGATTCCAGCCCCAACCTACACTTTGGGGCTCCACTAGTAGAACCATCTCCTCATCTGAAACTCATCATTTTCTGCAATCTGGCCAATTTAACCAACTTGGTTTATGCATGATCTCTCCATGATAGACTGGTCTCCCATCTACACCTCAGCTAATGCTCAGACAGCTTTGATCACTTCCTGGCCCAGTTTGGTCTTCTTCAAGACACCCATGCTCCCAGCGTCACACTTAGTTAACCACTTTGTTTGAGTTCCACCCACACGACGTGTGACATGGGGAGCATGGTGTCTGGAGAAGACCAAACTGGGCCAGGAGGTAGTCTAGGCTGTCTGGGCATTAGCTGAGGTGTAGATGAGAGACCAGTCTATCAAGGAGAGATCATGCATAAACTGAGTTAAGTTAAAATTGGCCAGATTGCAGAAAGTGATGAGTTTCAGAGGAGGAGATGGTCTACTAGTGAGCATCAAATGGTAGATTGGGGTGTGATCACTTGTTGCATCTGCAAGGGTACCAGCACAGACTATACTGTCAGGGTGGTTTGTGAGGGCCCAGTTGACGAGTGTACTGGACCTGGAAGGGCCATGACCCTAGTAGGATCTGTGACTAGTTGGTGAAGGTTGTGGCCTTGTACCCGCGATGTGAGAGGACAGGTTGGATTTACCAGTCCAGTTTAGGTTTAGGTCCCCATTATAAGGACTTCATTATGGCTGATGGTATTGTTCACTTGGGAGAGGAGTTCCTCAAGACAGGTGATACCACTACCAGGAGGTTATAGGTGCAGACTACGTGTAATTTCTTGGAGCCAAGTTGTAAGGTTGCATTGACTGCTTCACAGTGTGAGAGTATGGGTAAGATATTACAGTGCAGTAACAGATGAGATTTATAGAAGATAGTGACACCACCACCATGCTTTGATGAGGGCCTATCTTGCCTGATTAGGTTGTAATTTGGTATCGAGCAGAGGTGACCAGGGGTGGAGGTATTAACCATGTTTCAGATAGGCAAAGGATATCAGGGTTATGTTGAACAACCCACGCCTCAAGTTCCATTAAATTATGAGGAAGGCTCCTAAAATTCAGGTGAACAATACAGAGGCCCGTGGTGTCCTTCCAGATTGTATCAGAGTGGGGTAAGTAGCTTTCAGTCCCTGGGTTTAGTTCAATTTCCCCAGCTAACATTAAGGCTAGAGTAGCAGGTACCACAGTTTACAGCAGATGAAAGGGACAAACAGGGTGTGTTTACGGTGTGGATTTATGCAAGGTGTAGGTTAAGTGGTAGATGAACTTATAATGAACAAATAGTGTTGAGGTGTCTAGAGGCATGTGAGATAGTATAAGCATGTTGGAGAGCTTAGAGCTCTCAGGTTAGGTGTAGTGAAGGTTCAAGGGAGTGGGCAGTATAGTAAAGGAGCCAGAGAGGGGTTGCAAAAGTAAAACTTAGCATGAAAATTACACAAGGATTTATAGTCATGTTTTGTTTACTAAGAAGGCCATTTGTATGTTGGGTATGTAGGAAGTTGAGCTAGACTTAATTACAATAATGTTAGATCTGGTTACAGGATTTAGGCAGAAATACACTCTTCAGGGTTTATTTGCAGGGTTATGTTTGAGGAAGCAGAAATGGTTTTGAGACAATTATTGAATGCCCTCTTGTGGTAAAGAAATATTGCCTGCTAATGGGAAAGTGAGGAGATAGTTAATTTTCTACTGGGCATGGCAGCCTATAGCTCGCTATATAACTGATGCCGTCTAAGGGTGAGAGTGGTGGGGGGTGGGTGGGGAGCAGCAGGTAATGGCTGCAGAGACTACAGAGAGTGAAAGTGTAGTCAGCTGAGGTCGGAGCAGCGCTGCTGCCGGAGGCTGACAGAATTGATCAGAGCACTTGAGGTAGGAGCTCAGGAGATCTCCAACTATTTTCAGCCAAGTTTAACTTTTCAGCCACAAACCACATTTGTGGGCCCCTAGGACACTAGTCAACTGGATAGACTGCACAGCTTTTAATTTACAGGCAGTTTACAATTTCAGTCAGTAGCTTTTATTTACAGGCACAGCTGGTTCTCTTGATAGTGCAGCACTGAGAGAGAGCAGTTTCTAAGTTAGGCAGCCTCAGGAGCACACTGGGCAGCTATAAATTAATGTTGCCCAGTGAGTAAGAACCCCAAATAAACTAACTGCTACTCTTGATTTTGCTGCCTCCTCGGATAAGTTAGCTATTAAACAGCCTCAGGAAAATAATTAAACATGTAGTCTGGGTTACCAGGAGTTAATTTAAATCTGTGCAATTAAGTTAAAATTGTTAAAATTGTCCCAGTCTTGTATTAAAGTTTCCTAATTACAACACATGGCTTTAGGATAGTCAGTGGCAGGAATTGAGAAACAAAAAGCGACTCTAAAAGTGCCAGATTTGAAAATCAAGGGCTGAAGCTGTCCATTGCTGTACCTGGTGGATTTCTCAGCGGGTGGTCCAACAGGAGCTCTATGGGCAGAAAGCCCTGGGCTTGGAGGGCGGGGGCTGAGGAGAGAAATAAATAGGGAGGTGAGTGGGAGGTTACAAGGAGAGGAAACAAGGACTAGAGAATCAAGTTACAGAGAGAAGAAAAAGTATGGCTTGAAACACAGGGGGTCAGACAAACAGTGTAATGGGGCAGACTGAAATTAGAGTAAGGTTAGGGGAATTCAGAAAGTATAAAGGATATACAGAAAAGAAGCAGTGAAAATATTTACCACAGCAGTTGTTAAATGTTTGTTATACTATTTAAAACCTCAACTGAAAGTTTTGAGCACAAAGCAGCAAAGATTCCATACATAATTACTTGACACACAAACTGCACTCTTGTAAGTGTATCCCTGTAAATCTTCTATCTGTATCAACTAGCTTCACAAATTATTACATAAAAACTCATGTAGAGCTGTTTAGCTCTAAACTCCTACTGACCACTTAGACTATAAAGAAAAATAATTAGAAACAAGACAGCTAAAAGTGTAGTCAGCTGAGAGTTGGAACAGCACTGAGAGAAATGGTCAGAGCACTTGAGGTGGGAGCTCAAGAGATCCCCAGCTATTTTCAGCCAAGTTTAACTTTTCAGCCACAAGTCACTTTGTGGGCCCCCAAGGACACCAGTCCACTGGATAGACTCACGCAGCTTTTAATTTACAGGCAGTTTACATTTTCAGTCAGTAGCTTTTCATTTACACGCAGGGCTGGTTCTCTTGATAGTGCAGCATTCAGAGAGCGCAGTTTCTAAGTCAGGCAGCCTCAGGAGCACTTTGAGCAGTTATAAATTAATTTTGCCCAGTGAGTAAGAAACCCAAATAAACTAGCTGCTACTCTTGATTTTGCTGCCTCCTCAGATAAGTTAGCTATTAAACAGCCTCAGGAAAATAATTAAACATGTAGTCTGGGTTACCAGGAGTTAATTTAAATCTGTGCAATTAAGATAAAATTGTTAAAATGTTCCCAGTCTTGCATTAAAGTTGCCCTAATTACAATACATGGCTTTAGGATAATCAGCGGGAGGAATTGAGGAAACAAAGCGAGAACAGAAAAGCGCCAGATTTGAAATTCAGGGCAGAAAGGCGTCCATTGCTGTACCTGGTAGATTTTTCAGCGGTAGGTCCCATAGCAGCTCCGTGGGCAGAAAGCCCCTGAGGTTTGGGGGCTGGTGGATTTCTTGGCAGGCGATCCCACAGCAGCTCTGTGGACAGAAAGCCCCTGGGGTTTGGGGAGACTGGTGGATTTCTGGCAGGTGGTCCCAGCAGCTCTGTGGGCAGAAAGCCCTGGGGTTTGGGGGCTGCTGGATTTCTCAGGGGGGTTCCCCATAGCAGCTCTGTGGACAGAAAGCCCTGGGGGTTTGGGGGCTGGTGGATTCCTCGATGGGTGGTCCCACAGCAGCTCCATGGGCAGAAAGCCCTGGGTTTTGGGGGAGGCTGGTGGATTTCTCAGTGGACAGTCCAACAGCAGCTCCATGGGCAGAAAGCTCCTGAGGTTTGGGGGCTGGTGGATTTCTCGGTGGGTGGTCCCACAGCAGCTCTGTGGGCAGAAATCCCTGGGGTTTGGGGAGGCTGGTGGATTTCTCAGTGGGCAGTCCAACAGCAGCTCCATGGGCAGAAATCCCTGGGGTTTGGGGGTGGCTGGTGGATTTCTCGGTGGGCGGTCTCACAGCAGCTCTGTGGGCAGAAATACCTGGGGTTTGGGGGGCTGGTGGATTTCTCGGTGGGCAGTCCCACAGCAGCTCTGTGGGCAGAAATCCCTGGGGTTTGGGGAGGCTGGTGGATTTCTCAGTGGGCGGTCCCACAGCAGCTCCATGGGCAGAAAGCCCCTGATTGCTGAGCTTATATGATGCTATTTGCACTTCTGGGTAACATTGATTAAGTGTACTATTGTACATATTGTAGGATTTGTATGATGATTTTTATTATTGTAAGAATGAATGAAATTTATCTTTTGATTGTTAGTATGATCTAATGTAAGAAACCATATTTGTTGTGTCTGTGTCCTTTGTAATTCCTTCCCCAGGCATGGTTGAAAACGGGTCCTTGGACTCTATCCATTTCTTGTTAAAACTAACAAAATGAAAATGAAAACAGCATATGTAGCTATATTATATTCTTTTCCACTGTCAGTTTGCCACACATTGTAAAAGCATAAATGCTCAAACAATAAAATGTATAGTAAAATAAGAGTTAGAATGATTATATTATGTTTACAATTGTGTTCCATGATTATAGTGACCTCAAACTGTGTTTCTGTGCATCTATTGTCAGTACCAAACATGTATTCTTATATTTATTCACACATGTGGTTTGATATAACAAACTCACAGTTGTTCCAATGGAGCTGCAGCTCTGAGTAGAATAAATATCTAATAAATAGGTGATTTAATACCTTTTAATGGACCAAAAAGTTTCTTCAGAAAGAAAAACCTTGTGGGTTCAAAAGCTCAGAGGTTCTTTTTCTTTTTTTTTTTTTTGTTAAATGTAGTGTACTTTCTTCAATTCAAAAGTGACATTCAGCCAAAAAAAAACCAGCATCAAAACAGATTTATATTTCAAAAGGACCATCCCTCCTGTAACCCCACCACCACCCCACAAGTGGGATAAATAGCAATGAAACAAGCAGATATAAGGACATGACAATGAGTAAAATCCAATCATGAAAAGGAAAAAATAAGACAGAAGAACCCTGTCAGAATAATAATGAAACCATTAACAGAACATGAAAATCCAGCAATAAATTAGCCTCTTGGTGTCGCTGCAGGAAGTAATAGAATATAGGGCCTGCAACCTGCTCCATCTCTTATCATACAAATCTTTCCGTTACGAACACTAGCTATCATCTTTTCCATTTGTAGGTTAGCTAATAGTTCTTGCTGCCACTCAGGATATGAGATTGGCAACTGGTCAGTCCAATGCTGCAAAACTACCGCGTAACAGATAACGAAATCATAGTTATATAATGTTTCTGTTCCTGAACTGCTATCCCAGTGTAGTCCCTGACAAGACAGATTTCTGTCTCAAAAAGCCTGTCTAAGCCTAGGAGAGGATTGGCTCTAGTTTTAATGAGCTTCCATAAGGAAGTCACTGTTGAGCAATCCCAAAATATATGAAGCAGTGAGCCCTCAACCTGCTCACATCTTGTGTGGAGTGGGGCAGCTAATTTGCCCATCTTGGCTAGTTTAAGAAGTGTATAGTATATATTATGTAAAATATAAAACTGAGTGAAGTAAAGCCTGTCATTGGAGATAAATTTATATAAGTCACCCCAAAGTCTAGTTCAGATAAAATTTGATGCGGAAAAGCTGAGTACCAATAGTCAGATTGCCCAGTAATATTAGGGAAAGCTCAGGAAAAGGAAAATGAAGTCTGGGACATGGCATGCAGCTGCGTAAAGTCCATTAGAGACTGCAAGAAATCACCATAGTCACAGAATGAAGGCGAGGACCAAACAAGAAAAGTAACACATGTCATAATTGAAACACTTTAAAATAAGGTGGCCATCTGCTTGAAACAAGGCTAATAACTCTTGACAGGTCATAGTATAACCATCCTTGAGCAGGTCGCACACTATGCCCCACTAGTTGAGGCAACCAAGTCTCTGTCAAAACTGCCCCTCCTATGGTAAAGTTCAGATTATGGAGGATTGGCTGGTTCACATCCATAAGGGAATTATAACAGACATGTTTACAGAGTTGAGCATACACTGTAGAGATGTACCAACCACCGAGTCCTAGTAAAGATTTGAAAGAGACTTGTAATACAGTAGATGGAGATAGCCCGCATCAGTAATCATAGCCTTCTCTAGTTTCAGCCAAATGGGAACATAAGAAGTAGTTCCCTCATCTGAAAGCTGGATGGCCACCAGATGAACTTGCTGGCATGGCTGGCAAAATAATAAAGAAAGAAATTGGGTAACTGAAGCCCTACATGAGCCTTAGGTGCCGGTAATCTATTGTAGGCCCATCTAGCTGGTTTATTTTGCCATATAAAACTAGAGATGATTCTGAGTATACTCTAAGCCAGGTCAAAGGAACAATAACATTCAGAGCATGGAGGGGTAAAACAAATGGGTAGAACATTTATTTTCACTATGTTAATGCGTCCCTAAAGAGTGAGCAGCAAGGATGACCATCTCCTTAGATCTTGCTGAATATGAGCCACCAGCTCATCTAAATTTAACATTTTAAGTAATGCAATACTCTTCACAAGGGTTATCCCAAGATATTTAAGCCGTGTAGAGACCAAGTCAAGCCCATAGCTGTAATGTCAGATTTGGAGACCCCAGGAGTGAGGGGCATAACAGCTGTCTTGTCAACATTGAGTTTCTAATGGGAACATTTTGAATTCCTCAATAAATGGATAGGATTGCAGGAATAGAAATATGGGATTATTAACATGGAGTAGGATATCATCTTCATATGCAGAAAGTAACAATTCAGACTTACCCACTCTCATCCCAGACAAAAATGGAGACTCCTGAAGCTTAAGCAGCAATGGCTCCAAGTAAAGATTCAATAATAAGGAGACATAGGATATCCCTGCCTGGTCCCAGAACAAAGGGGAGACGAGAAGGAAAAACCCTGTTGCACAAATGTTCAAATGGGCAGGAATAAAGAGTCCCAATCCAACCAATAAACTTGGGTGGAAAACCAGATTACCAAGAATGGCAATAAAAAGTTCACTCTATCAAATGCTTTCTCTGCATCCAGGAAGGCTAGAGCAATAGGGGCTCCAGCCCCTGAGACATGCAGAATAGGTGGGACATTTTCAGAGGTGGTCAGCAGGAGGCGGGACTGCATAAAGCCCACCTATTAATGCCTAATAAGGCCCTTCCATACCTTATTGATCCTATTGGCCAAAATGTTGGCTTACATTTTAACATCATAGTTCATAAGCTAGATGGGCCTGTAGCTGGTGACTCTATCTGGGGGCCTACCAGTTTAGGTAAAACCACAGTCAAAGCGTCTAGCAGGGATGGATCCTATACACCAGAGTCACATATATATAAGTAGAAACGATGTAGTAAAGGGACTAATTTTAGAGAAAACATTGTAAAAATTAGGTGAATAACCATCGGGGCCAGGGCTTTGTCAACAGGGAGGGACCAAATAGCCTCTAAAATGCCCTGTTTGGAGACTGACTGATCTAAAAGGGCCTGCTGAATGGGCATTAATAGAAGAAGAAGGATTGTTTGCAGATAGTTTAGTAGGTCACCCTCTGAGGGGGATTGGAAGGGGACCATAAAGATGCTAAAGTTAGATTCACATTTCCTGGTGATATCTCAAGGGGATAGTTTTTGTGCACCATCCACAGCAGAAGTAATGGAGGTGATCATGCAGGATACTGTACCTTCTGTTGGTGGAGATGCAAGGCAAGAAGATGGCCTGCTTTTGCCCCTTGATCTACATATACAGAGAGCATTTTAAAATGGCGTACTCTGCTTTCTCTTGGAGACGCTCATTGCATTTATCTCAGAGTGTAACTAATTCAGTTTGTTCCTCTTCCAAAGTCCTAGGGATAATTGCTTTTCCAACTCCCTAATACGCCTGAGTAAACTCAATAGTTCTGCTTCTCTACTATGTTTCTTCCAGTGGCCAACCTAATAAATTTGCCACCGGAGATAATACTTAAGTGCACTCCACTCCACGTCCCTTGTGTGACAGTATCCCTATTTTGAGTAACAAAATGCTCTATCGACTCTTGTTTTAGCTACAATATCTACATCTTTCAGAAGTTGATTGTTTGACTTCCAAGTAATAGCCACTGAGACTGAGCAGAGGTTTCATGCTCTAACCATATTAGGCATGATCAGACAAAACTTGTGGTGCAATCTTACTGCTCAACACCTCCCCAACATTCTGGCTTATCAGAAAATAATCTGTGAGTGAGTATGAGCCACATACTTGTGAATAAAAAGAATATTCCCATTCAGATGGATACAGAATACGACAAGGGTCGCAAAGCTCCTCTCTATCCATCATGTCACGGAGGGGCACTGAGCAGAGACAGCCCAGCTTGTGTCCGTAAGATCTGTCTAAGTCTGAGGTGATTGTAACATTCTAATCCCTCCCACTATAATCAGAAGTGAAAGAAAAGGCCAGGGGGCTGACAGATTAGTAAAATGGAGGGAGGTCCACATTGGGGCCATACGTATTGCCTATCAAGACCTCCATGTGATCAAGAAGACCCTAATAAACATGTATCTCCCCTGTGAGTTCTCAAGACTCTGCAAATATTAGAATTTTACTTCCCGTGTAATTAGAACATTTACTCCTTTGCTGTTAGCACTGTTACCTGCTGCAAACACCTGCCCAATCACTTGCCACAGGAAGAGAGAGTTCCAAAGCAAGTTGGTTTCGTGTAAAAATGACATTGCAGTGTAACTGTTTATTATGTTTAATAATCTGATATCATTTAACCCTGGAGCAAGCACCCTAACATTCCAGAAAGCATATCTAACAGCCATAGCTATCTCAAATTAGTGCGATACAATAACCATTCAGGGTCCTAGAACTACTAGAAAACATACTAGAAGATATTAAGTGTAAAGCATATCCCACCATATAGAAATCCACCCCAATTACACTTCCAAGACATAAAACCCAAGCCCCCAGAAAACTCTCATCTGATTATAATTGTGGCTGCGTGTTTGGTGATGAGCAGTCTAACACCCAATCTAACCACAGTGTCTGTAAGTAAGCCAAAATGCAACATAGAGACACCCCTCTGTAATCCCACCCACTGACTGCCACCCTGATAAATAAACTCCTCCATGAAATATGCCAGCCAAAAATACCAAAGAAAAGAAAAACATCACCCCAGTCCATCCGACTGACCTCCTGAAACTTCCCAGCCCATGACACTACCATCCCCACCAAACACACAGTCACATCCCCTTAGCGCATCCTGCACCCCACCCAACACCTAACCCCGATCCGAGAATATGCCAAAAGGATCCTCTGTCACAGTATTTGACATTCCATACTCAAGAATAGGAGTACCAGCCACATCCTGTAACATCCTACAGACAAAATTATGGAGAATGCAGCCAGCCCCAAGGCAATGATACCATTATAAACCTCATCAACTGTTGCATGCACCTGTATTGCTTGTAACCACCCAGGTCACACCTAAAATAAGCCAAGCCTTTGTCTGGAGCACCCACCTGGGCAACAAAAACAAGAAAGAAAGAAATTGAATAAATAAATATCCAAATCAGGCCACAACTCCTACTGAAAAAGAAAGCCCCAAGTAAATCATAATTTTATCACCTAACTCAAAGAACATCATAATTTGCCAGCAGAAGTAGACCATGTGTTCCATCTAGTCTGCCGGGTTTTCTACCCCTGCTATCAATCTGTCTTGCTAAGGTGACTATACTGTCTATGCCATGCCTGTCTGAATTCACTGACCATCTTAGCTGCCACTGCCTCCAGTGGCAGGCTGTTCAAGGATCCAACACCTCTCCGTGAAAAAGTACTTCCTAATATTTGTTTTGAATTTACCTCCCACCAGGCACATGTTGTGTCCTCTAGTACATGCAGCCCTATTTTCCAATAGAGGTTCCTGGTTTGTACTGTGTTGATCCCTTTAACAAATGCAAATGTCTTAATCATGTCTCCTCCGTTCCTCCTCTGCTGAGGACAATACATGTAACCAGCTGAGCCTAGCTTCATATGTTTTGTGGTACAGACCCTGCACCATTTTGGTGGCACATCTCTGCAAAGCTTGGTAAACAGTATATATAAAGCAGACATACTGTACATATGCTTAAATAATTAACACACTTGTCTAGTAATAGCCATTAACTAAAACAGGGGCAGTAAAGGGCTTATCACATATGAATCTGGCCTGACATGCAACAGTAGAGAAGTGCACTTCCCAAAAGAAATAACCAAGACCATCATAAACTACAGTATATGTTATACTGTGCACTTACTCAGGAGAAAAAGAAAGAGGAGTAAAAGGGCATAAGCACACTACTAACCATCAGTGCCTACTTCATTGCTTAAATTAAATTGAAGTTCCTCCTGGATACAGCATATGTCCTGAAAACAGAACATAGAAACAGTGGGAACAAATAGGCAAATCAGTAACACGTAAAGTGGGAACAAATATTCAGATCCATAGCATGTAAAATAAAAGCGAGTCTCTAAAGCAGGATAGTGTTAGCTTCACACCACCCGTTGCCTCAGTCTAAAAGTTGAATGGTACCACTGGCTCAATCCAGGTAAGAACTTATCATAGGAGAGTCCAGCGACTGATGAACAGAAACTTCCAGACAGAGATGAAATGCATCCCCAGTTTAACTAAGAGTAACTGCATTAGGCTTGAATCAAATGACACTGGCTCATGCTGCCAGTAAATAGACGGACATAATCCTGTTCCACAGAGGAAGCCCGGACACTGAGACAGGTTGCTACTGACACCTACTGAGCAACAGGGCAGGTGATTACAAACAACGACATACTGGTGCTGCCAAAATAGCTTAGTGCCGGGCTAGTTTTATTTATTTAAGTCTAGGATTACAAGTACATTTGAGCCAAGGCTCTTTTACAAAGGTTCCATGTCAGATTGAGGACAGCACACAAAGTTACAATAGTAAATGGTACAACAGAAATGATGGCAGAAAAACAGGTTAATCAAGTTTGCAAACAGTTACTAGTGGAGGATGTCAACAATTTTGGCAAAAACATGGACAGTAATTAATGGCAGGATAACAGGTTTAACAGATTCGCAATCAGTTACAGAGATGATGCATACATTTTGGCAGAACAGGTCTGGTGAGCAACAGCATTACGAGACATGGATAGGAACACAGGAGGTATAAGCTGCCAAAGGCATTGTCAACACATAAAGAAGTGCAGGCGGAGGAGGTTTTGGGGGGTGGTGGGGCGAGGATGAGTGGAAGAGGGGAGGGAAGTGCTTGCTGTGGTGCTGGGGTAAAACAGAGGCGGTAGTTAGGGTAGCTGGCTAGGTGTGGCAGTCACAGGTACTGGAGGCAGAGAGAGAGAGAGAGGTGGAGCCTAGTTTTGAAGGGGCCAAGCCTGGGGGTGGAGGAGGTTTTCCTGTTGAGATTATTTAACCAGTTTGGCGCCCTGTGAGCAAATGATCGTTGACCCATTGATTTGGCGATTGAGGAATCAGCAGCAGTTGAGAGTTAGATCCCTGGTATGGCGGTGGTTTCGACTAGGGATGAGGAGGACTTGGACAACAGGGGAGCAGGTCCCAAGGTTATCTTCTTTGCCATAATGCAAGTTTGGTATTTTATCTGGTTAGCTAGATTCAGCCAGCCAGTTTGGTGTAGAGGTCGTGGGTATGTGTGAGCGATTGGCACCAGTTATAAAGCCGACATTCTTTGTTTGAAGAATTGGTTGAGATGTGTCTGAGGGCTGTTGAGGGTGGCAGAGCCATATATTATGAGGCCATAGGCCATAATGGAGACTGAGCTTTGGACAGCGATCCTAAGGGCTTCAGGAGTTAGGTGCGCTATGTCTGTAGAGGAGACCAGAGTGGCATATTTGGCCCTCCTTGAGCAGCTGTCAATATGGGCTCCATAGGACAGGTTAATGTCAAGAGAGATTCTGAGATATTTAAATGAGGGTACCTCTTCAATGGCCACTCCAAGGTGATTTGTAATGGTCAGTGGATGCTGCCTGCTCTTGTTATGTGAGTTACTGAAGAGCATAGCTTTTGTTTTTTATAGTTAAGGATGAGTCTTTGTTTACTGAACCAGCTCTCTATGGATGCAAACCTGAGCTGGAGCTTGTTCTGTAGGATAGTGGGTCCTTATGGGTGGCGTGGATAACGGCATCATCGGCATACAGAATGAGTTGTTCCTGGCATGATTGGGGAGGTTATTTAGAAATAGGCTGAAGAGAAGGGGCCCAATAGATGGAACCCTGGGGAACTCCAGAGCGGACTGGTCGTGAGTCGGAGAGGACACCTGCAATTTTCACTCTTTGCGATCTGTTCTCCAGGTAACTTTTGAACCAGGCTGTGGAGTCTGAGGAGAGCCCAGCAATTAGGAGCTGTTCAGAAGCAGGTGGGGGTGAATGGCATCAAAGGCCTTAGTTAGGTCTATGAAGACCGATCTGGCTAGGTGTCCACTATCCAGCACGCTGTGGATGGTGCCAGTGAATTTCAGGAGGGCTGTTGCAGTACTGTGTCCTTTCCTGAAACCATGTTGCTGAGAGCATAGGATATTGTGATTGTCCAGGTAACCAGTGAGCTGGTCAACAACTATCGTTCAATGGCCTTGGATAGTGGGGAGTATGGAGATTGGTCGGTAGTTTCCAGGGTTGGTCCGATCTCCGTTTAATGTACCTGTAACGGTGGCTGATTTCCATCTTTCACGGAACTGGCTGAGGCTGAGGGAGAGGTTGAAGATCTTAGTTAGTGGGATAATCACCTCATCAAGAGTGAGGGACAGCAGTTTCAAGTCTAGAGTGTCCCCACAATGTTTTTTGTGATTGCATTTGCAATGTACTTAGTGCATCTTGACAGTTTGAAGTAGAAGGGAGGATGTGTAGGGGTGAGTAGTAGTAGGTTGAGCAGGGGAGCAGGTTTCATCAAAGAAGTCAGGGGAGAACATTGCTGAGGTCTCGAAGGCCGAGTTCAAAGTATTGGGTATAGTAGTAGGGTCGAGGGTATTGTCCCATCTATGACTAGCATAGTTGGGGAGGTTTTTAGTTGTTTTCGGTTACTTCTTTGATATTATTCCAGAGGCTTTTCCATTCCCCAGGTGTGGTGAGTGCTTCCTTGTAGTAGGTACTTTTTGAAGTCGGATAGACCATGTACAGGCATTTGGGCACGTTTGTAGTTCTGGAAGTTGGTTTGGGTGCCAAATCCTGGGCCAGAAGCAGAGGTGGTCCCTTGGTTTTAGCTGCTAATTAGGTCAGCGGTGAGCTATGGACTGAAGAGGGCTTTGACTTTATGCATTTTTGATGGAGCTTATGTGTCACAGGCTGTGTTGAAAGTGGAGGTGAAGAAATCCAGGGCTGAGTTAACATCTGATGCATTGAAAATAGGAGACCAATCTTGTTGCCTGAGGAGGATTTGAGGAGATTCAGCTTGCACGGGGTAGTATTCTGCTGGTAGTGACTGCTGGCGGGGGTTTGCAGAATTTATTTGACCATTCACAGGTGACAGGAGAATGGTCACTAAGAGATCAGGGAGGACGGAGATGTTGGTGATCCGGGCAGGGTGGCTTGGTAAGTACCCAGTCCAGGAGGAGCTAGTTCCTGTTCTGTAGTTGCGTTGGGTTGGGAAGGTGACCAGCTGTGTGGGGTTTACAGAGGTAAGGGCATCCTTGAGGCTTCAGGTGGGGCTTAGTCACAGTTAAAGCAGCAAACAGAGGTTCATCTTCTCAGAAGAAGCCAGAAGGTGAAGGAAGGAAACATATTCAATTCAGTGCTTTAGAGTAACTGGTAATTGGTATTTTCTTTTAAACTTAGATTGTAGGCTTGTAGTGACACTATACTTTCTTTCTGTGTTGTCTTTACTTATAATTGTTTTTGGGCTGTTGAAAATTTAAAACATAGTGGTGGTGTAATTCAGTGCTGTCTTTAATTGCTGCAAATTTTCGCCCCTCCTACCCCCTTCCCCAAGTCTTAATTATATGACCTGATAAATATGATTGACAGGAGCTAAACACAGGGTATAGTAGAGGTGTGAAGTAGGAGGGCATAAGGGAAGAAGACCACCCTCAGCACGACAAGTGTTTTGACTCATTTATTTATTTATTGTTTCTTTTTCCTTAAAAAAATATATCTGACGATCAGTTACAGGATTTTAGTACTGTAAATAAATAAAAGAGAACTAAGAGAGCTTCAGTAGCAGAGAAGTAGTGGGAATTGCAGTATAATGTGGGGAGTGGTGCAATGCAGTGGCTGTGGGGCAGCCATATTCAGGCAGACCTTCTGGACACTGAGGTGCTGCCCTATCTGCATGCATCTCTCTGGACTGCGGGATGAGGTAGCCAGACTCAGGCGGAGTAAACTGGGTCGGAGTACCATCACCCCTATCCAGGGACCACCCAGTCCAATGCAGCTGCCTCAAAGGATGCAGAGAACGAGGAGCACTTGGATGACAGTGGGCTCAGGGAGGTTAGAGCAGTCAGGCAGAGGCACATCCAGATCCTATTCCTCTCAAGAACTCATGCCACACTGGCAAATGAGGACAACCAAATAGAGTACCCAGGGAAGTGGAAGGAAAGGATGTGGAGGTTAGGCAAGGAGGTGACCTCAGTGGGAAAGCAGTGGACCCCAGAGGAGGAGGAAGTGAATCCTGGTGGGGGACTCCATCGTAAGAGGATCAGCTAGGAACACAGGAGGGGAGGACAGGAGGTGAGGTGCCTACCAGGTGCCACGGCATGGAGGATGGAAGGAAGATACTGGGGATCACTGGGAAGGCAAGGCGGAGGGTGAGCTGGATGTCATTATCCACCTAGGTACTAATGACTTGGCAAATGGGGAGCCAAAGGAAGTTCAAGAAGAGTTTAGGAAACTGGGAGGGGTCTCAAGCAAGTAGCTACTTCTGTCACTTTCTCAGAAGTACTACCTGTGAGAGGCAAGGGAGAGCATAGGAGTGCATGCACCAGGAACTTTAACTCATGGTTGAAGAACTGGTGCTGTGAGGAAGGGTTTGGATTCATTGGTGACTGGGGACCCACCTGGAGGGATGGAGGTTTGTTCAAGCCTGAGGCCTGCATCCATCCTGGAGGGAATCAAGACTCAATGATAAGTTTAAATGCTACATTGACAAGCATTTAAACTAGTAAAGGGGTGGCAGGCCAGCAAGGATGGTACCTGCTTGCTCACCCCACAGCTAGTAGTGGAACCAGTGAACCAGAGGAGTGGCTATCTCTGCAAAGCAGTGTGCAAAAGATGGAGATTAGTGTCCAAAAGGTGGATAAGCAGAAAAGGGCACAATTCAGCAGAAGGGCAAACAGCAAGGAGAACCAGGGATAAATGACAACCAAGGAAGGGCTGGAGTAGAACAGTGAAGCAGTCTAGGGAGGTCAAATCATGAAAAGCCATGTGTGCAAATGCCAGGAGCCTTAGCAACAAGATGGAAGATCTGGAGGCTGTCATGGTACAGTCAGACCTGGACACTGTGGCCATCACTGAAACCTGGTGTAATGATAACCATGACTGGGAGATGGCCATACCTGGCTACAACATATTCAGAAGAGACAGAGCAGGCAGGAAGGGAGGAGGTGGCACTGTATGTGAAAAATGACATAAGGGCCCACATAGATCCAGGAGGAACAAAATGGGGAGAGATACTGTGGGTTAAGCTGGAAAGGAAAATGGGGCCAGCCATCGCACAGGTGTGGTCTATAGACCACCAGCCCAGGAGGAAGAAACAGATAGGGAGCTGATGTTAGCCATCCAAGGATGGCAGACAAGGGTGAGGTAGTACTGGTTGGAGACTTCAATATATCAGACGTGGACTGGAGCATCCCAGCAGCAGCATCAACTAGAGCAGATTTATCCTGGACTCCCTTCAGGGTGCCTTCCTCAAGCAACTGATCATGGAACCAACTCAGCAGAAGACAATACTGGACCTTGTGCTCACAAACAGGACAATGTGATGGGGGTAACAGTGGGGGAGCACCTGGGTAACAGTGACCACCAGTCATTGTGGTTTGAAATCACAGAAGAGCAGAACCAAACCACACAAAACACGTATCCTGGATTTAGGGGCAGACTTTGGGAAAATGGGAGATACTTGAAAGAGGCATTAAGGGAATGGGACAGGAATCAGGGTTGAGGAACAGTGGGCAGTATTTAAATGGGATTATAAGAACAACAGAATTATGCATTAAGCAGGTTAGCAAGAGGAAAAGGAAGAGGAGACCATTATGGTTTTCCAAAGAGGTAGCAAAGAAAGTGAAAGCCAAAAAGATTGCATTCAGGCAATACAAAAGACACAGGCAGAAGGGATGGGAGAAGTACCAGGAGAAACAAAGGGAGGCAGGGAAGTCAGTAAGGGAAGCCAAAGCTCAGACAGAAGAACACATTGCAAAATCAGTGGGTAAAGGGGACAAAACCTTTTACAGGTACATAAGTGAAAAAAGAAAAACAAAGGGAGAGATAGTGAGACTGAAGGGGAGGATGGGAGCGCGTGGAGATGACAACAATAAAGCTGATATATTGATCAGGTATTTCTGCTCAGTCTTTACTAAGGAAGAGGTGGTAATGGGTCTGAATGGAGTGAAAGGGGTGAGAATGGTGCAGAAATGGACTAAGTCCCTTTACAGAGAAAGGGTCCTGAAGGAACTGGAAGTAATAAAGCTGATAAAGCAATGAGCCAGATGGGTGCACCTCTAGGTCCTTAAAGAACTAAGAGAGGTGGTGGCTGAACCTCTGTCTATCCTGTTCACCAATCACTGGAAACAGGGAGGTACCAAAGACTGGAGGACAGCAGATGTAGTCCCCTTATACAAAAGTGGGAACAAAGAGGAAGCAGGGAACTACAGACCAGTCAGCCTTACCGTAGTGGGAAAGATCATGGAAGCACTACTGAAGGAGAGATTGGTGGAACATCTGGTTGTCAATGGACTACAGGACCCAAGGCAGCATGGTTTCACAGAGGGAAGTCATGTCAGACCAACCTCATTGAATTTTTGACTGGGTGACTAGGGAGGTGGATCGAGGAGGGCAGTGGACATGGCCTATCTGGACTTCAGCAAGGCCTTTGACACTGTACCACATAGAAGACTGTTACACAAACTGGGAATATGGGTGTGGGCAGGACAATAGTGTGGTGGGTAGGTAACTGGCTGGGCAGCAGGACACAGAGGGTGGTGGTAAATGGCTGTCCTCCCACAGAGGAAGAGTAACCAGTGGGGTACCACGAGGATCAGTGCTGGGACGGTCCTATTCAACATCTTCATCAGTGACATTGCACAGGATCTAGAAGGCAGAATTTCACTGTTCGCTGATGACACAAAGCTCTGTAACAGAGTAGACACACCAGAGGGTGTAGACAGAATGAGAAGGGACCTGCAGAAACTTGAAGAATGGTTCAAGGGTTTGGCAGTTGAAATTCAATGCAAGATAATGCATATGGGGCACAAAACCCTGGCACAATATATCAGTTGGGGGTGAGGATATAGCATGCACCAAGCAGGAAAGGATCTTGGGGGTTGTCATCTCTGATGACCTCAAGGTAGGGAAACAGTGTGACAAGGCATCAGGTAAAGCAAATAGGATGCTGGGATGTATAGGCAGGGCATCACCAGCAGGAAAAGGAGGTCATAATTCTGCTATACAAGACACTAGTGAGGCCCCACCTGGAGTACAGTGTACAGTTCTGGAGACCATACCACGTAAGGACATAGACAGGGTAGAGAAGGTTCAGAGGAGGGCAACAAAGATGGTGCATGGGTTGCATCACAAGTCCTATGAAGACAGGTTGAAGGAACTGAACATGTACTCCCTGGAGGAGAGGAGGTAGAGAGGGATATGATAGAGACATACAAGTATCTTACAGGGAGGAACAGGGTGCAGGAAAACACTATTTTTAAGCGAAAAAGATGTTTCAGGACTAGAGGGCATGGGATGAAGTTGAGGGAGGAGGACGATTCAGAGGAAACATGGAAAGAATTTCTTCACAGAACGGGTGGTGGACAAGTGGAACACCTGCCAGAGGAAGTGGTGGAGGCTGAAACAATCATGGATTTAAGAATGCATGGGATAGACATAAAGGAATTCTAGCGGGCAGGGGTAAGAAAGAGACTTCTAGGAAAACAAACTGAACTTACAAGCTCAAATGGGCAGACTAGGTGGGCCATAGGCCTTATCTGCCGACACTGTCTATGTATCTATGTATCTATGTATCAGGAGAGAGCCTGTTAATGTTAAAGTCACCAAGCATGATTAACTCAGAGCTAGGGGTTGTGTATGTACAAAGTCCAGTATGGCACTGAGGCCTTTGCTTGCTCTTTGGTGGGATGTATACTGCAGCTACTGTGAGGACTTTCCATGAGCTCCTAGGAAGATATGATTGGGAAGAATCTGTGCAGATGTGTCTGGGAGGGTGTCTAGGGATGGCCCGTGAGGCCTCTTTGAGGTTGTTGGCACATCCCTCCTCTTTTGCCTTCCAATCTAGCCTGAAGACATTGTAGCCAGGCAGAGCGACAGTGGAGTCCAAGTGTTAGATCAAAATATTAACGCAGTCCTGCTCTTAATAATCACTTGAAAACAAAGATACCAAAACTAGGTCTATAAAGTGACCTGGGCGTATATTACAATTTCCTTACTGGCATCAAGCGTCAATGTTGTCTGGTTGCTTACAGTTTCACACTCAACAAATAAGGGTGCTTCATTAAAATAATAAAGACGACTTTGGTCTTTCAAATAGTGCCTCCCAGAATAGCTGGGAAAGCAAAGAACAATCCATTACTTACACCATTCCAAAGTAAAGATATAATCAACTTTCCAGGTACAGAACCGTGGGCTCTGGCAGGTGAAAGCAAATACATGGAGTCTTAAAAGATCAGGAAACAAAGATTGTAGGGCTACAGCAGCCTGTTTCCACGGTGTCGAACAATCTCCAACTGCCCTGATGGTGAACTTGGAGCTGAGCGAATAAAGCATCCTAAATCATATGCGGCCACCACTAATTTAGAAAAATTTGGAATGTAGCCCTATATTGTCAGATTGTTGCTGACAGATCTTGGGTAACCTGGAGCCTGGATCCCTCCCACAAAACCTCAAGTAGGTCTCTGATTTTTGCCAGGAGGTGCTGGTGATCTAGATAGTTCAAAAACTTGAACATGGAAGGGCAAGGTGGGGCACCATTAGCTGGCATGGGGCACAGTGCCCAGAGCACCCTCCTGATGACATAAGTTGGGCCATTTGGTGAAAGTATGGTCAGCTTCTCCATTTAGATTTTGTGCAAAGGGTAGCTTGGGTGACCTTAGCCCACTGGGTGACACAAAACGAAATTGGTTCTCCTGTTTCTCCCTCAAGTCCTCTAACCGGGACTCGACATAGGAGAGCTTCTGGTGTAAAGAAACAATTTCAGGGTCCATCTTGCTCCTGCAGTCTTCCAAGGAGCTAGTGGGGCCTCGTTGTCTCCAAACTGCCAGGCCAAGACATCAAGAGAAAGTCTCATGGCTTTAATCTCTCCAGTAAGGTCGTTTACCATGTGTGCATTTTACTGAACTCTTGCATGAATTTGTCCTCAGTCAGAGCCAGGGATGAAAAAGCTGGATGTGTTGTGCCTGTTGATTGAGCTTTTGCCTGTTTAGAGGCCTTGTCAGATGTCACCAGAGGTATATGCTCTGGCAGTGTAGTCTTCATTTAGAGTCCATGGCTGCACCAAAGTAGTAATTGCCTTCAGTATCGCAGTGTGTTATATGAGGCACTATTGACAAGTATTTTCTTCTGATAAAATGGGATTTTGCTGTCTAAATTAACTAATATCAAGACGGGGAATGGGAACGCAAGGGAAGAGCAGCTAATGTCAGCAGTGCATCATATGACCTCCCAGCTTAGAGTTTCTTTCTGTAAAACTTTGTTAGTCCATTAAAAGGTATTAAATCATCTATTTTGTGCATTCTATTTACAAGGACCAACACAGCAACAGACATTATTTGACATCTGATAAACAGTGACACTAAATCTTTAGCTGTAAGTTTTTTCACTTAATGAAAACAGTATATCTCAAGCTGTATGTTTTCTTATTAATTTACTCTGTATTCACGGCTCCTGTACAATTTTATAAAATATTAAGTATTCCTTATATGCTTGGACTAGATGTTGGTTATACTTTGTGGCTCAGACTCTGTGGGACAAAAAGTGAAAAAAACTTTACTTTCTGCTTAGTGTTATTGTTTTCCACTCATCTTTTATGCATTAAACTGTTTCATCTCTTGCAGTAGGATTAAAAATCAGCACTTCTTACCTGACGTGGTCACAGCTCTCATCTTGGCAGGCAGAACAGAACATATGTATTTTAGAGACAGAATAGGCAGGCAAAACACTTGGTGGATAGCCTTCTTGTACCTGCAGACCACCGCATGCGTTGACGTCAAACTGACGATAGCAGGCCATGCTAAACAGCAGGGCATACTAAATGGATGCCTCTGGATGGGAGTGCATCCAAGGATACTGAGGGAGCTCAGAGAGGTGCTGCTGCACCTTGACAGCCCTGTTCAACCACCCACAGGAGATGGGAGTGGTTCTGGAAGACTGAGGTAAGCAGACATAGTCTTACTTCACAAAAGTGGTAGCAGGTAGGAACCTGGCAACTACAGGTCAGTCAGCCTGACTTTGGTGGTGGAGAAATTAAAGGAATCACTACTGAAGGAAAGGACTGTGGAATATCTTGAATCAAGTAACTTACAAGACCCAAGGCAGCATGGATTCACTGGGGAGGTCTCGTCAAAAAAATCTGACAGATTTCTTTGATTGGGTGACCAGGGAATTAGATCAAGGTGGAGTGTGGATGTAGCATACCTAGATTTCAGTGAGGCGCTTCAACCTGCTCCACTTAGGAGACTGTAAACAAGCTGGGCAGCCTAGGAGTAGGTCCAAAGATGGTAAACTGGGTAAGAAATTGGTTAGGGACAGGAGACATATGGTGGTGGTAAATGGAGTGCACCCAAAGAAAGGAGGGTGGACATCAGGATGCCACAGAGACCAGTCCTCTTTAATGTCTTTATTAGTGACATTGCAGAGAGGTTGGAAGGGAAGGCATGCCTGTTTGCAGATGACACTAAAATCTGCAATAGGGTATACACTCTGGAGGTGAGTTGGAAAATATGAATAGGAATCTAAGGAAGCTAGAGGAGTGATTAAGGGTGTGGCAGCTAAGTTTCAGTGCAAAGAAGTGCAAAATCATGCAGTTGGGCACAGAAGCCTAGGGGCGGAGTAAAAATGGAGGAGTGGTATTAGTGACCACCGAATGGGAAAGAGACCTGAAAGTAATCATATCTGATGACCTAAAGGTGGCCAGACAGTGTGACAAGGCAGTGGGAGAACTAGTGTGATGCTAGGGTGCATAGCAATGGATATCAGCAGTAGATTCAATGAAGCCTTCACGGACCTCAGTGTCATATATCTTGGATGTGATGGACCAGCTTGTTTCCATGGGTCTTGATCAAGAAGCTGGCCTCTTGGATGACCCTGACCTAAGGCACCCTAAATTTTACTTCATCAGTTAAAGACACCCTCAAGTATATTAGTGTAGCCTCTCTCTGGCGCTGTCCTAGCGAGGGCCAATGCCCCTGCCTTGCTGGCCAGACCATGATTAAGGTCTGGGTTCCTACAGCTGTTACCCGGGGTCCTTTTCTCAAAGTTGCAAACAAAATAGTGGTGCCTTCACCCAGAGTACATATTAAGTGGGACTGATCTATACCAGCACAACCCCTGGGATGTCATACCAACCCACCTCCCAAAACAGTTATCTCAGCCATGGACTTAGCAGGATCTAACATCCCCTAATCAACATTTGAGTTTAAATTTCGTCTAACAGCATGCTCACTAAAATCAGACTCTTGAGTCAGCACTTTCTGAAACAGTAACATCATAATTTATTTACACGGGAGGGTTAGGATGGGGTAAGAGGAATAGAGGTTATGCAAACATTTTAAGCTTGAATCTGTATTTAGAGATGTAGCATTTGAAACAATCACATTTCCCTTTTATTATTCAAACCCACATTTAGTTAATGCAGCCTCCACACTATCTGTCTGGCTAACTGCTGCAGGTATTCCTAAAACCCAGACCCATTGGCACCAGTTTCAGAATGATGCCCGAGTTCTCTCCCTGGTACCCAATTGTTAAGATGCAGGCCTGAGGTGTAGTTGGTCAGATGGCATTGGCATACATTTGATAAATATTAATTAACTTTTTACATGCTTTCCTTGATTAACTTCCACCTTTTTACCTCCTGTCCAGGTGGGCATGGTTGAACTATATACAGTCCACAGGATTTTTGCAGGCAAATCCTGCTGTTACTCATAGTTCTGCAGAATCAGCCCTTGGGTGGCACAGCTGACTGAAGTGATGGGGTTGATGGAAGCTGCACTAGCAGAACCGGACTTAATGCTTGGGGACAAAGATGCTGCAGCTTAGATCTTTAGACTTGATTGAAGGTCTTGCAGCTTGTCCCCTTGGTCTACTGAGGCCCGTGAGCAGAGCACATGACAAGCCTGCCAGCCACAAGGGACTCAGACATAGGAGTGGCCCCATGGCCCAGCTCCTTCATAGGTCAGAGTGCCCTAGCACTGGGTACAAGACCTGTGGCCCCCTGCTGCCAGCAGACCCCACTTGATAGGGATTAATGAGTTCTCACCTGGCCCTGGATTTAGAATGGCAACTTTAGATCATTGTCATCTTCCTCTTAATACCAGTTATGAGGTGTAGCCAAAGCAGTCTCTATCACTTTTCTCATCTTGATCTTGAATAGCCGTGGCAGGTCCCTGCAGACTAGGAACCCCTGCCCATCTCTTGGCTCTCACAGTCTCTCCATCTCTAGAAAGCATACACTCTTACTCTGGCTACCACACAGTTTCAGAATATCTCTTTTCTCACTCAGGGTTTCTTTCAAACCCTCTGACGCATAACCAATATTCATTCACATATCTGGACTGCCTTAGCAGTATGGGCTGCACGCTCATTGGCTCTTGCTCTGAACCAATGCCGGGCGCAGCCCTGTCGAGCTGTCAGTCGGGCGGGCGGCGGGCGAGGCGGGTGGGTGCTGACGCCCGCCGGCTGACGGGGAGCGGGTGCAGGGGCTCTGTGGGAGAGTGGGTGGAGGGCACTAGATCACCAGGGAAATTGGACTGGGAGGGGTTTGACCTTATGCCCGCGATCGGGCTTCAGTTCACTGGACCACCAGGGATATTGGTCTTTGGGGTTGAACTCCGCTCTGCCCGCGATCAGGCCAGTCGGGGGTTGTTCATTTATGTTATGCCCGTGATCGGGCCAGTTGGGGGTTGTTCATTTATGTTATGCCAGCGATCGGGCCATTGGGGGAGATTTACTTCATGCCCGCCATTGGCTGCAGGGGGCGCCGGTCCCCAACGCTGCTGCCTGGCAGGGCTGCCAGCGTTGTGGGGATCGGCGCATCTGCATGCTACTGGCATGCAAATGGGGCCATAATTAGATGCAAATGCTCCCCCGTGGTGCCTTTGCATGAATTATGGCTCCATTTGCATGTCACCTTTTGAATATCGCAAATTTACGCATGGTGCAATGGAACTTGCGCCACCGCATCTGAATGCTCCACTCTGACCACTTGCGGTGGCACAAGTTCCTGCCGCGCCACAATAACAATGGCGAAGGCGATATTCAAAGGGTTGCTCAATAGCGCAACTCCGCTGAATATCGCCGCCACACCCCGTGCAACTTTTGAGCAGCTTAGGCTTGCGCCACAGTATGGCACAGTTTGAATATCCAGCCCAGTATCTCTTCAGTCCCACAATTTCCCATCTTTCAAATGTCCCTGCAGCCAAGCCATTCACTTTTATTCATTTATTTCCCCACACTTGAGGCCATCCCTGTGCCCTAGTGAGCAATTGCAATATTCAGAATTCCCATCAACCCTTTTGTTGTCACTGCTGCCATTATTGCTGGCCCTAAGCAACCACATATAGCCCCAATACAGTCCATGCAGGCATATTTATTTTACTGCCTTAATGCAGCCCACACAGGCATATTTATTTTAAACATTTGCCCCAGTTCCTTAGTAGCCCTTTACTCTTGCACACAAGTGCACTCTTTAACATGTTATTTATTTCTCTTGCCTGTTGCTAGTGCTAACACTATGCCCTGCACTAGACAGGCTCCTGCTCATGTTTATTCATGAGTCACCTCATTAATATTCATGAGGTGGCTCTGACTCTCCTAGCGTGATTGGCGCTCACAAATTTGGCCTCCTTTCTCCCTGCCATTTTGCTGGTCTGCTTATGTCTCTGGTCCCCTTTTGTTCTACACAGAGACCAGGACCACTGGAGAGATGACACTAAAGGCTACTGAAACAGCCAAACGAAAATGCAATTTTTGCACATGCGTGGGTGCTATCCCTGCAATGAAGGGCAATTATGGGCAACACCTCTGTGATCCAGCTCCTAGGCCCTACTGCTCCAGAAACAAATGCAGGAGATGACGGAGGAATTGTGGAAACACCAGGGACAGACAGGACTGGGGAAAGAAATGGGGTGGAACAAACTCGGGAAACAGGATCCCTAAAAGGGCAGCCAGGTAGAGCCTCCAGGGTTACATTAGAAAGGTCCTTGCAAAACCAGAGTAGAAGAGGACATATTTGACATGCAGTTACTCACGCTGCTTGAATGAACTCTTCCCTCCACATCTCCAGAATACTCATTCTTGCTGAGGTACACCCAGTTCCCAGAGAACAGGAAATCCATGCTGGTCACACCCATATTCAAAAATGATGATCATTCCAATATAGCCGATTACAGACCCATCTCAATCCTTTCCCCGCTGTCTAAGGCCCTGGGAACAATTGTTCCAGACCAGCTAATCACATACCTAGAAAAGTATGAACTGCAATGTGCCCAACAACAGGGTTTTAGGAATCTCCACAGCACCAATGCAGCACTGGTAGAAGACACCAGCCAAACGATGAGGCCCTTGATACTGGTAATATAGTGGGGCCATTTACTTTGACCTAACAAAAGCCTTTGATTTGGTCAGCCATCAGCTGCTACTCAGTTAGTACTTTTGCCTTGGTCTGTCTAGAGGCTTAGTAGACTGATTCCGGTTATCTATTTGAGTGCACACAGAGGGTGAAAATTTATATCTTCCTGTTTGACAGCCAGGAGTATCCATAGGTGTGCCACAGGGCTCTGTTCTGGGCCCTCAGCTCTTTGGCCTTTTATTTACTAATTGTCTGATGCCTGTCGGTCATCTCATGTTTTTCTGTATGCAGATGATGCTGAAACACTAACCATAGCAATCTCACCACTAATCTACTGGGAAACTTTGAGTCCTTAGTAAAATTGTTCTCTATAATAAATTAGTCCTCAACTACAAAAGAAAACCAAAAAACATGCTTTTACCAGCAATCACATGAATAAAATGGTCTCCCACTTGTCATCCTCAATAACAAAGGCCTAACACTGGATCAAGTGGAGACATTCAGATACCTTTGGTAGTGCTGGACGACATTCTGTCCTTCGCCCCATGTGGGACAATCTGGTGTCCACTATAAATAGAAGGCTGGATGCCCTATTCAGAACTCAGAATAGCCTCAATGCTGAAGCCAGGTGACTGATTGTGTCCAGCTCCATCCTATCCCTAGTGGACTATGGATTAATTATCTATGCAGCTGCCAGTGACTGTATTAAGCAGGGTCAGGGTGATATGCAATAAAGCTTGCCACTTTGTGTTAGTGACTAACAAGTGCACCTACAGCTGCAGCCTTTATTCACTAACCAACTGGTTACCCATTCCCAGTAGAATAAAGTTTCAGACCTGTCTACTAGCCAAGAAAGCACTGATGGGCCTAATACCCACTGCACTAAAAACTGTTTCCACCCAGAGTCTAACTAGTACAGCACAGGAGCATGGCCAGGAATGCCCATAAACTACCTTTCTACAGAACTCAGCTGAGTAAGTGTTCCTTTGACACTAGGGCTGCAGGCTAGCTAAATGAACTACCAGAATCCATGTTGATACCTCCTTAGGTTTGCCTAGTTCAAAAATCCTCGGGCTGCCTAGCAGTTCAGTGCAAGTACAATTTGTCATTGAACTAGTTTTAATCATCACTGGTGTGCTCTGCTGTCTCTCTAGCAGTCTGCGGCTGGAACCTGCTCTTGTTTAGTCAGATCTGCACTTACACAACTTGACGTTTCTTGTTTTGTTGACAAACTTCCCTTCTGGAATGTGCTCATTCGCCTCATCTCTTACTTAATTGTAGCATCTACCATGATTCTATTGTGTCATTTGTTGTAAAACTTGTCGCTCTGACATGAAAGCTTTGTAAAAGAGCACTTGTGCTCAAAGGTATCATCTGAATCTTCTAAAATCTCACTTCTCTTATTGTTTTCCTTTTCAGTTTACAATTCTGTCTCAGTTATTCCATTTAATCAAAGCCCTTTCTCCACTAAATCTTTGTTCAGCCTGGCTGTCAATCTGGCTGCTTGACTATGGGGTTCCGATATATCTTTATATTCAGTGCCCCTTTGATCATGCACTCTGCATTTTACTTACTACAAAGTACTGCTTCCTATACATCACTGGTTCTTTTTCCTGCCTCTACTGCTGTGCAAAATGTTCAGAACAGTACCTGCTTGTTTGGGATGGTAGGATGGACACAGAACACTCAGGATCATGTTCTCTCACGCTTTCTCTTGGGATGGTAGGCAGACAGAGCACTTCAGGCTGGGGCATGGACAGCTGTGCTTTGCAGTGATGATTCTTCTTCTTCTCAGGGTGGTGGAAGAGCCAGGCTGATGGAAAGCTTCCCTTGATAATGGCTGCACCCTGGATCACGAGCAGTGATTCCCTGATGTCAGTGATGGTCCCATGGTGATCTGCACTGGCACTGCTCCTCTTCTCCCACAATGCAGGCTGGGGGTGATTGGATTAAGCAGAATCCAACCCATTTGCATCCATTGGAGTATTTGAATTTCCAATTCAGTTTCTGATTCCAGTTCTAATTTAGATGGCATTGAATCAAAAACAGCCAGAATCAGAATTTCCAGTCCTGTATCTGTTTCTTACTGCCATCTTATAAATGCCATTGCCTCCCTGTCTCCCACCACTACCAAAACAGATTTTCCTCCTGAGTCCTCCCTTACTGGAAGCATGAGTTTTAGGGATGGTGCTGCCAGGCAGGCAGTAAAGTACTGTCCAAGCCAAGTGAAGCTCAACTGGGTGACGGGGTCCAGTTGCAGTTCTTATGTTTACATGCTACAGTAAAATTCTGTTTCCAGTCTTTACTTAGCCTATGCTCTATGTCTGCTGTTCTGTCCTGTCCACTATCCTGTAGTACCATCTTGGGATTCACCTCCCAGTGTTCAGCCCACCTGCTGGTGCCCCAGCAGTAGTGCCCAGTCTACTTGTCCCACGTGTATGGTTCTGCCTGGCTCTCAGTGTGACTGGAGCCACCTCCCTCATCACTATTAGACTGGCCACTGCTAATGAGCTCTGAACCCCAAGTCACTCACTCACCTGCTCCTGAGTCAACCCAGCCTCTGTGGAATTGAGTATGTAACCTGGCCAACTGGAACTAAAACTCTGGGAAAACAAGTATGCCAGATGTAGTTACCCAGAGACCATGTGACATAACTCAAGGTTTTGTTCCTGCCAGCCACAGCAATAGTTCCTGTCTTGTTTTCTAGGTCATGCTAGGATGGTTATGGCTGGGGGTGGGTTTCTCAGCATCTCCAGCTGCTCACTTTGAGCCACTCTAATGAGCTGGGGCTTTGAGACACAACTCAAGCAGCTCCTCACATGCACATCTCAATGTGTTGCAACTCAAGGCTGAAAAATAAACTGTGAAAATAACTTTTCATTTGGCCATAAATCAACCATTTCTCAACAGCTTTTGGTCAAATAATACAAACTGCTCTGTGTAACTGCGGGAGTGGAGCAATTAATACCTCTGTCCCTCTTCATGTGCCATTTTGTAGCCAGTTCCTGGACTCCAGATAATAGAGGCCTCACCTTGAAAGCTGGCGAGCCATCAGGGATTCTTAGATGTGTTTGGGGACTGAGGGAATTCTGTGGGTCCCTTATAGCTGCCACTAATGTGCACATACACAATAAAGACATTTTCCACTGCAGGAAGTAGAGTCAAGCAGTCAAGCATAAATACAGTTATTGCCCACTTCATGTACTGTATATACTCAGTACCCAAACAGACACACAGACACCAGTACATTACATAGACTTTCCATGGGATTCTTTGGGTACTGAGATCCTCTTAAATTTAGCCTGAAACCAAAACATGTACCTTATACACAATATTTACATTCAGTCAGTGTCTCATTATTGCCAGCACCCAGAGCTAAGCACTGTGCTACAGTATTGCAGTGACACACCATATAGTGCTAGGGGATCTGATGGTCACCTCTCCTCTCTTAGGAAGCCTAAGATACACTAGATAATTCCTTACAGGCTCCATGCAATCTTCCCTTCACTTTAGGCGCAGCAGGACACACTTTTTAGACCTCATGGGGTGCAGACAAGTACCTTATGGCCACATTCAGCACACATGTGTGGGCTATAATCCTGGAGCAGAAGCATTGGCAGGATGGGCAGAGGATTTCTCAGGGCTCCAAATGGCTCTATGCGAATCCAGCATTTGGGCCCAGCAGTATAGGGAAGAGGTAGGTTGGTGCGCCTGGGGCTTGATATGCAGGGTGTTTTTTGTTTTGGCGGGAGCATGCTGATGTCTGGGAGGAGATATTACAACACTTTTGAGGCAGGAAGAGGCAGAGGATCACTGTACAGTGTTGGGCTGCATAATGATATACATTTATAACTACAAGGCCACGCAACAGCAGTATCAAGGCTGGTCAGGAAGGTGGCGGGGCTGAGATGGGTGGAGTGGGTTTCACCTGTTTTAAAACCATGAGAGGCAAAGTGCTGGTGAGGGATAATTTGCAGTTCTTATGGGATGAAGGACAAGAGGTGGCTGTGGATGGGACTGAGGTTTCAACCTAATCCACCAGCTCAGAAGCCTGAGGGGAGAAAAAGGGAATTATAAAAAAAAAAAAGAAAGCAAAGAGACAGATAAGTAAACAAAACTGAGACAGGAAAAGAATGAAAGTATGATAGATAGACTGTAGAAATTAAAAAGATGAAGCCATGGTAAGAAAAATGAACAAACTAAAGATCACTTATGCAAAATGAGGAAACAAAATAAAGGAAGATAAAACAAACAGAGAAATCACAGAAAAATATCACAATGATACTGCAGATGATGCATATTTATTTTTAAAATATTTAAGCATTGCCCTGGGACAAATTATGTATCGGTATTTATGCAAAATGCAAGGGTGGGTGAGGAATGTGTGGGAAGACAGATTTAGAGCTCACTGCATCTCAACTAACAAGCATTTGTTACTGGCGAATGTTTGTGTAGGGTGTGTGCCACGCTTGCATAGTGAGATGATTAATTTTGGTGTGTCCTAACTTCCTACTAACTTTGGGTCTGTGCATGCATTTTCATTTAAAAGTGTCAGACTAACCTACTTGTTCAGATGTAGTATATGGGCCCATCAGGCCTTGACATGCCCGTCATCCCTTGTGAGGAAAGGCTCCATGGCCTGCCACAATGTATTGTGTGTGCACCAGAACCCTGCTCTGTCGCTCCCCAGGCTGGGACTAGTGCAGCCACTGCAGCACCTTTCCCTAGCCTTGGCCCATTGAGACAGCAATCTGAGCTCGTACTTGAACAAGGAGAGACTAAAAGACCTCAATATGTACACCCTGGAAAAGAGGAGGGAGGGAAGATATCATAAAGACCTTTAAATGCCTTGAAAGATTCTATGTAATCTGAAAGCTCAAGTTTCTTTGTAACATCTATGTTGGTCCAATAAAGGTATCAAACCATCTCTTTTTTCTGGATCTTTGTCACAAGGTCCAATTGGCAACATAACTAATTTTCTGTGTCATGGGGATAGTAAGATGAAAACACTGGGAGAATGCTGGGATCAGAACAGTACAAGACATTATTACTCAACATGGCTATATCCCATTCCCAACACTTTAGCAAAGATATGCTCTGCAACCAACTAATGCATACAGATATTAAGCAAGCTGAAACATTCCATTTCACAGCACTGGGGATCTAGCTATCTCACAAGGTGTTCCTCTCACTGGGCAAATACAGTACTGTATCTCCGTCACACTAAATCATTAGTGTCCACATTTTACAATATGTTGCTAGACAAAATATAAGAGGAGGCAGAGGAAATGAAAACCTGGTCCAGTACGGAACTCAACAAGGATGTAACAGGTTGGGACTGGAATAAACTTTGGCAGCTGTCGAAACAAGTAACATCTCTGATCGATCTGAAGATTCAGCAGTTTAAGATCTTACACAACTTGTATTGCACCCCCAAGAAATTACATAAAATGGGAAAATCCCATCAACCAAATGCTACAAATGCAACTTGTCACCTGCTCTGGCAATGCCCACTCATACAGACAGTTTGGAAATAGATAAAACATAAGCTCAACCCCTATTAGGATATGATGACTATTTGATTTGGACATCTGTGTTACTGGTAGGTCACTCCAGAGTTGCCCTCAGCAGGCAACATGGTATGTATCTAGTGGTCAATGCAGCCAATTGACAGATATTAAAACTATGGTCAGATGTGCACCTTCCTACATACCGTGAATGGCTAACTGGCGTAATGGATTATCTTAGGCTGGAAAGACTGGCACATAGCATGAGAAATGCCATGCATCCTGTCTTAGGAAATTTGAAAACACAAGAGACCTTCAGTTTACTTCCAGAAGGGTAGGCCACTGGCACCAACTTCAGTCCACAGTTTTCATAATAGAGTTCCATGTTTCTATGAGCTAGCTCTCTCAAGCGTTAGCATATTTCATCTAGATCATTGTGTATCCAACATTATAATGATATATCTAGTGCATTTACGACAGTGTAAGCACAGTTTCCAATGAACTAGATCCAGGCCCAGTTGGCCATATAGGAAGAGTAAAGCACTGCACAAGACGAAAACAAATTCCTTTCTTGTTTGTTATACTGTATGTTCTGCGTGGATGTTTGTTATAGCTACAGGTACTTGAAGCACTCGGGTGCTATCCTCATTAGGTGCACAAATTTGTAGAAAGCAAGATGGAACACCTCTTGTCAAGTAGTTTAGCCCAACCTTATTCATGTCCATCTGTAATATCTGTGGAGTGTACAGCCTGGAGAAGAACTGTGAAGTGCAATGGCCTAGTTAGGAAGGAGCCTATCACGTGGAGCTAGGGGACATGCATAATTAAATTTAAGATGCACATGTAATGTAAGTTATTGTTGTCTGTCTGTTATGATGAAATACCAATCAAATTTAAGTGATAAAATACTTCACAGGGGTAAATAAGGTACAGGAGGAAGTATTTTTCAGAAGAAAAGATGCTCAAGAATAAGGGACATGCTATGAAGCTGGAGGGTAGATTCAGGGAGACTGGGTAAGTACTTTTCACTGGAAAGAGTGGTGGATTCCTGGAGCAGCCTTATAACGGAGGTGATGGGGCAAAAACAGTGGTGGGGTTCAAGAATGCATGGAATAAGCACAAGGAATCATATTGGAAAGAAAGAGCAAAGGAGAAAGAACTGTCAGTCAGGCACAGTCTGTGGTAATAGTGTAGGTGGGAAGAAGCAGGCAGACTGGGCGTGCTAGCGGTGCTTTTCTACCATCAAATTCTATGTTTCTGTGTTAGGGTCACTGGCACAGGAAGGCAACATGGTCCCCTACTTAGGCCAACGGCCATCCCAGGAAATGTTACTTTAACATTTTTTTAACAGTTTTGACACCAAAATTTTAACATAGTCTTTCTATGACCTCCTGTTCTGAGCATGACAGGTGTCATTTATAAAATACTGGACGAAAAAGAATTTACACCACAGAAGTGTAAAATCCATTTTGCCAGGATTCAAAACTGACAGCTGTTGCGTTCTATGTGGGTGGTGTGAAAAATGGCTATGTTGAAAATTTTGGGTTCAGAATATTTAAATTACCAAATGTATGAGCAAGCATTGAAAAATGTCACTGTACCGTCCTAACTTTGTTGTTTTAGTATTTTGACCGAGATTTTCACATAATCTTCTTATGAACCCTCCTCATGAACCCGTAGATGATCATTTCAAATCCTTACCAAAATGTCATTTTGTGCCACAGGTACAAAAATACATCTTTGGCCAGGATCTGAAAAACAACAACTGTCCATTCAAAAGGTGGTCAGAAAAATGATTACCTTGAATATTTGGGGTCAAAATATTGAAAATTGACAAACTGTTGAGCGAGCATTACACAATTTTAATGTACATTCATAACTTCATTGTGTTGTAATATTTTCACCCAAACTTTTCATCATAACTTTCTTATGACCCCACCTCATGAAGCCAATAGGTGAAAATTTTCAAATCAACTCAAAAGGTGATTTTGCCAAGCTACTGCAAAATCACCTTTTGGACCAGGAGTTGAAGAATTTCACCTACTTGCTCATGAGGAGGGGTCTCATAAAGCCATATTGAAAATTTGGTGGACAAATATTAATAAATGACCAAGTTATGAGTACAAGTCCAAAAGCATTGAAATGCATTGCCTGCACCTACCTGATTTCCTCAGTTCCCAGTCTGGCACTCAAGAGTGAGGACATGTGTCTAGACTAGAGAGGATTATGGCGTTGAACCACGGTAGGTAAGTAAAGGTTAGGGGATGTCTTGTGGTGTTGAATGGGAGGATCAGGTAGGGAGAGGTAATGGCAGCAGCGACAACGAACATTAAACAACTGTTTTCTTGTTTACATGGATTTAAAAAATAAAACAAACTACAAGGGATGGTAATCCTTGTTTGGTATGCTGACACTGGGGGATTGGGCACCCGGTGTCTTGTTTGTGGCACTGGTGTGGGCTCCCCAGTGTCGTGGTGGGGGTAGCAGGCACTGTGGATTGGGCACCCCATTGTCAGAACAGGGATTTAAAAATAATAAAAAACTACAAGGGCAGTTTCACTAAGATGGATCATGACCAAGCAGTCAGGTATCTGGGTTTTGGACCCAATGCCTGGTGCATTCTCTATTGCAGCAGACAGTCAGCCTCAAGGTTAAATGTGATCTGAAGGAAGTCTGCAGTGGGAGAGACAGAGAGGCGCCTTGCAATTTAGCTGGTTGCTGGATGGTGTTATGTAGATGAAATGAGCCAGCCACCATCCAATAGGAGCAACTAGCTCCTTTCAACAACATGCAGTTTCTACCCACCAAGCAGTGTGTTGTGTCATGACAGGAGTGGCTGCAAAATGGTGCATGGCCTGCAAGCTGTGACAATATCTAATAACATAGTAGCATGAAATCTAGAAACACTGGGTGTGGAACAGTGACCATATTCAGCCATGTTGCAATGTAATATATTTAAAACAACAAGAACTTGCATAAATTGAACATTGTTAATAAGTGTCCTGGGAATGAAGTTGCAGTCAGGCCACTAGGTGGACCTGGCTCCAGAGTGAGGGCACTGTAAAGACTATGGTGGAGAAGTGGTGGTCTCAGGAGATATGAAAACAGTCATGTTGGGCACAACAGTGGGAGGTCATAGAAACTGGGTACAAGATCAAGTTTGTGGAACCAACCACTGGTATAGGTTTTTATATTCAGGAAGTTGCATAATTATTTCAAAACTCCAAGTTCCTTGATTTTGCTGTATGTTCTTTATTAAGAGGAACCATTTGAGTATCCCACCACTTTGTCTTTATAGACTTTAGAAGGGTCTGGCTGTCCTTCTACCAGGCATGATGGTTGGGATCAGCAGGTCCTTCCAGGATACACCATTGGGAACCATTATACCCTGAAGATGGATAATCTTGAGGATGTCATCTGTGCCAGTGAAGGCATCTATCTTCGACCAAGTTGTCAGCAACCATTTTCCTCTGGGAAACTGGAAGTCTTCTACAGTACCCAGGACAGGAAAGTAGAGGACCACCATGAGTAACAGCATTCTGAAATGAAAGAAAAGACATAATTAGAATTACTAATCCACCCAACCCCCCAACTCTGGTGAATAACTTACTCAGGGCCTTCAGAGCCCTTGAACAGTTTGGACTGATTAGTGTGAAACCACTTGTCAATAGGTTTCTTGGCGGTTTGGCAACAGCACCTGATAGACAGAGGGTCTGCATTTATTCACAATGTCAAAGGGACCAACCCATTTGCTGGAAAGAAAGTGAGCGGGTGTTGAATACTGCAACATCATGACTCTGTCACCCACTTACCAATCGACCTCCTTGACATCTTTGTCAAAGTGCCTTTTGGTCTTTTGTTGGGCATTGCCCAAGCTTTGAGCAACAAAGAGGTGAATTTCAACCGAATTTTCCTGTAACTGCTTTACATAGGTGTCATCCAACACTCTATCCATTGTAAGGGTGTGGATATCCACCCATAAGTGTTCCGGCAATCTCATTTGTTGACCAGTTATCACCTCAAAAGGTATGTACTAAGTAGTTGTTGACAGGGTAGCCCTGATTGCCATTAGGAGTAAGGGCAAAAGAGTGTCCCAATTCATTGCATTCTCACTGACAAATTTTGACAATATTGTCTTGATATGCCTGTTGATTCTCTCTACAGCACCAGAAGACTGAGGATGGTAGGCTATGTGGCACTTCTGTCTTACCCCTAAAATTTCAAGAACTTCTTGCACAACCTGGCAAGCAAAGCTCGTCCTTGTCGGAGTCTTTCTTAAGAGGTAGGCCCCTATCTGATGAATACTTGTTGCACCAGAATTTTTGCAGTGGTTTTGGCAGTATTAGCCTTACATGAAAGGCCTAGACCCATTTGGAAAATAGGTCAATGATGACCAATGCATACTTGTTTCTGCTAGTGGTAGGCAAAGGTCCCAAGAAATCCATTTGGATTGCATTCAAGGACCTGATTGTCTCTTTGGAAACAACTTGCCATTCTTCTTGCCAGGTGTTGAGTTGTTTTGAGCACAGGTGATGCAGTTGTTGAGATAATGTTAGACATCTACTGTTTGACCAGGCCACCACCCTATTGTTCTCAGGCTCTGCAGGATCTTGTCTATACCCTGATGCCTCCTCTAATCTTATGTTGTGTCCTCTTGTCCTGCTATTTTTCTTATATTGAAACATGTTAGACTCTTTCACCTTGTTAATGCCTTAAGGTGTTTGAATGTTTGATCATATCACCTCTCTCTCCTGTGCTCTAGGGTATACATATTGAGCTCCACTAATCTGTCCTCATATGTTTTCTGATGCAGTCCCTGCACCATTTTGGTTGCCCTTCTCTGGACTGCCTCAATTTGGTTAATGTTCTTGTGAAGGTGTGGCCTCCAGTACTGCACGCAGTACCAGATGGGGCCTAACCAGTGTCTTGTAAAGAGGGATTATTACTCCCTCTCTTCTGACTTGTGATACCCTACTAATACACCCTAATATCCCCTAGCCTTACCTACTGCTTTAGTGGTCTGCTTGGTTGATTTCAGGTCATCGGGTGATGATGATGCCCAAGTCTCTTTCTTCTCTTGTGACTGCCAGCAACTCCCTCCTAGCCTATAGGTGGCTTCAGGGTTTCTCTTCCCTATGTGCATGATCTTGCACTTCTTTGCATTAAACCCCAGTTGCCACTCTTTCAACCATGTTGCTTGTTTAATCAGATCTCTTCTCATTCTGCCCACCCCATCTGGATCATCTGATCTGTTGCAGATCTTGGTGTCATCTGCAAACAGACAAACCTTACCCTCCTGTCCATATGCAATGTCACTGATGAAGATATTGAAGAGGACCGACCCCAGGACTGATCCTGAGGTACCCCACCTGTGACTTGTATCTCTTCTGACTGTATACGTTTACCACCACTCTCTTTTTTCTGCCTGTCAACCAGTTTGCCACCCAGTTGACCAACTGACCACCCCGAGCCTACTCAGCTTATTAATCAATCTTCTATGTGAACAGTATCGAAAGCTTTGCTGAAGTTAAGGTAGGCATATCAACTGCTCCCCTTGGTCCACCACTCTAGTTACCCAGTCAAAGAAATCTATGAGATTAGTTTGACAGGACCTTCCTTTGTAAACCCATGCTGTCTTGGATCCTGTGCTCCTATAGATTCCAGGTGTTGCACTATCCTTTCCTTAAGGAGTGCCTCCATAATCTTGCCCACTACTGAGGTAAGACTGACTGGTCTGTAGTTCCCTTCCTTCTCCCTGCTACCACTCTTGTGGAGGATCATGAGCCCTTCTCCAGTCTTCTGGGACCTCTCCTGTGCTCAGAGAGTCACTAAACAGTTCTGATAATGGCTCTGCTAGTTCCACTTAGCTTCTTTAGTGCCCTGGGATGTATGCCATCAGGTCCCATTGCCTTGTCCACCCTGGAGCTTATCGAGCTCTTGTAGGACTATTGAGCTCATGACATCCATTCCTTATGCTGCACCGCTTTCTCCTCTTCCTTCCTGCCCTGGCTGGTTGCTAGTCTAGTTGGTTTAGTAGCATGGGGGTGTTAGCTGTTTCTGCCCCTGCATTTTTGTACCTCTGACTGATTACTCTGGACAACTGTCTTTGCTTGATTAATATTATTGTTTCACCTGGAGTATTTATTACTCAACTGTACCTTGAATTCGCCGTGTCACTTTTGTTGTGTAACTATGTGTTTATTATGTGTATTTGTACCTCATGTCTTTTGGTCCGGTCGTGCCTGAAAATGGTCCCTTGGATCCAGTGCACTTACATGGTTATCAAAGTCATAAATAAATAAAGGGATAGTGCTAGAACATGATGATGAACCATATTCCACATCATTCAGCCTGTAAGGCTGTTACGCATGTGAATCAGAAATGAGCAGCATGTGATAGAGACCTGGTGTCTGGAGGAGCAGCCAATTGGCAAGGTCCACCACATACCCACATTGGGAGAGAAAATCTATTCCTAGGATGCTGTGATGAATGAGAAGCTACATAAGGTCAAAGCAGTGTTCTGCCTCTAAGGCTTCATTGATGCCCTGTACAGGGATTGACCAATAGGTTGTCACTTTAGTCTCCTTGAAAGTCTGGGCAGAAGTAGATTTCCCAGTAGACCATGGAGAATGTTGAGAGTTGGTCTAATCTAAAACTGAGATGGCCACTTCTGTGTCTAGAAGCATTTCAAGCTGGAGGCCCCTGACCAGCGCTTCCACACATGGGCAACCAGAGTCATCGGTTACCAAAGAGATGAGTATGCAGACTGGCTTGACACTGTCAGGCTGAGTCCTCATGATTTTGCAAGGCATCTGATAATGTCGGATCCATTGTACAGAGATCCTGATTCTACTCAGAATACAGGTCCTTTGGTGGCCACCCTCCTGATTCAGAATTCAATCTGGGAATGGTTGCCATGACCCTTCCCAATTCGGCTTTGGACTTGTATGCCCAAAGCTGCTCTACTCGGCTAACAAATCCCAGTATGAAGGTCCAAGCCACTGTTTTGGTCCTTTATTTTCCTTCATTTATTTATTTAAACATTTGTTAACTGGGAAAGCACACTGAGCGAGGCTCAATTCCAGGTGAGACCTGGGGCAGGGGAGAGAGGAATACAAACATTTCCAAGTACAATAATCCATGTTACAGTGTGGTTGACAAAACACCACAGGTAAACATTAAAGCAGTAAAATGTAGTTACAAATGCAGTTATATAGCAGTTGTTTAGAGCAGATATACAGCATACAGGGCAGATTACAAGAAATCGTAGGTTTAGGTTGAAGCATCAAGGAATATTGTGAGGTGAGTGCTTTGGGGCATCTTTCAGTGGGACAGCAGAGTGAAGCATAAGCAGGTTCAATTGTGACAGCAACAGGGGTGGTGGGAGGAGATGATATTGTTGCTTGCAGGCCAGGTGGGAGGAGGAAGGGCTTCTAGTGAGGGAGAGATTGTTCCAAAACTGGAGAGCTGATAGGCAAAAGCAGCTTTGCCCGGCTGAGGAAGTTTGTCTAGGCAGGGTGAAGTATCTTCCATTTCTGTGCCTCAGTTCATAAGGAGTCAGAGTCCAGGAGAGGTAGTTCACAAGATAGGAGAGGAAGCATACTGAACCAAAATGTTGATATGAGGGAGAGGGAGTGTGTAGCATCTGTGTGAGGTCAAGGAGGGAGTAAAGATCACAGTGGTGAGTTTGAAGTGGTGAGTTTGTTGCAAAACAACAGAAGGAGTTTAGCAGGGTGTCTAGCCTGGACAGGATGGTTACAGAGGTAGAGCTATAGGCCACGCCTGCATAGTCGAAGATGGGGAGGATAATTTTAGATAGGATTACCCATCTGGCTGGCAGTGGTAGACAGTCTCGTGCTAGTACAGCATCCCAAGTTTGGGGCATAGTTTTGAAACAGTGGCATCGATGTGCATAGAGAAGGATAAATGCTGGTCGAAGAGATGCCTATGTATTTGTATTTTGTTATTGATCTAGGGAAGCCATCCAATGAAGTGATAGGGAAGGGGAGATGATCTGCTCAGTTTTGGCACCATGTCAGAAACCATGGAGACAGTTTGGGAGGTGTTTACTTTCAATTGGTTTAGTCTGAACCATTGCTGGATGTTGTTGAAGTCGGTTTGGAGGGTAGATTGAGTTTTGTGCATTGTTGGACTACAGGTAAAGAGGATGGTGTCATCCACATATATGTGTTGCAGGATTTGGAGCAGGAGGAGGAAGGTCATTAATGAAAAGGGTGAAGAGGATGGGACCAAGGACTGAGCCTTGGGGACACCCGCCATGATAGGAAGGAGGGAAGCAATGTCCGCAATTTTAACTGATTGTTGCCTCTTAGTTAGGTGGGACTTAAACCACTGGACAGTGATAAAGGCTAGCCCAGCTGCTTCAAGTTTCTGAAGGAGAAAGGGATGGATACAGAGTTGAAGGCCTTTGCCAGATTGACAAACACGTGGCAGTTAGCAGGCCCTGTTGGAGGCAGTGAGGATGTGATTTGTGATCGGGAGGGAGGAGATGGTGGAATGTTGCTTTCTGAAGCCTGACTGGTGGGGAGAGAGGAGATTGTTGTTAGTGAGGTATTCCGATAGTCTGGTGTGAGCTAGGGACTCCTGAAGCTTGGCTAGAGCTGGGAGGAGGAGATAGGCCTGTAGTTGCCAGAAAGGAAGGGGCACCGCCTTTGTGGAGAGGGATTGCGCAGGCTGACTTCCATGCCTGTGGGACTGTTCCTGAGGAAAAGAGAGGTTCAGTATGTGAGTGAGAGGTTTGGTGATAGCAGGAGCTGAGATCCATAAGAGACTTTGGGTGGATCCCATCAGGGCTGGATTTAGCGGTATTAAGTGATCGGAGAGCTTTAAGGACTTCTTGCTTAGAGATGGCAGGGAAATTGAAATTATTGGTGTTGAGGGGTCAGTGGGGGGCAGGGATAGATGGGAAGCACGTTTGGCAGGGCACAGGATGTGAAGAATTTGTTGAGTGTGTCTGCAGAGCTGACAGGGTCTGTTGTAGGTTGGTCATGTTCTGTGAAAGCAGAGAGGAACTAGGTTGGGCTGGAGGGTTGAGAAGGAGTACAACTTTCCAGAAATTGGTGGGTTGGAGTTAGAGCTGCAACTTGAAATAGTCTGCTTTGGCTAGCCTTATGGCCTCGGTGAAGGCATTTCAGAGTGCATTATAGGTTTACCTGTTTTGGGGGTGGGAGGGACATGAAGGTAGCTCAGGCTTTATCTGTGACCTTGCATTGAGATAGAATATGTGCGAGCTCTGTTTCTGGTGCAGCATCTTGACTCTGGTCTTTTTCAAGGGGTATGGGAGTCCCAGATTTTAGTAAAATGTTCAGGAAACTGAAGAGGGCAGTGTCAACATCGGTGGCTGAGTGCACCTGTTGCCAGTTGGTGTGCCTAAGGCTGGTACGTAGAGATGCAGTGTCCAGAGCATTTAGAGGGCATGAGTATAAGTATTTGGGGACAGATTTTGGCATGTGAGTTTTCCTGATGCAGCATGTTATACAGTGGTCGCTAGTGCATTGGCAAGTGTGCCAAAAGAAGTAACTCTGTGTGGTGGGAAGAGAGAATTTAATCTAGAAGAGAGTGGTTTTGGGAGTGTGGGTTATAGCGGTCGGTTCACTAAGTAGTTGGGTAAGATTGAGGACTCTATTTTGAGGTGTGGGCCTTAGAGGAGGGGGCTAGCCAGTCCAGGTTGAAGTCATCCAGGAGTACTAGTTTCCCGTTTGGAACCTAAGTCAGGTATGGAGGCTATGGTAGAGGCAGTGAGTCATGAGCTAGGTGGGGAGGGCATAAAGCACACCTACGTAAAATGGGAGTGAGGTTGGTAGGGAAGTTTAGCCAGGAGAATTTCATGGGGTGCTACAGTAGTGCATGCTTCCTTGAAAATGACAGAGCATAAGAAGAGCTGGTTGGAGTTAATGGCTACTCCTCCGCCTCTCTTTCCACGGTCCTGTTTGAGCATGGAGTAGTTTAGGAGGCTGATGGAGGAATCAGGAGTCTTGGCTGAGAGCCAGGTCCTTCATGCCTTGTTGGTTCGACTTTCATCAATTTTCTTTTTGTATGAGTATGAGGATCCATTTTTTGAGTATCTTTGGGTTTCCATCCACCTCATACTGAGTAGATGGATCTGTGCCCTTTTGCACAGCAGCAACTTTGGACTTAGAGCCCAAACTGAGGTCCTTGGCATGGACCTGGTAAATGTGTTCCACTTGCCCCAGAATTTGATCTAATATATTCGCTTAGGGAAGACTGTGGCTTCCACCCTTTCCCGAATAGCTGGGAGCAGGTTTTACAAGAAGAACATTTATACTCTATTGAGCCTCTGTCTGTCTCCTCCTGCACAAGTCCTTTGCTAGTACTGTGGCGAGCCATAGTGGGCCGTCATACTGGGTGGGTGCTTCCTTGTTATGCTGTTTCACCTGCGTAACCAGCATCACGCTAACCATATTTGGATCATGGGCCGCCAACATATGGTGGTGACCACACTGAAAGAGGCCTTGGTGTCACTTCACACCTCTTCCAGTAGTTTTGCCCACAGTGTGGGTTCCATGGTTTGTTTGAGGACCTGGACCTGATGCTCCAGCGGCAAGCTAAGCATTGGCAATGTTATTGCACCTTCTCCAGGTGGCAACTCAAACTGTCACCTGGGTCATATATGGCCAATTTGTCCATGATGCTTTGAATAGCTTGCATGGATTGTAGAGCACTGTGGCTCAATTGGAGTTCAGAACTCTTGGGAACAATACTTTTAGTGACTGCCTCTTCCTGACAGTAGCCATGCCCTGCATAAGTGTCTGTTTTTCTTCCTTTTTTCAGAGCATCAGCCACTGCCTTTGTAAGGCCTTTGCATGTTTCTCAGACAGCTGGCTTTTGCTATAATCTCAGAGATCAGGCTCTCTTCTTCAGTTTTATCCTCCTGGATCAGGGCGCTGCTGGTGGGTGGCGCTGGTATCCTCTGGTATCACAAGGAGGTCATCATCATTGTCATCCTCATCAGAGATGATGAGACAATGGGTGGTGTTGATGGGCATCATTTTCACATGACCCTTTAGGAGCGTCAGCTGCTGGTGTAATTTTGCAATCTGCTTTCACACTCCATATGATCTACACCCCTTGAAACGTTCCCTTACTAACGTTATCCTGCACACTGTGTATGCAGCACTTACTTCACAGTTTGCTCCATCTCTTTTCCTAACACTTTCTGAAACATTTCACTCTTCTTCCAACCTCATATTCACTCTTCAGCAACTCATTCATGCTCATAAGCACACCATTCAACTGTAACATCTACACCTTATCCTGCTGCAATCTCTCATTCTTCTCCAGCAACTTACTAATGTCCTTATTCTTCTCTACTTTAACACCTTCAATCTCTTTCTGTAACATACACACCTCATTGGATTTAGATTTCAACTCATTTTTCAGAGCTGAAACCTTAGATTGCAATGTTTGACACCAAACATACAAAGCAGTGACCACTGAACCCATTTGGTCATATTTTTTACTTTTAGACTTGACCTCAGTATATAGCTCTCCTACATACTGTATCCGGTCAGTCTGGTGTTTAGCATCAGATGCAAAATCTTTCCAACCTCCATGGAAGGTAAAATATGGTAGGATAGCCATGATGAGCTCAGAATTATTGGTCATTGTATCAGAGTCTTCTTTGTAGACTGTACTAAACAGAGATCTAAGGAGTGCCAGCTCAACTTGGTCTCGTAGTCAGACAGCTATGCATTCTGGCAGCTGAGGCCACTAACAACCATCCCGTGAACCAAGAGGGCAAAGTTCTTAACACCTGTCGTTATTCCACCCTTATACCTGCAGTATCTTGCCATTAGTTCTGTCCAAAAAGGTCCTGCCATGGTTGTCACTTTGTTAGTAGGAAAGTTCTAAACCAGTTGGCGTAAACATGACACAGGGCCAAGAATATGACAGGAATGAAATAGTTTATTACCAGAAAGCACAAAATACAGCAAAATACCTGCTTGGAGTCAGGAGCAGGATATCAAATAATGTGATATTCCTCCAAACTGGATTCGAACTCAGCAAAAACAACTTTCATGTCATTCTTATACTCTTAGATAAGAAATGTATGTTACTAGGCAACGATCTGCAAATAATGTAAAATCACAAAATACCTAAATCTCATTGTAACCCCCTACAAATGGGGGTTCCCAAAGTCTTCCTTGAGCTTGCTTAAATGCTCACTGCCAGGCTGGTGTCCTGTGTTTTAGCAGTTTAAATGTATTGCCAGAGAATGCCTGCATAGCCTCTGTCTACTATCTCTTTAAGAGCTGCCTGGATTGCAGTCATAATTAATCTGAGAGGAGCTCTGCTAGAAGATGAACTTTTTGCTGATCATTTGTTAGAGTAGTAATAATATTGCAGTTTGTTCTATCCTGCCTTCTTTGCAGCATGGACAGTTCTGTTTGTTTCCATCATCTTGGTCTTGGACTGCTGAAATGGGCCAATCAGTATCTTTGTGGACTCTAAAATGGAGCCTGTCCCCAGGAGCTTTGTGGGAGCAAAATTCTGTAGGAATTGTAGTTTTTGCATTTTGGCACAAAGACAGACCTGGAGGGGGGCCCTTGTTGTGACTGACAGACCGATCAGCCAACCGAACCTTTTGGACCCGGGAAAGTCCCAGACTGTTTGCAGTTCAGTCAGTCTGAATTGGGATGTGAAAGTGGTAACAGCTTGAGTGATTCCAACAGCAGCCCTGTGTAATTCACACAGGAGAACTGTGAAAGGGCTGAGTTTTGGCCTGTCTGTCTGCCTGCTGTCCCTGAGAGGAAATTGAAGTTTATTCGGAATGAATCTGAATTGTGAGGACGATTTAAGCCACAGAACTGTGACCAGGCTTTAACCTGAAGAAGACCGAAGATTTGCTGAATCCGATCGACCCTTCAGGATTTCCAGCCACCTATGAATTCCCAGTTTGTGCAGAGACTATGTAATTGCAACCGATAGCAATCTGTGAGGTACAGTAGAATTTCTTACATGTAAATGTGCTGTGTGCTGTTAGTGGGTCATGGTTTGGTTCCCCACTGTGTGCTGAACTGTGTTCTGCTTACTGGAGGCTGCATCCAGCTCCCACGGACTGAATCCATATTCATCTCCATTGGGCCTAGGCTTTGCCATACTAGCCCAGCCAGACTGCCCGCTGCACAGAGAAAGCCATCGACGAGAGACCTGCCTGGGAATCAGCCCTCTGCTCATGCTTTGAACAGGAAAGATGCCTCGGTGATTCGTGTGGGTCCTGCTTCTCCTGGCACTCCAGTTCAACAACCTGCTGTCTCGATTTTGTCATGCCTGTGTCCTGCATTGGCATCGTGAGTAAACATCAGGTAGCTCCTGCAACAACAGCTAAATCTAAAGTATTGTCATCTGATTACTTTGTTGCCTTTTCTGTCACAAACTGAGCCCTCCAGCTCCGGATTACAAATAGTGTGTGTTGTGCATGTGGCTTTCTTCCATAGCAGGACCCCAACCAGCTGCAAGCAGACCTACCCCGGACAACGTTCCTGGCTAGCCCACCATCTTCCTACCTGGGTATCCAGAGTGTGTGACTGTGGGGACTCTGAAGTGCATGCGTAACTGTCTGATTGCTATAGCCTTTAAGTAAATCAACCTGATTATGCCCTCCCTTGTTCAAGTCCTCTGAATAAATCAGATCTAACTCTTTTTGCATTTAACCTGACTGTGGTGCCAGTTTGTGCCAAGATTACTGTACTGTTGCTATTTGCTGTGCATAACCTTGTTTTACAGGGGACCCCAGGGTCGAGCTAGGAGAACCAGCCCTGGTGGTAAGTGCAAACAGTGTAGGCAGTGCATGGTGAAGAAGGGTCATTGAAAGTGATTATTGTATATTGTTCAGGCCACTAGAAGGGAAAGAGGGGGGTTACAGTGTCCCGGAGGGCTGTACCCAGGTTAGCTTGACCACTAACAACCCTGACCCTCTGGGTGAGGCACCCGTTTCAGTACCCAGGCCCCTTAACCTGCTACTACCCAAGCAGGCAGGGGTAGTCGCCCTCGGAGAGCGCCACCTAGGAGTTACATCATTGGTAGAAGGTCAGCTCAGAGGACAGTTAGCTCATCATTCTCTCTCTCTGCATGTACTGTCTGAAAAGAGTAAAACTAGCTAAAACTACAGCAGTTTTGAGTTACAATACAAAATGCTTAGTACTGCACAAATAATAGCAATTGCATAGATAGTGTCATAAGGTCTGCATAAGGTAAGGTAAGGTAAAATATATTTATTCATATGGCACCCAATCCGGATGCCCTGGGTGCCTTATGCAATCAGCAGGCAGGAAAAATACGATTAAATACAAACACAGACTATAAAGTGCTATTTAAGATGAACATAAAATATTGTAAATAATTAATAAATATTACATTAAAATATAAAGCAGCTTAAAATATAAAACCGCTTGGCTAGTCCAGAAAGGCTCTGCTGAAAAAGGTGGGTCTTCAGACCCCTCTTAAAGGTCTCCACCATCGGAGCCTTCCTAACTGATCTTGAGAACGAGTTCCAGAGGTCTTAGTTGGAGATTGCAAAAGCTCGGTGGCGGATGTTTTAATCTGGCTTCGGAACCACAAGGAGGCCCCTGGTGGAGGAGTGGTGGGAGTGAACCAAGGTGGCAGGTACAAGGAGATCAGTCAGATAGCCAGGGCCCGATCCATATAGGTCCTTATTGGTGAGCAAGCCCACCTTGAAGATGATCCTCCACCTGACAGGCAGCCAATGCAGAGCTCCCAGGACCAGTGTCACATGATATGATCTAAGCAGACCCATCAGTAACCTAGCCACTGCATTCTACATCAGCTGCAGCCAGCAGAGGTTCCCTCCACAGACCCCAAAGAAGATAGCATTGCAGTAGTCAAGTCTGGATGTTACAAAGGTGTGTACTAGTGTCGACAAGTCCTTGGGTGACATTTCTTAGTGGTAAAAACACTCTGGACAACAGATGACACCTGGCCATCCGGTGTCAACCTGTAATCCAGAAAGATGCCCAGATTTCACAGTCTAGAGGAAGCCATCAATGTGGTGGTTCCCAAGACCAATTCAGGTCACCCGGAGGCAATCCCATCACACCTGTGCCCAGGCTCAATCTCCAGGACATCTGTCTTGACAGAATTCAGTCTTAACTAGTTGGAAGACATCCAGTCCTGAATCTCAGCCAGGCAGATGTTTAGCACTTCCATGGCATCACTTGTTCCAGGGGCAAAGGACATATACAGCTTGGTATCATCTACATAGCAGTGAAACCCAAACTGTAAGACCTAATGAGCTCACCAAGGGATAGCATGTACCCCACATATAACATTGGTGATAGGATCAATCCTGAGGAACTGCACATGGCAAAAGTTTTGGAGAGGAGGAGAAATTCCCATCACTACCCATTGCTTCCTGCCCAAGAGCTAGTATTCAAACCAGTTGATGACAGTACGGTGAGTCCACAATACTCTAAGATGATCCAAAAGCACAATGTGATCCACGGTGTCAAATGCTGGAGAAACTGAGTAGAATGAGAACTGACCATTCTCCTCTATCTCTTGCCTTGAGGAGGTCATTTTGCACCCTGACCAACGCTGTTTCAGTGCTATGCCTAGACCTGAAACTGGACTGGAAAGGCTCATGGATGCCAAAGGCCATGAGGTGTGCCTCAAGCTGTAGTGTCAAAATCTTCTCAACAATCTTCCCCAAAATGGGAGGCTGGAGATAGGTTGATAGTTCACCAGGACATCAGGGTCAAGGGATGTTTTTTCAAGAGGGGTCTCACCAATACCTCTTTCAAGGCATCAGGAAGGATTCCTCAAAGTGAACACCAGATAATACTGGTGAACACTGGACCCACAGTTCTAACACACCTCACTAGGAAATGAGTCAGGGCCAGGTCCAGTTCACAAAAGTGGGCCGCAGCTTTGAGATCACCTCAACGACCTCCCAGCCATCTTTGCTGGCCTAAACTCATCCTAGACAGTCAGAGTGCCCATGTTCCTATCAGACTGACCACTGAGGGGGCAATACTTGTCTCACTGGGGAGATCAACAAATGAATGGACGACACCCTGTCAGAGAAGAACTGAGCAAATTCCTCACACATGGTGATAGAAAATGCTTTTTCAGTTGCAGACAGATTGATGGAATAATCTGTCTTACAGTTCAAAAAGCTGGGCTGGTCTGCTCTTCCTGCACAAATCTCCTGGATAGAAACTCTGCCTTCATATGGTTTATTGACCCTTGGTACTCACAATAGTGAGCATGCAAGGCCAGTTTGTCCTCCTTGGAATGGGTCCTTCTCAGCAATGCTCCAACTCCTGACCCCTGATCTTCATCACCTTGAGAGCGCCCATGCAACCATGGAGGTCTCAATTGAGAGGATCTGGGTCATATACGGACAGGTGCAATGGCATTGAGCACCCTGGTGAAAACCTTATAATAAGCAGCTACCACTTCACACATGCAGCACTACACCAGATAAATCATCATCGCTTAAAAGTCCCTCTGGGGACAATCCCTTAAAGTGCAATAACTGACCATCTCCATGGAGGACAATCAGAGGGCCCAAACAAGAACTCTACTGTGCATTGGTCATACCAAATGACTCGATCAGTCTTGAGGTTCGTGACCTCAAGCCCCAGTGAGAAAAACCAAGTCCAACATGTGGCCATGGTGATGGGTCACAGAAGCAGCTGCTTGTGTGAGACTCAGTGATGACATCAGCTGGAGGAGGTTATGGCCAAATTGTGAGGATTTATCATTGATCCAGGCAATGAAGTCTCCCAGAATTAGCCGCCTGGGACTCCAACACTCCACTGATGTTGAAGTCCACCACCTTCTGTAGGAAGTCTCCTCCTGGCCCCAGAGGGCGGTAAACAAGGAGAATCTTACAACCTACACCTAGACTCCCATGCACAGCCACACACTCAGTGGATGAGGCAGAACCCACTGAGTGCATCGGTGAAGTTCAGGTTGGGCCTAAAACAGATGGCCACAACCCACCCCTGCATTCCCTCCTCAAGCATAGCACTACAATGTACCCAGCAGGACAGACACCTTCAAACTGGCTCGGTGTCATCACCCAGCCAGGTCTCCATGATGCAAGCCAGATTGACTGACAAAATCAAGTCTGCTATAATAGTGGTCTTGCTCCTCATCGATCTGGCATTACACAGCACCGCCCAAAGGGACTGGTGGAGGCTGTAGGCTGTATGGCTGCCTGCCCACTTGGACTGGTGGGAACCCTGAGAATGGATGCCAAACATGTTGGGCCTCTTTCATGGCTCCATTTAGCCCCAGGGTGTCTCCTGCTCCTAACCACCCAATACTATTCACCTCAGCTATGCCCACTGTGCCCCGCCACCTGCCTACACACCGTAATATTCCACCTCCCTTCAGTGTCTCACTGCTGTTGCTGCAATACAGAGGATGGTGAAGGGTAAGGGTCATGCAGCTGGATGCAGCATAAACAGTACTGAGGGGTCTATGACTCCTACACATCTTCCAGAATTAGCCACCACCCTATTATACTATACTTTAAAACACTAAAATCTTACTTTAACTTAATAAACATTAAACAATACACCCCACACAAATTCTAAAACCTATACCTAAACATACACTCAACATCCTCACCTAATACAAAATTCTCCTATATAACACACAAAACCACACAAAAATTCTAACTAACAAACCGAAAGGAACTCAAAGTAAATTATTGAAACCAGAAAATTAGCAAATTACAATATACTTAAGAAGCCTCACTGAGTCAATTCCAGAGGGCAATGAAATCAAGAAAACTCAATAATGATGTAACCAAAAGGTAAGTCCAAAATCAACAGCACAGAGTGTCAGGCCCAAATGGGGTGCAAAGCCACGAGAAAGTGCTCACCACTTCTAACAGCTAGAAATAGGGCAATAGTAAAACCTTTGAAAAGCAGCAAAGCTTCCACCAGTGCTAAGGCAGTTATAAAAAAATGTGAGGAGTACTCACTGCTTTCTCTCATACAGGTGTCAACCTGCAGAAGCAGTGCTAATACTGTTAGGGCCAGAGGTTCCCAGCACAGAGCCCTGTTGGAATTTGGTTTTTGCCGCCAGTCCATGCTACAGTCATAAGCGCGTATGTCTTTACTACTATATCACATAGTGTTACACCATATCTCACCCCATTAAGTATATCATGAATAGATGTATGTGTACCATATGCTGCAGTAAGTATAGGGTAAAAGATGCAGCAAAGTTAAATTCCACCTGCAGTAGGCGTTGAAGTAGTCCACTTACGTATTATTTTCTGGTATGCAAATTCCCTTTAAAAACCACTACTTAGCCACTGCCTTGTAATAATGGTGATAATGACTTTCGTTGCTCACTCCGCCTTACTTCACTTTAAAGGTGGAGTGAGAATTTACAGGCAGCCCACACACATCAGATGGCTTACACAGTGTAGGTCACAGGCTTCAGGCAGCATTAGTTTCACGTGACACTGCATGACTGGGTGGGTACTTCAGGTTACGAGCAAAACCACTCTCTGCAACGTGGGCTGACTTATTGCTACACATTTTGCACGGGTGTGCCAAATGGCTGTGCTCTGTCAATGGTCAGGTGGGTGCTTTGAACGGTGATGAAGAGGGTGCACAGGTGAAAAGTCCACAAATGAAGTTATTTTCCCCATTTTAAACACGGGGTTGATGTACAGCTTGCACTAGACATACTGCACAGACCACCACCGCCACTGTTGCTACTCTGACCACCACTTGACAAGATTTGTAAATCATAATCCTCCTCATCATCATGTCTGTAGTAATCCTCCGTGTTATTTCAATGCTACTACATACATTGCTACTTGGCCTTACACTCATGGCAGGATAATGTACTTGATAAGGTTGATAACAAAGTTGAACATCCCACTATGGCATTAGCTGCCATCTGGTGCCGGGTCCACAGTGCCATGTGCCTGTTCTTAAGATGTGTATGCTGGCCCCCATGCCCAAATGACTACCCTTTTCACCTCAACTCATACGTGCATGGAAAACCTGGCAGACTACAACTGAGTCATCATTTGCATCTTAGACAAAAATCCCAAACAAGGGATTTTGATCCCCTACTTTACATGTCCCTGATGCTGCATATTGGACTCCGTCTTTTAACCACTGAAATGTACATGATTTCTCTTGCTAGACACACTTGGACTCTGACTGACCACCATGACTACCTAGAATTATTACTGGGTCATCATCAACATCAACAGGAACTGCTACATCACAATTTTTTGAGGGGGTTTAACACAATCACCCAGACGTAGCCACCTTGACTTTCCTTGTCTCCTGCTCCAACAGGGGTCACTGACATCATCATCATATTCATCATCCACATTCACAATTTCAACTTGGATGCTGTCCTGTGGAGAACATGTTCCAACCACACCATCATTATCGTCTCCTAATATTTTTGTGCCACATTTGAATCATTGGATGGCAAAGGCATGACCTCAGTAGCACTGGAAATGTGACATTGTGAGTCATCATCTTCAGGATCAGAATCATGTTCAACTACCATGGGGATGTTGGGAGTATGACATCATCTACACTGTCAGTCACAGCTTTAGACGCAACTATATTTTCTAAAAATGGTTAACTGGTCAGAAGTGGAACTTGGGGCAGCAATACTCATGCCAGCAGCAACTGCACTAACACCACCAGCGGGATAATATCATCTCCTCCAACTATCATTGAAGCAACGATTGTGCTGTAAAAGCATTGACGGAGAAATCCCTTTACTGACCTCAGCACTTCTACGTACTACCACGCTATTGCCAATCTTGCCACTGGCAGCAGTGCCATGGCCAGAAACAGCTTTGCTTGTAGGTATCTTTGAAGGCATTTTTGGGGATCACTAAGAAAATTCTAAACAAATTTAGATTTATGAACTTTCAGTTTGGGGTGGATGGGAAGCCAAAAACAACTGTGGTTTGCAGATGGAGACTGAGCACTAAACAGATGCAAACGCACAAACAGATTAAGATTGCACTTGGCCTCAAGAGATGCAGATGCAAGGCATAACAACACCATAACCAGTGCTCACAAATCCAAAACTGGAAATGAATACCTTCTGCCATTTGGGGCAGTGCACTGCAGTAACAGTCCACTACCAAGATACCACAAAGCAGCACAAAGTAGTGCAGATGGATAACAGGTTCACAGTGCTGCAATTACTGTGTGGCACAATAAAATGTGTCTGACTTGATGGCATGCTTGCACACACACACTCACACACTACAGGTAATGCGTAGCAAATTGGAAACTTCAGTAATATAACCAAATCTTTTAAACAAACTGAAATTATGCACTGCACCACAACAATCTGCAAAACATTTCAAAAATTACTGAAAATGTTAGTGTGTACATGAACACAGTTATGCAACAAAAATATAACCAAAACAGTTAGAAAAACTGCCTTTCTCCCAGTTGCTCTACCTCCACCACAGATATACCCTCCCCAAGTACACTTCAGCAGTGTCTGTCAGTACACAGACTGAATGTTTTAAATTAACATTTAAAATCCACTCAATAACAATAAATACTCAATGATATGAGCCCAGGAGGGTTTCCTACAATCGATGAACTACATTTTGAGCAAAAAGTCTCAAAAGGCTTTTGAATGGGTTTTAAAGGGTTTGAATCTCACAGCTCTGACAACAAACTGTCTAGCTACCACTACAGACACGCCAACACATAACTGAGGCTGTGCAGAATAATTCAGAGCCCATGTGACCTGCAATCCCATGAATCACTGCAAAATTCACCTTAGAGCTCACAAACAAGGTGAAGTAATGTGAAGTACATTGAAATCAATGTACTTTGCATTAAAACTGGTGTAGAAGTGGTTTGGGAAAGGTGGAGTAACGGAAGTCAGTGTTTCTGGTGGACTTCGTGATAATAATTAGCAGGCAAAGTACTCCACTTTGCATTGCGGAATACTCCATGGATTACATTTTAATAGGTGAATTGCTCCACGTAGCGGATTTTGGCCATGTCCACCTCTGGTGTCCAGGGGTGTCCAGGTCTGCATGTGGCATTTTCAGCTATAGTATGCTATTTTGTGTAAATATATTGCTTGTACAGCACTTTGGAATGCAGAGCATGAAAAGTAGTACATCTCTCTCTCTCTCTCTCTCTATATATATATATATATATATATATTTATATATAATATACAAAATCACACATGCCCTCACAATGCAAAAGCATCATGGGCTGCATATGCAAATCACCACAGAATATTATGCTGGTTCATCTTTAAGCAGAAATGCATAGTGCTGAAAGGCATCCACAGTTTGACATAGACACGTGTCTAGGTCTTCTGTTGGCACCCTTGCAAACTGTGTGAGAGGCCTTTGGCACCATGCATTTCTGTTTAAAGATGAACCAGTCATAATATTCTTGTGGTGATTTGACAGCCTATGATGCTTTGCATTGTGCAGGCATGTGTGATTTTATATTTCTTTTGAACTTGGCTTTCCAGCCAAATGCTCTTTGGGATAATTCATTGCCTCAGTGCTTGTGCACAGAGGTTCTTTGTCTTTAAAATGTTTTTTGTTTTAATTGAGTTCACCACAACATAACCCAGATAGACCATCTTAGGGTAGCTGGTTCATTCCACTGGGTGTCAAACAGACAAGGCGTACTGATGAGTCCTGGTAGGATGAAACACATGTCATGTCTTCTGTTGGCACCCTTTGCAAACTGTGTGAGAAGCGTTTGCACCATGCATTCCTGCTTAAAGTTGAACCAGCATAATAGTTGGTGGTGATTTGCATATGCAGCTCATGATGCTTTGCATTGTGCGGGCATGTGTGAATTTGTATTTCTTTGAAACTTGGCTTCCCGGACAAATGTCCTTTGGGTAACTATTGCCTCAGTGCTTGCGCTGAGATTCTCTTTGTCTCTCTCTCTATATATATATATATATATATATATAGATATATTTATATATACACACACACACACGCACATATACAGTATATAGATATATATTAATAGATATATTAATAGATCTCGTGTGTGTGTGTGTGTGTCATGTGTATATATATAGATTGGATAACCCTTCTTAGGTGAGTCAGCTTGATATACACACGCCTTGAGGTGGTGTTGTACGACGAGGCCACAGGTCGAGGCGTTAATCACCCAAGGCGCATGATATCAGGAGAGCGACCGCACACCATAGAGTGGGTTATTTTATCTTATAAAATGGCAAAATCGTTTTTTAGGGAGGTAAAGTGCAGGTGTATGGTCGCGCTTGATATACGCACGGGTCATGTGATGTGATCCAACAAATCAGCAGACATAATTTTTCCTACCCATTTTATATATATATATATATATATATATTAGTGTGTGTGTGTGTGTGTGTGTGTGTGATACCTGCCCAGTAAGGCAGGCATAGATAGTTAGGTTGCAAGGCCACTTCTATGTTAATCCCACATTTTGCACTTTAATAACTTTGCAACCATTTGTTCGATTCACCAGAAATTTGGCATGTGCATTGTTGTATGATAGATCTCTGGATCTGGATACTTTTGTTCCGGTCAGGTTTGCAGTTGCAGAGCTGCAGATCATTGAAAAGTGTGAAAATCCTCAACTTTTGCAAATCCTTTGCTTATCTCCACAGCCTGAACATTTTGTCTGTCTGGTCTGAAATTTTCAGGTATATAGAGACTTGGTCAGGATGTGCCTTTCGAAGATTTGGTAAAAATATTAATCCGTTCAAGAGTTATTAAAGATTAACATTTCCATTATATCCTACAGGAAAGAAATATATGTCCCATGCGACAGTGACAGATTCATCTGCAAAAGCACCTTTTCTGTTGCAAATGCCCTCTGTACTGCCGTGCCACCACCATCTTTCTTTCAGTTAGTGGTGGAGAAAAACTGCTGTAATTCAAATTTTACTGCCCCTTGGTAAACACTGACACTTGTGTTTACGTAACAAGGGTGCCATTAGTTTTGGAAAATAAGCCCGGAAATATGTTTTCCATGATTAGCCCCGCTGTACATTCACAAATTACAAAAGAACGGTGTGACACTTTAGCAAAATTTGAGAATGTTTTGCACTGTTCTTTCCAAATTTGCAAATATGTTGCAATTGATGACACTACTGCTCCAAAAGTATTATTTCTTGCCACCTCACTGCCACTACATGGTTTAGACTTTTGGGCTGCAATTTGCTGGTAGGTGGCCCATGCACCTGAATGTGCCTGTTGGTGGTTTGGTGAAAAAACTTACATTGGTTCCATAGTTACCGTGCTCCAGTAGTGAATTTTCCCATAGGATAACATTGTGGCATCTGCTAAAATTGCAGTTTCTTTGCCACCTCACTGCTGCTACACGGTTTGAACTCTTGGTCTGAAATTTGCAGGGGAACCTTTGCACCACAGATGTGCCTGTTGCTGGTTTGGTGCAAAAATTATACCAATTGCAAAGATAAAGCACTCCAAATATGTGAATTCCATAGGGTGACATTGTGGTGACCCACGCCACCTTTGCGCCTACTGTATATCTCGAAAATGGCTTGAGATATGGATTTTTTCTGTGCAGCTTAGTTCACCTTTAGGTGTACTAAACATGCGTGGAGGTGGCAAGGTCATGAATACAACTGCAAAATATTTTTTTCTGTAGTTGCTGTGGTTACTGAGATATTGCCAAATATGCATTACAAGTGTTACTTGGAATACCTCTAGGCCTGTGCTATGTGTCTGTACTTATGTGCAGATCTGAGTGTGGGCCCAGAGGGCCTGCACTCTCACCTATGCATTCTATTTATGCTAAACTGGAAGCACTGGGCCCTCCTACACCATGCCTCTATAGTCATGGGTAGGTGGGGCGGCTTCGCTCCACCATGGATACTGTCTTTCAATACTGGGAGCACAGGGACCTCAGTTGCTACATCTCTAGTCTTATGGCTGGGTGGGATCGCAGGGCCCAGAGGACTCATGTTCCCAAATATGCATCCCATTATGCAAAACTGGGAGCACAGGGCCCTCCTGCACAATGCCTGTACACTGATGGGTGAGAGGGAGCACATGTAAGTAAGACCAGTTTAAAGAGGTCATGTTTAGGTTGCTGTAACATGTGAAGAAAAGAAATTAAGAACTGAAGGCTGTGTGAAATATGTGTGCTGTGCAGTTCACTGGCATTTTTAGTCAGAATCGGAGTCTGTAGACAGATTTTCTTTATGTTTGTTATCACAGAGATCATAAATGGGACCCAATGGGTTTACAGTTTGGATGCAGTGTGAAAGACTGCACAACCATTCAGCAGCTTGTAGTACAGAAATGTGCTATTTTAGTTGTGTGCCATTTGGTGCAGTGAGGACTGTACTGCTGCAGGCTTCTGGCATTTGTGAAACTGCAAGCAAGAATGAAGAATGCAGACCAGCTGCTTAATTAGGTACCGCAAATATTTCAGTTTCACATTTAAAAGAAGTTCTAACTTACATTGGGGACATGCTGCTGGAGTGAGAATATTGGCTGATGACATAGCTACAGTATTGTAAATGTAACTATACCATGTACCTTGGACATCGACCAATCAGATGGCAGGCTGGCACCTTACCTGCCTTGGTAATCTACTGATAATCACCGCCAAAGGTGCCAGCCAGCCGCATGTTCAAAAAAAGCAATCGGACGGAAAAATCATGGAACTCCGTCCGCCATCTTTTGCTCGCTAAGCTTTGAGACTGTAAAACAGCAGTCTGCAGACATCAGGGAAAGTAAATAAAACACTGACTGCTCTACAACTGAGCTCATTTAAGCATTATAGCAAGTACAGTACTGTTTTTAAATAACAAAACATTACTTAGTATAATCACAATAAGCCACTAGGGGATCTGGGTTATCAGGGGATTTACCACAGCTGGAGGATTTACCCACTCGGCTGTGCCTTGTGGGCAAACCACTCCAGCCATGGTAAATCCCTTCAACCCACACCCCTCATGGCTTATTGCTTAAATAGTTTCACTGTATCTATGTCATCAACCATTTATCTCACTGGGTGAGAATATGATTTTATTGTCAATGAATACAACACACCCTATTGTATAAATGTATATATATGTATATGTGTGTGTGTGTGTGTGTATATATATATATATATATATATGTGTGTGATATAGATACACACAATATAGTCCAGGCACTGCCTGTAGTTAATTAAAATACCAGTTATGCTAAGATGTGGCAAAGACTATGTCACTGTACAGATCACATTATAATCAGGCCCTGCACATTACAAGAATTCACATTTTCAGCTCCAAAATAGGGGTGAAATCTGGCAATGGCACAGCCTCTAACTACAGCTAACTTGGGAACCCAGGTTTAGACTTTTAGATAATACTCTCATATTACTAAACTTCCTTTCACCACAAAATGAGTCTCCTAAGTATGTGTCCATGCTGTTGCTTCAGCTGCCTGAAGCAGATATATCTGATCTGCTGTTTTTTTTCTTATAGTGAGTAGCACGAGGCACAATATTTGAAATGTTGATAAGAAAGAACACTATATTCTGTGGGATGTATAAATCATACAAGAAGGCAGACATTTTCCAAATTGTGTGGTTTCTGTATGCACATTTTGGAAAAAAAAACTTTAAACCTATTACAAAGCAACATGGATATGGAAATCTCACGTGTTTGTGCATGTGCATCTGGAAGGCGAATAAGCTGACTAGTAAACTGGTGCTACATTCTGTTTGACATATCACTACTCAAACCTCACTGTCTTCCTGAGACATGACTATTCTAGTTTTCTAGACCTTCCAGGTCAGTGCAATCACAAAACTATTAAGTGGCTGGCTATTTCTGATCAGCTTATAATTTGGCCCAACCCTTTGAGATAGCCCCAGGTTCACATCTCCAGGGACTCGGGGAGAGTCTTTATCTCTCCTGTCTGTGAGATACCTATGACACTAGTTTCCACTGATTGCAGTGGGGCTCCTTGACAGGACCAAACACCGATGACGAGCTTTGTTTCTGCCGTGAGCTCCATTCCATACTGGTAACGACATGTGGGGGATGTTTGCTTAACTGTGGGTGGAATGTACACCTCACCACATGGTGCCATTCCGCTTCATTTCTTTGCATAATTCTTTGCATTAGCACTATTTGGCATGCCTAGTAGTGCCTCCCACCAAAATGTGCACAACATGATGCTAACACAAAATGTATTCAGATTAGAACTTCAGCCAAAATATGTACAAAAAACAGTATGAAAATATCCCATTCTGCTGTTACACTACAAGCTGCTTCTGTACAAAAATATGTAAATGTCATGCCTCAGGAATAAGGGGACTACTGTAGATTTCAGGCTAGAACAACACACTTTAAGGGCTTGTGATAAGTGTGTTTAGACAAGAAGGAAAAGCAAGAAAAAATCACAAGACAATGAGATAATGAGACTGAAAAAGGATTGCTGTTTTTTTTTTTTTTGAGTTTGACTGAAGAAAGTCTATTTCTTTTGCATTAAAGAGATAGTTTTCAAATACTTTTACTTACCAAATAGTCCACCATTGAGTGTCCTTAAAATTGCTTCTATGTCCATCTACTCTATTGCACACTAGCACAAAACAATTACATTATTTTAAAGTTGTTTATCAAGGATAGCCATTTTACACCTAAAATTTTACTCTGAAGCTGGGTGGACTGGAGCACTACAATGTTAAGTGACTTGCTGATGGTCACCTAGTGAGTATTTGGCTCTGCTGAGGTTTGGAACTATGACCTTTCAGTTCCCAATCTAGTACTGTTTTGTGTACCTAGAGACAGTGTGGTCTAATGGCACTCTAACCATTAGATGTCACTGCCTCTAAATACAAAAACAGTACCAGCACAACAAACTATACAAAACTGCATCTGCACAAAAGTAGGCAAAATGGCACAGGCACACAGATTACTAAAGAAAGACATTCAGCAAACCAAGTAGGCAGGAAAGTATTCACTGAATGGGGATATTAGAAAACACTGTGCATGGCAATCCACAGAATCTTGTGCAAGGAAGGTTGTCAAAAGAAAAAAAAACACAAAAGGTCAAGCTGGGCTTCTCTTATAGTGAGGAATGCTGTGAGACAAGAAGGGCCTTCACCAGGTACAAGAGGTAAAGGGGAGGTAGGATGTCAGGAATACCATGCTAGACTCAAAAGTAGTAAGAGTGGTAGTCAGAAGGGTAAGTCATACATGGAGCTTTGGATGGCAGTATGAGTAAAGGGTGGGGAAAACCAAAGGGGTTGTTAGGCTAGTGAAGGGGTAGTTGAAGTAGAAGATGAGCAGCAGTCAAAAGTACTGAACAATTACTTCTGCTCACTATACATGGTAGTGGATGACATACCTCCACCAGACAGCAGCATCAAGGCCACCACCACAGGGGCTACAGGAAATGGGCAAGGTGAAGATAATGGCCAAAGGACAAGACAAAGATTGGAAGCCCTCACAGTAGATAAGGCACCAGGCCTGGGTGGCCTGCACCCACTAGCTCTGTGGTTATATGTCAGAGAAAATATCAAGGCAACAGAAATACAAGGGGTGAGGAAGGTCTAGAGGTATTGTAGGTCACATTCACACTGAGGTTGTTACAGACTTCCAGCACAGGGAGGAGGATTTTATCTAGACAAGAAATGGGTGAAGCATTAGTAAGATGGCAGATAAGGAGGAGAAACTGCTGATGGGGACTTCAATCTACCAGGTATCGATTGTAGCCTCCTGGTCATGACCACAGCTAGAAGCATGTCATCCTAGATTCCTGCAGCGGGCATTTCTGAGGCAACTAGTGAAGGAACCCACCATGAGGGTGCAATACTGCACCTGGTGCTTATGAACAGTGTTGCGGATGTCAGGGTGGGATGCCACCTGGGGACCAGTAATCACCAAATAGTGTGGTTTAACACTAGGATGGCAGTGGAGGCAAACCACACAAGGACTTCAGGAGGATAGATTTAAAAAATGGGTGAATGCCTCAGAGACGCTCTGGTGGGGGGTTACTCTGAGGGGGTGGAGGACAGTGGGTCAGATTAAGGAATGGAATAGTGAAGGCAACAAACCTCTGCAAAATGGTTCTCAAGGGAGGTGGCAGCAAGGGTAATGGAAAAAGTACAGCATTCAAGAGATACAGTGAGATGCAGAGGAAAAGGATAGACAGGTGTACCAGCAAAACCAGAGGGAAGTCGGGGAAGGTGGTGAGAAGCTGAGGTGCAAACTGAGGAAAGACTACCCAGGGTTGTAGTGAAAGGGCACAAGACCAAATTGTTAAATACATTGATTTTGCTATTATCCTCCAGTCCCACTAGTTGCAACATACTCTTCATATTTATGTCAGCATCAGATAAATGAATTGACTCAGAAACATTTTCATCGCCTTCTGACAGGTCACATTCCTTTCCCTCAGATTTAGTTTTCAGACCAGTATTCATCAGAGTCTGTCTATCAGGGATATTTAACTATGTTTCCCCACAATGCAAACATAGGTTAATTTTTCTAAAAACTTATAAAGCTCTACAACTGCACTGAAATGGTTCCCTTTTTTGTTGACACAAACTTTAAACCCTTAGCTAAAACTTCCAACTGATTTTCAGAAAGGTGTACACCTGACAAGTTCTCTATGTCTTTGCATTCACTTGTTTCTTCTCAGATCTCACAATTGCTGTTTCAAGGCTTCTGCTCTCCTTCATTGTTGCTGCACCCTCCTTTTCCTTTGCTTCCTTTCCTTCATTTTTTCAATTTTCATGTGACAGGACATATCACTGGTTATTGTTCCTTTCTGTTGTTAATTCTAAAAACCTACAACTCTTTCATTATTAACGTAAGTAACATTGTCACCTTCCTCTTTCAAAGTTCTCCATCACTTGACTGTTATGCTTATATTTTGTTGTTAACAGTTTTCTGTGGACCACGTAATTGCCTTTGACTCTGGATCTGGACCGCCCCTACTCAGAGACCTTGCAAGTCTCTGCCACTTAAATATTTCTGTAAGATAATCATTGTTGTCCTTGTAAACTTCTTTTTCTTTCTGGCAGCTGTTTCTTTCTCTCATGGTGCAACAACAGTTTTAACTTTTTATCAGGCTAAACTTGAGCTGACAGATCCTCATGTTTCATAATCTCACTTTGTTTTGTTTTTTCCTAGATTTAACTTATCTTCATCAGTAAGTATATCTATCAACTTCTCTAAACATTCTGTTAAAGCCTGTTTCCATCTGTCTCTTAACTGAAATCATGTCAGTAGTGGGTATAATTTTTATCCTTAATCCCGTGATATTCTATTAACTTCTCTGTATTTGCTTATCATGGTTATATTAGACCTCTCTAATTGCCAATAATATAATTTTAGGTCCACAGTGGCCAATCCCCTAAATTGCTTGCATCTATCATTATCCCAGAGCCTCAATGGGCATTAATAATGGACTGAAGGTGGTTCAGTTCTAGGTCAGATGTATCTGGCATGTTACTTAAACAGCTGCTAATGACATGCTGTTTGAGTTTCCAACATGTTCATCTTTTATTTAAAATCAGTCACAGCTTAATTGTTGCATTCAGTATTTTATCATGCAGGTTATAGTATGAGTCACGGCAGCATTTTTCAGAAGTGGGTGGCTCAGGTTCAGCTACTATACACAGACTGCTATTACCTATGATTTTGATTGCATTTGATGTACCCTACAAGTCCAACTCCAACCCAACACCATTGACCTGATCAATGATGAGATGAGCCTTATTACTGGATCATCACTACTGTGCTGCTGCTACTATCCTACAGATACCCAAACAGGATCCAGTGATGATCCTTGAATACCATATTGTGTCCTACCAGCAAAAGTAAGTAATACTAATATTTGTTGGCATTTTATTTTGTGGAGGCGGCTGCCATGAGTCAGAATGGCTTAACACATATTGTGCCCTAACGGCACAAGTAAAGTATTCAATGGTATTTTTACCGGGAGGAGTGTGGGGAGTGGAGCTCGAGGTGGGAAAGGTTTACTTTAATTATGCGGCTTGCCTGTCAGCCTCTTAAACATGGTTGTTTTCTGTCTTTTATTCTTTCATGTTCAAATCACATGGATGATGACAGATCCTGTTGCTATGTTGTTCCTGCCTGGATCAGAACTGATGTGGTTTCCTAGTGTCCTTAGACAGCAAACTGTAGAGCTGCAGCATATTAAAACAGAATGAAATCCAAACAGCACATTGCAAAGAAACCAAGAAATAGAGAACTCAAGAATCTAGAGAGAGAGAGAACTCAAGTATCTGAGAGAAAGAACAGAGCTCAAGAATCTGAGAGAGATCTTAAATCTGAGCTGCAGACGTCAGGGCTAGATTCATGAAATGTTGCCCCATCATAAATCCAGTTTGCACCATGCCAACTGGGTTTTGCCCCAGTATGGTATTCACAAAAGCCCAATTTGCACCCACAAATTGGGTTTATGACAGGGGCAAAGTTTTGGGGGGCCTCAGTGCAAATGAAGGGAGGGACCTGCAAATGTGCACAGTTCCATTCACCAAAGATTTTCTACATGCAAGGGCTGTTTGTGGAGTACACTTGCACATAGAAAATACCACCAACAGAGACCTGGCAGCATTCTATGCAACCCTGTGGCTGCCAGAGGTACTGGTGAGTCCTATCCCTGCCAAAATAATAAGAAACTGTCATTGATGGTGTAATGGTTCCTTCCTGTCCCCAATCACCGTTCCTGTATAAAGAAAATAACTACCCTGGTAGTCAAGTGGTCCCTCCCTCCTTCCCATTCTCTGATCATGGTCCCATAGGTTTAAAATATGTTTCCCTCACAGTCTAGTGGTTCGCTCCCTCCCATTCTCCAATCACCATTCTGTAGGTTTAATATATGTTTCCTGGCAGTCTAGTGGTTCCTCCCCACCCCATTCTCTGATCCCCATCATGTGGGTTTGATATACAGTATGTTTTCCTGGCAGTCTAGTGGTTCTGTCCCCAGCCCATTCTCCAACCGATGTCCTATAGGTCTAATATATGTTTCCCTGGCAATCTAGTGGTTTCCTCCTCCCACCCTGTTCTCTCACCGCTGTCCTGTAAGTTTAATATATGTTTCCCTGGCAGTCTTGTGGCTCTCCCTGATCCCAGAGTGTCATGCCCATAGCATAATAAAGATCTCCTGGTAGTTCAGTGGTTCCTCTCCTATCACTGATCCCTCCCTGCCATACAGTGTCATATTACCTTGGTGGTCTAGTGGTCCTCCCACCCATCCATGATCTGCCTGTATGGGGTGCCATATAGTTTTCATTGGTGACTAGTGGACCCTCACCCACCCACACTCTGAGGGATTGCCCCACCCCGCTTTACCCACAACCTGACTGCCAGCCAGCAACCAGCATAGCCTTCTCTCACCTCCATGGCTGGCTGCCAACTGAGCTCTCAATGAGTGCACACTGTCTAAAGTAGTAATAGTAAGTAGTAGTAAAACATTTTATACAAGTAGCTATGCTAAACATCATTGAGTCAAGGACCCTTTTCAAGATGGACAGTGACTGACAACAGTTCTCCTGATTAAAGACTAATTTTACACTATATGTGTAACAAATTGACCCTTCAGATTAGAAACATAGAAACATAGAAATTGTCGGCAGATAAGGACTGCTAGGCCCATCCAGTCTGCCCGTAGGCCCTATACATGTATGCATCCACTCACCCTAAGTGGTCAATGGCTTTTCATCACCCTTTCCCACCCAAGGTTCCCTGTGTTTGTCCCAGGCATGTTTAAACCCCTCCATAGTACTTTCCCTCACCACCTCTTGTGGCAGACTATTCCAAGCATTCAACAGCCTCTTTGTGTAGAAAAACTTCCTCACCATTACCTCTTAATCCCCCGAATTTCATATTGTGCCCCTCATTCTGGTATCTTTTCTACATTAGAAAGATCTCCACCTCCACCTTGTTTATGCCGTTGAGGTACTTAAAAGTTTCTGTCATGTCGCCTTTCTCTCCTCTCCTCCAGTGAGTACATATTGAGGACTCTTAGTCTCTCCTCATATGTTTTGTGGTGCAAACCATGCACCATCTTTGTCACCCTTCTCTGGACAGCCTCTACCTTGTTTATGTCCTTGTGCATATTTGGTCTCCAGTACTGCATGCAGTACTCCAGGTGAGCCTTACCAGTGTTTTATACAATGGCATCATCACTTCCTGCAGCCTACTAGTAATGCTTCTGCCTATGCACCCCAGCATGCCACTGGCCCTCCCTGCAGCCTTTGCACACTGCTTTGATACCTTAAGTTCATCAGATATGATAACCCTAGGTCCCTCTCTCTCTTGGCAACAATCATGCACCTCCACCTCATCCTGTAGCTCTCCCCAGGGTTCCTCCTACCCAGGTACATTATTTTGTACTTTTTGCATTGAACCTCAATTATCACACCTCCAACCATCTTTTGAAGCTTCTCCAAATCTCTCTTAATTTTCTGCACCACTTCTGAAGTATCCACCCTGTTGCAGGTCTTGGTGTCATCTGCAAATAGGCAGACATTTCTCCAGTCCCTCTGCAATGTCACTAATGAAGACATTAAACAGGACTGGTCCCAGTACTGATCCTTGTGAGAACTCCGCTAGTCACCCCTCTCTCCATGGATTGGATCCCATTTACCACCACCCTCTGCCTTCTATCCATCAACCAGTTTCTAACCCACTGTATCACCTTATGCCCCATGCCCAGACTACTCATCTTGTTAACCAGCTTTCTGTGGGTCAGTACTGAAGGCTTTGAGTAACCAGGTAGGTGACATCACGGCCCCTCCCTGATTCACTTCCCTAGTCACCCAATCAAAAAATCTATCAGATTCATTTGACAAGACCTTCCTGATGTGAATCCATGCTGCCTCAGATCCTGGGCACCAATGGATTCCAGATGTGTCACTATCCTTTCTTTCAGCAGTGTCTCCACTTAGGTGAGGCTGACTGACCTGTAGTTCCCCACTTGCACCCTACTGCCACATTTGTGCAGTGGGACTACATGCGCCTTCCTCCAGTCTTCTGGAACCATGCCTGTGTTGAGTGACTCTGTGAACAGGGTGGCCAGAGGTGCTGCTAGTTCCCTCCACAGCCCTTAATATCCTCAGGTGTATGTCATCTGGCCCCTTGGCTTTATCCACCTTCAGCTTTGTGAGTTCCTCCTGAACTCACTCCACTGTGAATAGACTGGTGTCCACTTCTCCATCCCAATTGCCTTTGCTCCCCAACTGTGGTCCTTGACCCTCTCCTTCTCAGTAAATACTGAACAAAAGTATTTGTTCAGTATTTCTGCATTGTCTAGATCCCCTCCTTACACTTTCCCTCCTCCCTTTGAGCCTCAAAATCCCCCTTTTTCTTCTATCATTGATGTACCTAGAGAATGTCTTGTCCCCTTTTCACAGTCTGTGCTAAACCATCCTCTGTCTGTGCCTTGGCTTTCCTAACAGCCTGCCATGCCTCTCTTAGACATTCAAGATACACTTCCCTGTCCTCCTCCCTTTGGGTCCCTTATACTTCCTAAAACTTGTTCTTTTTGCCCTTTGTCTCTCACCTCTTTAGAAAACCATAGTGGTTTCTTTCTCCTTTCCTTTGGCCACTATCCTAATGTATTGTTAGTTACCTCTATAATGGCTCCTTTTAGTCTCCCCTACTGTTCCTCCACCCCTCGATTACCTCTACCTTCTCCAGGGCTGGTCTTAAACATCTACCCATTTCGTTGAAATACACCTCCTGAAATCTAACACTTTAGCCCTTGTGTGGCTTGAGTCCCTGTCTCCATGTCAAACCACACCATGGGGTGGTCGCTGGATCCCAGCTGCTCTTCCACCTGGATTCTTTTGACTCTGTTCCCATTGGTCCATGCCAGGTCTAGAATCGATTTGTCCCTGGTGGGCTCATGCACCAGCTGTCTGTCCAACCCCTGCAGGATTCCAGGATGGCCATGCTTCTGGCTGAAGCAGCTGCCTGGGTGGTCCAATCCACATCTGGCATATTGAAATCTCCGATCAACAGGATTTCACCTTTAGCTGCCATGTCATGAATTTCCTCCACTTGTACCATGTCCATTTCCTCCTCTGTGCTGGAGGTCTGTAGATCACCCTGTATGTATTGCTGTGCCATTTCCTAGTTCAAGGGAGACCCACATTGCCTGAGCCTCCGCTGCCTTCCCTGTACTTCTGTAGCCTTTATGCCTCCTCTGACATATAGGGTCACCACCCCTTCCTTTTTGTCTTCCTGTCCATTCTAAACAGTTTATAGCCTGGTACATTGACATTCCAGCTGTGATTGGCAGATACCATGTCTCTCTTATTGCTGCTATGTCAAGGTCTGCATCCATCTTCAAGACTTCAGGTCTGGAACCTTATTTCCCAGACTGAGGGCATTTGTGAACATGTCCTATCATGTTTTACTCCCTGCCCTCCGCTGTTCCTGTTTTCTATACTTTACTCCCCCAACCCGGTGCTCTTGTGCTCTTGCCTACCCCTTATCCCCCTTACAAACATTTCCCTGCCTGCCCCTCACTGCTCGCTTCAGTTGTTCCTGTTCCTGGCTGTGTCAAGAAACAATCAGCTGAGGACCCTTTACCCTATGTTCACAGAGGACAAGCCCCAATAAGAATTAAAAAATGTATAAATATCATCCAAATTCCATTAAAATATGAGATCTGCACTTGAGGTAACAGACTCAAACAAGTACAAACAGTTACAAGCTTACCAGCAACTAAATCCTTCACTCCTGCCCCTCCAGAAACTTAGCAGCAACAGAAAGTTAAATCTACCTGAGCAAACTAAGTCTGCTTCAGCCCTGCTGCTATGTGATAGAAGCCACTGGTATTTAAAACACAATTAGCTGTAAATTGATCCTAGCTGAGGGAAAGCACAGAAACTTCCAGAAGGTTGTTACCAATGCCTTTTGAAATATGAATCTCAAACTCACAATATAAATCACACACACAAATAATAAACTGAATTAAACAAACTCAGAAGCTACTGCACTTAAGGTTACAGACTCAAACAAGTACAAACAGTTACAGGCTTCCAGTAACTAAATCGTCACTTCTACCCCTCCAGAAACTTAGCAGTAATTCATTAAGAGAACACAAATTTGTCAAGAATTTTTATCTTTCATTAAGTTTAGATTTTGCTCTTTCACAGTAACTCAGACGGCTGTCTCTCTTGCCTGTAGCTTCTGGGTGTGCGTCCACATGGGCTGACTTCAGTGAGCAAAGTTGCCCCTGATTAGACAGGAAGTCTCAAGAGATCTGCAGGTCTCACGACTGTCCCTGCAGCCAAATAATGAATAAAAAGTACACATAATGAATACTTGAGGCCATGAATATGGATACTCAGCTAAATATTCAAAATAAGGTATTCATACACATCTACTACTTAGTTATTCACACACACACCCACTGCTTATTTGGAAAATGTTTGGAATTAAAAGAGCACTAATTTTGTGACACGACATACTGTAAATGCTAAAACAAAAGCTAAACTAAGCAAATAAAGGATCTCACTCTACAGGCATATAAAGGACCTCATTCTACAAGCTTATGCACACTACTACACATTTTGGCACATAACAGGTGTGTAGCAGATAGCACATAATGGTTATGTGTGATTACAATATTCCAAGACCTCCCTGCATTTGTCCCCTGCTGTGTATGTCTCAGCCTTATGCACCCATGTAATGTCTACAGTGGCATTGCTAAGGGACTGCATATAGTAGGTACTACATAATCATAAGACCCAATAGCAACACATACTGTATGTGTCAAATTATATATTCACACGGTATGTGCCCTAGAAAGCAAGCAATAGGCAGTATGGTCTAGAGGCTAGAGTTCAGGCTGGGGAACTAGGAGACACAGATAGTATAGGCCTTTAAGGTAAGCCTGGTCAAATGTCTGCTTACCATGGAAATCACTGGGAAATCCTGGTAACAGAGTGAAGTAGTGAATACCAGTTGGTATGTATTTGCACAGCATATTTATTTCATCCTTGCTTGTGAAATGGGGGATGTGGAGGCAATAGATTTAAAGATTATGCAAACCTCAGATTTTAGGATTTATCTGAGCTAACTGCTATGGCGGAGCAATCAGCATGCACTCATCTTGGGTTCCAGTTATGAAAGAATGATAAATTCCTCCAGTAGTAACACCTGATCAGCGGACAAGCAGCCAATCAGGTGTTACTATAGGAGGATATCATAATTTCATTTACAACTTGGGACCAAAGGCAACTGCATGTTGAACACTTGTCCATGAACCTGACTTGGATAAAACATAATTATCTAAATACCTTTACAATTTGGGAACTTAAGGGGTATGAGGGTGATGGGGGCTAGATGGTGTGTTGGGTAGTTTTTGTTTTTATTGAACTCAGGGGTTGGGGAATGGATGCTGGGGAGTGAGGTGGAGGCTCATGATTTGGCGTGGGTGGGGATGGGGATATATTATAAGAAAACAAGCAGCAGCATTTATTAATCTAATAATGTACTCACGAACTTGGGAGGAGGGAGGCTAGGGATGGAGTGTGGGTAATGTTGGGATAACACCATCATTGGGGTGGGGGACATTTGACAGGGTGAAGGGTTGTAACCAGGTATTAACAGAATCCACATCAGATCAGATTTCAGTATCCAAATCCAGTATGGAATCCTAATATTTAGGATCTAAGATTCACATCAGGTATATACAGATATACTAAATCCTAAATTTGGGCTGATTCCAAGATACCCATTTAGAAATTTTTAGGTTATTAGACAGTTATGATTGGTCCACTTCTGAGCATCATGGTGTTGACAGGTTAGAAGGTGCTAACAGAAATACAGAGGCTTGCTTCTGGGCCCCACCAGGACTCATCAGTATGCCTCGGGTCCTGTCAGGACTCAAAACACGTGGGTTCATGTTCCTCTGTTAGCACCCTTTGCAAACTGTGTGAGAGAGGCTCTCAGCACCATGCAATTCTGCTTAAAGTTGGACCAGCATAACATTCTGTGGCATTTGCATATGTAGCCCATGATGCTTTGCATTGTGGGGGCATGTGTGATTTTGTATTTTCTTGAAACTTGGCTTCCCAGCCAAATGCCCTTTGGGGTAACCTCGCCTCAGTGTTTACGCACAGAGGTTCTTTGTCTTTAAATAGTTTTTATTTTAATGGGTTCACCACAATATATCCCAGGCACACTGCCTTAGGGTAGTTGGTCCATTCCACTGGGGTGTCAAACAGGCGAGGCACTACTGATGAGTCCTGGTAGGACGAACACGTGTTCATGTCTTCTGTTAGCACCCTTGCAAACTGTGTGAGAGGCCTTTCGCACCATGCAATTCTGCTTAAAGTTGGACCAGCATAACATTCTGTGGCGATTTGCATATGTAGCCCATGATGCTTTGCATTGTGGGGGCATGTGTGATTTTGTATTTTCTTGAAACTTGGCTTCCAGCCAAATGCCCTTTAGGGTAACCCTTGCCTCAGTGTTTACGCTCAGAGGTTCTTTGTCTTTAAATAGAAAATTTATATTTGATCACTCTAATCAGGGTGTTGCCACATGGAAAAAGGCAAATTGCTTATCACTCCAGAAGACCATACATACATACTTTGCCCATTCCTCCCACGGATCATGGGTGTTGCCGCCATATGTACTGCACAACATTCTGTATGTTGCTTGCTTTGGCTGTCCCTAAATAACAACTGGAATTTTTTCAATATAATTTCATAGGGGCTGTGTAGATCCATGCAAGGATATCTCCAGTCAAAGCCATGTCCCAAAGGCCTTTTCCCAAATGGGGTGTGTGTGTGCGGGCACAGTAGTACAAATAAGAATCCTGACAGTAACATGTGCAGCCGGATAGCTCACCTACAACAGATCAACATATACAAATCAGATAGGTGTACTAAACACATTTATTGGATGAGCATGATCAAACCAAAAGTTGGTATGATAGGCCCACGGGCTGTGTGTTATGTCATATGACTCATCTTGGAGTCTTTCCTTGTACCTGGTCCTTGGGCCTTCTTCCACAGGGGTAGCACCTTGTTTGTTATCTGCAGATATTTTTCTCCCTCTGGTGTGGCTCTAAATCCAATTGTGTAAGTGTCATACACAGATGTTATTTCTCTCTTGCCCCTGTACCCCCATACAATTCCTGTGGTGGGTGGTGTCTGCTCAGTGCTACTGTTGCTGGATCCATGTACAGCACCAATGATCAGTGGTGGACAGTTTGGTGCTGTTATGGAAAGCACCACTAACAAGCATAGGGGCATTCTGTGAGGCAATGCATGGGAAACAGCCAAAGTCCATTGTCACTGCCATGAGCTAGATATTGTGTAGTGAGGAACGGTGTGTGGTGGGAATGACCAGAGAAATCTGTACTTAGATTTGTTTCATTATTCAGTTTCAAGTGTTTAACTTTCATTAAGAATCTGTTTTGGATTTGTTTTTGGTTTGGGTATTGACTTACACTGAAAAAAAGAAGTCATGATGAAAAGTAAACACGTGAAGCTCAAGCGTCAAGAACAGGAAAACTGAGCTAGTAAATCCCATGATATTTCTTGGGAGACTGTCTCGCACTACTGGCTGGTGTCATGTCTCATATGACATATACCATCCCCAACACCAACAGTCAGGAGTAAACATATTTATTATAGAATCTATATAAAGCTCTGTGGGAGCGTGGACACAGCTGAAGGGATATAGGATCTACAGGAAGATCAGGAAAATCTGGGAGGTGGTGCAGGATCTGGCAGCTTGGCTTTAATGCCAAAATGCAAAATTATGCATATTGGAGCCAAGAATGCCAGGACAGAGTACTACCGGGTAGAGTCCAGTATCTGCATCAGAGAAGGAGAAGGACCTGGGAGTGATGATCATTAGTGACCTGAAGCACTCCACACAGTGCAAGAAAGCAGCAGCAAAGGCAAACAAGATGCTGGGATGCATATCTAGGGGATCAGTAGTAGGAGAGAGGAGGTTATACTGCCCTTGTACAGGTCACTGGTAATGCCGCATCTAGAGTATGGAATTCAGTACTGGTGCCCACACCTCAAAACGACATTTACCTGCTGGAGAAGGTCCAGAAGAAGGCTACAAATTTGGTAAGGGTCAGCAGGGTAAGGCATATGAGGAGAGGTTAAGAGCACTGAACATGTACTCCTGGAAGACAGGAGAGAGAGAGAGAGAGAGAGGGGACATGATTGGGACCTGAGGTGTAAGAAAGGGATAAATAAGGTTGATAAGGAGAGTCTCTTTAAGCTGAGTGGCAGCCATACACGAGGGCACAGTCTTAAGCTGGAGGGTGGGAGGTTTAGATGGGAGGCCAGGAAGCGCTTTTTCACAGAGAGGGTGGTGGACACTTGGAATGTGCTACCGGAATAGGTCATCTCATTGAAGACAGTGGGCAGCTTTAAGAGAGCTTGGATCGGCATGGGGAAGGTAAGGATCATGGGTAGGGAGGATGGGAGGAATGGGAGGGGGCAGGGACATTAGCTCAAGCTGTGGACTCTGCAATACGATCAGACTTGATAGACCCAATGGCTTTTTCTGCTGGCTTCTTTGTAAGTTTGTAGCTCGTATATAATGATACTTCTATTTCTGAAAAAAACAATGGAGTAGAAAGGAAATTATTGTGCACTCCCACCCACCCTTGTGAAATATATTCATATAAAATATAAAATGAAGTACACTGGTAAGCTTTGTTTAATCTCTCTCTATCATTATAACTAATTAGTGTCAGGCTCATCACCCTAATTCATCTATGTTCACTTAGTGACCAAAATGCTGAAAACTGTCAGTGGTCATGGTTAAGGCAGTAGTCCAACCAAGACCAGTGATTACTGCCCCATAAAACAAAACTTAAAAAGAGCAATGGAGAAAAAATTATTTTACTTGTGAATGTTAGACACAATGGGCAGGATTTTCAAAGGATGCACCAGAGCATCCGAGATGTAGCGATACTGCCCATAATGATATCGCGGTGCATCTAGAGGGGCAGTGAAGGGCATACCCATGGATATAGTGTGCAGCCCCATTCACAGCCTGACCAGGAGGCGCATCTCTGGGCCATATCCAGAGATCGCCTCCCGAAACAAGTCTAAAACAAGTAGACTTATATGGATTGCCACCACTAGCAGGCTGCCATACTGCAGACAGCAGCATGGCAGCCTGCCCACCCTGGCAGTCTTGTGTGCCCCCATCCCCTGCTAGAAACCCCGCTTAGAAAGCTGCACCCTGCAGCGGTAGCACAGGATATGCACACCCTCCAACCCCCAAGACATGCCACCCACTGTGGCGGTTACAGTGATGTAACGCAACCCCACCCCACACCTGACTGATAGAAACATGGGCAGGGACACACTCTCCTAGGAGTCCATCGGCCCTCCCACCCACTCTCAGGCACTCCTCAACCTGCCCCCCCGTCCCAGCAGGCCCAAGTCCGTAGCACAGTACCTGTGATCTGCACACCCTGCTCTAGTAAAACAGCACAGTGCAGGAAACAGTGTCTGGGAGCAGCCTTCTCTACACATATATCAGCAGGGCATTTGTATCATATAAGCACCTGATACCGTACCTCAGCTCTTCATGATGGCCAACAGCAGTTGGATTCTGACTGAGTACCACACGGCACAATAGCACCATTGCACAGACGTATCCTCGAGGGGCAGAGTCAGCAGCCTGATGAGGAGCGCACACGCCTGAGGGCCCCGCAGCACTGTTCTGCTTCATGGAACACCCAGGCAGAGTGGACTATTTATTAGTCCCAACACAGACAGTGCCATGGGATAGCATCAGGGGAGTACAGGTAACATTACATATGCCACTGGGACCTGACCATACAGTGCTGACGGACCCCATGCTCCAGTCTGTCTACCAAGTTGAACATGACATTACCTGAGTGGCATGACCACTGGACACCATGCTGGTTCAGCATGCAGGCAATATGAATGTGGCTGAGGCAAGGCTGGATGGGGTGCTCACACACTCAGGGGCAGCAGAGAGGCAGCCTTGACAGCACTGGCTGTCGCGATAACACCAGTACAATGCAGGCAGGTATGTGGTCATAACACGTACAACCAGACACAGTCCATCCTGCACATGCCCACATTCTTGGCTCCCAGAGGGACTGCTGGAGACATGGTGGGGTGTACGTCAAAGGTGGCTGCTGTTGCATTAACTATCCTTTGCTCTCAGAGCGGAACAATTGATTGCCAGTGTTAGCCACCGCACTCCATCTTTTCACAAAAAATGGGGAAACTATATGCACTATATGGGATAATTGCTCCTTTGGTTCACAGCGAGCCCTTGACAAAGTCCAACAGACTTAAGCACCAGATCATATTTCGACCATCCAATTGCAGTCATATGTTTGCAGGTACTGAATCCAATTTATATAATATGCCTCACCTGGGGGAGGGATAGCAGGTGGGGGTAGGGTACATGGGGAGTTTGGGAAAGGGGCCTAGGGGGAATGGAGGGAATTTTGATTTATCCATTTGCTGTACTATGGCTTACACATGCAGAAAGTTTTTTTTCTTTTATGTTATGTATGTTTGTTATATAAAATCAATAAAGTACATTTGATTTTAAAAAAGGTGGTTGTTGAGGCTGTGTGACAAGGTTCTGCAGTACCAGTGCTGAAACCATACTGCATACCCCCTCAATGGCCATCACAGTGGACACTGGATCCAGACCATTATCAATGACAACTGCATCCATGAGCACATCAGCCATTCGAGCGGCCGAGCACTGGCGACAGGTACTGTTGGGGAACTTGTGGACTATGTGTTCTGGGACAGCACCTTTCTAACACACCAGCAGGCAGGGAGGAGATTCGTTATCAGTACAGTGCCACTGCAGTGTGCAGAATGGCCTTGGGGTTGTGGGCGGGGTGGCAGTACCCTGACAGGGGTGCTGGGATGGTGGTGTACCACTGCTCTTGCAGGACAACCCTGCTAGGAGCATGCAAAAGACCATAATGACATGCAAATGGCCCCATTGTGCCTTGCATGCCTAATAGCTGATTTGCATGTTGTTGGCTGTGAATGACAGCTTTTTGGCACAGCACATCATGAGGATGCTGCCCGTTGTGTACCCAGCCTGACCAGGGTATTGTGTTGGTGCATCCTGGGCTGGGCACAGCTGGTATTCACAGAGGAGTTCATCCCCTGCACATCTTCTGTAGAATACAGAATTTGCTAATGCACATATCATTTGTGCTGGGCATCCCGAGATGCGCCAAGCATAAGATCTTTGTGAATCCTGCCAAATATATATATTTTAATTTTACTTTTAATTTTTTTTTCTTATTTTGATTTTATTACATCTTTCATTTTACAATTGTGACACTGCCAATTCTAGTGGGCTAGTATAGCAAAAAGAAAAAGGCACAATCAGGAGACAATCCCACAAATTGTACATTAAAGAGTACGCAGATAAATAAAAGGTTTAACACTGTTGTATTTACAAAACAATATTAATCTTTACTGTCTTCTAGTTTTATTTTCTCCTATTGTTCACCTACCAAATATATTTTAAATAATGCAGTGCATATTCATCTGAGTCTTTAAAAATGACCTGACTGTCCCAAACTGACCACACAATTTCTGTTTGCAACCTTCTGTATTAAAACCGTTTGTGTCAGGAGTTGCAAAGTTCCACTGACAATCACATGGGACATTATGTGAGGCAATGCATGGGGACACATTCAGAGTCCATTGTCTCTGTCATCAGCCGGATACTGTGTAGTGAGGAATGCAATTAAACAGCCACAATCTGGCCAAACCCTGAGCTCTCAAGTGTCAAAGTCATAAAGGTTATAGAGATCTATATTATCATCTGCCCAACCTTCTTAGATGTTCTTTACTCAGTATTTCTGATCTCTTATCACACCATTCTCCTAAACTGAGAATTAGATCCTAGGGATGTCAACATTGACTAGCTGAACTCTCCTGATGCCCTGGCAACTGACTGACTAATAAAATACAACTTCACACAACTTATACACACATCTGCAAGATATAATGCTAAATCCAAGAAAGGCACGTGGATTCACTGGACTGTATCAAACAGGCCACATTGACAAACAAATGTTGCTATTTACTCAGATTCCTTACACACTGACTAGAATGCCAATAACACACAGGGGTCTGAGAAGGATGAGCAGAGACCTGAGAAAACTGGAGGCATAGTCAAGGCTATGGCATCTGGTATCAATATGAAAAAGTGCAAAATAATGCACTTAAGGCACAGAAACCTGGGGTGGAGTACAAAATGAGTGGAGTGGTATTGATGACCTCCAAGCAGGAACAGATCTGAGGTCAGTCCATACTGAATGACCATAAGGTGGCCAGGAGATGAGATAAACCTTCTCTACACATATATCAGCAAGGCATATGTGTCATATCAGCACCTGACATTGTACCTCAGCCTTCACGATGGCCAACAGCAGTTGGATTCTGATTGAGCACCACACTGCACAATAGCAGCATTGTACAGACATATCCTCGGAGGGGCAGAGTCAGCGGCCTGATGAGGAGCACACATCGCCTGAGGGCCCCATGAGCACTGTTCTGCTTCATGGAACACCCAGGCAGAGTGGACTATTTATTAGTCCCAACACAGACAGTGCCATGGGATGGCATCAGGGGAGAATATGGTAACATTACATATGCCACTGGGACCTGACCATACAGTGCCGACGGACCCCATGCTCCAGTCTGTCTACCGCCGTACATGACACTACCTGAGTGGCATGACCACTGGACAACATGCTGGTTCAGCATGCAGGCAATCTGGATGTGGCTAAGGCAAGGCTGGATGGGTGCTCACACACTCAGGGGCAGCAGAGAGGCAGCCTCGATAAGCACTGGCTGTCTCGACCAACACCAGTATAATGTAGGCAGGCATGTGGTCACAACACGTACAACCAGACACAGTCCATCCTGCACACGCCCACATTCTAGGGGTCCGAGAGGGACTGCTGGAGACATTGTGGGGTGTACGTCCAATAGGTGGTTGCTGGAGGCTGTGCACATGGCTATGCAGTACCGGTGCTCAAAGCATACTGCATACCCCTCGAAGGGCCATCACAGTGGACACTGGACCCAGACCATTATCAATGGCAACTGCATCCATAAGCATATCAACTATCGAGCTTCCAAGCACTGGCAACAGGTACTGTTGGGGACTTGGAGTACTTGTTTCTGGGACAGCGCCTTTCTAACACACCACCAGGCGGGGGGATTTGTTATCAGTACAGTACCACTGCAGTGTGCAGAATGGCCTTGGGGTTGTGGGCGGGGTGGCAGTACCCTGACGAGGGGTGCTGGGATGGTGGTGTACCACTGCTCTTGCAGGACAACCCTGCTAGGAGCATGCAAATGGGGCTATAATGGCATGCAAATGTCCCCATTGTGACTTGCATGCCTAATGGCCCCATTTGCATGTTGTTGACTGTGAATGGCAGCTTTGGCACAGCACATCATGAGATGTGCTGCCCAGTATGTACCCAGCCTGACCAGGGGATTGCGTTGGCACATCCAGGACTGGCACTACCATGGTATTCACAGAGGAGATGCATCCCCTGCACATCTTCTGTGAATACCACATTTGCACTGCACATATCATTTGTGCCGGGCATCCCGATGCGCCAAGCATAAGATCTTTGTGAATCCTGCCTAATATATATATTTTTAATTTTACTTTTAATTTTTTTTCTTATTTTGATTTTATTACATCTTTCATTTTACAGTTGTGACATGCCAATTCTAGTGGGCTTCTATAGCAAACAAGAAAAAGGCACAATCAGGAGACAATCCTCACATTAAAGAGTACGATAAACAAAAGTTTAACACTGTTATATTTACAAAACAATGTTAATCTTTACTGTCTTCTAGTTTTATTTTCTCCTATTGTTCATCTACCAAATATATTTTAAATAATGCAGTGCATATTCATCTGAGACTTTAAAATGACCTGACTGTCCCAAACTGACCACACAATTTCTGTTTGCAACCTTCTGTATTAAAACCGTTTGTGTCAGGAGTTGCAAAGTTCCACTGACAATCACAGGGAACATTATGTGAGGCAATGCATGGGGACACAGTCAGAGTCCATTGTCACTGTCATCAGCTGGATACTGTGTAGTGGAGAACGCAATTAAACAGCCACAATCTGGCCAAACCCCTGAGCTCTCAAGTGTCAAAGTCACAAAGAGAATAGAGATCTGTATTATCATCTGCCCAACCTTCTTAGATGTTCTTTACTCAGTATTTCTGATCTCTTATCACACCATCCTCCCTAAACTGAGAATTAGATCCTAGGGATGTCAACAATGACTAGCTGAACTCTCCTGATGCCCTGGCAACTGACTGACTAATAAAATACAACTTTACCCAGCTTATACACACAGCTGCAAGATATAATGCTAAATCCAAGAAAGGCACGTGATTCACTGGATTGCATCAAACAGGCCACATTGACAAACAAATGTTGCTGTTATTCCCTCGGACACACACTGAATAGAATGCCAATAACACACGGGGGTCTGAGAAGGATGAGCAGAGACCTGAGAAAACTAAAGGCATAGTCAAGGGTATGGCCGCTGGTATCAATGTCAAAGTGCAAAATAATGCACTTATGGCACAGAAACCTAGGGATGGAGTACAAAATGAGTGGAGTAGTATTGATGACCTCCAAGCAGGAAATAGACCTGGGGTCAATCATACTGAATGAGCAAAAGGTGGCCAGGAGGTGAGACAAAGCAGTAGGGAGGGCTAGTGGGATGCTGGGGTGCATAGGGAGGTATCACTTGCAGAAAAAGGCAGGTGATGTTGCCTCTGAATAGGTCACTGGTAAGACCCCACCAAGAGTGCTGTGTCCAGCTCTGGAGACCACATCTTTGGAAGGACAAAGTCAGAGTGGAGGCAGTCTAGAGGAAAGCAACTAAAATGGTGCAGAGTCTGCATCAAAAGCCCTATGTACACTCTGAAGCAGAGGATGGATATGGTGGATACCTTTCAATACCTCACAGGGGTAGATAAGGAACAGGAGGGAAGCATTTTCAGAAGAAAAGGTGCTCAAGAACAAGGGACATGCTATGAAGCTAGAGTGGGGTAGATTCAGGAGAGATGTGAGGAAGTACTTCATCACAGAAATAGTGCTGGATTCCTTGAACAGCCTCCCAGTGTGAAGGTGATGGGGGCAAAAACAGTGGTGAGGTTCAAGAATGCATGGGAAAAGCACAAGGAATCATAGTGGAAAGGAATAGAGGAGGAAGAAGGAGCTGTAGAGCAGGCATGGTCTGTGGTAATAGTGTAGGTAGGTAGGGAGAAAGGGCAGACTGGATGAGCCAAGTGGGCCTTATCTGCTGTCAAATTCTGTTTGTATGTAACCAGTTCCGAGCACAACAAAGGCTCACATAGAGCAAGAGAATAATCTCTGATATATTTATAGGCAATTTCAAAGCACAAGACAAGGGATACATGACAACGTGCATCATTTAGAGTGGGAGCCCATAAGGTGCTCACACAGGGCACCATCTGATGTTCGAGATGGCCATGGAAAATCCCAAGAAAAGGAGTGCACACTGATTGGATTAGCAACAACTGGAGTGCCAGCCAACCAAATGTCCACATAGGGTATGGATTCAGTCTGAATGTTGGGATGAGCACAACAAATGACCAAGAATAGGGGTACAGGACACTGAATGATAAGTACATTGGTGTCCCACCAAATGCTACCCAGAGCAAGGTTACAGTCTCTGACTTATTTATGGGTATAACAACCGACCATGAAAAGAGGCATGCACTAATTAGACTGGCAACACCTAGAGTGGCAGCTCACCAAATGCCACAGAGGGTGGGCATAGAGTCTTTGATTTATTTTTGGGCAACGGCTAATGGCAAAAAATAGGGCATATACTGACTAGAAATGGAAACAACCAGAGTGGCAGCTTACCAAATGCCACATAGCAAGGCACAGTCATTTATGAGCATGGCAAATGACTGTGAAAGGGGTCATACATTGACTTGAGTGGCAACAACTAGAGTGTCAGTCCACAAAATGCCACAGAGAGCAAGTGCAGTCTTTGATTTATTTATGGGCACAGCAAATGGCCACAAAAAGGACTCACACTTATTACAGTGGCAACTCACCAGACTCCACACAGAGCATGGTCACAGTCTGATTTATTTTGGTATGGTGAATGCACAAGAAAGGGGCACACACTGATTGATAACAACAAGAGTGACAGCCCACTAAATGCCATCACAAGGCAGGGGCACATTCTGATGTTTGGGATGTAATGGTAAATGGCCAAAAAGAAGCACAGCACACTGACAAAAGTGACAGCTATAGTGTTAGCCAACCAAATACTCACACAGGACAGGGGCACAGTCTGATCATTGGGATGGTCATGGTAAATGCCTAAGAGAAGGCACAATGAGGAGTGATACAGTCTGATTTGTAGAACAGATATAAATGGGAAATTCAGGTAGTCACTTGAGCTCTTTAATTTCAATTGTTAATTGGGAGGTTCCAAATTTATAAATGCTATTTCTTTAACTTTACAAAGCATGGGGACAAACAGGATATGGGACAACGATTGGTATTAGTTATAAATAAACTAGGTACTGTAATGATTGTTATTCAGTGTCCCAATCAGTTATTATGGAAGCTATTTGTGGAGGGCTCCAAAACAGAACAGTTTTCTCTGCTCAGAAAAAGGTATTTGTTTTAGTTGTCTGAAGGGCATAGAGTAGAAAGCATATACTTAAAGAATTCTGTCATGGACAGACATGAAAGAGTTCCTTTGATGACAGGACACCTGTAATATAAAAGTAAACATTTCAAAAAGGTTTTCAGAGCACACTTGCTGCTTTGGTATTCACAAAAAACCAAACAAGAAAATACAGCTTCTGGCTACATACTGTATAATTTTTCAACAAAGATCCAGTCTATGTCCTCATTTAAATCTAAATCTAGGATCTGCTACAGTAAATCTGCCTATCTAGAAAGCTTCATGGTGTAGCAATGTTTTGTCCCAGCCACCCCTCCTTGGCATGGACATGTTTTCTAGTCCAAAAATTGTGAACTACAGTAGGTAAGGGCAGTCTTTTTGAAGAAAATGTCTCATTATAAGAGATGACATGTTCTGTCTTCTGAGACAGCTTTTGTGCTCAGTAATCCTAGTCCGAAGATAACTTGGTTTTGCCAATACAACATTTATTAATTGAGTACTTAATAATGTAGATATTAACATGGCTTGTCTGTCATATTATAAAGTCTTTGATGTCTAATTGTCTCATTTCTGATGGGGTTATGTATCTGTTTGAGTTGATACATATTTGCACATTGGGTGCATATCACACAAGCAAAGTTGCCATGTAGTGGTTCTTGTCACCAAAAAGGTAGGCTTTGAAGTGGGATCCTCACAAATGGAAATAAATTGCTTTTGTACACAACATACTAACATACTAAAATGCCAGCAGGATGGGCCTAATGGTCTTTCGTGTCTGCTCGCTTGGTCAGCCCCCACCCTGGGAGCTGACCTTGCTGCCCCTCACCCTCTCTGGCTCTCCCTTCCCAGTTCGGATATTATCGCTGCACTGGATTTTGCTTCCAGAACCCTTCCCCTGTACCTGCCCCACCCCCTCTTGAACCCCTTCACCGTCTCTGCCTCCAACAGCCCCTGGGCAGCGCATTCCATGGCTCCACCACCCTCTCAGTGAAGTAGCACCTCCTCCTTTCTCCCTGAATCTTCCCTCCAGCTTCCACCCATGCCCTCTAGTGGCCCCCTCCTCTTTCCTTCCACACCCTGACTGCTCCTCCCTATTTACCCCTTCATGTACCTGAAGACTCTATCATGTCCCCTGGTCCCTTCTCTCTTCCAATGTGTACATATTTAGCTCTTTGAGCCTCTCCCATAGGTCCTGTCCCCCAAGCCCCAAATCATTTTGGTTGCCCTCCTCTGGACCCTCTCCAGGAGTTTAATTTCCTCTTTAAGTGTGGCCTCCACAACTGCATGCAGTACTCGAGGTGCAGACTCACCAAGCAGTTATACAGAGGGAGTATCACTCCTCCTTCTGGAGGTGATCCCCTAGCGATGCATCCCAGCATCCTGTTGGCCTTGGCCACTGCCCTCCTGCAAGTCTCCGAGTTGTTCATCTTGACATCCACCACCACCCCAGGTCCATCTCAGTCATTGAGACTTGTAGCACCCCTCCCCTGGTATACACTTGGCCTGGGTTTCTGGCCCCAGGCACAGTACCTGCATTTCCCTGCATTGAACCTCAGCTTCCACTTACTAGACCATCTTTCCAGAGCCTCCAGGTCCCCTGTAGGGCCACCTCCCCTCTTTCCATCCACCATCACCCCAGTTTTGAGTCATCTGCAAAGAGACTCATCTCATTCTTGATACCTGTCCTTATGTCAGAGACATAGGCATTGAACAGGAGGGGCCAAGGACTGATACCTGTGGGACCCCACTAATGCCCTCCTTGGGGATGAGGCTATCCCGCCAACTACGCCACCTCTGGGTCCAGTCCTGAAGCCAATTGCCTATCCATCTGATCATCTGGTTCCCACCCCATTTCTCCCAGCTTATCCAACAGGCCCCCATGAGGAACAGAGCCAAATGCCTAGCTGAAGTCTAGAAAGAGGATGTCCACTGGTCTATCCAGGTCCAAGGCACTTGTCACCCAGTCATAGAACTCCACAAGGTTTGTCTAGCACAATTTCCTGGGATGAATCCATGCTGTCTGTCTTCGGCACTCTGACTTTTCCAGGCCCCCCAGCCTCTTCCTTGACAATGCCTCCATCATCTTGCCCACCACCGATGTCAGGCTGACAGGCCTGTAGTTCCCTGCCAACTCTTATGATCCCCTTGTGGATAGGCACTATATGCGCCACCTTCCAGTCCTGGGAACCCACCCTGTCCTCAGAGAGATGGTGAAAGCTCTGCCAGGGGTTTCTCCAGGACATCTGCCAGTTCCTTCAGCACTCTGGGATGTAATTTATCTGGTCCCAGTGCTTTCTCCATCTTAAGGGACCTGAGGGCTTCCCTCACCTCTCTGCTGTGATTTCCACCTCTGCTACCTCAACCCCCTGCTTAGCCTTCCCTCCTGCAAGTGAGGCCTCCTCTCTCCTGACCCGCCAATCAGTAAGGTCCTCCCTCCTCAGTATCACTGTCTCCTCCCATGTATGATGCAGCACCCCATTTTCCTTGGTGAAAACTGAGTGAAGTACCCATTTAGTACCTCAGCCTGCTCCCCGGTCTGTGCCCATCTCTCACCTGTTTTAATCCTGCTAATCTGCCCTTCACCCTTCGTTTTTCCCCAATGTATCTAAAGAACCCCTTGTTCGCTCTCCTAATTTCCCTGGCCAGGTTCTGCTCCTTCCTTGCCTTAGCTGCCTCATCACCCTAGTGGCCCTTCTAGCCATCAGCTCATACTCCCCGATCCCTTTCACTCCTTGAGCACTTGAATTGCCTATAGGCTGCCTTCTTTCCCTCACCACCTCCTGGACCTCCTGGTCCACCAGCAGGGTTCTGGCCCTACCACATTTTCTCTTACTCTTGCACAGGTGATGGTAGCATCCTGCACCCTTCTCCTGATGATTTCCACCTACTGTCAGCGTCCATGTCTGGCCCAATCACATCCAAATGCTCCTTAAGGAACCTTCCCATTTCCTTAAAATCCACCCCCTGAAGTCAATTACCTCCATCTTTGTGCAGTGTTCTACCCCTCCTAGGTCCAGGCAGAACCAGACCATGGCATGGTCGCTCCTGCCAAGCGCGTCCTTACCTCTAGGCCCCCAATCTGGTCACTGTCTTCCAGGACCACATCCAGTACCCATGCCTCCCTGGTCAGTTCCTCCACCTGCTGAGTTAAGAACGCATTTTGAAAGACATCCAACAACCTCTGTTCCCTGGCCACTGAGGATGTCATAGTCTCCAAGTCTGTTCCTGGCATGGTTAAGTCCCCAACACCACCACCCTTCCCTGACCAATCTGCAGTGTCTCCCAACATCTGCCATCAGACTCTCCTCCAGCTCCTCCACCAACGCGGGGGGTCTATACACCACAAGCTATTGTAAGTCCTCTGCATATCAACATACATAGATTGATTTATTTTTTAAAAGCTAAGTTTTTTTGTCTCGTTAAGCAGGAGTCTCCTCCTGCCGCCTATAAATAGATGTGTGTAAGTGAGAAATCTTTCCAATTTGCAGTGGAGGTCTCCGAGTCTTGGCCAATCAGTGGTGGGGTCTTTCTTGGTTGTCAGCTATAATGCTCCCCCTAAGCCCATAACCTTCAGTCCAAAACACAAGGTACAGCTCCAAGCCAGTGCATCATAGTGCTGCACTCTTCAAAGGTAGAGGAGTTTGTCTCACCACATGTTGCCAACACAATTTGTTGTAGCTGTCTTCATGCAGGGCCCAGCAAACAAAATCATGTGTACATTGTCTGCTCAGAGAACAGGGTGGGAATTAGGGTTAACAACCCTAAGAATGTCCCCACCACTGATTTGCCAAGACAATGGAGACCCAAAACACAATGTTTTTTTTCCTTTTGCTGCTTGGGGGTGGGAGAGTTAGGGTTCAAAACCCTAACACCACATTTCCCTACTTTTTGTACTTTTCTGGTATTAAGTTACCCTAACTGGTGCATTCATGAAGTTTTTTTGCAAATAATTTCCTTTCTTTTTGAGATAGTGGAATCTATCCTCATTCATGCAGGTGCCTTTGGCACCTGTGAGAGCTAGTGAAGATGCACAGGGCCATTTGGACACTGGGCCAAGTGAGACTCCATCTGCCTACAGAGTTCAGAGCCCTTGTGGGCCCTGCACTTCCATGCAGCAATGGAGGTCAGAATTCATGGGGCTGTCTGGTGGGCTGCAGAAGCACAGGGTCCACTAGTCCCTGCATTTCCATGTGGCTGCAGATATAGATGCACATGGCAAAGTGTCCATCTGTCATTTAATGCACAAGCCCATCTGCCACCCACAGGTGCAGAGGTGCAGGGCCCAATGCTAAGAGATAGTTGTCTTCACTATATGGCACGGGGCCTGTGTGGACAACCCTGCAGCTGTCATTCTCTGGCTGGGGAGTGTCACATAACAGTGCCATTACCCTACCCTCACCTAATCCAGCTGTATCACTGAGCTTGCTCACAAACTCAGCTCCCTGGCACAGGATCACAAAGCATACTCACTTGGGACAAGACTGGCATGTCAGCCAAAGGTTCTTAACAATTATATACTTTTTATTTTGAAACCAAATTTTCAAGATAGTCATTTTATGACTCTTCTCTAAATGTGACATGTAGCATTTATAGTATAGTGGCTGAAATAACATTTCATGTCAGAAGTGCAAAAACACGTTTTGCCCAGAATTAAAAAATGGCATCTGTCATATTTATACAGTTCTAGCAGCAAGACATGTTTTGACTGGACAGTGGATCTACATAATGGAACACATTCAGGTGAGTGAGAGTGTGGGGGTGGGAGATGTAAAGTGGTGGGTGCTGAGTGGGAGGTCAGGGCAGAGTGGGTGGGGGTTAGGTTGGTGAGGGACCATTTTCTGTTCTACAGGTTTAAAAAATTCAAGGGATGATTTTCTTCATTTCAGGTTACATTCCAACCCTGGCTATTGGGCTCCCCAGTGTCGGGCAACATTTCGGGAATGGAAGCGGGTGACCTGGAGGATGAGGATGTCAAGAGAAGTGGTAGTTTTTGTAAATTAGATGTATTCCATGATAGCATGACCCCCTTTTTGCTCTTTTTGTCTAAATGCAGACTCTAGCAGTGAGTTAACCTGGACTTCTGTCCGTGTGTGTATATATTTGAACTTACATTTTTGTTTTACTTTAGCCATATGGCATATTTTCATTAATTTCTCTTCTTTACCCACTTTCTTTTTTTTTTTTTTCTTTCTCTCTTTCTCTTGGGGTTTAAATGTTATATGTGTTTATTCTTTGGGTGTTGTTTAAACCCGTTTCTCCACTAAATTTAATTATAATGATTTTGGGCTGTTCAGAGTTTACATCCTAGTTGCTTGTAACTCTGTATGTTATTTGGTTGCAGAACACTTTCTCTTTGCTCTTAAAATTCTTGGAGAGCAGCCTAATAAATCAATAAATTAAAACTGTCTTCATGCCTCCTCCCTTTTATTTACTTTTTCTATTAGCTTCTTTCCTTCTCCTCTCCTCCTCTACCCTTCTCCCCTTCCCTCCATTCCTCTTCATCGCCCATTTTCTCTTCCTCCTTCCTCCTTAACCCCCTCTTTTTTTCTTCCTTTATGTTTCTTCCGCTTTCCCTTTCTCTTTCTCCTTTTTCTCCTCATGTCTCTTGCTCCTGCTAATTGGTTCTATTTTATGTATTATATACTTTTCTATCAAGTCTGCTTGCCAGTGTCTAACTATACATTTTAATAGAAAATATATTTTATAGAGTAATTTATGTATCTATATAGTTCATGTAATGTTGTGCCTTACTAATGGTCTAAGAAATGCAAGTGTTGCAAAGAAATATGCAGCAGGCATGAATGACCAAGACCAGGTTTCTCAAGATGACAGCAGCAGTAGTAGTAATTCTGAAACCAGCGGTTTTTCCCGCGCAAGTCCACGGCAGTGTTTATAAGGCACCGCTTAAAGGTGGACACTGGCAGCAGTACTAATAACAATAATCAATCTGATTTGGAATTCAGAGCTGTTTTTCAGCAGTATGAAACATTGAAGTTTAAAGAAATGAATGTGTTTTACAACAAAGATTACTAGCAGCGTACAAAAACAAAAACTGGGTCCCAAGGGGACTAAGAATTGATAAGTCCCCATCTGGAGGTTTTCTAAATGAACACTTTTAGACTGGCTCTCTCATCCTTCCCAAACCATATAACTGATATCTCTGTCTCACCGGTCTCCCTCAGTGATCATTCTCCAGTAATATGTACTTGGATGAATAAATTCTCCAAACGCCCCGTGGGTCTCCAGAAATCGCACCCTAAGGCCTAGGTTTGCCACCTTCCAGCAGTACCTGAAACAAGCCAACTGGTCCCCGCTGGATGACGCGAAGATGGTGACCAAGCCCTGGAATACTTCCTAGGGATCTTTAACATGGCTTTTAACATTTTTGCACCTGCCCGGACCAAAAAGTGAGAGGGACTGCTAACTCATGGCTCTCAGGCTCCCTATTTGAGCTCATGAGTCTAAGGGACAATCTGTGGCACAAGACCAGGGCCACTCAAGTGCTGGCTGACCTCTCTGCCTACAAGGCAGCCAGAAACAAATGTATTAAACTCTTATGGGCAGCTAAAGCCTCCTACTATACCGAGCTCCTAAATGAAAGCTGGGAACAGGCAGGAAGTTCTAAAACTCTATGAAATCTGTCACTTGTAGAGCTTCAAGGGCCCTCCTGGCCTGATCATAACTGCATCTGGGACACTCCGGAACCCTGTGACATCACTGAGGCAGTTAATGCAGCATTCACTGACCTATCTGCAGGATTACCAAGCCCATACCTTACGGCCACTCAACCAGGTCAGACTCCTTCCTGCATACTCCTCCGCCTAATAACAATAGAATACCACCATTCTATTTCAAGCAAGCTACTAGGTCTGAGACTATTATGTACAGTATGTCAAGCAGGTCCTTGGGAAGACTAGGGTAGGCGTGACAAGTTGACATGAAGTCAGTAGCTCTCACTTTAAATGAACTAGCTGACCGTTTGACAAAGTGTTCAATGCCTCACTTAGCTCAGGTATGTTCCCAGACAGATGAAAGGTAGCAGTTGTTACCCCTGTTTTTAAAACTGGTGACAAAGCTAACACCTCCAACTACAGGCCCATCTCCATTCTGCTCCCTTCAAAGGCCCTGGAATGGATAGTCTGTGACCAACTCATAGAGTACCTGGAGAAGTGCTGCCTGCTCTGCACCCAACAGCACGGCTTCTGCAAAAGCACTCTGCACTCACTGCTCTAGTTGAGCACACCTCCCTTCTTTGTGATTCAGGTTCTATGTGATAAGGCAACTTTTAAATGCGAACACCCTTATCGCAACCCCACATTGCGAAAATTCAGTTTCAGCGATGTGGGATCCTAGCTGAGACAAAACATGGCACAAAATCTTTTTGTTTTGTTAAAAACAAAGCAAAAAGGTTTTGTGCCGATTTTTCTGCCGGATCCCACATCACCAAATTGAATTTCAGAGATGTGGGATTGTGATGAGTGCTCGGCATTCAAAGTCATCCCTAAATTAAGATTCTCAACTCCAGGGAGGGTGCATGTCGGGGTGGTCCATACCTGGGGACAAAAATACATTTTACTGCCTCGGCCAGGCGCAACCAAAACTACTACCGCCCGTCCCAAACCCTGCATCTCTGCCACCCCAAGTCAGCACCTAACCCACCGTGCCAGCTTGCGGAACCCTGTGGCACCACCCTCACATACCCTCCCACCCCTCCTCGGTGGTCTTGCTCCCCCACATGTGTATATACATCGACACCCTGTTGCCTTTTCACTGACCTCATCCATCCACCGACCCCACACCCCGCGTTGGGGCACTAGCTGAAAGTGGGTCACCATTTCGCAGGCACCCACTTGCTAGTGCCCCATATCACAGGATACTATGATTCATTGGATAGAGGAATGACAGTGGGGTCTATCTTCATAGACCTCACTAAGGCATTTGACTCCGTAAACCACCAGTATCTTCTAAACTGCTTGCTGGCTGTTGGCCTATCCACAGACACTGTTGCTGGTTTAACAGCTATCTTGTCCACAGGACACAATGTGTTAATATCAGTGGCACCCACTCCGAACCTAGAGAGGTGAATATTGAGTCCCACAAGAGTCCATCTTAGGACTGCTCCTCTTCAGCCTCTTCATAAATTCTCCCTCCATCTGCCCTGCACACACTGTGCTCTATGCCGATGATGCTGTCATCTCTATCTCTGGTAAAGAACCATCTGCTATCACCACACAGTTGCAAGATAGCTTCCTAATGTTGGAATCATGGTTCTCCCAGCTCAGACTTCTACTCAATCTCAAGAAGTCCAAAAGTATGCTCTTTACTGTAGCCCAGAGCAAGAAGAGATTTGGCCCACTGCTAATACGGAACTACAGGGGTGAGACCTTGGAACACGTCTCTCCTTCTTCAAATGTAGGAGTACACCTGGAAAAAATGCTCAGCTTCAATACCCACATCGATCATGTTGTTAAAACCGCCAACATAAAACGGGGTGTTCTCTATCGGCACAGGCGCTTTATGCCTCCTGCTCTCCTGAAGCTTGTCACAAGCAGCTTGGTCCAAGCCAACAACCACTATGGCTTGCCAATCTATAGCCCAGATCAGATACCACCCTAAAAAGAGTAAAACACTCTAAATAAGACTTGCCGATTGACCCTAGGGGCTGATATCCTGACCCACATGCTCATTTTACGATGAAACAGGTTGGCTCCCACTTCACCTTAAGGTGCAGCACCAGACCTGCCTGCTGGTAAAAAATCACTACAAGGCTCATGTCTGTGGCTACTGGCAGCCACTTCAAAGCTGCACAACCCACAAAAAACACTAGGAGTGCTGACCAAAGGGCATCCAGGTGCCTTTAAAGCACACCAAGCTAGATCAGAAATCTCTGTCCTACCGAGGACCCAGGTGGTTCAATGAACTACCTATCACCCTCATCGAATGCACCAATCTTGGCAACTTCAAACAAGGGCTATGCTGTTACTTAACGATAACATGACCTCATGTATTGCTGTTCCTAATATATAACCTCAGTATCCCCCACCTCCTCACTGCACTCACTGACCTCTGCCTAAGCCTCTACTCTCCCTCCTCCCTCCTCCCCTCCATCCTTCCCATTCTCCCACATCACCTCACCCTATTCCCCTCACACATCCTGCCCACCCCTTTCTCACCCGTCCGCCCACCTTGGCTGCATCCCCCCCACCCTCCTGCCTTCCATGGCTCTGCTCACTTTTGGCCTCCCATACCTTTATCCTCCTTCCTCCCTCTTGTATCTATTGATTACTCCTATTTCTCTCATCTCACCCCTTAGAACTCTGCATGCTCCCACTCAATCCCTCCTTTTTCCCTCCCCCACTCCCCAAACTATAGCTAGCTCCCTGCTGACCCATGCAACAAAGCCTGCTTCGCACCTAAACATGCTCCATTACTATCTAGAAACTTGTTTGCCTCCGTTGTCTTATATAACCACCTAACCACTGTGCCGCACCTTATTGCAGTTGTCATCTTCTCCATAGCATGTATTGTTACGAAATCACTTGTGTACCTAATGTCTACCTAATTTGTATTACACCCTTGTATAAAATTGTAACCAATGTAACTTCTACCTCTGTGTAACCTGGCCTGTATGTGATGCCTTATATGAAACTACCTGCTTTTATGTCCTGTTCTGTCTACTCTGATTTGGAACCTTTGTAAACAAGCCTATTTTGGCTCAAAGGTATTAATCTGAATGTGAACTGAATAAATAAAACACTACCAAAAAGGTGGAAGATACTATTAGTACATGTTCTTCAGGTCTGGTGGACATTATTATTGATCAGGACACTAAGATTTATGACAGCTTATTCAAGGAAATTGATGAAGCTAAGATAAAGGTTCGACAGCAGCGTGACCACCTGAAGTTCAAAAGTGTTGAAACTAATTTAAATAAAAAATTAAAGACTTATGAAATAGAAGTTTGTGCTAGAAAATAAACAAATACAATTCAGGATTCCAGGGACTATGAATTGAAACAGATCTTCCTTTGCAAAACTGCAAGTTGTAACCAGTAGAGAAAGGTCTAGAGGGAGGTCACAATCTATAGAGAGGTCACAATCTAGAGGAGGTCACAATCTATAGGGAGGTCACAATCTAGAGGGAGATCACAATCTAGAAGAAGAAATAAGAACAATAGAAATAAAAATCAAGGCAATATTCCTCCCTACCCCAAATAAGCAAGAGCAAGAACAAGAACTGCAAAATCAAAATAAACAAGTAACTTTTTCCATTGCAAAAACCCAAACTTCAAAAAACTTTACAAAATAGGGCAGAAGACCTGTCTATGGGAGAGAAGAGAAAGAGATAAACACATCAAGAACTATCATGGGAATCTACGCTGCAGGACACCAAAGTGTTCAATATCTCAGATAAAACTCTGGATGAAAATCATTTGAGTTTACTAGGAAATGATCTAACTTTCATACCAAGTCCACCAGTTTGAAATCTACATAGATGTTAGAAAAGTCTTTAGAAAGTTAAGGCTAAAGAAATGTTATTGTCAAAAGAGACAATCGAATGTTATTTGTGTGAAAACATTAGTACCATCTCAGATAATAATACTCTTCAAATACTGACTGATCCATTAATGGAGTCAGCATCTAATAACCCCAGATCTACTGAAGTAGCAGAACCACTTGGTACTCAGCAGGAAGATCTTTCTTTGGTTTGCTTGGCCCCACTTCCTGAGCATAATGAATAAAGAAGTCATTTCAGACCAAAATCAACTTTTAACCCCCATCCGTCCTTCACCAGCTCTTATGACATATCAGTCATTGGTCTTACAATACTTTGAGCTGTTTTTTCATCTAAATTGCATCCTCATAAACAAATCTCACTCCAGGAGAACAAGAGGCCTATGAAGAGCTCAAATTAATGAGGACATTGAAATAAAAAAAGGCAGAAAAAAGGCCAAAGTGGTGATAATAAATAAATATAAATATGAAGCAGAAGTGTATATGCAACTGGATGGTTGCATTAGATACAGAAGACTAAATGAGAATTTTACAGTTTATTTAAAACTAAAATTGATTTGTTTTTGCATGAGTCTGTGCTGGAGGGTTATATACCAGAGAAGAAAGAACAATACATGAGAGTTGAACATCCCACAGTCCCTACTTTTTACCTTTTACCAAGAGCCACAAGGACCAGACACCTTTCCCCATGAATGCCCCATTATTTCCAGTAACGGGTCTCTTACAGAAAGGTTGTCCATATTTGTGGACCATTTTTGAAAGATTTAGTTTCAGACCAACAGTCTTACATTCATGATTCAGGTGATGTTCTTTTAAAACTAGGGATTTGGTCTGGTCATCTGATATTGTATTGATCACTATTGATGTCACAGGCTTATACACTTGCATACAACATAACTTGGGTTTAACAGCAGTAGAATACCATCTAACTAATAATCCAACAGCATCTGAGTTTCCACATAACTTTATCATAGAAGAAATTGATTTAATGCTGAATAGTAATTACTTTACATTTGAGCTTAAGTATTACACTCAAACCAGGGTACAGCCATGGGTGCCACTATGGCACCCTCCTATACCAATCTGTTCATGGCTTGGTGGAAAGATACTACAGTGTATGCAGAAAACAGAAATCCTTTTCTGCCCTAGATAGTTTTCTGGGACAGATTTATTGATGACTTGTTAGTAGTATGGAGGGGATGTATTGTCAGTTTCTAACTTTGTTGATTTTTTAAACATGAATGATTTGAGCTTGAAATTTACTTTAACAACAGATCCAACCACTATCACATTTCTGGACCTTACTTTGAAGGGAGTTGAGGGACAGAAAGTTTTTCTCTTGGTTTTAGAAAATCTACCTCTGGTAATACATTACTTGTTGTGGAAACTGCCCACCCACACATGTGAAAATGGGAGTAATTTTTGAACAATTTGTTAGGATTAGGAGAAATTGCTCTAGCATTGATGATTTTGAGACACATTGAGGTGAGTTAAAAGTCACCTCATCAACAGAGGGTGCTCAACACAAGTTGTAGATCAAGCCTTTGTCAGAGCAAGGAACGTAGATAGAAAGAATTTACTTGTTCCAAAACCAAAATGTAAGTCTGTTGATCAATCAGTCACTTTCTTGACTGAGTTTAATAAAGTTGCTTCTGCTATTTCTAGCATTGTTCTAAAACATTGACGTGTTTTGAAGGGGATCCTGCTTTAGGTTCAGCAATAGGAAGAAGCCCAGAATTACTTATAAAAGGCGGAAAACTCAGGAGACATTTTGACACATAGTCATTATGAGAAAGAGCCTACTGACCTGAGACACAACTGGATGCCACAGATGGGTTGTTTTTAGTGTGGACATTGTAATATCTGTCAATACTGCATTCAAAGTGAGGTATTTATACATCCTGAGGCCCAAAGGCAGGTTAGGATTATTGAGTTCATCAATTGCTCTACTTGCTATGTTGTGTATATTGTAAAATGCACTTGTCCTTTGATATACAGTATGTTGGGAGAACAAAACATAGTTTTAAAGACAGAATGCAATAACACATTCATGCTATCACTAGATCAGAACCAAACACCCCATTGGTGTACATTTTGTGAAATTTCATAATAAGAACACTGCAGATTTTGAATGCATGGGCATTGATCATGTTAAACCTAGCTCCAGAGGGAGAGACAGAGTGGGGAAACTGTCCAGGTGTGACTCTAAATGGATTTATTTACTGAAGGCATTGATCCCAAGTGGTTTGAATGATAACCTTGACATTATTCCTTTTTGAAAATTAGATGTATTCTATGATAGCATGCCGCCCCTTTTTTGCCTAAAACACAGGCTCTAGCAATGAGTTAACCTGGACTTCCATCCATGTGTGTATACAGTACTGTATATTTGAACCTAACATTTTTGTTTTACTTTAGCTATATGGCATATTTTCATTTATTTCTATTTATTTTGAATATCCCATTCTCTTTCTAGAACTGAGTTAACCCAAACATTTATCCATATGTGTATATATTCGAACTGGCATTCTTGTTTCCTTTAGCTATTTAGCATTTATTCTTTCACTTAAATTATTTTGAACATTCCTTTCTCCTTTCTAGCTCTTCTTTTCCCAGTTTCTTTTTTTTTTTCTTCTTCTTTCCCTCTTTCACTTGGGGTTTAAATGTTATACATGTTTATTCTGTGAAGGTTAGGAGAAAAAGATAGCATTTAGGAAGTACAAGGAAACACAGAAGAAGCAGGACAGAAAACTGTACCAGTTAAGGTAGAAGGAAGCAGGGAGGGTAGTCAGAATAGCAAAGGCCCAAACTGAGGAAAAGATAGCCAACTCAGTTAAGAAGGGGCTACAACCTTTATAGGTATATCAGGGAGCATAGAAAGACAAAGGGAGGGATAGTGAGGCTGAATAGAATGGACGGTGGGTGGGCAGAGAGGACAGTGAAAAAGCAGGGCTACTGAATGAATACTTCTGTTCAGTACTCACAAAGAGGAGGTGGGGGATGTGCCTAATTCAATTAACAGAAACACTCTGGACAGGAGGTTGGTCCCAGTCCTTTCACAGAAGAAAAGGTTCTGAAAGAACTCCTAAAACTGAAGGTGGATGACGTAATGGGGCCAGATGGAATTCTCCCAGAATTCTAAAAGAATTAAGCAGAGAACTAGTGACACCACTGACTACCCTTTTAACAAATCATGGGAGGATGGTGTAGTACCTGAGGACTGGAAGAAGGCAGATGTGATTCCCCTTCACAAAAGTGGGACCAAGACAGATGCAGGAAACTATAGACCTGTCAGTTTGACCTCTGTGGTAGGAAAGTGATGGAATCTCTTCTGAAGGAAAGAATTGTTGAGTACCTAGAAGCCAGTGAGGCACAGGACCCTAGGCAGCATGGGTTCACAGTGGGAAGGTCATGTCAGATGAATCTAATTGATTTCTTTGACTGGGTGACAAAGTAGTAGACCATGGAGGGGCTGTGGACATGGCCTACCTAGACTTTAGCAAGCATTTGACACAGTCCCACACAAAGATTAATAGTCAAATTACCCAGCCTGGGAGTGGGTCTGAGGGTGGTAGCCTGGGTAAAACATTAGCTGGACAACAGGACACAGAAAGTAATTGTAAATGGAGTCCACTCTGAAAAAGAGGGGTTACTAGTGGGGTACCAGAGGGTTCAGTACTGGGTCCAGTCCTTTTAATGTCTTTATAAGTGACATTGCAGAGGAAGGGACTTGGCAAGGTTGGAGGAATGGTCAGAAGTATGGCAGCTTGGATTCAATGCAAAGAAGTGCAAAATAATGCACCTGGGAAACAAAACCCAGGGAAGATTTCACAATGGGGAAGGTAGTAACAACGACAAAATGGAAAGGGACCTGGGGTACTCATATCAGATGACCTTAAGGTTGGCAAGCAATGTGACAAGGAGGTAGGTAGGGCTGAGGGGATATTGGGAGGTATAGGGAGAGGTATCACCAGCAGAAAATGGCAAGTTGTTATCCCCTGTACAGACAGTTGGTGAGACCCCATCTGGAGTACTGCGTCCAGTTCTGGAGGCCCCATCTCTGCAAGGACATAGACAGGATGGAGGCAGTTCAGAGGAGGGCAACTAAAATGTTGCAGGGTCTGCAAGAGAAGCCATATGAGGAGAGACTGAAGGAGCTTAATATGTATACCCTTGAGGAAAGGAGGGAGAGGGGACATGATAGAAATGTTTAAGTACCTCAGTGGAATCAATAAAGTCCAAGAGGGTAGCATCTTTCAGAAAAGAGATGTGCAAGAACAAGGGGCACAATTTGAAGATAGAGGGGATGGCTCAGGGCAATGTGAGAAGTATTTTTCTCAGAGAGGGTGGTGGATGCTTGGAACAGCCTTCCTGAAGAGGTTGGGGTCTAAAACTGTGGGAGTATTCAAGAATGCATGGGACAGATATAAGGCAATTTTTTGGGGGTAGGAAGAAATAGGCTGTTGGTTAAATAGGATCTGCAGCTTATCCTCTAGGTAGGGAAATGGGCAGACTAGGTGGGCCAAGCGTTCTTATCTGCTGTCAAAGTCTATGTTTCTATTCTTTGGGTGTTGTTTACACCTTTGTTTCTCCACTAAATTAAATTATAATAATTTTGAGCTGTTCAGAGTTTACATCTTAGTTGCTTGTAACTCTGTTTGTTGTTTAGTTGCAGAGCACTTTATCTTTGCCCTTAAAATTCTCGGAGAGCAGCCTAATAAACCAATAAATTAAAATCATCTTCACAACCTCCCTTTTATTTACTTTTTTCTATTAGTTTCTTTCCTTCCTTCTCCTCCCCACCCCTTTTCTTCCCTCTTCCCCTCCATCCCCTTTCTCCACCCATTTTCCCTTCCTCATTCCCCTCCCCTTCTTTTTGTTTCTTCTTTTCGTTGTTCCTTCTGTTTTCCTTTTCTTTCTCTCCTTTTCCTCCTCTTGTCTTTCTCTTGCTCTTGCTCCTGCCAGTTGGTTCTATTTGATGTATTATATATTTCTGTAGCAAGTCTGCTTGCCAGTATCTAACTATACATTTTAATAAAAATATATTTTATAGGGTAATGTATGTATCTATATAGTTCATGTAATGCTGTTCCTTACTAATGCACCATTTGTTCACTGAGTAATGTTTATGGAATTCTATTTCACTAGACATGTGTATCATTTTAATAACTTTTCTGAATAAATACGAGTGCCATTGCACCTTTGGCCACCCCTGATGAAGGGTCACAAGAAGACCTGAAGCACTGGGGTTAGTGCCGTGGACTCGGGCATTCTTTACTGCACCACACATTTGGATGTGTTACTTTCTAAACAGTTTGCTTCATTTTCCACTTGCTTCTTTGAGTGCTGCCATTTTGTTCATTCTTCATGGTTCCAATATACTGGCTAGCACCACTCTATTTTTCAGAATGCTTCTGTGGATTATCATGGAGTGTGGTTTGTGCAGCTTCTGCTCAGTGCTCACAACCTGAGCAGCAAAAAGGAAGGTTAACAAAAATAGGCAGACTGGGTGGGCCTAACGGCCCTTATCTGTCATCACATTCAATGTTTCTGTATCACCATTGATCAAGCCCCGTACCCTGTTGCTATATAACAGCTGTTCCTCTTTGTTACAGATGTGAGAAGCTGGAGACCTACAGCAATACATGCTACCAGTGGTTTTCTGACCTGTCTTAAATATTCTTTATGCAAACTGTGACCTTGGAAAATAACTATGGAGCAATTGAGACAATACCAGAAAGGTTTATATTTCTGGACAGTGGAAACTCAATCTCCAGTATGTCCGTATTCATCAAAGACCAGCCAGAGGCTACTCCCTATTTATTAGGACAATTAACGGATGACAGGATACCACCAAAGATTTGGGATATGATCTGTTTATGCTGCCATACACAAATATAAAAGCAAACCATAAGCATAAAAGCATGAATGATTGATTGTGTTACAGACCCTTTGCTCCAATCAAATCCAAACAGTGTATCATGTGCTTTTTCATTGCTCATATATTTTTGGATTTGGGGACTTGGCAGTCACTTCTTGGGAAGAGCTGCTGTTAAGAAAAGTTACTTATGACATCCTTGTGCATGGCACGCATGCATGGTATACACTGGAGGAAATGGGACTCGTACTCTTAAGTGGCATATTTGGTTGAACAGATACCATTTTAATTTACAGCAACAACTGTATAGTTTACAGGATGTTTGCATGAAAACTGAACAAGAACTGTGTGGTATATTTGTATGTGCTGAAAACAATCTGGAACAGAATACTTACTGATTGGTAGCAGTTCATGCCATGGATCACTAACTTGAACAGACCTGTGCCATAAGGTAGACCTTGGACAGGAATCTTGTATATTTTTCATTCTGTATTTTGGCCATTCTTTGCTTAATGACAATTTTCTTTTGTTTCTGTTTTATTTTATGCTTTTCTATCTTGCTGTTTCCTTACAATTTATTTTATGCAGAGGAGAATTCTCTCCTGCCCCCACTCTTTCTTAGCAGCTATTTGTTTTCTTTTTTCTGTTATTCTGGTTTCATTTGATAGGGTATGTCTGTAATATTTGATTGTGCAGTCCTTTTGATTTAAATAAAATTCCCCTACTCTTTTCTGCACATCTGCTTAGGATGTGGAATGTTTCTGGTTGAGTTCTTATGGACAACTGGGCATCCAGAACAATAAGATATGCTAATGTTTGAACAAAAGATATTGTCCAAGACAAGGTTGTGAGTCTTTTTAGAGACTCAGAAAACTGTATTTTTGAATGCCCTTATATACAGGAATTTTGTGAAAAGCCACCTTACTGTGGCAGGAGGTCTTGTTCTCTTCCTTCCAGTATGAGAAGCTTTTGTTCTGTAAGATCTGTTTGGCAGAAGTACGACTGAAGTACAGTAGCTCTGAGTTTCTCCATTGATAAATTCTTCATTTGGCAAGTAAGATGTCAGTTACATTTGCAGCAATATTTCAATTCAAGTTATGGACTTTGAGCATATCATTACACTCGTTTCTATATATATATATATATATATATATATATATATATATGGCAGGAATAGGGTCAACTTCCAGGAAGCTTTCATGAAATAATTGTGGAAGAATTTAACTTGGATATCTCCACCCTGAATTTTTTGTTCATTTTGATTTCTCACTCAGTGCTCTCCAACATATCACCTCCACAAACCATATAAAAACTACAAACAGGTATCTGCTTCTATCTCCAAAATCAAACAAAGGGCAGAGGACACTGCAGAGCAGAAAACTGCAGCACAGGAGCTAGCACAACAAAACTCACCCAAAACAGGAACCAAAACAAAAAGCAAAAAGGAAATCCAAAAACTTCTGATCATAGGAGACTCCATGATTCAGGGAGTTGATACCTATCTCTAGCCAGGGATAATGGTCAGATGTCTCCCAGGTACATCAGTGTGGAGAAACACTGACCACATTGTTAAAATTGTTCAGGAAGCAGGAGAAAACATTGATGTCCTGATACACATAAGGACTATGATCTCACCAGCCAGTCGGTTGTGGAGACCAAGGAACCCCTGACCAGGCTGGGTAACAAACTATCATCCATTTTGTTCAGCATCTCCTTCTTTCCCTTCTCCTTATCTGAGATCCTGCCAGTCTGGGAGAGGGGTGCAGATGGACAGAACGTCAGAGAAGGAGAGCTAGGGAGCTAAACATGTGGCTCATGGGCTGGTGCCAGGAAAAGGACAAAATTTGTAGGAACAGGCAACAGTTTTGGGAGCGAAAGTTCTTTAAATTTGATGGACTGCATCTGACTAAGGAGGAAGTCAGTGCATTAGGGCAGAAGTTTGACATCTTTGCAGAATATTTAAACTGGCAAATGGGGAGGGTGCAGCACCCGATACGTCAAATGGGAAGAACACCCCTCCCTCTCAGCTAGTGGTCAAACAGGGGTTCAGCATGTTTGTAGTTCATTTGCATCACCAGGTAAGGAAAAGGTCCAACTTGCCATATGACACACAGGGAAATGCCGGACCTCACCCAACAACTAACACGCGAAATCTGGCCAATGGAAAATCATGTACACAAATGCTTGCAGTCTGGTAAACAAGATACCAGACCTGCTGGCAATAATGACAGAAGCTAAACTGGACATAGTAGCCATTAAACAAGACATGGTTTACTAGTAACCACACTTGGGAGACTTCAATACCTGGCTATGTACTGTTTTGGAGAGAATGAGGTGTAAAAGGGGGTGGAGTGGTCCTTTATGTCAATGAAAATATCAAGGCTACAGAAATTAGAATAAACATAAGGAGCCAGAAGAACTGTGGGTCACCCTGGAAACAAGAAATCGGACAGCCATACAAACTCTGGGTTGTCTACAGGCCTCCAGACCAGGGGAGGACATAGACACATTACTGTTACAAGATATACAAAACATGACAGCTAAAGGAGGTTCTGATAATGGGAGACTTCAACATGCCAGATACAGATTGGTCAATACCAGCAAGAACATCTGCCAGAACTAGACACATAGTGGATTCCCTGCAGGGAGAGGGCCTCAAACAACTGGTACAGCAACCCACAAGAGACAAGGCTATCCCAGATCTAGTACTGACTAACAGGGAAAGGATCACAGATCTCCAGGTAGAAGGTCATCCGGGAGCTAGTGACAATCATGGTATGGTTCAATTTGGGCACTAGAACTAAATCATCCCATTCCAAGGCAAAATAATGGACTTCAGAGAAGCTGACTTTGATAAGATGGCCAACAGAGTTAAGCAAGCCCTGGCAAAAGAAATACAGGTGAGGGGTACAGGCAACGTGGGCAAGCATTAAGGATGCAATACTTGAAGCAACATCCTATTGTGTTAGAGAGAAAAGGAAGTGCAAAAGAAGAAGGAAACCACTTTGGTTCTCAAAACAGTAGCAGAAAGGTCAGAACCAAGAGGCTGGCCTTCAGGAAATATAAGGGAATGTAGTGGATAAGATAGGAGGCATACGAAACTTCCCTAAGGGAAGGAGGGAAGGCAGTAAGGCAGGCAAAGGCCCAAACTGGAGGAAACACTAGCATGAACAGTAAAAGAAGGTGACAAGACTTTCTATAGATACATTAGTGAAAGAAGAAAGTCCAGAGGGGTATTGTTAAGATCAAAGCAGATAAGGGTGTGTGTGAGAAGGAGGACCATGTAAAAGCATCTATCCTAAATAGATACTTCTGCTCAGTATTTACTGAAGAGAAGGTAGGGCAGGGCCCACAGCTCAGCACCATGGACATGGGGGAGGGATGTGTGCACTAGTCCCTTCACAAAAGAAAGGGTCCTACAAGAGCTCGATAAGGTCAGGGTGGACAAGACAATGAGATCTGATGGCATACATCCCAGGGTACTAAGGAGCTAAGGATGGAACTAGCAGAGCCATTATTAGAACTGTTTAGTGAGTCTCTGAGCACAGGAGAGGTCCCAGAAGACTGATGAAGGGCTCATGTGATCCTGCTCCACAAGTGTGGTAGCAGGGAGGAGGCAGGAACTACAGACCAGTCAGTGTTACCTCAATAGTGGGCAAGCTTATGGAGGCACTCCTTAAGGAAAGTATAGTGCAACAAATGGACCCCATAGGAGCACAGGATCCAAGACAGCATGGGTTTACAACAGGAAGGTCCTGTCAAACTAATCTCATAGATTTCTTTTGACTTGGTAAGCAGAGTGGTGGACCAAGGGGAGCAGTTGATGTCACCTACCTTGACTTCAGCAAAGCTTTTAATAGTTTTCCACATAGAAGATTGATTAATAAGCTGGGTAGGCTCGTGGTGGGTCAGAAGCTGGTCAACTGGGTGGCAAACTGGTTGGCGGGCAGAAATCAGAGATTGGTGGTAAATGGTATACAGTCAGAAGAGATGCAAATCACAAGTGGGTACCTCAGGATCAGTCCGGGCCAGTCCTCTTCAATATCTTAATTAGTGATATTGCAGATGGACTGAGGGTAAGGTTCATCTGTTTGCAGATGACACTAAGATATGCAACAGAGTAGATGATCCAGATGGGTGGGCAGAATGAGAAGAGAGCTGGATAAACTGGCAAATGGTCAGAAGAGTGGCAACTGGGGTTTAATGCAAAGAAGTGCAAGATCATGCACATAGGGAAGAAAACCCTGAAGCCACCTATAGGCTGGAGGGGAGTTGCTGCTGTCACAAGGGAAGAAAGAGACTTGGACATCATCATCACAGATGACCTGAAATCATCCAAGCAGACCACTAAAGCAGTAGGTAAGGCTTGGAGAATGTTGAGGTATATTAGTAGGGGTATCACAAGTCATAAGAGGGAGGTAATAATCCCTGTTTACAAGACACTGGTTAGGCCCCATCTGGAGTACTCATGCAGTACTGGATGCCACACCTTCACAAGGACATTAACTAAATTGAGGCAGTCCAGAGAAGAGCAACCAAAATGGCTCAGGGACTACATCAGAAAACATATGAGGACAGATTAAAGGACACTGTCAACCTGTTTTTCATCATATTGTATCTAGTTAAAACTCATATTTGATGATTGCTTACCTTCTTAAACATCATTGATGTTGCTTTTGGTTTTGTCTGTCTCCTTGTTTACTAGAACTGAAATGCATGGCAATGTATATTTATAAACAACTTTGTTTTTGTTTACAATCCTGGATCTTTTCTTACTACTTACTTCCTGAGCATTAGAAACACACCCAAACAGTGCAGTCACTCATAAGGCAGTAGCCTCTTAAAATCCCACTGCATCACAAGTGGCTAGATTGTGTTGTGGGTGTTCCTAAGTCCAGGAAAGATGCAGTTGGAGTTGATCAAGGAATGTAAACAAACCTGTGTTTGTGTGGTAACACTAGTATGGTGGGCAGTCTGTTTTTCCCTTTTTCTAAAAAGAAAGAGTCAGAATCAAACTGCTAGCTACATCAGCAATCCTTACAGAATGTTGGCAGTCATAAAATGCGTTTTTTAAACTAGGGACACTTTGAAACCTAAGGGGTTGACAGTATCACTTTAATGGAGCTCAATATGTATACCCTAGAGGAGGGAGAGAGATGATATGATTGAAATCAGTGGCTGAGCTAGAGGTGGGGCTGGGGCAGTCGCCCTCCTGGCTGCCCTAGTGTGAGTAGTGGTGCCCCACCACCATCTTTATTCACTGTTTAGTACCCATTGTGGAGCCCATGATTGACTGAATGCCCCCCGGCTCCCAAATGTTCCCAAACCTGGCTCCGCCACTGATCAAAACATTCAAACACCTTAAGGGCATTATAAGGTGAAAGAGTCTGACATGTTTCATATAAGAAAAATAGCAGGAAATGAGGACACCGCATGAGATTAGAGGAGGCTAATTAAGGGGTAATGTGAGGAAGTTCTTTTTCACAGAAAGGGTAGTGGATGCATGGAACGGCCTACCTCAGGAAGTGGTGGATATGAATATAGTGCAGGGCTTCAAACAGGCATGGATAGGCATAAGGGAGCTATACAGATGAGTATGAATAGATATTCCATTGACAGAGCAAAGGCCAATGGCACATTCATAAGGTAGAAAAGAAATGGGCAGACTGGATAGGCTTTATGTCCTTATCTGCCATCAACTTCCATGTTTCTATGTATTCCTCTTTATCTTATTTGGATGCTTTATTTTTGCCTTTCCTTCTTTCTTTGATTGTGCTTTGTTCTCTCCCTTGAAAAAATGAATTTGCTCTGATTTAGTTTTTCTTATGTATGTAGGAACGGACATTTGTGTTTGGTGATTGGCTTGGCTATTTTGCTTTAATTTGTATTATTTCTCTTAGAGGTGGGCAAAGCTGCGAATTCGCTTTCACTGAACTTTCATGTAAATTCTGGAATTTTGCTGAATTTTCCAAACTCCGCCATTGGCAAGATTGGAATCATCAAATGTGTTTGAACTACTTTTGCCCTGTTCCACAAAATTTTTTGGCTGTACTGCAGAATAATACACATGAACTGAGGAATAACAGTTCTAAGGATATTTTTTCCACAGTGTAACAAATTATTCTGCAATACATGTACTGTAATTATTCCACAGTTCGGTGATCAGTTCTGCAGACCTTTTCTCCGCAGTTTTATAGAATAATCTGCTATTTATACATTTATTTGTAAATCAGAATTTCTACAAAAGTTTCTAATTTGATTTCGCTTTTAGAAGCGTTAAGTCTGACTTTCGCAGAAATTCCACCCGAGAAGGTCTTTTTGCACACCTATATTTCTCTTTGATGTCATTCAATAAACTCCCTACTCTTCTTCTTCAATAGGATATCTTTAACATCTGCCTGGACAGTGACAAGAGAGGAGCAGAAGGTACATTGGCAAATGCCTCATCTGAAAGATGGCACTCGACTGTGTAGCACCCTTGGTACTGAACTACAGTGCCAGTTATGGGTATTACCTCAAGTATTTGGTTTAAATCTAGTTATGTTGTATGTGATGTCATGGAATGTGCTGGAAATAGGAAAAGAAAGAATGGTAACTGCAGAGGAAACGGAGTACTGTGCAGAACTGAGGGCACTACAAAGCAAACTAATTAATTCATCAAAAATGATTATATCATATCAGATCATGGCTGACAGGGAACATAAAACAGGAGGGCCTTTATCAGTATAAAACAATTTCCTATTTCCTTTAAAAGACCCAGTCACTGAATATTGGGTCTTATTTTCTACCACCATGGCAACCTCTTTTGTTGGTTTGAAGGGGTGATGGATGTAGAAATAGTACAACTCATTGCAAAATGTTAGATTCCTATCCCTCCAAAATTCTAAATTTTTTTCTGATGCCTTGAGAATTTGCAAGCTAGTTACAGAATGCCCCCATACCTTTATTTTCATATTTTATTGCTTTTATTACTGCTTATATTATTTTGGTATGTCTTCATTTACCTAGTTTTGAATGTGATCACCTTCTCCTCCTTTAACTGATGAGTGCACAGACAAGCTTGTACAGTGTGAAGAGCATCCTTTGTATTCCTTTGTGTTCATGCACTTGTCTGTCATGAGTGAGTTTCCTTAAGTGACTTTTTGAGTACCTGCTCACAGGGCAAACACACATTCAGAGCTTTAGTGTCACATATACTGTCAGAATCCATTGGGAGTGCTAAAAATTGGTACATCAGAGTTTACACTAGCAACTCATTTGCAGCTCCCAATTTAATGCTGTTCTGCACAAGTACTCTTAATACAGACATTATTTTGTATTATGCCATTAAATTTATTGTGTCTTGGGTATGTGGTAACTGTTGTCAAGGGTGGAGTAGCATGTAAAGCTGGGCCTGTGGTTCAATGTGGCCTACATGGATAATCAATTTATATTTATCTCCCAAGCCTAGCATCATATTCACAACATCTCCAAATTCAACTACTTGCCCTCTATGCTCCTATGGTTCTAACGGCCGATGCTTATTAACAGCATTGAACCTCAAACTATGGCTGTGCTTTGGGCCCATTAGCAACTGACTGTGTGCTGTGGCAGCACCATAGGCCAAAAACAAAATGTCCTCCTGGCCTCTGACTACAAGCCGCTCAACAGCATTTTCTCTTCCCTGTGCTCCTCACACACACACACACACACACACACCAGCAATGGCAGAATTAACTGAAGCCACTTGGTTGCACTTTTCTCTGGTGCCTCCCACTTCACGCATAGAGATGTGCGAAGTTGGAAAACTTCACGTCATGGATTATAATTTGCAAATTCACCTCATTTCACAAATCAATCTGCCATGCAAAGTCGAACGTCCGCCTGTGGAGTTGGGGACAGAGGCGAATCTCACAGATCCACAACGCTGCTACTTCACCAGCGTAAGTTCACCCAAAGGCGGAGTTTACACTGTGCTATGGGATTTAAGGTTGCATGTTGCTCAACAGTATATAGGGAGGTCACTTGTTGCTGAACAGCCTATATGATGCAGAGCAGGCTGTCTCTCAGTGCAGTGTTGTGAAGAGGGAGTAGAGAGAAGTGTGCATGCTTGTGTCAAAGCAAGAAAAGCTTTTAATAGCTGAAAACCAAGCTCTTTGATTCCAAATTGCTCCCAACTTGTTGTGGAGGGCCTTGTGCTCTAGATTTGTGTTTTTTGTTGAGTTTATCTGTGGTTATTTACTTTAATGTAATGGTTTGAGTTTTGGCAGTCTGTGAAACAGTGTTGAGGGGAGGGTATTAGCAAGGCAGCAAGGCAGCCCAGAAAGACCTGGAGCTTTTTTCAAGCATGAGATTTCTTAGATTGTTGTTTCCTCAGTCTTTCTTGCCATTTTGTTTTTATCTGTAGAGCAATTTTTCATTTGTATTTTTTATTATTTTTATTTACTGTGCTTTTCTGCCCCGGCCACCCGGTACTTCAACCTGATCACAGACCCTTCGGCTTCCCTCTCTCATATTGGCCACAACTCCTGATCACCCTTGGCTTGCCTTCCGGGGTTGCGGCACTGGCCCAAAGTGCTGCATCCAACGGGATAGGTCAGGAGCCGGCCTGAGAGAGCTAATTGAAGCCAGGCAGGCTTCATCAAGGGTGGCTGGCAGCTGTTTTCTAGGCTGCCCCAGGGGAAGGACATGCAATGATGTCCAGTGTCCACCCTGTCCCTCTTGCATATTGGCACCAGTTGTCTGTGGTTCCCCAGCCTCCGCCAAGGGTCCCTCGGGTGCTGGATACTCTACCACTCCCTCCCCTGGAGAAGGAGAGGCAGTCCATGGGACACTCAATCCTTCTCCCTGGCCAGCCCACTCATCTCCCGTGTCTGTTCTCAAACCTAGGTCACCAGCTCGCAAGTGAAATCTAATCGCGAGCACCAGCAGGCCAGCCCCTTTATTTGTTCCATTTGAATTTGTTGTGTTTAATTAAGGTATTCTGTCACTGTTTCTGTAGTAGTGTTAGTGATTTTCTAGTTATATTTTCCTTAAAATGACAGTGTTCTCTTTCTGTGTGTCATATCAAATTATTAATTACTAATAATCCTTGTGACCCCGCTGTTGTAATTCTTGTGCTGTTTAAAAACAACAGATTGTTTTGTCCCTGTTACACCTGTTGTAATCCCTGTGCTTTTAAAAAATTGTTCTGTTGTCATTGTTTTTATCCTTTGTTATTGTATTCCCTGTGCTGTTTTTAAAGAAAGGGTTCTGTCACAGTTGGTACCCCTGTCATTGCAATCGCTGTGATTCTTTTAAAAAGGATTCTGTCACTGTTGTTACCCCTGTCATTGTAATCCCTGTACTGCTTATTAGAAAAAAGGTTCTGTCACTGTTGGTACCACTGTTATTATAATCCCTGTGCTGTGCAAAAAACAACATGGTTCTGTCACTGTTGGTATGGTACCCTGTTGCTGCAATCCCAGTGCTGTTTTTTAGAAAAAAGGGTTCTGTCACTGCTGGTATGCCTTCCATTGTAATCCATGTGCTGTTTATTAGAAAAAGGGTCCTGTCACTGTTGGTACCTCTCTATCGAATCCCTAAAATGTGTAAAACAAAAGGGTTCTGTCACTGTCGGTATCCCTGTTGTTGTAATCCCTCTGCTGTGTAAAACAAACAAACAAAAGGGTTCTGTCACTGCTGGTACTCCTGTCGTTATAATTCCTGTGATGTGTGAAAACAAAGGGTTGTGTCATTGTTGGCACCCTGTCATTGTAATCCCTCTGTTGTGAAAAAAGGGTTCTGTCACAGTTGGTACCACTGTCATTGTAATCCTCTGATGTGTAAAAACACAAAGGGTTTTGTCCCTCTTGTTACCCCTGTCATTGTAATCCCTCTGCTATATAAAAAATGAAAGGGTTCTGTCACTGTTGGTACTCCTGTCATTGTAATCCCTGTACGGTGTAAAAAAAAAAAGGATTCTGTAACTTTTGCTACGATATCCCTGTTGTTTCAATCCTGTGCTGTTTATTAGAAAAAGGGTTCTGTTACTGTTGGTACCCCTGACTTTGCAATCCCTGAGATGTTTATTGGAAAAAAGGATTCTGTCACTGTTGGTAGCCCTGTCATTGTAATCCCTGTATCATGAAAAACAAAACACAAGGATTCTGTTACTCTTGCTACAGTATCCCTGTTGTTGCAATCCTGTGCTGTTTATTAGAAAAAAGGGTTCTGTTACTGTTGGTACCTCTGTCATTGCAATCCATGAGCTGTTCTGTCACTGTTGGTAGCCCCATCATTGTAATTCCTGTGCTGTTTACAAAAACAAAAGGTTCTGCCACGGTTGGTACCGCAAGAGTTTTTCCATGTGATCTCAGGCACTTGTTTATAATAGGAAGGGATACAGGATGGAAGTAGCTGCAACTTCCCTAACTGTTTTTACTGATGCAGTTACCATCTCGCCTGCCAGTCTCAATGGAGGTGTTATCACAAAGTCACCGGCAAAATCACACAGGTGAATTTTAAAGCTTATGACAACATTTCATGAATGGCTCTATGAAGGCGGAGTCAGGGACTTCCTGAAATTTGCCAGCAAATTAAACTTTCAACACCTCTGTTCACACACAGCAGTAGTGTCAGAATTAACTGCAATTGCTTGGTGGCACATTCTCTTGAGTACCCCCTTCACATATACTGACCACAACTCCCATAGGTGGTGTTAACAACAAGGTCTTTCAATGCCAGGGCCCACTACCAGTGGTGATATTAAACAAAATGCCCTCTGAGTGATTTTAACAAGCAAAGCCCTTAGAGGCCAAGACCTGTTGTTGCTGTGGACTGGTCATGGCTTCAAAACCACTCTGCAGATCTTTAGTGTCTTTGGGACAAACACCTTAATATTTCTTGATGTCTTTAGAGAAGACCAGCAGTGACTTTAAGATAAGGCGGCATGGAGAGGGACAGAAGAAAAAAGAAGCAGTGGGGATATCTCCTCCAAATATTTCCATTCATCAATATTCCTGTGAAGGTGGGTGGGGGCTCAAGATGCCTACCCTCATGTCCAACTGCAAGCAATCGCACTTAGCATCTGAGACAGTACAGTTACCGCACAGCCACTGCATGCAGTCCAAACGTGGCTACTATATCCACATCGACCTGCAAGTAATCCCACCCAGTACCTCCATTTAATTTATAACTCCGTATGGTCTCAGATGTAACTCTGTGACAGTGAACTTGTTTCTTAGTCACCTTTTTATTTAAATTCCTTTTGACATTTCATATAAAATTTTCCAAGCTGCTTCTCTGTCCTTTAGGGCCTTCAGTATGGGAGAAAAATATATTACTTTTTTTACATGAGGATTTAATTGGTATGAACCACCTCTATCAAAATTATCAGGGTTTTTTCTGACACCTTCTCCCACCCTGGCTGTCTCACCTCCAGTTCCTTGGAAGATTGCCCACATGGCACAGTTTTTGAATTGGGCCCCTGCCCTGTCTGAATCTGATGAATAGCAGAGTCACACAGTTAGTACTCAAGGGTTCCATTCTTCCATGCCTCAATCCTGATGTTAGGGTATTTTTAACATAAACTTTAACAGTTGATGCTGGTGCACTTGATAGAAACCTCCCCATGTACATTATGTTTCATCATGTGGTCTGGCTCACAGCACATCTGAGGAGAAATTCACCAGTTCACCATCACCTCTCATGGCCTGCTGCAGAATAACTGGATATGTGCAGTACTATATGTCCAGCCAGGACTTACAGGGCATGAGCATGTTTTGCTGCCCTACATACAATATATGCAGTGTCCTCTTTACACTCCTATGCACATGCAATGTTGCTATCACTCTCACTCACCACATGCAAGTAATGTCACCCCAGACCGCCACACACATGTACTATCACTCTCATCCCCACATGCACTGTTACTTTCATCACACATGTCCTCTCACCTCTACACCTTTGCACATACAGTATGCTCTATCTCCAACAGATACTTGTAACATCACTCCCAGACCTTTCACACATGCATGGACACTCTAAACCATTCACACATGTACACTGTCACCCTCAGATATCCAACACGCAGTCACTGTCACCTACAGATGCTCTTTACATACACTGTCACCCACCCCACATGATTATTGATCCTCCACACACATGTACTGCCACTAGAGATGTTGCAAAGTTAACATTTGTATGTGAATTTTATTGGAGTGCCAAAATTCACACTCTCATGGAATTTGTGGAGTTCTGGGTGGCCACTTGGAGTTAGCTTCATGTAATTTGCACAAAATTTGTGGTGAAATTCACTGCTTTTACCATGGTATGACAAATTTGTGCAATCCTTGTCCACTGGTGTGTGAAATCGCTCTGTGAATTCTGCAAAATCTGCAAATTAAATTGCGGGTGAATTTTGCAGATTTTGTACATCTCTTGCTGTCTCCCTAGACCCTCTTACATGTGTCCTCTCACTCACAGACCACACATTCACATTTACTCTCATCTACATAGCTCCTCATACATTCAGTGTTACACACAGACCCTCCATATCCACTATTCTTCAATCAAAATGTTAGTGTCTCCTCAACAGTTTTCTGCATCTCCTGAAAAACAAGCAGTACCACAATAAAACTACGCCATTAAACACTGTTGGCTTTTTACCTACTCTAGTTTAACTTGAGACTTCTCCAAAGCCTAAAAGTTTTACAAATAAAAATTAAAACTAGAAACCTCAATTGACCAAGAGAAAATACTTGTATTTCCTGGGAACTACATGTAATGGTCATTTGAACACTTTATCATTTCTATCTCTGCCTTTTTCTACCTTTGTATTGACCTGTGAGATAAATATATTTGTAGCGCACCTTTAGGTGACATATGGGACCCTATTCATGAATGCCTATGCACGCGCAAGGGCACCACATAGGTATTCCTCTGACCAAATGCCACACAGCAGTGCTCTGCACACCCCCAAAACATTCACCCACAGTTGTGCTAGTACCTTGTGCACTGGATCCCCTGCTGACCAGGGGCACCATGCCAGGGCAGGACAGGAGTGTCGGGGATGCCTGTGCCAGCACATATGCATAAAGGTGCTTTCATGCCATGCTGGCATGGGACATCTGCACAAGGGGGACCTTGCTGCAACAGTCCTCCACAGTTACATGCCCCCCATCAGACACCAGCTGGTGGTGCTGGCATCAGGACCCCTGCTGCACTGTTGCCCCAGCCAACTGTGCTAACTGGGTAGGCTGTGGCTGGCTGTTCAGGCACACAACCAGTGTTTGAACCTTGTTGGTATGCACCCTCTCAGTAGTCTGTGCGGAGCATGGAAGGGATCCACTATGGGACCCAGGATGGGCATCCCATTGGATGCCCCCTGCATCCAACAGTCCACCCCATGCCACTATGTTTTCAGCCAGGTGGCTGCACACATGAAGCAGGGGCATGGTCCGGTGGCTGGGAATCATGAATGGTGGTCTGTGCAAGGCTGCCTCTGGGTGTTGATTGGCACAGGCATGTAGTTAGTGAATTTCCCCATGGAGCACTATCTAGATTAGCCCCTTAACATTCCAGAGATCCAGACTCTGGTTTTAGCACTTTACCACTGAAAGAAGCTTTGTGGTGCTGCATACTTGCAGGTTGGGATCAAGGGTTTGTAGCACAGTCACCATGACATCAGCAAGATGAAGACATCATGACACCAGATGACATTGTCACATGTGGCATCATGGGCCCACTTTTAAAGACTCCCTAGAGCAATGCAAGTTGCATCACTTTAAGGGTTGTGGCAAACTCCAGGTGCAACAGGGACAATGCCCGATTCCAGAAAATGAGAGTCCTGGCCAAAGTCCCCAGGTTTGCCACAAGTGTGGAGGTGCATCAAATGTTTGGTGCATCTTCCGACATTGCCACAGGGAGACAAACCGTCCGCCAACCTGGCGCAAGACAAAGAGGACAGGGATAGTGGGGTCTATGTGATAGCGGAATGCCTAAAGCGATCTTCATTGTCGCATAGTCAGAGTGCCAGCTTTTCGGCACTCGGCAACAACACCTGGACAATGGTGCCTCACACCCCCATGCAGGGGTCTTGCCCCATGCACTAGGGATTTTCAGTCTGGGGTGTATGTCGGGGGTGAAAGCATTAAAAAAAGTTCAGACTGGGCGCAATAAAATCGCACCAGTGCCTGGAACCAACCAGTACCTCAGCCACCCGACTCAGTAGTAAACCCCAACACCATGACACAGCTTGACCATCCACCAAGCGCCACCCCTACAGTCTCTCTCTCCTCCCAGCCCACACCTCACCATGCTTGCTCCCACCCCCAGCGGGCATTACACATAGTGACAACCTGTCACCCAGTTTTCCCACCACCTTATCCAGTCGCCCTACCCTCCCATCACCATGAGGGGATTGTGCCGGGAAGGTGTCGCCATTATGGACAGCACCCTTCCTCATACTCCAACCCTCACGGGTTACAGGGATGGTGTGTGGTGGGTGGAAGAAACATCGTGCCAGGAGGGACCCTCGGGCATAGAGGCATAGGAGGGAGGCAGTGGGGGTGACAGGGTACAGCTGTACCTCAGCCTTAGTGATTGTCACCTGGTGGGGTGCTGCTGCAGTGTCCAAAAAGGCTATGTTTTAAAATCATGCCAGTACTTTAAAAGATGTTCCTTTGCACTGTGCCTCCCCAATTCCCAGTGCATGTATAATCCCTGGTGGTGTAGTGGACCCCCGTGATCCCCGATCTCCCAGAGAATAATTCAACAATTGTCCCTGTGGTATAGCATCCCCCAATCCCAGAACTCCTGGAAAAAAATCCAGTCATACTCCTTGGTGGTCTCGTGGTCCCCCACCCTCCCCTCTCCATCAGGCATTGCCCAACCACCCGGTCCCCATCCCGTTCCTGCCCTGATCCTACAACCTGCACTGCCTGCTCTCACCACCAGGCTGGCCACAGAATGCACTATCCAGAGCGTATACTGGTACACACTCCTTAATAGCACATTCTGTGGCTGGCCGTGGTGTTGAATCAAGGGCAGTGCTGGTCACTGGATCGGGGCAGGGAACATGTGGGAAGTGGGGTAGTTGGGCAATGCCTGATGGGAGGGGAGGGGGACCATGAGACCACCAAGGAGTGTGACCTGATTTTCTTTTTCAGGAGATTGGGGATTGGGGTGTAAGTATCACAGGACAATTGACAATTGTTGCATTATTCTCAGGGGAGATTGTGATTGCATGGGGGGTTCCACTACACCACAAGGGCTTATGCTAAGCATTGGGATTTGGGGGTGGGAGCTACACCATTAGGGAACATCTTGTTAAAGTGCCGGCATGATTATAACTTTCTTTCTGGCACACTGCAGCGGCATCCTATCGAGTGACATGTCTCTGTGGCTTGACAGACAGCTGCACTGACACCCCTATGGCTCCTCCCTATGCCCTTAGTGCATCCTACTGTCCACTGACCTCCCAAATCCCAGTGGCACAACTCCACTTGGACCACTTTCTGGCTAGTCTAAGTGGTGCTCCTTCTGTATTCATGGCAGAGCTTTGAAAATCCAAAAGAGGATGTGTCAGCCCTGCCATGGTGCAAGCCCCTTGTCACAAGGTACTTTGGGTTGTTTGATGCAATGTTGGTGCAAGGAGCTTTGGTGCAGCAGTGTCTGGATCAGATGCAGGCTGTTTAAGAAAATTACGTTTGATGAAAGTCACTACTTGTGCAAACTCTTTTGACGCAAGTCCCTTATGTCATTCTAACCCATTTGAAAATTGGGCCCCATGCCTCACATGTCCTGATTCAGCATCTGCCTCGAGTCAAAAGAACTGTCTACTTAACACTGTTACTCTACATACAAGGTCACAGGAGAATCAGGTGCTGAGATGTTGGGAATAAGTTTTAGTTTGCCTGTGGGCTGATCTTAAAGAGCTAGTGTACTGCCTAAAACTAATATTAATTTTTAAAACCAGTCAACCATTACCTTTTATATTTGAGGTCCTTCTCTTTTCCTTTGTATACTTAGAAGATTTTTACCTGATGTTAGTGAATTAGTAAGTGTGATGTGTGAAACAGTGTTCTACCTGGCAGCTGACATATCTAGCTCTACTCCCCCCCACGCACACACACACACACACACACACACACACACACACACACACACACACTGCTGTACATCATCAGCATTGTCACCTCACTGGCTGTGATATCACTGTTGCTTAGGAACAGCCACTCAGTAGCTGCCTGGTCAGTCACCTGTGATGTCAGTCAGTGACATCAAAATGCTGATGAAGTAATGAGTGATACAGAGACAGATATTCCAGATGCCAGACTGAGAGATGTTCACACATCCAGCACAATATTTTGATGTATAATACGTTCTAATGAGCAAAAGGAAAAAGAAAATAATTCAAAATAAAAAAGCTTTATTCTAAAAATTGATATTATTTTTCACCCTGCCTGTTTTAGCTCCATTAGCTCTTTAAAAGTGCTGTTGTGTTGATAAAACTCTATTCACTTAGGATATATCATAGTTTTGTTTTTATTCTGTTTTGGAACGAAAATTGTACCAATACACTTAATCTACATGCAGACTGATTTAGAGGTACTGTAATGCTTTAAAATAACACAGCTTAAAAGGATTGCATTGTTTGATTTATCAAGATCAGTAAGGAATTTACACTCAGTGAACTATGAGAGAATTTGATGTACAAACCAAGCAAAATGGTTGTTGTGTTTGGTAGGCAGAAGTTACTTAATTAATAGGTTGACATTTAACATACAGACATAGAGGTTGACGGCAGATAAGGACACGAAGGCCCATCCAGTCTGCCCATTTCTTTTCTACCTTATAAAAGTGCCATCGGCCTTTGCTCTGTCAGTGGCCTATCTATTCATACTCATCTGTATTGCTCCCTTAAGCCTATCCCATGCCTGTTTGAAGCCCTGCAATGTATTCATAGCCAACACTTGTTGAGGTAGGCCGTTCCATGCATTCACCACTCTTTCTGTGAAAAAGAATTTCCTCACATTCCCCTTAATCGGCCTCCCTCTAATCTCATGCTGTGTCCTCTTGTCCTGCTATTTTTCTTATATTTAAACATGTTAGACTCTTCCACCTTGTTAATGCCCTTAAGGTGTTTGAATGTTTCGATCATATCACCTCTCTCCTCCCTCCTTTGCTCTAGGGCATACATATTGAGTTCAGTTAATCTGTCCTCATATGTTTTCTGATGCAGTCCCTGCACCATTTTGGTTGCCCTTCTCTGGACTGCCTCAATTTGGTTAATGTCCTTGTGAAGGTGTGGCCTCCAGTACTGCACTCAGTACTCCAGATGGGGCCTGAAGATGTAGTTATTTCACTAACCTGGACATAAAGTACCTGTATGCTGCAAGGGTTTCTTTCCTTTCCTAACAAACAATACTTAGGATTAGATAATCATACATAATGATTTTCAGCAGGGTTAGAATTCTATCTCTAGTGATAAACACATTATCCTTTCAAATGAGAACACACAAGGTATCATTCTGCATGTCTTTTCTGGTTTCTGGTACTAGGGTTTATGTACTACTATTAACAGAAATTAATTTCACAAAATGCAATTTTGGGAACATTAAAAATATGAAACTGTGATTAATGCATATGTCACTAAGATAAAGTTTTTCAAGAACAATCGTCTATATGAAGTATAATTCTAATACTGGAAGTTTAACCTAGAAGTTTTGGGACCAGCCTTGCCCACTCATTGTATAGCCAGGAGCATACTTAACATGTTAGACACACTAATCTAGAAATCATTGACTGATTGATTGTATTTTCATAACTGTGTGGGCCCACTGAGACAGATGGTCCCTTTTCAGGAGTGACTCAGAGTAAAAGGACACTGTCAACCTTTTGCATCATATTAGTTCCAGTTATGTTTGCATACCATCTGTAAAATATATTAATATTGTTGGATGTTTTATCTGCCTCCTTGCTTAGCAGAACTGAATTGCATACTAATGTGTAATCACAACCAACTCTGTTCTGATTTAGATCCTGGATCTGCTCTTACTGTGTACTTCCTGAACATTAGAAACACCCCAAAACAGTGCAGCCACTCATGATGCTTACAGCCTCCTCTACTCCCACTCCATAAGGATTGGCTACACTGGGAAGGGAAGGAAAGGGAACATTGTTTAACCAGGAGTAGTACAATAAGCCAAAGCTTGTTTCCAGATGCAACCTGGGAGCACAAGGACGCTAAGTGACTTACTCAGGGTCACACAGTATGCACCTAGGTGGCTGTGGGATTCAAACCCAGGTCTCCAGATCTGCAGCTTAGAGCCTTAACCCACTGCGCTATACTGCCTCCTATTGGGGTGTCCCTAAGTCCAGGAAAGATGCAGTGGGAGTTGATCAAGGAATGTAAATAAATATGTTTTGTGTGGTAACACCATTATGGTGGTCAATCTCTTTTCACATTTTTCAAAAGAAAAAGAATCAGAATCAAATCAATGCTAATAGCAGTCTCTGCAGAATGTAAGCAATCATAATATGTGTTTTTTTTTTATTGAGGACACTTTGAAGCCTATAGGGGTTGACACTGTCCATTTGACAACATACAGCAGAACATACAAGTAACATTTTGGCATACAGATCAATTGCAAAGTCGTAAATAGGGTACAAATGCAATTTCAGAGATAACACATGCAGTAATTCCCAGTCCCAAAATGTTGGTTCAGCACTACAAATTGTAGTGAGTGATAATGAATGATTTACAAAACTTTATATTGTGCTGAGTGACATCTATTTACCAGTATCTGATACCCTGTGTGTTTGACTGTATTGCTGCAAACTGCTCTCTGTACCTTTATTTTCATGTGGCTTGTAGCCCACAGTGGTTGCTAGACTGCTGCCTAGGCTCCCTTATCAACAGTCCAGTGAGGAAGGATCAGATCTCATTGCTGGGTAAGTCACTGTACGTGGGACAACCTGCAAAGAGGGACTCACTTAATAATCTGATGGTCCTGGACAGTCTAGCTTGACACCTACACAGACACCAGTCACCATCCCGACAGAGTTAAAGAGACAATGGACCCTACCGAGAGAGAGACTGAGCAAGTCAGTAGTGACAGAAACCCAAGGTAGCAGAAATCAAGGCGTGGATAGACTGACTGCTACCTGTGTACAGACTGGCGAGTTGGGAAACTTTGCTCTGCGATTAATCTGCAAATTTAGTGCAATTCATGGATTAATTCATGGACGGAATTGCAAAGTTCCATCTGCAGTGTGGAATTTTGCCCACAAAATGCAGAATTTCACCCACGAACAGCTGAATTTCACACGAATGGCAGAATGTCACCATTTGCAGGTGAAATTCCACCATTCATGGGCAAGATTCCACACTTCATGGTGACATTCTGCACAAAAAAACAGCAGTCAGATAGGCAATTTTTTTGCCTAGGAGCAAAACTTTACAGATTGCTTCATGGAGGCAAATTTCCTGACTTCTCAGAACTTTGCCAGTGAATTCAAACTTTGTTGCATCTCTATACATGTGTGGGACTCATGTTGATAAGCAAAGACAGGCAGCTTGTGTTCATATGTTCATACTGCACATTTGGTGTGCTAAGTGGTTAGGTGGAGTAGTCCATGCCTGTAAGTATGAATGCATTGGCTGCCTGGAGAGCTATCTCACAGACCAGACATTGTTTTAGAAAAATATTCAAAACAGTCAACCTTCTCTCCTCCCTAAGCCTAGCATTCTCAACATGGATTGCGCCATCGGATATCTCCACTGTATAAATTAAATAAAACAAACACAAAGTCACATAGCCAGAACTAGGACATAGCCAAGTGACTGACAGAAACATTTACCATGTCATGTTCTCATGTCTGGCTCTGAGCTAGTGCTGCACTCAGACAGAATGAATCTGCATTCAATTGTCTTGTTCCTACACTCTGAGGTACGGTTAGTTGTGGGGGCCCTTAGACCAGGAAACTTTGGTTCAATGTTTTTCAGTAGTGATTGAAAACCATTGTACAGATAGTTGCAGCTGCTACTAGGATTTATTTATAATCTACAGTGTCACAACCTCCCAAGCACTTTCACTCCTACCATGAAAGAATGATGGTCTACTTCAAATGCAATATGTCATGTACAGTATTTGTACAGAATATTTACTACTGATTTGGCTCTGCCCACAAGTTCTGCTGAACTTCAGTTGTAAATGTCATGGAAACATACATAGAAACATAAAATTTGATGCCATGTAAGGACCACTTGGCACACCTAGTCTGCCCATGTTCCCTACCTACTGTCACACGGTAGACCCTACTTGATCTCCAGCTTACCACCCTTCTTTGCTGCTAAGGTTCGCTTATACCTATCCCATGCCTTCTTAAAGCCCATTACAGTTTTGCCCTCACCACCTCCCCAGGAGGCTATTCCAGGCATCCACCACCTTTTCTGTGAAGAAGTGTTTCATTACATTTCACCTGATTCTACTCCTCAGCTTCATTGCAGGACCCTTGTTCTTGTGCTTCCTTTTCTCTTAAAAGGCTTCCCTCTTGTACCTTATTTATACCTTTGAGGTATTTGAAAGTCTCCATCATATTCCTCCTCTCTTCTTTCCTCCAGTCTGTACATATTGAGGTCCTTCAGTCTCTTGTCATAGGGTTTTGATGCAAATCCTGCACCATTTTAGTTGCTGTCCTCTGGACTGCCTCAGCTCTCTCTATGTCCTTTGGAGATGAGGACTCCAGAACTGGACACAATACTCTAGGTGGGGTCTCACCAGAGACTGATACAGAGGTATCACCACCTCCCTCTTTCTGCTGGTGATACCCCTCCTAAGCACCCTAGCATCCCACTGGCTCTCCCAACTGCCCTGTCACACTGTTTGGCCACCTTTAGGTCATCAGATATGATAACATATAGGTTTCTTTCCTGTTTGGTGGTCACCAGTACCATTCCCCAATTTTGTATTCTGAGCCTGGTTTTCTACACCCCAAGTGCATGATTTTGCATTTATTTTGCATTGAAACTCAGTTGCCACTTTCTAGATCACTCTTCAAGATTATCTAGGTCTCTATTCATCCCTCCCGGAGTGTCCACTCTATTGCAGATTTTGTGTCTACTGCAAAAGACATACCTTCCCTTCTAGTTCCTCTGTCAATGTCACTTAGTAAGATATTAAAAAGGACTGGTCCCAGTACTGATCCTTGCGGCACCCTGCTAGTCACCCTCTTTTCCTCAGAGTGAACTCCATTTACCATTACCCTCTGTCGCCTATCCTCCAACCAATGTCTTACTCAGTTTATGACTTTTAGTCCCACTCTAGGCTGCCCAGCTTGTTTATGAGTTTTCTATGTGGAACAGTATCAAAGCCTTGCTGAAATCTAGGTAGGCCACATTCACCACTCCACCCTGATATACTTCCCTGGTTACCCAGTCAAAGAAATCTATAAGATCAGTTTGACCTGACCTCCTCCTAGTGACAGTCATGATATCTTTTGTAAATCTGCCATGTAATGAGCTAAGCCCTCACTGCTGACCTTGAATTGCCTTGTGACTGCCTTGATATATTCTGCAAAACTGCCATGCAGCTAGTTATGCTTTTCTGCTCAAAATCTGCATTCCATTTATTTCTGTATTGTTTGTTCAATCCAACATATAGAAACAGATATTTGATGGCAGATAAGGACCACTAGGCCCACCAAATCTGCCCATTTCTCTACCTGCTACAAAATCATAGACCCTACTTGATCTCTGGCTTTGTTCTCTTATCTGTCTCTAGGGTTCACCTATGCATATCCATGCATTTTGATTTCCACTATCAGATTTGCCTCACGACCTTTGCAGGGAGGCTGTTCCATGCATACACTACCCTTCATTGTAAAGAGCATTGTTCAATGGAGGGTTTGCCTAGTGAAACAAATAAAATATAGATACCCAGGCACAGGGCAGCACAGCAGCAAAGGGCAGCCTCAAAGTATTATTTTTAGAAGAAAAGAATGTAAGCGCACACAAAAGTACAATTCTAACAAACTAGCTACAAAAATAACTAGGTAAGCAGACAGCCATGCTCAGCATCAAGCCTGGAAAAGTTGACAAGAGTCACAAAACTTTTTATACTTTGTATGAATTTTTATTTATATTAAAGTTTATTTTTATTTATTTATTTACCATTTCTGACTAGGAAAGGCACACTAAGCTGGGGTAGCTTGTTTCAAGGTGCACCCTGGGGTGTAGGTTATATGGACCTCTTTTATTGATGGGAATGTTGCCCATGACACTGGAGAAACTCCCTAGTCTTTGTTGATAACTGTCTTGGGATCTTTTACTTCCACCTAGATCTGATCAGAAATGGGCAGAAGGGAACTTAGTCAAATGTGTTAACTAAAGGATAGAACCTCAGTTGTGCAATATCTACTTTTTGTTTTATTTTCTGTTTTTGGCCCCTGTCTCCATGTCCAGCCCTCTCTTGGGGCTCCCAATGCACCACCAGACTAGCATCAAAGAGGACCAGGGATCGCTCCGATAAGGGCCCTACTCCATGGCATCTAGAAACCTGGGTGACCCCCTGATGGGGTGGAGGGGCTCTCCTTACCCTTCCAAACTTCAAAGAAGTATGCACCTGGAGTCCTTCCTGGATCCTCTTTCAGTCATTTCATTGGTGCAGGAGCCCATTGCCTGGTCTGAACATGGGGTCTTTTCCTTTTTCTGGTCCCTGCCCCTGCAGATGTCTGAGCAGATGGAGGACCAATGAGTCTGAGGCATGCAGAGACACACCTCCACTCCAGTCCTCAGCCAATGCCCACCCCTCCCTAGTGTTCTAGCTCCTCTGCTGCACCAGCACCACCCGTAGTCACCCAGGGTGGTGGCAGTATTACAGTGGAGAGCTGCCCACCCTCCTGGAAAGGAGAACAGCCCATTGGTAGCCCAATCCCTCTCCCCGGCCCGGCCCTCTGATGACCCTGGCTTGCTACTGAACCTGGGTTTCTGGCATCATGAGTGTGGTAGTGCTAGCGCTGCACTGACGGGCCGACAGAGCAGTATCTACTTTCAAGAAAACATGATTTCTGAATGAACACAAGAGGAGTTGTTAACAATAACTAGCCCTATGTATAGTGCCTCAAAGTGGACACACAATTGTTGACATCCGAATGCACAGATGGTTATGGTGGCATTGGCAGCTAGTGTTATATTGTTCATAAACACATGATGAGTCCTGAGTGTGATCCTAAATAGCACTTTGTCCTATTTGCCTTAAGGTCTTAAGGCAGACAGGCACTTGACAATGACTACAGTGCACAAGTGGCTGTGTTGGCACTGGACAATCCTATTTTACCACTTCCTTTGCAGTGTGTAGGCAGGGAAAAAGTGGTATTACCCACATGCTGCGGTGATGCATGATGAGGGAGTAGATGAATGAAGACAAGAAAACACGATTTCTGAATAACACATAATGAGTCGTGAACATAATAATGAAAAGCACTATCTATAGTGCTTCAAAGTGACCAGTGATTGTGGATACCCTCTGCAAACAGGTAGTTGTAGTGGTACTGGCCATTCAGTATTGTACCATTTGCTGTGCAGTGTGCTGGGTCCACCCTCTCACTAGTCTCACAAGATGACACTGTACTTTCTCCTTGGCAATGGGTAGCACAGCATTATCTGTAACTGCTCCACTCTGTGGAACAGAATCCCCATGTCTATCTGCTCTCTGACTCCCATGCCACTTTCAAGACACAGCTCAAATCCTGGCTGCTTGATGATGCCACATGCTGTTACTATCTTGGATACCCACCCACCTTTCTGACTTTTTCTTCTTGGGCTGCTTTGGCCTCCCCTGCCCTCTCTCATCTCTTTAGACTCCTGTCTTACATCCCTCACTACCAGCGTCTTGGGCTTTCCCACTTGACTATTATCTTGTATTTTTTTACTTCATGCATTAATTTGCACTGCCCACTTATCCTTAGTAAATAATTGCATAATAATTGTTGTTTATCATGATGTACTGATTGTTTTTCAGCCTCTCATTAATTTTACTTTCCTATGTCACTTTCTTGTTCACCAATGATGCCTGTATATCCACTTTGTTCACCAATGATGTCTGTATAGCCACATGGCTTTTACTCATTGTATAACTTCTCACTACCTCTGTAACTGCCAACTCACGAGCCCAGATCGTGCCTCAAAATGGACCCCTGGATCAGTGCACTTACCAGTTACCAAAGACTAAATAAATAAATAAGGTACTGTTTCCTTTTTTATAATTCAATAAACTTTGTTTCAATTTACGTTTCTCAAATAGCATCCAAAGGCAAGTGACATACATATAGAAGAGTAGGTGTCAGGCAAAAGAAACCATACATATCACACTCTATAATACATCTTTTCACATGCTAATAAATGTGACATCTTTTCACATGCTAATAAATGTGACATCAAAACAGAGCTTGTAGAGGGGTAGATACACCCACTGATCTGGAAAATAAAAAGAAAAACAACCTCAACAATACCCCTCCCCAGCCCAATTAAACCACCACAACCCACCCCTGGACCGGGATTGCAGGACACATCAACTAGTATAGGATTTATAAGGCCAAAGTACCACCAGAAAAATTAGGGTTTCCAAATGGAGATCAAAGCTTCCAGAGTGCCCCATCTAGGTAGATAAAGGTGCAGCCTTTTATTCATGGATAGGACGTGTTTCTCCAACTGGAGAGCAAATAGGAGTTCCCTATGCCATTCTAAAAGAGGTAATGTGGACTTATCTGTCCAATGCCTCATAATAATCAATTTAGCTATGGAGAAATCAGAACTAAATGGGCTTTCCTACTATTTGGTACATCCCTATGAAACAAGTAAAGTAGGCGATTTCAGGGGTAAAAGAGATTCCAGGCCCAAAATTGATCTAGTGATCTTTTATCGCTTGCCAAAAATTTGTACATTTGTACATGACCAAATCATGTGATATAGAGAGCCAGGAGAACAGGAACATTTAGGGCAAATAGGGAAGGTAGATGGCCAATCTTACGTAGCTTGAAAGGGTAAAGTATAAATTATGCATAATATCATATTGAATGAGGTGCAACCTATCTTACTTGATAAATCTGTATATGTTTAGCCTCCACATAGGTACATCTGCACCAAGGGATAATGACTGGACCCAATAGTAACAGGTTCCTTGTGGTAACTTACTATCTAGGACTTGAATTTCTTTGTAGACTTTTGAAATGGCATGGGATTCTCCTGCTCTCTGTAGGAGAAGGTGCATATTGTCAGAAGAGGGCCTTGAATATCGAAAGATCCCAAATAAGATTTAATTGCCTCTTTAAGTTGCCAGTATTTAAATGACATTGTAATAGGTATCCTAAACCAGTGCTGGAAGTTGGGAAGTGCGATAAAAGAGCCATCTACGTAGAGCTCAGATATTTTAGTATGTGCCAATGAGGGCCAAAAGGATATTGGTATAGGTTTATGTCCAATCATAAAATGGGGATTTTGCAGAACTGGTTGCTCTGGTGAGGTATGCCACTTATAAGATAAGTGTGACTGCAGTTGGTGGGAAGCTTTAATTGACCAACCAATCGGTGTGTGTCTTAGTGATTTAGGACATAATCCAGGAAGTGCATATAAAAGAGACATAAGAGTGGTGTGACACTAGGACACTAGGAAGGCCTCAATTTCTAGCCAAATAGGAAGGTATCGATGGGGTTCGGTCAATTTGCATCTCCTTTGACCAGAAAGTTATATTACTGAGATGTTGAGCAAAATAGTAACCAAAAAGGAGGAAGGAACAGTCCACCCTGTGCCTTTGGAGCAGTAAGCTTCAAATATGACCTTCTGCCCAGCCCGCTTTCCACAGAAGGAAGTTAGAAAAGATACCAACTTAGTGAACCATTTTTTGGAAGGAACACTCCCAACATTCTCAGAGGGTATAATACCTAGGTAAGATGTTCATTTTAGAGTATTAATCCTTCCCCACAATGAAAGTGGAGATTACTCCATCTATCAAGGTCAACTTTGAGTTTTTCAAGAAATCTGTAAGGTTAAGTTTAATCATGGTGGGTAGATCTCTAGTAATCTGAATTCCCAGATAAGAAAGAGAGGTGGAGTCCCATATCAGCTCAGGGTGACTCAGCACAGATTTAGGGGTCTTACTATTTAGGGAAGACTCTAGTCTTAGATATATTAAGTTTGTAATATGAAACTTTAGGGAAAAAGTAACCTCTTCCAGGAGAGAGGGACACTAACATGGGATTCTTCTAAATGGAGTAGTAAGTCATCTGCTTAAGCAGAGAGGGAGTAACATTGATCCCCAATCAGCATTCCCTTAAGTTTTGGGAAGATATCAATTTTTCACAAAGGGCTCTAAATAGAGGTAAAAAGCAGAAGAGACAGAGGGCATCCTGTCTAGTCCCCCATACAAGCAAGAGGGTATGGACAATGTGCCGTTGCACCAAATTTGAGCTGAAGGGAATGGTAAAGTACTTTTAACCATTTAAGAAAGCCGGATGGCAGACCAAAACAAGTTAGGGTTGAAAAGGAAACCAGGAGACCCTATCAAATGCTTTCTCGGTGTCCAGGGATACAAGGACTGCAGGATGATTAAATATCTCGGGACGCAGAGAGTATATGCATTAACTTACGTGTATGATCTGCAGAGGATCTTCCCACCATGAAACTGATTTGTTCCTGCTTATTAGAAAAGGTAGTACCGGTCCCAACCTATTTGCAAGGATTTTGCTAACATTTTAACATCAGTGTTAAGGGTGATATAGGTCTATAGCTATCAGGGTAGAAGGACCTTTGCCTGGTTTAGGAAGAAGGGTTATCAGAGCCCTAAAAAGTTTGGCTCTGAAGGGCCTTCAGAGAACCAGAAATTGAAAACCTCTGTAAGGTGGGGGACAAGCTCTGGTAAACAGGCTTTGTATAGATTATTGGAGAGCCCATCTGGGCTAGGGGATTTATCCAGGAGAGCTGTTCTATTGCCAGTTGGGTCTCTTGCACTCTAATTGGGTTTTCTAGTAAGGTAGCCTGGGAGGGGAGTAATGTGGGTAAATCAACTGAGTTGAGTTACTCAGTAATATCAGAATCGAGGGCCTCTCCTCTGGATGGACTACATAGAGTCCTTGATAATAGGCCTGAGGATTTCAACTATGTCTCTGGAGGAAGTGACTACTCTGTTATCTCTGTCTGCGTAGACTAGAGATAAGCGGGAGGATTCACTTTGTCTAAGCCTAATGGCTAACAGTTTACTGGCTTTCCCCCATGTCAAGGTATTTAAGCTTAGTATGATTTAGAGAAAGCTCTGCTTGTTGAAACATGAGATCTGAGTATTGGGCTTATAGCATAAAGTGGACCAATCTGCATCTGGGAAATGGTGATTAAGTTTCAATTCCAATGTCCGAGTGCGCTAATCAATTTATTCTGGCAGGATCTGAATTGTCTGCACCTAGCGGCTGCCAACCAGATACATTCCCTCAAAGGGAGCATTTCAGAGCTGCCCAGACTATATCTATTTTGGGTACTGAGCCTTTATTGTCCATCAAAAATTTGAAATAAAATCTTTAATGCATTGCAAGGTGTTGGGATTTTGGAGTATTTGGGTGTTCAACCACCAGGTCCCAATACATTAAGGAAACCGGAAAGTGGTCAGAAATGACCCTCTCATGTATTTCTGCATCGATCACACCCTGCAAGGCAAAAGAATTAAGCAGGAGGAAATTAATCCTGGGTAGGGATTTATGTGGAAGGGAGAAAAAGTATACTGGAGCTCATCCTGGTTTGATATCCTCCATATATCAATAAAATCCATTCCTCTAATAAGATCTAGCAGGACTCTTTGGGACAATGTGGCCCCCTGTTTCCAGGGGTCAGATCTATCCAGAGACGGTAAAGAACAGTGTTCCAATCTCCCCTAATATAATTAGGGTGGATGTACCAATTACCATTTTACTGAGCAATTGTGTAAAAAACATGATGAATCAGAATTTGGGCCATATATGGCCCTAGTAAAACAGGCTGGAACTCCAACTGACCATAAAGCAGAACATAGCTTCCATCGGGATCCCAGACTTCCCTTTCAAGTCTGAAGGGATAGTCTTCCTATTAATATTGCCACCCCCACTATTCGTAAGTTTACCCACCCCATACACTTGACCCACCCAGCTTTTAGCAAACACCCCACCTCGTCTCATGGAGATGAGTCTCTTGAAGGCAAGCAGTCCCGGCCTTTAGGTGTAGCAAATACCTGAGAATCACCTACCGTTTGCATGGTCTTGAGCACCTTTCACATTCCAACTAATAAACTTGTAAGATCCACTCATTCCCCAATAATTTAAACTCTGTTAAAGGCAGTAATATTTTGGTGCAGGGCTGAAAGTGAGATCCCACCAACCCATAGGGCTCCTTGGTCAAAACTAAGGCAATCAAGTGTCTCAGCATCCCCAGTCCCAAAATTTCCCACAATAATTGAAAAGAATTATCATTTATCTAAGCACTATTAATCAAACCCCCAAGAAGGAAAAAAAAAAGACCCCCTCTTAAACCCGGTTCTAGCAACGCTCCTAGATACCTTGTCGAGTGATGTTACTGCACAGGATTGATTCACACAATAGCTGCAGCCCCTCCTTCACTCTAAACATGCCCCATTATAACCAAGACAAAATTATTAACTGTAATACTAAACCACAACCTTCTAACCCTAATCCGCAATATCGCCTGGAGCTATAAATCTAAAAAGTTTGTGTGAATGTCTATCATCTTTTCCCCACTGTAATATTTAGAGAGAGTTCACTGAAAAATAATAACAAAGCAGCTACCACATTGTTGTAGTACACAGCAGAGGAGAGAACTTCCCAAGGGTAAAGCCCATCGTTACTGGGCACACAATTACAGTGGACTGCAAGACACTACAAAACAAAATCTGAAATCAGGAAAGGACAAAGAGAAAAACTGCAGTCCAAAGTTAACACCCCATAAGGAGCATGTAGTAAAGTCTTTACAAGTGAAAAATCCTGAGGTTTATCAGGATAAAATTATCTCGCCTATATCTAGAGTCAGTCCCATGCCAAGCCACCACAAAGTTCACTGAACATAGGCCTTTCAAGAAGTTATATAGAATGACTTGAAATTAGTAGGAAAACAGCTGCTCAAGGCATGTCCTCACTTAAACAGATCAGGGAAGAACACTTAAGCTCTACCAATGCCTGGTCGTGAGTCAAAGGATAGCCACCGCTCCCAGATTTAACCTGAAGCACTGCAGGATATTTCATCCGGAAAGGAGTTCCAGCGGTGATTAGCTTCGATACCGTTGGTTGCATCTCCTGCTGTTTGGCCCGAACAGCTTCAGGGAGATCCTGGGTAATCCTTACACGCTTACCTTCCCAGAGAAGATCTTGCACATCTCGGATTTTGGTGAGAATGTGTTGTTTATCTAAAAATTCAGCAGTTTGAAAATCAGTGGGCGAGGGGGAGAATTGGGGATGGAGGAGGCGGAGAGCCTGATGAACCCATTCGATGATATATATGGGTCCACTCGGCGAGGTCCAGTGATTTTTCACATAGTTTCTGAATAAAAGTTATAGGAGAGGACCCTTCCTCTTTCTCAGGGATTCCAATGATAAGAAGATTGTTCCTCCTGCTCCTGCCTTCCAGGTCAATCAGTTTCTCCTCCAGATTCCTGAGTCTCCTGCCATACTGTGTTATATTGAGCTTGAGTTTGTCATGCTTTTTTCCAAAGAGCTCACTTTTACTTCAGTGTCCCCACTCGGATGGTAAATGACTGAATGAAAGCTTTTATTTGCGGTAAATCCTCCGACATGTCCGAAATTTTATCTTGCAATGGGGCATGAACTCTAAAAATTTCTCCTCTGAGAGCGCGTAGTGGCAGACGAGGATTTACTTGAGTCAGGGTGCTGCTGCTTAGACCACTTAGCGGCCTTATCCTTCTCCGAGGATGGTGGGGAGAGTGGCAGCAGCGCCTTTTCATATATATCTCCATCTAGATTTGGTATGAGGCACACCGCAGATCTTCTGGACCAGGTAAAAGTCGATAGAAGCAACAATGTCTCAGTATTTTAAATAGAGTAATCCAAAATTTGAAACAGGGGCATAGAGCAGTGAAGGACGCTGTCGCCCTCAAGCTGCCATCACATGACCTAAGGTACTGTTTTCTGAAGCCAGAGTCCTTCTGTGTTTTTTATTTTAATTTAATTATTATTAGTTCAAAGGGTCATTGGGTTCCTTATCTAGGAATGGTTAAGATCAAACAAGGAAGACTGAGTAGCTGGCAACAGTATGTGACTTCCTGTGCAGCCAGTTTACATTTTGGCTTACACTGTCTCTCTCTGTCCATGCTACAGGGACAACCATGCAGTCAGGATGCCATAAAGATGCAAGAACCCTTAAGGAAGAGTTCCACCCCTGATAGTGTCACAGGGATGAGGTCCCCGAAACCAAAGGCCCCTTAGGATAGAAGACCTGAAAGTACAACACCGATTTTGTAACACATTCCCAAGGAGTGAACAGACATAGCCAGTGGGTAAGAGACAGACTGCAACACAAAAGGGAAAGACCACCATTTGGCTCCAAGTCACAGTGGAAACTAAAATTACATTATGACCTCCAGCACAGAGGAGACGGAAAAACTTGTGTGGAGAAAACCTCTGGAGAATCCAGACCTAGGTTGTCATTCCTCCAGGCTAAAGGCAGAATTAGTATGGCTTGAAACTACAATTGTAGACAACCAATACAGGATGTTTTTAGACAGAAAGGCTCTCACTCTCCCTTAATGGGGTAATGCTGTGAGGGGATGCTGAGTGTTCAGATGTGGCTAATGGGGCCAGTCTCAAAGAGGAACTGCCCACAGAAGGCATGATTTGTGGAGTGTAGTATATGCTGTATACACTAAATGGAGATCATCCAGCTTCAGCGCTGCCTATGCTTGAATAGAAACTAAAGGGGAGAGGAACAGAGACACACCAGAAGACTTGTAGGCAAATGCTGTGAGGATTGCTTCTGCAAGTGCTGCCAAGTCAAGCTACAGTACATGACTGAAGAGCTCCCAATAAAGAGGCTCTTACCCTTAGGAAGCAGAAGCCATAAATACAACACCAGAAAGTGCAGCTGAGTTTATCTGCATGGCTAATGGGGTCCCCATGGTAAGAATCCAACTGTCAAGATGCTGGGCAGGAGGGTGAGTGCCAAGAGCTCCTGTTGAGTTGATCTGCACAGCCAAGAGGATCCTCACTTGGTGATTGACCCACCTTCTAGGAGTAGGCTTTAAATGAAGCAGGAGCACATCCCATTCCCTGGTCAGGAGAACAGGAAGGCCTATTGGGGGCAAGGAGGAAGGCAGGAAAGCCCTGATAATAGGAGTAAAATGCAGCAAAACAACTGATAGCTGAAGGCAAAAGCTTGAGTACAACATTAGTATAATAGTAACAAGGCAAGTAAATCCAGAGACAGAGACTGGAAGGCAAAACACAGTGCAAATAAGAGGATAACTAGGGTTTGTGACATGGACAGCCAGTTCTGAGTGCTGTATGATTTTTTGGTAAAAATAGAAATGTTTTATTGACTGTCTCTCATAAGAAATGTTGAAACAGCATGTGAGTATGACACACATACGCACACACACAGGTTTTAGATACAAGGTGATACCTGGAAGGCCAGAAGCTAATTACAGACTAGACCAGGCCTTAATTGGGGATCTTCTGTTTGTCTAGCTTTATGGTAGCTTTCCAGATGCTAGGCTAGAATCTTAAACATTTATGACGTTCAGAGGAAACACAGGTCAGTTCACATGGTGATACAAAGCATGTTACACCTCCATGAGATCTGGCAGAGACATACAAGTCCCTTTGATGTCCTGAAAGGGGAAGCTGATCATAGATCAAAGAAATGTCATTTGAAAAGAAATGAGTTGTGCTGAGGATTACAGAATTTAATACTTTGAAACGACATCCTGATTTTGTATAGATATATTTTTTATATATTCTGACAGGGAGGATCCAGGTGACCTCACACCAAGGGTTGGCCAGACAGTTTTTAAACAGTATTCTGTTTTCATTCAGAGACTTTATCTAGACTCTGACAAAGAAACATCTTTGAGCACTTTTAAGCAGGTATTTAGAGAGAGAGAGAGAGACAAAATCTAAGTACTGTAGTAGGAATTGCACTGTTAAAACCTTGTTCTTTTAAAATATTGTATGGGTCTTGTGACATTGGTTCTGTATTTTATGTTTTACATTTTTATCTATTTTAGTAAACGCTATTTTTAGAGCCTACTTGGTCTATCTTTGAATTTCTTTTCTTTAACAAGTAGAGTGTATATGGCTAAAGCAGACACTGTGCATAAGCTTGACTGGTGATACCAAACTGGAAAGGTAAGAATAATCTAAGGTCTTTTATTAGAGTTTTTATGGGTACATTTCTGTACACCTGGTTAGGTGCCTGTAGGCAAAGATATCTGCGCCTCGAAAACAGAATTATCTGAACCTGTGCATTAGGTATGCTAGCAAGAGGTTCACAGTTTGAATCCTTCAGGACTTGAGACCAAAGGTTGATTCAAACCCACAAAACAGACAGGAGGGTTACCCTGTTTCTGTTAACTCTTCACAAGACTACACTCGGAGGTTGGCACTTTGGGAGTAGAGGGCTGACCTGCTGAGTGGGTTTGTGACAGGGTATACTGAACAAAGGAATCTGAGAAACAAGAGATACAGAGAACAACACAGTCCCGGCATGAAATTGGTTGGTCAGCATGGAAAAGAGCAGCACTGAGGCAATCAGGAGTCTGATGGGCCATAAAAAGTAAATACAGCCAATAAGGGAGTACACTTAGTTGAGAAGGAATCTAAAACAAGAAGAAATGATGAAATCCTGCAGGAGGGAAAATAAGAAGACAAACTGTAAGAAGCCCAAAGGACTCAAGAGATAGATGATGAATGGCAAAACACACCCAATCAAAGGCAGAGGAGTAACAAAAGGAGAACAAGCCACCAAACAGAAAAGACAACACAGGGACCTCAGGGAAAATGGCAGGGTAAATGGAAGCAGCTGCACAGCAGCAAAAATGTATGAGTAGGGTAGGAGAGGAAAAAGAAGCCACAAGGAGTGAAACCCGAGCGCTCAAAAGATGCTCCTTGTTTCTTTTGTCTGTGGTTGTTCTTTTGGCAGGGAAGGGCCCAGCCACCCACCCCATCCCCAACCACCCACACTACACTCCTTTTATAGGGTAGCACAGCTGTGACATTTCCTGTAGCAAAGCAGGAAGGAGCGGATCAGAGGGTATCCAGCAGTGACCTCATTTACGAGGCACTAGTACTTTAACTTGTTATAACAAGTTATACAACAACAAACAAACAAAACACAAAACAAACTTTTGCTTCATTTTCTTCCTTCTAATTACTCTGACCAGGTTATAAACCCAGCAACTTATCTGGAATGGATATCATTAACTACAGGTACTGCAGAACACTTTTCAGAAGGGCAGTTTTACAGGATTTAGGACACTGTCCTACATGCTGGGCCATTGGTGATCTTAGGCTCAGCTCCAGGCAGCATGGGCAGAGATTGCATGCCTCAAATTGCATATTCAAGAGGAAATATATTATAAGAACTGCCCGCCATTCCCCAACATCCAGCAGAAGCACCTCGACCGCAGAGGGTAGTTGGTCCAGGAGGTTGGTAGGTTGTTAGGAGGGCAAATCAAGTTCTATCCCCTGCAGCTCTCAACATATCACCTTCACAAACCATATAAAACTACAAACAGATATCTGCCTCTATCTCCAAAATCAAACAAAGGGCAGAGGACACTGCAGAGCAGGACACTGCAGCACAGGAGCTAGCACAACAAAACTCACCCAAAACAGGAACCAAAACAAAAAAGCAAAAGGAAATCCAAAATCTTCTGATCCTAGGAGACTTCATGATTCAGGAGTTGATACATATTTCAAGCTGGGGTAATGGTCAAATGTCTCCCAGGTACCTCAGCATGGACAGACACTGACGCATTGCTAAAACTGTTCAGGAAGCAGGAGAAAACATCGACGCCCTGGTACACATAGGGACTCATTGTTCTTGCCAGCCGGTCAGTTATGGAGACCAAGAAACATCTGACCAGGCTGAGTGACAAACTATCAACCATTTTATCTTGCATCTCCTTCTCTGAGATCCTGCCAGTCTGGGAGAGGGGACAGATGGACAGATGGTCAGAGAAGGGAGATAGGGAACTAAACATGTGGCTCAAGGGCTGGTGCCAGAAAAAGGACACACATTTGTAGGAACTGGCAACTGGTTTGGGAGTGAAAGTTCATTAAATTTGATGGACTGCATCGACTAAGGAGGAGTCAGTCAATAGGGCAGAAGTTTGACATCTGTGCAGAATATTTAAATTAGCAAATGGGGAGAGGGTGCAGCACCCCATATGTCGAATGGAAGAACACCTCCCCTCAGCTAGTGGTCAAACAGGAGTTCAGCATGCTTGTAGTTCATTTTCATCACCAGGTAAAGAAAAGGTCTGGCACCCCATACAATGCACAGGGAAATGCCGGACCTCGCCCAACAACTAACACGCTGAAATCTGGCCAATGGAAAATCATGTACACAATGCTCACAGTCTGGGAAACAAGATCCCAGACCTGCAGGCAATAATGATAGAGGCTAAACTGGATATAGTAACCATTAGCGAGACATGGTTTATCAGTAACCACACTTGGGAGACTTCAGTACCTGGCTATGTACTGTTCAGAAGAGACCGAGGTGCAAAAGGGGAGGGTGGCCCTTTATGTCAATGAAAATATTAAAGCTAGAAGTTCAGAATACACATAAGGAGCCAGAACTGTGGGTCACCCTGAAACACAAAATGGGACAGCCATACAAACTGGGATTGTGTACAGGCCTCCAGACCAAGGGAGGACACAGACATGTTACTGTTAGAAGATATACAAAACATGACAAGCTAAAGGTGAGGTTCTAATAATGGGAGACTTCAACATGCCAGATACAGATTGGTCAATACCAGCAGGGACATCTGCCAGAACTAGACACATGGTGGATTCCCTGCATGGGGAGGGCCTCAATCAACTGGTACAACAACCAACAAGAGACAGGGCTATCCTAGATCTAGTACTGACTAACAGGAAAGGATCACAGATCTCCAGGTAGAAGGTCACCTGGGTGCCAGTGACCATCACATGGTATGGTTCAATTTGGCACTAGAACAAAATCATTCCATTCAAGGAAAAATATGGGACTTCAGAGGAGCTGATTTTAGAAAGATGGACAACAGAGTTAAGTTAACCCTGGCAAAAGAAATACAGGTGAGGGGTACATGCAAAGTGGGAAAGCATTAAAGATGCAATACTTGAAGCAACATCCCATTGTGCTAGTGAGAAAAGGAAGTGCAAAAGAAGAAGGAAACCACTTTGGTTCTCAAACACAGTAGCAGAAAAGGTCAGAGCCAAAAGGCTGGCCTTCAGGAAATATAAGAGAACGTAGCAGGATGAAGATAGGGAGGCATACCAAACTTCTAAGGGAAGCAGGAAAGGCAGTAAGGCAGGCAAAGGCCCAAACCGAGGAAGTACTAGCACGAACAGTAAAAGAAGGTGACAAGACTTCCTATAGATACATTAGTGAAAGGAGAAAGTCCAGAGGGTGTATTGCCAAAATCAAAGTGGGTAAGGGGCATGTGAGGAGGAGGACCATGTAAAGCATCTGTCCTGCATAGATACTTCTGCTCAGTATTTACTGAAGAGAAGGTAGGGCAGGGCCCACAGCCTCGACACCATGGATACAAGGGGAGGGAGGTGTGCACTAGTCCTTCACAAAAGAAAGGGTCCTACAAGAGCTTGATAAGCTCAGGGTGGACAAAGCAATGGGACCTGATGGCATACATTCCAGGGTACTAAAGGAGCTAAAGATGGAACTAGCAGAGCCATTATCAGAACTGTTTAGTGGGTCTCTGAGCACAGGAGAGGTCCAAGAAGACTGGAGATGGGCCCATGTGATCCCGCTCCACAAGAGTGGTAGGAGGGAGGAGACTGGGAACTACAGACCAGTCAGTCTTACCTCAGTAGTTGGCAAGATTATGGAGACACTCCTTAAGGAAAGAATAGTGCAACACTTGGAATCCATAGGAGCACAGGATCCAAGACAGCATGGGTTTACAAAGAAAGCTCCTATCAAACTAATCTCATAGATTTCTTTGACTGGGTTACCAGAGTGGCGGACCAATGGGGAGCAGCTGATGTTGCCTACCTTGACTTCAGCAAAGCTTTTGATACTGTTCTACATAGAAGATTGATTAATAAGCTGGGTAGGCTCGGGGTGGTCAGACATTGGTCAACTTAGGCAAACTGGTTGATGGGCAGAAAACAGAGAGTGGTGGTAAACAGCATACAGTCAGAAGAGATGCAAGTCACAAGTGGGGTATCTCAGGGATCAGTCCTGGGGCCAGTCCTCTTCAGTATTTTCATCAGCAATATTACAGATGGACTGGAGGGTAAGGTTTGTCTATTTGCAGATGACACCAAGATCTGCAACAGAGTAGATGATCCAGATGGGGTGGGCAGAATGAGAAGAGATCTGGATAAACTAGCAAAATGGTTGGAAGAGTGGCAACTGGGGTTTAACGCAAAGGAGTGCAAGATCATGCATAGGGAAGAGAAACCCTGATGACACCTATAGACTGGGAGGGAGTTGCTGGCAGTCACAAGGGAAGAACAAGACTTGAGCATCATCATCACCGATGACCTGAAATCACCCAAGCAGACCACTAAAGCAGTATTTTTATTTATTTATTTATTTATTTATTTATTTTATTTATTGAAATGTTTCACCAGGAAGGGTACACTGAGCAACTTAATGTTCATCTCACAGTACATCCTGGGGGAAGGGGAAGTGGAATTTCAACATAAGTAATTGATACAAAAACAAAGCATAGTACAGTACAGAGACAGAAGCATATAATAAATGACAGTTAATACATACAGGTAATACAGTGCAATCATATGGGGATTCATGATGATTCAATACAACAACTCAGGGAAGCATGCGTAGCAAACACACATGTATTAAGTGCCAGGAATTTAGAGCGAATAGGTGGAGGGGAGGAGGAGGTGTGAGGGAGAGCAATATACAAGTAGGCAAGGCTAGAGGGATGTTGGGGTATATTAGTAGGGGTATCACAAGTTGGAAGAGGAGGTAATAATCCTTTATACAAGACACTGGTTAGGTCCCATCTGAGTACTGCGCAGTACTGGAGGCCAAACCTTTACATGGACATTAACCAAACTGAGGCAGTCCAGAGAAGGGCAACTAAAATGGTGCAGTGACTGCATCAGAAAACATATGAGGACAGAGTAACTGAGCTCAATATGTATACCCTAAAGCAAAGGAGGAGAAAGTGATGTGATTGAAACATTCAAACACCTTAAAGGCATTAGCAAGGTGAAAGACTCTAACATGTTTCAATATAAGAAAAATAGCAGGACAAGAGGACACAGCATGAAATTAGAGGAGGCCAATTAAGATGTAATGTGAGGAAGTTCTTTTCACAGAAAGGGTGGAGGATGCATGGAACGCCTACCTCAGGAAGTGGTGGATATGAATACAGCGCAGGGTTTCAAACAGGCATGGGATAGGCATAAGGGAGCAATACAGATGAGTATGAATAGATAGGCCATTGACAGAGCAAAGGCCAATGGCACATTCATAAGGTAGAAATAGAAATGGGCAGACTGGATGGGCCTATGATCCTTATCTGCTGTCAACTTCTATGTTTCTATGATGCATGAGCATGCATAGTACAAGTACCACTCAGAGGGTGTGGTGACTCTTCCTGCTGCCCCTCAAAACCATGGTCAAAGCCCTTCAATTATTATTATGAAATTTGGGTTTATTTATTGTTGGGAAAATGTGATTTTGGTGAACTCATTTTGTCTTGTCATCTGTGAAACACTCTCACACTGCAAAGGATCAATTTTTTTATGTACAGTAATGTACTATTATGATAATATAATATAAACTGAAAATATATTATATAAAATTATGTGATATTATATAATATAATTTAATATATGATAATTTTGTTTTTAGTTATGTGCCAAGAAACATGAATCATAAATGTAAACTCATGATTTGGGCTTGCTGTTTGACTCCCTTCCCTCATGCTGTTTTAAGAATCCACTAGTGCCAATGGGAGAGGGGACGTTGTGGAATTAATCAGTGTATACATGATTTTTCTTGGGAACTAGAATTTACATTTCTCACTGGATTACTTATATCCTGAGTAGGGGAACTAGAAGCACCTGAAGAAAAAGAGGGGATACTGATTTGCTTCTATATTGCTTAGTATGGTTTTATCACCACATGCACTGGATGACTAGTAAGGAGGCTGTTTGCACTGCAGTGGGAGTGAAACCAGTAGATTTCTGGGGACTACTGAACCACGGTTTCTTTGGTTGTACTGCCATGTGTCCAGCAGCCCTTGTCCTCAAAGCCCCACAACCATGACTCTGAGTCCCTGTTCCACCATGGCCAGCTCGAGTCTTCACCTCCACCACCTGCAAAACTAGTACTTACTAAAACTACATGGATGGTGAAACATTTATCTGGTCCCTTACTCCCATCTTTCTCCTTCTGGTCTTCTCTTTATGTTTTGTACACACAATCAACAACACAATCACCACCAATAATGATAGCCATTGAAGATTCTTAGATGCCACATAACAGAGATCTGCTGCATGGAGAAGCCACAGTGCCATATGATTCACCAGGTGATAGGGAAGAGCAACACCGCCTGCCACCCCACTGACAGAACTTGCACCTTCACACAGAGTAATTTCAATGGCTTAGAAGTGGTTTTAAACAAAATGATTGCCATAGCTTTAAAGTTCCTCAGGGATATCTGTTGATGTTTGCATGCTGAACTTGGCCAGTTTTTACTGGAACTCTAGTACTGTAAATGAATACATTTGTTTTTATCTTCTTAAATATACATATATATATATATATTTATGTATACTGTATATACACTCTTCTGGCATATACAGTACCCGGCTCTTTGAAGAACAGATCGATTTTTTTCATATGGCTTTTCACTCAAACTGCATTCTTTGTCAATAGGTCTTTCAACCTATGGAGCTAGCACATTTGTTTCAATGTTTGGGGAATAGTGATGTGGTATTAGTGCTTGTGTAATTTTTGATACTTTTGTGGCTTTACGATATTCCCACCCTTGAGAAGTAGGTATCTAGGTAGGAATTTGGCATAGAAGGCCCGTGAGCAAGGGTGAGAAGAGCACTGGAGAAGGAGGAGGAGGAGGAGGAGGAGGAGGGGATGGAGGTGGACAAAAATACTCCTAAGCAAGGAGGTGTGTTGAAACTGGATTTAAGTAGAGGTTGTGGGAGGTTATTCCCACATTGAACCTCAGGCTTAAGCCCTCCCATTCAATGTTTGGGGAATAGCAATGGAGTATTAGTGCTTGTGTAACTTGTGGTACTTTTGTGGCTTTACTCTAGTCCCATCCTTGAGTAGTAGGTATATAGGAAGGAATTTATGCGAATAAAAGACCCAAAAGATACCTCCTCCAGCTCATGGAGAGTATGACCGCTGGCACTCAGGAGAGGAAAATCCCCAGGCAGAGGAAACCTCTGAGGACACATGGCCATTGGTCTACCCATTCTCTGGGCAAACTAAGAGGAAGAGGACCTAGGTTCTAGTAACCATAGTTCATTTTCAGGAAGGTGAGCTTCTTGAGAGATGATGATCCATCCTCGATCCATGGATGATGTAGTTTGGATGACGATCCTGAGGTTGAAGAAGTAGGTCTTTTCTAAAGTATCAGTAGAATCCTGAGTGTGAAGCAGATCCAATCAAAAAGGGCAAATGAAGTCAAGATTTCCAAGGTAATGAAGGATGCTTGTCCAAAGGGATTACAGGGATGTAATGAGCGGGGAGAGTATGATTTGATTGATATGCTACCAGACAGTGAACTGTGGGAAATGCAATGATTTGTGAAGTTATAGGTGAATGATCCGACTTGTGTAAGGTTTGACATTCACTGTAAAATCTGGAGGTAAGGAATTCAGTAGTGAGTGATAGGTTGCTAATGAAGTATCCATGAAGTGGAAAAAGAGTCGAGCAGAGTCTTTGAGTGACTGATAGAGAAATGCCATTAGTGATTTGTAGATGACTAGAGGAATAATTGCAGATGCAGTCCAGATGGTAAACGAATATATATAGAGAATGATTGGAAGTTCAGGATAAGGAATTGGATGGCTTATCTGGGCATCATGTTGTAACTATACTTGTATATGGTCTGCTGGTCTGCTGGCTGAAGTAAATATGGGTATTTCTGTGGTGTAATTGTCCATGAGATGCACTGAGATGACAATGGCTGGTAGGTTTACAGGTAATCCAATACCTAAATAATTAAGAGAAGCTTGGAGGCTGATGTTTGCAAAGTCTGTAGGCTGGGCTAGTAGTGAGATTGAGTAGTGAGGAATGCCAGCGGATCCTAGTACTATGATTGAGTAAGACCTGTTGGGAGGCAAGACTGGGATAGTGAATTTGCCTTAATGATTGCAGATTTATGAATTGAGAATCAGAGGAGCCTGTTCTCAGTGAAAGTCTTCACTGAGGGAGTAATGGAGATAATTTGTGAAGGAAAGACTAGAAGGACTGCTGGATTGGTGCTAACTCAACTGATGGTAATACAATTTAGAAATGCAGATGATTGTATGAGGTATAGTGATGTCCAGGAGCTAGAAAACAATGGTTTGGATAGCATGACATTAGTAAGCAGCTAGGCACTGAAGATCCAACTATGAAAGTTCTGGGAAGGCAGCTGAGATGGTCTTAGGACAAGGAATATCTGTTGAGTAAGTGGGAGTCAAATAACATGGTCATCAGTGTTGGGATTAGTAGGAGAAGCTGCAAAGGTGATGTCCATAGTGGTATGAGGTACCTTCCGATTCCCAGTATCCGTAGCAGCATTAATGGTTATGAAGTCGGAGCATAACTGAAGAATTTAAGTCCTTTCCATGTAGGAGGATAGTCGGTGAGACATGGTAGACAGGGAAGTCACAGTGATTGAATAGATAGGATTGATAGGGATCATCCAATAGAGATGGATGAGATCTTTTGATTGTCTAGTCAAATGAGATTCAGGAATGATTGTGGGAGATGATAGGGCAGTATAGAACATTTTATGATGACGTAACAGTCTATGACGCATGTTATCCAAGGATATTTGCTAGAAGTAGTTTCCTCAGGTGAAATGAACAAGTGATCCATTGAGTAGTGGATGGAGCTGTTGAAAGGCCAGAGTAGGAGTATAAGATGGATAAATGGGAGGAGAAGTGACTGGGTAGGAATATAGGCCAGAGATATGGTAGTATGCCCAAGACAGCCTCGGCAAACAGGACAAAGCCCCGAGCATGCAAGGTGGAGATGAAAAGGCAACTATCCAACGATGGAAGGACAGTCCGAATGAATCCTGATGGACTCAAGGAATTATCCTGGGAAGGTTATGGGCTAGGCAAAACCAGATGACATACAGTGCAGGAAGGAACAGGACCAGGTCAGCTCTTCAGCGAACAGCAGCGAATACAGAAAGGCTGTGGTAAGGTAGCAGAGGATGATCCATGGAAGGCCAAGGAGTGAAGCTAAACACCAAGAGCAACTGAGCTGAGATACATGAGTCCCACTTCTGACAAAGGCTGGAAACAATGAGAGGAAATGATGGAAGGTACTGGAGCAAAGAAGGACAAGGTTCCCAGATCTAAAAAATTAAACAAACTCGTACAGCAGCCAGAAGGGTGACCTGCAGTAAGGAAGTCCATGAGGCAGTTGAACTCAGGTGAGATAGAGACTGAATAAACTGGCAAGATTCAAATCAGAAGGAAAGAAGGCCAAAGGGGTTGAGTACAATGGTTCATGGAAGTGCAGGATGGAGACTGGTGAGGAAGGAAGGAAGTCATTCAAGCAGAAGAGTCCTGTTTCTGGAGGAAGCTGTAATCAGGTAGGAGGCAGAAAATGCAGAAGGATGGACAGTCAGGTGCAAACACAGGCTTCAAGAGAGGAGATGAGGTGAGATACACCGACATGACACACCAGATAAGGTATGATGGTGGAGACAAAATCGGCAAATGGTTCAAGTCCAGCAGGGAGCAGCAAGCATTGGTCTAGTAGAGCATGCGAAGTAAAGCAGACGAGTGCAGAAACAAGCTTCCAATCCTAATAATGGGAGAGATGACCAGTAACCAATATCACCAGGCAGAGGTAGGAGAATTGAGGTAACTGAGAAGATGATCTTGCTCCGGACGGAGCAGCAATCAGTCATGAAATAGAGACGGTATGGAACTAGTGGAGTCATATAAACAGACAACCAAACCAGGTAACCAGAGCGTGAAGACCAACATACAAAGCCTGTAGAAAAGTTGGGAGGTGGAAGGCAAATGGGTTTTAGAGGCTCCATTCCCGGAGAAGCGGCAACCCATGGCGGGTGTAGGATGCAGAAGGAGGAAACAGTCAAATGCAGATTCAGGCTCCCAGCCATGAAAGTCAGAGTGAAAAGAATGTGAATCAAGGCTGCAGACTATGTAGGATGGAGAAGGCAAGTCAGCTTCTCTTTTTTTTTTTTTTTTTTTTTTTGCAGAGAGGACTGAATGTGAGCAAGAAGCCCAAAAGGAAACAACATAAGGGAAGAACCCAGGAACAGAGGAAGGAGACGAATGGAGGAAGGGAGTGGGGAGACGGAATGGGCCACTGAGAGATGAAAAACAGACAGGACACAGATGCAGGTGAGATACAAACAACACAAAAGAAAACAAATAGTGGGAGGGCGGGTGGAGGCACAGGAATTGGGGAAAAGAATGAAACAGAGCAGCAAGAGGCAGAAACAGTACAGACACACGAGCCACACAGGGAGCCCAGTGAACAAAAAACACTCCTAAGCAAGGGAGGTGTGTTAGAGCTGGTTTAGTAGAGGCTGTGGGGAAGCTATTCTACATTGAACCCCTCGTGCTTAAACCCTCTCATTAGTAATGTTCTTATGGAGGCCTTAACAGGAGGTTTGCTGTTTCTTCAAACTCGTTTTAGAGATAACACTAAGCAATAAGATACTGAACTGCTTAAGAAATTAAGGCTTCATTTATGGCATACAACTAACACAAATATACACATGAGAGAACCCTACTTGAACTGTCTAACTGACTCAAAAGATCATTGTCTCTTTACAAGCTACAGACTGGAACTTTATGAAAGCAATCCATAACATTCCAAACAAAAGAAATCAGAAGTGCTTTCCCATTTTGCTCCTGCAGTCGGACACATCCAGGCACTCTGACTCACATTATTATTATGTCCTATTTTTAAAACCTTAAGAGACTCCATCTTGGGTCCATTGGTGGCTCCAGTTACTTTACTGGTTTTTGTTTACTTCCTCTTGATGTTGAAGTTTTATAAATTATGCAGAAATTTATGAAAGATTAGGCTCTGTCCAATGAAAATGTTAGTCAATTTAATTTTTGCTTTTGGATTTGAACTGGAAGATATAGTTGGCGGCATTAGGTAACACATTCTTTTCCTGTTAAAACCTCTTTCTTTACTTTAGATTCCAACTAGTAGGTGTTTAAGGCAATGTAGGCAGCCAGACCTGAACCCTTCACCTTACAGTTGGTTATATGACATATCTCATTAGTTCAAATCAATTCAGTTTTTATTTAGCATAAAGCAAGGTGTTCAGTCAAAACAGTGACTGAATGTCGGGAGTGAAAAACAGTGAAGTAAGTAAAGCAAGTGTAATAACAGCACAGTGGTTATATCAGCGCATGCTTATGTGCTCAATAAAGAGATAACAGTCCAGCTGGGTTTGGTGCTATGTCAAGGATGTTTACATATATTGGGGGTGCAGAGGCGAAGCCCATGTAAGTGTTGAACAAACATAACTATTACAGAAAGATCATTTTGGTGTTTTAACAGTTCACGTTTATGTTCCTTCACTGCAGTTGTTTTCACTGATGTCGCTTTACTGTTATTATCGTCATTGTTTTGCTTTCACTTTTTGATACAGCGCCTAAAAACCATTGAGCAGAGTTTGTTTACAATGACGCCTGTAACGGTAAAGCATTATTGACAAGTGAACATGTTGCAGACATAAACAGTGCTAAATACAGTGTACAACTTACAAGGAATTGTATGTTTACAAAAGAAAGGCAAGGCACATTTTATTTGTTTGGTGCCCAATCCACAAGGCTTAGGGTGCCTTACAACAATAATAACAAGATATGAAAAATAAACTGTGCAAACAATTAATATACACAAATATCTGTGGATAGCAAAGTTTCAGGTGCAAGGTAAGGCCCAGTGGTGGGGGTATATGGATGTAAGCTCATGGTTGCTGCTGCCTATGCTAAATCCCTTAAATGATGGCAGAAAAGTTTATTCCAAGGAGATGAAAACAACCATTCCATAACTTTTTGTGCTGGAGGTACTTTCATACAGAGATGTACAGGAAAAGGACAGGACGTGTATCAAGAGAAGCAGAGGAGAGGCAGAGAAAGTGGTGGGAGCACAAAGGTGCAAAACAAGAAAAGAATAGCCCAAGGAGAAGAGAGAGAGGACAAGACATTTTCTAGGAGCGTAAGTGAAAACAGGAAGACTGGGGAGGGATTGTGAGGTTAAGAAGGGCAGGGAGGATTGTACAGAGGATGATCAGGAAAAAGCAGATATCCTGAACAAACATTCCGGGCAGCCTGTGTTCAAGTCCTGCTAAGGCACTTATTTCTTTCTCTCTTCTGTTTGCTTGGGATCCTGAACAGATACTTTTGTTCAGTCTTCACCAAGGCAGGGAAGGAGGTGGGCCACAAAAAAGCAAAAAGAGGCACTGTAGGGGTGGAGGTAGACACATCTCCTTTACAGAGGACAGAGTCCTGGAGGGACTGCAAATCTGAAAGCGAGCAATGCTATGGGGACAGACGGGTACATCCAAAGGTACTGAGGAGCTCAGGAGGTACTGGCTGCACCTCTGACAGTCCTTTTAACAACCCATTGGAAACAGGCATGGTTCCAGATGATTGGAGAGCAGAAGTAGTTCTGCTTCATAGAAGTAGCAGCAGGGTGGAAGCTGGCAACTATTGGCCAGTCAGCCTGACATCAGTGGTTGGAAAGCTATGGAGTCTCATCTAAAGGGAAGAATTTAGTCTAGGGGCCCAAATGGAAAACCCACCAAAATTTAAAAATTGGTAGCATCCCCACAGACAAGGTTTAACACTTTTTATGAAGGGATGAACCCCAAGAGTGATTTTAGAGGATATGGTATTATGCAGGGGTATCAGCTGAGAAATATGGATGCTTTTCTAAATCATTTCAAATTGCCGTCTAAAATTTCTTGAAAAGTCAAAATAATGACTGTCCTTTAACATGTATAATTTCACAGTGTTTTCATCCTATATTGATTTAATTCTGGCCAATTCACTTTAAATATGTTCTCTGTTTGTTGTTTCGTCTATTTATATAATTTAAGAACTGCTACACTATATAATTTATAAAAAAATGCTTATTTCAACATCATGTTTTACAGCTATAAAACATGGACAAAGGGTATTTTCTTTTATAATTTTACAAGATGAATAATGTGCTAATGAAAATATTTCTAATAGCATTTCTCTTTTTTTTTAGGTAATTACAACACCTGAGAGGCAACAAAATGGCTGAAGACCCTGCTGAGACTTTGACCCTCCTCACAAAAAATCTGCCTGAATAATGATTGGTCCAAATGTATCATCTGCCAAATAACAACAGGAACACCTGGGACTGCAACCCCTGGAGGACTAAAGACATTTTTATAATGCATGCCTTGTTAGAAAAGACCATGTTTATCAGCGATTGCAGCCATTAGACACTGATGCATTGTAGCTTTGCCTGCAGTACATTATCATGCGATGTCATCAGTCCTACACCAGCAAAACAAACCTGAAGCATTGGAAGGTCAAGGAATAAGCTCAAGGCCTGGCTCTTCTACTGAAACTGGTCAGTGTTCAAGCTCACAGAGTAGGTGATCAACTCACCAGCCAGCTAACTGGAATTTGTTTATAATATGCCAGAAGGTGTATCACAAAAACACAAAAATCTATCACAGTTTGTAACCTTCAGAGAGCAAGAAACTTTTGATGTGGCTAAAGTCAGAGAAGACAACCCAGTCTTAAAGTGAATAGCTGGACTAGGCTTAATTGCACTTAAGCAAAGTACCCCAAAGACTGCCATAGTACTTTCACCAGCAAAAGAAACACACAGACAAAATTTTACTATCCAGTGACAAGGAAGATGAGTCTGTGTGTAAAGCATGTTTCAGTGAACTGATTTCTGAAACTGAGAATGACCTTGTTATCAGTAAAATAGCCTTGATATGTCTTACCTGTTACAGAGATACCAGGACATTCTGAAAGACAAGTTCCTAGCAGTAGAGTTATTAAACTGGGAAGCTAAAGAAGAGAGTAAAAACTATTTGGGTGACCAAATCATTTTTCAAACGCAGCATGACTCGAGTACACCACAGCTTGTGTATGGCAGTGCTGTGCTGTGTCTTTGGAAGATGTCATCAACATAGCCTCAAAGCATTATGAAGAGGAAAACCCCCAAAAGTGTTTGTTTGATGAGGAAAATCCTCTCCTTACTTCTGAAAATAAAGATATTCAACTGCTTCCTAAGTTTCATGCAGCACAGGTCCTCTGTGGTGAACTCAAAATGGGTGAGGACTGGATATCAATCCAGTAGATAATTCCACTAACAATTTAGAACAAGCATTAGACATGATTCCTGACAATGTGTACAGGTTCCTGAAATGGGTATTCCAAAGGGATGTTGGTGATGAACCTATTGAAGGTGGCAGTCCTTTAGTAACAGCCACTAACAAGATCCTCCACAAACAGATATTAACAGTTGGTCAGGACTTCATTCATACCCAGAGGTGCAACACATGCACCTAAACATGTTGGAGCTTGCAATGTCCATACGCCATAAGGCAGGCTCTAAACAGGTAGTAACAATGGTGCACAAGCTAGCACACTGTGTCAGTTATGAAGCCCTAGAGAGAACTGACACAGCTATTGCAATGGATCAGCATGAAAAAGCTGCAAGGGACAATATCATAGTTCCATCAAACATACAGCATGGGAGTTTGTGAGTTTGTTCAGTTTGCTGCTGACAATAATGATATAAATGAGGAATCGATAGTTGGAAAGCACACAATCCATGCCACAACTATGGTAGTAAATCAGCATCAGACTCCCACAATTCAGGAAGGCAGCTTTGGCACAGTGACAGCTCAGGCTCAAACAAAGAAAACAGCACCACAAACATGATCACTTGAAACTCCTGCTATGTGCCAAGTCATTCTGGTGTACAATCCTCATGGCAGACAACCTACATAAAATCTTGTGGGAAAAGTAAAAAGTAACTGTTATACTGATCTTGAGGCTTGCCGACAAGCCACCAACCTTGATTTGCAATGGCTAATTCTAAGATGCTGCCCAACCAAACTATTTTGAGGTTGAATTTGAAAAGGTGAGTGCTCAGCAAGTACCAGGATGGACAGCTTTTAATGTGATGATTTCATCTACCATACCAACAGTAACATCTATTGGGTACTGTCCAATGCTGCTAGATGTCTAGGACACTTGGCCAAGATTACAGTGTCTTTACACTTGACGAGGCTATATATTGTAAGGCCAAAGAGATTCAGTCGAGGTATCTGGAGTAATTTCAAAAACAGTCTTGGGAATGGGTGGTTTCCACACAGCACAGACATTTCTGGCTATAATTGGAAAGAAGTATGAAGAGAGTAGTCTGGAAGGCATCATCATAGAATTGCAGGTGTATGGTAGAAACACAGTAAACAATCTACTTAAAGGCAAATCCTACAACTGTGGAATGAGGGCCCACCAGCTTGTAATGGAGGCTTGGTCCAGACTGAGGTGGCAGGCATTTTGTAACTGGGTACAAGACAATGAGACTAAGTGTGATGTAGACTCCAGAAATGTCAAAATGCAGTATCAAACAATGATGCAACAAGCCTAATAGCAACACTTTCCCATCTCAATGATGCCCTCAAGAATGTACAGGATGCATTGCACAGATTCCAGAATTTTAGAAAGCAACTTCCCAAACATTTGCATTCTAGGACGATTACATCATAGGGGTTAACATCCTAATGTGGTTCATTACAGAAGAACATGAAAGCAACTGGGTCCTGCTTCTTGCGGCAGTTGTAGACATCCAACCACAATTTTTGCCTTTGGCTGCACCAACTATGCCTGCTGGGTTTCTGTGTACATCAGTGATATGAAGTTTCTGCCAGATTCTGCCCCGAAGTTCAAGAGCAGTTTGTGCAAGGAAATCATGCTGTAGCTCGGTCTAGGAATAAATTCAGCAGTCTGGACAGACATGGCACTTGAACAAACAGAAAACTATGATAGTAAAGTAAAAGTGAGTATAGTGGGTTTCACTTTGAAGCCAGAAACCTTGACTAGATGGTCCATCTCTGCCCATGAGCACTCAGCTATCACAACATACATAAAGGTAATGTGTGATATGGTAGACTCAGATGTTTCTAAGGAAAACAAAGGAGGCTCGCCATGTCACATGCAACAAGATGAAGAAGATGTGGGTTTTCTCTTTACATTTCAGACAGTGTTGCTGATCCTCAGCATTCTTTGTCATTACAGGTTGCCTGTCAGGATGTGTTATCATCTGCTGATGCACCTGTTTGTTAATTCCATTTGCATGCTGCTCATTTTGATCTGGACTGGGAGTGATTTTTTATTTATTTATTTGTTCATACTGACAGCTGCAGCTCATAAACATTCAATGCTGAAATTCAGCAATCCATGTTCGATATCTGCTTATTGTAACTGTTATAAAGCAGTTTACAAAGGTATTTCTAATTTATTAAGCTTGCAATTCCTGAAATATGAGACTTGCCTCCAGAAAATTATCTAATATTGCAACACTGTTCTACCTTCAGTTCCTATTTTTAGACCATATAGAGTGTCACTGGTATAACAGTCTGTAAATGAACCATAATGCTTTTAATTTTCTGTCTATTGGTATCCCCCACACACAGACTGTAACTTGCAAGATTCATAATTATTCTCTTGCAGAAGTTCTTTTATGATAATATATTACAAATAATGTGTCCCTGCACTCCAAACAGCCTTATATTTATTTTCAGCCCACGATGAGCCTTCCTTGAGTGCTTAAGCCGAGCTGCTGAAACTTTCCTATCCACTTCATGGCCCATACACAACAATTTGTGTTTCTATCTCAGGACTGAGATACCAGCATGGACCTCTCAAGCTTTGCACTCAAGGTTCATATGCTGGTATCTCAGCCCTCGATAAGCACAGGCTCGTGTGTATAGGCACCCATACTTATTCCTTATATTGGTAATGAGCATCACCAATTGGGGCAGCTCAGTGGGTCAGTGGTAGTGCTGCATGCTTCTACACCGGTGACCTTGATTTTGGAGTGAGCCCTGGTGTGCAGGTCAGACAACCAGGCTTGGAAGTGCTCCTGATGGGAGCGTGAGCCAGACAGAGATGGAAACAGTCCAGATCCAGTGCAGTAGCAGCCCCTTGCAGCGAGCATGCTTCTTCATGAGGGTGGCACATGCCCAGTGTGTGCTACTGTGTCTGAGGTTGCTAGAGGCTATGCCAGATGTCTGGAGTGGAGGCAGGACCAAGGAGAAAAACAAGAAAAAACATATGTGCACAGCCACCATGAGTGACAGCCTCTGTGGTCCTTGGGTCCCGCACTATGTGGATCCCTGCCAGCTTGACAACAGAGGAGCAGCGATGGGGCTGGAGACTGGCAGAGTGGGCCTGATGGCAGGAGTTGTGGTCAGGGCCAAACAAGCTCTATCAAAAAAAAATAAGCATCATCAATTAACACATTTTACATAAGTAGTATTAATAACCTACAGTTAATAACAGGTTTTCCAACATGAAGAGACACCAGTTGCTTCCTGAAGTTTTGTCATCTTCTGCAAGGCAACATTATTCATTCACACTACTTAGCCTTATGGCCTAATAACTTGAATTTCAATAGACACCATTATTCCTTTGCAAATAACAGAAGGCAATAATTTAACAGGCATTGTTACTGTCTCCATTATTTTAAATCTGTGATATTTGTGTTAATACATAGGTAATTATAATGCAACTGGATATTGCTAAACAAACCTGATGTTCCATTTGTGTGTTTTATGCCTGTGACGTCAATTATTTTAGCAACATTTTAATCAAGCAAAAATATTTATAGAATTCAGTTCCATGGCTTAGTATGTTACAGCTAACTGTCTGCATTCTTAATGTCAAATGTTTAGCCCGCTGGTTAGATACATTTTGAAAACTGGAAGATAAGATATCATGCTATGAAGTGCAACCAGGAAATCTATTTAAAAACAAAATGTGCCTCAGGTGAGGCACATGACAAAATAATTCTATTTCTGTGAAGTATGCAAACCACTCACCCTTTGGGCTGGATAGAATCCCAGCAATTTTTAATTAAGGCCTCAGTTTCATGCAAGGTTGCAGCAGAACCAAAGCACAACGGGTTTATGTAAGATCTTCCAGCCTGTTAGTCTGAATAACTTTTGTTCGGTATGCTGTAAAAATATGTTTACTTTTAGATATTTATATAAGGAGTTAAAATTGCTTTACAGTCCCTAAGTGACAAGCTTAATTTTTTTTACTAATACCAAGATGTAGATGCATTGTTAACATTATGTAAGGAATTGAGTTTCCTAAGTGAGCATTGCTTTTCATTATATGTTATTTGAGAGCAGGGATACAGCAGTTCATTTCCTAATAAAGTGATTGGTTAACTATGTCATCATGTTATTAAGACAGTAATAAAATAACCTGATACTCATAAATCAATGTTATAGGGTTCATCAGCTACACTTCTGGAAAAATGATATAATTATTGTTATGCGGTATGTAAGTAAATGGTCCAAATCAGGCTCTGTCAGCCTCCAGCTATGATTTCCTTCCTTATCTCCATTGACCATATACTAAACAAAATGCTAAAATCACTGGTGTTGATGCAGACATTTGACCACAGAATCACTGGCATGAAAGTTTGCCAGCGACTAACCTAAACAATGAACTAGTACAACTTTGTTGATACAGAACCAGTCATCAGGGAATAAAGTTTAGAACATCTTGGTGTCCTGGTGAAGCCTACAAGCTTTGTGTCATTGTGGGTCCTGGAGAAGTAACAAATGGTGGAGGGCTGTGGTGGGAATCTGTATCTAGTGTTTGTAAGTACCCATCGTGTTTTAAGAACCATGCTGCACAGAGGTTGGAGGTAAGATGGCAACAGCTTTAACAGGAAGTTCCTCTGTGTGTTTCCTCCAAGCCACATAGTAAACTAGATAGACTGGCTTAAATACAGTGCCACCTATCGCCACTTCTCCCTTTTGGGATAGATACACTTTTCTACAGACGTTCAAGCAGTTTTATAATAACAGCTTACTTTTGTACTTAAACTTTTTAACTGTGTTTGACCATTTCTGCTGTTGATACCACTGGCTATCAGTGAAGATTAGGGTAGACTGCCTGAACTCTTCCAGTTAAGTGGGAGGATTATTCTTCCTCCAGATCACTTGTCATGAATTTCTTCAAGACATTCAGTCCTTTTCATTAACAAGTTCCGTCTTTGAGGTTGGATGGACACCTGTCCCAATCAGTTCACAACACTGCGTTTCATGGCTGCTGTTTTCTGTGATTGGTCTGTCTTTTGGCAACCTCTGCTGTGGTCTGTAGTAATGGTACAAGATTTTCTAGTGGTACTGGTTGTACCTCCTCTCTGGCAGATCTTCTGGTGGATCATCTGATGGATTACCTAGAGGTGGAGACAGTCCATCTTCCTCCAATTCTTGGCCTTCTCTCTTTCTGGACAGAAGGTGAACAAAGTGGCACTTTTGTCTCAACTGTCCCTATGGACTTTGCAGATGATAGGAATGAGGTGACAGCTGTTCTGTGACCTGTGTGAAATCTTCATGTCCAGAATCCAGAGTCATTCTCCAGGCTGAAGCTGTGGCAAAGTACAAGCTCTGTGTCTTGTGTTGTATCCTTGTTTGCCGTTGAAACTTGAAAACTGCTCATGGCATTGGATTTTCCTTGGTCTGGAAGTGCTGGATTCATAAGCGATGGCAAAATAAGTATGATCATCCTCATTTGTTGGCCATGAGCAATTCTGCGGACTGTAGCTGTTGACAAGTGGTGTGGTTCAGTAGGCAAATAAAGCTTTGAATGTATCATTAGCTTTCTTGAGAAGTCTTTTTACTGTTTGTTCTGCACATTCAGCTTCTTCATTGCCATGCAGATGTCTTAGACTGCTTGCAGGATGTAGAAAGCCATAAACTTTTGCAAAATCATGAAAGATTGACAAACTGAATTGTGGACTATTGTCTAATACTAGAGTCTCAGGCACTCTGTGGAGAGTGGAAATTGCTTTCAAGTATCCAATAACATGACTTGAAGTGGTAAAATTCAGATGAACTACTTCAATGTACCATGACTGATAGTCCACAGCTGTGAGGAATTTTTGACTTTGCAGGTCAAAAGATCTGTAGCTAATTTTGCCACTGTCTTTCTGGAAATTTAGATAGAATCAATGGTTCTACTGGATTGCTGAGGAATTTAGAACAGACTTCACATTTGTTGATCAGGGTTGTTAGTTATGCACCAGCTCTGGCCACCACACAGTCTGCTGTGCTCTCCTGTGACATTTTGTATGCCCTGGTGACCTTTGTGGAGTAGCTTCAGGAATCACTATTCTGGTTCCCTTTAAAAGCAAACTATCTTGAACTGTCAAGGTGTGCTGTTCACGCCAGAATGGTTTGATAGTGTCTGGTCTGAACCATGGACTCTCACTGGCCAACCATGTTGGCAAACTTTCATGACTTGTTGACACACAATCTTTTTGCAGTTGTTGTCCAATTTGCTCAACATTGCTGTCTGATGTTAGAAGGAGCAGAAAGATGTTTGTTTCTTCCATGAGGTTTGAATCTCCTTCTGTAAGTTGTCTTTTGACAGGCATCTTTGACAGGACATCAGTGGCGAGGAAGACTTGCCTGGACCATGAACAACAGTGTAGGCATACCTCATCAGCTGCGCACGTAGAACCTCTGTATCCTTGGAGGAAGGTCATCTGGCGTCTGATGCCCAACAATCCTACTAGAGGTTTGTGATCTGTCTCTAGAATGAAGTGTGCTCACAAAAGGTAAAACTAAAGTGTTCATTTGCCCACACTAGAACAAGTGTTTCTTTTTCAATTTGTGCATGGTACTGTGCTGTTCTGTGGGCATCAGTGCTCTTGGGAATACCAGACAGGTTTCCAGTGGTTTTCATTATTTGGCATCAGGACCCTTCCTATTCTGAAGGATGATACATCTGTCACAACTTCTGTTTATTTGTTGGGACTGAACAAGGCTAGGGTAGGCGGTGTTATGAGTTCTGCTTTAAAAGCTGCAAACCACTGCTCTTGAGCTGAGCCCCAAATCCACTGGTCTGATTGTGACAAAAGTTTGTGTAGGGCTTTTGTTTTCTCTGCTGATGTATGTATGAACTTTCTCAGTTGGTTGACCATTCCCAGAAATCCTTGAACTTCAGATACAATTGTTGGACTTATCATCCTTTGTTTGGCTGTCAGCATTTTTGGGTCAGGCTGTGCACCTTTTCCAAGATGGTATGTCCCAGAAACCAAACTTTGGTTTCCCAAACTCACATTTCTTGGCATTCAGTGTGAGCCTGCACTCTGCACCTTTCTTATGGATGCAGAGACTCTCTGGTTGTGCTCTCTCTTATGTGACTGAATACAAGGATATTGTCTATGTGGCACACAACCTCCTACAAACCTCCCAGGACCTGATACATTCTGTGTTGGAATTGTTCAAGGACAGAAATGCCAAAGGGTAATCTTTAAAAGTAATAGCATCCAAAGGACATAATGAATGTGGTCAGTTTCTCTGATGCCTTTGACAGATGTATGTATCAAAATGCTGCACTGACATCAAGTTTGGTGAAGAATTGCTTCTCAAGCATCTCCAGCAACTGCTGCACTGAGGAAGAATGAATTTTTCATGTTAGACCAACTTGTTCAGCTTGGTTAGGTCAACACAGATCCTTACAGCACCATCTGACTTTGAGACCACATCCATTTCAACACACCAGTCTGTGGGTCCCTCGATCTTGGTAATCACTCCCAGTTTCTGTATTCTGGAAAGTTCCTTTTTGACCTTGGGCATCAGTGGACCTGGGATACTTTTTCGGTGCTGTCAGTGAAAATGTTATGACTCCAGGCATAACAGTATAGTACTCTTCTTTGAGTTCTCTTAGGACATTAAATATTGTTGGGAACCCCTCCTCCACCCTCTTTGTTCCACACATGAAGTCTGGCAAGAAGGTGAAGTTTCTTGGTTGCCTGTCTGCCTGGCTATGGGATATGGAGGTTAGTCACAATGTAAATGTCCTCTTGACTTCATTTTGCTATTAGTTACAGTGGCAGTGAACACTCGGCACACATCCTGAACATAATGTATCTTTCTGGTCACATTAAGACTTTACTTGTGGCCCACAAATGTATGCAGCATTTGCCTCACTGTTTCTTATAAAAAGGTTTCTGGCATAGCTGTGATGTCTGTATCCATGTCTATCTGAAACTCTGTTGGCATCCTGTTGATGAGAACTGTTGTTTTCCAACGAGTCCATTCCGTCTGACCTGATCCCCAAAAATACTCTGTGTTGTACTCTGGCACTTCTTAGACATTGTGCACTGTTGCTTTTGACCAACATATACTGTTGTAATGGCCTCTATTGTGGCATGTATGGTAGGTGGAATTGCTTGCTGCCCACTGAGATACATGTCCTTTCCTTGTGGGTGTCCTCAGCACTGCTGATCTTGCATCACTTTTAGAGCAGGATGGGTTTCTTGGGACTCCTCTCAGTGGACAAACGTCTGCTCTACATGATGTCCACTCATAGGATACTTTGTTCTGCCCCTCAGCATGCTCTTAGCCAGAGGTCTGACTGCTGGTTTCATACAGTCTTGCTCTGTCAGACCACTGTGATGGTCTTCTCTAAACTGAGGTTGTTGTAGGGATGCATGTGTTCAGCCAGTCTCTGTCTTAGAGCCCCATGACAATCAGGTCTTGGGTCTGTTCCTCTCGTTGGTCTCTATAGTTATAGTTATCAACTAGGGCTTATGATGCTGTAATGGAGTCATCAATGGGTTCCACTGCTAACTGCCAACATTCATTAAATTTGGTCCATTTGTTGATAACATTTCTGTGGTTTGTGAAGTATGTGCTCACTTTTTCCTGTACCACATTACAGTTTTTTTCAGCGCCCATTAACATCATTTTCTGAGGAGGACATCTGCCTCGTCCTCCATGCAGTAGATCAAGGTGTTCACTATTCTTTATATCTGACTCAACTAGGCTACCTGCTTGATGAAACCTTTCAAAGTATCTGAGCTATTTTGAAAAAATCATAGGGGTTGGTGAAATCAAAAGGTACAGATGGCTGATAAGTCACTGTTCTTGCCATTGCTTAGTCACAAAATTGCACGAATTAAGTCACTTTAAGCTATACTGTATACTTTAGAAAATGTGTGACTGTGACATTACATTTTTAAGCTCTCCAAACACTTTCATTTTGCAAACCTGCTTTAGTCTAGCCCAGTTTCACTTTTCTTTACACCTTGTGAGAGAAGTTACTTTACTTTTCTTTGTTTTAAACAGCTTGCTTTTCTGCACCTCTGGCTCCCAACTGATTACTGGGAAGAGGAAGGGAGAACCAGCGTGGATTTACTGCACTCTCCATGGTAGCTGAGAGGAAAAGTAATGGAGTGGCCTTACCAGCTGCCTAGTCTTAGTTCTGCTCCTGCAACTGCTGTTACTCTCTCTGGTGCTGTTTCTGCTGCTGTGCTGCATTTGGTCCTGGTGGCAGGCTGATGCTCTGGCTCTCATTCACCCTCTCTGTTGATAGCTTGACTCTCACTCTGGACCATGTTGTACCCTGCTTATGGATTCTGGGCCTGATATTCAAAGGTGAGGGCATGCACTAACATGGCTTTGTGCAAGCAGTCCTGGCCAGGCCAAATTCAGAGGCCCCAGGAACACCCTTCAAACTTAGCAGCACCAAAGCACTAAAATACTGCTGTGCTTATACAGATGAGGGTTCCACTCATGCATGTCGGTACAGAGGTACATTCTCAGGTTTGCAGTGGTGGAAAACAGCCTCCCAAGTAGTGGCAATAACCACATCTTAATGGGCACTAAGCAAGCACCTCCACCCCACAAAGACAGGGTAGCTGTGCTGCAGCTGACTCCGATCTTCCATGCAGACTGACAATATCACTCCCTGCTGTTCAGTGGCCCCAACAATCACGCATGTACACATACGGTATCTCTCCTTGGTGTCAAGTGCCCCTCCGATCAGGCAATTCATTCATATGTAACTCTTTTTACATTGTCAACAGGATCACTGTACATATGTATAATGTAATCATAACTAAATATCCTATAGAAATGTAACCATCTTAGACTATATTCCATAGCTAACCATTTCATAACACAACATTCTACATAGAACAGCATATCATTGCAACATATACCATCATATACAGTACAAACATACATTATTAACGTTACCTGCTAGGAAGGAATAATGAAGGACTAGAATACCCAATCACATGTCTAACAGCCTAAATACTGCCCTGGTGATACGTGGTACCCCCAATCGCCTGTTCACTCACTTTACAATATAGTCTCAACAATCCCCCCGACAGCCCCCACCAACTTGCCCTCACACCCACCTCCCACTACCCCTTTACCCACGCATCCAGTGCCCCAACAGCTCCATGCACAACGGGCATCTGCGCCAGCCACCATATGAGCTGTCAGTCGTGCACATACTGTATGTACAGAATGGGGGTAGTGGGTACTACTGGACCACCAGGGCAGTGTTTAGGCTGTTAGAGTATGTGCTGGGGTATTCTAGTCCTTCATAATTCCTTTCTAGGAGATAATGGTAATCATGTGTGTTAGTATTGTACACAATGACATATGCTGCAGTGATGCACAGTTCTGTAGAAAGCTGTGCTATGAAATGGTTAGATATTATTTTTATTTATTTATTGGGTTTTGATAACCAGGTGGACTCACTGGGACTTCGTCCCTTTTCAGGAGTGACCTGGAATAAATTACATATGGTAAATGGCAGTTACTTGATACAGCATCAGATACAAAGTGACAATTCAGACAGTGTGAACAATAGTAGTAACAAATGGTTCGACAATCATCACTCAACAGTGGATAAAATAATTTATACATACAAACCAGTAAAACAAGGTGCATTTGTTCAGTCTTACGGTATACAGTACATCACTTAGATTCCTGGGATAATTCATAGCAGACAAAGGAGACAGAACACCATTAGCAGCTTGGCATAGCAAAGATAGGGCAAGACTTAGCAGAAACAGGTACAGCTGTGCGGGGTGGAGGCAGCCATTTGAGTTCTTCCTTGAAGGACTGATATGTATGACTTTCCTGGATAGGAGCAGGAAGCTCATTTCAGAACAATGAAGCTTTGTGTGAAAGGATTGTTGACAGAATAGAGTTGGTGTTCTGGGAACCTCAAGCTGGGGCAGTGAGGAGGAGCAGAGATACCTTTTACGTGCTATATAATTTATAAGATGTGAATGTAGTCTATGTCTGTTATAGCCATATTGGATCTTTAGTTGTGATTACATTATTTGTATTTATAGTGATTCTGTTCACACTGCAATAGACATGTATATGTGAATGAACTGTATGGTGATGGGGGCCACTGGACACCACGGTGTGATACTGTCTCTATGTACAGGTGATCAAGCACCAGGGAATGCTACTGTCTGTGTGCACGGGTGATTGGGGGGCATGGACACATGGGAATGTTGTGTACCTTGTGTAGGTGGTTCTAAGAGGCTACTGGACCCCATGCAAATGGGTCCATAATGGGCATGCAAATGGCAGCTTGGTGCCTTATGCCCAATGGCCTCATTCTGTGTTCGCTGAATACAGTCCATAGTAGTCTCGGCGGTGTCCCATTTCAGGCAGTACTATTCCCGGATTATATACTGTTCAGCCCAGGTCTGTGTTGGGGCAGTGCAGTTTCACTTAGCACTGTGCTGACATGGCCCAATATTCAGTCAACTAGGGCCACTCACTGTCTGACTGAATATCCAGCAGCCGAGGGAGTGCAAGGACAAGCACAGTGGAAAAGTCTGCACTGTGCCTGCACAGTTATCTGAATATTTCCCCCAGCACTTTTTCTTTACAAAACAATACAAACTGCTGCAAACGTGCTCTTGCAGTCACCTACTGACTGCCCAATTATGGCCTGCTTAATGGAGGCTCAGGATTACAGATGGAGCTGATTCTGTTCGCGTCTGACACCACGTCCTGTGTGCTGTTAAAAAACGTTCTGTACACAGGTTGAATATCAGATGACAACTACTATATTAGCAGAAAGTTCCTCTGGGTACTTCCTCCAGGAGTAACACTGTAAACTAGAGCTACAGTGCCAGCTATCACCACACCCAGATCTTCCAACACTTTTTAGAAACATAGAAACATAGAGTTGACGGCGAATAAGCTTAAGACCTATCAGTCTGCCCATTTCTTTTCTACCTTATGAATGTGCCATCGGCCTTTGCTCTGTCAGTGGCCTATCTATTCATACTCATCTGTACTGCTCCCTTATGCCTATCCCATGCCTGTTTGAAGCTCTGCACTGTATTCATATCCACCATTTCCTGAGGTAGGCCGTTCCATGCATCCACCACTCTTTCTGTGAAAAATAACTTCCTCACATTACCCTTAATCAGTCTCCCTCTAATCTCATGCTGTGTCCTCTTGTCCTGCTATTTTTCTTATACTGAAACATGTTAGACTCTTTCACCTTGTTAATACCCTTAAGGTGTTTGAATGCCTCGATCATATCACCTCTCTCCCTCCTTTGCTCAAGGATATACATATTGAGCTCTGTTAATCTGTCCTCATATGTCTTCTGATGCAGTCCCTGCACCATTTTGGTTGCCCTTCTGTGGACTGCCTCAATTTGGTTAATGTCCTTGTAAAGTGTGGCCTCCAATACTGCAAGTACTCAGATGGGACCTAACCAGTGTCTTGTAAAGAAGGATTATTACCTCCCTCTTATGACTTGTGATACCCCTACTAATACACCCTAAAGAGTGCAGTCTCATGTATACAGTGTTTAGAAGTCCAAACATTTCAGTGGTGTCCCATTTACATATGCTGCAGGCGTACAAGTGCCTGTAACTAGAATGTACAAAGACTATAAAGACTGTCGATCACGTTCATTTGTTTAAACATAAACTGTATAAACACTGTATACATGAGACTACACTCTATATATATATATATATATATATATATACACATAAGACTGCAGTTTATAAGTGTGCTAAGTGATTGTTTCAACTTAGTTGTCTTGTGCATTGTTTTGCTGTCATACATGTCCTATTGTACCCAGTTCTCTGTACCAAGGCATGGCTAAAATGAGTCAGCTTGGATTCAGTCCATTTTACTGGTAAAACAAATAAAAACAATAAAGGAAAGGAAATTACATAACATGCCAGCATGCAGGTGGTATGACATCACACAATTCTGCCTGCTCCTTACCAGTAGTGTGTAAGTCAGACACACCCACTGAATTAACTAACAGGCAAGTAAAGATGGTACAAAAACAGAATGCAAACCAGCATTTGGAATGAAGCTTCTGCACAAAACACAGGGTTGCAGATTCAAAAGCTTTCCTTTAAGGATGATGTTCCTGGAGCGTCTGTCACCTTTACCAACATCTGTGTGTGCATATCATGATGGCAATCCAAACATTTAAAATCAACAAAGCAAACAATGTTGACTTTCCATGTTTGCTTAAAGTCAACATCTGAATGTCATCATTAACAATTCCATCTATTGTTTTAGAAGTTCAGTTGGTGACAAAACAAAACTAAAATGTGGCTACAGCAAATTGCATGATCTTAAGTTTAGTTTCTTTTGATGTGTAATGGCGATAACTTGACACCTCATTTATAATAACATTCAATAGAATGTGAGATCTTTTGTAGGAAAGCACGACATGGTATACAGGCTACAGGGGATTTTCAAAAGGATCCGCTCTGGATGTAACTGTAAACTGCATCAGCGTCTGTTTCTGACCAATTGCATCTGAGCAGCCCTACTGCTATTTTCAAACAATATATTTGTTTGGGACAAAAGTCATAGTTTGTGGTAAAAACTGCAGAAATGCAATTTGCTTAATTTGTTGACACAATCACATCTTTTTAGGGATGTGAAATTCAAATCCAGTTAGGCAAACAACTGTTGCAGAAATCTTTCTCCTATTTCCTGGGCCTCTTCAGTGACTTCACCCCGCCCCCACTACAAAGGCCCAGGAAATAGAAGCAGGACAGCTATAAAAGCTTTTTGAGGCAACATTCTATTACCAAGCCACCATTAAGTCTGCAGTACTATCCCACCCTTCCCCTGATCCAGGACTCACTTGCAGACACAAATCACTTAAGACTCAGATCTCTGAGTCTCATTCTCAACCATGAGTGAGCCATTTCTAGCTTCTAGGCTGATTTCACTGCAGCAGTGTGTAACACTTACGTTGTTTTGGCACCTCATTTCCATGTGCATGCCCAAGATGATTGCTGCCAAGTCCCTTCTTCTGTGCTCCACTGATGTGGTTGTTGGTTGTGCATGGCTAGTTAGGTAGTGGCACAGACTGAAGGATGGATGAAGGCCATATGATGTGTGGCTGTCTACCTGCCTGGTCATGCATGGAGAGAGAGGGGGGAGGGCCATCATCAGTCTTTGGTGAGGATTCGATCAAGTTCACAAGAATCGTGAGACTTCATCTTCCAGTCTTCATAGCTGGCGAGACTACAGTTATGTGACTTGGTGCAGTGGGGTGTATATACCCTATCTCATAGGGTCTTGTGGTCACAAAGAGACAGCTGAGAGAGACAGAGAAAAACAGAATGAGATTAAGTGAGTGAGCACTGCTGGTTGCCTGCCTATTAGGAACAAGCATTTGTCAGTGCAGAAACTTCATCATTAGTATTGCTGTTATCGTGCTGTGTTTTGCTGTTGTATATGCTGTGTTTCTTATGTTTTCTCAGCACTGGTTACTGGTTACTGTCATCAGAATTCTGAATCACAAACACATCTGATCCCACAGCCACATCTGGACCCCAAGCAAGGCTAACTCCACTGCATCACTGCTCAGCCTAACCACATCCCTGCTCCACAACACTGCTGAGTCCTCCCACATAATGATACTTACACAACTGACAGCCAAACCAACTGACAAATCTAGCTAAAGACAGAGGAAAGAGGGTTACTTTGAAAAAGGTAGATGAAACAGCATTTCTCCTAATGGTGCAGCTGCCCTGTTACAGTCAACCCACCAAAATAATGCAAAAATAAAGGGATTTACCTGCCCTAGGGAGACAAAGGTTGGAGTCCAAAGGGGTGATGTACATTGTGCTTGAAAATAAAAGAATAGGACAAGGGGTCACAAAGGATCCACAGCTCAAAGAGGGGTCCAATGGGGCAGAAGGGACAGGATAGAAATAAAAGTATAACTATCTGATAAGGTAGGAGCCCTCATCCTGTCAGACTTGTAGAAATAAAAAGAAAATATGTTAGTTAGAAGAAAGCAGAAACAGAGGAAAGGGAGTGAAGTTTGGGAGAGGGGGCTTAGCTAAAACTCTGCCAATTAATGGGGTCTGAGTGGCCAGTAATTTATTGGTACACCAGGTGGCTAGTGGAGGCTCTGGAGGGCTAGTGGGCCCTGTGGGTAAATAAAGGTGCTACTGGTGGTTTTGTGGAGCAGAAAATGTCCTGGGGGCATAATGTAATAGCTCTAGTGGACTAGTGGGCTAGTTACATGTATGCCTGAGGCCATAATAAAATTAAACTCTTCCCTGAGCCCTTGTATTGTGTGGGCAGTGTTGGAGGGCTTGTTTGCAGCAGTGGCAGGAAGAGATGAGCTAGTTCTGGCAGCAGTAGCAGCCAGCCACCAGCGCAATCAGGCTACAAGGAGAGTGCATGTGGGTGCCTGCATGGAGCTCAGGCTGCAGCTTACTCCACATGGGTGGAGACAGAGGACTGGAGTAGTCAATGGGAGGAGGCATGTAAAGAAAGTGCCTCCCCCACCTTCCCAAATTGTTGCTCCGGTGGTGTAGTTTATGCCCTACCAGGCTCTTGTTTTAAAAGGAGGTAAATGGGTGAAAGAGGCCAGAGCAAAAGCAATAGGGAAGCTGCTGTTTAAAGATCAAATGCACAACTGTGTATTCCCTTAATTTTATCTCTTATAGTGAGAGTAACCCCATTGATGTATGCCAGAAGTTTGTTTTCAAAAACTAAAGTCATTTTCATACCTGTTTTTGTCTTTGTGTCTTGATGTATTCCCATGGTTTGTTTACATGCCTGCTCGCAATGTTTTTGACACCAGCACTTGCATGTCTGATGCATGTGACGTAAATGTTGTCCTCCTGTATTCATGGGAAAGTATGAGCTATCATGTCAATGTTTCCTGCCTGGGAGTACTTCTCCTATGACAGTTCCGTGATTTAGTTGAATAAAATATTCACCTGATCATCACTGTCTCATCATTTTGACCTGCCACACACTTTTACTTTTATATTTACTAACTTCCCCATCCATAACTCTTTCTGTATTCTAATTTTGTTGTTTTACTGACCTACCTCTGCTGCTGCTCTCTCACCAGTTACAGTGACAGCTACGTGCCCGTCATCATCGTTGGAAGTAGCAGTCATGCCATAGGTGACATTCCTTGTTATGTGTTATGTTGTCTTTCTGACATTTATGCCCCAGTACTGTATGTGGCCATTTGTGTAGTTTAATCTGCATATTACTGTGACAGCTGACATCTCTGTGGCACATGTGCCACGCCCATGTAATTCTGTGGGGCTATGCTGCGATGGTCTAGCAGTGATAATCTGAGATGGAACTGAAGTACTAGTGCTTTACAGATAATGCAGGTTTATATACAGCTCTCCATTTTTCATTTTTATTGAGGGAATCCTGCAGGCTGTGTGAGATGCTGTTGTGTTTGTCAAACCAGCTGGCATTTTGCACCTTCTGTGTTTTATAGTCCATGTGTAAAAATTCAGAGCAAACTGTTTATGTACAGTAGTATAGCCATTGTCTCTTACAAGTGCAGAAGCACCATGGTTAGGGCTTGGGGCTCAAAAGAATAAGCCTGCATTATAGATGGAAATGTTATTATACTGTCTGAAGCCTCCCGTTCTTCATCTGAGGACATTGTGCACTAAATGAAGATTGCAGAGTTTTAGCGATAGATTGACTGTTGAAACAAATATTAATAATTAAAATCAGACCCACAGCTGAAACCTGTACACCCACAGCAGTACTAGCCTGAAGGACAATACCTGGGAAAACAAAAGTCGCATCATCAGCGCAACCGCGGGTCAGAGGTCGCACTGAAGACGCCAGCAGAGGCTTCCGTGTTGGGGATCTGGCTGCAAATTCAAAACACATTAATGAAAAAGGAGACAATCTGGAGCACTAACATTATAAAAACATTCATCATGTTCCTCGCATAATCTCCGATTGCAATCCACTAGGAAAAGGTAGACAATTACAAAATACATGTGCATTTGATCTTTAAGTAAGCCACTCCAGCAGCAGTGAAAGGAGAAGAGGCAACAGAGCATCAGGTGTGGGCCGGTGGGCAGAGAGTGGCTGCGGGTGCTCAAAATTCCAAGCCCACACAGAGCTCAGGCTGTGGCCTACTCACTGCAGGTGGGAGGTATGTAAAGAAAGTTCCTCCCTCCACCTTTCAAACTTACCACTTCAGCAGTGTAGTTTATGCTCTGCAGGGCTCTTGTTTTAAAAGGAGGTAACCAGGGTGAAAGGGTCCAGAGCAAAAGCAGCAAGGCAGCTGCTGTTTAAGTAAAGCTGCTCCGGCGGCAGTGGAAAGAGCGAGAAGGTAACAGAGCAGCGGGTGCTACACAGCGGCTTGTGAGGCCTAGTGGGCTACATTTAAAATAGAAGTTTAAGCCTGCAGGCATACAGGTAAGGGCAGAGCACTCCCTGAGGGAGAAATGACTGAGGAGCCACACCAGGGCTACAGATCAGCTGTTTGATGTGCGGGACGAACACCACCCAGCAAAGAAAAGCCATTATGATTGGTGCGTCTTTTTCTTCACAAGCAGACAAAGTTTCCACCCTTGAAAAATAAACAGCATCACAATTAGCCTACCTGATGAATAGTGTGCCACTGTCTTGCCCCTTGTAGACCACTCTGCACTGGACAGACAGTGTCACACACCACACTTCAAAAGGCACTCATACCAAGATGTTCACTGCGTGCCTGCACGGTAAACCTAAAATAGTACAAAAGCTAAATCAAAGTAGTGGGTAAATTGTTAGTAGTGAAAAATTGAAGCAGCCCAGAGGGAGGGCTCCTTTTGGAACAGCTTACAGTACCATCTAGCTTAGTAAATAGTGAAACAGTAAGGTCCTTTATGACACACTAGATGAGCATAGGAATAATAAAGAGATTGATGGTTATGATCGTTATGTAGCAGTGGACAAACTTGAAAATGCCTTTTGGCATTATGTTGCCCTATACCTTCCCACGTTTCTTTGTTAAATAAAGCCCTTAGCAGCAGCAAGCACAAAATGAAAAAATGGGCACACCAAAAAAATAAAACAATCAACAGTGCTGGGACCAGGAGAATGGAAGTGCAGTAGGTGGATGCTTAAATATTTGTGGCTGTGCTGTAGAGGCTGTGTGTATTCTGCTGCTTTAGTCCAAATAAAAAGGCACCATAAAAAGTATTGGTGGGACTAAGCCAGAGGGAGATTGGAAGTGAATGGGTGCACTTATGACATTTTGTGGCACTGCTGCAGGGACCTGTGTGTGCAGAAACAGCAAATTGCTGAGAAAAAGACAAAACTTTTTAGGAAGGGTCATCTGGTCAGAGAGTCTCTGTGTCTTCTGCTGCTTTGGCTTGGCCATAGTCAAAAAGGGCATATGTAAAAGGTACTGGTGGTACAGGGAGACTGGCAGTGAGTGGGTGCACATACTGTAGGAAGTTTTGTGGAAGTGCTGTAGAGGGCGGTGTGTTCTGTGCTGCTGCAGAGGGAAGCACACAGCTGAAAAAAAGAGAATTTTTGAGATAGGTCATCTGGTCAGAAAGTCTCAGATGGATTTTCAAAGCTGCATCAGGGACTTGCAGGACACGTCTCTGATGCATGTAATAGTATGTTGGATCTCCTAAAGGTGGTTTAACTTGTGTGCATCTGCCATGAACTGCAGCAAACCAGGAGCCCTATAATGATGTAGTCATCAGCATTTAGTGTGTAACCCCAAGCCACGTTTAACAAGTTAGCACCCCCATTAAATCTGGACACTGGTACTCACATACTGGCATACCATTTTACTTTACAAAGGTTAGTACCACCCTTGGCAATAGGATATATACCTGACTCATTTTCTAGAGGAAGAGAGGTGGGGCCAGAAACAAAACACCATGAACCTTGTGTAAACATTACAACCCAGGTCCTGGGTGGCGGCAGCTAGGCATATACTAGATCTAACCTGCTGAGGGGCCTGATAAATCTACACAACCAGAAGCAATAATTGGAATGTCCAGAACAGTAAGTGAGATTGTTCAGTATGACTTTATTTAAAAGATGGAAATTTGAAACAGAAGTGGACCCCCAAGGTCGGTGTAGCAGGACAGGTACATTTCATGAACTCTCTTTGCATGCAGTACAGTTCATGAACACACAAAATAACATATTCTTCCCATTTTCCCAATGGTGCATTTAGTGGACACCTGGCCATGCACCCAAACATTTCCCTCTCATGAGTGTCATTTAGTGACTCTAAGCCATACACTCCGAACTCTTCTGTGAACATAGGTGCAATTATGTGAAATTCAGCTGCACACCTAAACCTGCAGCTTGGGCCTTGCTCAGGTATAACTGGTGCCCTTTACAAACCAGGAAGCCCTGTCTCAGTAGCACTAAAATGGCATTCTTCCCACCCTTAGCCCCAACCAACAGTCTCTGACATTCTACAGGGTTACATCATTGAAACCCCCATTTCCCATTGAAATGCTAGAGGTCCCACACTTTAAATATGTCACTCACTGAGGTGACCAAAACAAACTGCACTCTCCTGGGTGAACAGTTTAACAGAACATTCACTCTCTTGGGTGAACGAGGGCACTGACAGGTGTGGTCCAGCCTTATCTATGGGCACACACACCCCAGACTATGATTCCCTAAAGTATGTGGAGATCTTGTCTCCTAGAACAGTACTCACAACTGGTTGTCCTGTCCACTGGGCATGGAACAACAAAAGAAAAAGCATTCTCTGGGTAGCAGATCAACCAGTGTCTCAAAATCCTTTCCAAGGCAGCTGAAACACACACAGAACCTTCAGGGGATTGCCCCTTGAGTCCACTGAGAACAAGCAGTTCCTTCCACTTCACTGGGAGTAGAAATCAGGAAATTTTGGTGTAGCACTGGTCCCATCACTTCCCTGGAAGCTGGAAATGACACTCCACTAGAGGCGAGAAATGCTGGGCCCTCACCTCAGAAGCCAGACGACAGTCCTTCTGCCACTCTCACCTCCTCGTTGAACAACTGACAATTACCAACTGAGCTTTAAGCTCCCCAGAGCAACTGTCCACACAGTGTGGTTTATGCTGCTCGAGAGTTCAAATGACTTAATCATTCTTCCCTCAGGCTAGCTGAGTAAACAAGATATCGTTATGTAGGAAGCCCTTAATGAGCTCCATACTAGCTGCCCACTACCTTCCTAACAATAATACTGATAGGATTCTAGTAACCCCAGGGACAGGGTGGCTACAACTGCATGCATCACTATTTTACTGTAAAACAATGGAAATAGCTGTAAAGTTGGCAAAACATTTGAAAATAGCATTTAAACATTTTGTTGCATTTGTATGCCACAGGAACAGTCAAAATTGGGGATTTCACCTGTGGAATCACAGCTAAAATCAGACCTCTGTTTTGCTGCTTTATCTTGGCCCTGATAAAAGAGGCACTGTATTGAAAAGCATTGGTGGAACTGGGAGACTGGGAGTAAGTGATTGCACTTGGGAAGATTTGTGGCAGTGTTGCAGGGAGATTGTGTGTGCTCTGCTGCTACAGAAAGTAGCAGGCAGGCAGAGTTGGAAAAGAGACTTTGAGGGATGTCATCTGGAAGGTCTCTTTGTTTCTTCTGCTGTTTGGGCTCTGGAAAAACAAGCAGTGCTCTGCACCAGAGAGGAGGAGGAACCTGTACTGTGTTTTTGCTTGTAGTATTAAAGTGCAACTATTACTCTAGATACTACTAAAATGTGTCGTTATCATCATCATTCTATCATCTCACCAATGTGTTAATGGTAAACATCTGTGTTATCAGTTTAATTTTACATGGTGTACTGGAAGGTTATGCTGCCTTTGTAAAGGTTGCATAGTTGTTAAAACTATGCACAGAAGCCAGCCCGATGGCATGGTGGGCCAAGCACTGGGTGATTTATGTTCTGCTGGCACACTGGTGAATTGAGTTTGGGAATGAACCAGGGTTGCTCAAGGACTGGCCAGGTGAAGGAGGATTGAACATCTATAGATGGCTCTTCTCCTTTGGGAGGGGCATAGTGTGTGCTGCTGTTGACTACCATCCAACATAGGTGCATTTGAGTATGTGCGGTGTCTTCACGTAGCATGCCCATGACACTGCATGCCAATCTTGGGGCTGGGCAACATAAAATGGGGAAAAAGGAGGGCTGTACAAGAAATCCTGCTTGCCCACCTCGACCCACACCATCAATCACCCTGTTGACCAGATCCGGACTCTGGGAGTAGGGAGGACGGACCTCCTCCCCAGCTCCACCATGCAGAGCAAACCATTTGGGAACAAGACAGGCAAGACCTGGGCAGAGATGGTAGCTGGTCAATAGGGCAGTAGGGGCTGAAGAGCCAGCCAACACCCAGAAGCACAACAAAAGCTCTGTGGAAAAAGAAAATAGACACAGGAGGCAGAAATGGCGTCTAAGGGTGCTTCCTTGAAGAACCACATGATTTCTTACATACTTGTGATTTTCAGTGGAAAGCATGTTGTGACCTTTTCTGTAATCTATGGCAGCTTGCATATGGATTCCATGTACAGCTGCAAACTACTTGCACCTGGTATTACCGTGTAGCATTCTGCCAGTTGCATCTGCTATGCGTTACTGCTATGCCGTTCCTGCCTATGCACACAAAATGCTGAAAACAACATTTCTGTCAGAGCAGAGATTTTATTTCCACACCAGCGACTTGCATATTGAGATTCAATCTCTCTGCCATATCAGGCCCTTTGAAGATCAAGTCCAGGATTTTGTGCTATGCTTAGAAGGCAAAGGGAAGTGGTGGTCACATCTTGAGGAATCTTGTAAAAAATATTGTGTCGTGTGCTGTTGTAAGTTATGCACTGTAGGGAGGACATTTTAGAAATCAAAAGGATCAAACTTCTCTAAAAATAACAACCTGTACCAAAAGTAATTGATCATAACAGTGTCAGACTAGTATTCAGAGCAATGTCCAGGCATGCACTCAGTTTCATCAAAGAAAAGGAGGTCAAGTATTCCTCCATCTGCAAAGACCCATAAATCAACCCCTCAAAAGTGATTCTGGTAACACTTCAGTTTCAGTCTTCAAGTGTAAACAAATGTCAACTGACTGTCAAGAAGTACTCCCAGGCTGCAAACTTTCTCTGCTGCCAGAAGTCAACTCCCCCTCAATAACAGATTCAGGGCACCACGAATGGTTGCTATTTGCTTCTCAGTTCCACCACTGACAACTCGGTCTTGGTAGGGTTTATGTCAGCCAACTGGAATCCATTTAAACTCTGATTTCCTCCAAACACTGTTCTAATCTCAGCAACAAAGATGTCCTCTCAGGTGGAGAGGACACATACAACTGGTATCATCTGCTGGGTATCATCTGCATAACTGTGAAAGTCCATGCTGTGCTGCCTAGTGAGTCTTCCCAGTGGAAGCATGTTCACCAAGAAAACATTGGCAAAAGCACAGGACTATGGGGAACTCTGCAATCCAGAACAACTGGCCACAATCAGCAAGAACTGAGCACTGTTGACTGTTCTCTTCAACTGAGGAAAGACCGGAACCATTGTAAAACAGTCCCATAAACCCTCTGAGCTCCCCAAGTGTGGTCAACAAAATCTGCATAAGCTACAGTGTTGCATGCCAAAAAAGATCTTAAGAATCACAACAGAGAACTCCCCATGACACCTCACCAGGAAATGATCGTTACATACCCAATGAGGGCTATCTCTGTGCTGTGTTTACTTTGAAACCAGATTGAAATGACTCAAAGATGTCATTTGTCTCAAGATGAGCCCCAAGCAGGGCCAAACCACTTTCTCAACAACCTTTATCAGAAAGGGGGTTGGAGACAGGATGATAATTGGCAGGTATGTCAGGATCTGACGATGCCTTCTTAAGCAGGGCCTCACTACCCCTTTTTAAGAGTGAGGGTAACTGTTCATTCTGCAGAGAAGCATTTACTATACCTGTCAATACTAAAGCCATTGACCCCACCAGCCTTGTGCAGCTGGGTGGGTGCAAACCAACACACATGTGGTGTGCTGCAAACTTGTGGCCTCCTTAAGGACCACATCCTCATCCAAATGTTGAAACTTCTAACCATCCAACAAGCCACTCAGAATCTCCTCTCTAACCCTGTTGCCCATTGACTGAGTAGTGGCAGAAATCTGGTCCCTGATGCTGACAATCTAGGCCTTAAAGAACTGATTTAACCACTCATAGCTCTCCATGGAAACATGTGCCCTGCGCCATAGACAGTCATGATGCCATATACCGACTACTACATGGAAAAGTACAGACAGATGACTTTTCTCAGCTATAATCATAGCAGAAAGGACATCCTTCTTTACTGATGTGATATTCTCCCAGTACAGCCTCAAGTGCTCCTCCAGGAAAAGTATGTTTGAATGCACCACAATTTCCACCATCTGCACTCTGAGTTATGACCTGCAGCCTTCATATACTAAAGTTCAGATGAAAACCAAGGAGAAATTTGTTGAGAAGTCTGCAGACATAAACAGACTTGAGCCAAGGAGTCCATTGGTATGCAAAGTGCCCCATTAGGCCTCTACAATAGCACTACACCCCTGTTAGAGACCTTAACCAGGCTCAAAGTGTCCAAATGACCTAGAAACCTAACTGGATCCAGATCCCATTTTGAACGGTACCAGATCACTTCCACAGTCAAAGATGATTTCTTAATGGCCTAGCATTAAATAATATGGTGCAGAGGCTGTATGGGGTAAAATCTAGAGATGGGAGGATTTCCCTGGGGATGCATAAAGTATTGCATCTATGGCATGGAGATAATTTAGGATAAACTTGATACTTTTCAATGGGCTATGTATGCTAATGAAGTCCAGAGGCAAACTAATCTTAGTTGAGCTGCCTCTGCATTTAGTTTCAGAGTATGGAAGTTTGCAACTGATAATTGAAGAGAGAGAATGGTGGATCCATGGCCTGGCCCTGTTCCAAATGTAATGCCCTATGAGGGCTTACCTTAATATACTGTTTGTCTCCCACTTGCCTCCTGTACCAGGTTTTCCCATTTCTCCCCAAAGGAACACTGCCACCTGGCCCAAGTCTTCATGGTGCTCCTCAGCCCCAAACAGCCCCTACATTTATTTTCAGCCCACAATGGGTCTTAGGAACTTAGCAGAGCAGCTGGATTTTTTCTGTCCACTTCACAGCCGTGGCAGCTTGCACATGGGCAGAGGCATGCCCTGTTTCTGACCATGTTGTGGTCAACTGAATGCTTCATGGTGGTCCTGTCCCATGGACAGGCTTAGCGAGGGATGGTGACCAAGCTGTGACCATGAGAACACTCAGAATTTTGTAAACAAAGAGCACTAGAAGCACTGATACATTTGAGCTCATGAATATTAAACCAAGCCCATAAACACTGTATTAATGAGGGTGCCTGTCTGCTGCAGGGACTTGATATTTTGCAGTAGTGACATGCTGAGGACTGCAGTAAACTGTTTAAAGTGGAAATGCTTTGCAGGGCACAGGTGTGGCTACTAGACTGTGGGACTACTGTAAATAAATAATGATTATACTATCTGCACCACAACTTTAATGTGGGGACAATGTATGGACTGTGGGGCACTGTGTACAAAAGCAACCATATTTGCGGCCCATAGTCAATTGGAAAGCCAGAATTCAGTGCAAAGACTTTGGGGACTTTGCCAGAGACCTGTGGGACTTTGCAAAAGGCTTGGGGAAAAAGCAGGAATTTAATTTAGGTGCCTAAACAGGAAGCCTATCAGGCATCGAGGAGGCCTAATGAATATTCATTTTGGGACAGGCAAGTGGTTTCAGCCAATCAGAGGCCCAGAGCTCCCAAAACCCAGGGACTTTACAGGCTGAGTTCAGTTTCTGAGTGAGCCCCTCCACAGGGAGGGGTCTCCAGCCCTCAGGTAAAGGGAATGGGCCTCATGTGTTTAGTGGGAGCTCCTCCACAAGGGAAGGGGCTTAGTCCTCTGCCAAAAAATAAATGGCTACAAGAGATAAAGTTGCTGGCCTGGGGTTGCCAGAATTTGTCCCCAGGGCTAGCATTTTGCCTTCCATGTTTTGGGGAAAATGTTGTAGAAACCTGAATTCATCTTCAGCTGTGAGAGAGCTGCATGAAACATTCTGCCTCAGCAGTGAGAGTGCTGATGAAGATGCAACTTCAGGAAATGAGAAGCTATCTGAATAATTCTAAGTGAGTAAACTTCTACTTAAAATACATGTTATTTGGAGACTTGCTTGGGGCCAAGAAGCCCAGAGAGCCAAGAATTAAGTGCTGTCTTCACCCTACAATTGATCAGTGCCTGAGATAGGGTGGACATCTTTTGCCAGAATGACTGTGGATGGTTCAATGACTAGAAATGCTTGATGTGACTATGTAAAAGTGCCAACAGGAATGGAAGGGAGTACCCTGAGCATGTGGCTTTTCCTGACATTGCCTGAGAGGACAGTACATGACCAATTGGGTTGCAAAGGTCAGCATAGCCAAGAGGGACTTTCACTATTGTGATCTGTGCTTTGAGAAGCATCTGAGAAAGTGAATTAGCTAACAAGGTGGTTGGGAGCCATGCCTCAAGCTCTGTCTGTAACATTGAAAACACTGAAATAGAAAGAGAATTGGCCTATGCATGGACTGTGCAAGTTTTGGGTAATACTGTGTCTTGTGCTTTGAGAAACATCTGCAAGAGTGAATTACCTACACATAAAGTGCTATTTTGCTTTGGAGTCATGCTTTGGGCTCCTGATCTGCTGTTGAGAGAGCAAGAGTTTTGTCTGAAAGAGACTGAGTGAGTTCTGGGCCCCCATCACCCTAGGGAAAAGTACCCCTGTTTAAGAATCATGTCTTAAAAGTTGAAAAGGACCATACTGGCCACAGTGGTGCATGGTTGAAGGGATTGTGACCATTGAAGCAACTAAAATGTCTGAATAGAAAAATATTGTGTTTTCAGATTGGCCTGGAGTCAGCCTGGCAGTGCGCCAGTTATGCACTACCATATGTGCTTCCCCGAGGGGCATAGCCTAGATGTGGGGGTCTGAAGTGTGCTGGCTCCTGTCCCAGCCTGGTCTGTACCTGATGTGACTGCCAGTCCAAGAGAAGGCAATTATCCAGAATGTCGCTTGGAATTGGGTACTAGCACAGAAGGAACAGCACCTAGCAATACTGATGACACCACAACTGATCTAATTTAAACTGGAACAGACAAGGGTTTTTTTTTTTTTAGAGAAAGGAGCAACTTACAAAAAGAAGGAGGAGGAATTGAAATGGGGCATATGAGGAAACAAAAACAGGAATAGACAGACCATTGAGGTCAGGCAAGAAAACTTATTACAAATCATAAATCTTTTAGAATACACCCTCACTGAACATCAACAATCTGTGTTAACAAAAGGTTTGTCTTTCATACCGACTCCTAATGTTAATAAATTTCAAATAGCCCTGGACTTAAAGATATTCTTTAGAAAATCAGACTAAAAGTGTTCTTTGAAAACAAGAAATGGCAGCCTGTTCCATCTGACACCATGGGTCGTGCAGAAACCAGTTTAGTAGGATCCAGTGAAGATTTGGATTTTATTGTGAACATTCTGGGAAGTACAGATGGGGCATAACAGTCTATGGCAAATATTAATTTGAATACAATAAATGAAGAGACATTGGACTTCTTTTGGAAGCTCAGGAATTTTGAATACTAACAATATCAACTAAACTCGCAAGATAATAATCAGGAGAGACCTTACAAGGGAGATGAATTTCAGAGGTAAATCTATCTTTTGTCCTATAACTAACAGTGTGTCAGTACTTGCCTTTGAAAAAATAGTCACAAGATAGGTTGAAAAACATTAAGAAATAACTTTACCTCCAGAAAGCTTAACATCTCTAAAATGAAATATCTGCTTTGAAAGAACTGGCTGAAAATTCTGAACTTGTAATAAAATCCACCGATAAAGGCAGCAACATTGTGATAATGAATATAATTCAGTATGTTGAAAAGGTAAATAATTTACTAAAAAATTAAGTTAACTGTATGTGTTTATCAAAGGACCAACACAGTCATTCCATAAGGAACTGTACCAGATTTTGAACACAGCTCTTTCCTGTGGTGACATTAGTGAAAATAAATTTAAGTTTATCTGGCAAGAATATCCAAAAGTGTTTAAAAATACTGAAAACCCACCAGGAAGACCTGTTGTCCCTGTAATGGTTCAGTAACAGAGAATCTAGGACACTTTGTTGACAACTTTTGAGAAATGTTTAAAAATGTTCCCTCTTATTTTAAAGATACAAAGAGACATGCTGAGAAAATGGGGAATATGATGTGGACCGATGAGAATGTCTGGATAGGCATAGACATAGAATCTTATATACCTGCATTCAGCACAACCAATGGATTTAAGCCTGTAAATTCTTTCTGGAGAACCTTAGGAATCTGATAAACTACCTATAGACTTTATAATAGCATTAGAATTCATTCTGAAACACAATTCATTTGAATTTAAGGAAAACATTACCTACAGAAGTGTGGCACTGCCATAGGTTGCCAACATTGCACCCAGTTATGCAAATCTGTTCTTAAGGAGGTGGAAATGTTGAAAATTCAGAACAGAGACAACAACCCATATTGGTGCCATATAAAATCCTGTCACCGATATATTGATGATTGTTTATGTGTTTGGGAGGGTGACACTAGCAAAATTCAGAGTTTATTAACTGGCTCAATGAAAATTAATTTAATCTTAGGTTCACTTTGAGCAAAAAAAACTTGAATTCTTAGATCTTGAACTTATGAGTAAACCTGGTGAATTAGTATCAGCTAAATGCTATAGGAAACAGATAGCCACCAACAGCTTATTGAGGGCTGACAGTGCTAACCCATGAAATTAAAACATTTGATTCCATACAGTCAGATATTACATCTAAGAGTAACTCTTCAAGCAAGGAAACATTTCATAGCCAGGCACAAGAATTGGCAATTTGTTTCTTAGAATGGAGGCTATGATAACAACCTTTTAAAGAAGCCAAAGAGAAAGCATTAAAAAACAAAGATCAGAACTGTTGAAGGACAAAGAGAATGAGATTGTCCGGGGTGGACAACTTTGTAATGTAATGTAATCACCTAGCTGTTGGAATAAGCAACATCATTCACAAGAATTGGTCTATTATCACAAGTGATGTTAATGCTAAAATGCTGTAGGAGCTAAGCCCAGGGTGTCTTTTAAAAAGCTCATAACATCAAAGGATAAAGTGGTCCACAGTAGACGAGATCAATAGCCACACCTACAACAGGTAGCATGTAGTGGCATGCATTTTACACTCACCACAGATCAAATACTGAAAATTTGAGATATATGGGAATTAAGCATGTTCCTTGCTCAAAAGAGGTGGTAATATGTCAAACCAACTTTTAAAAGGAGAGCTACTGGATCTATACACTAAAGGTGTTAAGCCTGTAGGACTTAATGACCAGTGGGACATCAAGCCATACATCAGAGATTGATTGTCATGTTTTGCTTGATGCTGTGCTACTTGTACTAGGATGCCCAGCCTGTGAAAATGTTATAACTTAGAACAATTACCATGAAACTATATGTGATTTTAGAGAACATTAAATGGCTTTTGATTTTTCTTTTTAACAAATAATATAGATGCCAACTAAGCATTAAGCAAAAGTCACTGCTATATTGATGCCAATTATTTTGGACGTTAATTTATTTTCCTTTTATTTATCTGTTTTATATGACATAGTTGCTAGCTGGTAATGATTTACTGCCTTGGTTCTTTGTAGGTTTCCTTCAGCCACCAATTTCCTTTGGAGATTTGTGTATGTGAATACAACCCAGGATACCAGATCACAGCACTTGTTCCTCTTCTTTCTGTCCCTACCATCTGTTCCCCATCCCTCCCCATTTCAGGTACCATGGTAACTTTATTAAACAGTATTCTGTTCAGATCAGAAATGTTAGATAAGCAATGTGCTGGTAATTATAACTGTATCTGAGTAAAATGTAAATTTACTGTAGATTATTATAGGGTATTGATATAAAGGGAACATATTACCAGGTTTGAGACTTTAATATAATAAGGTGCACTGTTTTCTGTACTGTGTAAATAAGAAGCACTGGGTTTAATAATTTTATTATCTAAATTATCTATTAATCAGTTAAGTACTGATTTGAATGTACTATATAAACTGTCTCTGTCATGTTCCATTTACCACGCTCCCTGATGAAGGATTGTTTAAACCCGATGCTCTGGGACAAGTAAGTGGCCAGTGAGCACATTTGACAATATACCAATAAAACTGCAATTTTGCTTTGAAAATATCTGTTGTCTTTGTGGGAGTGCTGTAATAGAGTTCGGAACTGCACATTGGAATTATTACTCTGTAGAGTACGTACCTGAGAGTTGTCCAATAATCTTTTGGCTCTAATTTAATTTTTGTTGATGACATGGATCTAAACTCTTACCCTGGGATAATACAAACCCAGACTTTAACCTCTCGCTTGGCAGGGAATCTGTTCCTTAGCCTTGATGAGCTCACAGCCTGGGCAAGTCATTATCAACCTGATATCCTCAGAATCTCAAAACCTAGTTTAGACTAGATGTATCTGATAATCTGTACATGTTTTCTGGGAATATAGGTAATTGTTTTAGATGTAGAAGGTATGTGCCTAAGAAGAGGGTGACACCATGATCTATTTTAAGACCCATCTAAATGGCACTGCCATTAATGTTTAACCTGCTTGAACAACACCTAGAAATCTGTCATGCTGTCTTTCTGTTAGGTAATTATCAGAAGCTGCATTTATTTTCTCTATATATTCACCACTGGTAGCCTAAATGCTCTTTCCTTACTTGTTGACTTAGTAAGCCCACTAGCGAAAGTACATTTATTCTTTTTGGGGATTTCACCTCCCTGCTCTGAAGAAATTTGACAGCCTACTGTAGGTATCTGTCTTATTGTTCTTTCTTGGTTTAATAATTATGTGAGTAACAGGCACAAGAGAGTTAATTGTGGGTCCGCCTTCTCTGAACTGGCCTACAACATTGTTGGGAGTCCTACAAGGGTTGATTCTAGACTCTCACCTCTTTGTTACATATTAATGATATCTACCACTGTAGAATACCCGTCACTGTTTGTCACATAGCTCACTGATTCTTTATGCTGATGATCGTGTTCTCTTTCTAAGGTCTAATAACACTGAGCATATAAATAGTCATCTCTCCTCTGATCTCCAGGCTGTCGAAATAGTCTCATTCATAATAAATTACTCCTAAATACAGTACCACTTAAACCCAAACTATGCTTTTGTCTCATCACCCAAACAATCTCCATAGTGATGGAACTATCCTCCCCTTGATACCGTCATTCATTTATCTAGGGTGATATTGGATGCATCCATAATTTATTCCTGCATGTACAGTAGCAGGCGTTTGCAAAACCATTAACACTAGGACTGGGCTATCATACAAGGTTAGTCTAATCTTAATCCCAAAGCCTGTCTTGCCATTGAAGTAGGCATCTTCCTCACCTAATTTATGTGTGGGTACATGTGTACTGCTACAGGCAAATTCATTTAAGGATCTGGGATATGACTTGTAATAACACATGTCCCTTGCCCTGGCTTTAAATTGACATATTATCCATTGTACTGTGTACTCCAGGCTTGGCTGACCCCTCCTCCCCAATCCCTGATTGATTGCACCCTAGAAGGTGTTATCTACAATTCCCTACGTAGTCATTTGCTTATGCCCTTGTCTTATGTCTTCTGCCCTCTCCAGTGCCTATTCCATAATGCCAACTGACCAGACCCTCCTGCCCATCCCCAGAATGAGAACTAATTTAGGGAACACTGGATTCCTGAGTTTTGCCACAAGATTGGAACTCCACCCCTCAGAAGCTATGAATTTGCCAAGCTGTTCAGCATTTCCATGATGGCTACAGCAGGAACTTACAGTACATAATGCCTACAGTTGTTTCTGTTAGTTGGCTGACAGCTCAGAATTGTTTGTACTGTAACTTCTACTGTGATGGATTTGATTCCACTTGATTCCATGAACTTATTGTATTTATTTACCTGATTTTAATATCATATTTAGTTTCTTTGTCTGCTACTGTTATCATGTTCTTATATTTTATTTTTTTGTATCATGCTACTCTCATTATATGTTCTTTATTAGGGCATGCATATACTTAATGAAACTGTCATTGTATTGTGTTATATATGTCATCCTGACTGTAATCTCCTGGGCCATGCCTAAAAATAGACAATTCTTTGTCTAATGTACCTACCGCTAAACAAAAATGAAATTACAAATAATGCTAATAATAATAATTGGGTCTTGTCCCAGACTTCTGAATCTAAACTCCAGTCTGGATATCTTACATTGATTTCTAAGGGCCCTCTTAAGCAAGTGGCTAATTTAAATATATGGGTATTATGTAAGACCTCCATGTCTCCTTCTCTAGTGTTATTGCCTACTGTATGTCTGTAAATCCACCAATCAGATATTAGGGCAGCATACATACAGACAGAAGAAAGCATTACCTTCCAGTAAGGCATAACTAGCTATTACCAGTAGCTGTCTTCTTCATCTTCTTGAGTATGGCTCCTCTTTCTTTTGAATGTTGCTGCAATATGTCTAAAGCTATTTAACATGTTATACAATTACTGTGATCTGTCTTCCAAACTTAATTGGCTGCCCGAATGTTAGGTGGGTTTATTTCTTATGTTGCTTAATTAGCAAAACACTGCAGGACCCTAATAAGTTTGCATTAGTCAAGTTTCTGTCCTCTCAGAACAGATCTTAAGCTTTATTGATCAATGTTTCCTTGAACAGCCTCCTGCTTACTTAATTATGGGTCAGAGATCCTTCTCTTGCCCTAATCTTAGGCTATGGAACAGTTTTTCCAACCATCACATTTAGAAAAAAAAAGGTATGGGTCTTTGAAAATGACCCCACCCCAAAATGAAGTCTTGTGAAACACGCACTGCACAGGCTCAAATACATAGTTTTCGTTTTCTCTGATTTATTTTTACTCAAAGTTTTTCTAACAGTTATTTTATTATATTTGTTCACCAAATTTAAGGTGAGGGACAGGAGACTTAGTACCCTTCCTCAAGAACACCCAATTAACAAGTTTCATGCCTACCTGATGGGTGTGTTGCTTTGCACAGGGTCCACTGGGCCCTATATGAAATAGCTACTGGTCTGAGGCTGTGCCTGACAAGTATACTGCTTGTAGGGCCCAAGGGGCTCTACAAGAATATAAGCTATGTATGGTTCCCCACCCAATGGGATCTGCTGCCCTATATGGCCCATAGAGCCATGCAGCGAAGCACCTACCTGTCATGCATAGTGTAGTTCACCATGAAGTTATTTCATGCATAGGCACAGGTCACTTACAAAACAAACTACAGGTCAGGTGAAGTAACCATGCATCTACTTCATGCGTGACCCTGAACCTATAGTATGCAGATATATGGCAACTCCATTAGCAAGCTTCAGCCTAACTACTTGTGAATTCTTAGGTGGTTGCACATTAAAGACAAGAAAAAGACAATTTAGGCACTTTAAAGTCTTTAAATCTTGCATTAGAAAATGGGTAAAAGTATTTCAGGCTTCTGATTGGCTGAGGACTTTCTAGCCAGGCATCTATCAGACAATAGATGCCCGGCTATTAAAAGTACCCGTCCAGCCAACCCCATCACCAGAATCTTGCTGCCCAACCTGTTTTCTAATTGGCTAAAACACCTCATTTTGTTTTCAAATGTCCACCATTTTGTTTTGTCTTGCTAAGCGAGATTCATGTCAACACCCAACTTTGTACCCATGTGCATAACTGTAGAGAAAACCTCACAAAAACCCTTTATTTCTGCCCCTCATACCTTGTGCTACTAGGTAGCTCCACTGCACAAGTAAGTCTCTGCAGTCTGGTCGCACTGATCCAAGGTGAACTTTGTTAATTTTAAGTCGGTCTCGCAGCTCTGATGTCCGGTCAATGCTGAAAGTCCCATTGCTGAAGTTCCCTCAGTCAAATCCCGCTCAGCGGTGTTGAAGTTCCTCGTCGCTGCTGCTGCTAATCCCTGCTCGCATACAGCACCCACCACCTGCAAACAAATGAATTAAAAGGGGGCTGAGGGTGACATATGGAATGCACGCTACAATATTCCACTGTTGCTGACCAACCGCTCACACATCTCGGTTACTGAGAGAAGAGCTCCCACTGCCGCCCCAGCGATTCGGCTCTTCTGGCTGCACTGTCACTAAACACACAGTTGATCTCAAAGCTGCTTCTCTTGTTGGTAGTGAGCTGGGAGGTTAAATAAAAGAAAAAAACACGAAAGTCAAGTAAACTACTCATGCCCTCCTCCATCCCATTCCATTTACTCAGTAGAGGACCGTCATCCCAGGATGAAGATATTTAAAGGACTGAATAATTTTAAAACATTACCATTGTCCAACTCAGAATAAATTAAATAAATAAACAGTAAAACAAAGCATTTTAATAATGTTAAGCCCTGTCTGTGTGTGTGTGTGTGTGTGTGTGTGTGTGTGTGTATGTTTTGGGGTAACCATGACAACCAGCTCCATTCTTGCAGATGTAGGAACTATTTATAGAAAAATAAATGAAACACCTAAGAGTTTCAACATGCAAACATAAAAATATTTATGTTTAAACATATATAAAAACAGTGCCCATTTCTAAGTGCAATAATACCCTCCAGGGTGGGTGGTATGGGCTATACTAGACCTTCCAGGGGCTATAAGGCCCTCTGCCTGTGGTGTCAGGCCTCATTATGCCCCTGGGGTCAGGTATAGCCCTGTCAGGTATTATTGCTTACATAGAATTCCAACCACTGGATTCAACTTGTCATGTTGTGGTTGATCTTCAGTCTCTTCTCAGCTGAAATATGATAACAAAGTAACATCCACTGAAAATCATAAAGAGAAAGAAAAAGTGAGTAAGAAAATACATTTGAGACTTTGGACTTCCAGTGGCGTCACAGACAGCAGTGGTCACTTGATCTAGTGCTCCTAGCTCGATTGTGAACAAATCAAAGAACATCTGGGAATAAAAGATAGAATTTACAGCTAAAAATTACATCATCAATAAGGAAGATGAACCAACATCTGAATTCCAGATGTAGATGTGTCACAAAAGACAATATTCACCTCGATCTAGATTTGAGCGTAGCCCCAGCTCATCACCGTCGAAGGCCTTGGAATTGGCTGTGGGCTGAGCCAGAGGAGGACACTGCATCCCACAGCAGCTTCATCAGTAGCAAGGCAACATCTGCAAACATAATGAAATACTCCACCGCATTGATACTAATATAACACACATTAAACAGAAATTAAAAGGACTGGAGAGATGTATGGGATGGACGAGATGGAATCAGGACTAAATGAAGTCCACGAAGGTAACAGGCAGCTTGCCATGTGGTGCTATATCTCATGAAGAGGGAAAGGAGCTCACCAGATGAGAGGACTCTGAAGCCAATGGCAGGCAGAAAAACATATGTATTTTTGGATTCTCTGAGGGCTGTGAACAGCATGATCTATAGTTGCCTTTGTTAAATCCTGGCTGTATAAAGAGTTGGACATTCCCAAATCTGAACTTCTGGAACTAGAGAGGGTACATAGGGCCTTGGGGCCCAAGCCGAAACCGAACTCCTCCACAATCGCTGCTGGTGAAATTCAACAGATTTCCTGTAAAGGAACAAATTTTGAGGAAAGCATGGGACAGAAAACATATATATTGAATCAAGATTACAGAAGCACTACCATGATGAAGTGTAAACACGTACTGTCAATAATTAAGTAGCTGAATGAAAAAATATCGTTCCCAGCTAAGATACCTGCAAAGCTACTCGTTCAATGGCCAGATAGACAAAAGACATATGAAACATTGGTGCTAGCGTGAAACTACTACAGAAGGCTGGAATCACGGTCCCAGACATCCAGCAAGAAATCAATGAGAAATTCATTCTGCAACATATCTGAGAGTCTGGGAACAAAGGGCAAGGACTGCAAGGCAAAGAGGAGCACGACCGAACAAGAAGCTGTATGAAGACATAACACACATCTGCACAACACTGAGAGATGGCAATGGACCTGACCAAAATATCTCTTAGATAAGAGAAAAAAATCTTCTTTAGTTCTGCCTACTAATCAGAATAATTCTTTGATGGCTGGGACAATCCACTGTCATGACCCGCTCCCCACCACCACCACAGCCCCTTACATGAGGCGGATGCACCCAAGAGCTCACAAGACAAACTAAATTGTTTCCTATACCTTTGGGGAGAAAGACCCTGCCCCATACTCCAACTCTCGACAAACAAACTTTACGTGAATGGAAAGCACCCTTGATGAGTGGAGCATAACTGCAGACCCTGCAATAAGCTGCAATCCTCAAGCAGCATGAATAACCTGAAGGGGTGGCCTCTACTACCAAAGAAAAGCAGGGTATGATCTTCACATCCCGAGGACTCGAATGGGTGCCCCTCCATAAAATGTGGGTGTTATCTCGGTCTGATCCCTCCTCATCAGGAAGGGACTATGAGTAGCCTGTCAATAAGGATTAAGAACACACTAAGGTGAGATCAGACTGACCAACCTGCTTAGCACTGACCTGGCATGGTGAGTGGGGTGAATAGATGCCACATCCACCAATTGAGTGGCTGTCTGGAATTTATAGAGACCTCACAGATGTCGAGGAAGAAACATTCTGGACTGCTGAGAGAATCCAAAATGGACAGTTGAAAAATAAGACAGTGGCAGTGCTGTCATCTTTAGGGGGTGCTTACTTGCACACCTACAGAAATCCACTAACAGAGGAGTAATAAATGGTTGCTCAGAGATGTAATTATAGTAAGTGAAAACAGGGAGAGCCCTTTTGCTACTTTGCTACTCCCTGGCAGTCATGTGTGGTGGGTGCTCAGTGTGATAGCCGAGAGAACTGAGAACTAAGATTGATTACACCCACTAAAGCATAAATAGGGCAGCTGGGAGACTTACACCCAGCAGGGTGTTGCAGCAGGTCCCTCCCCTTTGTAACTGCAGCCTTGGCTGTCATGTGTGATGGAATGAGGGATTTGGGTGGGGGATAAAATGAAGGGGAAGGGACAAAAAATAATATGCCATCAAACTGTGTGGGTTACTGACTACTGGCCATTACTGTTACAAGAAAAAGATTGTAAAGTTTAGTTGTTTAGCATAAAAATAAACAGACAGATGTCTTTTAAAGTTACTGCAACAGAGATCTGGAGTAGGAGGGTTTGCTCACAGCTGCCTGAGAGTGGGAGACCTCCCTAGTCCATAATCTGTGTGTTGCTCACCTAGGAGAGCATGCTGCTATGCAGTGGCTGTTCTGACAATCACCTGGCAGGACGAGTGTCGGGTCTCTGAGTTAAAGACCCAGGCTCCAAGATGGAGGGAGAGTACCTCGGAAGTAAGTGTACCAATCAAGTTCACTTAATCTGTTGTGTTTTCCAGTTGAAATTGTTCTAGTCATGTTTTTTATATATGTTCTATTTTTAATAATGTTGAATGGGTTAAATGGGGGCAGGAAGGGAGGAACTTTATGACAGATTAGGAGCTATACAATGGAGAGCAGAGCAGGAGTGGAGTGCATATATCTCTGGAAGAGGTCAGGTGGTGGAGCCAACTTGTGAGAGAGTACAACACAAAACATAACAACAAGGTACTGCAACTGAGGATGAAAGTTTGATTTTAGGTGAGAGCAATGGGGTCCTTTAAAGTCATATCCCTCAATGTAAAAGGATTAATTCTGTGGTAAAAGGCACCATGTGTTTCAGGATCTGGCCAAGGCCCACTGTGACATTGGCTTGCTCCATGAGACACACCTGTCTCGGACAAACACAAGAAACTGTTTAGGAACTGGGTTGGGATGTCATAGCATCATCTCATCCAAATGCTAAGAAGGCTGGCATGGCTATCCTGATAAGAAAGGGACTGGAATTGAAAAAACTGAGACATTTACAGATAATGAGGGCAGAATAGTGATCTTCTCAAGCAGGATAGCAGGGCGTCTGATGCATGTGGTAAATGTGTATGGACCAACTCCCCAGGTACCGAGTTCTTTAGACAAGTGTTTGGAAGGATTGCAGCTCTACCTCAAGGACAAATTGTGGTGGGAGGAGACTGGAATGTGGTGGAAGATGCTACTCTAGACCACACGAAATATTTAAAGAGCTGGGGTTAAAACACTTAGAGATTGAGAGAAGCTGCTGGGTTGGTGGACACCTGGAGAGAGCAGTACCGTCCAGTAAAAACTATACCTTTTACTCTCATGTCTAGAGCACTTACTCACACATTGATAAGATCTATACCAAAAAACATGGGCACAATGATCAAAGATGTGGATATACAGTATATCCAATCTATCTGTCGGACCATGCTGAGGTCAGTGTGATCATTGATTTGGACCCATTAGAGAAGCAGTCAGTCTGAGGCTTAATGCAGGTTCTTAATGATGAAATATTTGTCCAAAATTTAAAGAAACCATTACTAATTACAAAAACACAGGAACAACTATGCAAATAAAATTCTTCTGGGTTAGCCTAAAGCAATGCTAAGGGGGGCATATCATATACTACATACAAGAAAAAATGGCATACACCATGCAGAAAAACTTAGAACAGAACATCAGAGAGTTAGAAAATCAATACAAGCTGGGTAAGACCCTGGAATACTAAAGGAGTTAACTAAACTAAGGAAAGAGCTAGAAAAATCCTAAAATAAAAACAGAGAATGCCCTGAGGTTCCTATCCCAAAATGCTATGAAAGAGGGAATAGGGCACCCCAACTCCTAGCATGCCACTTGTGGAAACAAGCAACAGACAAGTATATCAACACCATTAAGAAACACCCAGGGGATTGGCATTTGGAAATCAGATCTAGTAAGATAGCGGATATTTTAAGGATTTCGATACTAAGCTGTACACTCCTAATCTAATACCAGGCAGGGAGAGCAGATACAGATATTTCTTGACAAGCTAACTTTGCCTAATCTCACCCTGGAGCAGGCTAAAGCAGCAGAAAATTAATTTACCCAGACAGAAGTAAAGCTGGTAATTAAAGCCCTTAAGCATAACAAATCCCTCGCCCAGACAGTTTTGTGATGGAGTTTTATCAGAAATTTCATATGGAATTGGCCCGGTTCTTACATAGGTCTGTAATGAATGTCACACCCAGGCAGCAAGTCCAGGCTTCTGAGGAGGGCACTGATTTCAGTCATACCAAAACTGGGCAAGAACAATGCCACGTGTTGGGGTTTCCACCCAATTTCCTTCTAAATCTAGATGTTAAAATCTTTGCCAAGATGATTGCTAATCACATTCAGCAGGTAATATCACATTTGGTATGTCCTGATCAAACTGGGCTCATACCAGGGCAGCACCTTCATGATAACATCTGAAGGCTCCTGACAACCATGGCTGGGAGTTTGCACAGACCCAATAGCAAGACAGGGGGTGATAGTGGTGTTAGATGCTGAGAAGGCATTTGACTGCCTAGACTGGCAGTTTCTAGATACAGTGTTCCAAAATTCAACTTTGGAGACAGATTTAGATCCTGGATAGGGCCTTATATAGCAAACCATCTGCTCAAATCTGGCTAAATGGGGTCATGTCACAGACATTCCTAATACAAGAAGGACCAGGCAAGGTGCCGTTTGCCCCTTCTCCTTGCTCTTAGTATGGAGCCTCTGGCTGAAGCATTTGAATCAGCCCAGATATCACAGGGATAAAAATTGGACCAGTGGAAAACTGCATTTCTATGTATACAGACAATACACTGCTTCATGTATAGGACCTGGTCAACTCTTCTCCTAAGGCAATTGCCCTTCTAAGTGAATACAGTGCAGTTTCAAGGTTTAAGATCAATGAGTCAAAATCAACAATGAAGTCACTAGGACAGCCAATTACAGAAAAGTTAAAAACAGACAAAATTGAGGTGGGCAAGTGAAAGGGTTTAAATATTTAGGGTTCAGATTACCTCAAACCTGAATAAACTATACCAAGCTAACTACCTTAGGCTGTTAGAGGATATTAGAGATATGACAGCACAAGGTGGGCCACACTGCCACTCTCTCTGGTTGCGCTAGGAAACAATGAGGATGAATATCCTCCCATGTCTACTTTTCCTATTCGACACTTTGCCAATATGCCCACCCAAATCCTTCTTGAAGCAACCCATACAATTCTCTGAAAGTTCATATGGGGAGGTAAGAGATCTAGGGCGAAATGGAGCGTCCTCTGCATGGAGAAGGGTAAAGGAGTCTGGGAGTCCCAGATATCAAGAGGTATCACAGAGTAGCCCAGTTACAATACATAGAGGCCTATAAAGATGCAGACCAACCTTTAGCCTGGGCAGAAATGTTTGTTTGTTTGTTTGTTTATTCAGTAACGGTAAGCACACTGGAAACAAGTTCCTTTTACAGGTGCGACCCACATATATTGCATACAGACAATACATAATCAAACATACATATACAATGCAGCAAATTGCAGACAAAATGTCTTTGTTACATATAAAATTCATAAAAAATTCATAAAAACAGTTACAATTAAATTGAGATTCAAAATACATCCTTAATGCATCGGCAAACTTTTGACAGAACACAACCACCTAATATCTTGTGGAATTTCATTCCAAATAAATGGAGCAATATAAGCAAAGGATCTTTGTCCACTTTTAGATTTCATAAAAGGAATCTCAAGAAACCTACTGTCTGACCTATGTCTAGAATAATGACCATCAATATATGGTCTCAAAAACTTTGAAATACTATGGGAATTCAGAGTCCATAACTTTATATATGAACTTGGCACACAGTATTGGAAATTTAATGAAACCGTAACCAGCCCATTTCTTTCAAAATCACACAATGATGAGATGACTTAGAACAATTTAAAGCAAACTTAGCTATCAAGTGAAGTAAAGTGGATTTCTTTGAAATCACTGTGCATGAAAGCAGTGTCAGTAATCATAGCTGCATAGTTCACAATAGGAAGTAAGCAGCAATTTGAAATAACCAGCCTAGACTCAGGAATAAGAAATTAATGGATTCTGTACAAAGAACCTAATCTACAATGTATTCTTGAGGTAACCCTCAAAAAATGAGATTCATAACTTAGATGAGAATCTAGTAATACCCCAAGATATTGAAATGTATCAACATAGTCAAACAGTAATCCATCAAGAGATTTAACTTCCAAAGTACCAACCTCAGATCTCAGTCTAGGTGGGGTGCAAAAACCATCACCTTTGTCTTAGTTTTGTTTAAGAGTAATTTACAGGCCATAAGTGAAGACTGAAAATTGCACATTTCATCTGTTAAAGAAACACCTAGATCTCCAACTGACAAACCTTATGATAAATTACTGCATCGTCAGCGTAAGTGTTAGAAGCATTATTAATCACACTTACTAGTTGATCAAAAACAAAGAAAACAAAAGTGGTCCAGGATAGAACCTTGTGGAACCCCACACTTAACCATTACAGAGTCTGATACAGCACCCTATATTTAACCCTTTGAAACCTATTTGTTAAATAATCCCTCGTCCAGTCCAAGAAAGACTCACCAACTCCCAATGACTCAAGTCTAGAAATCAACAATTGGTGATCAACTGAGTCGAATGCCTTAGTCAAGTCTACGAACACGGCACTTCGCCAGACACCTTTATCCATGCCATTAAGTACCGCTGCTCGTGAACTTGACCAAGGCAGTCTCAGTACTCCTTCCTTTCTAAAACCATGTTGGTTCTGAGACAATAATCCAAAGCGATCCACATACCCAATCAACTGATTATAAACTATTCTTTCCTGAACTTTAGCTAAAGCAGACAAGATAGAAATAGGTCTGTAGTTACAAAACTCATGTTGTGAACCAGATTTAAATATAGGAGTGACCAAAGTATGTTTCCATATATTAGGTATAGTACCTGTAACAAAGACAAGTTGAAAATAATACTAACTGGAAGTGCTATAACTGAGGCAGCATCCGCCAATAAACTAGGACATAAGCCATCAGAACCAGCTGAACTGTCCCTCTTGATACAACGCAACAACTTCTCTACCTCCTTCGGAGTAGTAGTCCTAATACAGTTTAGGATTAACTGTAAAATCTTCAGTCAATCCTAAGTAGTTCACCTTGGACTGGTCACTAAAGGAATCAGGCAATGCAGTAAATTTCAAATTAAACTCGTTAGCTATCTTCAGTGGACAAGACAACAGGTCACCGTTCAACCTCATTGAACCTGGTTGACAAACATTAGGCCTTATGAAATTGTTAATTGTTTTCCAAAAGTAGTAGCGTTAGATAACCCCTTCACATTGTTTATGACGGATATAGTCTGTTTTAGCCTTCCTTATCTTAGCCTTACATTGGTTCCTTAAAGTCCTATACGCATGATAACCAGAAGCAGTGGTTCATTTTATCGTTTTCCAGGCCTTGTCTCGTTGTCTCATAAGTTTAATCAAAGGAGGTGTTAACCACCCATAAGTTTTCTCTCCGACTCTTCTTTTAACAAGGGAGCTAACTGGTCCAAAACATGTGTAAACTCAGTAATGAAAAATTCAATGCAGAATCCACATCAGGGATAGAATACAAAAAGACCAATCTATTTTACCCAACTCTGTACAAAAGAATGTACATCAAATTTAGAAAAGATCTCGAAATCCTTATAATTGGCTTAGACTTCTTCAGTCCCCATGTTTCCAAATACAGAAGACTGGATGATATCTTAACGAATCAGAGGTCAAACCACATTTTATCATATTAATAGGTCTATTTGTTAATATCCAGTCCAGCAATGTGTGATTTCTGATCTATTATTGTGTCACGTGGGCAAAGTAATAATTTGAAATGGAAATGGAACAGAGCATGCTAGGCCCTCTGAAGGTGGCTGATTTATTACTTAATAAACAAGAATTAAAAGTAATAATGCCTTACCTAGCCCTTTGGAGAACCTGGAGGGACACCCTGCAGCTCCTAAAGGTAGAGGATGAGATTAGTGGCCTAACTAACATAACAGCCTGTAGGGACTTTCTGCCAGGAGAAATAACTCAGTTTTTTCCTGATCCCCTGGAAGCTCAGCCCAGCTCCATCCACTGTCCACCATCCCCATGCCCAGGATTACCCCTGGGTGGGCCATCAGGAGGGCATCCTCCCAATGGACACTGGGTGAGGCGAGACCTGGCTTACCCCTGGGTTGGGGTCACAGGAGTGGGACCCCCCATGGACACAGGTAGGCAACAGGGATGGTGGTAAAGCTGGTGTAATGCATGGGGGCCAGCATTTTTCTTTTTGCTGCAAGGATCCCCAGGGGTGGCGACATGCAATGATGACCAGTGTCCGCCCCACCCCTGACATGTGGTGCGGCTGTGGCAGTGCCCCAGCCTCTGCCAGAATTTTGCAATGTGTCAGACACTCAACCCCCTCCCAGAGAAGGAGAGCAATCCCTGGGACGTTCAATCCTCCCCCACCCCACAGGTGACCTCCCAATCCTGAGTCTGTCCCTGAACCCAGGATGTCAGCACCACGAGTGGACACCTTGCCACTGCACTGGTGAGCCATCATAATAACTCAGTTTTGCCAGATGGTGTAGACAGGGCCTGGTGAGAATGGACTAGTTGTGTTCAGGAAATATAATAAAAATTATTAACAGATACAAGAGAGTTTAATTTACCACATAAAGACTTTTCTGCTTTCTTCAGATAAGATTCTACCTTGCCACAAGAAACAAGACAGAAATATATGGGAAGACTGACCATCACCCTGTAAGCTGCTGTTTCAAACTAGGTAGGGGTAAGGAAGACCACCTAATTTCTAAGCTTTACCAACTTAGCAAAGTTCATGGTCTTCAAAACAAAACAGCTATCCAGCACAAATGGGAGAAGGAGGTAAAATGGTAATCCCTCCATATAGGTGGGATCAAATTTGGGAACAGGCTCACAGACAACTTGGCAATAAGGACCATTATGAACTTCTGAAAATGGATCCAACCCAGACTTAAAAAAATCTTTGATAATCTGCTTGATAAAGTTTTAGCAGAAAGTATAATTTCACAATCTGTTAATGAATTTCTTACATTCATACACCCCATTAGAATCGTTTTACACACTCCTAAGGCCCACAAAAGTCTGATTGATCCACTGGGTAGACCCATAGTTTCAGCAATAGGTAGCCTGTTGGAACTCCTTTCCCAATATGTGGATGCCCTCATGAAACATTTAGTAGCCCAACTACCTTCTTTTCTGAAAGACACCACTCAGGTTGTGGGTATTTTGGACAATTTACAGTTAGAGGAAGATTAGTACTTGGTTTCCTGGATATTGAAGCACTCTATACCAACATACCCCATGCAGATGGTATTAATGCTCTTAGGTTCTGGTTGAAGAGTGGCACAGATTTTATGCCTGGTCTGGTTAATTTTCTATGCAAGTGTGCCTGGCTGGTACTAAAATTGAATGTCTTACTTTTTCAAAGCCTTTTCTACTTACAGGTGCAGGGTACAGCTATGTGGGCAACTCTTGCTCCCAATTATGCCTAATCTTTATCTCAGGTACTGGGAAAAGAAAGTCTATAGCCCGAGACTAATCCTTTTCTTCATAGGATAGATCTCTGGAGGTGCTTTATAGACACATTCTATTGGTCTGGAAAGGTGACCAGGAAGAGTTAAGTGAATCTGTAAGTTGAATGGAGAGCACCAATCATAATTTAACATTCACTGTACATGCAAGCCAAAGGGAGTGTGCCTTTTGGACCTAGCTATTTCTAAGAAAGCAGATGGTACCATAAAAACTAATCTATACCATAAGGAAATGGATAGAAATATCCTCCTGCATGCCACAAGCTGTCATCCAAAGCAAATGATCAACAATATTCCTAAATCCCAGTTTATGAGAGCAAAGTGGAGCTGTTGTACTGCAGGAAGACTATCTGGCACAAAGTGAAGGTATAAAGGGTAACGTTCCAGCAAAGAGCCTACAGGCAGGAGATGCTAAACCGACAGAATTTGAGGTCATCTCCATGAACGCAGTAATTTACTAACAAAGCAGACACACACAACTGAAACAACACAGCGTCTAAACTTTGTTATTACATATGGCGGAAGGTCAGCAACCATACAAAATATCATATCCAGTAATTGGAGGTCATAAGTTCAGACCCCATACTGAAAAACAGTTGTTCCACATGACCTAGATTCAGTTATAACTGTCAGACATCCTTACCCACAGGTTGGTCAGACATCCTTACCCACAGTCTACAACCTGCTACAACTACTAAACCCCACTTGGTTACCTGAATTTATCACATGGTTACTTTAAGTGTGGATGGTGTAAATGCTGTCCAGTTATGGAAAAATACAGTCTTCACTAGTAAAATGCCACAAAATGTTCAACATAAGAAATGTTATAAACTGTGATAGCATACATGTTGTTTACTTGGCTAGGTGCAGCTGTGAAGTGTTCTGTGTGGCAAAACTACAAGGGCTGTGAAGGTGAAGGTAGGCAAACACATGAGGACAATTGAAAAGGTGATTTACACAATGCACTAGCCAGTCATGTGTTTGAAAGCCCCACTGGAAATGACCATACATTTAGATTCTGTGGAATAGAAAGATTTATCTGGGGAAATGGGGGGCCTAGATTATGTATTACTACAGAGGGAGGCACTGTGGATTTTTCAGTGAGGGGACACTATCAGCCAGGTCTAAATGGCAGGCTAGATTCTGTGCCCCTCTTAAAGAAAAAGAAAAACAAGAAAAATAAAATGTATGTGTGAATATCTGTATGACTATGTATGAAACTAACAGTTTTTTTTTTTTATGCTTTAGGTCTCATGGGAGGCTTCTATCACTGTGTTTGTTTTTGTTAGAGTTGTGAGCCAGCCAGATGGGGTGGCAGTCACCCATCTCACTTACAAGTGAAGGCGGGGATCGTGAATAGAATCTTATGTAATGTATTGCTGCTCTAGAGAATAGAAATTGTTGCTAATTTGTTCACAAATGGAGTAATTGAAACAAATATACTGTATGCTTATATATAGAGTATTTACATAAGGTATTTTAATTTACAAATCGAATTCTGTGTATTTGGTGATAGCATGTTTGTTTACCATATTTAAACACTGTCACTTTAAGTAATGAACTAATGCTTGTGTATGCCTGTGATTGGCTGCAATATGTTTTTAAAAGAACCCTCCTTCCAAACACTGATATCCCTCAGAGAAAGACGTGCTGGCGTAAACCGGTCAGGAAGTTCACTTTTTACCACTTCACCGCTTTGGAACTGCATTTAAATAAATTTTTCTGTGGTTGTACTGCATCTGGTGCTGGCAGTATTTTGCTTTCTACTGTTATCATTTTGGCCAGGCACAGAAATGGAAGTGGAGCAGAATGTCCTTGTTTGTTGAAGGAGAGATAGTAGAGGGTGGTGGTAAATAGGGTGAAATCAGAAGAGAGGAAGGTCAAGAGTGGATGCCATAGGACTCTGTCCTGTGTCCTGTCCTGCACGGTATGTTCATCAGTGACATTGGATAGAGCATCCAAGACAAACTGAGTTGATTGCAGATGTCACAAAGCTTTGTGGTAGAGTAAATAGCCACTAAGTGATCAGGGTTCTCTTCACAGATAATGCAAAGCTCTGTAAGATATACAATGATAAAGGGATTAGGAGATGCAGAGTGATCTACAAAGGCTAAAGAGACATTTTTAACATAGAAACATAGAAGTTGATGGCAGATAAGGACCGCAAGGCCAATCCAGTCTGCCCATTTCTTTTCTACCTTATGAATGTGCCATTGACCTTTGCTCTGTCAATGGCCTGTCTATTCATACTCATTTGTATGTCTCTCTTATGTCTATCCCATGCCTGTTTGAAGCCCCGCCCTGTATTCATATCCACCACTTCCTGAGGTAGGCCATTCCATGCATCCACCACCCTTTCTGTGAAAAAGAACTTCCTCACATTACCCCTTAATCGGCCTCCTCTAATCTCATGCTGTGTCCTCTTGTCCTGCTATTTTTCTTATATTGAAACATGTCAGACTCTTTCACATTGTTAATGACCTTAAGGTGTTTGAATGTTTCAATCATATCACCTCTCTCTCTCTCTCTCTCTCCTTTGCTCTAGGTTATACATATTAAGCTCAGTTAATCTGTCCTCATATGTATTCTGATGCAGTCCCTGCACCATTTTTGTTGCCCTTCTCTGGACTGCCTCAATTTGGTTAATGTCCTTGTGAAGGTGGCCTCAGTACTGCACGCAGTACTCAGATGGGGCCTAACCAGTGTCTTGTAAAAGGGATTATTACCTCCCTCTTCTGACTTGTGATACCCCTACTAATACACCCCAACATCCCTGTAGCCTTTACCTACTGCTTTAGGAGTCTGCTTGGATGATTTCAGGTCATCGGTGATGATGACGCCATTTCTCTTTCTTCCCTTGTGACTGCCAGCAACTCCTCCCAGCCTATAGGTGGCTTCAGGGTTTCTCTTCCTATGTGTATAATCTTGCACTTCTTTGCTTTAAACCCCATTTTCACTCTTCCAGCCATTTTACCAGTTTATCCAGATCTCTTCTCATTCTGCCCACCCCACCCCATCTGGATCATCTACTCTGTTGCAGATCTTGGTGTCATCTGCAAACAGACAAACCTTACCCTCCAGTCTATCTGCAATGTTCCTCATGAAGATATTGAAGAGGACTGGCCCCAGGACTGACCCTGAGGTACCCCACTTGTGGCTTGCATCTCTTCTGGCTATATACCATTTACCACCACTCTCTGTTTTCTGCCAGTCAACCAGTTTGCCACCCCATGCCTACCCAGCTTATTAATCAATCTTCTATGTGGAACAATATGAAAGCTTTGCTCAAGTCAGTAGGCGACATCAACTGCTCCCCTTGGTCCACCACTCTGGTTACCCAGTCAAAGAAATTTATGAGATTAGTTTGACAGGACCTTCCTTTGTAAACCCATGCTGTCTTGGATCCTATGCTCCTATGTATTCCAGGTATTGTACTATCCTCTCCTTAAGGAGTGTCTCCGTAATCTTTCCCACTACAGAGGTAAGAATGACTGGTCTGTAGTTCCCTGCCTCCTCCCTGCTTCCACTCTTGTAGAGCGAGATCACATGAGTCCTTCTCCAGTCTTCTGGAACCTCTCCAGATTTTTCGGTTTGAAAGAAAAATATTAAATATAGTGCATATACTGGTAGCTGGAGAAGTAAAATTAATCACATACATGTGAAAAAACACATCATTATGCAACACCTACTATCTAAGTTTCATCAAGGGCATGGCTTAAAGTGCATACATATGAATTAGATAACCCCAAAATGATGTAATTCATTAATGTACAAGAACTATTTAAAGCCTCACATATCACTGAAGAATACAGAAAATAATATATAGTGCACATGAGATTAAGAATAAGCATATATAAATACTGCAACTGATTTTATATTATCACAATTTACAAATGCCAGCATACTTTTCTTAAGAGCTAGTAAGCCTGTGCTGTCTTTAAATCCTCCCTCCATAAAAACTAAAACTAAATAAAAGGTTTCCTGTTGGTATAGCAACAGTACGTGCTATGCGACAAGACAGACATGGATTTAGGTTAGTTCTTCTAGGTCCCAAGATGATGGCAGAGGCTGAGTGAGTCACTGAGGTCAGATGTCCATGCCCTCTTGCTAGCTGGAAAAATTAGTGAATATTGCAAAAGTAGGAGACAGGAGAGAGCTACAGGAGGAAAACGAGCAAAAGTGTTGAAAAACAATGTTTGTAATAGAATAAATACAGAATGACTAATTCATTTTGGCCAATCTGTGACAGGGTTGAATTTGTTATGCAGAAAGAGTTCAACACAAGGATCTATTCTATCCTCCTTTTCTGTCTCTTGTCTGTTTGGTTGCACAACCAAATTATCTTGTGAGACCTAGGAACTGGTCACTCCAATGATTCTCCTCCTCTCGCTATCTCTCTGCCTTCACTTGCTGTTTCTATCTTTTCTTTCCCTTGCATATCTCGGTTATAAAATATATGTGAATATCTGTGTGAAACTGTAAGTGATGCTGGGATCCCTTGGTTTGAAAATGTATATAGTTATTCAGTTAAAATGATTGCAAAATCTATTTGGAATGTAGGGTGTTAACATGAGATGCAGTTTCTAAACTCTTTGCAGAGCTGTCAACAAGAGGTCAGTTCTGGGTTACCATGTTCTGTTTGTTGCACCTTCAAGGAAACTAATAAGAATACCTTGAGAAAAACAGGATGTTCTCCATAACTAGTTCTCAGGCAAAGACTTATAAAAGTGCAGCAATACTTTTGCTGGGGGACTGAGAGACTGAAACTTGGAATTAGATATATCCTCAGATGAAGGACTTTGTTTCTCTGTGCTGATTTGTAAATAGTTATATTGAACAATTTTTTATTTTTATTTTGCTGTTCTTGATAATAATAAAAACACTCATTGCAAATTTTATAACTGCTCTTGGTTTTCCTATGCTTCCTGACCTGTGCCTCAATGACACAGTCACATACAATACCTTGTTTGGAGACACAGGAAGCATATTTACACACACTATTTTGTCATGAGGGGTAGGATTATGGCTATTACCTGTGCAATCCATCTTCCTGCTCCACATTCTGAGGTAAGGAACTAACTTAGTGAATATTACATCCTGACCCACACTCTGAGCTAAGAAACTAAATCAGTGAATATTATAGTTGTTCTGATGTACAGAAAATAATTTAGTTTTATATAGTGCCTATATTATACATTCCATTAGATCTTTATCTTCCAATGTCACTGCTTGGTATCAGCCATTTACACGGCAGGAATTTAAATCCCTTCTTATCCAGCATAGGGAAATCCTTCTGAAACTCTGGGAATGGCATGAAAGGGTTAAAGTTGCAATAGTAATTTTATAGCTGCAGGGCATAACTCTGTGGCCATCTTGCTATCAGAGAAAAGCAGCTCACCCTCTGGATCCAACCAAACAACAATGTTGGAGTTGCAGCACTGTCACTCCCGCCAGTTAAATGAAGCCCTCTTTAGTTCCAGAGCAATTTTTTCAGCTTGTTTGTCTTTCATCATGCCTACTTTAACTCCTTTGAAGTAATTAAACTATCAGCAGCAGTGCAATTAGAATATTTTCTTAGGCCCTGTCCACACCGCTGTCTTAAAATCTGTAATGTTTTGAAAACATTACAGGCTGGTAATGTTACAGTGTGTCTGCATTACCAGTGAATTGTTTTTCAAAATGTTACAGCCTGTCCAGACAGTGATTGATTCTGGTGTAGTGTGAGCCTTGTGGAATGCTTCTGAGAACAGTAAACATCCCACAATGCAGTTCATGGTGCAGGGTGCTAACCCATAAGCCCACTGGCTGCCATGCTTATAACAGACAATGCCCTCAGATATGATCTTCTTTGGGAAAAGCAGGCAGTCACTGCCAGCAAAGTTGTGCCACTACTGCTACCAATGTCCACCACAAGCTATTATCTTGTCATCAACAGGAAACAACAAGAATAGCAAGAACATGTTTCCACTAAAATTATGCCTCAAACAGCAAACCCAAATGCTGCTTTTTTTTTTTTTTTTTACCTCCTCGCCACCTTTCTGCTCCCACATCCTTACATTCTTATTGGGGATCCAGCCACCGTCCACCTCTACTGGAACTCCATGCTGACACCTCATCCCTGTGGCTTCCCCCAGTGGGGTTGCAGGAACCCCAACTCCCCACCGAACACGGATCCAGTGCAGACATCCCGTAAGTCCAGTGAGCGTATGGATGGCCATCAAGCAGCTCGAAAGGTGCCATATTTTCCTCTTTTTTTCCTTTGTCCCTGGAGTCTGGGGCATGCATGATACCGTGGAGGGAACGTGCATGCGTCAGCACACTCTCCCTCCAGGCATCTGCCCAAACTCTGTTCCAGGCGGCTACCCATTGCCTAGGCTCCCAGCCTCTGCCAGGAGGTGATCAGGCACCGACAAGAAAGATCCCCTCCCGGAGCAGGAAAGCAGTCCATAGGAGGTTCCACCTGTTCCAACCCTGCAAACCCTGCTCATTCCTGAACATGAGTCACCGGCATAGCATGAGGTAGGGCATCCAGTGCCTCAGCCCTCAGCACCACCTAACGCTGCTTTTTTGGTGATGTAGACAGTCACTACATAAGAAGTTGTGGCAAAATGCAAACAATTTTACTTGTAATTCATCCAAGTACCAAACACCAGCCTCTTCCATGCTGAAATGCAAGCATTTCCGGATAGCATTTGTTTGGCTCCTTCCCGCATGCCTGCAGTACCACAATGCATGCAGTTATACCTGAGGAAGAACTACATGCTCCACCATCCACATGTCCACTGGTAACATTACAGCTGTAAAGTGTTACCAAAACTGTTCGTTAAAACCCCTCATATGTGGTTTTCTGTAACAGTTCAAAATGCCTGCTGTAATGTTACCAGTGCAGACTCAAACCATTGCGTGTAATGACTTGGACTTTCAGTAACGCTACAGAGGGCTTAGTGTGGACAGGGCCTTAGACTAAAAATAAAACAGCCATCTTCCTCCCCCAGCCCAAAGCAAAAGCTAGCACAGAAGTAATTCCTTCTCCTGATTCAACAGCCCACACTGGAAGAGGTAAACACTTCAGTTTGTTTCAACACCTTTTGTTTTGCATACTAGTGTCAAAAAAGCCTTGCTTGAATACTGCCAGCTACTTATCTCTTGAGGAGAGAGAAAGATATTGCTTTTCTAGTTAACCCTTGCAGTGCCCCAGACTGATATATCTAATCAGTCCAGATTTCCAATAGGCACTCCCTAAGTAAGACTCGTACTAACATAGAAGCCCTAAATCTGTCACAACTTATACTGGAATCTACCGTTTAAACAATAAAACAAGTAACCACTCACTACTAGACTGGGCTCTTACCACCCACTCACAACATAATTAAGTCTGGTCTACTACCTGATGTACTCAGCAATCACCATATGATCTTCTTAGCCAGGAAAGTGCACCAGCCTAAGGTGCCCCATAAACTACTAATAGTTCACTCCTACAAATCCCTGGACCTTGTCCCCCCAATCATGCTCTAACTCAGGCTGACTGAACCCCATAGCCTCAGCACAAACAATTGATAATGCTCTGACTCATTTCAAAGACAACCTCCTGACATCTAGAACAAACATGCCCCATTGAAGCAGGTTAGAGTGGGGTAACCACCTACCATGGGTTAGCCCGGAACTGCTAGCATGCCAATGAGCCCATGACAAAGCCTGGAAGACCCACAGATCTTCCAAACACCATAGGGACTACTCGATTTACCGCACTCTCTGCAATTCCTGCATCAAGGCTATCCGCTAGCAAAGCTGAATACTTTTAATGCACCTTTAACTCTAACATAAATAATCCATCTAGATTCTGGAAGGTGACTCACTCGCTTTCTCCCCCACACTAAATCTCCACCTCCGTTACTCAAAATAAATAACCAAATATTATAGCTCACCGTCCTGCTGTCAGAGAGGAATTTAATTCTACTTCACTTCCTGTGCCTCAACCCTGCTATCCTCTCTCCCCATTCATCCATCATCTCCATCAGCTCCCACACGCTCTCCCACTGTGCAACAGTGGCCAGAATGCTTCTCCTTCTCCTGATCTCACCAAATGACACCCTCAATGCACTCCTAAATGTCAACCCTTCTAAAAGTATCTCTCCTGATGGCTTCAACGCCAAGCTGCTTTACTTATCTGCTTCTGCTGTTTCCATGCCACTGACTGATCTCCTTAACCAATCATTCCTCATCAAATCAGTCCCTTCAGCATGGAAACATGCCATCGCCCTCCCCTACCGAAAGGAGGAGATCTCTTCTCCTGGGAACTATTGTCCTATTTTTGCATCTTCCTTCCTTGCTAAACTGCAGGAAACAGAGAAACATAGAAACATAGACTTTGACGGCAGATAAGGACCACTTGGCCCACCCAGTCTGCCCATTTCCTACATACTGGATAAGCTGCAGATTTTAGTTAACCAACAGCCTACTTCCTGCCACCCCCCACTATAATTACCTTATGTCTGTCCCATGCATGTTTGAATTCCTCCACTGTTTTAGACTCCACAGCCTTTCCAGGAAGGCATTTCCAAGCGTCCACCACTCTCTCCGTAGAAAAAAATCCTCACATTACCCTGAACTGTCCCTCTCATCTTTAAATTGTGCCCCTTGATCTTACACATCTCTTTTCTGAAAGATGCTACCTCCTGGACTTTGTTGATTCCCTTGAGGTACTTGAACGTTTCTATCATGTCCCCCCTGTCCCTCCTTTCATCAAGGGTATACATATTAAGCTCTCTCAGTCTGTCTTCATATGGTTTCTGATGCAGACCCTGCACCATTTTAGTTGCCTCCTCTGGACTGCTTCCATCCTGTCTATGTCCTTGCGTAGATGAGGTATCCAAACTGCACACAGTACTCCAGATGGGGTCTCACCAACTGTCTGTACAGAGGGATAACCACTTCCTTTTCTACTTGTGATGCCCTTCCTATGCATCCCAGTATCCCCTGGCTCTCCTACTGACTTCTCACATTGCTTACCCACCTTTAGATCATCTGATATGACTACCCCAGGTCCCTTTCCATTTTGTTGTTGTTAGTACCTCTACTGCTACTGTGTACTCTTCTCCTGGGTTTTGTTTCCCAGGTGCATTACTTGCACTTCTTTGCATTGAATCTAGTTGCCATATGTCTGACCATTCCTCCAACCTTGCCAAGTTCCTTCTCATCCTTTCTACCCCCTTGTGTATCAACTCTGTTACAGATCTTTGTGTCATCTGCAAAGAGGCATACTTTTCTCCAGACCCTCTGCAATGTCACCTATAAAGATGTTAAAGAGGACTGGACCTAGTACTAGCCCTGAGGTACTCCAATAGTGACCCGCCTTTCTTCAGAATGTGTTCCATTCACTATTACCTTCTGTGTCCTGTTGTACAGCCAGTTTGCTACCCAGGCTAACACCCTGGAACCCACTCCCAGGCTGGCTAACTTGACTATCAATCTTTTATGGACTGTGCAAATGCCTTGCTAAAGTCTAGGTAGGCCATATCCACAGCCCCTCCCTGGTCTATTACTTTGGTCACCCAGTCTAAGAAATCTATTAGATTCATCTGACATGACCTTCCAGCTGTAAATCCATGCTGCTTTGGGTCCTGTGCCCTGCTGGCCTCTAGGTACTGAACAATTCTTTCTTTCAGAAGTGATTCCATCATTTTCCCTATCACTGAGGTTAAACTAACAGGTCTGTAGTTTCCTGCTTCTGCCTTGCTCCCACTTTGTGAAGGGAATCACATCTGCCCTCCTCCAGTCCTCAGGTACCACCCAATCCTCCCATGATTTGTTAAAAGTGTGGTCAGTGGTGTCACTAGGTCCTCCCTTAGTTCTTTTAGGATTCTGGGGTGCACTTGGTACTCTCCCAACTTTTCTCTTATCTTGATGCCTCCTCTTTCTTCACTCCTTTCCAGTCCTGGTTTTGGAAGAATCACTCATCATCACCTCCTACTCAGGCTCATTGACTTTATCCATACAGCCATGGATAATGGCCTCATCACTTCTGCTATCTTTGTCGACCTTGCCAAGGCTTTGTTATCTTATCCTCCCTCCTCCTTGATTTCCACTATCAGTTGGCCAGTCTTTGGCAGCCTGCAACTGGTTCAGTGCTTACCTAGAAGAGAGGACTCAGTCATATAAAATAGCTGATTCAACATCCTTCCTCTCCTATCTCTACCAGTGTGCCTCAAGGTTCTGTACTTGGCCCACTGTTATTCTCTATTTTCTAAATGACATACCGAAGTTTGCTCCAAGTCCTCCATCCATATTTATGCTGACGATACTGTCCTGTTCACCTCAGGCCAGTCCCCTCTGATGTGGCTACCACCCTGCAGCTTGACTTCAGTAATGTTCAGCACTGGTTAGCTTGCATCAACTATTCCTCAATGCCAAGAAACAGTCTCCATGACCTTTGGCACTAGGCAGAGACTCTTTAGGCTGCCCACCCTACCCTCTTTCCACACCCTGGATGGGACCATACTAGAGGACTCCTCCTCTTTCAGATACCTAGGTGTTTGCCATCCTGAAAAACTGCAACCCAGGCTCCCGCCTTTACAGAAACTGTAGTTGCTTTCCTCTACTGGCTAGGCGTGACCTTGTCCAGAAGATGATTCTCCCACCCTAGACTATTGCGCCATAGTCTACAGTGCTGCTCCCAAATCTTCCCTAACCAGGCTGAACATCTCTTCAACGTCTTCTGTTGCTATGCTCTGACTCCCCTCCCGCACTCATCACTGCATTTTATATCATGCCTAGCTTTCCTCCTTGAAAGCAGGTGTTCTCTCATTGCATCAAACGTACCTCCAAATTCTGGTTCAGCACTCTCCTCCTACCTCTTCTTTACTCTGACTACTCACCCTCCACCTGCTCAGTCAGATCTACAGACTCATGCACTTTGGCTGTTCCCCACAGTTCTATCTCTATAGGACAGGAAGCTTTCTCCTATCACTTCCTAAACTCTGGAATTTGCTTTCCTCCCATCAGACACTCTTTAGCCCCAGCTTCTCTCTCACTATACCTAACTTCCTTTGCCCTAACTGCCCCTGCCCCAACACCCTCTTATTTGTCCATTCTGTCCCTTTCACACAGCCTCAAATAGCACTATATCTTTGCTGCAACTACCTCTTCTAAGAATCTACACTACTACTATCATCTCCTATACTCTCCTCCTAGTTTGTCTCCACTTGTTCCTCTCCTTATGCCAAAGCACTTCATATGCCCTCTTTCTCCTCAGTTGCACAATGTTTAGCACTTATCCTACCAATGCCAGTGTCTTATTACTAGTTTTAGTTAACTATGTCTGTAAATTGTTCATTGTTTGTTCTGAATTTGTAGTCCCTTGAATGTATTAAAAGTGTACCAACCTGTTTATGTAACCCACTACCCTCTCCCCAGGATGTATCTTGAGATGAGCAACTTGTTTTTCAGTGTGTTTCTCTGGTGAATCTCTTCAATAAGGTTATAATGCTGCCTGTAGCCCAAGGGTTAAGTCCCCATCCCCCAATTTGTTCTTCATCCATTTTGTAGCCAGATGTACCAAGCATTTGTAAAAAAGAAACATTGGAAGTCTATTTGACCTATTTTACAACAGGATTTAGTAAGTTGACTTGCTGGATTGTTTATTTTATTTATTATTGAAATGTGATTTGCTAGTCTTTAGAGAGTAAATAATTTACTGACATAACTGTCAATACAGACTAGCAAGTTTAATCCCTTTAGTGCCCTGTGTCATACAACATACGTCATAGGACACTAAAATGCATGGCCATGAAGACGTATCTAGTACATCTTACTGTAAAGGACCTCGGGCACCAGATCCCCAGTGTATGCCTTGGGTCTGACCCATGGGATCTTGAGAGCAGCTCTTAGTCTCACAACCCTCAGGTAGAGAGTGAAGCAGAGGTCATGTGATTGCACAAAGCAATGCAAATATGTAGACTGTCTGCTTTCACTTTCCTGCCCTGCTACACATGTGTTTTTTTTTTGTAGAAGAGTAAAAGCTGTATAGCAGTTTGCTTCTAGAGCAAAGCACAGTTGCTGAAAGTTGGAAACTGAAGATGTAATTGTCCAAAGGATATTGTCAGTGTTTTGGGGTCTGTTTGGCTAAGTTTTATTTAGTTTAAAAAATTTTTGTATTGTAGTACCCCAGAGTTAAGGGAGCACCACAACGAGCACAAGGACCCTTCCTGACTCAGAGACTCCAACTTTTTCTTTCCTCCTAGTTTCTCCTCCATCTCCCACCCCACCTGTTAAAGCTCTCAGACTCCTCCCTGTCTTTGTTTAATTTCATGCCTTCTGGTGTGGCGGGTAGAGCTAAGGCAGGACTCATCCTACCTAGAGGCACCCTCTGGGCTCAAAAGGCCCAATCCCTAGGTTGTGAGCAAGACCCTCCCTGCCCTATAAAGGCCAAGGGGTGGCTTCCGGGAAGTCGTTGGCTTGGCTGGCAGGGTGGAGGATGCGGGAGCACAGACAGGAAAAAGCCATACCTGTAGTGTGTCCATAGCTCTTCTGGTGTCACTTCCTCTAGTGCAGGCCCTTAGCAGCAGCAGTAGTTGGGTAGGAGCATGGTCCCTGACATGTGCGGCCCTCCAATCCTCAGCAGTGGCAGCAGGGACAGTCTTCTGGGACGGACTCAGGTGTACTACAGTAGAGTCAGTCCAGGAAGAAACAGTCACCCTGGACCACTTAATTCCACCCACCCAGTCCCTGCAGCAACACTGAAAGGAAGCCAGGTGGGAACACAGCTCCCCAGCCACTCTAATCAACACCCCCAGCAGCAGCATTCATTCCCGGCCATGGTGGTGAGTGGGCCAGTGCCAGATTCCATTGCTTGCACCACAGGCTCCAGGGAGTGGGAGGTGGGTTTAGGAAAGGAGGAAAATTAAAGGGTCAGAGCCCAAGTAAATTAAGGGTGGGCCATGTGCCTGGGCTGGTTGTCCTGCATCACAGGTGCTGGTGGGAAAAAGAAGAAGGGGACAGAAAGCACAAGAGTGGGTGGAGCACCCACACCAGAATAAACAGAGGAGTGCCGTGATTTAAAAGCCCAAGGGTAAAAAAGACAAAGAGTGGTGGGCTGATGGACCCTTATTGAAGGGAGGGAGCAGTCCAGGAAAACAGTGGGCTTGAAGCTTGTTCTACTTTGTCATCATTCTGCACCAAGGGCAGGGCAGGGAAAAAATGCCTCATCGAGCAACCCTGGGAGGGTGGGGGCTAACAGTGAGGGTACAGGCCCTCATAAATATTATGCAGTGGGCAGGGCAGGACCTCACACTACACCATGGATAGTGGCTCAATCAATATTCATGAGGGAGGTGGGACCAAGCCAGGGAGTCCCTTTGACCCAGGAACTGGGGTTGGTCAATGTTAATGAAGTAGGTTGGCTCTGTGGAGCTAGTACAAGCAGGGCAAGATCCTTAAATGTACAGCACCCACTGGGAGGGGAGGGGAACAGTCCGTGGCCCTACTGTTGGTTGCCCATTGTGTTTCATGGAGGAGTTCTTCACTGTCCAGCTAGAAGTGTTCCTCTTTGTGTTCTGTTCATCTAGAGGATGCCCCATATGGCCTATTTGTGAAAAGTGCTTGTAGGGTAAATTCCCACCTGTTGATCAGCTGGTGCATCGCAACGCCCAAGCTTGGTTCAACAGTTGTCTTGTCATCTTGGCCAAGTGTACACAGGACTTGGATTAAAATAGAATAATAGATAGTAGTATCTATTACAAGGTAGTAATCCATCTTGAGGTTTTGGGACTTGGAACCTCGAGAGTGAAGTTCGACAGGTTCTCAAAGTCCCCAAAACCTCAAGATGGGATTATAGTCTTGAAACAGATACTTATGTATCTGTTATTTTTAATATATGGATCCAATTTCATTTGGAAGCGGTGTTCAGCCGCTGTTGTGAGGACCTGCCAGGCTAACTGCTGCACTGTCTCGCCTTCTCTCACACACCGCAGACAGTTCTGTAAACCCTCCCACCTTCTCTTCTCCTCAGCACTCCTCTCGATCTGAAGTGCAAACAATTTGTTTGTTTTGAAAAAACAGCAGTCTTACCTTTTTACTTGTGGAAGAACACAGGATCAGCCAGATAATTTTATTTTGAGTAGGAAGATAAAAAAATGGGGAAGACTTTTGTTGATAATCTCTCACTAATCGAGAGATGGCCACCATATTTTTCAAAATGTTCTGCCCGCCTCTGTCATAAAAATTGACCAATCGGAGGCATGCTTAGATGATGTGGGGCCAGACAGCAACTTTCTGGGCTGTTATGTTGTTTGATACCAGTGTTAATACTATAGTTGAGCTGTGGAACTATAGTATTAACATTGATTGACAGTACCATTAACATTGATTGACACAGTACAATTAACACTGGAGGTGCAATGGTATTACCACATTTTTGTACGCTTTTTGAGTGTATTACATTCTTTATCCATATATTAAAAGGGGTTAACCCCCTGTTAATAGTTTGACCAAGTGTAGGTCCCAATTGTACTGTTTAGTTGCTTGTTCCATTATCCTGTTGTATTGTAGAAAACCAGTTATCTTGTTATTCTTTTATCTCTTGAAATAAAACTTTTACATCATGGTCCCTGAGTAAACTTCCTGCCTCTCCTTCCAGATTCCTCTGGCCTGTTCTGGAATTGTTAGAGAGTCATGAATCTCATTCCACTGGAACCTTCAGCCCCTACAGTATCAGTCTGTGCTTATCTGCACATTTAAAATTTTTTTTGTTACAGAATGCCTGATCATGACTTCCCACCACTACTTTTATAAATTGTTTTAGGGCGTTTATAGGAATTTTGTTTTTATAGTGCCTTCATTTACCCTAGGTATTTTGCAATCTGGGAGGCAGTATAGCATAGTAGTTAAGCACACTGAGCTGCAGTAATCCTGTCAGCACACTTTCAGCACAGAGTAACACCACCACTCATGATGTGACCTGGATTCCAAAATGAGCCTTGTTTGTTGGGGCCAGTCAAGGCAAGAAGGACTGAATGCCCCATAGGATTCCTCCTCCTCCTCCAGAAGGAGGGAGGGCAGTTAGCTCCCATGCTGTACTGCCAACTGGGTGACTGCAGTGGCAGTGCATCTGGAGAAGCATACTGGTTAGAGGAACACTGGCTGTGACATGCTTCATACGCTTGTGTCCATGGCGTGCACACTCTAGAAAGCCTGTGTCTTGGCAGATCAGTAAAATCCCTTAAATCCCCAGCCCTAGCAGAATGATGAACCAGCATCTCAACAACCCAGCACCAGCAATGTTGGCCCTCCGGATGTGGATCCTGATGTGTAGCAGGGAGGGTGAGCCTAGCTTCCCCTGCCATGAGGAAAGATGCCACGTAGAATTTGGAGTGATGTTAAGTTTGTGGGAAGCTGGGGGATGGGGTGGGGGCTGAACAGGAAGGATCAGGGCTGGTACCTAGGAACATAAATACAGTAACACTGAGCTGCAAACCTGAATACCTGGCTTTGAATCCAACAGTTACCACTTGCATACTGTGTGACCATAAGCAAGTTATTTAACTTCCTGTGCTCCCACAATGCAGTTGAAAATTAGCTTTAACCCAGTGTATGTTTCCTGGCCCCAAATAGTACAATAAAATAAAAGAGGGGAGATAGAGCAGTGTTGCCACTGTAGGCAGAGAAACACTGAGAAAGTGAGACTATGTGGCATGGGCTCAGGTTCACATTTCTGTGTTTATCCAATTGGGAGACTGAGATAGTAGTTACCTCAGTGAGTACATGGCAGCGGTGGGACTTGAACTTGGGGCTACAAGTTTTCAGTAGTGCACTTTAACCAGTAGGTCAAATGTTTGGTTTCACAGAGTATCTTTCATACATACAAACATTCCCATGGTGCTATAATATCAGTGGTGATGGGAACATTCCTTTTGCATTTTAGCTGTACAGGGAAGTTAAAACTGCAATGTGATAGGTTTTGCAGAGAGGTTAAATATGAAGTTGCTACTGGAATAATATTTTGTGTAGATCCAGAAAATATGTACTTTCCCTATGGTACTATGGTGTCCTGAATGTCTACAGGTCAGAGAATCAATGCAGTGTATTTTCCGTTATGAGCCCACATTTTCCTGTTAAAAATATACTTAACACCCTATAGGTTTAGGGCTTATTTCTACCTGATTTTTGTGGCATGAGTGCATAAATGTGGTTCCAGTGTAACTGCTCCTTTCCACAGAATTCACAAAGGCGTATTTGTGCATCTGCAGCATACGTTACATTTACTTTCGCTGTGCTAAAGTGTGCAAATTATGCAAATGTCCAATATTTTTCAGCATTGTACAAAATGTAGAGGAGAATTATGGTAGCAAACATTTGGGTAGCAGCCAAAGTTACCAGGTTTAAAACCAGTATTTTGTGCAATTTCAGAAAATATATATTTTTCCTATATTATCATGGTGTCCTCAATGTCTATAAGCAGGAATCAATGCTGTGCATTTTCCATTATGAGCCCACATTTTTCCCTTTTAAAATACACTTACCCCATGCAGGTTTAGGGCTTATTTCTAGCAGATCTCTGTGGTAAAGGTACATAAATGTGGTACCATTGTAACTAATGCTCTCCTAGAATGCAAAAATAGGGTGTTTATGTACTGCCACTCATTTTTATTTTGTGCTCTTTTGTCCCCCACCGTGCAGTACCTCTGTCGTCATGGACCCCACTCTGCTTCACATCGGTCGCCCTCCTCGATACCCCTGGCTTCCTCCAGGGCAGGGCCACAGAACTCGGCTCCCCATTAAGTGCTGTGGATACCTGGATATGTTGAGGAGTCAGCCTGAAGCAATGGAAGCAAGGACAGACTTCATCTAGGCATTGGCGGTAGGAGTTTTCTCCCTTAGGGGCGGGGACATGCAATGACATGCTGTGTCCACCCCACCCCTGACACTTGCTGGCATCTGGTTGCTGCGGTATCCCCAGCCTCCGCCAGGGGTCCATTGAGTACTAGATACACTCCCACCCTGCTCCCGGAGAAGGAGAGCAGTCCACAGGATGTTTCATCCTTCTCTCACAGCCGCCTTCCGCAACCTGGGTCCATTCTGAACCTGGCCGCCGACATTGCAAGTGGAAATCCAACCACTGTGTGGACAGGCGAGCTCTGTACCTGCCACTCATGTTACTCTGGCATCTGCTTTGATAAAATGTGAACATTATGCAAATTTCTATTATTTTTCATAGTTGTAAAAATATTATTTATTATTTATTTATTTGCTTTTGTTAATTAATGGGTAGAAAACATTTAGTTAGTCAGCTATGTCACCCAAGCTTAAAACCAGTATTTTATGTAGTTTCAGACAATAAATACTTTTTTATGATGACATGGTGTTCTGGGCTTCTACAGGCTAGAGAAGCAATGCTGTGCATTTTTCATTATGGACCCGCTTTTTAGCGTTGTTTTAAATTGTTTTAAACCAGTTTTGCACCTTATACTGCTTAATAGATAGCACTGGGGCTCATAAATACAAACTATTAACACAGTTTACTAAGTTTGAAGCTGAATGTTCCCACGACCTCTGTGTGCAGTACTTCGGGTCATAGGACCCATAAAGCTCACACTACAGCAGGAACTACTCTAAAAGCAACTGAAAGTGTGGGTCTGCATAGGGCTGTTATACACACTGGAAAAATATACCATTTCTAAGTTGTGAACTGTTTTTCTTCTGTTATTTAAACTGTTTGTGTGGAGCCCTGTAATTCCAAACAGGAAACAGGAAGAGGGTAGGGTGTCACACAGGGACAGTGAACACCCTACTAAAAGCACTTTTAGCATTGTTTTAAATTGTTTTAAACCAGTTTTGCACCTTATACTGCTTAATAGATAGCACTGGGGCTCATAAATACAAACTATTAACACAGTTTACTAAGTTTGAAACGCGAGTGTTCCCATAACCTCTGTGCAGTACTTCCAGGTCATAGGACCCATAAAGCTCACACTACAACGAGCAGGGTGAGCGTGGTGCAGGCACGCGTGTCACCATAGCATGGACGCAGCACAGAGACATGCCATTGCTGCCGCGGTCTGCTGTGTCCGCTGGGACCATAAGGACATAAGGCAAAATCAACAACTAATGTAGTAAGTACTAGTTTAGTATAAAACACAGCTCTATTCTGTAAGCAATACCAGATAAGATTACAAAATGGTTAAGACTAAAGCTAGAAAAATGTCATAGACCATGCATATCTTGCAAAATGTATACAGAAGAAGAAATAGTGGTGGAATTTACATGTGAGAAGTGCATACAGAATCAGGCCTTGCATACTGAAATAGAAATAATAAAAGGAGGATGGACAGTAGTAACCAAATAGAAACATTAGAAGTCCAGAGAGATCGGAGAATTAGAAGCTATATAGATTCATTCATGGTTGAGAATGATGTAGAGCTACTACACAAAGGGGCCCAAAAGAGTCCCAAACAGAGACACCACAAAAACATGGTGATAATAAATGCTCTACCAAAAGAGGAAATAAATCAGCTGTTAACGTATTATCCAGAAACAGAAAATAGATATAAGACATTGGATCCGGAAAGGCAAGCTACACACGAGTCCTTAGAAGAAAGTCATGATGGGGAGGGATTGAAGGTTAACCAAAGTCTAAAAGACTCTAGTTTAGGTCAAAATTATTACCAGATAAAAGGATAGACAAAGTACATAAGGAATCCAAACAGAGTAATGTTTACAAATATAAAAAAGCAATATCATCCAGAGTAGATTCCACAACAGAAAAAGAAATCACAACACAAATAAAACAAAAAGATATCCTAATAATAGGAGACTCCTAACTAGAGGAATTGATACAATAGTGTGTAAAACAGAAAAATGCACACTACTGTGAGCTCGCTACTTGGGTAAAAATCTCAGACATTGGTTACTTATTAGATAGCTTGATGAAAGGACTACAAGACCCTTTAATCATAATTCATGTCGGTGTAAACGATGTGGGGCTAGTAGTATAGATGACATCATACAAGATTATCAACACATTGTAAATACAATGAAAAATAAAGGATGAGATATAATTATTTCAGGTCTAATCCCATGCCATGGGAGACATGAATTTAAAAACTCAGGCATTGAGATACTTAATATGAAACTGAGAACCCTTTGTAGGTATAATCATATTGGATTTATGGACAATTCAGTGACCTTTGGGAAAAACACTTTTTAAAAGTGATGGATTACACTTAAATAAAACAGGTATCAGAATTCTGAGTATGAAAATAAACAATGTTGTCTCTTTTCATTTAAACTGGAGGAAGGGAGAGAGACTCACAACTTAACATTTACAACTATGGACCTCAAAGAGGGATGGAACTGCATTTTATTAAATGCACGTAGTCTAACAAACAAATTTGAGGAACTACAATGCTTATTATAGGAAAACAACATACAAATTGCACTAATAACTGAGACTTGGTGGACTACCAAGATAGATGGGATAAAGAAATAACCGGTTACAAACTATACTACCTATCAAGGGAATCAAGGAAAGGAGGGGGTATAGCTATATACATAGAAAATCTTATACAATGTGAGGAAATAACTAGAGCTAAAGATGGCCTGGAAATGGTGTGGTTAAAACTCATACCCAGGGACAAACAAAAATTAAATTAGGTCTGGTTTATAGACCCCCCCAATGAGCCCAGATGGAGAACTAGAATTATTAAAAGTCATCAATAACCCAGATCCGCAGAAAGAATAATATTGACTGGGATTTTAATTTCCCAGACATAAACTGGAAAAACTTGAAGGTACAAACAAAAGAAGTACACAATTTTGAGGCTCTAAATCAAGTAGGGCTTGTTCAGCTTGTTCTTGAAAACGCCTAGGGAAATAACACTTTAGACTTGATTTTAACTAATATGGGACAGACAATACAAAATGTGCACACTAGTAACCCTTTGGGAAATAGTGACCATCAGTCAGTCAAGTTCCTAATTAAAGATGCACCAAATACTGTTAGGAAGGAAAAACTACAGTTCTAAACTTTAAAAGGCTGACTTTCCTGCTACGAGGAAATACCTCACAAATTGGGATTGGCAGAAAGAACTCGGAAATTACACAGCTCATAAAATGTGGGACTCTTGGTCAATGTACTACACAAAACTATAAACATATGTATACCAAAGTACCCTAAGTACTCAACAAACAAAAATATCCCTAAATGGCTAACTCAAGAATTAAAACATTGATAAATAAAAAAATGGTTCAAAAAGTTAAACATGAAATAAATAAACAATCTAACTTACAGTATAGAGAGTTTGTTAAAAAGTCAAATGGGAAATAAAAAGCAAAAAAGACTACGAATTAAAACTTGCATCACTTGTTAAGGACAACTATAAGACCTTTTATTCTTATATAAATAATAAACAACAAAAGAGTACTATTATTGGACCTTTTAAAAATAATGCAGGAGAAATACTTAGTAATAGAGACTGTGCAGAGTTACAAAATAAATATTTCTGCTATGTCTTTAATCCAGTTACTTTACTAAATACTACTCCCAATACTACTTCCAGACCAGGAGGATACAGATTAAACTACAAGATGTTCTAGATAAATTAAAACAGTACACATAAACAAATCACAAGGACCTGATGAAATTCATCCTAGGGTACTGTATGAATTGGCAGAACAACTTGCACCACCTCTAACCCACATATTCCAAAATCCCTAGATACAGGACAAGTACCACAAAATTGGCGAGAAGCAATGGTAGTTCCTATATACAAAAGCGGATCTAAATTGAGTTAAAAACTATCGAATCGATTAGTTTGACATTGGTCATGGGTAAGATGATGGAATCCATTCTAAAGAATTATATAGTTGAGTACCTTGAGGTTAACAAACTGCAGGACCCACTACAACATGAATTCCAAAACCGCTCCTGTCAGACAAATCTCTTTGACTTTTCTGAAAAGGTTGGGAAGGCATTAGATGCGGAAATTGTGTTGACGTTATTTTTTGGATTTTTCTAAAGCTTTGACAAACTCCACATCAAAATTAATACTTTCCTTAAACAGTATGCACTAGACACCAATATAATAAACTGGATAGATGCTTGGCTATGTGAAAGAAGACAAGAGTGATGATACAAGGAGAAAAATCAAACTGGGAGACTGTGACTAGTGGGGTCCCCAGGGATCGGTACTTGGACCCTGCCTTTTAACATCTACATAACCTCCTTGAAACTGGAAAATAAAGATATTTGGTTGACAAAATTTGGATGATTGCAGAATTGGTGCAACAACCAATACAGTAAAAACCAGCAGGATCTACAAGAAGCACTAAATTACATACATCATTGGACTGTAAAGAGTAAACTTGAATTAAATAAAACAAATGTATAACTATGCATTTGGGTAAAGTAAAATATCAGCCCTCTGCCCTACAAATTGGATAATACTGTACTCAATAAAATGGAAGAGGAAAGGGATTTGGGGTAACATTTAGTTCAGACTTAAAATTTAGTACACATTGTAACAAAGTAATAAGAAAGGAAATCAAATTTTGAATTGTATTCTGAGACACATCTCAAGTAGCGATAGGAAGGTGTTAATCCCTCTTTATGGTGCTCTGGTTAGACCAAACCTGGAGTACTGTGCTCAGGTCTGGGCACCTTATAAAAAAGCAGATATACATAATATTGAACGAATACAGAAAAGAGCGACTAAGTCAGTTGAAGGGTTGGAAAAGAAGACTTACCCTGAGAGATTAAGGAGCTGAATTTGTTTACCCTGGAGTATAGAAGAACTAGGGGAACTATTGTCTACTATACAGATGTATAAATGATGCTGTACTCTTGCCAGAACTTGACTAGTCTGGAGGAAATCAAGATACAACCCAGGGGGCACCTCTTCCAGTTTGAAACACAAAAATGGCAGACTTTATCACAAAATATTGGTTCAGCAACAGAGTGTGGTAGGATGGAATTCTCTGCCTAGGGAAGTGGTGTCTAGTACAAATATGGACCCTTTAAAACAAACTCGATAACTTCCTTTTGGATAGAATAGATAAACAGTTATAAATAATAAGGCAAGCATTATGGACGAAAGTCTACCTAGCTTGAAATCACCTATGAACACCTATAAACCTAAATATATACCCTGCAGATTAAACTTAGCACTTTAGGGCCTATTTCTGCCAGCCATCTTGGTAAAGGTACAGATGTGTGACACCTCTGGAAGGAGTATACTCTATAGAATTCCAAATGCATAGTTTTGTATTGATTCTTCTGTACATTACTGTATTAGAACTCTAGAACGGAAGAGTATTTGTTTGTGACAACTACAATTGGAATGAAATGTATACTATAGGGCCCAATTCACAAAGCCCCTAGAAAGACACAAGGTGCCTGTATCAACCATAATGATGCAAGTGGCACCTTGCGCCAAAAGATATTCAGAAATGTAGCCTGCATCAAATGCAGGCTGCATGCGCTAAAGAGAGCTTGCACCAGCCTTGCACCACATAATGTGCTGTGGCATGGCACTAGGGGGCTTGTGGCAGATGCAGGCTGCCATATCCCCTGTTTTAGGTATTCATAAAACCCTCCCAGATGGCAACATTCTAAGCACCCCAGCCTAAGGGTATTTAGATGTGTTCTCTGGGAGGGTTTTGACATTTGCGTAATGTACACGGTCCCCACTCCAGCCATGGTCCCTGTTTCAAAGTAATGAAAACCCCTGGTGGTCTAATGGACACTCAATGTACTGTATATAGTCTGTTAATTGACAGCTCAGTCAGTGCCAGGTCATGGTGGAGAGTGTAGGGCTGCGCCAGGTGCTGGCTCTGAAATGGGACAGAGGAAGCAGGGTCGTGGCAAGCCCGGCGGGTGGGGGGTCAACTGGACCACCAGGTTGGAGGTGTATAGGAAATGGGGACTGGGACTCATGGGGCCCACTGGACCACCAGGAATGTTATTATTGATTTAATAAATGGGATTGGGGCTGATTGGTGGTCTGCTAGATCACTGGGGATTTTTATTTATTAACCGGATTGGGGCTGGGGACACGATAGCCACCAGGGACTGCTGTCCATGGTGCTATTGTTACGTCACTTGCAGCACACCTTTCCAATGTGCCATCTGTTTGGCACAGGCCAGGTTGCTGCAAGCTATAGGACTTTGCTGCCAGGACCCTACTGATAGTGAATCAGGCACAGGATCCCCAACGCACCTGGTTGGTGCAAGCTGCCTTTGGCACAGCTTGTGCTGACCTGTGTTAATCGGCCCATAGTATTTTCAGTTTCTTTAGCACTATATTTATTCAAATTATCCTTCACAGTTGCATGTATTTGTTTAGGTTTAGCAGAGGTCAACTTGGAATTTGGACATTTTGTCCAGTTTTTGGAAACATATGTACAACCCAGTACAAGAGATGTAAGGTGGGTAACCTAAAATGCTGCAAATTAGCTTTGGACACTCATTATTAATGCAAGAATTATTTTAAATAGATATACAAATATATACTGACTGTCATTCTTAATAGACAGGTCTGGTGCTGTAGATTTCAGAGATATAAGTTTTGTATGGTTATTTATTCTGTCAGCTTTTATCCTGCCCATCAAACTGTTTCATCCAAAATAAAAATGGTGAAATTAATATAAACAGTATACACCTGGCAAATCTTGGCCAGTGGGAATAATTTACAAACTTTTGCATAATTAGTTAGCCTTCTGGCAGGAGAATTTAAAATACATAGGCCCAGATATTCAAAGAGGTCATGCATGGCGCAACAGGGTTGCACCATATGCAACCCCCAATGCGCCCTGGAGTGATATTCAAAGGGCAGGTTGTGCGGCGCAACTCCCAATGTGCCAGGGCTCATTGGTAATGTTTGTGGTCCAGATGCAGGGCATGCCCATGCATATGCAGCACATCCTGATATTCAGCCAGGATATGCGGCACATATGCTGGTGCAACCCCTACATGTGCTGCACACTGGTGCTCAAAGTTGAGCCAAAATTTAAAGGCTCAAATGCTGGCCACCCACAGATGGGTGGCTGTATTGCAAGGTGCAACACAACAGCTGCCAGCCATAGGTGGCCACCAGCCCAGCAGGAACACTGTCCACAAGCACCAGGACCCTCCATGGTAGTCCAGTGGACCCCTCCTCCCTGTATGCCTGATCACAGGCTGATGTAATAATAAATTTTAACCTGGTGGTCTAGTGGTTCCTCCCTGTATGCCTGATAGTGGGCTGTTGTAATGTCAAATATTAGCCTGGTGGTTCAGTGTACCCCTTCCCCACCCACCCACCCACAGAGGACCCCTGGCCACCCATCACCACCCCATCATAGGCGGGTGGCAGCACCCTGCCCACATGCCACCCAGCCACCCACCAAATGACAGCTTATAGTATGATCTGTATCGCCATTGATCCACAGTGTGGACCAATGGGCTTGCAGACCATACTGCACCACACAGGAACAGATATGTGAATGAACCATGCAAATGGCCCCATTTGCACCTTGCATATATTATGGCCTCATTTGCATGCCCCCAGATATCACTGGTGCTGCGCCTAGTGCAACTGCACTTGCACTGGCGCATCCGTGTGCTCCCTCTCTGTGGCTTGCACTGGTGCAGTGCCACTGTGCCATGTGCAGTATGTGTGACAGCCTTGCTTTATCAATGGTGCTGTGCCATGGCGCATCACCATTGAATATCGCCTGGTCCTGGCCCCAGCACAGCAAAGTTCCGATGTGCCCAGGCTTGCCTCTGCCTGGCGAGTCTGAATATCTGGGCCATAGCATTTATATGTAACCTGATTTTACTTAGAAAAATAACTATAAAGAAGTCAAAGATACATGTAGCCATTTTTTTCACCTGGTATTTGTTAGAAATTAGAGTACCACTGCTGTAACATGTTTTTGCCTATGCAAGATTTTTTTTTTTTTATATAGTAAAGGCATTGAGAAGTTTAGCAACATATACCCAAGATAAAGCTGTCACAGTTCAGTAGTTGGACACTTTAATTGCTATATATTCCTGGAATATTGAAGGTATGTCAGCAAAGTTGGTGGATAAGGAAGTTACTGGGTTTAATCATAAGGCAGATATAATCTTATTATTGGAAACATGGTGGACAGATGAAACTGCACCACTTCTACCAGATTTGGAGGATTTGCATTTCCTGCACAGAAAGACAAGAATTGTGGTAGACCTGGGTGGGGGAATTAATAACCTTAGTTAAAATTACATTAAATCTGAGGGTGACTAAACTGGATTTTAATTACATATATTTTACCTTTATTAATACAAAGTAATGAGGATGTTATGATAATTTTAAACGTATAGTATATATCCCACCTTTTGGGAATCTATACTTAATGAAGGTTTCTGAGAAATATATTGAATATCCAATAATCTTGTTGGGAGATCTTAAAGCAAGGATTTATAAAAGTCTCTGATAGGGCCCAATGAAAATGAACTAATAGCAGAGATAAATGTAATCAATCAAAATATTAGTTCTTCTCGAATATCTAAGGATAGGCTAACTAACGCCTGGTCATATATTATTTTATCATTATTTTATTTATTTATTTACAAAATGTTTCACTAGGAAAGATAACATGAGCTGACAAGCAGCTCGCTTCCAGAATTTCCTGGGTGGGGGGTGTTACAATGGTGTGGAGAGGCAAACATAAAGCAGACATCAGACAAACCAGTGCAAATTTTTACATTACAGAGTAGATGACTACAACACAGTAACAATGATCTAATGAAAACAAAATAATCAGAGAAGTGCCAAGAGTTGTGGGCAGGGCTTTGTAAGTGCTAGTGTAAGATCAGAGAGAAGGGAAGGCGGGAGGGTAGGGAGAGGGAAAGGTAGCCAGGACCAAGAACCCCACCCCTTGAGGGTGCTAGGAACCCTGCAAGGAGAGGCAGGACCATACAGGAAAAATAAGAGGGAGAGAAGGAGAGATGGGGAGAACAAGGGAAAGTTAACTAGGTAAGGGAGAGTGAAGAACTGAGGGGAGAAGTAGGCACAGAATGCAGTTGTGATAAAGAGGGAGGGAAATGTTGAGATTTGAAGATAGGCAATGAAGGGCAATTGAGAGTCAAATAGATGTTCGATATGGGTGAGAATAGTGGATCAGCATCTGAGCTAGAAAGGAGTGCAGGTGAAGGATGCTGAGGGAGAAGGTGAAATAGGACTAGGTGTAGCAAAATTTAAGGATGGATAGGAGGCTAGGCAGATTGAGTAAAGGATTGAAGGGATGATTCAATGTACAGGTTGGTAGATTAAGGGTTGGGGAGGAGGTGGAGATAGGAGTAGATGAGTGACAGAGGGAAGAAGGGTGCTGGGGTAGGGAGAGTGAGGAGGGATAGGGACTGTTGGAAGGACAGATATGTGGAGGGAGAGGGGGCAATGGAGGTGGCAAAGGGGGTTAGAAGCAAGTGCAGTTAGGGGAGTAGAAGTTGGAGGGCTAGGTGGATGGAAGAAGAAGAAGAGAGTCTGATCGGTGGAGGAAGCGAGTTCCAGAGTTTAGGAAGCAGAAGCAGAAAGCTTCCTGACCTATGGAAGTGTGGCAATGGGGATGGCAAGAGTGCAGGAATCGGAGGACCTAAGAGGGAGAGAGAAGGGGGCAGAGAGAGAGAGAGAGATAGGAGGAGAGGTAACAGGAGGGACCCAAACAGAATTTGGAAGTGAACTTAGCGCAATGCAAGATGCACCGCACTCCAGGGAAGGCAGAGCTAGAGAGTGGTATAGGATGCAGTGATGAGTATGGGGAGAATCAAGGGCAAAGTGACAAAAAGTATTGAAGAGGGAGTCCAGTCTTGCAAAGGAAGACTTGGGAGAAGCACTTGTCGATAATGTCACTATAGTCAATTATGGGAAGTATCATTTTCTGAACAAGTTCATGCCTAACTGGTAGTGGTAATGAACTGCAGTTTCTGTAAAGGGCGTGAGCCTGGGGCACAATTTTGCAGAATGGCATCAATATGAACAGAAAAGTTAAGATGTTGGTCAAGCCAGACTCCTAAATATTTAAAAGAGGTATAGTCCTCTAATATTGTCCTGTCAATGGTGTGGGGGGAAGCTTGAGAGAGTCTCTGTCTAGTGACAATGGTCTTGGCTTGAGAAGAGTTGATGAGAACTTAGCCAGCTTTGAACATTATTGAAGTCAAGTTGAAGTCCGGTAGTCACATCAGAGGGTGAGTGGCCAGAGGTGAACAGAACTGTGTCAGCCAGCATACATATGGATCAGGGACTAGGAGCAGGCTGATGGTAGGTCATTTAGGAAAATGGAGAACAGAAGTGGACCAAGAATGGAGCCTTGAGGCACATCAGCAGAGATTTGTAATGGAGGGGACGTTGAGTCAGCAATTCTGACAGATTGAGTTCTACCTACCAGTTAGGATCTGAACCAGTCACAGGCAGGCTGAGACAGGCCAGCTAATGAGAGGGTATTGAGAAGGAGGGAGTGAGAGACAGTGTCAAAAGTCTTAGCAAGGTTGACAAAGATGGCAGACGTAATGTGGCCTTCATCCATGGTAGAATGGATAGAGTCCGTGGGTCAGAGAAGAGAGGTGGTTATGGAGTGGTTCTTCCGAACCCAGACTGAAAGGGAGTGAAGAAGGAGGAGGAGTCATCAAGAAAGCAGGATAGCAGAGAGAGAATGAGGTGTTCCTGTAACTTAGCCAGAGGAGACAGTAGTGAAATTGGACAGTAGTTTCCTGGAGAGGAGAGATCACCACCCTCAGGAAGAGGAAGGACAGTTGCATGTTTCAGACAGCTGGAAGTTGCAGTGTGGAAAGACAGGTTGAGAAGATCAGACAGCAGGAGGGACATAGCATGAGCAGTTAGTAGAGCAGCTTTGGGTCGAGGCCATCAGGAGAGGTTCCCTTAGAGGTGTTGAGGAGAGGAGAGCTTTATGGGTGTCACTTGGAGTGACTGGTGAAAAGAAAAGCTAAAGGTAATTTGTGGTGCTGGGAGTGGATGATAGGGTAGGGTGGGGAAGAAGGGAGGACTGGAAGGGAGGCATCAGGGGTAGAGGTGCAGGAAGTAAGTAAGAGTTAAATTCAGGAGATACCAGTGAATGATCAGCAATGCAATGGTTGTTAATTTTAAGTAATGGAAGAAGAGGCTTAGTTTGAAGCAGAAAAGTGAGTAGACTACTTTTCAAAATTTTGTTGGGTTATTTATATTTGTGTTAAAGGTGGACTGGACATATTCTGATTTGGCCTGCCAGATGGCTTTTGTACAGGCATTTCTGAGGGTAAGGTTGTTATATAGGGTGCAAATTTTGTGGATTTTAGAGTTTTCCAAGCTAAATCACGCTTTGCTGTAAGGCCAAGAGCTCAGGGGTGACCCAGGGAAGGTGAATTCCATGAACTCTGACTTGCTTAAGAGGAGCATGTTTATTCCAGGTAGAGAGAAAGTTGTCTCTGAAATAAGCAAAAGCAACATCAATAGATTTAGCAGAGTCTATAGGGGCCCAGTCAATGAGGGATAGGTCCTCGTAGTGCAGCAGGGTCAAAAGTTTTGTAGGATCGGATAGTTAGCAGTTTGGGAGGGGCCTTAGGTCATTGGTTTTTCCTGACTAGGCAGATCATATGATGCTCACTAAGAGCATCAGGCAGTAGGCAGACTAGATCACCCTGTGGTGTGAGGTGAGTGCCCAGTCCAGGAGAGTGTAGTTTGGGAATTTATGGTTTTGGTGGGTGGGGTCCAAAATAAGCTGAGATAGGTGAAGGCAGCTAAGTCAGTGCGAGCTTTTATGTTGGGAGGGAGACAACCAATCTAGATTAAGACCACCTAGGAGGTAGAGCTCACCAGAAGAGGTAAGGGACCCAATGGAGGTGATTAGTTCAGTGGCAATGGAGTAGTGTAGACCAGGGTGGCAGTTCATACCTGCAATGAATATAGGGGCTGAGAAGGGTAGAGAGAGCCTAAGGATAAGGGCTTCATAGCTCTTGGGAACTGAGGCTGATAGGATGGTTGTGGTTTGAGAGAGGTAGAGAGTATATAGCGACACCCCACCCCTGTTAGTTCGGTCCCGCATGCAACAGCATAACCAGGGATTGTGATGGATGCATCAGGGACCTTATTCATAAGCCAGGTCTCAGTTACTATAAGTAAATCTGGATGCATGGCCACTATTAAAGGGTGCAGCAGGTCAAGTTTGGGAGTAGACTCTGAATGTTAAGGTGGAAGATCTTTAGCCTCCGGGGAGGGTATTCAGGTAGGAGAGGAAGGTAGGGGAAAACGGTGGAAGGGAGGGAGTATTAATGAGCGGGATGCCAGGGTTGGTTTATATCACCTGCTGAGAGTAATAAGAGAGAGATTATGATGAAGTAGAGCGTGGTACTCTTAAACCAGGATTGATTAGACATTAATGGAATGTATGAAAACTAACAATTTTTGTATATTAAATGGAAGAACAAAAGAGGATAATTGTGGCAATTATTGATTTCTGGGACCCTTAGGCTCATCAATTATAGATCATGCCTGGGTGAACTTAGCAGCTATCAAATTAGTAAGTAACTTAAAATAATTGAGAGACCAGAATCTGCACACTTATCACTTAAACGTCAACTGAGTCCCCATTTGCTGTAGATACTAAAATTAATTACAATAATAGACCAAAAGATAGGGAGATAATCATATCTCTTAGGATTAAATGGGACAACCACAGAATCCTGGATATGACAGAAATATTTAGTTCAGACTACTTGACTCACTTAAAAGTATGATATTCTTAACGGATCAGGTTTTTCAAACAAGCAAAAATGAGAGGAAATACACAATTATATAGACCACTATTTAGTCAAAATTATCAAAAACTTCTACAGGGTTCTTCATGGTACAATAATATATGTAAGCAGGCTAAATTACAACTGAATAAAAAGATTAGGATATACAGAAGAAATACACAACAAAGGACTTTAAAATTACTGAATAAATTCCAGAAAGAATATTAGTGCATACTAGAAAAGAGAGAAAGAACTCCAGATGGTATGTGGTCTAAATTAAGGAAAGCAATATTAAATAAGTACGTGAAGCATTTCTGGGAACTAGTTTCCAAGGTTCATGGTCAGTTTGCTAGGAAGATACAAACCAGAATTACCCCAGAGATGTGGAAATCTAGATTTAGTATTTGCCATATTGGTCCTTTCTTGTTGTTACATCTATGTTGGTCCATTAAGGTATCAAATCATTTGCTTCTGGACCCAGAGATGTGGGAAATTCATTGCAGCAACATATATTTTGATCCTCAGCTGAACCTTTTATAAGGAAACCTGTTAGTACTAGATTGTATTCTCCTATGCCATTATATATTAGCAATCAAGAAACTATGATGGCCTTGAACAAAATGGCCTTAAATAAAGCGCCTGGACTAGGTAGTATAACAGTAGAAGTATATAGATATTTTCAGGATTGGTGGTTGCCTCTTTTTCACTAGAGTTTTAATTATTACACCCAGGGGAAGCATTTCCTGAATCTTGAAAGGAAGGTTAATTTGCTCAATATTTAAAAAGAGGTAACATGAATGACTCCTTTATGTATAGACTGATAAGTTTATTAGACACTTACCAATAACTTTTACAAGAATAATATTACAAAGGCTGGAAGATTGGTCCTCTGAAAATAACATAGTAAATAAATGCCAATATGACGCCAGACAATCAAGGTGAACAATACAACATAGTTTTGTTTTAATGCATTTATTATGGAAGTATGTTAAAATTTAAAAAGCAAATTATATTGCTGTTTTATAGATTTAAAAATGGTAAATTGTACTCATCTGTGGACAAATTACAATTTTGCAGATGGATCCTACCTTATTAGATACACTTATCAGACTATATCAAGATACATGGCTGAGGAGTAAATTTAATCAGGATGGAAATTTAACTACACAAATTAAAATGAATCATGGAGTAAGGCAAGGCTGCATTATTGCCCCATGTTATTTAATATTTATATAAATTCTTTAATATATAACTCAGAACATTCTGACTTCAATTCCCCAAAATGGTAGCATCAAAATCTCTTGCCTCGGCTATGCTAATGATTTGCTCTCATTTCCGCTTCACTATTAGGCCTACAGCAAAGATAACTCTAATTTGCTTCTCATAGAGATGATGACTTAACCATAAATAAAGAGAAAACAAATCTAGTAATATTTGAAACAGAAAGAAAAGTGTTTTGAGTCTTACTTACTGAAGGTGAGAAAATAAAGATGGTAAAATATTATGATTACTTGAAATCTGATTTACAGAAAATTTACTATTGAACCAACATGTTCATACTCAAAAACAAAGCTTTAACTGCCTTTCTTTAAAACAACTGGTTATTGAAAATTTTCTTGTAACACTGAACACATATATAAGTACCTACTCAAACTATTTGCAAAGACGAATAAATGAAAGAAAAACAAAAAAATACAAGAAGAAAAATAAACATACTATCACTGACAATTAAACTTAACAATTTATCAGTAGTAAGGAATGAATAACTCTGATCCTCCCCCAACTGTTATTCCACCCTACAATTAAATATCATCAGATAAGTAGTATTCACAATAACTAAAAGGGGATAGTATTGCATCCCACACTACTGACTTCCCAAATCCTAAGGGGTTGGGGCTAGTGATCCAACTTTACAGCAAACAGGAGATATGGGGGTGTAAGGAGACATGTAATATAAGGGCAGAGATATGGTACCAGGATCTTGCTGGTCCCTAACCCTGCTCAGCTTAGTATATCAATGATAGTTTTGTTCTGCTTGTCTGCCAAGTAATAGAAAAATTGAAACCAATGGCTGGTATATTTCTCTTTTGCAACTGCATCTTAGCTGTGAGATCTTCCATCTCCATCATTCGCAGGCAGTTGGCCATCCATGATTCCAGTGAAGGTACTACCGAGTCAACCACCTTTGGGTGATGGCCTTCAAGGCCACGCCACAAAGATATTAAAAGATATACAGTAACTGCGCCTTAGTACATGTCATATCAGGTGGCAGCCCCAATACCCATATCTGGAATTCTAGAGGAATTCCACCGCGACTATTTTCTCCATCACCTGTCCCACAACTTTCCAATAAGATTGTAGCAAATGGCCTATCCAAAAATATGGTGTGTACCCAAGCCCTTACAGCCCCTCCAACACTTCTCAGACAGGTGTGTTTCAAAGTGTTTTGTAACCACAGAGGTCCAAAAGTACCTGGCTGCCACTCACCATCTAAAGTCCCTCCAAGATGGAGATGCCTATGGGGAGAATATACCATGCCAAACCTTTGTCCATTCCTCCTGCATCAATACCACTTGTGCTTCCTGATGCCATTTGATCTGTACTGGTCCACTGCTGCCTCATTAGTACTCATCAAGAGGCAAACAATCTGTGACACTCTACCTTTAATATCAGGGATTCAGCCAGGAGACCAAAAGTTATTTTACTGGATTAGGGATATCATTGAAAAGATCTATGTGTTCAGTCCCTATATAATGTCTAAAACTGCAAGAAACTAAAAACGTCCTTCTGGGGTAGTTGGAATAAGGTAGCCCTCCAATTTGAATGGAAAAATCTATACATGCCCATAGTGGGGTATGTCTTGTTAGATTACTTGGGAGTTTATATTTTTACATATCTCTATCCAGATCTTTTTAAATTCACTGCCCATAGACTACCTGTGGTCCATAGCTTAATATTAGTTTCATCCATAAATAATAAATCTCCTTTGTAAGCTAACCCTCTAGATGATTTTTCTAGTAGACCCTACAGCAAGGAGGCATCAGTACACAAACGTGGATGAAATGTTGTAGTTGGGTCACCCAATAATATACTTTGAAATCTGGGAAAGCCCCCATTTTTAGGAGCAATCAAAATGGACCATTTAATCATGGGTCTCTTTCCTCCATATAACTTTAGCTAGAGGGACTTAAGAGATTTCCAGAGCCACCTGGTGGAACTACTGGGACCACTGAGACAATAAACAGGAATCTAAGTAGTAGGTTCATCTGAACTGTTTCTATTTTCCCAAAGAGGATAAAGGAAGTTCCTTCCACCTTTGCAGTCTACCTGGGCTTCCTGCAACATTTTAAGATAGTTGGTCGGGTATATTTTGGAGATATCCCTAGGCACCCAAATACTTAGATACCTAAACCCTTTGTTTGCCCACTTGAGCCCACCCAGTGCGGTTGGTAATGGGCCTGAATAAGGGCCTAATGGGAGCAATTCCATTTTGGTCTCATTAACTTTGAAACCAGATATTGTTCCATAGTCTTGGTCAAATGGTTGGTTCAAATAATAGGATCTTATACTCATCATCATCATCAAATGTTTATTGTGTGGCTAAAAGCCTTACAATGACAAATACAGCACATTAAAAATACAAATACAGAATGTTTTTAAGAGGACATTAAATATAATTACATAATAAGTTACAGTGCAAACTGAAGCCTTATAATATGTCTAAAATCAGAAAGCTAGCTACTTGCATACTATGTTTATCTTCCTTCTGATTTTATATGCTAGTAAAAACTTGGCAAGTTGTTCAACTGACCAAACATCTTTGGTATGGAACAGGATATTAGTTAATACATTTTATCTGTTGGATACATCTCATTTAAAAAGGGCATAACAAATATGCCTTTATGTCTGATACCAGGTACAAAACCATAATTCATGTAGCTGTTTCTCACTCCACTAGCACAATCACAATTCCCCGGAGATACATCCTTTGTTTTATATCGATAAAGTAAGACATTACTTTTGCTTGTTCGAACTTGTAACTTGAGAATATAGCTCTCATCCTACTGTCTGTCAGAATTTCTAAATAAGGTTTCAAACCAAAATAACAATTGTTTTCTGAGAACCAAATGTGAACACTTAATTGTACATCTTTAGTGATCCAGTTGTTTACAATTTTCTTTGTAATATATGCTTTGTATTTTAAGCTAAGGAATATCCCTTTTCTGTTACCCTTTTAAGATTATTCAATTTATTTTCGCCATTATTTTCATTAGATTTGTGTACCATAGCTTCTGTATAATACTTATGTTATACCACTTTTCTTTCTCCCTTAAAGCTATAAATGCCAAGGATGTTTCTTCCTTTCTACTCAGGGTGATCCAATAGTTTAACTTCCTGGTTTCTATTAGAGCTTCCAGATTATTCAGTCCTAATTCTGATCTCAAGTAAAGGTGGGACATGAGTGTCCAACCTGTAATAATGTGCGTAAATATTTGTATAAAGGAACAAGTACTTTATTTAAATTGTTTATGTCCCATATTTCAGAATCATAAAGTAGTTGAGAATCAAATTTTGCTTTTATAACTTGTATCAGGGGTTTTGGAGTTATCCCACCATATTTTATATTGAAATGGACAAGCCCCAGCATTGTACTTTTTAACTTATCTGTCAGAATTTGAGAATGTTGCATCCAATTAGTATGTTCTTGAAAGTAAACTCCTAAATAAGTATACCCTTTAACCCTTTCCACCCTCTCCTTCCCTAATGTCCAAAATGTAGAACATTTCTTATGTCCTTTGAAAAATGTAAAACCTTTGTTTTGCTTATATTTATTTTGAGCTTTAATGTAGATGATTCTCTAAAATGTAATCAATGTTTTTTGTAATCCTGTCTTTGATAATGAAAATAAAACTATGTCATCAGCATATGCTAATAATGGGCAATTACAAGAGTATATATTAGGTATATTAATACATTCTTTCTCGCCATCCTTTAACATCTGATCAATGTATAAAGAGAATAATAAAGGTGCAAGCACGAACCTTGTCTTACTCTCTGTTTATTTTAAAAGTGGGTAAAATGCCTCCTTTCTTACCTAATCTGACATAGCCCAATCAGCTGAATATAATTGGGAGATTATCGAGACCAAATTATAATCAATACCTCTTTCTAGTAGTGCTAACTAAAGTATTTCTTTGATATAAGATCAAATGCTGAAGAATAATCCACAAAATGTGCATACAAAGTTTGTCCCTTATTTTTACATATTTTATATTAAATGATGCAATACAAAGAGGTTATCTAATGTAGAAAACCGAGTCCTAAATCCGCATGATAATCTGGCCCAATCTTGCAGTTCTTTCAACTTTTTGCAATCTTTCTAGTATAACTCTAGAAAAATATTTTGAATTGACATCCAAAGACTAATTGGTCTATACATAGAAGGGTCCCTTGTACTACCCATTTTGTGGATTGGAACAATGGTAGCACCTCCAGGAGTCTGGTAAATTGTTTGAATAAATACATTTATTATAGTAATCTGTCAAAAATCTACACCAGAGAGTGGGGAGGAGAGAAATACCTGAGCAGGGATACCATCTGGTCCCGGGGCTTTCTGTTGCTTCAATAATGCTAGGGCATAGTAAACTTCATCCAGAATTATCTTTGGGAAGCTCAAATTCACCAATAAGACCACCTGTGTATGCTGGATTGTCATATCAAAAATAAACTGAAGATAAATAAAGGATCCACCTATCTTCTGTTATATAGGTATCTATTTCTGCTTTATAAGAGTTATTTCCTTAGCAACTAAAGTCCATAAAATTTTGTTATCATTTTGTTGTACTACTTTTAACATATCTCCCAGAGTTTATTATTATGTTCTGTTTTTTATTCTTTTTAATGAGCTCGTATTTTTTCCTGATTGAGTTTTTTTCAGATTTTGATTATTATGAGATAATCCATAAATTTTAAGTAAACCCTGATTTGTACTTTCATATGTTTGCACTCTTTATCAAACCAGTTATGTTCTATATGTTGTTTTATGTAGCATTCCAGAGCAGTTCTAATATCTGAAAATAGAGCATTTAAATATAAAGATAAAACATCCAGGTTATTACCTTGCAGGGTTTTATAGTCCAATTGGAGAAAGGATTCCTGAAGTATTTTTCAATTTTAGGCTTTGAGTTTTCTTGTGTCAGTGGCTCAGTAGGTAGCACACTCGGCCTGAGGCCGGGAGATCAGAGGGCTGTGGGTTTAGTTCCCACATCTGGCACTTGGGTTATTATCCCAGTACTGACACTGTAGTGCAGCATGAGAGGGTGCTGCACTTGAGGTGCCATCTTCGGATGAGACATTAAACTGAGGTCCCATCTGCCTGGATTGGTGGTAGTTCAGGTGGATATTAAAGATCCCATGGCACTTATCAAAAGAGTAGGGAATTTCCCGGTGTCCTGGCCAAATTTCCTCATTCACTAAAAATACCACCAACAGCTTAATCTGATTCAAGATCAGTTGACATTCATCTGTATCCTCCCCAGGTCATGCCTGAAAATAGGCAGGATTTGTCCAGTGCACTTACCCGGTCAACAAAAACTAAATTAAAAAATAAATAATTTGTTTGTTCATTCTAATTTCTGACATCAACATTGGAGGCACAGCTATATCCTCAGTTACACTGTTAGTATTGTTTAATTCTAATATTAATGGAAAGTGATCGCTTTCGATCTTATACATATTTTAATGTTTTCCAGTAATTTAATAATCCAGACCAGAGTATATAATCAACTACAGATGCACCCTGAGATGACACATAAGTACAGTGTCCTTCTTGATCCCCATCCAATCTGCCATTCAAAGGATATAGTAAAAATCCAACATGTAATCTATTAATTTACTACCATTATTGTTTATTTTTCATCCTTGGTATTTTTTATCAAACCACTATTTAAGGAAGAGATGACCAAATTATCAACCAAAACATCAAAAGTGCCAATACGTGCATTGAAGTTCCCAAGGACACATAATTTGGTCTTCAGGGTATCATGTATCAATCTCATTGCATCATAGGCAAGATTTTGCTATATATCCTCTGAATGATAATCTAAATTTTCAGGGGCATATAGCAGTTTAAAATTATTAGTAATCTTTCCCAATAGCCAGCTCAAATGCAATATAGTTGGAATGCTGATGTATTACTGTAACCCTGTTAAAGGTTCCCATTTTAACAAAACTGCCATACACTCAAGAAGGTCTTTCAAATTTTTTAATTTTGTGCCCTGTAAGGAGTAACATTGATAACCATTTAGCACAACTTGATCATTCTCACTGTGCCAAGTTTCTTGTAAACAAATCAAATCATGTTACTCAAGAAATTTCTTACAATCCAAATCCCTAATACTTGAAGACCTCCCAGCTATATTCCAGGAAATCAAAGAGATACCATTTACAGAATCACCATTCTCAGACACTGTACTTTTGTTCCTTTCAGAGTCAGTTTACATCATATCCAGCTATGGCAAGGAATCTATTATATGTTGGAACTGATATCCTATCAATTAATTCAGTATCTCCTCTCTGTTGGGTCAACTAGTAATTCATCAGCTTCCATTAAATTAAGTCCCAAGCCATCCAGTTTAACAGAGTGGTCCATGATCAGTTGTGCCAAGTCATTACAGGATACCCAGATATTAACCTGGCTATCTGTATGCGGTCTCATAGCAGGTATATGCCCATATTCATCTATTGGGATCCCCATAAAGTTTACAGAGGTCACTTAATGCCCTAGGCAGGGAATCTGAATTTTCATTCTGAAGATGGATAAACCAAATAAACACAATGTTTTACCTTCTTTAATCTTGACTGGTTCTTTATTAAATAATGATCTATTTGGGAATATGAGTATTACATCAGAGTCCTGTAATAAACTTATATTTATCCATATGTAATTGGCATCTCTTGGAGTCAAGAACATTATCTCTATAAGGGCAGCTCCTATTAGAGGGGTACTCTTGACAGCTACTATGTCTTCCTCTGTCAATTCAGTATCCAAATTATTACTAAGATATTGCAAAATCCCTTTTCATTGGCCAATGGGTCAAAAGTCCCCATTTAAATGGTCCATAAAGCCTAATTAGGGGATAATTATTTGTCCATTCCTCAAATGTTTTTCCTATTGTATTTGAAATTAAAGGTATGGCATTGTTTTTTGTTGGAAACCTTACTTGTGTTTTTCCTTATAATGTCCCTTGTATCCATTGCTTTAGTTTGTTTCTTTTTCAGTATTAGAAAGACAATCTAATTGGGAGGTAAGTTTAGTAACTTCTTTTCCCAATAAATCCAATGCTGTGAATATGTCCAGTTGCTTGTGATTATATTCTATCTTTCCTACAGTTTTAGATTTTTTTTTGTAGCAACTGCTCTGTTACCTGTGGATCATTAGTGTTAAATAAATCCTCTTTGTCATTCTGGATATTCACAAGTATCCTAATTTGGGTTCTTGATTAGGCTTCTAACGTGCTTGTTTCTTATTATTTATCCCCCATTTTGTTTTTGTAAACACTTTATCTCCAGTGTTTTTTTAATTTCAGATTATTAGATGATGTAGAAATACCATTGCACTGAAATGCAGTCTATTTCCTCATCAGTGATCTTATCAGTGTCAAGCTCAATTTCAGGGCTTGACACTGTATCTCTCTCATCATATTTTATATATGTAAACAAGCTGTCAATTTTGGATCTGTTTATAGCTATTTCTGTCCTCAGTGCTTCCATTATATTTTATTTAATCACCATTTGTTCCATAATTATTAAATGTGCATTGTATGGCATTTTAATAACTCTATCAAATCTTTATTTAGACAAGTGGGCTTAAAAGTTTCTTTTACTCCATGGTACTGACTCTGACTAGATCTATTGCTATCATTAGGAAAAAACTGACACCCCAGTATTTTCTTCTAAATATTTTAGACCCTCTAAAGTATGGTGGAGGTCTAGTATAATCTCACCCAATTTAGTATTGACATTTAAAGAAGTGTATTCTTCTTGTTCACCTCTCTCCACGGAGTAATGAATATCTTGTTCTGAACTATTATTCCAAAGTTTGGGGATTGTTCTTCAGTCAGACTATCTACCCTGCTTTTATCTTGAATAAAATAATTATTGGTTAGGTATCCTTGGGTTGCTGGACTTTAAAAGAAATGTTAGTTATCGGACTAATTTCAGTCTGTAAGTCCCCCTTCGACCCCATAACTCAAGGCATCTTCTGGGTATTATCACTACTACTTGTGAAAATGTATTGAGTTAATTTCACTTTAAAACTAAGCTGTTCCATACCACAATCACAACCACCCACCAGGGATGCTTCAGTTGGAAACAATCTTGGTGTGGAGTTCTGTTCACTGGTGGGAACAAATGCTCAGTTATTTTAGACTGTCTAGTTTTTTGTTTTTTATTTGTTGACAATTCTGTAGTGGTGAAATATCTCTGTGTTGTCTCTGTAAACGTGTGTTCACCATTATACTGTAGGAGGTAGGAATGTTTAAATTAAGTCTAAATCAAGTCTTATCAACTTTATCAGCTTTTTTACAAAATAAAAAGATCTAAGTGAAGTAAATGAACTAAATGGCCCTTTATGTTTACTTTAAAATACAATTCAGTATTTCTGGAGTACAAATGTTCTGGTATTCTCTGAAATGGTTACATTTAAAACCAGCTCCACAACAATAAACATGTACATCAGTGCACTAGAAATACATTTATATTGTAAAATGCTTGTAGACAGTGTACAATAAACAAGAAGTTTGTTCAAACTTGAGGTATTTCTCCTCTGGTATTGCCACAATGTTGTTTCCTTCAGTAAACAATACACTGCAGATGTATCTGTTTTCCGATCAAAGTGGTTAAAACCATCGAGAAGGTCCAAGACGAGAGATGAATTTTATCCAGCTATATCAAATTTAAAAATTAGTACCTGATACCAGTGCTAGAGATAGTCAATTTCAGAATCTTCAGGGCTTTTTAATAATGTGTCCTAGTATGTCCTATGGTTCCAATATTGCTATCTCCTTTCCTGAGGAGAAGAGTTTAAAAGACCATGACAGTCCCGGTTAGCACTCCCAGTGAACCAAAATGACCAATTCCAATCAAAATTGTAGCAATTTTTACACCGATTTCAGGTGCCAATGTTCTTCACAATAGACTCCCAGTGTATCACTGCATGGGATAAAGGAAAGATCAAGGCTGTAATAAATAAAAATATAACAAAAATACAAGTGAAAGTATACTACCCTATTCAATAAAACAAGTTCCCGGAAAATAACTCAAACCAGTTTTAGATGCTAGTCAGATTTTAATGTGGATCAGATTTTAATTTTTAAATGTTATGTAATTCCTTGTTAATTTAAACGTTCTAATTATAGCTAGCTTTACTTCATACTGTACTCATATAGTAAAGGAAGGAAGAAAAATCCTTTTACTCTAGCTCAGTTCATAAAAATCTTTTACATCTAAGGTCAAAAGGCTCATTTAAAACTATATTAATTAAACTTACTTGTGGTGTGAGCTGCAAGCTACTAGAGTGAGCTAATAACCCATGTCGATAGCTCTCAAGTTACTCTCATAAGACTCCAAGTAAACAATTTTCAAAAGAGCAAAAGCTTTCACCAGCACATATGAAGCAAAATAAATTTGTGCAATATGGTGCAAGTCCTTTTTCCTGTACAGACTGGTACCTTTTGAAATTGGACACCCGCATTGTTCTTCTAATAGTACACTTACTAAGCACCAAGCACAAAATACAAATACAGCAAAACAGATCCAGAGAGTTGCTCTGTCCTAGTGAAACATCTCACTCTGTAATGCTACAACCAAAATAGAGATGATCCACACAAGGAGAGGCAGGAACTTATAAACCACCGCTTTAATTGTTAAACTGAACAGCACACTTTCCTCGTGAAATCAGAATAGCTTGATTTAATTAATTTAGTGTCTGTTGATTTGATTAGTGAGTCACCAGTTGGTGGCTCAGAGTCTGTATGACCAGCTGCATGGACAACCACTAAATAAATTTAAAATGTAACCTGTCTATTAAACGGGGCTAATAATAAGATCTTATGCAAACAGAGTTATATTAAAAAAACACAGGCTGTACCACATTAAGGGATCTAACCCTCAACCTTTCTAGTAACTGGATTAAAAATAGCTAGCATATAATTAAAAAGCAATTAAGAGAATCCTGTACTAGCGAACAGCCTTGTATCCCCAAAACACTCTCCCACAACTAAAATAATCCAAGGAAAAGTAAAATAAAACTTATGGGGAAACTTATAGGAGTCATATAGGAGTCATATATTAAACTTATAGTTGATTGGCTAGGCTGAAAATGTACTATGTATATGTATTTGCATATGCCACAGTAAAATAACACTGAGACAAACTGTAGAGATTTTAGTGTCCTTTCCTAAAGACACTATTAGCACCACTAAAATACCATAAACAGTATAAACCTAAAATTAAATATAATGAACTTTGAGTGCACCTTGGCAAAAGGGAGGACCCTAAAATAGAGACATTGTGAGGGTGTTAATAGAAAATAAATTCTTCTCAAGAAGAGCAGTCAGTGCAACAGCAGTTCAAACACCTTCCACTCACTCCAGGGGAGTGGGCTACTCCACCGACCAAAACTACTAGCTCTCCCTGGGGTAGGGGTACAAAGACTGCAATTTAGATTCAGGCGCACAAGACTTTCTGGTAAGAGCTGCACACTGCCACAGGTATTGGCTAAGGAGGCAACAGTTTTATACCTGTTATTGGCAGAAAAGCAGCCTTCTACAGATCCTGCTCTCTCAGTTTCAACTCCACAACTGAGCAGTGTGCAGCACCTAGGCCCTTGCGAGCCTCTCTCCCAGCCCATTTTCTCTGCAACTCTTGCTCTTTCATGGAAATCAACAGCCAGTTCCTCTCAGCTAATCTTTACTACTGATGCATTTGATTCTCTCTTTGCCCTGCAGACAACCAAAAAAATCGATCTTATACTTGCCCTTCAGAACAAACTATTAAGAAGTTATTTATCTCTACAAATAAGAATCATCTGCAAATAATAACACATTTTCTAAGGGAACTGCGACTGTAATCATGAGATACTATTTGTCCAAAGATGAATGTTAACTGAAAAGTATATGTTTGGATTTTATTAACTTATTTGACCTGAATTTTAGGATTGTTATACTTAACATCTTTGTTTGTAAATGAGAATGTGTTGTGTATTTATATGAAATCAATTGTAATGACTTTTGTTGATCAATAAAACTGAATTTAATTTGAACATATAGGTTTCAATGATTCTCAATTAAATTATAAGTTTTCTGAGGTCTTTCTGCACAATGTTTGAGTAGAAATAGCATTTTGTTTACATTTCAGATAGTGTTTCATGTCACGTGACCAGATATCGACAAAACATTACTACCTGTCAGTAGTAGTATGTTTCATTTTGTTCGACAAAATAGTCTTTACAAAATCTAATACATAAAATTGATTTACAAGTAAGATTATAGTACAGCATAAATACATCTATAAATATTGTTACATACAAATACATTATAGGTCTATTACATCACATAAAGAGCTTAAGTAAAGAAAATTTATCTAATCATATTATAATTTATCATACTATTGCACTGTTTTCCTTGTCCTTTCAATATTCAAAAATAAGTTGCTAGAACTTTTAATGTATAAATATCTTCTGTGTACAACAAGATCATGGTCAGTGCTTGGTGATCCACTTGCCATTGCTCAACTCTCTCAGCTTTAAATAATGCCTGCAACAATCTTTCCCTGGATTTAGTATACCATTTGCAAGACCAAAGAACATGTTATAGGTCTTCTTTTCCCCATCTGGAAATCACAACCCTCAGGTCCATTCATACAGTATCTTTATTAAATATTTTGGCCAAGACCTTACTGCTAAAAACGCTAAACTTATACGGTAATAGCATTTCTTAGCTTTGAATCTATCAAGCTTTTCTAGACAGAACTGTAAATGTTCTGTATTTTGTTATTATTTGCAAACCAATGAGAATGTCTGGAGTTTGCAATCCAGATGCTGTCCTGTTCTACCCAATGTCTTCTAACTCTTTTGTGTACATAAGTCTTATATTGTAGACACAAAATAATATTTCTATCCATATAGTTATGCAATGTTTTTGGATTATATTTTTCTAATAGCAAATAGATATTCTTAAGCCAGGGGAGGAAAAAGCATCCCAACGAAAGCCACTTTTTTTTCCTCCACTAAACACATTTTTACAATTATAGCTTGTGGGAGTCTAGTCAGATGTATACAAATGTCAGCTTTCATGTATCCATTATAGAATGTATGCTCTCAAGGCCCAATTCCACCCTTATGTATGCATAGGGAAAGGATGGTAGCACAGTAATATATTTCTTTAAGAGTTTGCATATTGGAATCCTAAGTTTCTCCCTTTATTTTATGTCCCATATATCTGAGCCATATACAATCTGTGGGATATATTTTCTCTTATTGCTCTAATAAGGGCTATATAGCTATACCTCTACATATAGTTAAATCTACCCAATGCAATATCTTCCTTGCTGTTACCAGGGCTTTCTAAGGTGCTTATTCCAAGTATTCCTAGTTGAATAACAAATGCCTAGATATCTATAGTCATGTGTTCTGCTCAAAATATCTGTACCTAATTTCCATTCACCTATAACCTTGCCAGTACTAAACACAGAGATTTGAGTTTTATTATTATCCTGTAAGTTAAGTTCTTTGGCTTTCCTATCTAAGGTATCGATCTTTTTCTGTAAGCTTTTTTGATAAAGAAAATAATGTCACATTATCAACAAAGGCTAATAATGGGCAAATATTATTCAGAATATTTTTGGTATCAGGATCTATATTTTCAATCACTTTTAACAAGTTGTCCAAGTAAAGTGTAAACACAGTGGAGCGAGAGCACAGCATTGTCTCACTCCTTTGTTTACCCTCACTAAATTGGACAAATTCCTGTCTGGCTGATCTTAATTTTGCCCAGGTTTGATCATAAAGCCTGCTAATTATGTGTATCAATTCTTTATTTATTCCTTTCTCCTCTAAAATTTTCCAAAGAGTTGATCTGCTAACAGTGTCAAAAGCTGATCAAAATCTACAAATAACACATATAATTTTTGTTTCCATAGTACTGTGTATTTCTCCAGCAAATGAGAGAAATGAAACAATGGTCTATTGCAGTAAACCCCAACCTAAAGCCTAGAAACATAGAAACATAGAAGTTGACGGCAGATAAGGACCGCAAGGCCCATCCAGCCTGCCTGATAGGGCTCAGCCCTCCACAATGATCGATTTCAACTATTAGTTTGTCCAACAGAATCTTTGAAAATATTTTTAAGCTAACATCCAACAGGTTTATAGGCCTATACATTGTGGTATCTTTGACACTGCCTTTTTATGAATGGGGACTATAATTGCCCCATGCCATGAGTCTGGGATATAATCCTCCTGTATGAATTTATTAAAAAGGTTGTAAAAGGTCCATCCAAAATTTTGGGTTGGTCAGATATATCTCTGCTGGAATAAAATCTGGGCCTGGTGCCTTGTTCCTTTTTGTAACTTTACTACAAAATAGACTTCCTGTCTCAAAATTGTCAAAGTTCTATTATCTTGATTGATATAAGCTCCTGTTGTTCCATTTGGTCAAAAAGATACTAATAAAATGAGCTTCCACCAGTGTCGGAGATGAAAATTTCCTGAGTATTTTAAATTGTGCTGTTCCCTTAGCAACCATCAGCCAACATTTTTTGCATCCCCATTTGTATAATTTGTAACATCTCTTGTCATTTGTCATGACAGAACTGCCTTTTCCCTACAAGGAACTGCCTATCGACTTGTGTTCTCTATTTAAGTTCTAAACATGTTCTTATTTTGGTACATCTCATTCTCTAATTATTACTGTCAATTCAGATTTCTCTTTGACATTCCAAATCAAACCAAAGATCCCACAGAATATACTGTAGAAGCAGGACTGCAAAAAATTCTGCTCCTGTAAATAGCATATTATGCTGCAAAATAGACCTATGTGAATAAATATTGCTAGTCCCCTGAAGCTCTGCCAGATTTATTACCCCTTATGGCTAAGGAATGTATATGTTGATAACCATTTATTACAATAGGGTCTTATTTTTCATGCCATGTTTCTTGGCAACAGATTATATCTGCTTTCTTTATAAACTCTAAACATTCTTGGTCCATTAATTTAGTAGATAGACCTGATACATTCCATGATAAAATAAGATTTCTAATGTGTTTGTTTACTATGCTCTATATTTGCTGTTTCTAGAATTTCCTGTGGAAGTGAGCATCACAGTGTCTTGTGCGTATTGACATTCTTCTACTTACAACAATTTAGGCACTCTCCATTTTGTATTATGTTCATTATAGAGTAGCTGGTATGAAATACCACAGCAGGATCAATTAGGTGAAACCCTAGAGTATCCAAGTAGTTATCTTTGTCTAGTAAATTGCATGCTATTTCCTTGTTTTTTATGAATATATCAATCTGAGAAGTTTCTTGTACTCTGTTTGCCCTCATAATACCTTGGTAACCCAAAGGAACTTATAGTGTATTACCAAATAGGTTACAGATGGTACCTCTTAGTTTCCAATTTTTCTCATTGGGCGACGGTTCAAACCCATATATAGTCAGTGTTACTGAGGTTTCATTACTAATATCAGATTCTTTGACATTGTAGTCATTTCTGTTCTGAAAATCAACTTAATGCCCATTTCCATCAATATCTGAGCATTGTACCACACATGGTTTGCAACCTTAAGACAATAGACATTTATCTCAATTATCTGTATATCTCCAACTTTCACATTTTCCCTACCATCACAATGACATCCAAGTTAATATCCAAATCAAACAAACATTTAAGAGGTGTTCTATAAGATTTGTCCCATTTGATATAGGGCATTTCCTTTGTATAACAAACCGTAGTAATGGGTACTTAGATTGGCTATCTACCTCCTCATTGTAAAGACACTTTCTAGTTTCCACCCCTGAAATATCAGACTGATCCTCCATCTCTTCCCTACCTATTGATGGGTTTGTCTGCAAGTTTTCTATGACTTGTTTGTCCTGTTCATAGGGTAGACAGCAGTGTTTTAATATGGCTATCTCTTTTTCAAGTGATGCCAGTTGCATCCCCATTTCCCTGTATTTCTGGAAATGTGTTTGGGAAACAATCAAACTCTTCATCCTCCACAACTTTAGTCTGTGGGGATTAATAGCTCTTTCCTAGATGGTTAACATCATTGTTTTTGTTTAATGCCTTTTTACCCCCCTTTCTTGGCTGGAACTTCATTTTTCTGTATATTAGACATTACTTGTACCATGGGTGTCTCTTTTCCATGTTCTTATTTACCCTTGTCCTTGTCTTTTTCTTTTTATGTGTGCTAGAGTCAAGGATATCTGGTGTCTCTATTATGGTAAGTCAAGTCTTAATCTGATGTCTTCCTTGCCAGAGGTTTCTAGCAGAATATGGTCTGTTGGAGGTGTCGGTGATATGATTTCTAATTTGCTTTCAGTTGTTACCAATTTGGTGTTGTTTGCAGCTATGTCATATCTTGTATTTTCCAATTCATTCTCCATCACAATTCGTTGCTCCATAAGTAGTAGATTAGCCGTGTATTGATGATTCATATGTGCCACTAACTCATCAATTAATGGTATTGGGACATACTGTAGGATGTTTTCCCCTTATTTAAAATTTGTCTAGGTCCTAATTCATTACTTACAGATTCTTTTGTAGTGTTGTCAAATTTAGATGCCATTTTTTCATGCCTAAAACTGTTTTATGTAGCGCTGTGTTCACTTCCCTAAGTTCAGTGTCCTATACCATTACAAAAGCCACATTGTTGCTTTGTGTATTACTGATTGCCATTGAAGAAATATTTATGTTCATGCACTCCTGGGAATTTTGTAACTGGTTATATCTTGTGATGCAATATATATATATATATATATATATAATTTCATCACTAGAAACATACTGATCCCACCTCACTAAAATCACACAGGTATTCTTCACTGGTATAGACCAGTCTAGGAGATTTTTCTAAACTATTATCAGTGCTACATATAGTGTTAATTTAGGTCTATCCCTATCCACCTACAGGATTTGGGGTGGAAGTTTGTTCACCCTCCATTGAATTACATGGCATATGAGCTGTGATTTCTGTTTGATTCATCTTTGTTAAGAGATATTAAGTTGAGTTATTTCATATTTTTCCTTTTGCTAGGTTTCCTATAATGGGTTCACCTAGCAAAGGGGAGCAATTTGCCATTCCCTTTCTTTGCATTCTAGTATTCACCATTTAAAACATTTAGATTGCTTAGTAAAAACACCTTGAATATTGAGACCTACTAAAGTAAAATATACACAACTATATAAATGCTGTACAATTCTCCTATTATAGGTATAAAATGTCCATTTGTTGTTAAAATAGAACCAAGCCAGTAATTTATGATACTTATGGGTCTTTAGGCTTTTGATATCTTGTGGTATTTTTCTCTATTCTTTGCTTCTTCTGATACTCATAAATTGTCCCAAAAGATAGAAATCCCATCCCTTCATTTAGCCCAACCGCATGCACTGACCCTTCTTGCTATGTTCCTGGTTACTAGAAATGTTCCATAAAATTTCTCAGTTAGCTCCATGAGTTCACCCACACACACACACACTCTCACTCCATGGTACTTTCCCACTAAGGCAAAATGAAAGGAGACTGTATGAGTTTATTTATTTAATACTCAGTTCTAGGAATACCTTAATGGGTGTAACTATGGCCACTAATAATCTGTATGTATATAGCAAACTGCTCCACAATGTATTTATTAGTATATCTAGTATCAATAGTTTTTCCTTACTGCCTCTTTAGTCCTTTATCAGATCTATAACAACGGTAAACCTCCCAGGTGTGTGGACTTGTCCTCATAAAATTTCACCAAGTCAATTAAGTTGAAAAAAAAAAAAAAAAACTACGTGACCAAGTCAGAGCAAAACAAAGCAGTACTTGTTCCACGCAGTCTATATTTCTCATTTAAACGGAGTTACCAATTGCACTTCCCACTCATTTTCATAGCTCGTTTACAAAATCTAAAGTTTAAACTCAGTCCACACAGCAAAGTACATGAGCACTCTTCTGCAATGGTGTTCTGAATGAGCGATACCGTAACAGAATGCCACGCATGTGCATTTATGAGGGGAACTGGTTCACGTAATTCCATGGCATGAGTTTCAAATAGTACTTTACATTTATAAATAAACTGAAATATACTAAAATTATATAAAGAGATAGAAATATATAAAAGGTAAGCTCCAGTCTATTTATGTATGCTTCAATCAGTTCTTAACAACGTAGGGTCTCTAAGTCAAAATAAGCAAATAAACACCAACTGCACAGCTCAGCATTTATATACTACCCACATTTTTACAGTGTTTATAAACATAATTTCCATAAGACTTCCTAGCTATAAGCAATAAAAGTGCATTAGTTTACTAACATGCTCACATGTAAGAATCTGCTTTTAAAACCTCAAAGTACATAAACATTCATTTCACATCTCTTTCATGTTTGAGGGCCAAGTTTCTGGCTGCTCTGGCTGCTTGGTAAATTCTGTATTGAGTCATCGCTTTCACTACTTGCAAGGGTGCAGTCTCTTCAACTTCCGATGTTTTTAGCCATTGTTACATGAGGTCCCTGCACCTTATTGGTACCACAGAGGTACACCATAGACAGCCAGCACTTAGGCATATGTTATACTAACATATAGGTATAGGGCATCTACCGTATAAGAGTAGATGTCAGGATATGTATGCATATTATTGTTATACACTTTGCTTTCTAATACATATATGTATTTCTTGCTTATAAGATGTTAGGACACTTGTGTCCTTGTAGTGATTATGATATATAAGTCGGCATTGCCACCTTTTGGTGATTTGTACTATTACACTGATATATGTACAACTATGCTTCCTTTGTCTTTACAAAGTGATGACTACTACAAAATTGTGTAATGTTATCTTGGACTGTTGAACCACCTCTAATTTAGCCAATAGGCTCATCTCTGTAATTAGAAATGTTTCTATCTCACAGTAACCATAGTAATTATCATAAGTATATAATGTAAGACATTACATCTTCTACCTCGGAGACCCCAAGAGCACAGAGAAACCTCGAGGTATAGGGAACGCTAGCATTGGCTTCCAGTTCATATTTGGTAAAACTGTTTAGGCAACTTTATTTATCCTTCTGGTAGTAGTAAACAAGTGTATTACTCTTATGCAACTTGTCTGTGATTCCTTGCATTCCTGTTATTGCCAAGAACCTTAGAGTGAGGTTTACACCTCCTAACAATTGGAAACCACGTGCAGACAATATTTGGTGTTTGCAAAGTTTCACTTGTTGCTTAAAACTCTTCCCTTCCCAATGGGACTGTAGGTGTGCATTCCCGCATCACCTCTCCCATTCTATGATCACTTTGTAATAACTTGCAAAGTCTGGCTGCTTTCTGGGTGTGGTCAATGCTGACTCGACCCACTCCCACAGCAGTTTGAATTGCAAGCTTACAAGTGTACAGTAGCCCGCCTGTGAATAAAGAGCTCCTGTTGTGGATCGATACACACGGCACCTTTTTGCAGTTTGATTTTTTGTTCCCTCCCCACAATGGCCACAGTATCAAATTTCTGAGCAGAACTGAGACTCGATGTCTCAAACTTCCTTGCCTCCCACAGAGGATGGGCTAACTTCACACGGGACACAAGTCAATCCAACAACCCTGTACTGGGATTTCAACCCAGTACTCAGAGATGAGACAAAGAGCCAGAAAGCAAGAAGCTAAAGGGCTGTTGGTCATGGCTGTCTATGCTGCTTTGAAGCCTCCGAAGCAAGGTTTCAAACCTAAATACAAATCTCATCTCTTAAATAGAGATGGGCTTGCAGGAAACAGAATATGTGAGATGTGAGCAGGATTTGGAATCTGAACTCCAAACTCTGTAGAATGAAAAGGATTCCCTTTGCATCATTCCACCCAGGCAGGAGAGCAGGAACTTTGTATGTTGAAGCTGGAGTGTGAAAGTTTGAGACAGGATAGGAGTCAGGCTTTGCAGATGAACGATGTGTTAAGTAGAATGAATGATCAATTGAGTGAGGAGTTGGGAGAGATACAGGAAGAGATAAACCAGGTATGTAATGACTTAGAAGTGGCTACTAGGGACAACTGCGAATTGAGCGCTGAGTAGAGAGTGTTGCAGAAACAGATGCAGGATGAGGTTGATATGAATGTGGCAAATGTGAGTCATACAGAATGTGAATCCAAGATGACAAAACTGCACCATCAGAGGGAGGTTCTGGCTGGACATGTTAAGGTGATGGGAGGCATAGCCCTGCCTTAACAACGTCATCTGAGGGGAGGTATCAGATGATGACATCTACCATACAATGCCCAGTCACACCCTACTATGGCCCAGATACCCCACCCACCATTCACAACATGGCAGATCCCCATTACACCCATCCCATGTCACACATCATTGACGTCATGACGCACATCATGGTGATGCCAACATGGTGACCCCCATGATGGGGAGTAGGCAAAGCCTAATCCTGACTGCTCCACCAGTGGCCGTTATTAATGTGGAAGACAGGCAGGAGATAGAAACGATGATTGAACATGTAATAGGCACTGTACCTATTTCTGAGAGAAACAAACGGTCCTAAAACCCAAATTAGGCAGCTTTTGCATGAGGCTGGCACTCAGGAGGGCATGTGCACCACGGCTGAGGCCGCAGCTCGAAGCCTTGGATGGTGTCTGGGGCAATCTAACTCCACCTGATTGGCCCAATAATCTCCTACAATGGCTTATTCTGTTCAGCAAATAGCTAACAGTATTGTCAGATGAGCCCGTCCGACAACCTCTGCTGTCACTTGGAAAATGTGCGTGCTAAATGTGAAATGCTTAGTCTCGCTGCAGACTACCAGGTCCAGATCCTACACCAGACCATTGATCCTGAACTGTGGGCTAAACTCCCGATGCCCTCCGCCAAGATGTCCATGCCACATTTGACGAGGTTGCAGTTGAACTCATTTGTGCACACAGCCCAGGTGTAGTAGGAGTGATGCTTGCAAATCCTGTGAAACAGAATGCAAAAGAAAGTCCAGCAACTTATAACCAGAGGCTCTGGTTGGCCTACCCAGCAGGAAAGCACCTTGCACAGGAAGCTGCAGATGTGGACCTTATCGGATATAAGACCATGTTCCTAGGAACATGATCCCTGCAGTAAGAGAAAGAGTAGAGCCAACCACCTACCCCAACATGGAGAGGTTTGCCAACATTCTTTGGAAAACTGAGAGAGTTTATCAACTGTACATCCATGATCTGGGCTCCAGTTCCAAGAAAGTAGCCACCGTGGAGACTACTCCGGAGACCACACGCACTCACGTGGTGGAAGGGCAGGCCCATGAGAAACAGCCCTCCTGCAGACAACAAACACCCCAACAGGCCCAACAAAGACACCAACAGCAGTAACAACAACAATGGGGTGGGAAACCGAAATTACCATAAGAATAAGAAACACCACAAGAATAATAAGGGTAAACAACAAAGACCAGGCCCTTCGTATAGGAGATAGCCAAAGAGAATCGGAAGTTCTGAGAACTTCTGTGGCAAGTGTGCTTCGTAGCGGATGCTGTTCCTGTTCAGACCCTTGCAGCCATACAAATCAGGAGCACAGGCCTCAACAGGCCATGGAGATACCTAGAAGTACAGGTCTTCAGGCCCATACAGGTCTGAACCCAGAAGCTGCTCCTATATAGCATCAGTGCAGCATGGTGAGGTGGTTCAAAGGAGCCAGGTCAAATCCTCCATGCTTCCGTTGGTACAGATGAGAATAACTGATCAAGGCTAAGCCCTACCTGGAAGAAGATACAAGGACTGCAAGACCTGCCATTACCCACCAGTGTGGCCACTCTTAGGAGATTTCTAGGTATGGTGAATTATTCTAGAGATTTTATTTGTGATTTTGCTCAGAAGGCTGCTCCTCTGTATGAATTACTGAAAAGGATATTTCCTGGAATGGGGCCCCATTCACACCTAGGCTGTGACGTCACGAAGCAGGCCCTGGCCTCAGCTCCAGCTCTGGTCAACCCCAATCCAGCCTTGCCATTCCATCTTGAATGTGTCACCTCTGACATAGCTATGTCAACAGTGCTGGCCCAGAAGATTCAGGGCACTTTGAGACCCATTGCATATGTATCGCAGCTCTTGACCCCAGTGGAAAGAAGTCCAGCCTTTGACAAAGGAACCTTCTGGCCACCTACTAGGCTGTCAAGCACTTCTTGTATATCATTGGGTACTCTCCACTGATTATCAACACAAACCACACCCCAACTACCTTTTGCTATCAGACAGAGTGAAGGATGGGTCAATCTCTAATACCAGGCTGACACACTGGTCGCCCTTCTCCAGGATAGAGACATCCAGGTCCATACAACCAAAATTCCATCCATGCTGGCCCATGGCCTCCTTTTCCAAGAAGAACCCCATGACTGTACATTGCAACCACCTGATCTTCCAGATCTAGGTCCTTTCCTCCCTGCTACACCACAAATACTTGAGAACACCTCATTGTGTCATATCTTTACAGATGGTTCAGCTTCCTATTACCAGGAAGAACAAATTGCAGGGATGGGTATTCTGGTGATTTATCCTTATGGTAACACTGTTAAAATTTCTAAGCATTGCAGTGTGGCATCATCACAATATGCCAAGATGGCAGCTGTGGCCTGTGCCTCGAGTTCATTCACCATGGGACCGAGGATACCATTATCTTTACTGACTCTACCTGGGTTTGTTGTTCTTTACAGAATTTCTCCCTTTCTGGCAGAAGAACTCCTTCCTCTCCTCTGATGGCAGTCCAGTGAAACACAAAGAACTGGTATATATACATACATTCACTGGCACAGAGGTTTTCACACAAACTCTATGTACACAAAGTTAAAGCTCACTCCATACATGTCCCCTGTCATGCCTTCAGTGACACAGCGGACACTCTTGCCAAGGAAGAGGCCCGAGGGGAACACCTGAATGATGGATCACCCAGAAGCTGGGTGGCTGCACATATTGCAGCAGTTAAAAAAGAGCCCAAACCCTTTCCCCTTGGACCTGTCTGCAGTCCAGCACACTGACTCTGAACTCAAAGACGCATTCAGATTCCTTGACAAGAGCACTGAACAGAACTTACCTACCCACAACCCTTACCGGAGGCATGAAGGTAGTTACACTTGTCCCCAGATGACAAGCTTATCTGGTACCAACCAGATGATACCCCACCAAATTATGGGTAGTCCCCAGACATTTCAGGTCTGAATTTTGCACCAAGTGCATGACACCCTACTGGTGGACACCAGGGAGTAGAAAACACCTCCAGAGACTCAAGACCACTGCTTGTGGCCTGGTGCCATCAAGGATTTCAAACAGTATATAGATAATTGTCTTGTTTGTGTGCAAAACAATCCCATCCCTACCAAACAAAATGCCAAACTACTTCCACAAAGGCACTCTGGCTCTTGGCATGCCATACAGATTGATTTTATTGGTCTGTTGACCAATACCAGTAGAAACAACAATATGCCCTTGTGGTAACGGATCTCTTCTCTAAGTGGGTTGAAGTTTCCCCACTTAGACAGGTACTACTAAAACCACTGCCAAAATCCTGGTGGAACAGATTTTCTCAGGTGGTGCCTACCTCTCCAGGTAGACTCCAACAAAGGAACCAGTTTTACAGGTGAGTTGATGAAAGAAGCACTCGAACTCCTTGGAGTTCACCACAAATTCCACATATCTACCACCCACAACCTTTATGTCGGGTAGAAAAAACCAGCAGACGGATTAAGCAAATGCTCCGATTCATTGAGGACAATCCCAAGACCTGGGATTCCCTATTTTCTTTACTCCTTGTGGCAATCAGGGACACCCTCAGCCACCACCCAGTTAAAACCCTTTGAGGTGATGACTGGCAGACAGATGAGATTACCTGAACATTTGTTGTTTGACCTGCATACCCCACAGCAGACCACGTGTCTGTAGACCAATATGTGGAGAAACTCAGACAAGATCTCATACACACACACTATGTCTGCTAACTGCATGGGTAAGGCCTAGCAACAGTCCAAAATACATTTGACAAACATGCACAAGAGGTGGATTAGCAAATGGAGATCAGGTAATGGTTCTCAGATTTGCACATCCCACACACTCCTTCTCCAATAAGTGGAAGGCCCCTACCCAATTGTCAACAAGCTCAGTCCCGCAGTCTATCAAGTTAGACTCATGCACTACAACAAACTGACCGACAAATGTTTACATGCAAAACCAGCTGAAACTGTATAAAGGAGTATAATTACTTTTCCTCATCCCATTGGGTGGAATAGTACTAACGTACTAATATTTGGCTTTCCTTTTCAGGTGCTCTGACAAGATGGCTATCTTGTTCTACTTCTCCTCATCTCAGGAGTTATCCCCTCCATCCAAGGCATGGTAACGTACCTCCTTTCTCATCTTGATCCTCCAACATCTGCCCCAGAGGGACTTTCTATCAATATACCCAACAATTTTATTACTGTCCAGGAAGGTTCTGATTCTCACCTCACTGCCTCAGTTGTTGCTCCTGATAAATCTACCCTACAAATTGAGTGGCAACCACATCACAAGGACAAATTCTCCTGTGCCAAGCTATCCAAAGGAACTTTTCACGGCTGGCCCAATGTAAAATTATCCCCAATGGTTCGCTGTCCTAGCTCCAGACTGCTCTCAGATATTCTGGTTTATACAATATAACAGCTTGATTGATCTCTCATATTGATAATTCCTTGTCTAAAGACTCTCCAGAAAATTTTGTGCCATACACAACATGGCCTCTGTCACCATGCACCTTTCTGTGTTACCACCTACTGAAAACAGCTTTTGGAATGTCCAAAACATACCCCGTCCCCACAGTAGTCTAACAGCCACTGCCTTACCTGGTACTTATTAATAACTTACAATTTATGCATATACCTGTTTTGTTTAATTTAACTTACTGGAATATGAAAGAATTTGGTATGTGTCATACTACTAATACTTCAGCATTTTACAGTACATTATTGCTTGATAGTTTAACAGCTTTTCAGATTTGCACTCAAGACCCTAATGCGGGTTCACACCACGAGCATAGAGGCAATTTCAGGAGGAAGCCTAATCTGATGATCAAAGTCATAAACATAATGCCTGATGGGTTGACAGCTCTGATGTCACAGGTGCCACAGGCACCATCACAGGTCTTTTGGTACAGCTATGTCTATTTGGAATAAGGCAGACATTGCTGCTGTCAAATCACATTCAGTGAAATTCAAACTGGTTTGGTAAATGATATTATACCCCAATATTGCATGGTGTAGATGGCCTTAGTCAGGAAGAAAGATACAGGGGCCCAGATATTCAAAAAGGTTGCGCCATGTGCAATAGGGTTGCTCAACACAAGTGTCATGTTCTGCAATATTCAGCGGGGCAGATCGCCTCCCAAATCAAGCTGAGCAAGAGTGCAATGATAATGAATGCATGTGCAACTGAAGGGAGGAACTATGCATAAATGGTGCAGTGTGATATTCAACAGCATGCACCATGCGTAATAGGGGAGCAAGCAGAAGTTGCGCGATAGCAGAAATGAGCCAAATAAAAGGAACAAGGGAAGAGGCAAGGACACAGGAAGGCACATGTGGCTGACCCCAGGCAACACACAGGGCAGGACAGTCACACAGGGCAGGAAAGGGAAAGGGCACCCTGAACCCACAGGCACAGAGAAGGTGTGGGGAGCCACAGCCAAACACAGTGCAGAAGGGGAAGTGCCACAGAGCACTGAGGCCACCACAGGAAGGTGTTCCCAGTGCAGGGAAGTAGCAGCCAGGACAGCGGGGGAACACACAAGCCGGGGACATCGCCAGTGCCACCATCCAGATGGAGGCAGTAATGACGGGGTGAGAAGGCAGGCATCAGGGAGCGAGGTCGAAGAGGCCGCTGGCGGTATGCCCTCAACAGGCAGTACTGAGCCCACACCAGCTTCCGAGCTGTACAGCCGATACCAAGATCTGTGGGCCGGTACCACCTGAATCAGGCAATTCTGAGGCGGCTCTGTGAGCTGTGCAGAGATGTGATGCAGGCACCCATACGACGGAGCCATGCTCTGTCAGTGGAGACTAAGTGACAGCTTGCATGTGCCTGCTCACCATGGGTATCTTCCAGAGACCAACAGGGGACACCACAGGCATAACCCTGTTGGCAGCGCCATGCCACTCACCCAATTCCTCAGTGCACTGCTGCCATATGCTGAGGAGTACATCCATTTCCCCAGCACACCGCCGGAGCGCACAGCAAACATGAGGAGTTCCACAGGGTAGCACGTATGCCTGGCATGCTAGGGGCAATAGACTGCACCCATGTGGCCATCCACACACCACCTGACCTCACGGCGGCGCACGAAATATCAACTTGAAGGGGCTATGCAAGCATCAACTGCCAGGTGTGCATATGCCAGGAGGCACATAAACAATGTCTGTGCCACGCACCCTGGGGAGCACTGATGCTCATCTGGCACCAGTTGGCACTGTGCCACAGATTTGAGTGGGGACATCCACTGGCCACTTAGTGGGTGAGTATGCAAACCACATGGAAAACAAAGCGCTTGGGAGGGGCATGGTCAGAGGTGACATGGGTATTGGCCTACAAGGCCCAATGCAGGAGATGCTGATCACCAAACTAACCTACACCCTCTGCACACAGGTGTCAGTGGATACCCACTGCGTCCCTGCTGCTCACACCATACCGCAGCCAAACCCCATTGCAGCAATGCTACAATGAGGCACATGCCACCACACACAACAGTCATCGAAAGGGTGTTCCGGATGCCAAGGGCATAAGCTCGCTGCCTGGACACCTCCAGCAGTGCCCTACAGTACAGCCCTCAAAGGCCTGCAGGCTATTCCTGGCCTGTTGCATCCTGCACAACATGCCCAACGACTGGGATAGCCATACAGGCTGGAAGAGGGGACAGCGATAGGGACGATGAGGGATCTAGTGAAGATGGTGATGGGAAAGCCCCTCTTGAGCGATGGGACCCCGACTGCTCGGCTGGCACAGCTGCACCAGGACACCATCACAGAGGAGCACTTCAGCCAACCCAGGTAAAGTCATGAGCCATGTGCAACCACCAGTGGCAAAGGCACAACCCACAAACATGCATGGACACACCAGGGGTGCATGCTGTCAAGGGAGTGCCGACATGGAACCGCTACCGACCAGAGATGGTGAGGTCTAACATAACCGCGCCGGTCACACACACACACACACACACACACACACACACCTCACAAGACATGCACAAAGGGTGAGGCATGTGACCCAGACCACCACCCCTAGCCACACACACGCCCACAGACCACCACGCCCACTGCCTGCCATTGTGCATGTGTTGGGCGCTGGGCACCATTGCCAGATGGCACTGGCGCCGCGCAGGCATCATCATGCACCGCCACAGCAGACAGCAGCCGGAGGGTGTGCAGATGGGGAATCATGTGTGTGCGTGCAGGGCCAGTACCCACCCGTGCATTGCCAGCTGAGCGACACAATGCACACAGGCGCAGCATCAGACAGCAGCTGTGCTGGGAGACAGGTCGATCCGCGTGCCACAGTGCCACGGCTGCCACGGATCGTGGGCGGCTGAACCCACCAGCGGTGACGAGGCTGACCACTGGCCTCGTAGGTGGCGCGATGGTCCCCAGGGTTCCACTGTGAGCGCGACCATGCTGATTGCGGGGTCTGCAGCACACGAACATGCTTGCGCCAGAGTGCCCAGAATGCCCACAGCTGAAAGCGGTGTCGACAAGGATGGTGTCGCCGCCGATGCGGGAATGGGGTGGACATTGCACTGCGTGGTGTCTGCGTGCATTGGCAAAACTGTATGCCCATTGTGGCCATGACAGCTGTGAATGCCTGTGTCTGCCTGTCAATGGCAGCATGTCACATCCTCCCAACCTGTCTCGTCCCTGCCGGAGCAAAGCGGTGTCTCAGCTACCACTCCTCTGCCTGGTGCAGAACCGCCTCACTGCATCCATTGCCATCACAAGCCGCATCTGCTGATTGACTGATGCTTGCGGTATCGAGGGTGTACTCATCTGAACATCGTCATAACAGCCAGATCAGCATGCTGTCCCTCAGGGTGTTAAGTGGCCCTGATGCTCATGCCCCGCGAAGGGGTGGGCGCTGCACACCAGGGCCAGGCCTGGGCATGTCCACAGGTGGTTCACTGATGCTGCCCCCATGGCCATTGGCCGACTGTGAACTGCCCTCAGGCTGCCACTCCAGGGGCTTAATGGTGCCACCGCCGGTGGATGCAACAGTCCACTGTCCTGGACACACACCATGCTGCTGCCCACTGGTGCCAGACGAACACAGGCTGGGACTGTGATGTCCTATGAGCCTCCACGGTGGCACCACTCCACAGCTATGGCCATGATGTCACCTGTGGTGGCCATCCTGTAGCCCCTACGTGTCACTGCCCATGGCGTCAGCTCCATCATCACCGGTGATGGATCCGACTCCAGCCTGATCTCAGCATGCGGCATCCATGGATGCCGGCATGCTGGAAGACCACTGAGCAGGGCCTCCCTCCACACCTGCTACACCAACATTCAGTCCGGACGTCCAGGCGGGCCACTGTCACCCTGACCCTCCTTATTCCTGTGGAGGTGAATGGGCTCTCCTCCATCTCCATGATACTGGCCTCAATGGAGAAGCTCACCACCACTGACCCGTATGTAGCGCGCTCAGGAACTGGAAGGAAAACAGTAGCATTACTGCATGTGACCTACCCTGTCCCCAATAGACAGACCATGACCTACCACATACAGTGAAAGCGGGCTACCACCCATCTGGGAATCCACCACCGGAACACCCTCAATGACGCAACGCTGCATGCTGCCAGCAACCTGCTCTTCCTGTGAGGTTCCAGGCGTTGCACCTCTGGCTGTCCCCCACGGTGCGTGAGCCGTGCTGCCCTGATGGCAGCCACCTTCTCTTTAATTCTCCACCTGTCGGTGCCATCTTCTTTTGCACTCCTGCGGAGCGCTGGTGCCGCCATGCAGGTTGAAAGCACGTGCCACCTCCTCCCGTGAGTAATTTTTCTTCAAACAACATGAAGTCTTGCTGTATTCTGACAAGTGCAGACTACCAAGCAGTACCTCCATGGAGGATGGATAGAACCTACTTTGGAAACAGGTTCTGAAGTACTGCTGTGCCAAACCGAGCATCAATCCTAGCCTGGATATCAGAGAGTAATGCTTGGTAAAAGTATGGACTGTTTTCCAGGTGGCTCCTTGAAAAATTTCTAAGAGAGGGATATCCCTGGCAGCAGCCAGGGAAGCATCGGTACCTCTTGTGGAATGTGCCCTCAGGCCTGAGGGTGGAATTCTACCCAGTTTTTCACAGCAGAATTGTATACAAGAAACAATCCGCCTGGCAACAGATCTCTTCGTGGCATGTTTGCCCTTCCCAACTTCTCCATAAGTGAGGAACAACTGGAGAGAATCAAACATGTGACCCTTGGTATGCGCTATGTAGTAGATAAGGGATCTTTTAACATCCAAACTGTGTAGCCTCTTCTCTCTCAAGGAAGAATGATCAGTGAAGAAAACGGGGAGAGATATAGACTGAGGTGGAAATCTGAAACCACTTTAGGCAAGAACTTTCTGTTAGTTCTAAGGACCATTTTATCTCTGTGAAAAGAGATAAAATCAGATTCCACTGACAAGGCTTGCAATTCACTGATATCGTCTGGCAGAGTAATGACTACCAAAAACACAGTTTCCAAGTCAAGTACTTAAGCTCTGCTGAGGACAAAGGTCAAAAAGGGGGTTGCATAAGCTGAGCAATGCAAACATTAAGATTCCAAGCAGGAGCAGGTTCCCTAAAGGGGGGATTGGTGTGAAGCAACCCCTTGAAAAACTTACAGAATACAGGATGGGATGACAGAAAGTAAGACTTGCCTACAGACAGGAAAGCAGAAACAGCTGCCAAGTGTACCTCGAGAGTAGCTGGTCTGAGACCTAGGCCATTAAGATGGACCATATAATCCAGAACTGTAGGCAATTCAGCAGAGTCTGGAGAAATATTTTCATGGAACACCAAATGCTGAATCTTTTCCATTTGGAGTTGTATGTCTTTCTGGTGGAAGGCTTTGAGAAGCCTTAGGATATCCAGAACCCTTGGGAAATATGAAGATCTGCAAACTCAAACTCTTCAAGAGCCAAGCCTTGAGATTGAGAGACTGAAGATTGGTACAAATCCTCCCTGAGAGGATGTTAACAGGTTGTAATTCCTGGGAAAAGATGGGAATATGGACTGCTAGGGACAGCAGCAGGGATACCATGGCTGCCTGGCCCAGTCTGAAGCAATCAGAATCACTCTGCATGGTAGTGACCTTATCTTTGACAAGCACTTTGAACAGGAGAGGAAGGGGAAAATACAGACATTTCCTTCCCAGTTCAGGATCAGAGCATCCAGGGGACTGAGCCCAAGACTGGGGTCTTCAACAAAAAGAGGAAGTTGGTGACTGTCTGGGACTGCAAAAGATCCATCTCTGGAGTGCCCCATCTTGAGAAAATCACTTTCAACACCAGAGATCTAAGGCCCACTCTGATGGCCCTGGCATATTCTGCTCAGTGCATCTGCTAGGATATTGTCCTTCCCTGGGAGGTGAACTGCTATCGGAGAGGTTTGCAGGTAATAGGCCAGGGACCACAGCTCATCCTTCTGTACTCCAAGGCCGAAGACCGAGTGCCTCCTTGCTTGTTGATGTACCCGTGGTGGTGGTGTCTGTTCTGACCTGAACCACCTTGTTCTGTACAGATTTGAAAAGCTTGCAGTGCCAGAAACACTGCTCTGAGTTTCAAGAGATTGATGTGAAGCAGAGATTCCTGAGGCGACCACAGTCCCTGGTGGTACGTTCCTCAGATGGGCTCCCCAGCCCAGCAGGAAGCATCTGTGGTGAGGACCACTAAATGAGACTGAGTGGCAAATGGAACCCCTTGCCTCAAATTGTCCTGATCCTGCCACCACCACTTGGGGCTTGGATCAGAGTTCGAGTCACTGGAATTAGTTTGGTAAAGAGATCCTTTATTTGGGACCAAAAGCTCTTAAGTGGAAGTGATGTCCTCATTTGGAATCTTGCCCTGGACCACTACTGTAGAAGCTGCCATATGGCCCAGTAGCTGAAGGAAATGCCTTGCTGGTCAAGACACCTGAAGGGTGAATGAAAAGGCCAGATACAAGAGGGCCTTGCACTTCCCAGGGAAGGAAGGCTCTTGCTTTTACCGTATCCAGTTCTGCCCTATGAAGGTGAGGAGTTGCACTGGTTCGAGAACCAACTTTGGTAGGCTGAGAAGAAATCCTAAAGAAGTGAGTACTTGCTGGATCACTTGCAGGTGTGACTTGATTCTTGGTTCGAAGACTGGCCTACTATGAGCCAGTCGTCCAAGTATGGGAAAATGGAAATCTTTTGTTTTCTTAGGAAGGCAACAACTACTGCCAGGCACTTTGTGAAGACCCTTGGAGCTGATGTTAGGCCAAAGGGCATTGCTCTGAACTGATAGTAGCCTGAGGGCAACTTGAACCTGAGGCACTTTCTGTGGGAGCACCTGATAGGAATGTGAAAGTAGGCATCTTTGAGGTCCAGGGAGGCTAGCCAGTCCCCTGGCCTTAGACAGGGAAGGATAATTCCCAGAGTTATTTTGAACTTTGGCTTTAAAAGATGTTTGTTCAGGTATCTTAGGTCCAGGATGGGTCACCACTCTCCTGTCTTTTTGGGGGTTAGGAAGTACCTGGAGTACAATCCTTTGCCCCAGTGTAGAGCAGGTACTCTCTCTATAGCTCTGAGAGCTAGGAGAGAAGAAACCTCTGCCTCTAGGGCAAGGGTCTCAGAGATTTGCAGGTGGAAAAGATCTGGCTCTCAGCTTGGGAAATTTTTTGAAGCTGAGAACCAGACCCTGGCTTACTACTTCTAGGACCCACCTGTCTGATGTAAGAGGGATCCAGTCCTGGACAAAGTAAGCCGGCCTGCCCCCTACTGGGATAGGAGAATCGATCCAGGCAGACCCATCAGGGTGTCTGCTTGGCAGGGGCTTTAAGCTGAGGGGTGGATGCAGGCCTGCTCATCCCCCTTCTGCCTCTCCCGCTGAAGAACCCCCTCTGTGAAAAAGAAGAAGAGGCCTGGGCTTGGTAAAAAGGCCTTGGAAAGGCCCGACCCTGCCCCTGGACTGCTGCCTTTGAGGAGTTGCTTGCCTTTCCTTGGCCTGAGCACGCCTGTAAGTAGTCCTGTATTCATCCATTTTCTTCATGTAATTCTCTGTCTGCTCCCCAAACAGTGAATTACCCACTATAGGAAAATCCATGGCCTTAGCTTGGGTATACTGTGAGAGGCTAGTACATCTGAGCCAAGCCATTCTCCGAAGAGCCACAGATGTAGCCATGACTCTTGATGATACATCACTGGAGTCTACAGCAGCATGAAACTGAACGTTTAATGCCTCAATCCCATCCGTAGCCACCTGCTCCAGCTACTTGGCAAGCTGGGGAGGAGCCTGTTTAGTCAGTGCCAGTACAGTGTCCCCTGGACTTCTGGTACCTGGCTGCATAGGCCATATAATTAGCCTGCCTGAGTCCTAAGGATGATGCCATGTACTGCTTCTCTGCCATGGCATCAATCTTCCTGGAGTCCTTGTCTTGGGGGTGTGATGCTAAGGAATGTTTGCCTTATCACAGGCAGCAGCCTGTACAACCTCAACATGGCTGCACTGCTGATAAAGGAACTCGTGATCTGAGCCTGAAAGAGTATATCTCTTGTCCATTCTTCTGTCCACAGGAGGTATGGAATTGGGAGACAAACATTTTTGTGTCTGTTTCCAAAGATTTGTGAAGGGAATAGACAATCTCCTGGACTCTGGGATGTCCATCATCTCACATAGTCAGGCTCTTCCTGATCCTCCACTGCCTCCTCCACAGGAAGCTGGAGGGTATCAGCCACCTTTCTGTAAAACACGTAGTGTGAAGAGGACTCAGAAAGCCTAGGAGGAGAAACACCTAAAGGTCTGTCTGGGGAGATGTCAGGGTCAATAGGCACATCCAGATTTTCACCATCACCATAATCATCTTCCAACTCTTAATCCGGAACCAGGAGAACCGACCAAACCGAGCCCCTACCAAAAGGTGCCGGTTCAGTCGGAACCGATCGAAACAATTCCACAATCCTAATCGCTTTGGCTATTTCATCGGCGGTCGGAGTATGAGAGTCTGGATCCGAACCAGTCAACTTGTCTTCTTTTTCTTTTTGTCAGAACCGATTTCTCTGAATCGGCTCTCCTTTTGCCTGAAGAAGTATCGCCCTGGTCAGAGGGCACTGCTTCTGGGTCGGTCTGAACCGGGCTGGTGATCTGGGTCAGCAGACTTCTCTGCCTCCCTTTCCCTCAGTCTACCTAATCTCTTTTCCAGGGTATATTTGGGAACATTTCTGCAAATCTGGCAGTCTGAATCGAGGTGGTCAAACCCCAGGCAATAAACACAGGTGGTGTGGGATCAGCCTTAGCAAAGACCTCTCCACACACTGTAGTGTTGAAACCCAGTGGGCCCGGTTTTTTTCTTGGGTTTCTCAGACATGGCCAACCTAACCAACTTACCCTTTTTTCGGCAATCCACCAGGCAAGACTCCCCTATCGGTTCCTGACCGTGTCACAGGTCTTGGAAAAAGACGTACTAACCCCCCTTTTTTTTTTTAGAACTAATATGGACCAGTAACCACACACTAAAGTACAAATTTTACCTCAAAATGATCGGTTGAACTGAACCGATCCACAGCTTTACAAGTTCCACACAGAAAACAGAACAAACCTATCTAGTACTCACGGTACCACAGACAGAGACTTGAACCGACTATGCGGAAACAACAATTTGGAAGAAAACCGACTGAAAACCAACACTTCAACCAACTTTGAACCGAGCAGCAGTAGAAATCTCGAGCGACTGTTCAGTGAGGCAGAGTAAGACTTGACGGTTGCAGTTGAACAACAACAGGTAGAGGCTTCAACCGAGTTTAGATGAACATTCAATGCCATGCATAGAAAAGCTAACCCTATGTTCTCCGTGGCAGTTGAAAGGCAGGACCTAACTGCATTTGTCAGAATACTGCAAGACTTCATGTTGTTTGAAAGAGGAAATACTGCTGATGGGGACTTGAATATGCCAGATGTTAAGTGAAAGCACATTTGCTGCAGCCACATCCAAGAGCAGGGTCATTCTTGATGCCCTACAGGGGCATGCCTCAGGTAGCTAGTGTTGGAACACACTCGGGAGGTAGCACTTTAGACCTGGTACTCTCAAAGCGGGATGGTGAGAGTATCTCAGATTCAGAAGTGGGTAGGCATCTGAGGAACAAGCGATCACCAAACAGTGTGGTTCACGATAAACAGATGTAGAGTCAAGCCATACAAAGCGAGGATACTGAACTTCAGGAAAGCTGACTTTGGCAAACCGGAAGCATGCCTAAGGAATGCACTAGCAAAAGGGCAGGAAGGAGGGGTGGAGGAACGATGGGGAAAATTATAACTGCCATCACAGAGGCAACAAGCCTTTGTGTGAAGCAAATAAAACAAAATGAAGGGAAAAAACAACTACGGTTCTCAAAAGAGGTGGCGGGGAAGGTTAAGGAGAAAGACAGCAGTCAGGAAGCATAAGGAATCACAGAAGGAGCAGGACAGAGAACTGTATCAGTTAAAGCAGAAGGAAGTGGGAAGGCAGTCAGAATAGCAAAGGCCAAACTAAGAAAAGATAGCCAACTCAGTTAAAAGGAGGATAAAACCTTATTCTAGGTACATTAGGGAGCGAAGAAAGACCAAGGAGGGATAGTGAGACTTAAGGGGAAGGGTGGTGGGCAGAGGGTGACAGTGAAAGGCAGAGATACTGAACAAGTACTTTTGTTCAGTATTCACAAAGAGAAGGGACGACCTAAATCAAACAACAGAAGCACTCTGAGTGGGGGGTTGATACCAGTCCATTCACAGAAGAAAGGGTCCTGAAAGAAGGTACAGTTACGAAGAACTTACTGTAACAGTAGATCTTTGAGAGAGGTTCCTGCAGTAGGTCATGACATACAGGACTGCATGGCAAACTTTTGCTAATGTCTGGCGGGGTACTGCCCACCAACATAACATAGACGGATGTCAGCGTGACCCTATATAGTGGGCAGTCTCTGTGCCCCTTTCCAATTCTCCTACCGGAGAGCCAAAAAGGATAAGACAGGAGAAAGGATGAATATCCTGGAGCCCAGTTCAGCGCTAAGAAATGCAGAAACTTGGGGGGGGGACTGTGTGACCTACTGCAAAGATCTACTGTTACAGTAAGTTCATATGTAACTGTACTATCTTACTTCGAGAGGGTTCTGCAGTAGGTCATAACATATAGGACTCAAGCAGTCACTGAGACAGAGAGAGAGAGAAAGAGAGAGAGACTAACAGAAGCAGGGAAGGAGCAAAGTCTGAAAATAACCAGAACAGGTCTAAGACAGTAGGCCCTGCAAAACGGCGAGGCCAAAACCGGCCCTGCGCCTAGTGGCAATGTCCAGACTGTAATCCTTCATGAAGGTATGGACAGAACTCCAGGCTCCCGCCACACAAATCTCAGCTGCAGAAACGTTCCTTAAGAAAGCTGCAGAAGCAGCCATACCCCGGGTAGAGTGACCTCTGACCTCTCCTGGAAGAGGTTTGTTGCACTTCTGGTAATAAAAGTATATGCAGTTAGCCAGCCATTTGGAGAGGCCCTGCTCAGACACTGCCGACCCCAAGGATTTGGGGGCAAAGGAAACAAAAAGCTGATCTGACTTGCGTGTATTCTTGGTCCTGTGGACATAACGCAAAGCCCTACGTACATCCAATGAATGAAGGAGAGCCTCACCCATATTCATGTGAACGGGGCAGTATACAGGGATTTCAACAGTTTGGTTTAAAGTGAACTTGGAGACCACCCTGGGAAGAAACTTAAGATATGCACGCAGGACCGCCTGGTCCCTGTGAAAAATCAAATAAGGCTCTTTACACACAAGGGCCTGAACTTCAGAAATCCTTCGAGTGAAAGTAATAGCAACCACAAAGAGCGCTTTCCAGGACAGATAGTGCATATCACAGCTTACAGCCGGTTCAAAAGGAGGGAGTGTAAGCTTTTCTAAAACAAAATTTAGATCCCAAGGTGGGGTGGGGTTGCGGATACGGGGTTTCAAATGGAGTAATCCTTTCAGAAAGGTCCTGCAGACCACCAATTAAGCCATGGTTTTCCCATCCACTAGGATGTGGTAGGCCGAAATAGCAGACAAGTGGACTTTTAGGGAGGACTAGCTTAGACCAGAGTCAAGACAGGTGCGACAGGTAATCCATGACCTGTGGTACCAAGCATGTGAATGGGTCACAACCCGTAGCTGCCACCCAGATGGAAAATCTTTTCCATTTCATTGCATAGGTGAACCTGGTGGAGGGCTTCTGAGCTTCTACCAGGACCTGAGAGACTCTCTGGGAGACTCCAAAGCGTGACACAATTATGTCTTAAGGAGCCACGCATGGAGATGTAGGCTACCGAGATCAGGATGCACTAGTCTGCCCTGATCCTGCATCAACAGATAGTGTTGAAGAGGGAGGGGAACTGGGGTATCCACAGCCAGCTGCTGCAGGAGTGGGAACCAGATCTGCCTCAGCCAGAGTGGGACTATAAGAAGCATCCAAGCCCCCTCTGCCTGAAGTTTCAGAAGGACATGCTGTAGAATGGGAAAGGGAGGAAAGGCGTACAAGTACTTCCCTGTCCAGCAGAGAAACAACGCTTACTGCCATACAGCACCAGGCTCTGCAATGAGCGAGCAAAAACTGGGTAGTTTTGTGTTGGATGTGGAGGCAAAGAGGTCTACTTCAGGTTGTCCCCATCGGAGGAATAGTAGTTCTGCCACGTCCTGATGCAGTTCCCATTCATGAGCTTGTGTCAAGGTTTGACTAAGGCTGTCCGCCGAAAGCTTGTGGGACGCCTGGAATGTGCATGGCCGTGAGAAATAGGTTGTGATGGACTGCCCAGAACCACACCCGCATTGCCTCCCTACAGGGGGTACGATCAGGTGCCTCCCTGCTTGTTGATGTACCAGACCACTGACATGTCTGTCTGTACCAGCAGTGTTCCTGCAGACAGAAGGGGCTGAAAGACCTGAAGGGCGTAAAGAAATGGAAATTACGTACTTACCGTAATTATTGATCTTCTTGGACAGTCTTTATTATGCATTCACACTAGTGGGATAGCGCCAGAGGCGCTAGGACCAAGCGGGAGCCTAAAATTTTCTGAAGGGTCAGCGCCGAGACAGGACCACGCATGCGAGGCACCGTGAGACTAGCTCGCGCCTGTGTAGGCTATCTCTGCATCGACCCGCCAACCGCCTCAGTACCTTTCAGACCGAGGAGGTGCAGCGTAACTAATGAGAATATCTCATCCTGAGTTTCTGGGCCTGAGAGGGCCCAGATGGCCTTTGCAAGAAAGGTCAAAGAATAATGTCCTCACAGTCCGAACCATATGACCATGAAGACCTGGAAAGAAAATGAGTGAACCCAGGGGATGGTGGGTGGGCATGTGAATGAATGATGGAGACTGTCCAAGAAGACCAATAATTACAGTAAGTATGTAATTTCCATATCTTCCTGGACCAAGTCTCCATCACTCATTCACACTAGTGGGAGAGTACTGAGCTAAAACCAACAACCCTGATTAGGGTGGTAGGAGATAAGGTTACTCAGAAAGGACTTCACGAGGGCTGTCCTGCTAATAAAAAGAGCTGTCTTGTAAAGAGCAACTAGAACATAGTGCCTACAAGATAAGCGCTCGAGTTGTAACTCACCACTTTGCAGACGACGGCAATGGACACAAAATTAAAGTCTGCCAGGAAGCCGCAACCACTCTAGGAGAGCGGCAAGAACCTGGCCTCACAATTTGGTCTAGGACCAAAATTAATAGTGTCAAAGATATGTACCAATGTAACGTAAAGGACCTCAAGAACTGAAAGTTGGAGGTAAAGTCTACTGGTTCAGGGTAGACCGATGGAACCCCCCACTATCAAGTATGGCTGACCTGTAAACAACAGGTCCAGGAGCACTTGAACCCCTTACTTGGTGAGCAAGGGGGTCCAGGTGGGGTTAGCCCATCAAGAAGAATGGTCTCCACGTAGTCACAGAAACCTTCCTGATGGAAGGCAAGCACGCACTTAGAAGCCCTCGTGGGTCTAGTAAACTACATCCTACCCACTGCATATTCCAAATGAATCATCCTGCCCCTGTGTGTACAACTGTAGTAGCAGTCTCTGAACTCAGGGAAGAAAGGAAAAAGTGTACAGTAGGATGTGTCCACTGCAGAAAAACATTCCGACAGAAAAAAACAGGGGCTGGATTTCTAAGGCAAATAGAGGCAGATGTGCGTAGAGGAGGGACACAGCAGGACCAAATTAGGGCTAACCCATTTGTTGAAGTGACTGAAAGAGGCAGTGACTCAATGCGGTGAGGCACTACCCACTCTGGCCTCCCTGAAGGGAGTAGGAAAGGATTCTAGTTTGTTTCTGAAAAACAAACTTCATAACTCCATCACACACTTGAAGAGGATAGCTTCGTGAGCAACTGGCATGAGCCAGTGCGCAGGTACTGAAGGTGTGAATATTTGAGAAGCTACATCAGAAAATAGACTTACTTGACCTTCCGTCAAGGAGGAGAAAATCGCCTGTTAAGTTAAGCAAGCAAGGAAGTAGGAACCTGAGTTTCCGACTCTGTGGAGAGTCGCTTCTGCTGCTGCAAGGCTCTGCTCAAGAGAAGAAAGCCCGATAAAAAGAAAGGGGAATTAACAGACTGGGCAGTGGTCTAGGTCTAGGAAATGTCTCTGAATGAGAGAAATCTTTCTTAGAGAAAAAGATTACCCATATGGTCGCCGGACTGGACTCCCCGTCGGGGAAGAAGTAGTCAGGTACGCTTTACTGTACTCTGGAGACTAGTGCCTCAGGGGCTGAGATGGAACCTGACCAGATCCAAAAAGGGGGGTATCGGGTAATTTCGGCTAGGCCCTGTGCCGTGATAAAATAAATTTTTTTTTTTTTTAGTCCGAGCTTAACAAGGTTTTCAGGCTGCTATTTCGCAAGGATTGTCTTGATACAAAATGAAGAAGATGTTCTCCATCTGAGTGTCCATACTGAAATCATGACCGGACTAATAATCACAGTAGGAGAGATGTTAACCACCTGTGCCGAAGAAGCCACCACAGGGGCACCATCACAAGGGGGCTATATAATCCTGGCTCACGACCCTCCACCAGATCTGAACGCTAACCTTTCCTGGTTCCAAGATGCCGGACTGCACAGGGACAAAGATCTTTCACATACAGGGCCCCGACATGGTTCAATGCGCTTAGTCCACCTACTGTATCCTCAACCTCGCTTGATGCTTTCAAATCCATGCTCTATGCCCACCTCACCACCACTAGCAACTGTGATTGCGCTAGATAAAGACTACTACTCCTCATGTCCATCCTCACATCTGAGGCCTCTTCCTCCCTGACTAATGAACCCTCTGGTACTCTACTACTTCCTGTCTCCCCCAAACTCACTCCCCCTTTTTCCTGTCCCTCTCCTCCTCTCCGCTCACCACCTTTCCCTCCTCTCTAGCCTCCTTTGGCGCCTAATGATCACCCTCTCCTGGAAGTTTCCTTAACCTCGAAATTGTCTACTCGCTTGAACCTGTTATAGCTTGTTTTTCTATGAAACTTAAAAACGTTACTGCCTTAAACTGTTAATAGCAAATTTATGATGTAACTTTCCTGTCTGGTTTTACCTGTAATGTGTATCGTGCTTTGTTAAATGTTCTTTGTGACGTGGAACCTTTGTAAAAGAGCCCTGGCTCAAAGGTATTAATTCCTAGACTAATAAACTAAACTAAATATACCCCTATCAAAACGAGTGGAAGAGCCAGAGCGGCTCCCGACCATTAAATTAGAATGTTCCACAGAGTGCAACTGTCTTGCAACTAGACGCAGAAGTGTATGCTCCACAGACGCAGTGTGAAATACTATAGTAAACCCCATTACTGAGGAACTACTGAAAAGATTTTCCATCACGGACTCTGATGATAGAGAAGACGTGCCCTTCAGTACACAAAATGAGTTGTCCGCTGTATTACTGACCAGAAGGACAGGGAAAGACCCATCTAGATACACTTCTACCCTAGAAGGACCTCCAAGAGAGATCTAGGTCAGAGCCACTAGAGACTCCGCCATCAGGAAGGATGTCCAGGAGCTTGGTACCACGTAGGGAGCCGAAAAAGTGCTGAGCAGAATGAGATTCCATTGGCAGAGCAGTACAGCAGAGTTCCATCAGCAGAAAACCGCTTGGATGACACAAGATCCCACATAGACCGCCACACACTAAGATGTGTGGAAAAATAATCCGCAGAACAGGAGTTCATTCCGCGATAAACATCCCGCCACATGTTCTGTGGAAAGGAAGTCCAAAAAGGAAAAATGTGTCACTAATTCTGCCATACAGCGCCCACTAGCACCCGTGCAGCACCAGCATCACTCGTGGCACAGGATGGCACCAAGCAGTGCTTATGCCAACCTAGGCGATACCCGAGGGCAGCTGCGGCAGTACCCGCAGGCACCCATGTAGCAATGGCACCCCCGACACCCCTGGTACCATGGTACCCATGACACCCATGGCAAGAATGGCACCCGAGGGCACCAGCAGCACCCATGGGTGCCTGTGGTGCCACCTGCAGCACACAAGGTGCCACCCATGGTACTCATGGCACCAGTGGAACCCATGGCACCTGTGGCACCTGAGGGTGCCTCACAGCACCCTGGCACTCACGGGTTATGCGGTACCACCCAGACACCACTGACTGTGCAGACAACCAATGGCAGCAACAAGAGCACCCACAACACCGCCTTAGAGCGATGGTGCTGACTAAGGCACCGAGGCACGGTGCTTGACCAAGGTACAGAGCCACGGCTCAGAGGCATGGCGCCGACCAAGGCACCGAGCCACAGCGCTGAAGGAAAATGCCAATGGAAATCCTGAGAAGGGGAGAAGGAAAAGGTTGTGCATGTGCCGGCCCCTGCATGGAAAAGGGAGAGGGGGTAGGCACAAGGGGTCGGCACGATGGCAAAGGCACCAAGAGGGCACCTCGCCATTCGTGATCCAATCGACCCGACTTCGGTCCAACGGCTTCGAGGCCTGGAGGTCCCGAAATCAGGAACAGAGCCAGGAAAAACAGGAAAGTCAAACCCCCTGCTCCATAGGAGCAGCCCAGAGGGGAAACTGCCCACTGGAGCTCCAACGAGGACAGAGATGGAGCTTGAAGTCGAGAATGCAGCCATTAGGAGCGGGGCCAAAAGGAACCCACTAAAGTCAGTTCAGGCCCATCGCCCCTCCCGAACAAACAATCCTTGTGCAGACATACCAACGGGTAACCTCCAGCGGCACCGATTCTTCTTCCCTGAACGAGAAAGAGGAGCTTGATCCCCGGAACCGCTAGATTTGTGCTTCGGAGGACTGTCCCCCCCCCCCCCAAGCACAGGACTGTCCGTAGTTGGATCCCCTCCCACCAGTTAATTGAGGGCGGCGGACGGACACAGCCCCTCTGCCATAAAACTGTCAAATGAAGTCCTCCTACTGTCACCGCTACCATCTAAGGATGACTCCGTTGACGGCTGTAAAGAATTTCTTTTTCTTCTTCGTAATCTTCTTGTTCATAAAATAAGAAATTACTACTTAAAATATTAAACGTTAAAAGCTGCTGTCGTACAGATGAAAACTTAAGACTCCGGCAGACGAACAAGGTCGACATCCAAGCGCACTCGACGGCGGAAGAAAAGGAACTGAGGCGGTTTGAGGGTCGACGCCGAGATAGCCTACACAGGCGCAAGCTAGTCTCGCGGTGCTGTGCATGCGTGGTCCTGTCTCGGCGTTGACCCTTCAGAAAATTTTAGGCTCTCACTTAGTCCTAGCACCTCTGGCGCTATCCCACTAGTGTGAATGCGTGATGGAGACTCAGTCCAGGAAGATCCACCCTCATCTCGAGGATGTTTATATGGATAGATGCTTCTAGCTGGGACTATGTCCCTTGTATCTGATGATCCCCCAGGTGGGCCCCCCAACCCAGACCAGAGACGTCTGTGGTGAGCGTCCAGGAGGAAGGGGGTGCCCTGAGATAGATTGTAAGGATCCTGCCACCAAAAGAGGTCTTTCTTGACTGCACTGGACACCAGTACCGGATGATCCAGGTCATCAGAGTGTTGATCCCATTGGACTATTAACGTCCAATGGGTGACCCTCGTGTAATCTGGCCAAGGGGACAGTAGAAATGGTCACTGCCATGAGGCCAAGAAGGCGCAAGAACGCCTGGCAGGAACATGCCTGGAGAAGAATAGTAGATTGACTTGCTTCATAAGTATCTGCCCTGTCCGGGGAGAGAAGGCCTTGCACTGAACCATGTCCAAGACTGCCCCAATGAACTGAAGTCACTGGGAGGAGTCAGGACGACTTGGGAAAGTTGGCTGTGATCCCCAGTCTGGAGAACAGGTCCAGTGTGAAGGCGACTCCTCCAGGTTGTCTCTGGTCGGGGTCGCTAAGAACCAACCATCCAAGTAAGGGAACACTGCAATGCTCAGACAGCGAGGTGCCACTAGCACCACTGCTAGGCACTTGATGAAAACCCTGGGTGCCGAAGAAAGTCCAAAAGGGAGAGCTTTGAATTGAAAATGTTTCCCCTAAAAAGAAAATGCAGGAATTGGCAGTGACCGGGGAACACTGGGATGTGCAAGTAGGCATCCTGCATGTCCAGTGCACAAAGCCAATGGTCTCGCTGCAGTAAGGGCTGAACACCCTGCAGTGTCAGCATGTAGAACCTTTTGTATTCTACAAAACGATTCAGCTGGCTGAGGCCCAGGATGGGCCTGAGGTCTCCCGTCTTTTTCGGGACCAGGAAAAAATGCAAGTAAAAACCTTTTCCGCTCTGAGACTGGGGAACTGGCACTATGGCAGATTTTTGCAGCAGGACCAGAATCTCCTCCTCGAACAGAAACATCTGGTTCAGGTAATGACGTGAATGAGCTGGAGGAGAGTCTGGAGCAATCTCCAGAAACTCTATGGTATGGCCTCTTGAGATGAGTTACAGGACTCGAGCGTCTGGCGTTATTCCTTCCAACTCTTGCAGGGCGAACCTTCCTCCTACTGGCTCACGCGAGTTTAGAAGGGAGGATCATACGAGTCAGGAAGCACAGGGACAGGAGGGGTGAGGTCCTCCGGCTGCCCTCTGTTTTGGAGGCAGGAGGGAAGGAGATAGTTGGCCCTGTGCTCTCCTTTTGTTCTGACGCCTGGAAAAGGGTTGCTTGTTCTGTCTCGTCTGCTGGCACTGAAAGGGCTGCTTTTTCTGGAAGCCCAATCTATATACTGATTTCACCACAGACAGAAACTGAACAGACTATGCGGATAACTTTTTCGGTTTAAAAAACTAATTAAAACTGAAACTTTAACAGACTTTCGAACTCGAGCTGAAGGAGAAATCTCCGAGCGACTGTTAAGTGAGGCAGAGTATAAAATCTGACGGTTGGATTTCAAAGGGCTCCAGACAGAGACCTCAACCGAGCTAGAGTTCAGCATTCTATGCTCTGCATAGAAAATTAATCCTTTGTTCTCCGGGGCAGTTTAAAGGCTGGGGCTAACTGCAATAGTCAGAATACAGCAAGACTTCATGTTGTTTGAAAGCAGCACCTGCTGCAAGAGCTCCTATCGAAGATCTACTGTTACAGTAAGTTCTTACGTAACTGTATTATCTCAATTCGAAGGGGCTCTTGCAGCAGTTTACACGGTTAGGACTGAGTCCCAAGTAGTAAAAGGACTGACCCCAGTCAGCTGGGAGGAGACAGAAGTCAGAGCAAGACTCTCAAGAAAGCAGGCTATGCAGGACTGCCAGTCCAAAACCTGCCCTGCGCCTAGAAGCCTTGTCCAGACTGCAATGCCAGAAGAAAGTGTAGACAGAACTCCAAGTGGCCTCTGTACAGTTGTCAGCAAAACACACATTTCTGAAGGATGCAAACAAAGTAGCTGCACCCCTGGTAGAATGTCTGTTAACCAGGTCCAGTAAAGGCTTGTCATATTAGCAGCAATAAACAATGCAACTGACTAAACATTTGGACAAACACTGTTTAAAACGCTTATGTCTTTGCTACAGTACCTGACCACATACAGCCACCTGGTAGCTCAATAGACCCTCCCTACCTCCATCCTGACAGTATAACAGTCCTCCCTTACAGACGGTGTACACTTATGTCCCAAATTTATCCCCTTCCAATCTGCCCACACAGCAGTTAACCCTAGGTCTTTAGCTGCTGCTCACTATTCTAGAGCACTTTTAATCTAATCAATAACTAGTGATGTTTAATGTTTAATGGTCTCATTATTTGTAAATTCTATGTCCTTACAGCCTGCATGTCTTCCACTACCTGCTGCCCGTAAACATATGTATTCTTACTGTTAAAAACTATTCAATCTCCTGACTGTACTGATCTGTATGTTGTTGTTTCACCCGGGTCGCCCCTGAAAAAGGGACCTCTTGGGGCCCAGCGGGCCTACCCGGTCATCAAAATTCAATAAATAAATAAATAAAACTGAAACCCCTTCTCTTCTTGGTGCAAAAGAAACAAAACAACTGATCAGTTCTTCTGATGGCTCGGGTGCGGTCCAAATAATAACGAAGCACCTGGTGGACATCCAGAGTATGTAGGAAGGCCTCCCCTGGATTTAAATACTCTGGGTAATGCACAGAAAGGTGGATGTCTTGATTCAGGGTAAACTCAGAAACCACCTTAGGAAGAAATTTAGGACCGGTTCTCAAGGACACCCCATCCTTGTGAAAAACTAAATAAGGCTATTAACAAAACAGAGCCTGAAGCTCAGAAATACTTTGAGCAGAAGTAATAGCAACTAAAGATAATGCTTTCCACGACAGAAAGTGTAGCTTGCGGCAGGTTGAAAGGGACGCAACGTAAGCTTTTCTAAAATGAACAACAGATCCCAAGGGGGAGAGGATAGGGTCCTTTATGGGAGGCTTCAGATACAGAATGCCCCATAAGAAGATAAGTAGGTGCAGAACAAGTCCAGTTGGGCAAGGGTCTTCCCTTCGATAAGTGCAATGGTACACAAGAGAAGGCTGAAAGGTGCACCTTAAAAATCGATGAGTAACTCAGGCCTGAGTCAGATAAGGAAAGGAGATACTCTAGAAAGAGATTCTCCGGACAAGCAAAAGGATCCAGTTGACAGGTGGTGGCCCATAAGAAAAAAATTACTCACCTTAGTAATTGTATTTCTTCTAATGGAGTCTTGTTGTATTCTGACAATTTGCAGTTAGTCCCAGCTCTTGAACTGCCGAGTGAAGGGTTAATTTCTATGCCAGGCATAGAGCGTTGGGCTCAAGCTCAGTTGAAAACTCTGTGTCGTTTCAAATCCAAACCGTCAGATTCTTACCAGCTAAAACTCACTGACTAAATGTGAAAACTGTAAAAACTCCTAGTAGCCAACTGGCAACAAAGACTTTGGATTCCCCAAAAGACTCAAGTCAGGAAACCCAAAGAACCAAAAACGAGATAAAAAGAATAAAAAAGCCTTCATTAAACAATTACAATGCACACCACACAACAGGAGGGGGAAAGAGACACCCCTGGGGTGCAACACTGCACCTGCCCACCCACTTCCCAAAAACAGGTTCTGAGAGGGCAGGAGGAGGTCAGAATACAGCAAGACTCCAATAGAAGAAATGCAGTTACTAAGGTGAGTAATTTTTCTTCAAACAACATGAAGTCTTGCTGTATTCTGACAATTCTGAACTACCAAGCAGTACCTTCAAGGAGGAGGACAGAACCTACTTTGGGAATAGACTCTGAAGCACTGCTGTGCCAAACCTAGCATCACTCCTAGCCTGGATATCCAGAGCAATGCTTGGTGAAGGTATGAACTGTTTTCAGGTTGCTGCTTGACAGATTTCTAACAAAGGGATATCCCTAGCTGCAGCCAGAGATGCAACTGTACCTCTAGAGGAATGAGCCCTCAGGCCTGAGGGTGCAGTTTTTCATAGCAGAATAGAATACAGGACACAATCCACCTGGCAATGGTTCTCTTGGTGGCAGGTTTTCCCTTACCTACTTCCCCATAAGTGAGGAACAACTGAAGGGAGTCAAGCCTGTGACCCTTTGTACATTCTATGTAACAACTAAGGGCCCTTTTAACATCAAAACTGTGTAGCCTCCATTCCCCTGAGGAGGTGTGATCAGTGAAGAACACGGAAAGAGACATACATCGATTTAAGTGGAAATCAGAAACCACTTTAGGTAGGAACCTTCTCTTTGTTCTAAGGACCACTTTATCTCTATGGAAAGAAATGAAGTCAGGCTCCACTGACAGGGCTTGCAATTCACCTATACGTCTGGCAGAAGTATCAGCAACCAAAAACAGTTTTCCAAGTCAAGTTCTTGAGCTCTGCTGAGGACTTAGGCTCAAAGGGGGGTTGCATAAACTCAGCAATACAAATATTCAAATCCCAGGCAGGAGCAGGATCCCTAAAAGAGGGGGGATTGGTATTAAGCAATCCTTTGAAAAATTTACGGAATACTGGGTGAGATGACAGAGAGGAAGACTTCCCCACTGACAGGAAAGCAGAAACAGCTGACAAACGAACTTTGAGAGTAGTTGGTTTGAGGCCTAGGCCATTAAGAGGGACCATATAATCCAAAACTGTAGACAACTCAGCAGTGTCTGGGGATATATGCTTCTTGGCACACCAAATACTGAATCTTTTCCATTTGGAGTTGTAAGTTTTTCTTGTGGCAGGCTTTCGAGAAGCTTTGAGAACATCCAGAACCCCTTGGGACAGATGCAAATCTGCATACTGTAACTCTTCAAGAGCAATGCCCTGAGATTGAGTGACCGAAGATTGGGGTACCAAATCCTCCCCTGAGAGGAGCTTAACAGGGTGTAATTCTTGGGAAGAGACAGGGGAAGATGAACTGCTAGGGACAGCAACAGGGGGTACCAAGGTTGCCTGGCCCAATCTGGAGCAATCAGAATCACTTTGTAAGACTGTGACCTTACCTTGACTAGAACCTTGAACAGTAGAGGGAAGGGAGGAAAGGCATAAAGAAATTTCCCTTCCCAGTTCAAAATCAGAGCATCCAGAGGGACTGAGCCCAAGACTGGGGGTCTGCAACAAAACAAAGGAAGTTGGTGACTGTCTGGGGCTGCAAAGAGATCCAGCTCTGGGGTGTCCCACCTTGAGAAAAATCACCTTCAATACCAAAGGATCCAGAGACCATTCGTGATGGCCCTGGGAAATTTGCTCAATGCATCTGCTAGCACATTGTCCTTTCCTGGGAGGTGGACTGCTACCAGAGAGGTCTGTAGGGAATAAGTCAGAGACCATATTTTCATGGCCTCCGTGCACAAGGCCGTGGACCGAATGCCTCCCTGCTTGCTGATGTACCACATGGTGGTAGTGTTGTCCGTCCTGATCTGAACCACCTTGTTCTGTACTGACAGAGAAGGCTTGTAGGGCAAGGAATACTGCCCTGAGGTCCAGAAGGCTGATGTGAAGAAGGGATTCCTGATTTGACCACAGTCCCTGGGCAGTGAGAGCCCCCAGATGAGCTCCCCACCCCAAAGGGAAGTATCCGTGGTAAGAACCACAGAGAGTCTGAGAGACAAATGGAACACATTGCCTCAGATTGTCCAGGTCCTGCCACCACTGAAGGGCCTGAATTAAGGTCTGAGTGACAGGAGCTAGCTTGGTAAGAGGATCTTTCCTTTGGGACCAAAAGGTTCTCAGATGGAACTGAATGTCCCTCATCTGAAACCTGGCCCCTTAGACCAGCAGTTCTCAAACTTTGTCATAGTGAGCCTCCCCTAAGCCATGGAAAAGATCTTGAGCCTCCCCCAAAATACTGAAATATTTTTGGGCCTCCCCATAGAAAAATAGCCTACTTTTCACAGGTACATCAGGAATAAATTGAAACCTCTTTGCATAGCTGGCTCTTGTGTTATTAAGCTTATTGTAACCCCCCCTCCCAACAGAACAACCTACTTGCTCCAATATTTTGACTCTCAAACCATTGTTACCCCTTACTGCCATACCTTCATGTACCAGATTGTTTTCCGTTTGCCCTCTAACTGGAATAACCTTCCTGATGACCTCTGCCTCTCACCCTGCTCTTAAGCAACTTCTCAGGGATCATTTTGCTCCCTCCTGCTCTTATTACTAGTACCTGTATGGTTAACTCTTGTATTTGGACAGTTCTGCTGCCAGTCTAATTGATCAATTGTTTCTCACATTGTTAGTTTATTGTTCTTAATTTGTTTGCATGTTTATTCATTTTGCATTGCTTGAGTGTTTTGCAGTTACATTCTGAACTGTATTTTCTCACTACCCTTTCCCAATTATACCTGATATAAGCCATGGCTCAGTGTACAGTACCTTCCCTGGTCACAGACTCGTGAATAAATACATAAATTCACTTATTATCCTCTTTCAGTTTGCCTATTCCTTCACACAATATCTATAAAGTTCAAAAGTGAAATATAATACTTTTTTCAAGACTTGCTTGAGCCTCCCCTGGAACAGGTTGGGGCCTCCCCAGGGAGGCTGGCCTCACCATTTGAGAACCCCTGCCTTAGACCACTGCTGTGGAAGCTGCCATATGGCCCAGAAGCTGCAGAAAATGCCTTGCTGGTCGAGAAACCAGAGGGAGAAAGGAAGAGGGCCAGCAGAGATAGCTTTGCCCTTTCCAGAGGAAGGAAGGCTCTTGCCTTGAGGGTGTCAACTCTGCTCCTATAAAAATGAGGAGCGGTACTGGTTCAAGAACTGACTTGGGGAGATTGAGAAGGAACCCCAGGAAGTGAGAACTTTCTGGGTAACCCACATATCTAACTTGACTTGGTCTGGGACTGGCCCCACAAGGAGCCAATCATCCAGATACAGAAAGATTGAAATCCTTTTCATCTTAAAAAGGCTACCACTACTGCTAGGCACTTTATGAACACCCTTGGAGCTGAAGTTAGGCCAAAGGGAATATACTCTGAACTGGTAATGGCCTGAGGGCAATTCGAACCTGAGGTACTTTCTGTGGGAGCACCTGATGGGAATGTGAAAGTAGGCATCCTTGAGGTCCAAGGAGGCTAGCCAGCCTCCTGGCCTCAGAGAAGGAAGAATTGTTCCCAGAGTCACCATTCTGAACTCTGGCTTTACTAGGTGCTTGTTTAAGTATCTTAGATCTAGGATGGGTCACTACTCCCCTGTTTTTTTTCGGGGAATGGAAGTAACTGGAGTACAGACCTTTGCCCCTGTATGGAGTAGGAACTCTCTCTAAGGCCTTTAAAGCCAGCAGAGACAAAACCTCTGCCTCTAGAGCAAGGATTTCTGATGTATTTGCAGGTGGAAAGGATCTGGGTCTCAGTTTCGGAAAACTCTTGAAACAGAACCAGCCCCTGGCTTACAACCTCCAGGACCCACTTGACTGAGGTAACAGACATCCAGTCCTGGACAAAGTAAGCCAGTTGACCCGGGCTGACATCAGGGTGTCCGCTTGGCAGGAGCCTTAGGCTGAGGGGTGGATGCCGCCCTGTTCATCCCCTTTCTGCCTCTCCCTCTGAGAAAAAGAGGAGGAGGCCTGTGCCTGCCCCTAGACTGCTGCCTCTGAGGAGCTGCCTGCCTCTCCCTGGCCTGGGCATTCCTATAAGTGGTCCTGTATTCATCCATTTTCTTCAAGTAATTCTCTGTCCGCTACCCAAACACAGAATTACCCACTACAGGAAAATCCATGGCCTTAGCCTGGGTGTTCTGCGAAAGGCTAGTACATCTGAGCCAGGCTATTCCCCGAAGAGCAACAGATGTAGCCATGACTCTAGACACATCACTGGAGTCCACTGCAGCATGAAACTGCACCTTTGATGCCTCAATCTCATCAGCAGCCACCTCCAGCTCCTTGGCTAGCTGTGGGAAGCCTGTTTTACCAGTGCCAGTACAGTGTACCACCTGGACTTCCGTACCTGGCTGTATAGGCCATATAATTAGCCTGCCCGAGTCCCAAAGATGATGCCAAGTACTGTTTCTTTGCCATGGCATCTATCTTCCTGGAATCTTTGTCTGGGGGGTGTGAAGCCAAGGGGGTGTTTGCCTTGTCACAGGTAGCAGCCTGCACTAACCCAACATGGCTGCACTGTTGGTAAAGAAATTCCATATCCGAGCCTGACAAGGTATACCTCTTGTCCATTTTTTTTTTTTTTTTTTTAATCAACAGGAGGCACAGAATTAGGAGACCTAAGAATTTTTAGTGTCTGTTTCCCAAATGACTTATGAAAGGAAACAGACAGTCTCTTAGACACTGGGATGTCCATCATCTCTACGAAGACAGGCTCCTCTTGATCCTCTACAGCCTCCTCAATAGGAAGCTGGAGGGTTTAAGCCACTTTTCTGTAGACCAGAAAGTAGGAAGGGGACTCAAAGCCTAGGAGAGGAAAACACCACAAGGTCTGTCTGGGGAGATGTCCGGTTCCACAGGCACATCCAGACTTTCACTGTCATAATCATCCTCTTCAAACTCCCCCCTCCTCATCAAACTCTGGTTCGTAAAAATCTTCAGGGGAATAGTCCTGAACCGGGGGAACCGACCAAACTGAACCTCTGCCAGATGGCGCCAGATCGGTCGGAACCAGACGAAGCAATTCCACAATCCGAATCACTTTGGCTATTTCTTCAGCAGTCGGAACATGAAGCTCATGATCCGAACCTGCCGATTTATCCTTTCATTTTCTTTTTGTAGGAACCGATCCCTCAGGATCGGCTCTCCTCTTGCCCGAAGTAGTATCACCCTGGTCAGAAGGCTCTCCTTCTGGTTCGGTAGGAACCAAACTGGGCTGGCCTTCCGGGTCAGCGGATTTCTTGGCCTCCTCATCCCCAAGTCTACCTAACCTTTTATCCAGGGTAGACTATGGGAAATTCTTACAAATCTGACAGTTGAGGTGGTCAAACCCCAGACAGTAAACACAGGTGGTGTGGAGATCGGCCTTAGCAAGATCTCTCCTCACACACTGCAGTGTTGAAACCCAGTGGCCAGTTTTTTCTTGAATTTCTCAGACATGGCTAACCTAACCAACTTACCCTTTAAATGGCAACTGTCAGGCAAGACTCCCCTATCGGTTTCACACCGTGTCACGGGTGATGGGGAAAAAAAAACCAGCTAAAATTGTTTTTTTTTTAAACGAATATGGACCAGTAACACACTAAAAAAAAAAAAAAAAGCGCTTAAATTGTGTTTTTTTTTTTAAACAGATATGGACGGTAACCACACTAACATTTTCCTTACTACAGGATCAGTTCGGCCGAACAGATCAGAAAATGTTCACAATTTCCACACACCACTACAATGCTAAGTACCTACAGTACCACAGACAGTGTCTCGAACCGAAAAAACGGAACGAAAAATCGGACTACAACCGAAATATTAACCGTGAAGAACCGAGCTGAAGGAGAAATCTCTAGAGCGACTGTTCAGTGAGGCGGAGTAAAGAATCTGACGGTTTGGGCTTAAAAGGACATAGACAGTTTTCAACCAAGCTCGAGACCAACGTTCTATGCCCGGCGTAGAAATTAACCCTTCACTCTCCGGGGCAGTTCAAGAGCTGGAGCTAACTGCAAATTGTCAGAATACAGCAAGACTTCATGTTGCTTAAAGAAGAACCGCTTCTACTTCCTAGTATAAGTAGATCTAGTGGAAGGTTTTCTGGCTGCCACTAGGACATCTGGCACCTGGGGAGAAACCCAAAAGTGGGCAACTGCTAAGTCTGTGGGAGCCATGCATGAAGGTGCAGTCACTTCAGGTCGAGATGGACCAGGGTGCCCTGCTCCTGTGACAGCAGGACAGAGCACAGAGGCAGGGGACTGTGGGGTTCCACTGCAAGCTGCTGGAGAAGTGAAAAACAAATCTGGCATGGCCAGTAAGGAGCTATCAGGATCATCTCTGCCCCTTCGGACTGCAACTTGAGCAGAACTCTCTGCAGCAATGGAAAGGGAGGGAAGGCATACAGTAATCTCCCTGTTCAAGAGAGGGACAATGCGTCTCGCCAGAAAACACAAGACCCTGGATCTAACGAGCAGAAAATGGGCATTTTTTCTTTGTTGGATAGGGATGCAAATAGGACCAGTACCGAGTGGACCCACCAGTCGAAGAGATCTTGGACTACTGAGGGAAGAAGTTCCTATTCATGAGCCTTGGACCGGGAACAGCTTAGACTGTCGACCAAGATATTCTGAACTCCTGGAACATGCACACCAGTCAGGCTGAGGTGATGCTCTATGGCCCAATACCAAACAAATGTGTTCCCCTCTGTTTGTTTATATAAAGACTCTACATATTGTTCATCTGGATCAAGAGAGGACCGGGAGTAGGTTCGTCTGGAAGGCATGAAGAGCATACAGGATCACAAGCATCTCTAAAACATTGATGTGGATATGCTGCTCCAATGGGGACCAGGTTCCCCAGAGTCAGACAGTCTGTCAGATGGGTGCTCCAGCCATGACCCCGGCGTCCGTGTTCAGGATCTGTCGAGGTGACTCTGACGGAAGCGGACCCCTTTGGAGAGGTTGAGGAGTCCAGCCACCACTGCATGGTCTGTTGCACCCGAGTTGGATATAGAGGAGGGTCACTGGAAGATCCAAGTCCTCTATACACTGATCCCACTGGACCCGAAGGTTCCACTGGGTTACCCTCATGTGCAAGCAAGCCAGGGGCACTGTTGCAATAGCAGTTGCCATATGACCCAGCAGTCTGAGAGCAGATCTGGCTGGGACTTGTCAAGACAATGAACCCAGTTGAGCCCGAATCTGAAGGCGTTCTGCCCTGTCTGAGGGAAGAAAGACTTTGCCTTGCTCGATGTCAAGATCATCCTATGTATTGGAGTCTTTGGCTTGGCCAAGGGGAGGATTTGGGGAGACTGAGGGTTATCCCCAGATCCCAAAACAGAGAGAAAGTGGACTCCATGGTTCTAAGCAACTGCTCCTTGGTGTGAGCTGTCAGAAGCCAATTGTCTAGGTAAGGAACAACATAATGGCCTTCCCTGCTTAGGGCTGCTGCCACTACTGCAGGCACTTTGTAAAGACTCGAGGGGCCGAAGACAGGCCGAATGGCAGGGCCCAAAATTGGTAGTGGTTTCTTTGGAAGCAGAAGTGAAGAAACCTTCTATGGGGTAGGAACACCAGTATGTGAAGGTAATCATCCTGCAAGTCCGGGGAGCAGAGCCAAATTCCTTGATGAAGTAAGGACAGAGGGCCGGGAAGAGTAACCATCCTGAACCTTTTCTCCTCTACAAACTTGTTCAGGTGGTCGAGGTCCAGAATGGAGCATGTAGATCTCCTTTCTTTGGAACCAGGAAGAAATGAGTAGAATCCTGTCCCTTGCTGTGCTGGCACAATGGGTTCAAAGGACTGTTTTGTAGGAGCACTGGGATCTCCTCTTGAATCAAGGTAAGATGGTCTTGATGGTAATGGGAGGGAGAGGGCTGTCTGGGGGAATTTCCACAAATTCTACGGTGTGCCCCTGTTCAATTAACTGCAGAATCCACTGATCTGAGGTTATTCTGCACCAATCCTCTCTGCAGAGAAAGAATCAACCCTCCATCGCCTCCACCAGAGATTCTTCTGGGGAGAGGAGGAATCGGGCAGAGGCAGGGACAGCAGCCAGCCTGGAAGGTTCCGGAGCTCTGGGCACTGGATCTTTTGTGTTTTTTTTTTAATTATTTATTTTTAAATTTATTTATTGTATTTTTTGTCACAAGACAATTGGGACATCTGCCCTGGTCACAGCCCCGTTGTTCCCTGCTCCTAAATGAGCCCGTGTCCCCCAGGACAGGGTAGCACCAGCCAGGTGTGCAAACGTCTGTTTGGAGTGGAAGCCAGCCTGGAAGCAAATGGAGCGCACGGAGGAGGGTGTCATGGAGCGCTGACTGGGGATTTTGGGTCCCCAAAATACTTTTTCTTAGGGGGATGTGCAATAATGTCGTCCGCCCCGCTGGACGTCCAGACGCCAGTTGTGACGGATCCCCCAGCCTCCGCCAGGGGTCCGTGGTGCACCAGATGTTCGCCCCCCCAGGAGAGCAGTCCGAGGGACGCTCCATCCATCTCCCCCCGGCCGGCCCTCTGGCAACCCAGGTCCGTTCCCAAGCTCTGTCGCCAGCGTTGCACGACGAAATCCAACCGCTGTTCCAACGGGCCGGCCTCTTGTGGCCTTATGCGTAAACACACCAAGTTGGCTCTTAAATAATGGAGAAAAGAAAAAAAAGGGAAATTGATTAAATAAAATGCATTATAACAAGAATATACACAAATAAGTACAAATTATAAAAAAATCTATGCTGATATACAATTAAATACTTTCTACTGTCTAGCTGTGGCATCACTTTCTTTGAGTAGTGTATATGTGCTACAGGCTGATCTTGCTGCCTTCAGTAGTTCATAATCTGGCTTATAGTTGAGGCATTCCACCTGTATGAAGTGAGAGCTGCACAAGCTACAAAATTCAAACTGATCTCCTCCATCACTTTTCTGTAGCCAGCTAAATTCAGTGGTGATCGTGCAAAAGTATTCCAGTTACGTGGTATACTGCAGTGTTCATTTCAGGCCGCGGGATCATGCCACTGGCGCGCCCGACATGTGGCCTGACCCATCTTCATACTGCGACCCGAGTCTTTTGCCGCATCTGCAGCTTTAAGAATCCTGGGTGCGCGTACAGGGCGCGCGTGCACTTTAAGTCGTCCACAGACACAGCACACTGAAACTGTCTTGGGGAGGGTGTGTCATGCTGGAAAGGAGGAGGGGCAGCTTGTCGGCTCAGGATTGCCGTCCAAAGACTCAGCGCACTGAAATTGTCTTGGGAAGGGCGTGTCATTCTGGAAGACAGGAGGGACAACTTGCCGGCTCAGGAATGCCCCCGGCCCCAGGGCGCGCGTCGGGTTTACAGACCGACTCGGATCATGCCGAAGGAAAATTTCGTAACCCCTTGGGGGCATATCAGGTATGGAGGAAGAGTTAAGAACAATGCACTGGACAGGATGCCGACTGTAGGAATGCTATGGCACAATGCCGAATATAGAGGATAATATATGGTCCTCTATCAGTAACTGGTCTGTTAACTGTCGAGAGGTTGCCAGGGCGACCGTGTAAACCTCGAGAGTGAAGCTCGAGATGTTTACGTCGCCATGGCAACCTCGAGACAGTTAACAGTGACTGGTTGCCGATAGAGGGACCATACATTATTTTTTATAGTGTATGGTCCCACGTAAAAAGTAAAACAGCTGCTTACTTTTTGACAAATAGTCACCGCCACGGCCGTTCAGTCCTTCCCTAACCGCTGCATTCATCCATCGGTTCGCGTTTAAAAAAAAAAAAGGCGCAGATAGCGCAAGAGACAGATCGCTGTTAACCTATCAATGTGACGTAGCACCAATAGGTTAACAACATCGCTACTTCACATCGAGAGTTAACAACCTTAGGAAATGATGATTTCCTAAGGTTAACAGCGTTCTACCATACATTAAAGATGGATTTGTTAAATCTATTTGTTGTAAATCGGAATCAAATTATATGGCCATCAACCTGGTGCAGCTCTGAGTGCAGAAGCAGTAAATTGTCATCTCTCCACCGGAACACACACTGAAGGGGTAGAGGCAGAGATGTATATTCTAAGTAGTGTTATGTTGCTGGGCTATGTTTAACCTTTTATCTACTAGCTTTACATGTTAACACTCCAAAGTGGCAACCACACAATTTCCTGTTTAGCAGATAATTGCCTTTACGTGAGCTGAGCTCTAAGGAGAATGATAGATTTGTGTGTGCGTTTGGAGTGCTGCATATACAGTTAGTAGATAAAGGTCACACACAGCCCAGCAACATACAAGCACTTAGAAATACATCTCTGCCTTTAGTGTGTTCCGATTGAGATAACAATTTGTTTCTTTCATTCAGAGCTGCTACCAGGGCTGGTGATCATGCTGTTTTACACCACTGCAGCAAACAGAGATCAGCATGTTTTTGTTTTTTTTGGGGGAGGGGGGTAAACAAGAAGTTTGCAGATCTGAGTGAGCATTCAATTTGAGTGGCAGCTTTAGCTACGAACTGCAACAACACAATCACTGGGGGAGGGTGTTTCTGACAGTATTCAACCACAGAATGGCTGATTTGGATGTAAGGTGCCAATGCTTCTGTTGTGGACCATGTGATGTGCACTGAGACACATCACATGGTACAGAACAGAGCTACCAAAATCGCACCGTTTCCCTTGTTGCACACTTTGGAGTCACCTTCGTGGAGTGAGCTGCTTCAGCTTGTAGTTCTTTAAAGGAAAACAACAGAAAAGGCAGCTTTCCTCAGACACTACAGAAACTCTCAATTAGAGCTTTCAGACAGTAACACTTTTTTTAAATTATTTAGAACTGCTACCAACAACTCACTTTCTGTTTCCGGTAACAGCAATTTCATGAGCAGCAGTGAGGCTCCTGAGCTCACTGTATGCTAATATGCCTGTCTGACCTCTGCGATTGGTTGGCAGGTCATATTAGCACAAGGTGAGCTCAGAAAGCTCTCTGCTACTCATGAAATGGTGCCTGCCAGCAACAGAAAGTGAACACTAAAGGCCACTGTTTAAATCACTACAAAAGCAATTGGAGGAATTAAAAAAAAAAAAGTCACTGTCTGAAACCACTAATCAGGAATGTTCGTAGTGCCTGGGTAAAGCCGCACTTTTTCCAGTGTTTCCCCTTTAAAGGCTGAGCTGTAATTGCATTGGCGTTATAATCGCCGATTCTGACAGTGTATACTATCAGGTATATTTAGCTGTGAGAGTCTGAGAGAGTAGACTTTGGATTATTTTGTGAAATCTATATTACAGACAACTGGACTGATACTAAAACAATTGTGATAGGGGAGGGTACATGAGACGGCAGCAAGGCAGAGCTGTGGGGCTTCTGCCCTCTGAACCATCTACCTACTAAGAAAAGGCAAAGAAAATGGATTGCTTTTCCAGAACTACTTAAAGTGAAGAAATATAAAGCCAGAGTGGACATTTTATAGAACAGAGTCAGATGTTAATACTGTATGCCTTACCACTCTCGTACGCTGTGTTCATTCTGTAACATTACTGCTCTTATCTCCCACAAGGTGTTTATTTTTGTTATGTTAATACTGTATAATCTATGCCTCACCATGTTTCGTATGCTGTGTTGAATCTGTATCCTCACATTAACTGTAACATGTCTAATTTGTACAATGTCATTGTATGTACCTAAATCTATTATTCCTGTACTCTCCTGAGTCGTACCTGAAAATAGGCAATTGTCTTGTCTAGTGTACCTACCTGGTTAACAAAAGCTAAATAAATAATAGCATAATTCAATTGCAGCACAGGAAAGGTAGAAATTGAAGCAAAGCGTGTGTGGGGGTGCTGTCTAGTTAAGTTAAAATGCCACAGCAGACTTAAAAGAATTGAAAAATTAAAAACAGATAAGAATACAGGAGAGGGGTTGTGTGTGTAAAGGGGGGGGGCTGTCTTTTTCACCTTTTTTTGTCTCCATCTGATTACACTGCTTGAGCAGTCACTATCTGATAAACTGTGAAGGAAAGTGGATTAATAAATATCTGTTTGAATTCCACCTCCTCCCACAAACATTTTAAACTGTGTGTGAGGCAAACTGCAGATTTCATAATCATTATTTCATAATCATTAATAAAAATAAACAGCAGCCACTGACTGTGAATTAAGCCAGAGTGTGGGGGATATATTGACATCATCCACTGGCAGGAACCTCGGAAGATTAGAACAAAATCAAATGTTTTATCACAGCAAGGAAGTGAGGGGCCGAATCTTGAACTTCAGATCTCATGTAGTTTACTGCAGGTAGAGAAATAGATTTATTAAGAGTGAGTCTAAGACGTGAACTTGAAGCAAAGAAGCAACGGTCAGGGCTCCATCTTTGCTTTTACACATTGTAGTCAGATAGGGAAAGCCAGAGAGCCGCAGTATTAAAAGGAACGGTCAAAAAAAAAAATATATATATATACATACACACACACACACACACACACACACACATATATACATATATATATATATATAATAAATCTGCAATTAGAAAAGGAAATAAGACACAGCAGAAACTTTAATTTTAGGAAAAAACAGGGTGGGTGGGACAGAAAAAAATAAAGGAGCAAGCAGACAGTGACTGACTGCTAGAGTATGTTCTGAGTTCCCTACGACTGTACTCTCTACCTTGTTTGCATATGGTGTATTAATGTAAAAATAAATTAAAAGATTCAGACACAGGACATTTGTCAGAAATTGTTTTTTATTAAAACATTCTGTCAGTGACACACCAACCCCATTATTCAGCATTCTTACTTCCTCAGTTGCCCTCCTCGTAAGAACTAGAATATAAAAAAAAAAAAAAAAGGCATGCAGCAGCTTTTTATAAAATAAAGCAGTCATGGCCCCCAAAAAAAAAAAAAAAAGTGAACATTAAAACATTTTTCAGGTCTTCTGCACCTAAGAGACTATGTACTGCTGCATCAGGATCAGGGTCTTCTAAAAATTCAAATAGGAGCAATGTGGTGCCAGTTCTGTCCTCCGAGAAGCAGACTGTGTTGTCCGTCACTGTGGCGGACACACAGCTGGGACCCGGTGACAGTGCTAGCCAGTCACAACTTGATTTCGAGTCTGCTGCTTGTGAACTACTTAGTAGCCAGTCCCATGTGGCCAGTATTAAACGTAATTTTCAGGGCCGCTGGCTCACAATGAACAAGTGGTCGAGATATAATTCTGAAAAAAAATGTGATGACTTGTGCTGTGTGCATCAGTAGAAAGAAACAAAATACTCTGACTTCTGGCACTGACAATTTCAGGACAAGCACCCTGACTAGGCATGCTGACTCGTCAGATCACAGAGATTCTATGGCAGCTGAAAATATGCAGGGGGATTTGCAGCATGCATTCAGAAAAGCTATATCTGAAAAAGAACAAGCTATTCTAGTTGCCATTAAGAGTGTTCCTTGGATGGCCCAAAAAAACTTGCCAGTTCATAAATATACAAGTTTAATGGAATTTTTGCCTAGTTTAGATTGTCCTTTTGTTGAAAAACTGTCTGTGGCCTCGTATTCATCAGAAACTACAGCCAATGACCTCTTCGAATGCATAGCCTTGGTAATTAGGCAGGAGACAAGTAAAAAATTAGAAAATAGCCCATACATCACATTAATTTGTGATGACAGCACAGACATCACTGTCACCAAAAAACTAGTACTGTATGCAAGAGTGCTTGATCCTGAAAGTTTTGTTCCATCTACTCCTTTTCCAGAGAACCTACAGATCTCTGATGCCACTGGAGCAGGGATAGCTAAAGAATTAAAGCAATTCCTAACCAGTAAAAAAAATTAGCATGAAAAAAGTAATGGGACTGGGAAGTGACAGAGCAAAAGCCATGACAGGGATTGATGAGGGAGTCACGGGGCACATGCTGTGTGAAAACCCAATGCTAGTAAATGCACACTGTGCTGCTCATAGGGCTGCACTATGTAGTTCACAAGCAGCAGACTCTGTCCCCTACCTAAAAGAATACCAAGAGATGCTAACTGGTATTTTCTACCATTTTAAAAGATCAGCCAAAAGAGTTGACAAACTAAAACAAATGCAAGAAATGCTGGAGGAACCAACTCTAAAAGTGAAGGAGGTCCATGATGTGAGGTGGATAGCAGTTTAAAAGCGTCTCAGATCGTTCATCACACCCTAGACTCCCTTCTCACTTTTTTATGCAATGAGACGGATGCCAGAGCAAAAGGTTATGCCTTAAAAATGTCCAAATATGACTTTATAATGACAACCTATATGCTAATGAAGAGGAAGAAGAATCAGCATTTATATAGCGCTTTTCATACACAGTATCCCAAAGGGCTTTACAAGCAACGTTAGACTGATAGTGAAGTGACTGAATGTGTGGTGGTGGCCATATCACACATCACCCACACACAGCCTGGATAATTGCATGAACCAGTTTATGGGAAGGGGAATGTTGGCCAGAACACCGGGAATGTTCCCTGCTTTTTGCGAAGAGTGCCCTGGGATCTTTTACTTCCACCTGGACACCCACCAGGACAACACCAGGATGGGCAGAAGGGACCTCCATTTAACGTCTCATCCGAAGGACAGCACACCCCAGCAGTACAGCACCCCTCAACACTGCACTCGGATGCCAGTGATTTTTAGGTGCAAATCCAATCCCGGTGTGGGATGAGAACCTATGACCACCTGGTCCAGAGGCGGATGTGCTACCAACTGAGCCACGCTGACACCTAATGGATGTACTTGATGTAATTACCCAGCTTAGTGTAGTGTTTCAGAAAACAGATCTGGACATCTCAATGGTCTATGTCAGTCTGGAGAAGTGCTTCGCTGATTTAGAAAAAATAAAATCTGGAACAAAGGAAAAAATGTATCTACATGAAGTGGAGAAGGATATCCGGGAAGATGGGGGGCTGGTGTTCAAGGGGCATCACATACTAAGGGGAGGCAAAAACCTTTCAATCAAGGACCATTTCATTGACCAGTTGGTTGCAAAGTTAAAAGACAGATTCCCTCGGTATGACAGAAACAAGTTGGCTGCTTTTGGAGTACTAGGTCTTTGGCCTGTCAGCAGCCTTTCTAAAGACGATCTTGAAACCTGGGGAAATTAACAAATTCACGTGCTGCTTGATCATTACGGTCAAGATCAGAGACAAACAGTTTAAGGCAGTAGTACCACCACTTGTGGATGTAGACTGCACCAAAGCAGAATGGGAACTGCTAAAGCCACTTGTTGTGACAGAGGGATACCCGAGGAACAACATGCAAACTCTTTAGGGGTTCAGAAACAAATATAAGTCAGACTTCCCAAATTTTTTGACACTGGCTGCACTGGCATTAACTGCCCCAGTCCATACAGCAGACTGTGAGAGAGGCTTCAGTGCCCAGAACATTGTAAAAACTAGCATGAGAAATAGAATGTCTGCTACTAGAGTCAATGATCAGCTGACTGTTGTGGTTGAGGGACCTTGCCAGGCTGAATTTGATTTTCTTTCTGCAACCAATATTTGGAGCGAAAAAAAACAGAGGTTATTCCAGCAAGGGGACTGTACTGACTGACATAGTTCAGCACATAATCAAACTGCGACTGATATTGTAATTTATCCCTCTTGATATCATGCCTCATATTAAAGTAATAATAGGTTATAAGTATCTTAATATAGTTAGCCTGATAACCTTAGATCTGTAACTGCTATCAGGACTCTAACTAGGGCTGTTTATTAATGCCTCTGTGTATTCTTCCAAAATGATGTAATATCTCTTATCTCTCTCTCTCTCTCATAAGAGTGCAAGGTGGTGTTTTTTTTTTTTTGCTGGCAAAAAGTCACAGTTTACCACACTGCGAACAGAGACTACTACTGGATGGACACAAGCCCTCTGGCTGTTGCCTCAGGCCTATGATCTTGATTGATGCTCGACAGTGAGATGTCACTGCCTTCTTGTAAACTGCTTTCCACCTCTGACATCATGTAAATGCCATTTATTTTCTGAGTCACAACTCGCAGCTCCCCTGCTGATCCACACTTGCTGTAATAGTTCATCAACTTATGATACTGCCGCGTTAGTTAAAATTCTGTATACAATTTTTTAAAGAAATGTCATGTATGACCCACATTTTTCCTGAAATGACCCACCTTTTCAGTGGCCAGTGGGTCATTTGACCCACCAAATTTGGTTCCTAGAATGAACGTTGATACTGCTACTGTGTGGTACCACTGAATAACATGTATACCGCGCAACAATGCACAGTAATGGTATACTTTTGCGCAATCACCACGTAAGTCGGGAAATATGCTTTCCTGTGGGGGGGGGGGGGAGTTTAGTTAAAAAAAAAAAAAAAGACTCTCCCAGGAAAAACGGGAGACATCACATGTATGGTGACTGTATTTTGAGAATCCTTGCCTAACAGGACAGGGCCTCTGAAGGGGGCGTCCAAGATCTTAGATTGGACGTCCGGGCCAAATCCTGACACCCTAAGCCAGGAGTAGCGTCGGAGGCACACTCCCATAGCCACGGCTCTACCTGCGTTGTCCGCAGAATCTTAAGAGACTCAGAGGACATGGGTCCCCACATCTGAGCCAAACATAAGGAGGTGCAACAGCTCAGCTTTCCCAGGAATATCAGGCTGAGCTTGTGCCACCTCTAAAGCCTAATCCCACAGGGCATTCTGATATTGGACCATGTAGGCAAGGAAGTTTAGGGATTGAACAGCACATGTGGCTGAAGAATAGACCTTTTTGCCAAAATAGTCCATTTGTCTAGATTCCTTATCAGGAGGCTGAGGTCCGACACCTTAGGTAGTTTTGAATGGTCATGAGCTGCATTAACAACCAAAAATCAGCCTCCGGGTGCTCCCCATAAAAAGGTTCACCCCTTGAGGCACTGTAGAGGTGATCTGCCTTTTTGGACGTCACCAGTGTAGTAGATGGGTGTTTCCAAGCAGCCCTATTGACATCCTTGAAGGAGTCGATTAATTGGGGAACCACTAGAGGCAAGGACTCCTCCTTGCAGAGGAAAATGGCTAGCCAGCGTCGCTTGGGGTCCACTTCTTCAGTATCCCAGTCTATAAAGGGCCTGGATGTACCTCATCACATCCATGAAAGATGAGATAGTGGGACGACCTTGGGCTTATCCGACTTTATGACAAAATCTAGATCTCCAGAATAATCGTAACAGGAGGAAGAGGAATATCCGACTCACCAGAATCCTGAGCGTGGGAGCACCGAAGCTTATGCTGATGGGTCTTAGAATGACCAGTGTCAGCCCCTGCTAGTTGTGGTGTAGGTTCCCTAGGAGTTGGTGGAAGTGTCTTCCTAGGAGGAACCTGGTCCTTAGAAGGATTGGGAGGGTCCCTTGGAGTTGGGTGTTTCTTTAGTGCCTCCTTGTCCTTGAAATACATCCACCAGGCAGCAAGCAGAGCAGTAAGGTTCACAGGTGGGTTCTAAGGCAAGGTCAGGGGAACCGGCATCTGGGGTAGGTTTGGAGGGCCCTGGCATTGGTTAGTCAGGTTGCGGTAACCCTGGCGTCGAATCCACTGGCGTTAGGTTAACCAGTGTTGAATCCTGAGGTAAGAAACCATCTGGCTTTGGTCCGACTGGGATCGAAAGACTGGGTTCCAGTCTCCCTGGCGTCGGTTATATGACGACAGGTCTAGCTGGTGACTGTGCAGGGTCTGGGGATGATGGTTGAAGCATAGTCGGGGTTGACACCGTGGAGGTTGGAGTCAACGGGATAGGTGCAGGCTGATGCCGGTCCGGTAAGGCAGCTAGAGCCGGCCTGGAGGGAGAAGCCCATATAAGGGAGCTGACTCCCAAGCAGGGCAGAGGCGTCACAGTCGCAGGGGAGGTGACCACATGCCCCATGCGCGGTAAGGTGGTGTCAGTCCAAGACGTCTGCACAGACTTCGCAGATGTCTTTAGTGGGAGGGTGACAGGCAAGAACCCGCCTCCCGAGGAGGACCTGGTTGAGCCACCAGGCTGAGGACCCGTCTGTTGAATGGTCCTGAGTTTCAGGGGTTGAAAGGCTGAGGACAAAGTCCCCAGCCCCAAGGAACCACCGCCAGATACAGTTAGGAGGCGGGGTGGTTTGACCACTCATAGCCCAGAGGGAGAGAGGGCTGAGGGAGTGGAAGGGGACAACCTCTCATGGGAGGAAGACCTATGATCGGTGACAGACTTGCGTGGGGACCTGGAGCGGGAAGCTGACCGGGTTTCTCCTTATGCATCAACCTAGTATTTGTGCTTTCCCGAAGACTGCTTCTTGTCCTTAGCTGATGAAGTAGAGGCCCCAAAGGCCAGGGAAGAGGATGTATTCTGCTGAAGCTCCATCTCCATGCCTGAGAGTTTTTGCTGCAGCAGGAAGGATTCTAGGGTCTTCTGGCGGCGAAGTTAGGTGCACTGGTTAAAATCCTGACAGTGCTGGTAGGCCTTCGTGTTGTGGTTCAGGCCTAGGCAAAGCAGGCTCAATGACCGGCTGTCCTTGTGAGGAATTTATTTTCCACAAGCGCACTTCATTAACTGCCGCTCGACAGATGAGGAAGGTGAAGACGACATGCACAGACTGCTGTTAAATTGAAGAAAAATTAGAAAATGATCAAGCGCGGGTAACGCAAAGAAAATGGCGGTCGACTAAAGCAGAAGGAGTCTGTGAAGTTCCAACTTGCACAGGTCGACAGCAGGAAAAGAACCAAGGTGGTGCTGGGGTACCGCCCCTTTTATACCATAGGCGGACGTCAGGGACGGTCCCCCGCTATAGACTGCTAGCTAGAAGTTTTCTGTGGGGCCCTGGCGCCTGCCAGATTCAGTCCCAATGGTGTAACCTGCTGCAAAAGCCCCTCGAAGTGAGATCACCATATCCACATACCAAGATCTTTGAATCAGAAATACTCTCAGACGAAGGACTTCGATTTTCTCTGTTTGTATTGCCTTTGTAAGCAATTATACTGAACAATGTTTTATGCTACTGTTGTTAATAATAAAATTAGGTACCAGCATTCTATTAGACAGAACTGGCAGTAAGTGCTGATTTTGCTTTGTGACATGATTTTGTAAAAAGATTCCAGCCGTATTGGTCCTTGGAAAACAAGAGATGATGGAAGGTTTGATACCTTTTATTGGACCAACAAGTGTCTTGTACAAAGACGGAATTATACACAAGCTTTCGGGGCCTCAATTCCTTTCTTCAAGTGAATAGAAAAACTGAGCAACATAAGAAATATTTATATTCACTGTGGTGCAATTAAAAATCAGGAAGTGAAGTAGAAAGGTGATAAAGAGAACTAGAGATGAAAGTCTAAGACGCAAAGTAAAAAACTGAGAAGAAAATAATTTTTTTTACTTTGCATCTTAGACTTTCATCTTTAGTCACCTTTCTCACCTTCCTACTTCACTTCCTGCTTTTTAATTGCTCCACAGTGGATATGAAATTTGCTATTCACCTGAAGTGACCTGTGAGGCCCCGAAGGCATGTGTATAATTTCATCTTTGTACAAGACACTTGTTGGTCCAATAAAATACATCAAACCTTCATCTCTAACATGATTTTCAAATTAATATATATATATATATTTTTTTTTTTTACTTTTGTTTTTTTTTTTTTTTTAAGTATTTCTTATTAAAGATAAAAGTGTGTATATGTGAGTTATTTAATTAGATTGGAGAATAAAACAGAAGTGTTCAATCATTTGAAGAACTGTGATGCACTACTTTTGTAGTGCAGTGAACCATCATGAAATTGAATCAAGTGTGTAGCAGAAATAGTCACTGTCAGTTTGGCATCCCGTTTGCTGCTTTCATGCCATACCTTACACAGGAGTGAAACTGACTTCAAACTATTTTGCACATTCTTGGCTGCAGATTCATACCACACATTTCATGTATTTGTTCATAAATGTATGAAATAACTTTTAAAGCCAATTTTTTACATAAAAACGTAAATTCCTAATAAACTGAAATAATATCAGCAAACTATATATTAAATTAAAGCGTAGAATGTGTAATTAAAATCAGGAAAAAATACTTCAAAAACTTGCATTTGCTATCATCTTGACTGCCTAGGAGACGTTTAAAGGACAAGTAAACAGGGCTTCTTTTCAAACTGAAAGCCACAAAACCGAAAGTGTAGCACTGTAGGTTTCATTCTATAGCTAAGCCTGTAACCTACAGTGCTGTGTTTTTGGTTTTGTGGTTTTCAATTGAAAAACACAGACCTATCTACTTGTCCTTTACAACCCGTTTCTTTGTTGATGACCCTTGAGACATTTCAAACTTCGAGTGAGTTAAAGGATACCTAAACACCATTTTTTAGGGATCACCATTTAAAAAATCCGAGATCATGATGAATTCAATTATGAGCAGACAATTATAAGATGGAATTCTTTACCTGAAGTTCGGCCATTTATATCCTTTTCGTCAGGTTTAAAAAATGTTTAACAGTCTCTCCCAGTTTTGAAAAGCCGGCATCTAGGCATAAGATAGCGCCCTTGTGGGACATGATGACATCAGTGATGCAAGACCGCAATTACATAGCCATAGAAGCCCTATTTGCTGGCCAGTTTATGCTCATAACGTTTAACTTGTAAGTCAAATCAACATGCAAATCAGTATGACACATTCATCAGACTAGGCATGTACATGTACTGATAGCACATGTTAGTACTATGTTCTAAGTTAAAGGGTCTGACATAAGCGGGCCACACAGATGCTTCTATGGGTATGTAATTGCAGTTTCTCTTCACTGACGTTATCACATCCCACACTGGTGCCATCTTATGCCTAAATTGAGGTGCCATTTATTTTTCAAGATGGCGGCCATGCTGCGCTAGCCATGAATACAGCTCTGCAGTTTTTTTTGCAGTTTTATAGTTTTTAGCCCTCTGTTGCACTTTTTTTCCCCACTACGCTTAGTTATTTTCTGGGGTTGGGGATATGGCAGTTTGCACTGTATATTCTGTTGAATCCTTCCGTTGTCTGGCATAATATTCTGAGACTATAACAGGCGGAAAGTTGCTTGGAGCGCAGCCACTTACTGCCACTTGTTTTTCTACTGGTTTTTTGTATACTGGAATCGCTGGAGCCTCCACATTATTTGCTCTAAAGATATTGGGCTATCGTTAGTGCTGGTATTGGATTTACCTACCGGCTGCTGTTGCTTGGAGGACTTGTGTGTTCTCAGGGAAGGTGCTCTGCCATGTGGAGTTAATCCGGTCGTGGGAGCTGGACTGAAACAACTGAGCGACTGACTGCTTGGATTTGGTTTGGTGATCGAGGACAGCCTGGATTACTGGCACTGACGCTGCGCTGTGGAGTTTCGGGAGAGGAGGAGGTGGAGAAGTTCAGCCAGCCCAGCTGATCTAGAGGTGGGTGCGGGGTGTAGCCGTTTGTCCCTGGGAGGGTCAGGAGTGCTTGCCGGAGGGTTGGTGTTCTCAGAGCTTCTAGGAGTCGCCAGAGTTGCCTGGCAGAGGTCGGACTTTCTCTGACGCTCTAAGTGGGGGCGATCGGTTGCATATAACGCAACCTGCCCTGGGTTGATTGGGTTTTGGATTTATCTGAACCGGGAGTGATTCACCTCCTTTACGTTCACTTTGCTGGATAAGTGCCAAAATGAGAACTGTAAGGGCTGGACTACCATTACCAGAAAGTTTTGTTGCACATATTGGGAACTTGGATTTCTCAATTGCTGCTGCTACCCAACCCTTTATGACTGTTTGGATCTAAAACTTATGTTGGAGTATTAGAAGTTTCTGTTGGATTTATTTGAGGCTAAACACTGGGATTTGCCGAGTTCTGACGCTTTGGATATTTGTCTTGGTATAATGAACTCTGCAACTGAATCATTGAAAACTGTGTGCTGGGCGTCTACTGCTACCGTGAATTTCCTCGGACAGCAAGTACTTTTTAAATCAGTACATACTGTTACCCTGAACTTCTCCTGTTATCAAACCCTTTTTATCTTATATTTGTGGAAACTACTCAAGCAGCGAGTGCTCAGCAAACATCTGTAATCTCACCCTCATACTGATATCTGTGAGAGACTTATCTGGATGGTGGTTTTTCAAATTATTTCCTTATATTTATTTCTAGTCTGGTTTATTATTTTTACATTTGATGTGTATTTGTTTATGAAATATCTGTAAACCCATCCCCCACTGATATTTGTGAGAGATCTCTTTGGAGGGTGGTTTTTCAGACTATTTCTATATTTCCTTTAGTTTGTTACTGATAATAGCACCAGGAAGTGAGATGCCTGGGTGCTTTAAAATTGGTTTGCTTTATATGTTTTGTCCCCCAGGTAGTAAGAGGACCTGTGGGCTTAATATTGGTTGTGGTAGGAGGTTAGGTTTTTAGATCTTAAGTTATTTAATTCAGTTATTTGTTACTTTTTTGTAATAGGTATAGATTTAATTGTGGGTGTGTGAGGAGAAGTTTAAGTTAGACTGAATTGCTGGGGTATTATGTTATTGTTATTTTAGACTGTGTAGTTAGATTTAGATTGTATTGTTAGGCTGTGGGCCTTGGATATGTGTCAGTCTGTTATCCCCCCCCCCCAGTCGTGTGCTATTCAGCCTCCGCTCTCCACGCCCTCTGCCCTTTTTGCCTCCCTCCACTGGTTTTTTCCACCTATCAACATTGTCGGGCCTTGGGTATTGCCCGTAGGAGGGGGGAAGGGGGGGGCGTGAACAGTGGAGGCTAGAAGAGGGGATGCTCTCATCAGGGTTGTTAAGCCTAGAAGACGCCCTGGGGCAAAGTGGAGCTTAGAGCATGGGCCATCTTGTTTGGTCCCCATACCCAAGGGCACCATCGTTGATGATGGGCAGGTGGTCGGGGCAGCCCAGGAGTTTTGTCCAACCCAGGCGTTGTTGTGCAATGCCAGATCTGTCAGGAACAAGACTGCAGCGATTTCCGATCTTGTTGGGTCGACAGATCTGGCTTGTATCACTGAAACCTGGCTGGATGATAAAGCAGGCCCAGGTATTTGAGGCCGCAATTCCAGGCAGGTATGCCGTGATACACCACCCGAGGTTGGACTGTGGGTGGGGGTTGCGGTCTGTTTCAAGACCAATTTGGAACTCATTAGTGTTCCAGTTGAGGAGGCCAGCTCATTTGAATGTGCTGTAGTAGCAGGTGCGGGCTATAGAACTGCTCTCATCTACCGTCCACCCAGAGATGAGAAGCAATTCCTTAAGGAAGTGGTGGACTGTCATCGTCGACATGGCATTTTAGTCTCCCAGGCTGATGGTCCTGGGTGACTTCAATGCCTGGATCGATGAAGAACTCCCGCAATTTGGACACCACTTCCTCCAGTTGATGAACTCACTGGGCCTGACATAGGTGGTTACCACTGCTACTCATAAGTGTGGCTATTCTCTTGATCTGGTCTTCCTCCTGGAGATTGAGGCATCTGACGTGGGGGTGGAACCAGTTGGTTGGTCTGATCACCATATTGTGAATTCAGTGTCCCCCCCCGTGGCGAACCCTGTGGAGATGGTCAAGTACAGACTTTTACGGAATACAACTTCCGATGGCCTTGCTGCGGTACTTGACCTATCACAATTCCCTGTGCATTGCAAGGATCCAGAGGCTCTGGTGTTGGCATATAACAATGCCATTACCTCAGCCCTGGATTCTATTGCTCCAGTTCGTGTGCGTCCTCTCTCCCTTCGACCTCGGGCTCCGTGGTTTGAAGGAGTCTTGAGGGAGCTGCGGCGACCAGGACGCAGGTTAGAACGTTGTTGGCGGAAATCTGGCTTGTATGCCGACCATCTTAAGATTGTTAGAACATTATCGGTTCTATCAGTCAGAAATCTCTCGTAAGAAGGCAGAGTTCCTGTCCGGGGAAATTTCTGCCGCTCAGAATCAACCAGCTCAGCTTTTCAGAACTGTGGACAGGCTATGCAAACTAGCCTGTCTGCAGCTCTGAAAAGCTTTTTCACAATTACAGTGTGATGAGCTTGCTCGGTTCTTTGCTGATAAGGTGGCCGACATTAGGTCAGAAATCCACTTGACACATTCTATGCGAGTTGCTGGGGATCAGGGCTCGGTCACTATTCCTCTGTTTTCCAGGAGTACCTTCAACCGTCCAGAAATCGTGGATGTTATGCGGATTGTCCAAGGGATGCACCCTACATGCTGTAGTTTAGACCCAAGCCCCACATCCCTGATTATGAGTTGTGGTGATTCTATCGGCCCGGTTCTGGCACAGATAGTCTGCTGTTCCCTCGACTCGGGTGAAAATCCCTGTTCCTTGAAAGAGGCAGTGGTGACACCTTTGTTGAAAAAAGCTTCTCTGGACCCAGACTCTCTTGTAAACTACAGACCTATCTCGAATCGCCCCTTTGTGGGGAAGTTGATTGAGAAAGTAGTGGCAACTCAACTGGAGGACCATTTGATCATCCACAGCATCTACAAACCTCTCCAATCAGGTTTTCGAAAGAGACAGTACCGAGACTGCGCTGGTTCGGGTGCTCAATGATCTCCTGATGGTGAGAGACCAGAGAAAATGGTCCATTTTGGTACTTTTAGATCGGTCATCAGCTTTGACACCGTGGACCATGGGGTTCTGCTTGAGCGCCTGAGATTTATCGGTGGACTTTCTGGCCTGGTCCGCAGATGGTTTACCTCTTACCTCACTGGAAGAACTCAGAGGGTAATGTCAGGGTTTTTTTCCTCTGACCCTATCTCCCTGTCTTGTGGGGTCCCTCAGGGCTCAGTATTGTCCCCCATGCTGTTTACATAGAAACAAAGAATGTGACGGCAAATAAGGACCGCCTGGCCCACCTAGTCTTCCCATTTTCCTACCCAACAGATAAGCTGCAGATCCTAGTTAACCAACAGCTTACTTCTTCCTACCCTCCACTAGGACTGCCTTATGTCTGTCCCATGCATTCTTGAATTCCCCCACTGTTCTCGACACCACAACCTCCTCAGGGAGGCTGTTCCATGCATCCACAACCTTCTCTGTGAAAAAATACTTCCTCACATTACCTCTGAGCCGTCCCCCCTCTATCTTCAAATTGTGCCCCCTTGTTCTTGCACATCTCTTTTTCTGAAAGATGCTACCTTCTTGAACCTTGTTGATTCCTTTGAGGTACCTGAAAGTTTCTATCATGTCCCCTCTCTCTCCCTTCTTTCCTCAAGGGTATACATATTAAGCTCCTTTAGTCTTTCTTTGTATGTCTTCTGGTGCAGACCCTGCAACATTTTGGTTGCCCTCCTCTGGACAGCCTCCACTCTATGTCTTTGTGGAGATGGGGTCTCCAGAACTGCACACAGTACTCCAGATGGGGTCTCACCAACTGTCTGTACAGAGGGATAACAACTTCCTGTTTTCTACTATTGATGCCACTCCCTATGCATCCCAGTATCTCCCCAGCCTTCCTTACTGCCTTCTCACATTGCTTGCCCACCTTTAGGTCATCTGATATAATTACCCCCAGGTCCCTTTCCATTTTTTACTGTTGTCATCATCTCACCCTCCCTTGGGTACTCTTCCCCTGGGTTTTTGTTTCCCAGGTGCATTACCTTGCACTTCTTTGCATTGAAACTGAGCTGCCATACATCTGACCATTCCTCCAACCTTGCCAAGTCCCTTCTTATCCTTTCCACTCCATCTTGTGTATCAACCCTGTTGCAGATCTCTGTGTCGTCTGCAAAGAGACATACTTTTCCTTCCAGTTCCTATGCAATGTCACTTATAAAGACATTAAAAAGGACCGGTCCTAGTACCGAACCCTGCGGTACCCCGCTAGTAACCCTCCTTTCTTCACTGTGGACTCCATTTACTACTACCTTTTGCATCCTGTTGTCTAGCCAATTTTTTATCCAGGCTACCACCTTGGGACCCACTTCAAGGCTGGCTAACTTGTGTATTAATCTTTGTGTGGGACTGTATCAAGCAGCCTAAAAATCTAGGAAGGCCATGTCCACAGCCCTCCCTGGTCTACTACTTTGGTCACCCAGTCAAAGAAATCTATTAGTTTAGTCTGGCCACCACCTTCCCATCAGAAATCCATGCTGCCTTGGGTCCTGTGCCCCAATGGCCTCTAGGTACTCAACAATTCTTTCCCTCAGAAGTGATTCCATCATTTTCCCTAACACTGAGGTCAAACTAACTGGTCTGTAGCTTCCTGCCTCTGTCCTGCTCCCACTTTTGTGCAAAGGAATCACATCCGCCCTCTTCCAGTCCTCAGGTACCACCCCATCCTCCCATAATTTGTTAAAGAGAGTAGTCAGCGTTGTCACTGGTTCTACCCTTAGTTGCTTTAGAATCCTTGGGTGAATTCCATCAGGCCCCATTGCTTTGTCCACCTTCAGTTTTATTAGTTCTTTCAGAACCCTTTCTTCTGTAAATGGACTGGTATAGACTCCCATCTTCAGAGTGTTTGTTTGCTTTAGGTACCTCCTCCCCCTCCTCTTCCTTTGTGAATACTGAGCAGAAATATTCATTCAGTACCCCTGTTTTTTTCACTGTCACCCTCTACCCACATTCCCTCCCCTTTATTAAGCCTCAGTATCCCTCCTTTGGTCTTTCATCGCTCTCTAATGTACCTATAAAAGGTTTTATCCCCCTTAACAGAGCTGGCAATCCTTTCCTCAGTTTGGGCCTTTGCTATTCTGACTGCCTTCCCAACCTTTTTCTGCTTTGTTTGCGGTGTACATGCTTCCCCTCTGAGACACTGTAAGACGGTATGGGCTGAGGTGTCATTGTTATGCCAGTGATATCTAGCTATACCTTTCTTTTGCCCACGACCAGGAAGGAGCACTCTCGGTATTTAATAACTGCCTCACTGAAATTCAGGATTAGATGAAGTCCAGTTGGCTGAAGTTGAACTCTGAAGATGGAGGTGATGGTTTTGGATCCAGATCACTGGATAGGGGGGCTTGAGGCAGGCTCCCCATTAGGATCGTTTCTTGGGGATGCTGAGCTTCAGGTCTCTAAACAGGTGCGATACCTAGGGGTGATGTTGGACGCAGGGCTGACACTTCGGACTCCAGTATCAGCTGATGTTAAATCTTCTTTCTACCACCCGAGAAACATCGCCAGGATTAAGCACCTTGTTCCATCCGGCGATCTGCCTACATTGATCCATGCCTTTGTGACCTCACGTTTAGATTACTGCAACTCACTTTACTTTGGGCTTCAGAGGGTTGATATCTGCTGCATGCAGCTGGAGCAGAATTCTGCAGCCTGGCTGTTGATAGGGACTCCTAGATCTTCCCATATCACACCAGTGCTGCAGGAACTGCACTGGCTACTGGTTCAGTGGCGGATCACCTTCAAAGTTGGATTACTGAATTATAACGCCCTACAGGAACTGGGCCCAGACTACCTGAAAGACTTCCTGATCCCTTGTCACCCTGTGAGATCCCTCCGCTCGGCCGACAAGGGGTTGCTAGAGATTCCGAGGGTGACTTTAAAATCTGCTGGGGCCCGGGCTTTTATGTTCGCGGCCTAGTCCCTCTGGAATTCTCTACCCCGTCGGATTAAGGAGTTTTAAACAGGCTCTAAAATCATTTCTTTGGGTTAAAGCACGTGGTAGTGATGATTTCTGAGCTGTACTGTACATTTTATGATGATGATTCTGTTAATTGTGTTGATTGTTTTACTGTACTGCGCCTTGATACATGAAAGGCACATGATAAAGTATTATTTATTATAATTATTAAATGGGGAGAGAGATGGTTTACATTATTATTATTATTTTTTTTTTATATATATAAACATGATGAAAATGGCCAAACTTCGGGTAAAGACTCCCATATTCTAAAATGCCTGGTCGTAATCAAAGTCGCCATGTTCTCAGATTTTTTTATAAACAGTAGTCCCTGAAATACAGGGTATAGGTATCCTTTAAGATGGGCTTTACGATCTCCAAGAGAGTGAAGAGCTGATTAGCATTAGATTTAAAAAAATCTCAGACTGTAAAATGGGCCATATTGAGTTCAGCAGCTAAAACAATTACTTGGTGCTTCAGATAAACCGTGCTTACAGCTTTTCAAAAAGTCAGTTTTTAATTCATATTTAATTTTAAACACATTCAATGTGGAAATGCAACACTGGCCCAGGAAATGTAAATCATTAGGCTCCCATTTCCAGGGGAAATACACCACTGATGACATTATTTTGAGCCCTGGGGCAATCAGGCTGGTATCTTACCCAACAGGTAAAGCCCAACTTGCCTACAGCAATAAGACCTTGTGAAAACAGAAATCCTGAAGAGACAGGACATCTCAGGAGAGACCCACAGGCAAATATTCCAGTTCCTGAAGTACCACTCAGTCAGCAATCGTCGAGAAGATTCACGTGACTCAGAGAACTCCTTATTAAATGGTTCCATCCAGAGGATGATACAGTCCCACACATTATCAACATATCTGCAACAGAGCAATTCATTAACATCCTGCCTACAGACGTGCAGTTTTGGGTAACAGAACACCACAGGGCACCACGTGAGCCATCCTCCAGTCTCTGAGTACATTCCTCATCTCCAAGGAGGTGTTAAACACTTCTGCCAGTTCTTTCAGGACCCTAGGGTGTACAACATCCGGTGCTGGTGCCTTGTCCACCAGCAAGGTTAAGGCCCTTCAGAACTCTAACCTCTTGGATGACCCCTTCTGTGCTCTCTACCCCCTTCCCCACCCTTACCCTCTTTCCCTTGTGGTATTGGGCCATCCCTTTCTTTCGTGAACACCAAAGCAGAAGTATTCATTGAGTGCCTCTGCCTTGTCTTCCCCTTTTTCTGCCCATCCCCCCTCTCTTTTGTTTCTAACAATGTCATCCCTACAGCTCCCCTTCTCCTTATGCATTTAAAAACAGACACACAAAAAAAAATATTCTCCCTCTCTGATCCCTTGAGCCAATTTCAGCTCCTTTGCTGCCCTGACTGCCCTGCTCACCTCCCTAGATGCCTTTGTGAACACCTGCCTGTCCTCCTCACACCCAGATTTCTTGAACTTACTGAAGGCCAAATCTCTCCCCTCTCCCAACCCCTTGCTGAGCCAGCTACATTTTTTTTTTTTTTAACCTGGATCGCCTACTGTGAGACTTGGCACACATGTTCGTGGCCTCATTCAGTCCCTTCCTAATGACTGCCCACTTCTGTTCAGAATTCATCCTTGGGTTAATTCCAGCTAAACACCCCTCTAGGACTGCTGCCCATTCTGGCAAAATCTGCATTCCTGAAGTCTAACACACTTGTCCTCGTCTTAGCCGACTCCCTCCCTTTGTTGAGACACATATACTTCTTTGCTGCTGTGTTATCTGTTTGGATTTGGACAGACCGACCCTGAATATGAGATGAAAATGCTTGCATTGTCAGAAACACTGCCTGAGCTCCAGGAGGCTGCTATGTTCCCAAGTCTCCTGTGTGCTCCATATGCCACTCATAGTAAGACCCTCTAGGTGTGCACCCCACACTAGGAGTGCACTATCTGTGGTAAAGATACTTGTTGGGGACTGCTGGAGGAAGGGAATACCCACTCCGAGGTTGTCCTCATCCTTCCCCCACTCTAGTGCCTTTAGCAATGTTTTTTGTATCTGGCACTAGTATTGACAGAAGGGTCCCCCACCTTTGGGACCAGTGGTCCCTTAAGTAGTACGAATGTCCTCATTTAATATGGCCCCTAATACCACTGCAGTGGATGAGGCAGTGTGTGTCAAGAGTTGCAGAAATCCCTTGCAGGTCTTGGCTGGTCTGCTCTGAAGGATTCTGCAGTGAAAATCAGCTTTGATACCCTTGCCTGTGGAAGAAAGGCCTTCCCTTGCACGGCATCTAGTTTTACCCCTATGAAGCACCATACTTAAGCTGGCTATTTGCAACTTCTGTAGGTTTACCAGAAATCCCAGGTTTTCCAGGGTGCTTTTTACTGGCTGAATAGCATGCTCTGCCTCCTGCTGTGCTTTCCCTAGGACTAACCAATTATCCAGATAGCGAAAACCCACCACAACGTGCCTTCTTATGTAGGCAGTCACCACAGCCAAGCAACTTTGTGAAAACCCCTGGTGCTCAGATGAGGCCAAAGGGATGGGCTGTGAGTAGTACTGGCAGTTTCCTAGCCTTAACCCAAGGTACCTTCTATTGCTGGGTCATACAGGGATGAGTAAGGTGCATTTTTTCAGATGCAATGACCCCAGCCAGTCTCCAACTGCAAAGAGCTGGTATCACTGAGCCCAGTGTAACCATTTCTGAATCTTTTCTTTTTTGTGCATTTGTTCAGATATCTCATTGTCTCCTAGCAGACGCCTGTAGTCATCAGTAAAATACACTGGTGTGTCCTGAGGACGCCTGCAGAAGTCGGCTACTGACTCCCAGTGTGCCCTTGCAACGTCTGGAGAAGTCACTTATATATTTTAATATATAGTGTAACAGAATATAATATATGACTGCATAGCACCATTGGAAAGGTAATTTTATGCTGAACAACGCTGCCACTGATATTTTGTGTATAACACGTATAATTTAGGAGTTATTTGCATTTGTTTATGGTATGGTGTGTATGGCTTATGTTGCCTGTTTTAGTTAAAAATTTTTAATTTTTTTTTGCTGTTTCAACCAGCATAGGGAAAAAAACAAAAAAAACCTACATATTATTATTTGCATGCCACCATTGGAAAGGCATTTTTGTGCTCATCAACTTTCATGCTGATACTTTGTGTGTATCATGTATAGTTTTGGAGTTATATGCATTTGTTTATGATATGGTGTGTGTGTTTGATATTCATCCCTCAAATCTCACCAAAGCACCTCGACTAAAATGGGGAAAAATTACGTTTTATAGTAAAGAGAATTTTTTTTTTTAACAAACATAATAATAAAACACCATCTAATGTCTGTATGCTTAATTTGGTGTTGATATTTTACATATTTTCCAACAAAAAGTGGCTTATGTTGCCCTTTTTTAGTGAAAAAAATATTTAGTTTGCTCTTTCGACCAGCACAGAAAAAAAACAAAATGTATTATTACATGCATGCCACCATTGGAAAGGCAATTTTGTGCTGAGTAACTCTCCCACTTATACTTTGTGTCTAGCATGTACAGTTATTGAGCTATTAGCATTTGTTTGCAACATGCTGACTATGGCTTGATTTTGCTTAGAAAGGCCCAGGACTCACTGTTAAAAGTATACAGGAGAGTCAGGAAACAAGTGGTGTAATCTCAGAGTGAGCCTGTGGAGGCAATGAGATATCAGGCACTACTCCCAATTTTTCTTGTGGGTCAAGAACTATCTTGACACAAGACCCTTGCCCATTGTGAGTCTGGGACTTTCCCCATTGCTCTTGCCTACAGAAGTTTCTTTACCTCCAGCTCCAACAGGGTGTTTTCCATTGGTATGAGGTGGAACAGTTTTGGTTTCTGCAGTCTGGAGAATTTCTGAACTGCAGAGACAAGAACTGTCTCGCTACTTCCAGGATCCACTTGTCTTTAGAGATTTCTGACCATTCCTGAAGTAGTGAGCCAACCATACGTCCACTAGCAATGGCTGGGTGACCTATGAAGAGCTATCAGTGGTTCTGCTTCTGCTGTGACTTAGGGGCTGGTGTTGCAGCTGCACACCTAGTGCCTGTTCTACTCCTTCCCTCACAAACACTACCTACCTCTGCCCGCTCCCTTCCATAAGGCTTATCGGAAGTGGAGGTCTCAGCATTGTTCCGATAGTTGGTTTTGTACTCACCCATCTTTTTCATATGTCTCTGTCTTATCACCAGAGACTTTCCCCTCAAAAGGAGAAAATCTGTAGCTTTAGTTTGTGTGTCCAGGGACAGGAGGTTAGTCCTAAGCCAGGCAAACCTTAACTCAGTTTTGCCTGGGCTGGCCATTTTGTATCAAGAGTAAGCAACGGAAAGCTTGGACTTCAAAACATACTCCAAATAATAAAGATTTAAGGATACTGCATGGGCCAGCACCTTGAAGTAATGTAACTGGTGTTCATGGCAATGTAGTAGTACTTTGTGCCATCCACTGCTGTCCGAGCTGTGTCCGCCAAGTCCAATACCAGATCACCACTTGCTTTCTCACTCGATGCCTATACAGAGTTCCAAAGTGCCTTCAGGCAGCAAGCTGTGTATGCCGGATAAGCTGTTTGCCCAAGGAGCAAGGAAGCTAATACACTATGTCCACCTAATACTTTTATAAAACTTTCTTGTTGATGCCAACAGCTGAGGTAGGTGTGGACAAGGATTTGGCAGTAGCTTTGGCCAGACCCATCACATACATGAACTCAGCTTCCTCTTGTCCCCCTCAGTCTCATGGAAGGGGATGTTAAGGGTAATTACCATTTGCCTTACAAAGGAATAGTGGAATGTGTAATCCTCAAAATAGCTAGGAGGGGGCCAAAGTCATGCCCCCCCCCCCACAAATCTTTACAATGCATCTCTTCCTCCTCCACAGGCATGTGATGTGGAACCTGAGCCTGGGGAGAGGGACAGGCATATTCATAACATTTTTCATAACCTGCAAGGCCTGGAAAAATTGCCAAGCCCTTGTCATGTCCTCCGTAGAGGGTATTTGTCTCGAGTCAGCGGTCTTCCCTTTTCAGGAGTGACAGACATTTTTCTCTTTTTGTTTGCACACACTGTTTCCAGCACCTGCTCTCAGGAGCTTTTGCCTTTGTTCTTTCCATCGCTGGGCTCAGGGTTACCCCTTTTAGATACCCTGGGTTCTATATCATGTTTACTGTACTTTTCAGACAGCGGAGCAGCTTTTTTTCTTTTTCTGTTCCCTTTAAACAGGGACTGCTGCTTATTCCAAGGGGCTGGAATGTAATCCAAGGCTTTTTAGGTGACATTGACGCATTCTGGGAAGCTACAGGTCTTTTTCTTAGCCCTTTTCTTTTGTGTTTTAGGGAAAAACATTTTACGGAGTTCACAATTTAAAAGTTGTGGTCAGGACCAAGGCACCTTAGGCAAAACTAGTGCCAAAGATCTTTCATTTTCAAAAATGGCCAATCCTGTTTGCCAAAATCTTAAAATCCACTTCTTCCCCAAAACTTCTCATGTTTTGTTTAAAAAAACAAAAAAAAAAAAAAAAAAAGTAGTTCGGAATTGGGTCTGTCAAAGACCTGGTGCAAAGTGGGTTTTTCCACAAAAAAATTGTTTCCCAAGAACTGGTTTAAAAAATGACAAATTCTGTTTTTTACCTCCGTTTTCTACTGAAAAAGGAAAATCACTGGCCCTTTAACATTTTCCAGTTCAGTTCCTTTTTAAAGTGGAACCACCACTTTTTTTTTTTTTTTTTTTAAAAACCTCAGAGCCAAACTGAGATTGACAAAGGTTGAGGTAAACTGTCAAAATAAAAATATTAAACAGAAAGATAGGCTCAGATACCTCTACAGTGGAACCCAGCATTGGTGCCTTCAAAACAACCAAAAAACCTTCAATAAGCCGTAAAAAACAGGAAGCTTTAAATAAGAAGTAATGATAGGAATGTGGTTCCCCAAAGTCAGGAATTGCACTGACTAGCAGCCTTTTCCAGTTCCTGGGAACTGATCAGGAACTTAAGAAACTGCACAAATACACAATAAAAGTAAACTAGCACCCTATACAGGAGAACTTTCATGCACCACGTCTATCACAGTTTGAAAGCCCATGAAAAGCTCTTTTATACGAGATACTGGACTTACCTGTAGCAATACTAAGCTCTATGTCCGCCCCATACTGATACCTTATTGCCAACATTTTTAGAACCTTGAGATGTTACCAACAATCAAAATGTGCTAACCCCACTGCAGTGAAGCAATCCCCTCAGTGGTCCAGATAATTTTTAGGACTGAGAAGTATTTACTGCTAGATTCTTCAGCCTGGTAGTATTTTCATCTAAACAGTAATAATGCCATCTGCTGATCCATCTCACTCCTCAATACTGAACCAAGTCTCAAACCCACTAGGAATCCGCAACCATGGGCTTGTCTTCCCCCGTGTCGTACAAGGTCCAAGATATTGTACAGTACTTCCCTACTGCCATGTAGTGATCTTATTAACATTTTGCTAGGTTACTGCAATGCTTCTGGCCAGCCTGTAAACAACTGCTATGGTCTTCGGAACTGTACGGCACACAATTGATATTGATGCTCATGTCACCACCTCAACTGTTTCCACATTATTTGTGCAAGGTACCATAGCTGCTGGCACCATATGGTTTTACCGGTTTTGTGCACGTGCACCAAATATACTTAAAATCTGTGGGGAAAAAATTCATAAAATTAGAAAGTGGGAGTACATCATGCAAAACTGGGAGTAAAATGCTCCTCTACTGTCCTAATCCGTTCCCCTGAATCCCCTAGATATAGCTTGATGACATGGCATTTAAAACACTTTCCAATAAAGTGCCCCAGGAAATATCAATTGCCAGGCCAAAGGAAATACAGAAGCCAGACTTTTTTTTTTTCTAGCCATGCTTATAGCAAATAATACCATGGTGACATTCTGGCTAAGGGTGCACATTAAGTCAACTACTGTCAAAAGTACACAGGCAGAAGAAATATGAATGGCAGACTGCGCTACAGTAGCAATTGCTTTAGTATAATAAGTGCTTAAGTGCTGTATCGGATAACTGCTTTGATCCCTAAATATACAATGCTTGGGGGTTACATCCCAAAATTTAATTTCCAGACAAAAATGAAAATTACGTACCTACCATAATTCTTGATCTTCTTGGGCAAAGTCTCCACCATTCATTCACACTAATGGGAGTACGCTGGAGGCGCTAGGACCCAGTGGGAGCAAACTTTTCAGGAGGGCAGGCGCCTGAGATAGAGCCACGAGGAAGCTGCACCGGGAGCCCCAGGGCGTGCGGTAATGACTATCTCGGTGTCGATCCTCCAACTGCCTCAGTATCTTTTTTTCCGAGGAGGTGCAGCGTAACATGGTACAAATGACCCATGTAAGAAGGGTCAACAAAGTCTTCACAGCTCAGCCACTGAGGGAGTGAAGAAAAAATTACTCACCTTAATAATGTTGTTTCTTCTAATGGAGTCTTGCTGTATTCTGACTATTGCAGTGATCTCCAACCTTTGAACTGCCCCGGAGAACAAAGAGTTTACTTTCCATGCAAGGCATGGAACGCTGAGCTCGAGCTTGGTTGAAGCCTCTATCTGCTGTTTGAACCCCAACCATCATATCTTTACAAGCTATACTCACTGGGAGTTCTGTGTGGAAACTGTTAACTCACACTAGTCAACTGGCAACTAGATTTGATAAAAAGGTTTTTTTCGGTTTCAAAGCAAAGACTCGAGTCAGGAAACCCAAAAACAACACACAACACACACCCAAAATAAAGGAGAGTGAGAAAAAAAGGGCACCTCTAGGTGCCAACACTGCTCCTGCCCACCCACATCCCAAAAACCAGGTTCTGAGAGGGAAGGCGGGGAGGTCAGAATACAGCAAGACTCCATTAGAAAAACAACATTACTAAGGTGAGTAATTTTTTCTTCAAACAACATGAAGTCTTGCTGTATTCTGACTATTGCAGACTACCAAGCAGTACCTCCATGGAGGAGGGACAGAACCTACTTTGGGAATAGGCTCTGAAGTACTGCTGTGCCAAATCGAGCATCACTCCTAGCCTGGATATCCAGAGAGTAATGCTTAGTGAAAGTATGGACTGTTTTCCAGGTGGCTGCTTGACAAATCTCTAAGATAGGAATATCCCTGGCAGCAGCCAGGGAAGCAGTTGTACCTCTAGTAGAGTGAGCCCTCAGGCCTGAGGGTGGGATTCTACCCAATGTTTCGTAGCAAAATTGTATACATGAGACAATCCACCTGGCAACAGATCTTCCCTTACCGACCTCTCCATAAGTGAGGAACAACGGGAGGGAGTCAAACCTGTGACCCTTGGTGCGCTCTATGTAGTAGCTAAGGGCCCTTTTTACGTCCAGGCTGTGCAGCCTACTCTCTCCAGAGGAGGAATGGTCAGTGAAGAAAACAGGGGGAGAGAGAGAGAGAGAGACTGATTAAGCCGGAAATCTGAAACCACCTTAGGCAAAAACTTCCTGTTAGTTCTTAGGACCACTTTATCTCTATGGAAAGAGATGAAATCAGGTTCCACCGACAGGGCTTGCAATTCACTGATGCGCCTGGCAGAGGTAATGGCTACCAAAAACACAGTCAAGTACTTAAGCTCTGCAGAGGACAAAGGCTCAAAAGGGGGTTGCATAAGCTGAGCAATGCAAACATTAAGGTCCCAAGCAGGAGCAGGGTCCCTGAAGGGAGGATTGGTGTGCAACAGTCCCTTGAAGAATTTGCAAAATACAGGATGGGCTGAAAGAGAAGAGGGCTTCCCTACTGACAAAAAAGCAGAAACAGCTGCCAAATGTACTTTGAGTGTAGCTGATCTGAGTCCCAAGCCATTGAGATGAGCCATATAGTCCAGGACTATAGGCACCGAAGCAGATTCTGAAGAAATATACTTACCAGAGCACCAAATAGTGAACCTTTTCCATTTGGAGTTGTAAGTCTTTCTGGTGGAAGGCTTTCGAGAAGCCCTTAGAATATCCAGGACACCTTAAGAGAGGTGCAGATCACCAAACTAACTCTTCAAGAGCCAAGCCTTGAGATTGAGAGATTTGAGATTCGGATACCAAACCCTCCCCTGAGAGGATGTCAACAGGTTGTAATTCCTGGGAAGAGACAGGGGAAGGTAGATTGCTAAGGACAGCAACAGTGGGTACCAGGGCTGTCTGGCCCAGTCTGGAGCGATCAGAATCACTTTGCAGGGTTGAGACCTGATCTTGACTAGTACCTTGAACAGGAGAGGGAAGGGAGGCATACAGGAACTTCCCTTCCCAATTAAGTACCAGAGCATCCAGGGGGACTGAGCCCAATACTGGGGGTCTGCGGAAAAAAAGAGGAAGCTGGTGATTGTCTAGGGCTGCAAAAAGATCGATCCGAGGAGTGCCCCATCTGGAGAAAATCACTTTCAAAACTAAGGGGTCCCCCGTGGTGGCCCGGAGATATCCTGCGGAGAGCATCTGCCAGGACATTGACCTTCCCTGGGAGGTGAACTGCTGCGAGAGAAGTTTGCAGGGAATAGGCCAGAGACCACAACTTCATTGCTTCTGTGCACAAGGCCGTAGACCAAGTGCCCCTTGCTTGTTGATGTACCACACTGTGGTGGTATTGTCTGTTCTGATGTGGACTACTTTGTTCTGAACAGACTTGGAAAAAGCTTGCAGTGCCAGAAACACTGCTCTGAGTTCCAAGAGACTGATGTGAAGCAGAGATTCTTGAGGTGACCACAGCCCTTGGGTGGTAAGATCCCCCAAGTAGGCTCCACAGCCCAAGAGGGAGGCATCTGTGGTGAGGATTAGAGAATGAGACTGAGTGACAAAAGGAACTCCTTGCCTTAAATTGTCCTCATCCTGCCACCACTGCAAAGCCTGCATCAGGGTTCGAGTCACTGGGACTAGTTTGGTCAGGGAATCCTTTCTCTGGGACCAGAAGGTTCTCAAGTGGAACTGAATGTCCCTCATCTGAAATCTTGCCCCCTGGACCACTGCTGTAGAGGCTGCCATGTGACCCAGGAGCTGCAAGAAGTGCCTTGCTGGTCGAGACACCTGAAGGGTGAAGGTAAAGGTCAGTTCTATTAGTGTCCTTGTCCTGTCCAGGGGAAGGAAGGCCTTTGCTCTTATTGTATCCAGCTCTGCCCCATAAAGGTGAGGAGCTGCACTGGCTCTAGAACTGACTTTGGAAGGTTAGGAGGAACCCTAAGGAAGTGAGCAGCTGCTGAGTTATCTGAAGATGTGACTTGACTTGGTCTGGAGACTGACCTACTATGAGCCAGTCGTCCAGGTATGGAAAGATGGAGATCTTTTTTCTCCTTAGGAAAGCAACCACTACTGCCAGGCACTTTGTGAACACTTTTGGGGCTGATGTTAGACCAAAGGGCATTGCTCTGAATTGATAGTGGCCTGAGGACAACTCGAACCTGGAGGTACTTTCTGTGGGAGCACCTGATGGGAATGTGAAAATAGGCATCCTTGAGGTCCAAGGAGGCTAGCCAGTCCCCTGGCCTTAGAGAGGGCAGAATTATTCCCAGAGTCACCATTTTGAATCTTGGCTTTAAAAGGTGCTTGTTTAGGTATCTCAGATCCAGGATGGGCCGCCATTCTCCTGTCTTTTTGGGGGTTAGGAAGTACCTGGAGTACAATCCTTTGCCCCTCTGTAGGGTAGGAACCCTTTCTAAGGATCTGAGAGCCTAAAGGGAAGAAATCTCTGCCTCTAGGGCAAGGGCCTCTGAAGGATTTGCAGGTGGAAAGGATCTGGTTCTCATCTTGGGGAAATTTTTTGAAGCTGAGAACCAGTCCCTGGCTTACTACTTCCAGGACCCACTTGTCTGATGTTAAAGACTTCCAGTCCTGGACAAAGTAAGCCAGCCTGCCCCCTACAGGTAGTGGAGAATCGGCCCGGGCAGACCCATCAGGGTCTCTGCTTGGCAGGGGCTTTAGGCTGAGGGGTGGAAGCAGGCCTGCTCATACCCCGTCTGCCTCTCCCTCTAAAGAACCCCCTCTGAGCAAAAGCAGGAGGCCTGGGCTTGGTAGAAAGGCCTATGAAAAGGCCTGCCCCTGCCCTGGAATGCTGCCTCTGAGGGTAGCTTGCCTTTCTTTGGCCTAGCACTCCTGTAGGTGGTCCTGTACTCGTCCATTTCTTCATGTAATTCTCTGTCTGCTCCCCAAACAGAGAATTACCAATGACAGGAAAATCAATGGCCTTAGCCTGGGTATCCTGTGACAGGCTAGTATATCTGAGCCAAGCCATCCTCCGAAGGGTCACAGATGCAGCCATGACTCTAGATGAAACATCACTGGAGTCCACAGCAGCATGAAATTTCACCCTGGATGCCTCAATCCCATCTGCAGCCACCTGCTCCAGCTCCTTGGCAAGCTGGTCAGGGGCCCGTTTAGCTAGAGCCATCACAGTGTCCCACCTGGACTTCTGGTATCTAGCTGTGTATGCCATATAGTTAGCCTGCCTGAGTCCCAAAGATGCTGCCATGTACTGTTTCTCTGCCATGGCATCAATCCTCCTAGAGTCCTTGTCTGGGGGAGCTGTGAAGCCAAGGGAATATTTGCCTTATCACAGGCAGCAGCCTGCACTACCCCAACATGGCTGCACTGCTGGGAAAGGAACTCCGTGTCTGAGCCTGAAAGAGTATACCTCTTGTCCATTCTTCTGTCCACAGGAGGTATGGAATCAGGAGTTTTTAGAATTTTAAAATTTTAAATGTCTGTTTCCCAAAAGATATATGGAGGGGAACAGACAATCTCCTGGACTCTGGGATGTCCATCATCTCAACAAAATCAGGCTCCTCCTGATCCTCTACTGCTTCTTCCATAGGAAGCTGGAGGGTTTCAGCCACTTTCTTGTAAAACATAAAGTGGGAAGGGGACTCAGAAAGCCTAAGAGGAGAAACACCTGAAGGTCTGTCTGGGGAGATGTCCGGGTCAATAAGCACATCCAGACTTTCACAATCACCATCATCATCATTATCTTCATACTCTCCCTCCTCCGGTTCACAAAATTCTTTCAAAGTATAATCCGGAACCGGGGGAACCGACCGAACCGAGCCCCTGACCGATGGTGCCGGTTCGGCCGGAACCGAAGTTAGCAATTGAACTATCCCTATCGCTTTGGCTATCTCATCAGCGGTCGGAGAAAGAACTTGTGGATCCGAACCGGATGATTTATCCCTTCTTTTTCTTTTAGCGAACCGACTCCTCAGAATCGGTTCTCCCTTTTTAAGAAGTTTCGCCCTGGTCAGAGGGCACTCCTTCTGGTTCGGTTGGAACCGAACCGGGCTGATCATCGGTCAGCGGACTTCTCTGCCTCCCTTTCCCTCAGTCTACCTACTCTCTTATCCAGGGTAGCTTTGGGAAAACTTTTACAAATTTGGCAGTCTGAATTGAGGTGGTCAAACCCCAGACAATAAACACAGGTGGTGTGGGGGTCAGCCTTAGCAAAGGCTTCCCCACACACACTACAGTGTTGAAACCCAGTGGGCCCGGTTTTTTTCTTGGGTTTCTCAGACATGGTCAATCCTAACCAAAACTTACCCTTTTTTCAGCAATCCGCCAGGCAAGACACCCCTATCGGTTCCTGACTGTGTTACGGGTCTTGGACAAAACCATAATGAAATCAGTTTTTTTTTTTTTTTTAGAACCGATACGGACCGGTTACCACACTCTAATAAAGACATACTTTTTTTTTTGTTTTTTTTACTCAAACCTGACCGGTTCAAACCGAACCAATCCAATGTTTACAAGTTCCACACAGAAAACCAATATAGAAAACCTATCTAGTACTCACGGTACCACAGACAGAGACTTAAACAGACAGGTTAGAAGCAGAAATTCGGTTGAAACCGAGTAAAAAAACTACACTTTAACCGACTTTTTTGAACCGAGCGAAGGAGAACTCTCCAGAGCGACTGTTCAGTGAGGCGGAGTAAAGAATCTGACGGTTGGGGTTCAAACAACAGCAGACAGAGGCTTCAACCGAGCTTGAGCTCAGCGTTCCATGCCTTGCATGGAAAGTTAACTCTGTTCTCCGGGGCAGTTCAAAGGTTGGAGATCACTGCAATAGTCAGAATACGGCAAGACTTCATGTTGTTTGAAGACCATAAACAGAGAAGTGAGCTCGGGGGATGGTGCGTGGGCATGTGAATGAGTGGTGGAGACTTCGTCCAAGACGATCAAAAATTACAGTAGGTATGTAATTTCCATATCTTCCTGGACATATAGTCTCCACCACTCATTCACACTAATGGGAGAGTACAGAGCTGCATAATCCCAAGACGGGCGGCAAGAGATAAAGAGCTCACATGCTTAGGACAGAAGTCCATTAAGAATGGTCCTGCGAAATGACAGATGTCTGGCATGGACATCCAAGGCGTAGTGCTTAAAGTACACTCAGAGCTCCAGGTAACCGTACTGCAAATATCTGCAATGGGTACGTTATGGATTTCCGCCAGAGATGCCACGGCTACTCTGGTAGAGTTAGCGTACACACTGCCTTCCAGCTTGACCTATGCCACAGAATAGCAGTGGTGAAAGCATGCCACCAGCCATGTTGAAATGCATCTGATAGCAACTGGTTGACCCAGCCGGGTCTCACTGAAGGAAACAAATAGTTTTTGAGCCTTGCAAATTTCCTTCCTTTTATGTAGACAGAACCGCAATGCTCTCTTAACATCCAGTGTATGAAGGGTACACTCCCCATCATTCTAGAAGTTTGCAAAGTAGGTAGGAAGGACTAAAGGTTGGTTTAGATGGAATTCTGAGACAACCTTAGGGAGAAATTTAGGATGAGTCCTAAAACTACTTTGTCATGTGAAATACAATATGCAGCGGGGGTCTGTGACCAGTCGTGTATTTCAGAAACTCTGGGGCCAAAGTAATGGCCACCAATAAGGCCGTTTTCCAAGTGAGGAACTACAACTCGCAAGTAGCTAGAGGCTCGAAAGGTTTACGAGTGAGCATGTCTAGCACAATGTTAATGTCCCAGGCTGCAACCGGACGTCCAATAGGTCTAGTATGCAGAATACCACTAAGAAACCTCAACTACGGGCAACTGAGCCAGCAACATGGAAAGTACCGGCTCATGATATGCAGAAATGGCACAAAGACAAACTTTGACTGTGGAGTACTGCAGACCTGTGTTTGAGAGGTCTAAGAGATACTCCAAGACTTTATTTGGTGGGCAGGAAAAAGGGTTCCAAGAGAATTTTACACACCAGAGAGAGAGAGGAGAAAAAAAAAAAAAAAAAAGAGAAAAACGCTTCCATTTAGCTGTGTAGGTTCTTCCAGTGGCTGGCTTATGCACAGCCAAAAGAATATCTGAAACTCTACAAGAAACATTGAACCTATTCACCTCTATCTCTTCAGGAGCCGAGCGTGAAGGTGAAGCGACCGCAGGTTGGGATGGACCACAGGACCCCGGGTCAGAAGGTTCGTCTGAAGGGGAAGCATTTTCGGAGGTGTTTACGATAGTCTGTTGAGTAACGGGAACCATATCTGCAAAGGCCAGAAAGGGGCAATGAGAATCATTCTGCCCCCGAGACTCCAATTTGAGCAGTTCTCTCTGAATCAGGGGAAGAGGAGGAAAAGCATATAGAAAGTGTTTTGTCCACCACAGCCTGAATACATCCAGACAAAAAAATGGCAGGTTCTAGATTTCTGCAGCAGAAGAGAGGCAGTTTTGCGTTGAGTGGTGACGCAAATAGGTCCAGGTTTGGAGTTCCCCACTCTTTGAAGAGTGACTGAACGATGGTTAAGTCAAGAGCCCACATGTGAGGATCCGCCTCTGTTCTGCTGAGACTGTCTGCCAGCTCGTTTTGTACTCCTGGCAGGTAAACCACCTGAATCAGAGCCTTGTGCTTCAGGCACAATTCCCACACTCACTGCTTCCCTGCTTAATGGGTAAGAGTGTGTGCTGCCCCTTTTGTTGATGTAGTACATCACAGCCTTGTTGTCCATTTGAAGAAAAATGTTCTTGTGACAGAGTATGTCCTCCAAAGCTCAGACTGCATAGAGGACGGCTCTCATTTTAAGGACGTTTATGTGAAGTTGAGACTCATCCTAAGTCCATGTGCCCTGGGTGTGGAGATCCCGGTTGTGGGCTCCCTAATCCATCAGGGACGCATCTGTGGTAATGGAGATCTAATGATCGAGAGGGGCGAAGGGATATCCTTCCAGAAGGCTGTCCTCCTGAGACCACTAGGTGAGTAACCTCTTCAGAGGTTCCGTCACCTTGATGAGAAAGGACTGAGGGTGAGGGGCTGGTGATGACTGTGAAACTGGTGCTTGTTTCCACCCCCCAGGAGGGGAAGTGCGCAGGTCTGGCTGTCTTAATGGCAGACCTAGTCTTCTGTGTGGCCTCTAGTGCTTGCTCCACCTGAGGTCCGAACAGATACATACAGTCGGTAAGGCCATGACTTGCTGCTGGGCATCATTCGCGAAGCCAAAGTATGCAGCCAAGAGTGGCGACGGGTGCAGATGCCAGCCGCCGCCAGGAAGCGGTACTGAAGGCGTCCATTGCAGCTTTAACCTGTTGGTCATTGGACTCGATACCCCTAGTTATGGTCTGAAGTAACTCAGAGTTAACCTCTAATTCGGGCACAGCTTCTACCATTGCTTTGAGCGAATGCCAAAGAACATACTCCTATTGAGAAAAATAGCCCTGGTAGCTGGCAATACGCATGCCCAGAGCTGAGGCAGCAAAGACTCTCTTACCTAAGGTGTCTATCTTGCAGGATTCTTTGTTTGTAGGCCGGGCTGTAGATTCCTGAGGTAGGACAGCCTTATTCTCTGCCAGGACCACTATGGCATCAGCAAAGCCTTGTGAAGCCAAAATGGGGCGATCCTTGGGAGGGGCATTCTTCCTATCTATGAACTTGGCCACAGAAGAAAGAAGAGCTGGATTTTTTCACACAATCTGTGAAAGGGTCTTGAAAGAGGGCTGTACCGGAGGGATTAAATCCATAGGGATTTCTGGGACATGAAGATATTGCAAGACGCAAAAGCTTCCCAGGATCAATTTCTGTGGTCTGGAGAGAAAGAGTAAAATTTAAATTCTTGAGCAAAGACTTAAAGGAAAGGTCCTCAACAACAGGCTCTGCAGGAGGATTGATCCCTACCCCAGGGCAGTGTCAACATCAACACCCAGGTGAAGATCTGGGTCAGGCACAAAATCATCTCTTGACAGTCGAGGGGTGGGGGGCGCTGTACAAATAGGAAAGGAGTGAAAATCAGGAGGAAGAAGAAGAAGAAATAATCGGTCGAAAACCCTGAAGGCCAGACGGAGCCACACTCATCCTCGGCGCCAAGAACAAAGAAGGAGCTGTCATCGGAAACTGCATCACACATGGCACCGACAAAGAGCACGGTGCCGACAGGGCCCCTGGCGCCGCAGATGGTGCCAACAGAGCCCACAGCACTGCAGACGGCACAGACAGAGCCCGCGGCACCACAGACAATACCAACAGAGCCCGCAGCACTGCAGACGGTGCGGCCAGAGCCCATGGCACCACAGACGGTGACGGAGAAGTCGGCACCGCAAATGACGGCAACGTCACAGGAGTCAGAAAACTGCGGTTAAAAGAAAAAGAAGGAACAATGGCAGGAGATAGAGGGCATCAGTGTAGACCCCTGTGCCACAGCTGTGTGAGCGGGATAGACACCCTAGCACGGAGTCGACGGCACCAAAGAAGGCGCCGCCGACTCAGGAAGACCCAACCACCGAACTGACTGGGCCGAAGGCCTTGGTGTCAGACTGGCCAGCTCGAGCAGTCGTACCAACCTCCAAGCCCACTGCTCCATAAGAGCAGCCCACTGGTGAAACTGCTCATCGGAAACTCTTCCAATTGGCAGAGAGGAGCTCCAGTGTTGAGGAGGTCGGCCACCAGGGATAGAAACTGGTGACTCCAACAGAGGTGAAGACTGGCATTTGGCCCTAATAACTGACCGTCTATGCACAGATGTACTAGAGGGCGACCTCAAGTGATGCCGTTTCTTCTTCGACCTATGAGTTGAAGAAGAACACGAGGCCAACGGTGCCAAGAATGGGACAGTTTCCGTTTATGTTTCCAGGGAGACCGCCCATCTCCCTGAGTACTGGACCGTCCATTGTCAGATCCCCTTCCAGGGAGGGCGACAGACCAGACCCGGCCCAGCTGACTGAACAGTTTTCATACGAAGTCTCCCTACCATCACCTGATCCGCTCATGGTCGTCTCTGTCAATGGAGGGCTGAAGACTATAATCGGTACTGATTAGAGATGATATACAAAACAATAAACTGAACTAAGCTGCTAGTGAAGTTTAACTCCCGGTGGCAAGCGACGTCCTTACTGAAGAGCACTCGACAGCGGCAAAAAAGGAACTGAGGCGGTTGGAGGGTCAACGCCAAGATAGTCATTACCGCCGCTTCCTTGTGGCTCCATCTCAGGTGCTGGCCCTCCTGAAATGTTTGCTCCCGCCGGGTCCTAGCACCTCTGGCGTACTCCCATTAGTGTGAATGAGTGGGGGAGACCATGTCCAGGAAGATCCATGTTCTATCATCTTGACTACCCTCATAACCAATCAACTCTACACTCTATATAATTTTTTCTTTCTCTGGAATTTCAATTAAATCGATTATAATGTTTATTAACAAATAAACAAGATGATAGCAGGTCACATGAGCTAAAAGCCGTTTCTAATGACATATCTGAAATCAGCAGAACAAAGTGAACAGGTACACAAGTGTTAATCAAAATGTGAAAGACTAAACAGTAACATGCAATACCAATATGCACACCAGACAAACTACAGAATGTAAAATCATCGGCAATAAATGTGTCGCACTTATACAGGGGAGTTACCAATTTACCATTTATTACTTGTACTTTGCTTTCATTCTCATGTACATGCACACATTGTAATTTATCGGGAACAGGGAGGATAGCAGAGAGGAAGGGGAAGCTGAGGGTGCTGGTACGCTAGGGTACCAACGATCTGGCAAACCAGCCAACAGAGCAAGTGAACCGGAACTTTTAGAGCCTGGGGAAAAAAACTGCACACCCACTCAGCCTCCCTGGCCCCCCCCCGGTCCTCCCTGTGAGGAGAAGGGGAGGGACAAATAAAATAAGGAGGGAAAAGATGGAGCAATTAAATGGCTGGATAATGGGATAGCATTAGGAGAAAAACTTACGGGTACCACTATGTGAGGAACTGGTGAACTTCTGGGACAGGAGGCTCCTCTAATGTGACGCAACCTTTACCTGAAAAAAAGGGGACCTGTGTAGTTGGGCAGAAGTCTTCGTTAGACAGTTAAACTGACTGTAGGAACGCGGAGATTAGGGGAACCACGGCATGAGGGATGGGAACCTACCAGGTGCTCCCTGCTATTTTTTCTTCTCTCCAGCTGCCTGCCCTTGAACGGGGCTGCTTCAGTTCCCTCGCGGTCGGTTGGCACCCAGCCAGCCACTGACCGAGACCAGGACGCCTGCCTGCAGCTCCTTGGAAGGTACGGCGACAGCACAGCCAATCGGAACATGGGCGCTTCCAGCAAACCCGCTCTTATTGGCCAGGACTTTCCCCCTGCTTTTGCCACCTGGCGCTTTTTTACAAATAGATTAAGCTGCAGCTAAGCAAATTTCAAGTGTCTAATAGAAGTTTTCCATTAGCAGGTTATACAAACCTGCCACTAGAGGGATTCTTGTTCTTTCATTTAAAAAAAAAAAAGTCTGCCCTCTTAAAATCACAGTTGCTTTACTTACTATATACCTTCCTTCCCACCCTTGAGATCCTCTCGAACGGGGTAAGACTTCCCTGAACCACCGGGACTGCCGAGAGCAGCGCCAATGGCCCCATGGTATCTGTACTGCACCCTGATTGGACACTCTCTTGCCTCCTGCTCAGGGATTGGCTCCTGAGCCAACTAAAACTTTGCTCTGCTCGGGGCTGCAGCGCCCATTCATTTCTACGGCAAACGACCAACAATTTTTTTTTTTTTACGCCTGCCCCCAGACTTAACTTTAAAGACCACTCCATGCCCCTGGTAGCTCTGCCCCCCCACTTGTGCTCCACTGGGCACCTGTTTTGGGACCCCCATCTTTTAGTCGCCACCTCCCACTCCCTGACTGCCTGGCCTTCCTGGCTGTATCCTCACTTCCCACTGATCCAGCTACTACTCTTCCGCCCCCTTCTCCTAGCCCTGCCAGCCTGTCTTAACTCCCTCCCTCCACCTACCCCGAATCCTACCTTAATCATGCGCCTCCACCGCTCTTTACCCCCTTTTCTGTTTCTCCTTGCCTGTCTTCCTTCCCTACTGCACGCCCCAAAAGCCTGCTTTCCCTCCCTCCCCCACAGCTTCCACATTCCTACATCCTTCCTCCACATAGGCATGCTGCACACTGGTCACTGCCCCTTGCCCAGGGTCCATCCTACCACCATAAAACTGTCCTACACCCACCTGGTCCTTAGCCTCCACCTGGTCCTCCCTGGTTCACGCCATTCCTCACCCACTATCGTCGATGCTCGGCAATTTCCCCAAGATGCTAGCAGGTGAAAGCATTCCCTTAAAGAAATACGCCGTAGCTCCTTGAAGCTAGTCGTCCTCCTCCTAATGCTGTCAGACAATGTGCACCCAAACCCTGGCCCATTCTGCTCTAAAGCCACTAATCTGAGCAAGCCTTCGGGTGCCCTCTCATTCATATCAATCAACACCTGCAGCATCCTTCCTAAAATGGATGCCCTACAGTCCTTCACCAGCCAACACTGCCCTGACATCCTGGCAGTTGTCGAAACCTGGCTCACACCATCAGTACCAGACCATGCAATCAGCCTTCTTGGCCACAACATCTTTAGGCTGGATCGCCTCTCCAAAAGAGGCGGGGGCTGCACCCTCTACCTAAAACTCCATACAGGGGCACCACATCACTACCTCACTCCAACCCACAACTGCTCAGATACTGCCAGTGAGAATCCTCCTTGGAGCCCAAAACAAAACCCTCACTGTTGCCACCATCTATTTCCCGCCCAAAGAACAGGGAACTGGTCTAACAGCTGTTCTTGACTTTGTAAAGTCACTCCCACCGGACACCAAATCCATCCTCCTAGGCGACAAACATCAACTGGCCTGTGGCCGATGCTGGTGCACAGAGGGATACCATTGCTGTGGCAAACCTCACACAAATGGTTGACTCACCAACCAGGAAAAATTACAGGACCGGCACCAGCACACTCTTGGACTGGATCCTTACCAGTCACCCATCATGGATATCTAACACTAATGTCGTTCCTGACTCTCTCAGCGACCACTCCCCCGTTAGCTACACCTGGTCAAATAAAAATTCATCAAACCACCGCCATATACCATCACCAGCAGGGTTCTGCCCCATGGTCACCATCCTCGACTCAAATCCCACCTCCTCCATCAAGACTGGTCCCCTATCTTCAATGTAACCAACGTAAACACTGTCCTTGACCACTTCATAAACATCTTCACTGTGGCCTGTGACACGTATGCTCCTATTAAGAAATGCAAAGTCAAATCACTCAGTAACCCTTGGCTCACAGGTGACCTCCTCAGGATGCTAAAAAGAAGAGACCACCTATGGGAGCTGGCCAGAAACTCTGGAAGGCAAAATGACATCCAAAACTACAAACGTGCCCTCAAAGACTGCACCAAAACCATCCGGCAAACAAAGTCCACCTACTATAAGCATGCCCTCACAAACTCCTGGGGCAATGATTGGGAATTCTGGAATATAAAGGAACTCACCGGGAATCCACCCAAAACCCCCCTATCAGTATTCAACATCAATGGAACCCAACCTTCAACCCAAAAAAGCATTGCAGATACTTTTAATAAAGCCTTTACCAACCTCAGCGCTGCCCTACCTCAGGACTACTTCAAAGATGGTGAAGCCCTTCTGTCCGCAATGAACACTACCCCCACCGGCTCCCCCCGCTTCTACTGCAAAGCTGTCAAGGCTCACCAAGTATGCAACTATGTTACCAAAGCCCTTGGTGAATCAAGATTCAATAATGACTCCTTCGATCTCAAAATCCTGTCTCTCACACTTGATGAAGTGCTTAGTCCTCTGACCAGAATTTTCAACCTCTCCCTCAGCCTTAGCCAGTTTCCGGACAGATGGAAATCTGCCACTGTCAACTCAATTCATAAAAGTGGTGACAAAACTGCCCACGATAACTACAGACCTATCTCACTACTACCCCCACTCTCCAAGGCACTAGAACGCATCTTCTCAGACCAGCTCACAGAATACCTGGATACGTACAACATCCTGTGCAAGCAACAACACGGGTTCCGCAAAGGTCACAGCACCTCCACAGACCTACTTGAATTCACTGGCGCAATCCACAACGCACTTGACTCCGGTGAACTACTGGGCTTAATCTATATTGACTTAACGAAAGCCTTCGACACAGTCAATCACCGCCTCCTGCTTGTCCAGCTTCAGAACACTGGGCTGTCAACCGACTCCATTGGCTGGTTTAAGAGCTACCTTGAAGAACGGTCCCAAACAGTAAGAATCGCTGATACACTCTCGGACTCTAGACTGGTCCGCTCGGGAGTCCCCCAGGGCTCCATTCTGGGACTCCTCCTCTTCAGCCTATTCTTAAACTCACTACTGAACAGCTGCCCAGAACAAATAATTCTCTACGCTGATGATGCTGTGATACTCACCTCGGACCCTGATCCAATCCAATTACAAAATAAACTTCAGCGGGCCTTCACCCTTGAATCCTGGTTCCTAAATCATAAACTGCTTCTCAATCGGGGACACAGTCTATGGTCTTCTGCAGCCCCACAACAAAAACAAACAACTCCACCTCTCCACTGCAACCAAGCAAGGAGCCATCCTAGAGCAAACACAATCGTTCAAGTACCTCGGCATCACCCTTGATCCCCACCTCTCATACGCTGTCCATATCAGCAAGGTTGCAAAGTCTGCCAATGCGAGGTTAGGCATATTATTCCGGCACAGGAAACACCTAACCCCAGAAGCACTATCAGTGGCCATCCAAAGCTCCATCGTCAGCATCATAGACGATGGTCTTATATATAGGTCTGCAACTACCACTGCTCTCAGACGTATTGCGACCTCCCTGAATAACGCCCGTCATCTCATCACTGGCTCACATCGTCGTACCCACACATGACCTTTATTCCCAATCTGGATAGCGTCAACTGGACAAACGCATAAAATACCAAACCTGCATCACGGCCAAGAAAATTGTAATGGGAGCTTGCCCCACCTGGTATCTGTGCTCTCCTTAAGCCTAGACATAGGAACGTCACTACATGGAGATCCAATCCCCATCTACTACATATCCCACGATGTCGCACAACCCAAAGACAGAGATCATTCGTCTATCGGGCATCCAACTGGCTCAACTCTCTTGGCAGCGATTTAACGACCGCTCCAACACTCTGCCTCTTCAAGTCCAAGCTGCGGCTTTCTGCTTGTATCCTGCGATTGCCCATCTTAACATTTCCACCATTCCAGCTGCACATGCCCCAGCACCCAGCACTTACAATCAGTCTTCGCACCTCTAGCACCTTACCTGTCATATTCCCTCGACAAGACCCCCTGGCTGCACTGTCTCCCAGCCTCGCCTACCTCCCCCCTCTGTATCTCCACTCCTGCCCCCGCCTCCAACCACCTCCTGTACTCCCCCTACCCCTGCCTCCTTCCCCTCGATCTCCTACCCTCACTCCCCCCTTCCCTTGTCTTACTCATAGCTCAAGCCTTTGTACTGGTTATTATTTGTCTGTAAGTCAATGATTATGTGTTTGTAACTAAAAATGATGACTGTTGCACACGCTGACATGGAACCTTTGTGAAACAGCCTCGGCTCAAAGGTACTGTAATCCTAGATTGAGGAGTGGTAACAGTAAAGTGGGAAAAATAAGATAAATGTTCAAAAAAAGAGTGGTGGAAGAGGCAAAGGGGGCAAGGCTCTCAGGGTCTGTATGTAATAGGAAAAATGAGATGGTAAAGAGAATGAGAAGGAATGCCGTTGTAGATCACAAAACAGCAAAAGAGGACACAGAGCTAGTTAGAAAAGGGGGGGGGGTCTATCTTAATGCCAGGAGTCTGGGTAATAGAATTAGGGAGCGCCAGGCATTGATGGCATACATGGAAGTGGACCTTACAGCAAGAGAAACCTGGGCCACGGAGAATACTGACTGGGACTTGTCGGTCCCAGGTTACTCAATGTTTAGTCAAGACAGAGTGGGCCGGGTGGGGGTTGCCCTACAAGTCAAGGAGGGTATAGAGGCTGTGAAGGATGGACGCATAAGAGGAAGCAAAGGGGAAAAAAGAGTAACTGTCAGCTGCCTTCGGGCAAAAAAAATACAGGTGCTGTGATCTACAGTCAGAGACACTCAGATGAGTCAGATATCCAACCCCATCCATTCCCATTGTCTTAGACCTCAGTGTGATGGTTACTTTAAGTGTGCGACTTGTGACAAACATAAGAAAAGACAGCTCAGCCACATGGACTGAAAACAAGTGTGACGGGTAAGTGAGAGACAAGTAAATGAGTGCTGACTGTATAGACCTCTGGGACAAGAGGAACAAAGAGACAGAAAAACCACAGGACAACTGTAAAGAAAGAAGGGGGAGGTTGTGGTAGTCGGTGATCTGAACCTGCCAGATACGGACTGGGGCATTCCAGCGGCCAGGTGCGCGAGATGCTGGGCCCAGTTAGATACACTGCAGAACTGCCTGCTGGTGCAGCTGGTAAAGGCATCCACTAGACAGGCAGCCATTCTAGAATTGGTGCTCACCAACTAGGAGATGGTGGGTAGAGTGAGGGTAGGGAAGCCACACAGAGCAATGTATTATGGATGGGGGAAAACAATTCTTCAGATATATCAAGGTAAAAAGGAAGACGAGAGGGATAATTTGTTAGACTTCAAGAGGGTGGCGAGTACTAAATAAGATGAACCAAAACAGACATCTTTAACTATTACTTCTGCTCTGTCTTCAGTAGCTAAAACAGTGGGCACCTGCCTGAAAGTGGCATCAAGGCGGCTGTCAGGCTCATTCCTGAAATAAGGCAGCCAGTATTTATCAGAAAAGGGTCCAGACTGGGCTGGAGGCCTCAAAGGTAGATGAAGCTCCAGAGCCAGATGAGGTGCACCCAAGGTTGCTCAAGGAATTGGATGCAGAACCGGCTGAACCCCTATCAGTGCTATTCAATAGCTTAAATCAGACAGGATAGTTCTGAAAGACTGGAGGGTAGCAGACATAGTCCCACTACACAAAAGGTGGGGTAGGGGAAGAGACATGGAGCAACCGTGGAATTACAGACCGGTCAGACCCACCTCTGTAGTGAGCAAACTGATGGAGTCACTGATCAGAGAGGACCCTGTGGATTACATAGACAGCAACGGTCTACAGGATAGTAAATGAGACCAACCTGAAGGTTTTCTTTGACTGGGTAACAAAGAAAGTAGAAAAGGGCCATGCTGTGGATTTACCCTTCTTCGATTTTAAAATGGTTTTTGACTTTGTGCCACACTGAAGAAGCTGAAGGACCTGAATGCAGCTATGGGCACAGTTAGTCAAGAAACTGGTTTAGAGACAGCAGAGGGTGGTGGTAAACTGGGTCAAATCCAAACAGAGGGAGGTCACAAGTGGGCTGCCGCAGGGCTCTGTCCTGGGTCCTGTTCTCTTCAATATGTTCACTGGGGGCACTGGAGAGGACTTTCACGGCAAGCTGCGTCTCTTTGCAGGTGATAAAAAGCTTTGCAGAAGGGCAGACAGTGACAAAGGGATCAGGGAGATGCAGAAGGATCTAGAATGCCTAGAGAAGGTAGTTTAAGGTGTGGCAGTTGACATTCAAAGCCAAAAATGCAAGGTTATGCCTGTAGGTGGAACCCAGAGCAGAGTATTGGATGGTAGGAGTTAAACAGAGATCTACAGCAAAGGAAAGGGACCTAGGAGTCCCCAAGGCAAACTTGATGCTGGGGTATATATCAGAAGAGGTACGGACAGCAAGAAAGGGAGTACTACCACCTCTGTGTAGGTAACTGAAGAGGACGCACCTGGAGAATTCTGGAGTCCTCACCTAAGTAAGGACAAGGACAGACTGGATATGGTGCAATGCAGGATGACCAAAATGAATTCAGGGCCAACAGCACAGATCTTAAAGATCATCTCAAGGCACTGAACATATATTGCTGGAGACCAGGTGAATGAGGAGGTATATTACTGAGACCTTCAAGTTCCTGATGGGACTAAACAAGGTGAACTGTGGAGAACTATTCAGCATGAGTACAGTAAAGAACCAGAGGTCACGAGCGGAAACTGGTGGAAGGAAGGTTTAAGAGATGTGAGGAACTTGTATTTTATTGAAGGGGGGGTGGAGCCATGGAACGGTCTGCCAGAAGATGTGGTGGGTGCCAAGACAGTAAATAGTTTCAAGAATGGCTGAGAGTGAAGGGTTTTGTAGTTGTTCAGGTCAGTAGCAGAAGGGACAGAGGCAGGGGTGTGTTTGGAGGGATAAAACGGTAATAGGTCCTGGGGCAGATAGGGAACTCTGAGCAGACAAAATGGACCTGTGATCTTTTTCTGCCGTTACTGTCCATGTTTCTATTCATTTATTTCAAAAGTTTCACCATAGTATTGCCAGCGATACAAAAACAGAAGTCATATACAGTAGTATATCAAAGGAGCACAAGGAAAAATACTGCAAGGCAAACAAGTACAACAGGTACATGAAACAGATGAAAACAGAGCTTTGACAGGTGGAAATTACTCATACAGGTATATCGGGGGCAAATGGCCAGGGCATCAGGGTGGGGAGAAAGGAAGTCAACAGGTAGCAGTCTTGGACAGTTGCACGTTGGAGTAGAAAAGAAGAACAGACTTAAAGAGCTAGTGTACTGCCTGGAAACTGTCTGCAGTTAACTGTAACTTTCAGATGTAGTCAGCTATCACTTCTTGTATCTCAAGTATTTTTTCTTCTCTGTTTGCTAATTAGAAGATTTTCCACTTTGCAGTACTGGGGTGATGTGTGAAGAAGCAGTACGCTGTCTAGAGGCCAGAAAAAAAAAATCAGTTCTGTTCCTCCCACTACATCAACACTGCGACCACACTGAATACGACATCACTAGTAATCAATGAGAACCATTTCTCACTGCCAGATTTCACTTTCACATGAAGCGGCACAGACTGGCTCTTCCCAGTTACTAGTGATGTTACAATTACCTACATTTTGATTGGTAGCTTATGAAAGTCACTGCTCAGGCTGCAAGGACTGTGGTGCCTCAAGGTGTTTGGGGTCTTATTTCTGAAGATGTAGCGGGAGAAACAGAACTGACTTTTTTTAGCCTCCAAAAAGAGTGCTGCTCCACACATCACCCCAGTACTGCCAGGTGGAAAATTTTCTAATTAGGAAACAGAAAATAAAAAAATTCTTTAGATATTGGAAGTAATAGCTGACTGCATCTGAAAATTCCCATCAATTCCAAGCAGTACACTAGCCCTAAGGGAGGAAGCAGAAGAAGCTAGAGAGCAAACTGACAAGTGAAGGGTGGACAGGAGCTTAGGAAAGTGATAAGAGAAGACAAATTAACAGTTTATGTCACTTTGTTATTGCTGTTTCACTCCCTGCTGTATTGCCCATTTCAAGTTGCACCTGGAAAGGAAAACTCAGTGTGCCTCTCCCAGTCACCAAATTTTAGAAACAGAGCAATTTGCTGGCAGAAAAGGACCCTTTGGCCCATCTAGTCTGCCCAATACCCCTTCCCTGTCTGGTTCATCTTATTCCCATTATTTTATGCCATTTTTACTTTTATTTAGCCCGATGTAGTTGTCCCAAGCCCTCTTGAATTGACTCACTGAATCTACCCATACTACCCATTCTGGCAGCCTATTCCAAGGACCCACCACTCTCTCAGTGAAGAACTGCCCCCTCCTAGTTCCCCCAAATCTGCCTCCCTCCAGTTTGGATGCGTGTCCCCTATTGATTTGTTTTCACTCATCCTGAATATGCTTCCTTCCCTCACCTTGTTTATTCCCCTCAGATATTTGAAAGTTTCTACCATACGGGCTGGCACTATAGCCTAGAGGTTAGAGGAACGAGGTGTGAACGAGAGTTGTACATCCAGCACACCAGACCAGAGTTTGATTCTCACAACCTCCACTTGCATACTGTATGACTCTGAGCAAGTCACTTAACAGCCCAGTGCTCCCAGGTCACCCCTGAAAACAGGCACTTGTGCCTAGTGGGCCTTAACCGGTTACCAAATACTAAAATAAATAAACATCCTCCCTTTCCCTCCTCGTCTCCAGTGCGTCTAAGTTTAGCTCCTCCAGTTGTTCCTTGTATTACCTCGTGTGTAGTCCCTGAACCATCTTGGCTGCCCATCTCTGGACCCTCCCCACCCTGTAAGTGTGGCCTCCATCTGAACCCCGAATTCCAGATGTGGTCTGACCATATAGTTCTGTACAGTGACATGATCACCACCTCCTTCCTTCTACTTGAAATGCACCTCCCTATGCATGCTAACATTCTGCTTGCCTTCCCCACCGCCTTGTTGCATGGGTTCCCAACCTTTAGGTTATCCGAAATGATGATCCCAAGTCCCTTTCCTGCTCTGCTGTCTCAAGTTCCTCTCATCCCAGCCAGTATTTTGCCCTTGGGTACTTACGCCCTATGTGCACAATTTTGCATTGAATTTCAGTTGCCACTTCTCTAACCACTTCTCCAGCCTGGACAGATCCTCATTTTTTCCACCCCTCCCAGGGTGTGCACCATATTACAGATATTCTTGTCATCTGCAAATAGACACACCTTCCCATTCAGGCCCTCTGAAATGTCCCAGATGTATATGTTAAACAGTATGGGGCCCAACACTGATCCCTTGGGAACCCACTCCTCATCCCCCCTTCCTTGAAGTACACCTCATTTACCACCATCCTCTTGAGTTCTAGCTACCAGCCAATTCTCCACCCAGTTTGTTAGTTTGCTCCCTACCCCTAAGCTGTCTAACTTGCTTATTAGTCTCCAATGAGGGACAGTGTCGAAGACCTTCCTGAAGTCCAAATAAATTAATGTGAACATGGCAACTCAAAAGCCAGGTGACAGAACATTATCTGAATTCTAAAGTGCTTAGTATTATGCTTTTGAAGCTATATGTAAATGCAACTTACAACAGGTAATTTAAGTTTCTTGGAGACAGACATTACAGATAAGTTTTCCATTATTTCTGTAGATTACATCATCTGCTCTTTTTAAGAAAAGAATGTTAGGATAATATGCTGTGGGAACACTAGAAGACCTGATCAGCTCCAGCAAAAAAAGCTAAACAGCATATAAATGAATGAAAGTATCAGGTTTTGGAGGAGTTTCCTGGTAATCAAAACCTGATATTTTAAAGAGCTAATGGCCTGTGCTATTCTCCCCAAAAAAAAGAAAATTGTTACATACATACATACACGCTGCACACCATCAGAGGTTTTTTTGGGGGGCATCAATAAATGCAGATTAATTGTTGCATTAATTAAATTCAATAATGATTATAATTTATTAACCAAATAAGTGCACTGATCCCGTGGATCATTTTCAGGCACGACCCGGGCCATGAAGATGGCTCCAGGTAATAAAGACAGTACAATTACATATGTACAGAAAACAGGAGATTTGGAATAAAAAAAAGTGCAAGTGCAAAATACACAATATTTCAGGCCGTCGGCTGTAAATTGTTCAGTACGGTACAACAGGATCCATTCTGTACAGACAGAGAGAGAATAGGGACAGACGCATTACATCACCCAGTGGGGCAGTTACACATGGCGTCGGCCAACACTGCTTTATAGTGAGATTTGAAAGTTAGGTGCGATTCTAGAGAGTGGAGGTAGGTACATTGTTCCATAGTTCAGGGACCGGCGAAGGATAAGGCTTTACTGCCCAGGCCGGTGAAAACCCGGGAAACTTTCGAAAGTGGGACTGAGGAGTACCGGAAGTTGCAGGGACGGATTTTTTGCTTGAGCAAGTGGAAGAAAGAGAACAGGTATCCACTTCAAGTTGGCATTATCGATGAAGCATCTGAGGAAATATTTATTTCTGGCTTGCAGGGGGAGCTAGTCCAAGGACTGATACAGGGAGCGATGGTGGGTGGAGTAGGGTGCCATTAGTGCAAACCTACAAGATACTATTGTAGGTGGTATTGAGTCAAGTGAGCAGTTGAGAGAAGGTATATGTATATATGGGGGCACAGTAGTCAAACAGGAGAAGGAGATTTCCTCGGGCTATAGAGATGCAGGGGTCAGACAGTGCTTTAGTCAGAAACCCACCCCTAGTTTTTGGTTGATACACTGCACGGTGGTATTGATATGTATGGCGAAGGTTACAGAGGGGTTGAGGGTGACACCCAGGTACTTGAAGCAGGGCACATTTTCCAAGGGGGCATCCAAGGATAAGACGGAGTGGATTAGGTTTTGAACAACTTTGAGACGTTGGGTTTAGGCCTCAGGAGGATGGACTTAGTTTTACTCACGTTAACTAAGAGCCTGTTTCTCAGGAAGCACTTGTGTGCTGTCCTGTCCTTTTGTGTAAGGGTGGAGTACAGACATGTCAGTAACTTGGCACTATGGAACAATACCAAGTCATCTACATATAGTAAGGCCTCACAAGATGCTATCTACTGGTAAAGGTGTTGATGAATAGGGAAAAGAGGAGTGGACGTAGGATGGAGCCCTGTGGTACTCCAGTGGACACAGGCATGGCCATGGTGGTGGCCCCTCCAACGGTAACTGACTGGGATCGCCCAGTGAGGTAACTCTGAAATCATGTAGTCTCCCCTCTGAGCAACAGATGTTCGATAATTTGATGAGGAGCAAGTTGTGGTAGACCAGGTTGACCAAACTGAGGCCTTAGTCAGGTCAATGAAGACGGCACTTGTGACATTACCAATATCCATGTTTCTGAAAACATGGTTGTTGAACTAGGCCAGCTCAGATGTGGTACTGTGATATTTCCTGAATCCAGGTTGGTGTGGACAGAGCAGGCTGTATTTACTGACGTGCTCAGAGAGTTGGTGGAGGATGACCTTTTCAAGGAGCTTGCTCAAATAAGGCGGGATAGAGATGGGCCTGTAATTGTCAGAAGTCTGGGGATCCCTGATTTGAAAATGAGAACAACCTTGGCACTTTTCCATATGGCAGTTATGGCTGATGCAGTAAGGACAAGGTTAAAGACAGTGGTCAAGGGTTTGGAAATGCAGGGGGCTATGAGTCGAAGGAAGCATGGGTATAATCTATCACTATCTGGACTACCCCAGTTGGGAAGGCTCATCAGGAGTTTGAAGGTTTCTTGTGTAGCGATAACCATGAAGTGGAAAGGAGGGGGAGGAATGCCAGCCATTGGTGTAAGCACAGTCTGGTTTTCTGGTCAATATGATATAATAATAATTCAATAGACTTGAGAAATGGTCTGGCATCTAGCAGTTGAGGTTCAATGCCAAGAAAAAAAATTACTCACCACAGTAATTATGTTTCTTCTGAGGGATCATTCACTATGCTTAACTAAGGCATTCTCACTATACGTCGTCTTTAAAAAATGTTTCAAAGTTAAAATTACTCACCATAGTAATTATGTTTCTTCCAAAGGATCATTCAGTCTGCTTAATTAATGCAGTCAGCCTTCAGTGTTGAACTGCCACGGACAAAACAGAATGTATGTAAATGATGGCACTCTCACCGGCTCGTGCCAATTTCAAACTGCTGCCCCAATAACTGCTGCACTCTGAAGTGCTCAGATTCATTACGAAGTCTAACAAAGTGCAGGCACCCTAACTAACTAAACTACATAACCGTATTTCCCTATATGTGTCCCTTAAGGAATGGCCCCTGTAAGAAGGGACAACAATTAAACACAACTGGTTTCAAAGACTTCCAAACATTAATCCTTATAAAAACCACAGGACATACAGTGACCAACAGGGATGCAAGGCAGGGGAGGCAGGATGGGAGCTTAAGCATACAGAGTGATCCCTTGGAAGAAACATAATTACTATGGTGAGTAATTTTCTCTTCAAATCCCAGGAATAACTCAGTATGCTTAACTAATGTAGACTGCTAAGCAGTACCTTTGGAGGTAGGGAAGAGAATCTATTTGGAGAAAAAAAAAGCTCTGCAGAACTGCTATGCCAAACCTGGTACCACTTCTGGATTGCATGTCTAAGCAGTAGTGCTTGGTGAATGTGTGAACAGTTTTTTATGTAGCTACCTTGCAGATTTCCAGTAGGGGTATGTCCCTTGCTGCAGCTATCGATGCAGCTGCGCCCCTGGTAGACTGTGCCCCAAGACCCAGAGGGGTGCTGCTTATAAGCTTTGCTACAGCAAAATAGAACACAGGCTACTATCCAGCGTGCAATGGTTCTCCTGGATGCTGGTTTACCTTTACCCACTCCCCCATAGGTGAGGAACACTGGGTAACTTCTGGCCTGTGGGCCTTTGTCCTATAAAGATAGTGCCCAAGTTTCCCACTGACATCCAGGCTATGCAATCTCCACTCTCCTGAGCTAGAGTTGGCAGTGAAAAAAAAAAAAAAAAAAAACTGGCAATGTAACAGACTGGTTCAAATGGAAAATCCCAGACTACCTTAAGCAAGAAATTCCTATTAGTCCCAAGTACCACTTGATCCCTGTGGAAAGAAATATTGTTCAGATCTGTGCACAGGGCCTAAAGCTGACTTACTCGCCTAGCCGAAGTAATGGTTACTAGGAAAACAGCTTTCCATGTAACATATTTTAAATCTGCAGCTGCCATTGGCTCAAAAGGAGGTTCCATTAATCTGGCAATGCAAATATGTTCAGATCCCAGGCTGGCACAGGCTCCCTCAAAAGAGGGTGAAGGTGAAGGAGACCTTTAAAAATTTCCTGAAGACAGGGTGAGATGCAAGAGACCTGTCTTTGCCAGCTGAAATGTAAGCAGAGACTGAGACCAGGTGTATCTTCAAGGTGGAGGCATAAGGCCTAGTGAATTTAAGCACGTCAGATAGTTCAGGAGAACAGCCAAACCAGCTGTAGCAGGGTGAATATCCATGCGGTCACACCATAGAAAACTTTTCCACTTGGAAGCATAGGTTTTCCTGATTGACGGTTTCCGCGAACCACTAAGAACATTGAGGACCTCTTCAGAGAGGTGTAGACTGGCAAACTCTCAAGTCTTCAAGAACCAAGCTTTGAGGTGGAGGGACTGGAGGCTAGGGTACAATATCCTGCCCTGTGAGGACGCTGGCAGATTGTGCCTCTGAGGGAGGTGAACTGGCTGTACCACTGACAGGGCTAACAGGAGCAAGTACCAAGGCTGTCTCGCCCAGTCTGGAGCCACCAGAAACACTGTTGCTGGCTGGGTTCAGAGTTTCATCAAGACTCTGAGCAAAAGGGGAAAGACATGGGGAAAGACATAAGGAAATCTGCCTGACCAATCCAATGTCAGGGCATCCACTAGCACAGTCCCCTTCGCTGGAGGGCTGCAGCAGAACTGTGGCAGCTGGTGGTTGTCTGGGGAGGCAAAGAGGTCCATCTCTGGTGTGCCCCACTTTCTGAACACTGAGTGTAGCACCTGTGCATTGATGGACTACTCGTGATGGTACTGGCTTATCCTGCTGAGTGAATCTGCCAGAATGTTGTCCTTGCCTGGTAGATGGATGGTAGACAGGGACACCTGCAGGGAGTAGGCCAGGTTCCAGAGCTTTTGTGCACAGCAAGACTGACCTGGTGCCTCCCTGCTTGTTGATGTAATACATGGTGGTTGTGTTGTCTGTTCTGACCTGCACCACCTTGCCCTTTAGCTGAGGTGCAAATGACTGCAAAGCCAGGTACACTGCTCTGAGCTCTAACAGACTGATGTGCATATGTGATTCCTGGGTGGGACCATGTACCGCTGGCTGTCAGTTCTAGCATGTGTCCTCCCCATCCCAACAGGGAGGCATCTGTAGTGAGTAACACTGAAGGGTGCTCCTTTTGGAAAGGAGTTCCTACTCTGAGATTTTCCCTGTATTGCCACCATTGCAGGGCCTGTATGAAGGTTTTTGAGACAGGTACTAGCTTAGCCAGAGGATCCCTCCTTTGAGACCAGTGAGCCCTTAGGTGGAACTGAATGTCTCATCTGGAATCTTGCACCTGGCACCATGGTCGTGGCTGGCAAGGTAGTTTTATTTATAAGGTGCCCAATCCTGGAGGCTCTGGGAGCCTGACAAAGATTATAATAAGAGCACAGGAAATGGACAGATATAACAACAATTCACAGAGTTCTAAATACAGCAGTTAACAGGTAAAAAGTAGCCGACTGCTACACAAAGGGGACTAGACCGGGATGGAATAAAAAAATAAAAAAAAAAAAATCAGGAAAGGACAAAAATGGTGGGCCTTCGTTCTCTGCTTGAACACCTCGATCAATGAAGCCTCCGGGACTGAATATGGAAGAGAGTTCCACAGGGTCGGCCAAGAGACGCTAAATGCACAATTTCCAGAAGTTCTGAGCCGAACCCTGAGAACGTCCAGGAGGCCCCTCAAAGAGGAGGGAGCGAGCAGAGGTCACCAGTGTCAGGAGCTCTCAGGTAACCAAGACCCAGTCAGTATATGGCCTTAAAGATGAGAAGTCCCACCTTGAAAAGGACCCTCCACACCTGACCAGCAGCCAGTGTAGAGCCCACAGGACCAGGGTCACAGGACTGGGCCTTGAAAGGCCTGCCAACTGGGCCACTGCATTCTGTACCAGCTGCAGTCTGCGAAGGCTCCATCCCATGACCACAAAGTACAAGAGAGTTACAGTAGTCAAGCCTGGAGGCGACAAAGTCATGCACCAGCATCAGCAGGTCCTTGGGCGGAATGAGGAGCTTAATTCAGACAATGTTCCTCAGATGGTAAAAACCACTGCTGACTATAGATGACACCTGATCTTCAAAAGTCAATCTGTTATCAAGGATCATGCCCAGATTTCACACTCTCAGGGAAGCCACCAATGGAGCAGACCCCAGGTAAAGCCCTGTATCAGCCCCAGGTGGCAACCCATCACGACCACGACCAGGCTCAATCAATAGTACCTCCGTCTTGGCTGGGTTTAGTCTCAGCCAGCTGGAAGCCATCCAGTCATTGATTTTAGTCAGACAGTTGGCCTAACAATTACAGAAAATGCCTTGCTGGTCTGGGTCTGTTCAGTGTGAAAGGTCATGCCAGCTGCAGGATATGGTTTACTCTGTCCTGAGGGAGGAATGCTCTTCTTTGCAGGGTGTCCAGCTCTGCCTCTATTAAGTCCAGTACCTGAACCAGTTTCACCTGGGACTTCCAGACATTTACCAAGAATCCCAGAGATTCCATGGTGCTCTGGACTAGAGCAAGAGACTCTCTGGTTGTGTTGAGGGGACTGTCCTATGACTAGCTAGTCATCTAGGTAAGGAAATACTGTGACCCCTTGCCTTCTCAGGTGAGCCACGATGACAGCTAGGCACTTTGTGAAGGCCCTTGGGGCTGAGGTTAGGCCAAAGGGCACAGCTGTGAACTGATAGTGATCCGAGGGCAGTCTGAACCCCAGATACTTTCTGTGGCTGTATCGGACTGGGATGTGGAAATAGGAGTCCTTGAGGTCCAAGAATGCCAGCCAGTCTCCTTGCTGGAGAGTGGGTATTATCATAGCCAGGGTGACCATTCTGAACTTTAGCTTTGCCACATTCTTGTTCAGGAGTCTGAGATCTAGTATTGGTCGCCAGTCCCCAGTCCCCATTCTTCTTTTATGTTAGGAAGTATCTGGAGTAGAACACTTTGCCCTCTGAGACAGAGGGACAGGCTCCACTGCTCTGATTAGCAACAGGCTGTCAACTTCTGTTTCCAGAAGCACCCTTTCTGGTGGGGTTACTGTAGGAAACTTTTGTTTTTTAGCTTGGGGAGTGTTTTGAAGCTTAGGGACAGACCCTGGGTCACTACCTCCAAGCCCCACTTGTCTGTGGCGATGGACTGCCAAGCCTGGAAGAAGTGAGCCAGCCTGCCATCTACTGGAAGGGGGGGGGGACTGAACTGCATGAACACGTTAGGGGTTCAGTTTCAGTTGAGCCTTGGCTTGGGAGTCTGGCTCTGCCCATCCACTGTAACTGCCCTTCTGTCCCTACCTCTGAAGTACCCACTGGTCTGCTAGAGGTCTGGTAGGGTTTGGGTCTGGAGTAGAATCCCCTGGCCCTGCCTCCCCTAGTCTGGGACCTACAGGAAGTGGAGGGTCTGTCATTGGTTGCATCGCTCCTGTAAGTGGCCTTTTACTTTTCCACTTTCTTCATGCAGGCCTCTGTTTTGTTCCCAAAAAGAGAATTATTCTCACAGGGGAAATCCATGGCCTTAGAGCTTGGGTATCCTGAGATAGGTTTGTAGCTCTAAGCCATGCAAACCTCTTCATGGAGACTGTGAGGGCCATAAACCTGGCGGCAGTGTCACTGGCATTTACTGCCATATGGAACTGATAATTTGTGGCATCTAAAGCTGTCCTAGCAGTTTCAGTCAGATCCACTGCAATTTTGCCCTGTTATTTAACATAGCCAGTACCATGGTCCTCAGGGCTTTCTGGTACTGAGCTGCATAAGCCATATAATTAGCTTGCCTGACTATGAGAGAAGCTGCAATGTAACCTTTCTTACCCATGGCATCCAATTTTCTAGAATCCTTGTCGGGGGACAAGATGCCAATGGCACCCTTGCCCTTTTTATTCACTCATCCTGATCATGGAGTGCCTGCGCCACTCCATGATCAGGATGGGTGAATAAAAAGTCAGCGTTAGATCTAACTGGTACTTTTTATCTACCTTTCTGTCCATTCTTGGCACTGATATTGGGGTTTACAGAATTTTTTATACCGTCTTTCTGAGGGATTTATGCGTGGGCAGTAGCAGTCTTTTTGTGGGGGTGAGACCAATCATGTCCAGGAAATCAGCTCTCTCTTCATCCTCAACAGACTCCGGTATAGAGAGGTTGAGGGTATCTAACATCTGCCTCACAAAAGAATTGTGAGCCGAGTAATCCGCTGGACTCCTGGGGAGAATTCTGGCTCTATGGGTTCTCCCTCCTCCTCCTCTTGTTACTCATACAAATATATCAGTTCCTGTGAAGGGGGAACCAAAGAGGGAACTGGGGTAGGAAGCAATGGATCAATAGCCTGGAGGGCCTGTAACGTTTGTAGAACCATGGCAATTTTCTCCGCAGAGGGCATAGTCAGCCTATTCGTTGAGAGCTCTTTGCTTTTTCAGCAGGAGGTGCAGCAATACGTTTTTCCTTATGTTTTCTTTTTGCAGAAACTGGTTCTGAGGCTGGTTCCACTGGCCTTTTTGCTTTAGAAGAATCAGACTTCTTGGTGGATTTTTCCACCAGTTCTTTGCTCTTACCTTTTTTGGAAGAGGAGGGCTCCTCTGAAGTCTTTGGTGGAGATGAAGCGGTAGCCATCTCAAGTTTCTTGGCTCTCTTCTTGAGAGTTTTGGGGCAGAAAGTTTTGCAAATATCACAGTTCACAAATACATGACTAATTCCCAGACAGAAAATATACAAATCGTACCTATCCGCTTTGGCTACTACTATTTGTCAACAACCAGTGCAATTTTTAAAAACAGTTTATCCTGTCAGTTTCTTTTTTCTAGGTGGTTCTGACGGTGTCAGGAACAACAGATATATTCAGAGGAAAAAATGGTGGGTTCCCAAACCGCAACAAGAGTTTTTAACTATATATATATATATATATATATACGGTAGATTCCCACAGGAGAAAATACAGCAGAACCAAACAATGTGCTTGGTACCTGACAGGAAAAGAAACCGGGCAAACGCTAAACAGTAAAATAACACTATGGTCCCAAGAGGGACCCAAGTGTTAAATGGTAAAAAAACAATCAAAAGTGGTAAAAAAAAAAAAAAATTTACCACAAGAACAGCGGTTCCCTGTTGTTCCATTAAACCTTGAAGTAACGCTAAAAGCTAACAAAAACCCACTAAAACTTACTAAATAGCTGCAATTGGGGCAGCAATCTTAAAACTAATAAAAGAATGAACGTCTTTGTCAATTAACGAATTTCTATAGAAGCTGAGGAGAGCTCTCCAAGGTGTCTGAACTTGCAGGTGGAGAAAGGAATAGGAGCTCTTCAGAGTGCAGCAGTTACTAAGGGCAGCAGCTTGAAATTAGCATGAGTCAATGAGAGTTCCATCACTTATGTACATTCCATTCTCTCCGTGGCAGTTCAATACTGAAGGCTGACTGCATTAGTTAAGCATACGCAGTGATTTCTGGGGGTTAAATGCAAGGCCATGCGCCTGTGGGCTAGGAACCCAGGGGCCAGCTACTGGCTGGGTGGCATACAGGTGTGCAGTTCAATGGAGGAAAAAGATCTAGCAGCAATAGTAAGGGGTGATATGAAAAACACTGTGCAGTGCTATAAAGCGGCAGCCAAAGCAAATAAAGTACTGGGATGCAGAGCCAGAAGAATCACCTCCAGAAGGAAGGCAGCCATTCCGGCCTTGTACAGGTTATTGGTTCAAACAACATGAACTCTTGCTGTATTGTGATTATTGCAGTTAGGTCCTGCCTTTCAACTGCCCCGGAGAACAAAGAGTTAACTTTCCATGGCCAGCATGGAACGTTCAGCTCAAGCTCGGTTGAAGCCTCTGTCTGCTGTTGTTTAAACTCCAACCATCAGATTCTTTACTCCGCCTCACTGAACAGTCGCTCCCAAAGCTACCCTGGATAAGAGAGTAGGCAGACTGAGGGAAAGGGAGGCCGAGAAGTCCGCTGACCCGGATGGCCATCCCAGTTCAGTTCCGAACGAACCAGAAGGAATGCCCTCTGACCAGGGCAAACTTCTTCGGGCAAAAGGAGAGCCAATTCTGAGGAGTCGGTTCCAGTTAAAAGAAAAAGAAGGGAAAAATCATCCAGTTCGGATCCACAAATTCTTTCTCCGACCGCTGGTGAAATAGCCAAAGTGATAAGGATAGCTCAGTCGCTAACTTCGGTTCCGGCCGAACCAGCACCATCTGTCAGGGGCTCGGTTTGGTCGGTTCCCCCGGTTCCAGATTATACTTTAGAAGAATTTTATGAACTGGAGAAGGAGGGAGAGTATGAGGATAATGATGATGATGGTGATTATGAAAGACTGGATGTGCCTATTGACCCGGACATCTCCCCAGACAGACCTTCAGGTGTTTCTCTGCCTAGGCTTTCCGAGTCCCCTTCCCACTACATGTTTTACAAGAAAGTGGCTGAAACCCTCCAGCTTCTAATGGAAGAAACAGTAGAGGATCAGGAGGAGCCTGATTTTGTTGAGATGATGGACATCCCAGAGTCCAGGAGATTGTCTATTCCCCTTCAAAAATCTTTTGGGAAACAGGCATTTAAAATTCTGAAAGACTCCTAATTTCATACCTCCTGTGGACAGAAGAATGGACAAGAGGTATAACCTTTCAGGCTCAGACACGGAATTCCTTTCCCAGCAATGCAGCCATGTAGGGGTAGTGCAGGCTGCTGCCTGTGATAAGGCAAATATTCCCTTGGCTTCACACCCCCCAGATAAGGACTCCAGGAGGATTGATGCCACGGCAAAAAAGCAGTACATGGCAGCATCTTTGGGACTCAGGCAGGCTAACTATATGGCCTACACAGCTAGATACCAGAAGTCCAGGTGGGACACTGTGCTGGCTCTGGCTAAACAGGCCCCTGACCGGCTTGCCAAGGAGCTGGAGCAGGTGGCTGCGGATGGGATTGAGGCATCCAAGGGTGCAATTTCATGCTGCTGTGGACTCCAATGATGTTTTATCTAGAGTCATGGCTACATCTGTGGCCCTTCGGAGGATAGCTTGGCTCAGATGTACTAGACTTTCACAGGATACCCAGGCTAAGGCCATGGATTTCCCTGTCATTGTAATTCTCTGTTTGGGGAGCATACAGAAAACTACATGAAGATGATGGACGAGTACAGGACCACCTACAGGAGTGCTCAGGCCAAAGAAAGGCAAGCCACTCCTCAGACACAGCATTCCAGGGGCAGGGGCAGGCCCTTTCAAAGGCCTTTTTACCAAGTCCAGGACTCCTCTTCTGCTTATGCTCTGAGGGGGTTCTTCAGAGGGAGAGGCAGACGGGGAATGAGCAGGCCTGCTTCCACCCCTCAGCCAAAAGCCCCTGCCAAGCAGACATCCTGATGGGACTGCCCGGGCCGATTCTCCAATACCTGTAGGGGGGCAGGCTGGCTTACTTTGTCCAGGACTGGAAGTCTTTGACATCAGACAAGTGGGTCCTGGAAGTAGTAAGCCAGGGACTGGTTCTCAGCTTCAAAAATTTCCCAAGATGAGAACCAGATCCACTCCACCTGCAAATCCATCAGAGACACTTGCCCTAGAGGAAGAGGTTTCTTCCCTCCTGGCTCTCAGATCCATAGAAAGGGTTCCTACCCTATATAGGGGCAAAGGACTGTACTCCAGGTACTTCCTAACCCCCCCAAAAGACAGGAGAATGGCGGGCTCATCCTGGATCTAAGATATCTGAAGAAGCACCTTTTAAAACCAAGATTCAAAATGGTGACTCTGGGAATAATTCTGCCCTCTCTAAGGCCAGGGGACTGGCTAGCCTCCTGGACCTCAAAGATGCCTATTTTCACATTCCCATCAGGTACTCCCACAGAAAGTACCTCAGGTTTGAGTTGCCCTCAGGCCACTATCAATTCAGAACAATGCCCTTTGGCCTAACATCAGCCCCAAGGGTGTTCACAAAGTGCCTGGCAGTAGTGGTTGCTTTCCTAAGGAGAAAAAAGATTTCCATCTTTCCATACTTGGACGACTGGCTCATAATGGGCCAGTCTCCAGACCAAGTCAAGTCACATCTGCAAATAACTCAGCAAGTGCTCACTTCCTTAGGATTCCTCCTCAACCTTCCAAAGTCAGTTCTCGAGCTAGTACAGCTCCTCACCTTTATAGGGGCGGAGCTGGATACACTAAGAGCAAAAGCCTTCCTTCCCCTGGACAGGGCAAGGACTCTTATAGAACTGGCCTCTTCATTCACCCTTCAGGTGTCTCAACCAGCAAGGCATTTCTTGCAGCTCCTGGGCCACATGGCAGCCTCTACAGCAGTGGTCCAGGGGGCAAGATTCCAGATGAGGGACATTCAGTTCCACTTAAGAGCCTTCTGGTCCCAAAGAAAGGATTCCCTTACCAAACTAGTTCCAGTGACTCGAACCCTTATCCAGGCTTTGCAATGGTGGCAGGATCAGGACAATTTGAGACAGGGAGTTCCTTTTGTCACTCAGTCTCATTCAGTGATACTCACCACAGGTGCCTCCCTGCTGGGCTGGGGGGGGCCCACTTGGGGGATCTTAACACCCAAGGGCTGTGGTCACCTCAAGAATCTCTGCTTCACATCAATCTCTTGGAACTCACAGCAGTGTTTCTGGCACTGCAAGCCTTTTCCAAATCTGTACAGAACAAGGTGGTCAGATCAGGACAGACAATACCACCACAATGTGGTACATCAACAAGCAAGGAAGCACTCGGTCTACGGCTTTGTGTACAGAAGCAATGAAGTTGTGGTCTCTGGCCTACTCCCTGCAAACCTCTCTGATAGCAGTTCACCTCCCAGGGACGGACAATATCCTAGCGGATGCTCTCAGCAGGATATCCCAGGGCCGTCACGAATGGACCCTAGATCCCCTAGTTTTGGAAGTGATTTTCTCAAGATGGGGCACTCCACAGATAGATCTTTTTGCAGCCCAGACAATCACCAACTTCCTCTCTTTTGTTGCAGACCCCCAGTCTTGGGCTCAGTTCCCCTGGATGCTCTGATTCTGAATTGGGAAGGGAAGTTCTTGTATGCTTTTCCCCCCTTCCCTCTCCTGTTCAAAGTGCTAGTCAAGATCAGGTCTCAACCATGCAAAGTGATTCTGATTGCTCCAGACTGGGCCAGACAGCCCTGGTACCCACTGTTGCTGTCCTTAACAGTCCACCTTCCCCTGTCTCTTCCCAGGAATTACAACCTGTTGACATCCTCTCAGGGGAGGATTTGGTATCCGAACCTCAAATCTCTCAATCTCAAGGCATGGCTCTTGAAGAGTTAGAGTTTGCTTATCTACACTTTTCTCAAAGGGTTCTGGATATCCTTAAGGCTTCTCGAAAGCCTTCCACCAGAAAGACTTACAACTCCAAATGGAAAAGGTTCACTATTTGGTGCTCTAATAAGCATACTTCTCCAGAATCTGCTGAGCTGCCTACAGTCCTGGACTATATGGTTCATCTTAATGGCTTGGGACTTAGGCCAGCTACACTTAAAGTGCATCTGGCAGCCGTTTCTGCCTTCTTGTCAGTAGGCAAGCCCTTTCCTCTGTCAGCCCATCCTGTGTTTTGTAAGTTCTTCAAGGGATTGCTGCACACCAATCCCCCCTTTAAGGACCCTGCTTAGGACCTTAATGTTTGCATTGCTCAGCTTATGCAACCACCCTTTGAGCCTTTGTCCTCTGCAGAGCTTAAGTACTTGACTTGGAAAACTGTGTTTTTGGTAGCCATTACCTCTGCCAGGCATATCAGTGAATTGCAAGCCCTGTCAGTGGAGCCTGATTTTATCTCTTTCCATAGAGATAAAGAGGTCCTAAGAACTAACAGGAAGTTTTTGCCTAAGGTGGTTTCAGATTTCCACCTTAATCAGTCTATGTCTCCCGTTTTCTTCACTGACCATTCCTCCTCTGAGAGAGGAGGTTGCACAGCTGGATGTTAAAAGGGCCCTAGCTACTACAAAGAAGCGCACCAAGGGTCACAGGTTTGAGTCCTCCAGTTGTTCCTCACATATGGAGAGGTCGGTAAGGGCAAACCTGCCACTAAAAGATCTATTGCCAGGTGGATTGTCTCTTGTATACAATTCTGCTATGAAAAACTGGGTAGAACACCACCCTCAGGCCTGAGGGCTCACTCTACTAGAGGTACAGCTGCTTCCTTGGCTGCTGCCAGGGATATTGCTAGCTTAGAAATTTGTCAAGCAGCCACCTGGCAAACAGTCCATACATTCACCAAGCATTACTCTCTGGATATCCAGGCTAGGAGTGATGCTTGATTTGGCACAGCAGTACTTCAGAGCATATTCCCAAAGTAGGTTCTGTCCCTCCTCCAAGGAAGTACTGCTTGGTAGTCTGCAATAGTCAGAATACAGCAAGACTTCATGTTGTTTGAAGAAAAAAATTACTCACCTTAGTAATGTTGTTTCTTCTAATGGAGTCTTGCTGTATTCTGACCCCCCCCCGCCTCCCCTCTCAGAACCTGGTTTTTGGGATGTGGGTGGGCAGGAGCAGTGTTGGCACCCTAGAGGTGCCCCTTTTTCACCCTCCTTTATTTTGGGTTTCCTGACTTGAGTCTTTGCTTTGAACCCAAAAAAAACTTTTTTTTAAAAATTTAGTTGCCAGTTGGCTAGTGTGAGTCTTACAGTTTCCACACAGAACTTCTAGTGAGTATTGCTCGTAAAGATCTGACGGTTGGAGTTTGAACAACAGCAGACAGAGGCTTCAACCGAGCTCGCGCTGAACGTTCCATGATGGCCATAGAAAGTTAACTCTTTGTTCTCCGGGGCAGTTGAAAGGCAGGACCTAACTGCAATAGTCAGAATACAGCAAGACTACATTAGAAGAAACAACATTACTAAGGTGAGTAATTTTTTCTTTGGTCACACTTGGGAGTAGTGTGTGCAGTTTTGGTGCCTGTACTTGAAGGAGTGCAGTAAATTGCTGGAGGGGGTCCAACGAAGGGCAACTAAGATGATCCAGGAAAGGGCGACAAACCATATGATGAAAGGTTAAGGGAGCTCAATATGTATTCCTTGGAAGACAGAAGGGAAAGGGAGGATATGATAGAAACATTCAAGTACCTAAAGGGTATAAAGCAAGGTTGGAGTGGATGGCATTTTCAGTTTGAAAAGGGAGGGGACCACAATCTGAAACTTGTGCAGGGTAGAAATTTAAAAAGAAATGAGGAGGCCCTTTTTTATGGAAAGGGTGGTGGTGTCAAAGTGGAATGAACTACCCGAGGAGGTGATGTAACTGAAAACAAGGGAAGTTTAAAAAAAAAAGGGGGGGGGGTGAGAAAGGGTTAAAAAAACAAAACAAAAAAAAAAACAAAGTGTCAATAGGAGGGACACAGGGGATGGGGGAATGGGGGGTGGAGGGGCAGCTACAGTAAAATAGACCGAGCTGCACACTCGAGCAGACTTGACAGACCAATACAGCCCGTTTCTGCTGGCAATTTTCGTATGTTCGTAATAATAAAATCCCTTCTGAGACTGCCTCTGACTGATCTGACTTTATCCAGTGGAGAGTGGCTGGATGCACTTCTGCCGATCTGAAGTATCGTCACGGGAGAAAAGTGCAGTCAGATCACTCAGCTTGCATACAGATAGCAGTGCAGCTGTTCCCATTTCCTCCTGAAATATAGGGCCAATGATTTTCAATTTTCAATGGAAATTATCTGTAAAAATGAATTTGTCATTTTTTTAACCAGCACTTGGGAGTCAACTTTTCATTAAGAAACAAAAACAAAACACACACACACACACACACACCCTGTACCAGCCTGTTGGGTAAATCCCTCCATTTTACACCAGGTTTCTGTAGGAAACAGTTTTAAAAACAACTTTCACCGGGCTTGTTGATTCGCCAACCCCACCACCCGAAGCATAACTAAAGCTAACCTGGGCAGAAGTCCTACGATGCACATATTTTGTTTAATAGCCCCTATTTTAGAAGGGAAGGGATCGTATGTTGGCTCCGTAGAGCCGAACTAATCCGTTCCACTTCCTGATAGCACTTCAGTCTGCGATCCACCCCCGTTTCTCCCCTACTCTCAACACGTTTTGTGATGTCATTATTTGTAAAGCGTGGGGGCGTGCTTCCACAGAAATGAATTGGGGGCCATTTTTAAAGTTAAATTTATGTTTACATCGTCGTTTGGAACAAATCATGGCTCCTGCTTAGTAGGGTGGAATGGGGACGGAGCGCGGACTGAAGTGCTATCAGGAAGTGGAAGGGATTAGCGCGGCTTAGCTCTATGGAGCCAAAATACAATCCCTTCCCTTCTAAAATAGCGGTTATTAAAAAAATTAAATATGGGCATCCTAGGACGTCTGCCCAGGTAAGCTTCAGTTATACTTCTCGGGCCAGGGACCTAGAGAGTTGTTCTTTAAATAACTGCAAACTTGATTAACACTTTCATTGTAATCAACTGCAAAAAAGTAGGTATATACATTTTCTAGCAGTTTACGTTGCTAATCAAATTGAGACGTGAGCTATGCATTATCCCAACTGATTAGCAATTATTTGCCCTGAAACATGTTGATTTGCTCTCAGCTGGGGGAAAACGAATTTCAAGATTTTGCCAAACAGAACTGACCATTTCTGAAACAGAATCATGTGCTCTTTCCTCATTTGGGGGTCAAAAAAGTTTGTTTTTTTTTTCCAAACTTAATAGGTGTTTGATTATTTTATTTTTATTTTTTTAAATCTGGCAAAAGCAGCTCACTTGTCCAGTTGACTGTTTCAGCCAATAATGTTGGCATGTCAGCATCAGTGCAGAGAGGTGAAAGGGAGAGCAGAAATGCATCATTCTCATTCTAGCTTAAGCTCAGTTCCCCATCCTAAGTGCTGCTAAACCTACAGTGCCTGCCGAAAAGCCAGAACCACTGACCCCCGAAATGAAAGTTTCATGAAATTAGTTTTGCACTTTCTCACATGGATCTAACACTGCTAAAAATTGTGAGACATAGCAGTATAATAAGAAATACATGCCATGCATAAAGGGATACTCTTGATGTCTTTGCTTCACATTTCAGAAACTAAACAAAATAATACTTTCTATATACCTCACTTGCATCAGTCATGCCTCAAATGTATTAGTCTTGTAGCTTCCATTTTTAATAATACCTCACAAATGTACATCCCCTAATTATACAATGGCAAGAAAGAATGCTGGGTTCCGGCTGGTCAGTGTGTGCCTCGCACAATGATGTTCTCAGTATAACATCACTGTATTTAGCCCAGGCACACACATAGCCACAGAATAGTGGAAGAAATCCCTCCATTCCCAAACAAGCCGCCCTGAAGCAAACTGTGCCACAGGGAACCCAAACATCAGAGAACAGCAAAGCCATAATGACACTGCCAACACCGCCCCCCCCCCCCGACAGCAGTGTCTTCCCTTGCTTCGACCCTCAGAGGTAGCACAACATTTAAATTGCACTCTATCACCTGTAAAAAAAATATATATATATATATATATATATATATACACACTGTATATATATATTTATGCAATGGGGTGGACATATATTCAGTGTGATAAATGTGTTTATAAAATGGGCTAAGGATTTCAAGCAATCTGATTGGTTGTTAGCCATGCATTAGATGTGTCTAATGCACAGCTAAAACTAGAACCCCCATTTAGAATACACAGGCCCATTTTATAAGCGCAATAAGCCACTCTGGGGATGTGCATTAGACAGTTCTAATGCATGGCTAGGGGACTGGACGCACTCGGCCTGTGGCCTCGTGCCTCTCTATGTCCCCCTAGCCGTGCATTAGAACTGTCTAATGTACACCCCATCGTGTCTTATTGCTTACTTATCTGAGTCACTGTATGTATAAATAAATTTATACATACGGTGACCTTTTATACACACAGTTACTATATCACAAATCTCTTTAGAATTCATTTAGAATGTTCGGCCTCAGAGGCAGTACTAACCATATTCAAATGGGAATAACTTTAAAATGAAAAAAGATAGCATGGTACTGTGAGCACAAAAATTGTTCAGCACAAAATTATCTACAAAATGAGTGGTGTTTCATGTATGTATATATATATATATATATATATATATATATACACACACACACACACACACACACACACACACACATACACACATACACACACACACACACACACACACCTTATAGATTTTTTACAATTAGCAAGAAAAGCAGAAGAAAATTAAATTTTTTGTTCATTTTTTTGACAAACAAATGTGAATAACTTTAAAACAAAAAATGATATCATGGTACTGTGAGCACGAAAAATGTTCAGCACAAACGTATCTACAAAATGAGTGGTGTTTCATTTATAGATACATTTTAGTTTTTTTTATAATTAGCAAAAAAACAGCATAAAATTCAATTTTCTTTTCCGTTTTTTGACAAACAAATATGAATAACTAAAATGAAAAAGGTAGCATAGTACTGTGAGCATGACATTTTTTTAGCAAGAAGTTTTCTACAAAATGAGTGGTGTTTCATTTAATAACAACCACTATACTAAGCAGACATACTCTACGAAAGTTAACCAAAACACCCAGAAATTATTTAAAATAAAGATAAACAGTCAAAACCAAATGTTCCTGCACTGATAGTAAGCATCCATATTGCATAAATGAAATATACAATGGTGAGCTGTCAGATAAATGATTAATCTACACTTGTGCTATCTGACCGTGGACACCTCACTCGTGACTTACGCCACTCGTGAGGTTACCCAAGGTCAAACAGCACTTGCGTAGATAAATCATTAATCTGACAGCTCACCATTGTATATCCCTTATATATAAAAATTCAGCTGTTTTTCCCCCAAACCGAACGGCTTGACTGAACCATGCAGACTGAAACAGCCAGTCACGAGGCTCACTGAAGCCACTCGTTTCAGAAACATCTTTCTCCCGCTATACTGCTTTCCCAGTGCTGTCAAAATAAACACACCTTAAAAAGAAAAACACTTATTTGTGAGCGCCATCGACATCTCCCACCTGTCAGGCACACACTAAATGTCCAGTCACAACACTCCTCCATTAGCAGCACAGCACTACTGGGATGTAGAGAGCGGGGGCAAGCTAGATAACCTACCAAAGACGACAGCCTAAACAGGGAACCTAGTGGAACACAACAGCAGCACCAAGTGAACAAATAAACACAGAACCTTTTTTTTTTTTTTTTTTTTTAACAAGTATGCTTAAAGCAACAGTCAACTTCCTTGTTGGAGGATTTTAATGACCACTCTTGAGATCCCTGGAAAGTAATCTATATATAGTGCCCCATCTAGAATTAATATTTATTACTAATTCCCTTGAGGCTTAAAGCCAACTTTTCTATTTTGATATTGTCCAATAATTGTGACTTGCATTCTTGATAGTGATGGGATTTTCTCTTCTACCCAGTATTTAAGCAAGAGGTTTCTGATAAGTATTGCTGATTTACTGTATTACTTCAAAACAATTAAAATATTATTGAAAAGAAAAACCAAAAACAAAAACAAAAAAAAAAAAAAACAAATGTGCTTCCACGGCCAAAAAATACTAAAAACTGCCTTACATTTTTTTTCCTTTTTCAATCTTTTCAGTATTTTTTCCATAATGAGCCATTGCATAACAGCAATAATGTACTCCAGGGTGTGTGTCGTGCTGGGATAATGTCACTTCTCGGGTGTTGGATGCACTTAACCTGTGGCCTCATGCCCAACCACCCGAGGTGCGGTGATCCCCGCATGACACACACACACCCTGCTGTGCATTACTGCTTAAATACATAACTGGACCACACTTAGTGCTCACAGATAAAACAGTGCATTAGGAATTCACATGTGTTGCCACTGCATTAAAAAAATTCAAGTTAACATCTGTTGCAACAGCTGATCCGTCTACATGCAGCCATTCACTGACACTAACATACTAAAATGCCAGCAGAATAGGCCTATCTGTCTTTCGCGTCTGCTCATTTGGTCAGTCCCCACCCTAGGAACTGACCTTGCTGCCCCCCCTCGCCCTCTTGGGCTTCTCCCTTCCCAGCCCCAGATATTCTCTCTGCACTGGACTTTGCTTCCAGAACCCTTCCCCTGTACCTGTCCCACCCTTCTTAAACCCCTCCACTGTTTCTGCATCCACCAGCTCCCTGGGCAGCGCATTCCATGGCTCCACCACCCTCTCAGTGAAGTAGCACCTCCTCCTTTCTCCCCTGAATCTTCCCCCCTCCAGCTTACACCCCTGCCCTCTAGTTGCCCCCCCCTTCCTTCGGAGCACCCTGACTTTGTCTCCCCTATTCACCCCCCCCATGTACCTGATGACCTCCATCATGTCCTCTTCTCTCTTCCAATGTGTACATATTTAGGTCCTCTAGCCTCTCTCCAAAGGTCCTGTCCCCCATGCCCCAGATCATTTTGCCTGTCCTCCTCTGGACCCTCTCCAGGAGTTCAATGTCCCTCTTTAAGTGTGGCCTCCAGAACTGCATGCAGTACTTGAGTGCGGCCTCACCAAGCAGTCGTACAGAGGTACTATCGCCTCCCTCCTTTTGGAGGTGATCCCCTAGCGATGCATCCCAGCATCCTGTTGGCCTTGGCCGCTGCCCTCCTACAAGTCTCCAAGTTGTTCATCTTGACATCCACCACCACCCCCAGGTCCCTCTCAGCCATCGAGACTTGTATTATCCCCCGGTGCACATTTGGCCCAGATTTCTGGCTCCCAGGTGCAATACCTTGCATTTCCCTGCACTGAACCTCAGTTTCCACTTTCTAGACCACCCTTCCGGGCCTCCAGGTCCCCTGAAGGGACACCCACCCTCCTCCCCATCCACCACCACCCCCAGCTTTGAGACATCCGCAAAGAGACTCATCTCACTCCAGATACCCTTCCTTATATCAGAGACGTAGGCGTTGAACAGGAGGGGCCCAAGGACCAATCCCTGAGGGACTGCACTAATGACCCTCCTTGGAGATGAGACTATCCGGTCCTGAAGCCAATTCCCTATCCATCTGATCATCTTGTGTCTGACCCCCATTTTCCCCATCTTATCCAAAAGGCCCCCATGGGGAACAGAGTCAAATGCCTTGCTGAAATCAAGAAAGAGGACGTCCACCGGCCTACCCAGGTCCAAGGCACTCATCACCCAATCATAGAACTCCACAAGGTTTGTCTGACATGATTTCCCTGGGACAAAGCCATGCTGTCTATCATCCTGGCACCCTGACTTTTCCAGCCCCCAACCTCTCCTTTACGATGCCCTTCATCACCTTGCCTACCACCAAGGTCAGGCTGACGGGCCTGTAGTTTTCTGCCACCTTCCTTGATCCACCCTTGTGGACAGGCACTATGTGCACCACCTTCCAGTCCTGGGGCACCCACCCTGTCCTCAGGGAGGTGCTGAAAAGCTCCGCAAGGGGTTTGGCCGGGACATCCGCCAGTTCCGTCAGCAATTTGGGATGAATTTTATCTGGCCCCGGTGCTTTCTCTGTCTTAAGGGACCTAAAGGCTTCCCTCATACACTCTACCGTGATTTCCACCTCTGCTACCGCCTTCCCCCCTTCTACTAGTGATGCCCCCCCCAGACCCCCTGATCGGTAAGGGTCCCCCTCAGTTTCACTGTCTCTCTCCTGTATGAGTAGCTCCCCACTAAGTAGGAAACTGAGGTGAAGTATCATTGAGTACCTCAGCCTGCTCCCTCGGGTATTGTGCCCATCCCTCCTCTGTTTTAATCCTGCTAATTTGCCCCTTCACCCTTTCATTTTTCCCCAATGTATCTACAGAACCCCTTGTTCCCTCTCCTAATTTCCCTGGCCAGGTTCTGCTCCTTCCTTGCCTTGGCCGCCCTCACCACCCTAGTGGCCCTTCTGGCCACCAGCTCACACTACCCTCAATCCCTTGCACTCCTTGAGCACTTGAGATGTCTATAGGCCGCTTTCTTTACCATCACTGCCTCCTGAACCTCCCTGATCCACCAGCAGGGTTTTTGGGCCCTACCACATTTGCGTCTCACTCTTGCACAGGTGTTGGTAGCATCCTGCACCCCCCTCCTGATGATTTCCCCACCTACTGTCGGCGTCCATGTCTGGCCCAATTCCATCCAAATGCTCCTTAAGGATGCTTCCCATTTCTTTGAAGTCCGCCCCCTAAAGTCAATTACCTCAGTCTTTGTGCAGCCTTCTTCCCCTCCTAGGTCCAGGCAGAACCAGACCATGGCATGGTCGCACCCCACCAATGGGTCCCTTACCTCCAGGCTTCCAATCTGGTCACTGTCTGCCAGGACCACATCCAGTATCCGCTCCTCCCTGGTTGGTTCCCTCACCTGCTAGGTTAGGAACACATCCTGAAAGACATCCAACAATCTCTGTTCCACACTGTGTGTGTCTCAAAACGAACAAATATATCAGTAGATAATAATATGCCAAAGTCAAGCTTAAAAAATTTACATACAGTAAACATATTTCCCACAAGAATACATATGAGGAACAAGACACCATCTCTCATCACAGGAGGCTAATGCTATCATCCGAAGCGAACAGACAGCCACGAATCATACAAGAAAAGCAAACTCCGCATGCTTTAAATATATATATATATCACATTTATTAAACTCACTCCCAGAGCATATATAAGAGATATGTGGGGGTGACTGTGTTAATAACTCATTTATCTGGTACAGTTACCTGTGACCGCAAGTAACCTCATGAGTGTCGAAGCCATGAATGATGGTTATGAGGTCACAGTCAACTGTACCAGATATAGAGGATAATGGCTGGGGATCAGGTGATAACCAAGCTGTATCACTGAGTGGTTGCTAGGCAACATTGTAAACCTCGAGAACGCAGCTCGAGAGGTTTACTGTAGCCCTAGCAACCACGAAAGGTGATTTCAGAGTGGTTGTCACTCGATCCCCAGCCATTATCTTTTATAGTGTATGGTCAAAAAACACTGTTTGCATTCTGTGTGTGAGAATTATGGAACTCTGTTGCATTCTTTTTTGTTATGCCACTGCTTGGAAGTTCTGAAGTGTGGTTAACAACTTTTAAAATTCTAAACAGTGCATAACAAAGCTGTGTGACTGCTGATTATGGTGGTTAATTGGTGCTTACCATAAATTATAAATGAATTATCACATAGTCACCCCCTGCATATTCCAATTTATGCAACAGGCCCTTCTTGGTTGACTTTTTTTTTTTTTTTTAAATAGAGATGAGTTTTGTTTATTATTTCAAAAGTGTCCTATTTGATGTGCAGTTTTAAACTTCAGCTGTGGGGTCGTTTTAGTGAATGGGATTCTATGTGTGGCTTTGTAGTGGTTGTTGTTGGTAGGTGTGGCTTGGGTGTCCTGGAATTGCTTTTGTTTTTGAGAGAGTGTGCTTTAATTGGTCGGTGGGAACATGTGTTCTTGCATCAGTGGCTGCAGTCACCGATTTGCAAAAATCTCTTCCAACATGGCAGTCGAGTTTAGCGAGGAAGACAGGAGTCCTGCTGTTAGCAGATGGCCCAAGTGTTTCTGCTGTTCTGTTTGTCTGCAAGCTCATCTGCCTGTTTCAGAGTTTGGTTTAATTTAAAAAAAAAAAAAAAAAATCAGTTTCCTTTTAAACAGACCGGGAATGAGTGTGACAAGTGGCATGTGGAGGAACAACGGTATTGGGTCAGGTGTTTTGTTTTTTTTTATATCACAGGAGACTGGAGCAAGATCAGCAGTTACAGGTTTGGAGGACTGTTCAAAAGATTTTAAATAATTATTTGCAGTTAGTGGGAGGAACTGTGAGTGTAGAATTTACTGGAGTAAGCGTGAGACAGAGATGACAGTACAGCAACTTAGTATTCTGCTGGCATCTGTGTGTGTATATATATATATATATATATATATATATTTCATGTGTATACATATATATATACATACACACACACACACACACACACACACACACACACACACACACACACACTGGTGTTACTGGGATAAAATGAAATGCAAAGCTTTGAAGTAGTGCCAGCAGTAGTGGTGGTGGGGGGGGGGGGAATGCAGTAACTATGTACATAAATTTATGTACACAGTGACAGATACCGTATTTCACTGTTTAGAAGCAGCAAGATTGAGAAGTCAGAGTTGGTCGGTTGAGCGAGAGGCTGCACAAGCTGGAGTACTGCTGTGAGAGCAGGGCTTGTTACACGCTTTCATACTAAAAAATGTATGCCATCGGTTTATTGAACTAACAAGCCTTACCAGACTATCTTGGCTCTCTCGTTTGGCATTTTTTTCCCCGGTGTCTGTTTCCCAAAGGAGGAGGACAGGGGGTCAAAGAGACTGGTGCCCCTTCGCCCTGGGCAGATTGTGTTAGCCAGAGGGGCCTTTCCGAAAAGCCCGCCATGGAGAAGTGTGAGTGAGGGCGACTGCACGAAGGTGTCTGGAAACCAGCCCTGGATGTAGTGGATTAGAACGGAATAGAGCGGTCTGAGAGATGAAAAGAAGCAGAGTTGTTGAAAAGAAGAGAGCTCCCAAAACTTAGGAAATTTTGAAAATAAACTTTTGGGAGGGACTCAATTGAGAAACTTGGACCGAACTGATTTGTGCTTCACTAGGGCTTCCCAGTAATACGCACACTTATCTCCAGCACCCAAGCTTATTAATAACTTTGTAGTTTTGTCATTTTTATAGTTCTATAGCTTTATAATAATTTTTAATTTATTAGTTTAAATCGTATATTTTTAAAGAAGGGCTACTGGATTCAAATTTTGGCGCCATATGCAAATTGGGACAACTGACTCAGGTTGCTATAAACGTCAGACACCATTCAGATGCAATTTCAGATGCTACTTTTCCGAAAGAGATCCAGATCACTCGCTTGGCTAACCCCTCTGGTTGTTAGCCTCTATTTTCTACTCTTAACTCATTCACACCACAAGAGCTCTTTGAGACGTCTACCACTTGTGCCCTATATACTCTTAGCACTGCATCCTGGGCCTTTCTAAGCAAAATCAAGCCATAATCAGCATGCCACAAACAAATGTGAATACCTGTTGAACCATAAAAAAAATTACTCACCTTAGTAATTATGTTTATTCTAGTGGAGTCTTGCTGTATTCTGACAAGTGCAGTTAGCCCCAGTCTTTAAACTGCCCCAGAGAACAATGGGTTAACTTTTCTATGCAGGGCATAGAATGTTCATCTCGAGCTCAGTTGATGTCTCTGCCTGTTGTCATTTGAACCGCAACCGTCAGATCTTTATGAGCAAAACTCACTAGGTGTTCTGCGTGGAAACTGTAAAATTTTTACCAGCCAACTGGCAGAAAAATGATCTTTTGGGTTCAAAAAGGAAGACTCAAGGCAGGAAACCCAAACACAAAAAACAATCAATTGAAATAACTCACCCCATGAGAAACAGAGGGTGTAAAGGGGGCACCCCTAGGGTGCCAACACTGCGCCTGCCCACCCACATCAAAAAAAAAAAAAAAAAAATCTAGGTTCTGAGAGGGCGGGGGAGGTCAGAATACAGCAAGACTCCACTAGAAGCATAATTACTAAGGTGAGTAATTTTTTCTTCAAACATGAAGTCTTGCTGTATTCTGACAAGTGCAGACTACCAAGCAGTACCTCCATGGAGGAGGGACAGAACCTACTTTGGGAATTGGCTCTGAAGTACTGCGGTGCCAAACAGAGCACCACTCCTAGCCTGGATATCCAGAGAGTAATGCTTGGAAAAAGTATGTGTAACCCCCTTGCAAACGGGGGTTCTTAATGTGCCCTATTCCTGGTTGATAGTCGGCACAAAGCCGCCGGAATGGGGGTCTGTTGAGTGCTTTTTAAGGCCTCCGTGAGCTGTCCCTTTAAGGGCCGCCTTTTGCAGTCGAAATCCGTTAAAATGGGAAGGGGTTCGAGTGTTGTTATGCTCGACTCCCGCCTGTGCTGCCAAGTGAGCACTCCATTCTGCCATCGCTAATAGTGCAGGGGAAGTACTGATAAAGGATGTAGGTGGTTGCTTAAAATAAGCTGTAAAAATAATGATAAGGTAGTTGTTCTAACCTGCTTTGCTTTGCAGCACGGAGGATTTTGGTTGCCTCCTCCATTTTGGTTCCAAGCTGTGAAATTGGACCAATCAGTACTTTGGAATCCCACAGAGTTGACTGACCAATAGAGGAGCTGTTTAGAGGGAACAAGGCATTATGGACTATGGTGCTCGTTCTGCACTAATGGGAGCAGTGAAGTGACTGGCAGGTTCGGCCCACCAATGACAACGGGTCGCGCCCGAACTAAGAGGAGTGCTGGGTGTTGCCAGTGTCAGAATCGTTATGGCTAGTGAGGAGTGAGGAGCTGTGTGCTTGTGCGCTGAGAAGTGTTCGCGCGGGAAGCGCGTGAAGGCCTAAGTTGGCCGTTTTTCCTGCGAGGAGTTTCATCTTGAAATCTGTCAATGGGTGGTCAGAGGAGGCTGTGCTCTGTACAGCTACCCACCAGGCTTGACCTGTAGTAAGACTGGAGAACATTGCTGAATTGTGCTTGCTCCTCGGGAGGAGTGAAAAAAGCTGCCATTGCAGAGCTGGAGTGACTGTGAAAGCTGAAGAGCCTGGGAGCAGCTGCCTGGTGTGGTACCCTTCTGCTACTGCTGTTTACCATATAAATGTGTGAGTAGCTCAAGTTAGTCCAGCTGCAAGTAAAGGACTTCTGCTATTGCTGTTTTACCATATAAATGTGTGAGTTCAAGTTAATCCTGCTGCCAGTGAGGGTGTTCAGAGGCGATCAGTGTTTTCCAATCGTATTGCTGTACTTTTGACTGCCTAAACGAACTTTCTTTCCCTGCTGACTTGCTCAGGATTACAGTGTCTATCTGTGTTAAGGGCCCCAACCAGCTGCCACGTTTGGACTAGCCATTAGGGCTTGGGTACCCAGTGACAGTGACTCGTTAGGGATAGGCCTGTGCACAGAGCTCTAGGTAATTAAGTATGATGGTAAACTAATTAGCCTGATTCCCCCCATCCTTGTTACCCCCCCCCTTTATAAATCAGATTTGTGTGTTGCAACTACACCCTGGCTGGTTTGTGCATCCCTGTTGAACTGCTGTATAGTAACTGTGATATAACTGATACTACTCGGGGGGTAAGTGTATTGGTGAAAAGCCTTGTAGGTACCCAGTGTGAGCCACTAGCGGGGAAAAAGGTGGGTTGCAGTAACCCAGAGGGCTGTGACCAAGGCAATCTTGATAGTATTAACCCCGACCTCTGGGTGGAGGCACCCGCCAACGGATCTGGGCCCCTCACCCGGTCTTTGTGGAGGCAGGCGGGGGTAGTAGCCCTAAAGGTAGCGCCCCCTGGGGGTTACAAATTGGAGGCACCACTGGGATTAGCGTCCCCTAGTGGCTCAGTGAGGAGATACCCCAAAGATGGAAAAAATGGAAGGGGATATGTTGGAAAAGATTAAGCTGGGACCCATCAAAACCATGGTACACAAACTAATGGGTTGGGGTGAAGCAGAAGAGCTAGATTCCCAAAAGATTGTATTATTGTTAGATGTGCCTTTGGGTACCTCGGCTGCTGATATTGTCTCTGTTGCAGAACGAGTAAAGTGTTTGGGTAAGGTTGAAGTGAAAGGGCATATGGCTGATTTGCTTGACCAGACATTGCAGGTGCTACTCCTATGCAGTGTGGCTATCGACCCTGAGAAGGTACCTCCTGTACTTTACCCGGAGGGTGCGTCCCAGGGGTGGAGGCTAATCCATATCCGAAGTGGGTCAGTCACTCCTGGGGGGTCTCCTCAAATGAACAGCTTTAAAGATAAACTGCTTAAATTGTTAGCTGTGGAAGGGAGGACTACCCAGGAGTTGCTACAAGCCTTGGATCTGTCCAGTGATACCACCCCTCGGGGGTTCTCTGGGCGCCTCCCCTGGCCCGCCCAAAAGCTCCGTGCTGGCTTCTTTGCCCTTGGGCAGTCCCATCCATACAGCTTGATTCCTACCGTAAGTTAAAGCTTTTCTCTGGCATGGTAACAGTGCCTCCCGGGGAGGATGGACTATGCCACCCCTTTAGTCCAGGAGTGGCAATGCTCCGAGGGGAGAAAAGGAAGAGGCTGATGGAGCGTTTGCAGGGTCCTGCCTTAGAAGTCATTAGATTCTTCCGCGCCACTCGTCCGGAAGCCACTGCTGCAGAGTATCTCTCTGCTTTAGAAGGGGTTTTTGGGAGTACAGAGACTGAAGATTTATTATGGAAATTCAGGTCTGCTAAGCAGTGGAAAAATGAAAAATTGTCCGTTTCTGTTACTAGAGTGGAGCGGGCATTGCAGAAGGCTTGTAGAAAAGGGGGACTCACTGCTGCAGCCCTGAATCAGGTTCGGCTAGAACATATTTTAAAGTCTGCCAGATTCTCTAGCGTAACTCTATTAAAACTTAAGCTGCACGATCGGCGGGCCACCCCGCCTGAATATTGTCAATTGATGAGGGAAATTCGAGAAGTGGAAACTGATGAAGAGGGTTGGGAACCCTGTGTGGGGGCAGTGAACCCTAGTGGGACCCCTGAGTCTAATACTCCTGAGGAGACTGGTCGCCTGGAGGCCCGAGGGTCCCCAGATTTCAGGCACGGTGGGGATGCGGGTTGTTTCCTCTGACCCTCACGTGGAGGGTGAGTTGAGGGCTGAGATCAGGAATTTACGGGAATTGGTGAGGGACTTAAAGCAGTCTACTGTGTACCCTACTCGCCCGGGCCCTGAGTTATGTAGAGCCCCGAACCCTAGCCCTAGAGAGCTTCCTCCCTCCCCTCAAGGCCCCCCTCAGAATAGTGATCCCCGGGACCCTAAGTTTTGTTACCACTGTGGGGAAGATGGGCATTTCCAGCCTGACTGCCAGAGGCCGGAGAATTTAAGGAAAGTTAACAGCAGACTGATCGCTCGATACCGCCAGACCCAGTCTCGGGCCCCCAAGAAAAGTTGTATGACTCAGGCCCATGCCCGCCGGGCTAACAATGTTGCTACCCCCAACTGGTCTGATGTGGTCGGGCCGTCTATGGAGACCCAGGTGCAGGTGAATGGAATTCCCACTAGAGCTGTATTGGACAGTGGCTCTCAGGTGACCATCATGTTTCAGGACTGGTACCAAGCACACTTATCCGACGTGCCCCTGCAGCCTTTAACTGGTTTACATGTATGGGGGTTGAACGACAAGGCTTATCCGTATTTGGGGTACATCCGTGTATGGTTATCTTTCCCTGCAACTGTGAATGGAACAGATGAGCAAGTGGAAACCTTGGTCTTGGTCTGCCCACCCACTGGACTGTATGATGGAGTGCCCCTGTTGATTGGAACGAATGTGCACATGTTTGGACGATTGGCCCATTTGTGTTCAGAGAAGCGAGCATTTCAGACTGGGCGAGTTTTGGGTGCACCTGCTGTAATTCAAATGGTCAGGGCCACTCAGAAGAAGGGTAGGCCGGAGGCACCTGAAGGCCCCATGGGAGTGCTATGGAAGAAGGATCCGGCCCCTGTAGTGCTTGTCCCAAATGCACAGTGTGTTCTGCATGGAAAGGTACGATTAAAGACAGATGTCAAGAATAAGTTGTTGATGTTGAATGCGCCTATGGTGGGAGAACTACCTGAGGGGTTGTTGCTCAAACCCAGCATTCTGTCGCCAGGCCCATGCCTACGTTAAAGGGTGATGGTTCAAGTGCACAATGTGTCTGATAAAGAGATTCGAATAAAAGAGGGGTGTACCCTGGCTAGCGTCCATTGTGCGGATACTGCTGTCCTACCAAATAAAAAGAGTTCCTGGACAGGTGATAGAGTTGCTCCTGATCTGTTTGACTTTGGTGACTCTCCGCTGCCGACTGAGTGGAAGCGCAGGGTCAGTGAGAGACTTGCCGAGAGGAACCAGGTTTTCTCCCTGAAAGAGTGGGATGTAGGATGTGTACAAGGGGCTGAGCATCACATTCGATTGCACGACGAAAGACCTTTCCGAGAGAGATCCCGACGTCTGGCTCCCGCTGACACAGATGATGTACGGCAACATTTGCAAGAAATGCTAGCTGCTGGTGTAATCCAAGAGTCTAGAAGCCCCTATGCCTCCCCCATTGTGGTAGTAAGGAAGAAAAATGGGGCAGTTTGGATGTGTGTGGACTATCGTACTTTGAATAGGCGGATCATTCTGGATCAATATACCATGCCACACATACAAGACGCCTTGGATTGTCTGAATGGTAGTAAGTGGTTCTCTGTATTGGATCTTCGGAGCGGATACTACCAGATCCCGATGGCCCTAGACGATCGGGAGAAGACTGCTTTCATTTGCCTGTTAGGTTTCTATGAATTTATTCGGATGCCTCAAGGAATTTCGGGTGCCCCAGCCACTTTTCAGCGCTTGATGGAACGGGCGGTGGGGGACATGAATCTACTCGAGTGTTTGGTCTATCTAGATGACGTCATAGTGTTTGGCCGATCCTTGGAAGAACATGAGCAACGATTATTCAAGGTCCTGGATCGACTGGAGGATTTCGGCCTCAAGTTGTCTATCAACAAGTGTCAATTCTTCCAGACTTCTGTGAAATATGTGGGCCACATAGTGTCCACTGAGGGCACAGAGACTGATCCTAGCAAGTTGGAGGCGTTAACCACTTGGCCACAACCTAGAAATTTGACAGAGCTGCAACAATTCCTGGGGTTTTGTGGCTACCATAGGTGGTTTGTTAGAGACTATTCACGAGTGATTCGCCCTCTCCTTAATCTCACCCAAGGGTATCCGCCTACTCACAAAAAATATAAGAAGGGTGTGCACACTGACTTAGAAAAGAAGTATTTTCGGCCAAACGATATGTTCAGGGATCGATGGACTGCTGAGTGTGAGGAAGCTTTCCATGACATCATATATCAACTTACCCACGGACCAGTGTTGGCCTATGCTGACCCAGCCAAGCCTTACACTCTTCATACTGATGCCAGTCTGCAAGGATTGGGGGCTGTATTATATCAGGAGCACTCAAATGGGCCGAGACCTGTAGCGTTTACCAGTAGAAGTCTGACGCCGTCAGAGAAGAATTACCCCGTGCACAAATTAAGAGTTTCTGGCTCAGAAGTGGGCCATTGTTGATCAGTTCCATGACTATTTGTATGGTGCCAACATATTAGTAAAGACTGATAATCCTCTGACCTATGTATAAACCTCAGCCAAACTGGATGCCACTGAGCATAGGTGGCTCTCTGCCTTGGCCACCTACGATTACGCTGTAGAATACTGGGTGGGCTTAAACCATATAGATACGGATGCTCTTTCTCGGAGGCCTGCGTCCCAGACTGAATGGGTCCGGTTGTCTGAGCCTGACATAAAGAGCCCTGTGCCAGAAATTTGATAAAGAAGAACCAGTATCTCCGGACACGGTGGACTGTGTAGTAGATTGTTTGGGGCCACCGGAGAACTGTATACCTGCCACCTACTGCCATTTCTCTGCATTGGACACCAGCTCTCTGCCTCAACTCAACAATGATGATCTCCAACAGGCTCAATCCTGTGACCCTATGATAAGAACGGCCATAGAGGTTTTGCGGGCTGGAAGGGATGTATCCAAACTACGTTCCACCGACTTGCGGACTACCTTGTTGTATAAAGAAGGGCCCAAATTAAAGCTGATCAACCAACTACTATATAGAGAGACTGTGAGTAAGGAAGGCCGGGTGCAACAACTGGTGCTGCCCTCAGCTTTCAGAGAACTAGTTCTAAGGTCATTGCATAAGCAGATGGGGCACCTGGGCATAGATCGAACACTTGATTTGGTACGGGCTCGATTCTATTGGCCAAAGATGAGTGCCGACGTGGAACAGTATGTCAAGACCTGTGGTCGTTGTTTGCAGAGGAAAGCGTTACCTCAGAGAGCTGCTCCCTTGGTCAACATTACTACTAGTGCTCCTATGGAACTAGTCTGTATTGATTTCCTGAGTTTAGAACCTGATCTGAGGAGTGTTAGCAACATATTAGTGATCATTGATCATTTTATCCGGTATGCACAGGCTTTCCCGACCAAGGATCAGAAAGCAACTACAGTGGCTAAGATACTTGTTGAGAATTTTTTCGTCCACTATGGGGCTCTGCAGCAGATTCATTCCGACCAGGGAAGGGACTTTGAAAGTCGCTTGATTAAGGAGATGCTGTCTTTGTGGGGAATGCAAATCACTGAACCACCCCTACCACCGCAGAGGAGACCCTCAGCCTGAAGGTTCAATCTGTACATTGCTTGACATGCTGGGTACTTTACAATCAAAAGATAAATCGAAATGGAGTCAACAGATTAGCACTCTAGTACACGCCTACAATTGTACAAAAAGTGATGCCACAGGGTTCTCCCCCTATCGACTGATGTTTGGAAGAGAGGCTAGATTGCCAGTGGATGTGTGTTTTGGGTTTCCCCTGATGGGGTGCGTGCAGAAAACCATCTACAGTATGTACAGAAATTAAAGGCCCAGTTAGAGCATGCCTACCAGCTGGCCCAGACCATGGCTGCTAAACGAAATCTGGCTAACAAGGAGAGATATGACAGAAAAGTGAAAACAGTAGAGTTGAGAAAAGGGGATAGAGTGTTGCTGAGAAATCTAGGACTGCATGGCAAACATAAAATTGCCGACCGATGGCATCACCTCCCTCATATTGTGGGACAACTGGCAGACCTACCTGTGTATAAAGTGCGGCCTGAAAACAATTCAAAAGATGTGAAAACCATACACAGAAATCATCTGCTGCCAATTGGGCAGATCTTGATTGAAGTTGAACCTTCCTCTACCCCTCCTTCCAGGCCCGTGACTAGATCTGTTCCTAAGAGAGGAACCAAGCCCGTGGAGCCTTCAACAAGTCTACCAAGGGAGCCTTGTCCACCCCCCAGAAGGAGATGGTCCACACTCAGTGTCAGAAAACAGCGAAGATGATGTTGAATACTATCCCTCTTAGGAACTAAGCCAATTGTTTCGGGGTAATCCCCTCCTTAACTCAGGAACTGAAGCTAGCCCATCTGTGTTGACCGAGCCCCCTACTTTGTCCCCGGAGGAATTGCCGCCAGAAGATGAATGGGGTAGCAGACAAACTCAAGGGGCTGAGTCCTTAGGCTTGGCTGAACTGTCTGGCCTGGCTGAGTTATTTGACTTTTCAGAAGAGAGTGAAGTGGGGGAACAAGTCCGTAATATGCCAGAACCGGAAGAGTATCTTGAATGCCCTGATGGTTCCCCTTTAGTAACTGGACAGCCCCTAGATGAGCCCAGTGGGGTGGGTTCAGGGATAGAAGGTCAAGCCCCTGATAGTACTATGAGTATCGAGCCTGATCCCCTTGAAGGGATCCCTGTTGCTAATGTCTCTGACATGGGAGTGGAGTCAGGGCCTGGCTCAGAATCCCCCGAGACCCTAGGCGATCTGGCCGTGAAGTCGGCCCGTAATAAGGATGGCTATGAATCTTAGGTCAGCCAGTGGACCTGCCCTTAAATATGGTCCACAAAGGGGTTATGTGTCCCCAGGTCTTTGCTTAAGTTAGCCTTGGGGATAACTCCAGACTATTAGTACAGCCTTTCAAGTGTGGTGCCCTTGTCCCGGGGGACCCGTTAGTAGCTAACCAAAGAGGGAGCCCTTCAGTCCCGGGGTCACGGGTAGGGCCCTATGACCTGATTTAAGAGAGTGTAAGATTTTATATGTATGATGTGTATACACTATAGTGCATTGTAGATCTAATATTTATGTATTTAAGGTAAAATATGATATGGTGTTACTTGGGATGTTCACATACTCTGACTCAAGGGTGATTACTTGGCGCGGACGCCAATCTTTTCCAGGCCAGGGAGGGTGTAACCCCCTTGCAAACGGGGGTTCTTAATGTGCCCTATTCCTGGTTGATGGTCGGCATAAAGCCGCCGGAATGGGGGTCCGTTGAGTGCTTTTTAAGGCCTCCATGAGCTGTCCCTTTAAGGGCTGCCTTTTGCAGTCGAAATCCGTTAAAATGGGAAGGGGTTCGAGTGTTGTTATGCTCGACTCCCGCCTGTGCTGCCAAGTGAGCGCTCCATTCTGCCATCGCTAATAGTGCAGGGGGAGTCCCGATAAAGGATGTAGGTGGTTGCTTAAAATAAGCTGTAAAAATAATGATAAGGTAGTTGTTCTAACCTGCTTTGCTTTGCAGCACGGAGGGTTTTGGTTGCCTCCTCCATTTTGGTCCCGAGCTGTGAAATTGGACCAATCAGTACTTTGGAATCCCACAGAGTTGACTGACCAATAGAGGAGCTCTTTAGAGGGAACAAGGCATTATGGACTATGGTGCTCGTTCTGCACTAATGGGAGCAGTGAGAAGTGACTGGCAGGTTCAGCACACCAATGACAATGGGTCGCGCCCGAACTAAGAGGAGTGCTGGGTGTTGCCAGTGTCAGAATCGTTGTGGCTAGTGAGGAGTGAGGAGCTGTGTGCTTCTGCGCTGAGAAGTGTTCGCTCGGGAAGCACGCGAAGGCCTAAGTCGGCCATTTTTGCTGCGAGGAGTTTCGTCTTGAAATCTGTCGATGGGCAGTCAGAGGAGGCTTTGCTCTGTACAGCTACCCACCAGGCTCGACCTGTAGTAGGACTGGAGAACATTGCTGAATTGCGCTTGGTCCTCGGGAGGAGTAAAAAAAGCTGCCATTGCAGAGCTGGAGTGACTGTGAAAGCTGAAGAGCCTGGGAGCAGCTGCCTGGTGTGGTACCCTTCTGCTATTGCTGTTTACCATATAAATGTGTGAGTAGCTCAAGTTAGTTCTGCTGCAATTAAATGACTTCTGCTATTGCTGTTCACCATATAAATGTGTAAGTAGCTCAAGTTAGTCCAGCTGCAAGTAAAGGACTTCTGCTATTGCTGTTTTACCATATAAATGTGTGAGTTCAAATTAATCCTGCTGCCAGTGAGGGATTCTGCCTGGATTGCGATAACCATATAAATGTGTAAAGAGACCTGTGAGTTCAAGTTAATCCTGCTGCCAGTGAGGGATTCTGCCTGGATTGAGATAACCATATAAATGTGTACAGAGACTTGTGAAGTTCAGGCTCAGCCCTGTTAGTGTTGGAAGAACCGGGATTGGCTGGAGGTTAGAATACTAAATCAGGGTAGCTCCCTGTTAAGTGTCGGATCAGTGTTTTCCAATCGTACTGCTGTACTTTTGACTGCCTAAATGAACTTTCTTTCCCTGCTGACTTGCTCAGGATTACAGTGTCTATCTGTGTTAAGGGCCCCAACCAGCTGCCACGCTTGGACTAGCCATTAGGGCTTGGCTACCCAGTGACAGTGACTCGTAGGGATAGGCCTGTGCACAGAGCTCTAGGTAATTAAGTATGATGGTAAACCAATTAGCCTGATTCTCCCCATCCTTGTTATCCCCCCCCCTTTATAAATCAGATTTGTGTGTTGCAACTACACCCTGGCTGGTTTGTGCATCCCTGTTGAACTGCTGTATAGTGACTGTGATATAACTGTATCTTATTTCACAGGGGTCCCTGGATTGAGCTGAGAGATACTACCCGGGGGGGGGGGGCAAGTGTATTGGTGAAAAGCCTTGTAGGTACCCAGTGTGAGCCACTAGCGGGGAAAAAGGGGGGTTGCAGTAACCCAGAGGGCTGTGACCGAGGCAATCTCGATAGTATTAACCCCGACCTCTGGGTGGAGGCACCCGCCAACGGATCTGGGCCCCTCACCCGGTCTTTTTGGAGGCAGGCAGGGGTAGTAGCCCTAAGGGTAGCGCCCCCTGGGGGTTACATATGGACTGTTTTCCAGGTGGCTGCTTGACAAATTTCTAACAGAGGGATATCCCAGGCAGCAGCTGTGCCTCTTGTGGAATGAGCCCTCAGGCCTGAGGGTGGAGTTTTTCCCAGTTTTTCATAGCAGAATTGTATACAAGACACAATCCACCTGGCAACAGATCTCTTGGTGGCAAGTTTGCCCTTCCCAACTTCTCCCTAAGTGAGGAACAACTGGAGGGAGTCAAACCTGTGACCCTTGGTACGCTTGGTGTAGCAGCCAAGGGTTTTTTTTTTTTTGTTTGTTTTTTTAAACATCCAAACTGTGTAGCCTCCTCTCTCCCAAGGAAGAATGATCAGTGAAGAAAACAGAGAGACAAACTGATTCAGGTGGAAATCTGAAACCACTTTAGGCAAGAACTTTCTGTTAGTTCCAAGGACCACTTTATCTCTGTGAAAAGAGATGAAATCAGGTTCCACTGACAGGGCTTGCAATTCACCAATCCATCTAGCAGAAGTAATGGCTACCAAAAAACACAGTTTTCCAAGTCAAGTACTTAAGCTCTGCTGAGGACAAAGGTTCAAAAGGGGGTTGCATAAGCTACACAATGCAAACATTAAGATCCCAAGCAGGAGCAGGACCCCTAAGGGGGGACTGGTGTGAAGCAATCCCTTGAAAAGCTCACAGAATACAGGGTGGGATGACAGTGAGGAAGACTTGCCTACTGACAGGAAAGCAGAAACAGCTGACAAGCGTACCTTGAAAGTAGCTTGCCTGAGGGCTAGGCCATTGAGATGGACCATGTAATCCAGAACCATAGGCAAATCAGCAGTGTCTGGAGAAATACTCCTCTTAGAACACCATATGCTGAATCTTTTTCCATTTGGAGTTGTAAGTCTTTCTGGTAGAGGGCTTTCGAGAAGCCTTGAGGATATCCAGAACCCCATGGGAAAGATGCACATCTGCAAACTAATTCTTCAAGAGCCAAGCCTCGAGACTGAAGACTGGGGTACCAAATCCTCCCCTGAGAGGATGTTGACAGGTTGTAATTCCTGGGAAGAGACAGGGGAAGATGGACTGCTAGGGACAGCAACAAGGGATACCATGGCTGCCAGGCCCAGTCTAGAGTAATCAGAATCATTTTGCAAGGTTGTGACCTTATCTTGACTAACACTTCGAACAGGAGAGAGAAGGGGGGAAAAGCATACAGAAATTTCCCTTCCCAGTTCAGAATCAGAACATCCAGGGGGACTGAGCCCAAGACTGGGGGTCTGCAACAAAAAAGAGAGGACGTTGGTGATTGTCTGGGGCTGCAAAAAGATCTATCTCTGGAGTGCCCCATCTTGAGAAAATCACCTTCAACACCAGAGGATCCAGGGCCCATTCGTGATGGCCCTGAGATATTCTGTTCAGTGCATCTGCTAGGACATTGTCCTTCCCTAGAAGGTGAACTGCTATCAGAGAGGTTTGCAGGGGAATAGGCCAGGGACCACAACTTCATTGCTTCTGTGCCCAAGGCCATAGACAGAGTGCCTCCTTGCTTGTTGATGTACCACATGGTGGTGGTGGCGTCTGTTCTGACCTGAACCACCTTGTTCTGTACTGATTCGGCAAAAACTTGCAGTGCCAGAAACACTGCTCTGAGTTCCAAGAGACTGATGTATAGAAGAGATTCCTGAGGCGACCACAGTCCCTGTGTGGTGAGGTCCCCCAAAAGGGCTCCCCAGCCCAGCAGGGAAGCATCTGGGGTAAGGACCACTGAATGAGACTGAGTGGCAAATGGAACCCCTTGCCTCAAATTGTCCTGATCCTGCCACCATTGCAGAGCTTGGATCAGAGTTTGAGTCACTGGGATTAGTTTGGTAAGGGAATCCTTTCTTTGGGACCAAAAGGCTCTTAAGTGGAATTGAATGTCCCTCATCTTGAATCTTGTGCCTTGGACCACTGCTGTAGAAGCTGCCATGTGACCCAAGAGCTGAAGGAAATGCCTTGCTAGTCAAGACACCTGAAGGCTGAATGAAGAGGCCAGCTCCATGAGAGCTCTTGCCCTTTCTAGGGGAAGGGAGGCTCTTGCTTTTACCGTATCCAGCTCTGCCCCTATGAAGGTGAGGAGCTGCACTGGTTCGAGAACTGACTTTGGTTGGTTGAGAAGAAATCCTTAAGAAGTGAGCACTTGCTGGGTCCCTTGGAGGTGTGACTTGACTAGGTCTGGGGACTGGCCCACTATGAGGCAGTCGTCCAAATATGGAAAAATGGAAATCTTTTGTCTTCTTAGGAAGGCAACAACTCTTGCCAGGCACTCTGTGAAGATCCTTGGGGCTGAGGTTAGGCCAAAGGGCACTGCTCTGAACTGATAGTGGCCAGAGGGCAACTTGAACCTGAGGTACTTTCTGTCGGAGCACCTGATGGGAATGTGAAAGTAGGCATATTTGAGGTCCAGGGAGGCTAGCCAGTCCCCTGGCTTTAGAGAGGGAAGAATAATTCCCAGAGTTATCATCTTGAACTTTGGCTTTAAAATATGTCTGTTCAGGTATCTTAAGTCCAGGATGGGTCGCCACTCTCCTGTCTTTTTGGGGGTTAGGAAGTACCTGGAGTACAGTCCTTTGCTCCAGTGTAGGGTAGGTACTCTCTCTCTATAGCTCTTAGAGCTAAAAGAAAAGAAACATCTGCCTCTAGGGCAAGGGTCTCAGAGATTTGCAGGTGGAAAATATCTGGCTCTCATCTTTGGAGACAAATGTCAGCCATGCACACCATATCTTAAACAAATATGAATACGAACATACGAAATTTGCCAGCAGATAAAATGCCTAGAGGTCTATCAAGTCTGCTCGAAAGTCCAGCTAGCACCCCTTATTCTGAATAACTCCTAAAGTATACATGATAGACAGACCGTATCAGCAGCAGCATTTTTCAGCACAAAATGACCTTTCTAACAGTGCTATGCAATCAATTTTAACCAATAGAGGAGAGCAGATGTGATTCCCCTTCACAAAAGTGGGAGCAAGACAGAAGCAGGAAACTACAGACCTGTTAGTTTAACCTCAGTGGTAGGGAAAATGATGTAATCACTTCTGAAAGAAAGAACTGTTGAGTACCTAGAGGCCAGCGGGGCACAGGACCCAAAGCAGCATGGATTTACAGCAGGAAGGTCATGTCAGACGAATCTAACAGATTTCTTTGACTGGGTGACCAAAGTAATAGACCAGGGAGGGGCTGTGGATATGGCCAACCTAGACTTTAGCAAGGCATTTGACACAGTCCCACACAAAAGATTGATAATCAAGTTAGCCAGCCTGGGAGTGGGTCCCAGGGTGGTGGCCTGGGTAGCAAACTGGCTGTACAACAGGACACAGACGGTAACAGTGAATGGAACATATTCCGAAGAAGGGGGGTGACTAGTGAAGTACCTCAGGGCTCAGTACTAGGTCCAGTCCTCTAACATCTTTATAGGTGACACTGCAGAGGGTCTGGAGTAGGGAAATATATGCCTCTTTGCAGATGACACAAAGATCTGCAACAAAGTTGATAAACAAGGGGGGTAGAAATGATGAGAAGGGACTTGGCAAGGTTGGAGGAATGGTCAGACATATGGCAACTTAAGATTCAATGCAAAGAAGTGCAAAATAATGCACCTGGGAAACAAAAACCCAGGAGAAGAGTACACAATAGCAGGGGAGGTACTAACAACAACAAAAATAGAAAGGGACCTGGGGGTAGTCATATCAGATTATCTAAAGGTGGGTAAGCAATGTGAGAAGTCAGTAAGGAGAGCCAGGGGGATACTGGGATGCACAGGAAGGGGCATCACAAGTATAAAAAGGGAAATGGTTATCCCTCTGTACAGACAGTTGGTGAGACCCCATCTGGAGTACTGTGTGCAGTTTTAGAGACCTCATCTACACAAGGACATAGACAGGGTGGAAGCAGTCCAGAGGAGGGCAACTAAAATGGTGCAGGGTCTGCATCAGAAACCATATGAAGAGAGACAGAGAGCTTAATATGTATACCCTTGATGAAAGGAGGGACAGGGGACATGACAGAAACATTCAAGTGCCTCAAGGAATCAACAAAGTCCAGGAGGGTAGCATCTTTCAGAAAAAGAGATGTGTAAGAACAAGCGGGCACAATTTAAAGATAGAGGGGGGACAGTTCAGGGGTAATGTGAGGAAATCTTTTTTCACGGAGAGAGTGGTGGACTCATGGAACCGCCTTCCTGGAGAGGCTGTGGGGTCTAAAACAGTGGAGGAATTCAAACATGCATGGGACAGACATAAGGCAATTATAGTGGGGGGTGGCAGGAAGTAGGCTGTTGGTTAACTAAAATCTGCAGCTTATCCAGCACAGGTAGGGAAATGGGCAGACTGGGTGGGCCAAGTGGTCCTTATCTGCCATCAAAGTCTATGTTTCTATGTTTCAATATGGTTTGTTTACTATTTAGGTAAAAACTGCTGACTTCCCCAGACGTTTCCAAGCCTGAGTGAAAGTCACCAGAGTACGTCTACAGGCGTTATTGCCTGAGTGGCTATGCTTTCAGACGCCACCTACAAACGTATCAAGGCCTTAATGAGTTAAACCAAACTAAATTAAAGGTTTTTCAGGCTTTCTGGGCTAAGCGATTATGTACACCAGTACTTCTATCTTGGTCCGGTTCGGTCAGATGATATCGCCATTTAGTAAGATCGGAAGGGATTTTCCTGGCCACTGCGACTTTCAAGGTGCTATTCTACTACTTCCATTGCAGTGGCTAAATGTCTGGTGGTTTGTGTAGCAACTTACAAACAGGTGTCTCAATCTGCACGAAATCCAGTGGGCCTGCTGAAAACTGTGGATTTCGGTGTACTACTGAGAGTTTTTTGAAGGGGTTAGAAGCAAGTAAGTGAGATTTTGAATAGATTCTGAACAGCTCTGCGAGTTTCAACTAAGCTTTAAACAGGTGAAGCTTTTAAAAACAAAATACATACAGTATTACACACAGTACGTAATTTAAGGTTAAATTAAGGGTCTAGGTAGAGAAGTAGTTTTGATTGACTTTTCTTTTAAATTTGCAGTGAGGAATACTGTAACACTGCTGCTTTTTAAACTATTCAAACACCTTTTGGGTGGAGCTGGAACTGCTGAAGTTTGCATTATTCTCTGCATAAAGACCTGATTATAGACACTTTGCTGTGCTTTGTGCAGCAAATCTTTTTAATATGCCACTATTGGAATATAAAGGGAGGTAACAAGACAATAATATCTCACATCTGACAAACCAAATCGAATTACAGAACTGCAGAACTAAGACACTTACCTAGAGGTTGGCAGTCTTCTATACTCCTGCTCTGTACATTTACATCTACAGGGATTATAGATCTATAAGGACAGAGAAAGAGACTGGATGTATAAAGTGAAGTTCTCTCTGGCTGAGGACACTTAGGGCTGGGTTAAAACAGAGAATTAAAGAGATTTGATGTCTTGATGCCCGAACTTTATTAGCTCTCCCTCTCTAATTATTGTGATAAGGTTTTAATACTTTCTGCCTGATTCTGGGCTCTGTATTTTTATTTTAGGATTACAGATAGCAGGATATAGTATTTGACTTTTGCATTTGTACTTGCCACTGTGTTACTGTTCCCTACTATAGCTGGGTTTTGACGCTGCAAAAGTTAATAATTTTCGGAGTACCAAGAGGGACAGAATAAAATATTTTGTCTCAAGATTGTTTTTGCTGCCTAATCAAGGAGTACAACTGGCAAAATTGTTTAATTGCTTAATCTTACTTTTCCATCTTTCAAAGTCTATACCAAGTAATTTTGTGACCTCTGGCCTTCCCTAGATGGTGCAAACTAGGAGTGGGAAAGTCGTGGTGAATAAGGAGGAGACAGGCAAAATGGCAACAAATCAAAGGAAAAAAGATGGAAAACTAAGAAATAAGGGAACTGGTGAAAGAGACCTTAAATGGACTAGCAATGAAGTTCCTTTGCAGTTTAAACTTATGGAAATGTGGCACAGGGACCCCACATCTGCAGGTCTCCCTGGGACACACCATAATAACTATACCGGTACTCCCAGTCAGCTGGTATAGTCTGATTATAGAGAAAGAGACAAGGTAAAAGAGATTGTTAGTACCAGTAATCAGAGTGTAACCAGCAAGACAAAATCACTGTCTCAAACGGAAGGAATTTCATTTGACTCCTATGGGTGGGCTTCTTATGAATCCTTCCACCCTTATCTCCCTTCAGACCATTCCCTGCAAGAAAAGTACAATGAGACTAGGATAGAAACATATGGGCCATGTAGTAGTGGTAGCAGAGATGACTGGCAATTCTCTTCGAAAGGATTTCCTTCTGATGTTGATTTATTGCCTGGCTCTCCCAATATATCTACCCTGAGGCTCCTAAAAACAATAGACCAAAAAGATAACAAAGATTGTAAAGAAAAATGCTTAACTATCCCAGCAAGAGAGGATGAAATGAAACTGATTACACAGAATTTAAGCAAGGTTATAGAAGGCCCGAGATACCTAGAGAAAAAACGAGACGAACCTGGTACAAATAATGAGAACACAGGCCCTGGACCTAATAAGAGATTCTAGCCATATAAGCACTAAAGGCTCAGGTTTTGACAAAAAACATTTATCTGGGGAAGGGGATTTTGCCTCCTCCAGCTCCTTGTCTAAACAACTTCTTGAAATCATTAAAAGCCCCTGTTATGCCAATATAGTTATCTTAGAAAATCTCATTACTATTAAGGATGAGATGAATATTATAAGAAATTGCTTATGTTATAATAGTGCAATTCTCAAGAATCTTTCCCAGAAAAACTATAATACAGCAGCAGATCAATTGTGCTATACTAGCGAGAATAATAAGGAGACTAAATATGAGATCCAGAGAGAGAACAAAGCTAGCCAGGTGAATCTACCTCCCCCATTTGATAAAAATTTACCTCGTGTCTGTAATCTGGGCCTAAAAAAGGAAACTAAAGGAATAATAAAGAGTAACCAGCTGCCTAAAAAAAAAAATTGGGAGTTAAAAAACAAAAATAAGCGTGACATAGGGAAACAGAAGGACGACACAACATGGGAGATCCCATTTAAACATACTTAGGGTAACAAAAATATAAATGGTGAAGACAGAACAACTTCGGAAGTAAAAGGAGATGAGAAAATACATATAGCCACTAGGGGCAGGAGGTGATCAAAAGGTAGAAGTAGGATAGAAGAAAACAGAATTATGCAAGAAAACTTGGACACTGGGGTATTGGGAGCTGTTGGGGAGGCTGAGGCCAGCCAGAAGCCACCTACCAACAGTAGCACTTTAAAGGAGAAACAGGGGGAAAAATAACTGAAAGACAAAAATGAGCCAAATAATACACACAAGTTTTTTTTTTTTTTTTTTTTTTTTTATTTAGATGGGACGGAAATGGAATACCTTATGGAAATCTATGGGACTGATCATCTCCAAGGAGAAACGAGAGAAAGTAAAAACGACTGGTAATGTATATATTACACGTTGAAAAAATGAAAATAAATGTGCATGTAGTAAGGCCCCCAAATAAGGATCATGCAGACTGTGTTTTACTTTATACTAAGCTGGGCTCAGTGGTGCATATCATCTGTGGCCAACAAGAGATGCTAAGATACATGAGCGTTATATTAATGCCAGCACAAATTGTATTGATACAAGATAATTTGGAAACACCAGAGCCAGAGGAAAATGAGGAAGCAAGAATAATAGAAAACAATTAACAGCCATGAAAATAGCCTGAGACCTGCACACAAACATGCAAGCAAACACTTGGGAAAACAAGACTATAACAATGTGTGGATAGGAAACGAAAGAGCAAGATACTCTAGATATTAAACATGAGATAGCAGCCTTCCTTTCTAGATTAGTTGGAACAAAATCCCCTGAAAATCTATAGAATTTATAACAATATATAAACGATACAATAGCACCTCACAGAGAGACATCACCTTCAAATATTCTAGCATAGTACAGACTATATTAAAACAAGTTACGGTACTAGATCGGTTGGGGGTTCATATCTTGCTCCCGGACGAATGAACTCCCCCAGCACAGAAAAACATCCATTATGAAAGCACTCCAATCGAGATCAATACTAGGGGAGATATAAATCCAAACTGAGGGGAGACCGTCACCCAGTGACTGGCTAAAAATAATAAAAAAAGAGGTTGCCCTGGATATCAATGAATTGAAGACACTTACGGAACATAGAGGGAATTGATCTAAAAAAATAGTTGATCCTGAGGTGGCTAGGTTCCTGGAGACCTCTGATATATGCCTGCAAGAAACTTACGTGACAACAGAGGAATCCCCAAGATTGTTCGGTTACTGCAATTTAGCAAAATCAGCTATTAAAACAAAGATATGGCAGAAAGATGGGAGGTGTTTCTGTCTATTTAAAAACCGATTTAAAACTCATTTCATAAAGAATATAATACAACCGATGACATCTTGGCCCTTTCTACAGAGAAAGGAAATGAATATAAACTAATTATAGTTAGTTAATGTATGTTTCTCACTATTTAAAGATATAAATACATCTTTAACAAAACTCAGTTTAACTATGAGCGATATCCTAAGCAGGGAACCTGATGTGTGCTGTATCTGGACTTCAGTAAGGCATTCTACTCAGTGCCACATGGAAGGCTGGGAAGGAAGTTAGTAGGCACAGGGGCGGGTGCAAAGCTGGTGAGATGGGTAGGAAACTGGCTGCAGGGAAGGCAACAGAGGAGGGTGGTGGTGGGTGGGGAGCTCTCACACCCAAGGGCAGTGACAAGCGGTGTTCCACAGGGCTCAGTGTTGGGACCAGTGTTTGGGATATTCATTGCAGACATATCATGGGACATCAAGAGCAAGATCAGCCTGTTTGCTGATGATACCAAGGTAGGCGCGATGGTGGATGACCTAGGGGGATGGCAGGGGTTGCAGGATGATCTGGCAAAACTCAAAACCTGGTCAGACACCTGGCAACTGGGCTTTAATGCCAAAAAGTGCAAGGTACTGCATTTTGGGATGAAAAACCCAAGGAGGAGTTACCAGCTAGGGAGAGTGCAGCTAGCCCAGACAGAGGAGGAGAAGGATCTGGGTGTGTTCATTATAGGGTCAATGAACAACTCGGCACAATGTAGGAAGGCAGCTGCAAAGGCCAACAAAATGCTGGGTTGTATTGCAAGGGGTATATCCTCGAGGAGGGAGGAGGTGATTCTGCCACTATATACGTCATTAGTTAGACCACACCTGGAGTACTGCGTGCAGTACTGGCATCCGTATCTGAAGAGGGACATTAAGTTACTGGAGGGGGTGCAGCGCAGAGCGACAAAGATGATCAAGGGGCTGGGGGACTTATCATACGAGAGGAGGTTGAAGGAGTTGAACATGTACTCACTGGAGGAGAGGAGAGACAGGGGTGACATGATTGAAACCTTTAAATACATGAAAGGAATAAACAAGATGGGTACAGAGGGCCTGTTCAAAGTAAGGAAGGGGAGGGCCACCAGGGGCCATGATATGAGACTGGAGCAAGGAAGGTTCAGGAGGGAGATGAGGAGACACTTTTTTACAGAGAGGGTGGTGGCTGGGTGGAATGCGTTACCTGCTGAAGTGGTATGCAGTAGAACAGTGGACTGCTTCAAACGAGGATGGGACAGGACAAGGGGAAGGGTGGAAGGGAGGGGCAGCTGCAGAATAAGGGGTGCTAGCTGCACATTCGAGCACACTTGATAGACCTCTAGGCCTTTATCTGCTGGCAAATTTCGTATGTTCGTATGTGCCAATGATACTCCTGGGTGATATTAATGCAAGAATTCCAACTAATTGTAATGAAGTAGATTTCCTATCTATTTTGCCGGAACTCAATCCCGGGATCAGTAATAATAGACTGACCCAGGATTTGAGACCAAACAAAAGAGGGAAACTTCTTGCTCTTTCTTTGACTAATAAAAATATGTTATTGCTGAATGGCAGACTGCCAGGAGATAGTAAGGGGGAATTAAGATATAATGGGCCACAAGGCTCATCAACTATAGATTTGACCTGGGGTAGTCTTGAAGCCAGCAAAACAGTGCAAGATCTTGAAATATCGAGTAGAATTTAAACAGCGCATACCCCAGTGAGCTTAAAAATCCAAATGGATAAAATAACTACAGATAGTTCAGAAGCTCACACTGGTGGCGGAACAGAATGAATAAATCAGAAAAGGATACAATGGGTGTGACACTTGGCCAGCTGGTTATGACTATTCTTTGATATTTATAATATAAAAATGTAGTGTGTGATTTGTCTCCATAAGGCAGCTGTGCCATGGGTCAGATTATAGAGGAAATAACAGGATACATTAGCCCCGAAACCAGGAGGTAATTAAAAGACTAGAGAGCCTTAATTAAGGGTCTCCTGCTTATCTGACTTAATTAGAACTGACCCAGCTGCCAGGATATAGGGACTGTAAACTTTTATGACGTTTTAGAGTAAAAAACATTTTATACCATGGTGTGGTAAGTCATAAATATCCTTTGATTACTTGGGAGAGCAGCAAACCACACAAGATCAAAGGAAAGGCTTGATTAAAGAGTGTCATAATTTGGGAAATTAGTTTTTGCTGAAGTCACAGTATTTAAAATATCTCCCGACAGGCTGAGCACTGATTGTATAATTGTTATATTCTAAAAGGAGGAGCTATGTGACATCATGGAAGGTGTGTGCGTTTGAAATACAGTTTAAGCTATTCTGTGTCTGATCTTTGGACACATTTCTTTGTGGGCTCTTAAGAAACAAGAACTAACTTAAGCACCAGTGTTCCACATTGTGTGAAAATAGAGAGCGGTGGTAAGGGGAGGAGCCACAGGGGGGTGGGGTCACCAGGGGCGGAGCTACCAGTGGGCGGAGTCAGTCGGGATGCAATAAATGCATAAGAAACAAGAAATAAGAGTAATATGATGATCTGGAGGCCTCTGTAGTGTGCAGTAGCAAAAGAAAAGTGTGATAAAACATACTGGAGAACCTCTGCATTCTAGTTGAAGACCAGGCAACAGTTGTCTTGACATTTTGGTGAGGCCATACTGCAACTCTTTACTAGTGCCTGCAAGGCCAAGATCTAATCTTCGGTTTCGCAGTCCTGCCCAATGAGCTGCAGCTTCCAAATAAGGGAAACTGTCAACATCAGGGCCCTCAATTGAGATAAGCATAAGTGCATTTAGCACACTGGCACGTAATCCATTTCGTTCCTGCGTTTTTATTTGATTCAGTGCAGAAAACTTGTCATGCACAGAGATTCTGAAATGATTTAACTGTGGTTCGCTAAATGGCAAGTTCAGATATTATCATTCAGGAGTACTAATTCAGGCGAAACGGAGGAGAAGTACTGACCAGGTACCAGTAGGCGTGTCTAAGAATCTCTAAAGTGGAATGTAAATGTCTCTTTATATCAGTAAAATTCAGAGCTGATGTTTGAAAGCATTTAGATAAGATGCTAAGGTGTGGAAGTATGTCACACATCATGCATAAAATAGAGAAAAACTCCCCGTTTTCCACCATTTTTACTAGGCCCACAGCTTGGGGATCATGCCTTTCAGAGGCCTCTCTATGCAAGGACGTAACAACGGATGGGAAAATCTTCCTTAGTGTGTCACATGCTGCATCATTTGCTTTTGCCTGTTTAGGCTTTAAAACAGGGGTTTCCATTGCCTGCTGAATTTCTTTCAGGGCAGCCATGCGAACAGCAGAGTTGTCATAATATCTGTATAAGTGATCTAGTGTTTGATTAAACTTTTTAATGGCGTTCACTTCATTTGCTGCTGCCTTTACAGCCAAGGCCTCCCGGTGAGCCATACAGTGATTTTCAACAAGAATTGGGCTGACTTCTTTCAGCTTTTTAGTCCCCTGCTTTGCCTGCCCAGCATAACGGCTGCTCCATCACTGCCTAACCCTGCAAGGTGATCAATCGAGATTTGATTGTTATCAGAGAACTCCAGCATATTTTTTTTTTTTTTTTAATATAAACAATTGTGTCTGCCTTTCCATCAATTAGTTCCTCAAGTCCCAGGAAAGAAACTCTGGGTTTCCCTTCTTTGCAGTACATACCATACAAAATGAGCTGCTTCATAACAGCAATATCAGTTGTTTCGTCTATCAAATATGAAAAAAATTTGGCAGCCTTCAAATCTGTAAGAACTGATCTCCTGACCACCTCACCCAGAGAGAGAACCATTTCTCTGACAGTTCGATCAGAACGATATTTAATAGCATCAGCAATATGTATATTGTCTAGGTATTTGCATCCCAATGATTTGGCGAGATCCAGCAGTGAGCCATATTTTGTTGTGTGAGGCAGCTCATTTTTTATTAGCCAGTACATGCAACGAAGGGATGCCACAAAAGCTTCTTGTTCCAGGGTCAGGGCCTGCTGCACTGCCTGCTCTATTCCACCTTTTGAAGCTGAAATTCTGCAGTTAGCTTCCAGTTCAGAAGCAACAACGTGAACTGAACTGTTCGGATGCCTTTTTATAGCATCTTCGCTGAAAGTCTTACACCCACTAAGTACCCAAATTGTTCCTGATTTGGGCATCTGTTTTATGCAAAACGCACAAAACATGCCGTCATTTTCTTTGTACTGTAACCAACAGTATTTGTTAAGCCAGCCAGTATAAAAGTCTGTTGCTCTATGCTTAGAGGTTGTTTTTTTTCTGTATTACAGGAGTAGGTGCAGGGAGTCTCTTGGACATCGACGGAGATATCAACTGGACCAACTGGCATTGTCCCAATCATCGACTCACGACTGTCATCTTGATCAGGATGTTTCTGTTTTTTAGTTAATTTGAAACCAAAGTTAGTTAGTTTCTACACTGTGTACAATAAAGCTTTTTTCCCCCCCTAAGTGTTGTCGTGTGTTTATTTGTCAACACAGAATGAGAGTCTGGTAATGCTTGTTGAGCCCCAAATGTTTTCTCACACAAATATTTTTCTGCTCCCTGAATCAGGGCTTAGAACAAGTGACCACTGATGAAGCAAGACTGCACAACTTGACTGGTGGGACAGAGACTGTAGACCCCCTGGTGTCACAGTTAAGGAGCCCCGAATTATTTTTCCCCCTCACACAAATTTTTTTGCTCACTAGTGAATCAGGGTTTAGAACAAGTACCACTGACAAAGCAAGGCACAACCTGACTGGTGGTACAGACTGTAGACCCTATGGTGGCACAGTTAAGGAGCTCCAATTTTTTTTTCCCCCTCACACAAATATTTTTTTATTCCCTGAATCAAGGTTTGGAAACAAGTGACCAGTGACGAAGCAAAGCTGCACAACCGGACTGGTGGGACAGAGACTATAGACCCCCTGGTGGCAATATGTGGGCTTTCTGCTAGCTTTATTTTCTTTACTTTTTTGCAGCTAGTAATTCTCTACTTTTTTATAAAGCAGCACTCAGAAGAGAAAATAATGCAAGAGCCTAGAAGGTCCTCTAAATCTCTCCCACCTCTTTCCCCTCACTCACAACCCCACTCCACAGTAATGCAGAAATATAGTATATCAGGCTCAAAAGAATAATATGGGCATACAATAAAATTTAGGTCTGTGAACAGTCAAGTTTATACACACACACACACACACACACACACACACACACACACACACTACTGGCTCTTCAGTGCACTTAAGATATCTGTGGCACAGCGCAGTCTGTTTTTTTCTTTTTGCAGTAATTTCCTTTTTAAGCAGCACTTAAATGATACAAGGCTTGAAGGGCTGTCCACCACTCCTCCCTTCACTCACAACCCCACACCACACAGATGTGAAAATATCAGGCTCAAAATATTCAAATATGTAAAGTCTGAAGTCCACTACTGGCTCTGCAGTGCTACACTTGACTAGTGTAATAATCTTCCTTTTTTTTTTTCTTGTTACAAAATTCTTTTTGTTTCAAAGCAGCAAGAAAACCAAACTGAGAAGTGAGCTGATTAGTAGTACTAGTCTCTGTGAGACCACGCACTCTCTCCCTCCCTTCCCCCCTCACTCACGACCCCACTCCACTAACGCTGCTACTATCAGAAATGCAATTATCAGGCTCAAAAATGTGCTCAAATAAACTAAGTCTGACAAACTGCTCAGTATAAACGCAACCAATGCTGACACTCTGAACACAAAGTCAGAGATCCACTCTCGATGCAAGACACAAGCCGAATGTAAAGCTCCAAAGTGGTAGCATACAGTAATGTACCTAACTGGGACTTACCCAAAGTAAACTGCTCTGATTGGGCAAGTCAGCTGTCACTCCCTGCACCTCTGGTGAATGGAGCACAGATTTGGCGCCTTTCCTCCCGAGCGACAGTCTGGTGACCATCGGAGAGTCAATCACATGATCCTGGACTGCCAACACCCGAACTATGGTTGTGCAACCTCCCGCCATCCTTCTAACGCATGACAAGGAGCACGGATGGGTTCTCGTGCTCGCGCATGCTCCTAGCGCGAGTACGAGGATTTAAAGTGAGGCGCGGCAGATTTAAAGTGACAGGCAGCTTTTACCTGCACAGAAACAGTGGCGGGACTTTAAAATGAGAGGCAGCCATTTAAGATAGCGCGGCGGCCCGCCTCTCAGTTGTAATAAATGGGGAACACTGAATACATATACATTTCAACAACAACACTAAACATTTTCTAAACAAAAGAGATCCCAATATCAGTTTCACTCCATACATTAATTCTCATATGTTTTATATTAGCTGACAGACATGCAAGGGTGGAAAAAGAGAAAACAGAAACAGTGAGAGACAATTAAGTGCGAGACTGTTCGGGATGATCAAGTCCGAAGCCTCACAGGAAAATTTGGTTGCGCAGCCAGACAGAGAAGAGAGAAAAGAAAAGAATACAGATCCTTGTATTTAAATACTTTCTCCAAAATAATGGGACAGGGTCCTATTATACCCAGTCACACTGTCGACGATGTCACTCACTGGCTGAGTAATTTTTGTTTTGTTTTGTTTGGTAAAAGGTGCAAGTGTCCTTTAAACAGCAGTGACATCAACAATAGGGAGGCAGCAGAGAATATTAGGTGGCAGCTGTTTGAAACAGCGTGGTGGGCTGCCACAGTTTTAATAAATAAGGAACACCAAAGTAAAAGGGGTATCATTTTCAGACCAAGTGCAGTTCTTCAAGATGCACTAGGATAAAATGACAAGAGGGCACCCAGTGTTCGTGAAAGGCAGCTAATATTTTACTTAGTACTGTATAGCACAAAAACTACACAATTTTCATCAACTGCTATAAAAAATGTTTATTTTTGCTCACATACTTTCCAGTATAAAAAATAAAACTGAATTGAAAAGCAGACCAGCAGTCCATCAAGTCTCTCCTTCCCTCTAGCTCAGTGGAAATACCCTATCACTGATTCACCTGTCGAGTTTAACCTTGAAGTTTGTATTGACTTATAGCACCTGCTCTTGCAGTCTGTTCCAAGTATTCAACACTTATTTTGTGATGCAGTTTATGATGTTTCTCTTGAATCTTCCTCCCTTCAGCGGGAAAAAGTTTAATAAAAAATATTTGTGTGGCAATTGCAGCATTACCGAACTTAATTTGAGTAGCCATAGGAAAAAAATATGTTAGCGTTTGCAGGTTACCTTATGAAACGCAGCTGTACAGCCACTTCTGGATGAACTCAGATGTGTAGGAAGTGACTGCTGTAAATGCCCGTTTTCACAAATGTCCAGTGGTACTGAAATTTGATGATACAGAGAAAAAGATGAAAACAATATTTGCAAGATGTTACTGTATTTACAATAGGAACATAGGTGTGTGTGTATACACACACACACACACGTATATACATACATACATACACACACACACACACACACACACACACACACACACACACACACACGACAGATTCATCTCAATTAGAAAAAATAATACACAGTACACAACAATAGAGCCAATATACAGCTACATATGAACTCTTAAGGTAACTCAAGGATTGGTGAACATTCACGGGGGTTACCTACCGGTGCAGGCACAGGTGGTGGATTGGAGGAAGTGGTCCTTGAGGGAGGAGGTGAGTGAGCCAATTGAACTACAAGCCTGAAGTTCAGGGGGCAGTTTGTTGTAAAACGTAGGGCTCTTGTATATGATGGAGTGTTCTGCGCATGCTTGGTGCAGTAAAAAGTGGAGAAGATATGACAGGCTGCCTGTCCTGCACTGCACTTGGGAACTGATAAGGGGAAAAGGGAGTCAACGCTGATCAGCAGCAGGTTACGGTGAACTCTGTGTGGGAAAGACAACATTTTAAGTTGTAACATGCTTTCAAGGGTGAGCCAGTTGAGGGAGATATGGAAGGGACAGTGATGGGTCATCCAGAGGAGGCCGGTCACGAAGTGTGCGATATCAATGTATGTAGTCCTGAGTTTGGAGAAATGGGGGAGGATGCGTTACGGGGGATGGGGGAGGACAGTAAATAACAGAGCCATAATCAAGGAGGGGCAGGAGAAGGGATCTGGCGAAGCGTCGTCTGGAGATGGGGATAAGGAACTTTCTGATTCGGTATAAGAGACCCAGCCTCATATGGATCTTCTTGATGAAGTTGGTAATAAATCGATATTGTAGGTCAGGTGAGGGTCTAAGTACAGTCCAAACTATTTGAATTTATAGACTTCTTGTTGGTTGTTTCCACCCTAAATACACATGTATGACAATAACAGAGATCCACACTCCATGGCCCTATAGTTTCCAAAGCATGCTGGTGGCTGTGCCTGCTCCCAGCCAGTGGAGCAGCAAATAAACCCCTACTGCTGGACAGCCCGGCTCACAGTATCACAGAATTGGTGACAGACTACAAAAAGGCATCCAAACAAGGACATGGACGCAAGCTGAGATTCGAACAGATCAACAGTGAAAAACTGCAGGCCATGTGACACCATGGAGAATGGCCAGACACATCATGTTTCAGGGAAAGAGAGTGTTCCCAGAAGACCCATTTGCATTCCTGGATTCTCACTGATTAGTGGATGAAAAGAACAGACTGCTCAGTGCCTAGGATTAAAGTTGTTGCATAGGAGCTACAACATTAGATGTAACTGCCTAAAGCAGAGGACGTGTTCTTCAGTGGAGACAGGCATTCATCCAGCACTGTAAAAGGCAAAGCACCACCCACTAACACTGTATTATATATGTATATGTATGTATGTATATATATATATATATATATATATATATATATATATATGTGTGTGTGAGTATGTATGTATATATATATATATACACACACACACACACACACACACACACACACACACACACACAGAGGCAAAAACTCCATTTAATGCATTAGTTAGGGTTGTTTCACAGCGATAAAGCGGGAAATTCGGTGTTAGGGTTGAAAGTCCCCCTTGACCTCCCAGCCCACACCCCCCAACCGCATCAGGTACTTGCTGGGGTTGCCGGCCCTAACTCCCACCTCATCAGATGTGTGAAGAAGCAGAGGTATAGGAGAATGGGGTGAGAGTTAGGACCGACAACCCCAACGTGCACCCAGATGCCGGTTGGGTGTGTGGGCGGGGGGGTCCAAGGGACGCTTTCAACCCTAACACCGAATTTCCTCGCTTTTGTCGCTGTGGAACAACCTTAACTAATGCATTAAACAGAGTTTTTTGCCTCTAATTTCCTATCTTTTTGAGAGGGATAATGAGAAATAGTGAATCTAATGCGGCGGCGCCCACGCTCCTGCCATGTGATGTCTTGTCACATAGTAACATAGTGCCCGCAAACGCAAATGGTAATGGGCATGGTGATGCAAAGCGAAACAGAAAGATAAGCAGTACTGTAAGACACAAATGGTTAAAATAACACAAATGCAAGCGCAACTGAAAACACGAAGGGTAATGCACATGGTGCCACAGACGGGAACAGTAAGTGAAATGGTTACGGAACCGCAAGCAGAAGCGGTAAGGGTAACAGTAATATAGCGCACAAGCTGTTTTTCCTCAAAAGCTGCATTGAGAAAGAGAGTAAGTATAAAGAATGTATTAATATTAATGGGTCTCTGAGCAGAAAATAGGGAGGTTGAAATACTAAATTGCTTGTATCTCAGGAACCATCAGCATAAAGGAAAAAAAAACTTAAAAAGTCATATGATTTATGACTTTCCTAACTAGTTTTGTACTTGGCCCCCATGAGGGGGCTAAGCATTTTTCCAACGAAAAGTCTATTTCGCGCAGTTTCCGATACAGGCCCTGAAAGGCGTGGCGAACGCTGTAATGTTATCCTATGGGAAAAAAAAGAGAAGTTCAGAGTGCCGTAACTTTGGCTCCCTGTAATATTTTTTCACCAAACCACTAAAAAGGCACATCTGTGGGATGCTGGCTTTCTTTTCCAATTTCAGCCCAAAAGACCAAACTAAAATTTTGCAGCAGGGCGGCAAAGGATTCCTGTAATGCAGCGGATGTCGTAATGTTATCCTATGGGAAAAAGCGTCAACTTTGGAGTGTAGTAACTTTGACGTCCTATAATATTTTTTCACCGAAAGGCACATCTGTGAGATGTTGGCTGCGTTCCCTCCAAATTTCAGCCCAAAAGACCAAACCGTTCTTTTGCAGCAGGGTGGAAAAGAATTGCTGTAATTTTCCCACAGCCTGGAAAAGTATGGTCGAACTTTGCAAAAGCTTTCGCAAATTCATTCGACAGTGTCGCAAGTGCGAAAGTGCTTTGCGAAAGTACTTTTTCCAGAAATCGGAAAATCATATTTCTGGGGTGTTTTATCCCAAAATAAAGACATGCCTAGCATCCTCGGGGTCCAACTAGGTGAATACAAAAAGAATTAGGTTGCTAGAGGGCCCCAAATTTAAATACCAAGCATTTTCTGATGACCAACTGAAAACAAAATGGCGGATTTGCGAAAGTAAAAACTGCATTTGCGACACTGTCAAACTTTTTGTTAACTTTTCCCATTGACTTATAATGGGGAATTGTTTTTTGAATAACTTTTGAACCATTTAATATTTTTTCACGAAATCTTCAAAAGGCACATCGGGGACCCCAGCCGCACGTTCCCTGAAGATTTCGGACCGGTCGTGCAAACCGTGCGACCTATAGAGACTAGCAAAGAATTCCAAAAAAGTGTAAATGCGCATGCAGATCACGCTTAATAACTCCGAGGCCGTATCTCCGAACAGTACATAAATTGGCAGAGCCCAAGATGTATGGCTCTTGATCGTCTATTCCAAATTTCAGGCAAATCTGTTGAACGGTTGCAAACTTATTAAGGTGCAACATTTTAGGTTTAACATGTAAATGGCTCCTAAATCCTTTAACTATGGTAGCACTACCGTATACCATTACATATATACACACATACATACATATATACACACTGCATATATATATATATATATATATATATATATATATATATAATACACACACACACATACATACACATATATATATACATATACATATATACATACATACATACACACACACACACACACATATATACACACACATACATATATACACACACACATACATATATACACATACACACACACGTATAGATACATATATCAATCAATCAAATCTTTATTTATTCAGGCGATCATCATTGAGCAAGGCTCATTTACAAGATGGACCTGATAAGGTCAAGGTTCAAGTTGGTGCACAGCAATTACATCACATACTTATGAGACAGTTATACATACAGAAAAAAGAAAATGTTATTTATAACACAATAATATACAGAGAATTCCATGTTAAAGCTTGCAAGAGAAAGTTAAACTAACATCTACAATATGTACAGTACATATATATCACAATGAGGGCATGACAGTCACTCACATAATGAGTACAAGGATGGTGAAGGGAATATTGGGTGCCATATACTGGAGGTGTCTGGCTGGAAGGAATATGCCATATGTGATTGGAATATGGTTTGTGGGATGACTATTCTATCTCTAGCGTAGCAACTGCATTTCTCTGTGAAGAAGGCTGTACAGTGCTGCTTGAAGGATGTAAATGGAATGATAATGGACAGTTTTAGGGATTTTTGTAGGGTGTTCCATGCTATGGCTAGAGAATAGCTGATTGCTGCCCTCCCTATTTTGGTGTTGACTTTGGGCAATTTGAGCAGGATGATATTGTTGCTTCTTAGGGCATAGGAGCTGGGAGTGGTCAGGTTGAAGCAGTCCAGGATATAGTCTTGGGAGTTTTTTGATAAAGCTCTGTAGATCCATAGAGCTGCATTTCTGCTCCTCCTGACATGAAGGGAACCCATCCAACTGCATCATAGAGAGAACAATGGTGAGTATTATATGGCAGGTCTGTAATGAACCTTATTGCTCTATGGTATAAGGTATCCAACTTTTGAAGGTAGGGAGGGAGCAGTGACTATAGAGGAAGTCTGCGTAGTCAATGACTGATAGAAAGATGGCCTGGACTAATCTCATCTTTGAATCTCTATTAAGGAAGGGTTTTAATCTGTAGAGGAGGCCAAGCCTTAGGCGAAGCTTTTTCAGCAGTTGTTCTAGATGCTGAGTAAAGTCAAGTCTGTTGTCAATCCACACACCTAGGTATTTGAAATTTTCAACATACTCCAGATTTTCTCCAAGTATAGTGCATATCTGGGGGAGACTGATTGAAGAGGATGTGTTGGTGGAGTTTTGGGTTGTGAACATCATTGCTTTGGTTTTCTTTGCATTTAGCAGAAGCTTTTTCTCGAGAAGCTGATGTTGTAACAGGGAGAATTCTGCTTGTAGGATTTCATGAGCAACTTTAGGTGAAGGGTTGCTGACATACAGTACAGTGTCATCAGCAAAGAGATGTACTGAGGACTTGGTAAGGGTTGAATCAATTTTATTTATATAAATGGCAAAAAGGATAGGACCCAGAATAGAGCCTTGGGGGACTCCTCTTGACAGTGGTCTTAATGGGGAGAGGTCACCTTCAGCTTTTACCTGCTGTGATCTACCGGAGAGGTAGCATCTGAACCACTTAAGGGAGGATGGATCTAGGCCAATGGAGTGTAGGGATGAGAGTAGCAGTTCATGGTCCACAGTGTCGAATGCTTTGCTCAGGTCCAGGAATACTGCACAGACATTGTTCTTTTTATCCAGTTCGGTTTGCCAATCATTGGTGACCTTGGCTAATGCAGTGATAGTGCTATGTTTGGCCCTGAATCCAGATTGAGCTGGATTTAATAGATTAGCATTGTCCAGATATTCCTTAACTGAATACTCACTAATTTCTCCAGCATCTTGGATAACACAGGTAGATGGAAATGGGCCTGTAGTTATTAGATCCATAGGGTCCCCTGATTTAGAAGGGGACCACTTGGGCTGTCTTCCACAGCGTGGGAATAGAGCCAGAGTTTAGGGAAAGGTTAAAGAGGTGAGTTAGGGGGACTGCAAGCACATGACACGCAATCTTTAGAAAGAATGGGTCCAGAAGATCTGCTCCTGCACTTTTTTTGGTATCTAGATGCCATAATAGATCCTCAACTTGTTTCAACAGTATAGGTTTGAAGCTAAAGGAGGAGTCAACTCTTTGTTCACCAGTATAGTGGGAGCTTAAATGATCCCTTAATAGGTTAGCTGGGGAGGAGTCAAAGGCAAGGCCAGCTGTTGTGAAGTGGTTGTTGAATGCATCCAGGATTTCCAATGTGCCAGTAATGGGGCCATAGTTACTGTGTAAATGGGTTGGAAGGGGGTTGTTAACATCCTGGCCCATCATACCCTTGATGGTGCCCCAAAATCTAGCAGTATTATGGTAGGAGGAGTCGAGCTGGGCCAGGTAGTAGGCAGCCTTTGCATCCCTAACTTTCCTAGTGCATTTATTCCTGGCTTTCCTAAAGATCATCCAGTCCATGATATTCTTAGTTTTTCTTGCTACTTTCCAAAGTTTATCTCTCCAGCAGTGCAGCTTTGAGGTCAGCTGAAAACCAGCGACAGGATTTGTTTTTTATTCGGATACTAGAGATTGGGGCATGGGTGTTAAGGGCATTTATTATAATGCTATTTAGCACCTGCTGAGCTTTTTCTACAGAATGTGCAAGATAAAACTCTTGCCAGTGTGGAGAGTAGGCTAGATCATGCAGATATCCTTCAATATTGATGTTTTTCTTGGATCTCCTCATGAGGAATTTTGCAGGATCTGTTTTAATGTTGTTGGATCTTACCCTGCGATGGGGCAGTGGTCACTTATGTCCATAGGAGCACTCCAGCATGTGTGAATAGATGTGGTTTACTCACTAGCATGATGTCAAGTAGAGTACTGTTACTACTATTCCTTGCATTTAGTCTTGTTGGTTCATTAATTAACTGTGTGAGCCCATAGGTGTCACAGAATGATACCAGAGGTGTAGCTGCCTGGGTGAGCCAGTTGAAATTCAGGTCCCCTATGATAATGACTTCTTCAGTACAGGACTTGACCAGGTTTCCCAGGTGGGATAAGAGCTTGTGTTCAGCAGAGGGGGTCTGTAGCATCCAATTAAATGGAAAGCTGCTGTATTGGGGAGAGAGACTTTTAGAGATAGACACTCAAATTCCTTGGGCATAGATGTTGCAGCAGTACAGGATACAACTAAACCAGCTTTTACATATATGGCTACTCCGCTTCCCCTTGTTTGGCGATCAGCTCTGAATAGCTGATAGGTAGGTTAACTTCCTGTCCATTGTGGTGGTCCTTAGCCATGTCTCAGTTATCACAAGAAAGTCTGGCACGGTATGGGCAGCCCAGGATTGTAGCAATGTAATTTTTTTTCAACAGACTGCATACATTAATATGCAGGAAACTGAGGCTTTTAATTGAGGATAGGTCTGATGGTGAGGTGATGCTTTCAAGAGGTCCAGGGTTGATTTCACATTACCAATACAGAGCAATAGGAAGATCAGTAATTTCATAGGGCTGCCAGTGATAGGAGAGGGGTCTGTCTTTGGTCCTCCTTTTTTATTCCATTGCCACTCTTTGTTTGGGTGCTCCCTGTGGATTTAAGGTGGTGTGTCGGGATACCAATTAGCAGTTTGACGACTAGGCTTAGTGGGGATCTATATACCAGTAGTGGGGCCTTAGCTGAGACATATGTGGTGATATGTGTAACTTTATGGTGATTGTACCACTGTAGTCGTAAGCAATGGCAAGACATATATGAGGGTATGGGTGTCAGCCACGGGGGATGTTCCAGAGAAATTAGGTGGGTTGACCACTTTAGATTGTATAATAGGGTCATCTTCATTGTGGAACCCTATGGCTGTTAGTGACAGGAGTATCAGTAGCAAGCTCCCCATTCTGAGGGGGATATTGATAGTTGGCAATAGGAAGTAGCGAAGTTGCTGATTGGTTGGATCAGCAAGCTGGTGTGATTGTCTGTTGGTTTAGAGAAAAGTGCTGCGGGCGGGGAAGAAATTTCGGCGGGAAGATGCCTATAAATTAACACACAGGAAGGTGGAAGGGTGGGTGGGCAAAAATGTTGCGCCTTTCCCGACTGCTCCCTCGTCTGTTCCTCCCGGCCTTGTGGTGTTCCAAGTCTGCTAGTGCCACGAATATATATATACACACACATACACTATATATATACATATACATATACATATACACACACACACACACACACACAGTGACTTGCAAAAGTATTCAACCCCCTTGAAAGTTGTCAGATTTGTCTGGATTACAAATGAGACTTACATATATTATTCCAGACAGTATTTGTATTGCAAACTCATATGCTCTAACAGTATATCTTCAAAGCCAAAATTAATTATCCGTTAGCAGATCTTTTAAAGAAAATGAAAAACTGGAAAATGCTGCTTGCAGAGTATTCAACCCTACACATTAGTATTTGGTAGAGCCACCTTTTGCTGCAATAACAGCTTTAAGTCTTTTGGGGTAAGTATCTACCAGCCTTGCACACTGTTCGGGAGTGATTCTTGCCCATTCTTCTTGGCAGATTTGTTCCAGGTTGTTCAGGTTGGTTGGGTGATACTTGTGGACCCTAATTTTCAAGCAGTGCCACAGATTCTCGATGGGATTGAGATCTGGACTTTGACTTGGCCACTGTAGGACATTCACCTTTTTGTAGTTTAACCACTCCTGTGTTGCTTTGGCCTTGTGCTTGGGATCATTGTCCTGCTGAAAGGTGAAGAGTTTCCCAAGCTTCAGTTTTCCAGCAGACTGAAGCAGGTTCTCTTGCAATACCTCCCTGTATTTTGCTCCATCCATTCTTCCTTCAATTTTAACAAGATGCCCAGTCCCTTCTGATGAAAAGCATCCCCACAGCATGATGCTGCCACCACCATACTTCACTGTAGGGATGGTGTTTCTCAAGGCATGGGCAGTGTTAGGTTTGCGCCACACGTAGCGCTTTGAATTTTGGGCAAAAATCTCTATCTTGGTCTCATCAGACCACAAAACCTTGTGCCAGATCTTAGCTGGGTCACTCTCATGCTTTCTGGCAAACTCTAGACATGCTTTGATATGGTTCTTTTTGAGTAATTGCTTCTTTCTAGCCACCCTCCCATACAGGCCAGTATTATACAGAGCTCTTGATATGGTTGACTGGTGCACCTTCACTCCACTCTCAGACACTGAACTCTGTAGCTCCTTCAAAGTGATTGTTGGCCTCTCTGTGGCTTCCCTCACTAGTCTCCTTCTTGTTCGGACGCTGAGTTTTGAGGGATGGCCTTGTCTAGGTAGTGCCTGGGTGGTGTGATGCAGCTTCCACTTCCTCACTATTGATCCAACAGTGTACACTGGGATATCCAAACACTGGGATATTATTTTGTACCCTTTTTCTAATTTATGCATGTCTATTACTTTATCTCTAACTTCCTTAGAATGCTCTTTAGTCTTCATTTTTACACCCTTCCTTCAGATTCACAGTCTGACCATTGGTCATTAAACTGGAGGGGTGGGTTGAATCCAGAAAATGTGAGCTACTTTAATGTTTCAGAGGTGAGGCCAATTGTAAGCCAATTGTGTCCTCATTAGGGCAATATTTTTCATCTGTGTAAACTTGGAGCTTCCAGAGCACAGGGGTTGAATACTTATGCAAACAGCATATTTCAGTTATTTTTCTTAAAAATATTTTCTAACATAAAACCAATGTCACTTTAAAATTATTTTGAGGGTCAGCCTTTTTAAATAAAATATTACTCAGAACAAAATCTCAATGTATCATTTGTCATTCAGACAAATCAGACAACTTTCAAGGGGGTTGAATACTTTTGCAAGTCACTGTATGTATATATATATATATATATATAATATATATGTAATATATTACATACATATATTATATGTGTGTGTATATATATATGTATATATATATATATATATATATATATATATACACACACACACACACATATATATATATATATATATATATATATATATATATATATATATACATATATATACATACATATACATATACATACACATACACACACACACACACACACACCAGTAGTTGGTTTTGGCTGTCCAGTATGCAGTCACTCAGCTCCTGTGCTCTGGAGTCAGCCCCAATCAATGTTGTGGCCTAACCTTGCTACCACATTTAAAAGGAAGAAAACCTGTAGCTGTTCATAACAGCTGCTACACTCCACTGTGGCTCCCTGCACCACTGGATTCAATAACTTAAGAAGGTCTGTGCTGTCACAAGACCAAACTCTGGGGGACAAAAAAATAAATAAATCACTAACAAGTCTGTTGTCCAGGGCTCACACTGGCGCTTGCCACAAAGCCATCGGCATCATTCAAGGCAATTTACACATGTCTGTCTTTGGTTATTCTGTTTCTTTTACAGTAAAGTCCTGGTCATTCAGCATTTAGTTTTAGAATGTGTGAATAGCTTTCCGACAAGTTTTATTTTTTTTATTGGGATTTTTCAATTATTTTTGTCCTGAGCCATTCACCTCTGAAACTGCAACTTTGAAAGCACATAACTAAAAGCATGGCAACTCCTGTATTTCTTTCTTTTGCTATACTCACAACCATAGTCTAGATCTATCAACACTGTTATGAAAATGACATGGGACTGAAGTGGGTTAATGCATACAAAGATTTCCCTCATTCTTGGGAATGTTAGTTCAAGAGGGCGTCATAGTATTGGCAATTTATTTTTGCATTTGTGGAAGAAATGAAGCAAACATACATCATGAAAGAAAATAAGTCCCCGTTTCAATTTTTCTTTTGTACTCATGTTGACACCTTTGATATTCTAACTACACAGGTATTTTCCATAAAGGAGGATCAAGTTTCATTATGTAGCTTAAAAACAAGCATGGCACCCCATGTTTTGTTGCAGATGTTAAATATTTAGATAACCAACATGTACTAGGCAAAACTGTATGAATTTGACATGGAGTTGCTAAAACAAAAAGAACAGTTGCATAAGAACTTACCGTTAACAGTAGATCTTTGTGGGGATCTCAGGTCACATCATGGAAATGTCACCGTTGATGAAGCAGGATCCACATGGAAGATTTTCCAGCAGTGCAACTGGGGCCACTCACGCTGATGACACCTGCCAACATAATCAACCCTATAAACGCATGAGTGGCCCGCTCCCTCCTCAGTTCTTTTTCCTGGAGACTAAGGGGGCAAGCCCATGCCATGGGGGATCAAGCAGACAGAGAGAAAGGAGAGAGACAGAGAGAGAGAGAGAGAGAGAGAGGTGCCCAGGCCCAAATAAAAGGCTGGATACACCATATAGCCCGTCTGAGCAGAGGACCCCAAGAAGGGGGATGGTGGGAGAGAAGGCAGACCTGATGAACGAGATCCCCTCAAAGATCTACTGATACTATTCGATGATCTTCAGGGGTATCTCAGTCATCAGGTCACACTGTGGGAACGAGTCCCAAGCAGTTGCAAGTGAAGCAGAGGAGTCTGGGAGGAAGGCAAGCCAGGGCCCAAGACATAAGGCCCTGGAGAACAGCCCCGCCGAAGCCTGCTCGGGCTCTGGAAGAAATGTTCAGACTGTGATGCTTGGTGAAAGCAAGGACGGTACTCCAAGTGGCAGCAGCAGAGATGTCAGCTGCAGAGACCCCTTTGAAGCAAGCACAGAAGTAGCCATACCCCTCATGGAGTGGGCTTTCACCGTTCCTGGCAACTCCTTGACATGCTTGTTGTAGCAGAACAATATACAACTGGCCAACCATTTGGATAAACACTATTTGTAAACCTTAGCACCCTCTCTTCCTTGGGTGAAAGAAACAAAAAGCTGCTTTGACTTTCTGCAGTCCTTAGTTTGCAGCAGGTACTTCAAAATTTTGCACACATCTAGAATATGGAGCAGTGCTTCCCCTGGACTGGCACGCTCCGGGAAATAAAACAGGTACAAGGGTAGACTGGTTCAGGGTAAACTCGGACACCACCTTAGGGAGAAACTTAGGATTCGAGTGCAGAGACACCCTGTCTGTGAAAAAATCAAATAAGACTCCTCACACCAGAGAGCCTGAAGCTACAAAATTTTTCGAGCAGAGTTAACAGCAACCTAAAATAATGCTTTCCAAGAAAGGAAGCATAGCTTGCAAGATGCAGCTGACTCAAACAGAGACTGGGTCACTTTCTCCAAAACAAAATTTCAATTCCAAGCTGGGACCAGGTTACGGACCGGAGGCTTCAGACGCAGGATGCCCCTGAGAAAAGTACGGGTCACTTTTAGCCGAGCCATAGTATGACCATCCATGTGCTCGTGGAAGGCAGAGACACACAAAAGGTGCACCTTGAGGGATAAATACTGGAGACCTGAGTCCAAGTCAGTGATATCAGGTAGTCGGGGCTCTCGGGGACGCGGGCACCCACGTTCTTTACGCACATTTTGTGCTTCGGGATGCTCGCCTGCCAGCCCAGGGAGTTCCTGAGACTCTCCGCAGTACAGGCCCCAGGAGTCCTGAGCGGGCCATGTACTGCGCATGTGCGAAATGCGCAATTGTCGCCCCCCCTTCCCGCCTGGTGATTCTGGCACCCTGGAGTGTGGCACACACCACCAGGTGAGGTGGGAAGGGGGGAAAATGAGGAGGAAAACAGTGCCAACAGCAGTATTCGTGAGGGGAGGCGCAATCAGTTCCCCCTTCAAGCCGCCTGGAGGAGCGCTCAGCGACAGGCTCCCAAGCCATTTTGCTGTCGATGGAGAAAACATGGTAGGAGAGAGAGAAGGCAGAGAAAACAAAAAGTGTTCATTTGTTTAAAAACAATTGCGCAGTCGGACAGAACGTCCAGTCACTCAAGTAGACTAAGGAGGTGTGCGGGTGCAGGCTGCACACATTCCCTGGAGGCACCAGTGTTAGACTTAACACAAAAGGTACATTTTTTTTTTTTTTTTATACAATGGGGTATGAAAATCCTGTAACCTCGCTAGTCAAAACACATCACATGACCGTGATAAAACTTCCAGTATACCCACTGTAAAAGTTTTATATCAATATAAAAACAAAAGTTGAACATTGTATAATAGCAATATACCATGACAGAAAGTGGGTATATGGGTGGATATACCACTTCTGGTATGGTCAAGTCACTTGGCTGCGCCTCGTGACTGAACCACACCAGGTGTGGTAAATCCACCAACATACCCACTCCATGCTTTGGTAAATTGCTTAAATTTACAATTTTATGCAGTTTAGGGCATCGCAACTATTTCTGGCGATGGTTTAGTGAGCTTAGGGTTTACTGTGTCTTTTTTGTGTGCTTCGTGCAGGACCAAGTCAGGAGTATACAGCACCCAGGAGAGGAGGAGGACAGTGAAGAAGCTGGGCGGGGAAGCCTCATGAGCAGCATGTCTCAACAAAGCCTTACTGATTATTTTGGTGGAGGAGACTCCTCCACACCAAAGGATAAGGAACAAACAACATCATCCTCCAAGCATGACTCAAGCACATCTCAGGAGACCGTTAACATTGTGAATGTTGAAACTGAAAATGATTAGTCTGAACAGACTGCATCTGCTAAAAGCAGCAAGAAATTAAGGTTGTGGAGGGACAGCTGGACAAGTTATTTCCATGGCTTGTAAAGGAGGAAGTAAAGGGGAATATTGTTGGGAAATGCAGTTGGTGTAAAAAACAATCTATGTGCCACAACCAATCTTCAAGTGTCTGCTTTCTACAGACATGAAAGAAACCGAGAACATTTGCTGGTGCACACTGGAAAGAAAACAACAGAAAAACAATCTCTGCCAGTGGAATTTGAGAAGCAGATCTCGGGTCCTGAGGCAAAGGATGACAGTAAAGTTGCTCAGTTCATGACAATGTACTACCTTACCAAACAAGGGCAATCACTCAACCAGTTTGAAACACTGATAGCTCTACAGGCGAGGAATGGAATCTTTCAGGCTGGGGCACAGGGTGGCAGCAGCTGTTGCTTGATGATGGACACTAATGTTGGTGTGTTTGTCAATCCACAGTAACGAAATGGCTGTCCAGCCTTGCAAGACAGTGGCACAATCTACTCTGGTTGGAATGCAAGATACGACATCCTCGACTCCATAAACGAAGTTCTACAGGAAGAAATCAAAGCTCACTTAGCAGGTTCTCAGTTCCTTGGGGTAATAGTGGATGAAACCAGTGATGTAACCATTACCAAAAACTGAACATTAATGTGAAGTGCGTACACAAAGCACAGGCCAAAATTCATTTCACTGACTGTACTGCAATACCTGATGGGCGGGCAGACACAATTGTGGCAGTACTGTTAAATGCACGTTCTGCTAATGCAGTTGACCTTAACAAGATCACCACATAAGCAAGTGACAATGCCAGCAGCATGACTGGAATGCACAATGGGGTGGGTGCAAAGTTAAGACAGCAAGTTAACCCAAGGCTGATTCAGATTCATTGTGTTGCTCACAAACAGGCAATGGCAGCAGGTCAAGCATGTTGGGACAACCCTGTATTCAATGAATATCAAGTAACCATCAAAAAATGTGTACAGATACTACAGCAACTCTGCAGTACGGTACAATGCCTTGCATTTCATCCAGGAAACACTCAATGATGAAAATATCAGATATCTGTCCCTAAAAGAACCTGCAAGTTTTCGGTGGCTGTCACTGCATACTGCAGTTCAAGCAATTCATAGATCACACCCTGCACTTTTACAAGCCCTAGAGCATGACGCAGCAAAAGGTGTGGCAGAAGCAAAGGGCCTTCACACAAAACTGAAATCAGTCTGCTTTATCTTGTGCACATTTCTTTTTTCATGGATGTCAGATATGGTGAATAAATGGTCTTTAGTCATGCAACTGGACAGTGTTGACATTTCGGTGCCCAGCAGCATGATAATAAATTTATTTATAAAGCACCTTTCAACATATTAAGGCGCTGAACACATTAAAACCATAACAAATATAAATCAATAATACATATAGATAAAATCATACCATATCATCAAATATTAAAATCAATTCATAAAATATGAAATAGGATCACAGCACAATAAAATTAATCATCCAAGAAGGCCATTTACCACAAATAAGTCTTCAAATTCTTCTTAAATTCCTCCACAGAAGTGCACTCCCGTAACCGGCATGGTAGAGAATTCCAAAGAGTGGGTTCAGCATAAGAAAATGCTCTGCTGCCAGAAGATTTTAAACTCGCTCTTAGAATCTCTAACAACCACTCGTCGGCTGAGCGGAGCGATCGGCTGGGGTAGTAAGACACCAGGAGTTCTTTCAGATAGGACGGACCCTTATCGTGAAGGGCTTTGAAAGTCAATAAAATGACTTTAAAGATGATCCACCACCATATAGGAAGCCAGTGCAGTTAGTGCAGCACCGGGGTAATATGACAGGACCTACTTTTCCGAGTCAAAACCCGGGCTGCAGCGTTCTGCACCAGCTGTAGGATATGGATTTCAACCCCAGAAAGCCCAAAGTATAGGGCATTGCAGTAGTCCAAGCACAAGGACACAAAGACGTGGACCAACGTTGGCAAAGAGTCAGACGGAACAAGGTGCCTAACCCAGGCAATATTCCTAAGATGGTAAAAGGAGGTCCTAACAATGGCCAACACTTGAGACTGTAGGGTTAGCCTGTCGTCTAGGACAATCCCAAGGCAACGCACCCGTTCAAGGTCGTAAGTGACACGCCGCCAAGAAAAATTCCAGAGGGCGTGCCATCGCACAACCTATCTGACCACCCGGGTCCACAACCAAAACCTCTGTCTTCTCAGAGTTCAACTTTAACCAACTAAAATCCATCCAACCCTGGATTTCTTCCAGACAGTTGTTAAACACCGTGAGAGCTCCATCCCAGTCGGGTGCAAAAGACAGGTATAGCTGGGTATAATCTGCATAGCAGTGAAACGTCAGCCCATACTGTCTCATAATGTCTCCGAGGGGCAGCATATACACTGCAAATAACATGGGTGACAGCACGGAACCCTGAGGCACCCCACACAAAGGAGTTGGGCCGGAGGAAAAAAAAAAATCCCGACAACTCTTTGTGATCTCCCAGTGAGGAATGAGATGAACCACTGTAAAACAGTTCCCGATATTCCACACATTTGCCTCAGGCGTGCTATCAACACCAGGTGATCCACAGTGTCAAAAGCTGACGAGAGATCAAGGAGAACCAGAATGGAACGTCTCTTCTGATCCCTCGCCCTCAGAAGATCATTAAGCACCCGAACAAGCGCAGTCTCGGTGCTATGTCTTTTATGAAAACCGGATTGGAAGGATTCGTAGATATTATGGATGATTAAATGGTCTTCCAATTGGGCTGCCACTACCTTCTCAATAACCTTCCCAATAAAGGGAAGGTTAGAGATAGGCCTGTAGTTTGAGAAACAGTCTGGGTCCAAGGTAGCTTTCATCAAGACAGGTGTCACCACCGCCTCTTTCAGGGAGCTAAAAAACTCACCTGACTCCAAGGAGCACCAGACTATTTGCACCAGGACTGGACCGATGATAGCCAGTCACTAGACTGCAGCAGTTTAAAGAGCAGAATGGGGTAGAGCTAAAGGACACATTTCAGGTACTCTACCAATGTCCTGGCATGTGGTAGGATCAAAAAGCGATCGATTGACTAATAGGGATCCTATTAGTCGATTGAACGCTTTGATAGGAAAAAAATCCCAACAATAAATGGTTTAAATGTATTAAAAAATACCAGCCCCATAGAACTGAATGGGGCATGCTCCAACAGCCTTCGTTTTGTGACATCACAAAACAGTGCTGTGTGGCCGATGTGGGGGCGTGTTTGTCTAACCGGGAAGGCTGTTTTTTTTCTGGCACCATTATTGATTTCCAAAATTATGAGAGATATAACTCTGCGAATTTAAGGAGTTTCTATGCCAAATGTCAGTAGCTCGATTCCAGTCAGATAAGGAATCGAACGGGCTAGTGGACAGTAGCACTGCTGAAAGAAGGAACCTGCACTTTAAGAAGATTTTGCGCAGGAGAGTAGCAGGGAGAAGTTGTGGGCAGGAAAGCGCTTTAGGAGAAGTTGTGGGCAGGAGGGTGTAGGCGAAGAAATAATTACATATGCCAGGTCAAGACACAAAATAGCAATTACTTGCCACACAGATGGCACCGCCACTGGTGCGAACATTAAGTCTGGGCAGGAGGTGCGTAGTGTAGCCAGTCTGGTTTAGCCAGTTAAAAAAATTGCACTAAGCCAAGGGACAGCAACCACACAATCATGTTAGACTGTGTCATCTAAGCCCAAGTCATCATTGATGGGTGGGAGGTGGGAGCTGGGAGGGAGGTTTCTGCAATGTTTGGTGGGTGGGCACTGCCAGGGAGTCTGAAAAGGGGGCGGGCGCGGGCAATTATAACTGCATCTAAAATGAAAATGTGCAGGAGAGAATGAATGAGAAGTATTTTGGGAGAAGTTTGGTGAGTGACTGGGAGACATAGGTGACTGTCAGTAATGACTGTTAGCGTCTATTAATGTTTACATCTTCTTACTGTCAATACCTAATCTAATGGCAAACTTTGTAGCAGTTTGGCAAATAAATAAATTGGGCAACTGCACTTAACTGAAGCAGTAGAAATTCAAATTCAATGTACCAGAACTGCAAAACTATAAGTACATTTTTCTCATTGATAATTTGTGATAGTCATTGAACAAATGAATGAACAACAGTCAACAATCACACATGCGATTCTTTTTGTGTGATCATTTACTGCTGTAGTTACTTAGCCATCACTGGTATCTTGTAGGAATGCAAAACAACACTGTTCGCTGGGGAAAAAAAATACTTTTTGGCATTGTATTAGCAACATGACGACTCAGGAATATAAAAAAAACCATGGGTATGTAAATAAAAAAAACACTGAAATGCACTTTCCAGACTCGTTCCATTCATTTCAATGGGGACCCTCAAAAATTTCACATGGACTCCTATAGTTTCGGTCCAGACACTCATTTTTTTTTTCCCCAAGAAAGTCCGGGATTACTCAACAATAAATCCCACCAAGAGCCCTGGTAGTCCAGGATTTCACTCTCAGGACAGGTGAAAGGGTCCCACATGGTGTTTGGCAGCCCAAGTGGCAAACCTCTTCCACTTCATGGCATAGGTAACCCTAGTGAAGGGCTTCCTAGTCACCACCAGGATGTCCGCCACCTTCTGGGGAAACCCAAAACCAAGGAATGGCTATGTCCTCAGGAGCCAGGCATGCAGGCGAAGGTACTGGAGGTGTGGATGGAAGACGGTCCCTTGAGCCTGCGTCAACAGATCCCTGCAGAGGCACCGGCGGCTCCTCTTCCAACTGCTGCAATAATGGAAACCATACCCTCTGTGGCCAGTAGGGTGCAACCAGAATCGTGCTGGCCCCTTCCATCTGCAGCTTGTTTAGCACCCTCTTAATCAGAGGAAATGGAGGAAGGCATAAAGAAACCTCCCAGTCCAGGAGTGGGGCAACATCTCGCCAGAAAACTCCTGGCCCTGGATCTAGCGAGAAACCATTGTGCGTTGAGTGGGGATGGAAAAAGGCCCAACTCTGGATGATCCCATCTGTCAAACCGATCTTCTGTGAAGGATGACAGAAGTTCCCATTCATACATCCTGGACCGACCCCGGCAGAGGCTGTCCTCCAGGGTGTGTGGCACGCCTGTAATGTGGACTGCAGAGAGTTCCAGGCCGTAGTGCAGTGCCCAGTACCAGACCATTATTGCTTTCCTGCAAAGAGGGTATGAATGAGATTCTCCCCCCCTCTGTTTGTTGATACAGTAGACCACACTGAGATTGTCTGACTGGATCAATAACTGGCCCAGAGAGAGAGGTGGTTCTGAAAGACCTGCATGGCATACAGAACCACACATCTCGAGGACAGTTATGTGGAGGGACGTCTCATAGATACATAGACAGTGTCGGCAGATAAGGGCCTATGGCCCACCCAGTCTGCCCATTTGAGCTTGTAAGTTCAGTTTGTTTTCCTAGAAGTCTGTTGCCCCTTACCCCTGACCTCCAGAATTCCTTTATGTCTATCCCATGCATTCTTAAATCCCATGATTGTTTCGGCCCCCACCACTTCCTCTGGCAGGGTGTTCCACTTGTCCACCACCCGTTCTGTGAAGAAATTCTTTCTCATGTTTCCTCTGAATCGTCCTCCCTCCAACTTCATCCCATGCCTCTAGTCCTGGAACATCTTTTTGCTTAAAAATAGTGTTTTCCTGCACCCTGTTCCTCCTTGTAAGATACTTGTATGTCTCTATCATATCCCCTCTCTCCCTTCTCTCCTCCAGGGAGTACATGTTCAGTTCCTTCAACCTGTCTTCATAGGACTTGTGATGCAATCCATGCACCATCTTTGTTGCCCTCCTCTGAACCTTCTCTACCCTGTCTATGTCCTTACGTAGGTATGGTCTCCAGAACTGTACACTGTACTCCAGGTGGGGCCTCACTAGTGTCTTGTATAGTGGAATTATGACCTCCCTTTTCCTGCTGGTGATGCCCCTGCCTATACATCCCAGTATCCTATTTGCTTTACCTGCTGCCTTTTCACACTGTTTCCCTACCTTGAGGTCATCAGAGATGATAACCCCAAGATCCCTTTCCTGCTTGGTGCATGCTATATCCTCACCCCCCAACTGATATATTGTGCCAGGGTTTTTGTGCCCCATATGCATTATCTTGCACTTCTTTGCATTGAATTTCAACTGCCAAACCCCTGACCATTCTTCAAGTTTCTGCAGGTCGCTTCTCATTCTGTCTACACCTCTGGTGTGTCTACTCTGTTACAGAGCTTTGTGTCATCAGCGAACAGTGAAATTCTGCCTTCTAGGTCCTGCGCATGTCACTGATGAAGATGTTGAATAGGACCGTCCCAGCACTGATCCCTGTGGTACCTCACTGGTCACTCTTCCTCTGTGGAGTGACAGCCATTTACCACCACCTCTGTGTCCTGCCACCCAGCCAGTTACCTACCCACCACACTACTGTCCTGCCCACACCCATATTCCCCAGTCTGTGTAATAGTCTTCTATGTGGCACAGTGTCAAAGGCCTTGCTGAAGTCCAGATAGGCCATGTCCACTGCCCTCCCTGATCCACCTCCTAGTCACCCAGTCAAAAATTCAACGAGGTTGGTCTGACATGACCTCCCCTGGTGAAACCATGCTGCCTTGGGTCCTGTAATCCATTGACAACCAGATGTTCCACCAATCTCTCCTTCAGTAGTGCTTCCATGATCTTCCCACTACCGGGGGTGAGGCTGACTGGTCTATAGTTCCCTGCTTCCTCTTTGTTCCCACTTTTGTATAAGGGGACTACATCTGCTGTCCTCCAGTCTTTGGGTACCTCCCTGTTTCCAGTGATCAGCAAACAGGATAGCCAGAGGTTCAGCCACCACCTCTCTTAGTTCTTTAGGGACCCTGGGGTGCACCCCATCTGGCCCCATTAGCTTATCAACTCTTATTCTTCCCACTTCCTTCAGGACCCTTTCTGGTGTAAAGGGACTTGTGTCATTTCTGCACCATTCTCACTCCTTGTACTCCTTCAGACCCATTACCCTCCTCTTCCTCAGTAAAGACTGAGCAGAAATACCTGTTCAATATGTCAGCTTTACTGTTGTCATCCTCCACGCGGCCCCCATCCTCCCCCTTCAGTCTCACTATCCCTCCCTTTGTCTTTCTTTTTTCACTTATGTATCTGTAAAAGGTTTTGTCCTATCTACCCAATGATTTTGCAATGTGCTCTTCTGTCTGAGCTTTGGCTTCCCTTACTGACCTCCCTGCCTCCCTTTGCTTCTCCTGGTACTTCTCCCTATCCCCTTCTGCCTGTGTCTTTTTGTATTGCCTAAATGCAATCTTTTTGGCTTTCACTTTCTTTGCTACCTCTTTGGAAAACCATAATGGTCTCCTCTTCCTTTTCCTCTTGCTAACCTGCTTAATGCATAATTCTGTTGTTCTTGTAATCCCCATTTTAAATACTGCCCACTGTTCCTCAACCCCTGATTCCTGTCCCATTCCCCCTTAATGCCTCGATCTGGGACCAGGTACCCTGGGTCTGTAAGGGACCCAAGTGCACCCCCCACCCAGACCAAGCCGGAGGCATCCACGTTGAGAATCTGCTGGGGAGAAGATCAGGAATGGGACCCCTCCTCAAGAGGTTTTGGGGATCCTTCCATCTTTGGAGCTCATTGCAGACTGGAGAGTAAACCAGCACTAGCTGTTCTAGGTCATCTGTTCATTGGTCCCACTGCACCCGGAGGGTCCACTGGAACACCTGCATGTGCAGTCTGGACAGGGAGACAGTTGCAATGGCTGCAGCCAGGAGGCCTAGGAGCCTCAAGTTAACCCTTGTGGAAACATAACGGCTCTGCACAACCACCTGAGCCTGTGAAATGAAGCACTCCACTCTGCCTGGGAGCAGGAAGGCTCTGCCCTGCGTTGAGTCCACAACCGTTCCTATATACTGCAGCCATTGGAACCGGGTCAAAAACGGACATGGGCAGGCAGACAGTGACATCCAGGGAGTGGAACAACTAGAGGGTCCTCTCCAGAGTTCGGAGAAACTGATCCCTTGACAGGGCTTTGAGAAGCCAGTCGTCCAGGTAGGGGAAGACATATAGGCCTACGGCTGCTAATCATGTTGTAAAAACCTGCAGTGCAGAGGATAAGCCAAAAAGCAAGACTCTGAACTGGTAATGTCTGTCCTGAAACAGAAGCCGGAGAAAACTGCCTGTGCGGTGGGAACACCGAAATATGCAGGTACACGTCCTGCACATCGATGGAGCACAGCCAGTCGTACTGTTTGAGCAGGGGCAACCGCCCTGGGAAAGAGACCACGTGAAACTTTTTGTACTGAATGAAGAGGCTGAGGTCTTTGAAATCTAGAATAGGACTCTCGTCTCCGGTTCTTTTGGGGACCAGGAAAAACCTAGAGAAGAACCATTTGTTCTTCTGCCGCCGGGCACTGGCACAGTTGCCCTTTTCCACAGAAGGGAGCGTACCTCCTCACAAAGGACCGCTACATGGTGTGGAGGGTGACGGGGGAATCTCTGGGGGTTGTTCCAAGAGCTCCAGAGCATGACTCCTTTCTATAATCTTATGAATCTAAGCATCAGAAGCTATGGTTCTTCAATGACCAAGATAAGAGGGAGAATTGATCTCAGACCACCACCTCTTTGTCAGGGACCGGAAGAGGGGGAATCTGGCAAGGAGTCAGGCAGAGGTGGATCCAGCCACTGGGGCCGATCTGTCACCTTTAGATCGTTTTGTGGCAGGGCCAGAGGAGGATGATGGGTTAGGCAAAGCAGAAATGGCATTCCATTTACCCTAAAGACTTACTAGATTGGCGGGATGCCTTTTGAAAGGACAGGCTATCTGCTCCTGGACTGGGTATGGTAGAGCAAATGGACAAACTTAATAGCCTGCCAGAGGCCTGCAATTCATTAACGATGTCCTGGACATTAGACCAGAAGAGCTTTGAGCCACTGAAGAGGGCATTAAGCACCTTCTGCTGCTGGACAACTGCCACGAAACACGAAAGCCTAAACCAGGCATGTCTGCAAAGGCAAATACCTGTGGCAGCAGCCCTGGCACCAGTGTCAGACATGTCGTACAATGCCCGGAGGAGTTTACGAATATCCTCGGTGGCTTGGATGGACTTAAGGATCTCCTCTTTCTGGGAACATCCTGTGAGGGCCTGAGCAGCCACCGTGCCCTTCTTCCATACGGTATTCTGGTATTTGACCATATGAAAAATAGAAATTTAAATACCTGTAAAATTTTCTTTCTTAAACGGCTGGTCTCCGGGCTTCCATACTGATGGGCTGTACCTTCTGATGCTATCATGCAGGCAGGAACCAAAACTCTACAGCCTGGATATCCTCTCCTCCACACCAGTTCTTCCTAAAGCAGTCCAAATCCCGATTGTACTATAAAAACTTGGAAACAAACATGAGATATTATCCAAACATTTGGCCAACTGGCCACATTTGTACATTCTGGGAGGGAAGAAGCCCGGGAACTAGCTGTCGGAGAAAGAAAATTTACAGGTATTTAAATTTCATTTTCTCTCTCCTAAGCTGGTCTCCGGGCTTCCATACTGATGGGATATACTACAGCAGTACATCCCTGGGTATCTCGGGTGGGAAAAATGTAACTGCCCTTGAGGGTCCACCCCACCTAGAGAACTCGGCGGCCAAAAGACACCTCAGCCGAGGCTGCCACATTCAGTTTCTAAAACTTGGTAAATGAGTGAATAAATGAACGGGTAGTCGCCCTGCATAAGTCTGCTGGAGAAGCTTCTCTGAAATCCACCCACAAGGTGGTCATAGCCTGGGTTGAGTAGGCTTTCACTGGCCCAGGCAAAGGCACTCCAGCCTGACTGTAGGCAGTGGTGATGGCTGAACAGATCCATCTGGCTATAGTCTTTAAAAGCTTTTTTGCCCATATTCTAACCCGCAGTGAGAATGAACAAACTAGAAGGTTTGCATATTGACTCCAATCTTTTAATGGAAAGTTTTACCGCTCATCTGGGGTCGAGAGTGAAATTCCCTCTCCTTGTCATTTTTTTTGGGTGAGGACAGAAAGAAGGCAGAATCAACTCCTGGTTACCATGAAACGGAGATAGTACCTAAGCCAAAAATAAACTGGATCTGTTCGAAAGTCTACAGAGTCCTGATGAAACCCAGTATAAGGTATTTAGTCAAACAAAGTTCGCAGATTCTTCTGGGTGAAAAAATGGCTATGAAAAAGGTGACTTTCCTTGTGAGGGATGCCTCCTTGAGAAGTTCATAGGGAGCCTTGGTCAATGCTTTGTGGACCAAACAGTCTCCAAGGGGGTACCTTTGGTTTAGCTGGCAGGTGTTTTACAGTTGCTGCCCTCAGGAACCTTCCAACATGGGAATGAGAACCCAGAGACTCCCCTGAATCTATTAACAAGACAGCCCCAGTGCAGAAACCTGAACTCGCAAGGTAGCTGGTTGCAGCCCTCTGACAAATCATTCCTGAAGTAACTTGAGCAGAATAGGTAACGATATATTGGCTGGTTTGGTGTTTGTTGGGACTGAAGCCTGAACAGGAATAACCGTCAAATTCTGTAGTACACTTTGGAGGAAGATGTGCAATGTTAGTACACTTTGGAGGAAGATGTGAGACGTAAGTGAACCATCATCTCAATAACAGGAGCTGTATATCCTAGCTCTCTGAGACCTTCCCACTCAATCTCCAGGCCGAGAGGGACTAGTTGCACAGACTGGGATGCAGCACAGGGCTTTGATTAAGAAGGTCTAGGTGGATTTGAAAAATTAGAGGCGACTGCCTTGACAGATGAATCAGAAGGGGGAACCATGGACAATGGGGCCAGTGAGGGCAGACTAGTATCAGCTCTGCCCAGTCAAGCACTAGTTTGTGGAGAACTCTGGATAGGAGCGGTATGGGGGAAAAGGCATCCAGGAGACCGTACTGACCCCAGTTTAGGGAAAAGGCGTCCTGAGCCACCCCTAGTTCGGCCCTGGCTAGGGAGAATTGCTTGACCTTGGAGTTTTGCCAGCAGGCGAAAAGATCTACCTGAGGACAGCCCCAATATTCTGTAAGGACTTGTAGGACATCCTTGCAACTGAGTCAGTCTGCCGTGATGTTCTCTTGACCTGGAATGTACACCCTCCCTTAGGCTTTAGGCTTGCGAGGTGACATTCAGCCAACTGAAACAGCAGAAGAGATTCCCTGAGCATCCGCGAGCTTCTTGTGCCGCCCTGATGATTGTTGTATGCCACTGATTTTAACTGGCGTGGAGGCTCCAACTTGTGACCTCGTGATATTGGTCCTCCGTCCTCCAATGAATGGAATTTCTCATCTGGTGAGAAATTAGGATATTTTGGTCCTGGTTATGTCTGGACTGGGACCACAGTCTGAGGAGGTTTGCCTGGATGAGTTGCATGAGAATTAGTGCCCAGGGGACTCTATTGGCTAGAGAAACCATAGTCCCCATGAGCTGCATGACGTCATGAGCTGGCAGCTGGTGGGCTGCCTGAAATCTCCTGATGAGCTTCTGCAGGTCCTCAAATTTTGTTTCCATGGGGAAACACCCTGTTCACTTCTGTCTTGAAATCTGCCCCAGATGGTTCAAGGTCAGTGCTGGAAATAAGGAGCGCTTCTTCTGGTTGTGACCAACTCGAGTGCCAAGAAGCACCGTACAACCTCGGCCACTGCTTGTACCGCCTGCCAAAATGCGGTGCTCTGATGAGAATAGTGTGCAGATAAGGGAAAAGCTGTAACCGTTGTCTCCGAAGTCGAGCTATGACCATCACTAGGGCCTTGGAGAAGACTTGTGGCAATGGAAGAGCCTTGAATGGGAAGAGATGTCCCCCCACTTTGAATATCAGAGATTGCCTGTTGGATGGGAATTGTGAAAACTGGCGTCCTGCAAGTCAATAGATGCCAAACAGTCGACTTGATGGAGCTCCCCGATGATGGATGGCAGGGTCTCCATATAAAGATCTGTTGCGCACAAAGCGGTTTTGAAATCTCAGGTCCCAAACTAGTCTGAATCTCCCTGTGCGTTAGGGAACAATGAAAAAAAAAAAAAAAGGCAAGAAGAGGCCCCAGCTGAATTCTGCGGCGGTGAACCCGCTTGATAGCCCCTGATGGTAGAGGGTTTGTAATTGCCTGGAACAGCGCACATTTTCTGCAGAGTTGCCCAAAATGGGCAATGGTACCACATGAGGTAATGGTGGCTCCGAGTCAAACTCGACTAGGTATCCCTTGCGCATGTCGTCTAAACCCATCTGTCTGTTGTAATTTGGACCCATTTCTCATGAAAACTGGAAAGCCTGCCCCAGTAGCGAGAATGGGGCCAGGATGTGCAGCACGAAAGGCTGAGCCTGGAGCCTGTCAGTGATGAGCCCTACTCAAGGATGGGTTCCGATGTGTTTCACTGATGTTGTAGCTCCCCTGGGCCTGTCTGCTGACACTTCCTCCTCCACCGAAGCTACGCTGGTTCCGGGAGGAGAACCCCGTTTGTTTGCCCGAGAAGTTCTGTTTTGCCCTTTGATGTAATTTTGGCATGAAAAATTCCGCCGGTGACCTGCTAATTCAAACTTTTCTCTGGTCTTAGACTGCAGCAAGTGTGCCATAGTGGTTTCCCCTGATTCTTTCATCGCTTCTTTGAAGGTGGAGCCGGACAGAAGATGATCTTAATGCTGCCAGGAGCCTGCTGACCAAGAATTATCACTGGTCTTTGTCTGCAGCCTGTGCTCCATAGTTTCCCCTGATTACACACAGCTTCTTTGAGAGTGGAGCCAAACAGTAGATAACTTTTGTAGGCGGCACTGACCAAGGGAATCTTGGAGAAGCATCTGCTTGCCAAGCGAGAAGCCTGAGGTTCTGCTGCGCAATTTGATAGAAAATGGTTCTAGCAGCACATCTGCTGACTAAACTGAGGCTAGCCCAAAATGCTGGAGCTGCTGCAGTGCTGCCTTGTTTCTCTCAGAATCTTCCGCCAGCTGGAAGCTAGAACCTTGGCCCATGAAAGAGGGGCTCTGGCTAAGAAAGGATTAGCTGTCATTACCTTGAGCTAAATTAATTTACTGAAGCTTGGAAGGCCTTCTTAAGATGCATCCACTTTCCTGACCACTAGGTCTCAGAGTGGCCGTTCCCTCTGCCAGACTAATGGTTTTCTTTGTCTAGGCAAGATGCACAGAGAGGTGCTCCTCCTCAGAGGACGGGAACTTGGATGCCTTTCGAGTCAACATCCTGTGGACCCTCCGCTCCAGGGGTTTGGAGGCTGCAATTCAGAGCATGGGGGCCCAGGGCAGATGCTCTGTTCAGTGATTATATTAGATCTGGGGCCAATGAGACGTGGCCAGTTTTTGGCCCTCCTGTGCAAACGTGTGCACCTCAGTCAGAGCAGTCTGCTGATCCAAACAAGCAGACGAGGAGGGACCCTCCACGGGGTCCTCTGCCCTAGAGGTCACTCCCTTCTCGCACCTCGAAAACACAGGCAGCCTGTAAAGGTGGCCCAAAAGGAGGAATTTTCATTTTCTTGGTATCTCTTGCCCTTGGGAGTCTTGTCCGCTGACACAGTATGACCTAATCTCAATGTCCCTGGGGAATGGGGTCTCCTCCCCCGTGAGCCTCGGGGAGCGATCCCCAGTGTGAAAGCCTGTAAAGGTGGCCAAATGAGGAACTTTGCAGCTTGATTCCAACGCCGTTGAGGATCACCACGCTCCTAAAAACTGGGACTTCTGTAAGCTGTTATGCCCCAGCACGATTCTTAAGAGTTGGAGGACTTCAGAGTTATCCTTTGGGGACCCCACCTCCACCACCCTGAGAGGCTTCCCGAGTTTATTGCTGTGCTTGGAAGAAATGCCACTTGCTAGCCCCTTAAATGCTGCTCACAACTGATCCTGTGAAATGTTACTGCTATGCAAGCCTTGGAAGAAGAGCTGATTGCTAGCCCCTCAATTGCTACGGGGGGGGGGGGGAAGAGGTATGGCGCTGTTGATGAGGACTGCTGTCAATGACTCCAAAAGCGCTAAGGAGCTGTTGGTGTCAAGTGGCTGAATGAATGCTAGAAAACTGCTAGTTACTGTCGTCAAGGGGAGTATTCTCCTTAATTCAGTATGCATATACAAACACACAAATGTACATTTTATATACACATAAATTATTTTATTTATTGAATTTTATTAACTCGGTAAGCCCACTGGGCCTAGAAGTCCCTTTTTCAGGGGCAACGGGGAGGGGGACAGATGGTAAAGCATCTGAAATGGAACCAGATTAAGCTGTTGGTGGTATTTTAGTGAATGGGAGAAATTTAGCCAGGACACCGGGGAAATTCCCCTACTCTTTTTCGATAAGTGCCATGGGATCTTTAGCATCCACCTGAACTACCACCAATCCAGGCAGATGGGACCTCGGTTTAACATACACACACACACACACACACACACACACATATACGTGTATTAATCTATATATCCCTGTTTGTGAGGCCATGACGTCGATGACTGCTTTTTAGAGCCGAGGGGAATTTCAAGGCGGGCTGTGCAGCAGCATGGCTGAGCCCCAAATCACAGGAAAAACTCTGCTAGGACTGTGGCCCAGTCTGTGCAGCGTGCAAGGCTGAGACTGAAACCAAACAGAAAAAGAGCTTCTGTAATCCTGCTCTTGTCCAACGTTGAGGCTAACAAAGCGAAAAAATAAAAATGAGACTTACAGTCTGATGTCTTCAGCCCTGCCATGACGAGACTTTTGGAAGGCAGGAAGTAAAACTGGTGTGCACAGGAAGTGGAGGGGAGGATATCCAGGCTGCAGAGTTTTGGTTCCTGCCTGCATGATAGCATCAGGAGGTATAGCCCATCAGTATGGAAGCCCAGAGACCAGCTTAAGAGACAGAATAAATAATTAGCAATCCGGAGTCCCAAAGTAGAGGATGCATAGACTCTCTTACCGCAAAGGTCGATCCTTCAAGATTCCCTGCCAGGAGAAGGGAGCTAAGGTGCCTGGGCAACCTGGACCCGTCGTGCGCCGCTCTAATGAACACAGTCGGTCTCAGGCTGGGCAGCACAATAGGGCAAGCTTTGGGGGGCATAATAGGGCTTACCTGCCCTCCAGGACATGGTCTGAACCATGTCAGAGCAGTGCCATGCTGCAGTGGTGGTGGCATTCCTCAGAGCCAGCAAAATGGAAGGAATGACTTAACGAGAAGATTCTGCGATCTACAAAAATGTCCACCAGTTCTCTTCTGGTGGCATCCTCTATCACTAGGCTAAGCTTTCAGGGCTACTGCATTTGTTGTTGGTTGACTGTTTCAGTTCTTACCTCATTTCTTTCATCCGTGGTTGTTCTTTAATTGGCAGTGGAAGTGCCCAACCACCCACCCCCATCCCCAACCACCCCATGCCACACTCTTTTTATAGAGTAACACAGTCGTGACATTTCCTGTAGCAAAGCAGGAAGGGGAGGATCAGAAGGGTATCCACACAGTGACCTCACAGGGGCACAATTAAACTTGTTATAAAAAATTATACAAAAACAAACTAAAACAAACAAAAGAAATATGAAAAACCAAATCTTTTCCTTTCATTTTCTTTCTAATTACTTTGACCAGGTAATAAACTTGGCAACTCAACTGGAATGAATATTATTAACTGCAGGTACTGCAGGACACTTTTCAAAAGGGCAGGTACACAAGATTTAGGACGCTGTCCTACAAGCTTGAACATCGGAGATCTAAGGGCTCAGCTCCGGGCACAGACTGCTACCTCAAATTGCATATTCAGGAGGAAATAATATTACAAGAACGGCCCACCATTTCCCCAACATCCAAGTGAAGCACCTCGATTGCAGAGGATATTTGGTCTAGGAGGTTGGCAGGTGGTTAGAAGGGGCAAATCGGGTGCCCCATCACTAAATGCTCACCAACGTATCACCTCCACAAACCATATAAAAACTACAAACAGGTATCTATCTCCGAAATCAAACAAAGGAACAGAGGACACTGCAGCACAGGAGCTAGCACTAAAAAAACTCAGCTAAAACGGGGACCACAACACAAAAAAGGCAAAAAGGAAATCCAAAAAACCTTATGATCATAGGAGACTTCATGATTCGGGGAGTTGATACCTACCTCCGGCCAGAGGTAAAGGTCAGATGTCTCCCAGGTACATTAGCGTGGAGAGACACTGACCGCATTGCTAAAATCGTGCAGGAAGCAGGAGAAAACATAGGCATCCTGGTACACATAAGGATTAACGATCTTGTCAGCCGGTCAGTTGCGGAGACCAAGGAACACTTGACCAGGCTGAGAGACAAGCTGTCACCCATTTTGTCCTGCATCTCCTTCTCTGAGATCCTACCAGTCTGGGAGAGGTGGGCAGATGGATGGAAGGTCAGAGAAGGGAAGATAGGGGAGCTACATATGTGGCTCAAGGGCTGGTGCCAGGAAAAAGGACACAAATTTGTAGGTAACTGACAACAGTTTTGTGAGTGAAAGTTCTTTAAATTCAATGGACTGCATCTGACTATGGAGGGAGTCAGTGCATTGGGGCAGAAGTTTGATGTCTTTGCAGAATATTTAAACTAGCAAATGGAGAGGCATGCAGCACCAGATAAACTGAATGGGAAGAACACCCCTCCCCCCTCAGTCAGTGATCAAATAGGAGTTCAGCATGTTTGTAGTTCATTTGCATCACCAGGCAAGGGAAAAAAGATCCGGCTCCACATATGATGCGCAGGGAAAACTCTAGACCTCAGCCAACAACTAACGCACCGAAATTTGGCCAATGGAAAATCATGTACACAAATGCCCACAGTCTGGGAAACATGATCCCAGACTTGGATACAACAATGACAGATGCTAAGCTAGAGATAGTAGCCATTAGCAAGACATGGTTCACCGGTAACCACACTTGGGAGACTTCAGTATTCAGCTACATACTGTTCAGAAGAGACAGAGGTGCAAAAGAGGGTGGGGGGTGGGGAGGCCCTTTATGTCAATGAAACAAATCAAAGCTACAGAAATTTAGAATACACATAAGGAGCCAGAAGAACTGTGGGTCACCGTGGAAACGGGACAGCCATACGAACTGGGGTTGCCTACAGGCCTCCAGACCAGGGGGGGGGGGGGGAGACAGAGACACATTACTGTTAGAAGATACACAAAACGTGATAGCTAAAGGGGAGGTTCTGATAATGGGAGACTTCAACATGCCAGATACAAATTGGCCAATACCAGCAGGCACATCCGCCAGAACTAGACACATATTGCATTCCCTGCAGAGGACGGGCCTCAAACAACTTGTACAAGAACCCACAACAGACATGGCTATCCTGGATCTAGTACTGACTAACAGAAAAAAGGTCACAGATCTCCAGGTAGGAGGTCACCTGGGGGCCAGTGACCATCACATGTTATAGTTCTATTTGGCCACTAGAACTAAACCATCCCATTCCAAGGCAAACATATGGGACTATTGAGGAGCTGACTTTGATAAGATGGCCAACAGAGTTAAGCTAGCCCTGGCAAGAAGAAATGCAGGTGAGGGGGTACAGGCAAAGTAAGCAAGCATTAAGAATGCAATACTTGAAGCAACATCCCATTGTGTTAGTGAGAAAAGCAAGCGCAAAAGGAGGAGAAAACCACTTTGGGTCTCAAAAACAGTGGCAGAAAAGATCAGAGCCAAAAGGTTTGCCTTCAGGAAATACAAGGGAACGCAGCAGGACGAAGAAAGGGAGGCATACCAAACTTCCCTAAAGGAAGCAGGGAAGGCAGTAAGGCAGGCAAAGACCCAAACCGAGGAAACACTAGCACAAACAGAAAAAAAAGGGAACAAGACTTTCTATAGATACATTAATGAAAGGAGAAAGTCCAGAGAGGGTATTGATAAGATTGAAGGGAATAAGGGGAAGTGTGTGGAGGAGGACCAAGGGAAAGTATCTATCCTAAATAGATACATCTGCTCAGTATTTACCAGGAAGAAGGTAGGGCAGGGCCCACAGTGCACTGTGGACACGGTGGGAGGGAGGTATGCACAAGTCCCTTTACAAAAGAAAGGGTCCCAACAAGAGCTCTCTAAGCTCAGGGTGCACAAGGCAATAGGACCTGATGGCATACATCCCAGGGTACTAAAGGAGCTAAAGATGGAATTAGCAGAACTGTTTAGGTGAGTCTCTCGGAGCACAGGAGAGGTCCCAGAAGACTGGAAAAGAGCTCAAGCGATCCTGCTCCACAAGAGTGGCAGCAGGGAGGAGGCAGAGAACTACAGACCAGTCAGTCTTACCTCAGTAGTGGGCAAGATTAAGGAGGCACTCCTTAAGGAAACAGTAGTGCAACAGCTGGAATCCATAGGAGTACAGAATCCAAGAGTGCATGGGTTTACAACAGGAAGGTCCTGCCAAACTAATCTCGTGGATTTCTTTGACTGGGTAACCAGAGTGGTGGACCAAGGGGGTGCAGTTGATGTTGCCTACCTTGACTTTAGCAAAGCTTTCAATACTGTTCCACAAAGAAGATTAATAAGCTGGGTAGGCTCGGGGTGGGTCAGAGGTTGGTCAACTGGGTGGCAAACTGGTTGCCAGGAAGAAAACAGAGTGTGGTGCTAAATGGAATATAGTCAGAAGAGATGCAAATCAGAAGTGGGGAACCTCAGGGATCAGTCCTGGGGCCAGTCCTCTTCAATATTTTCCATCAGTGACATTGCAGATGGACTGGAGAGTAAGGTTTGTCTGTTTTCAGATGACACCAAGATCTGCAACAGAGATGGTCCAGATGGGGTGGGCCGAATGAGAAAAGATCTGGATAAACTGGCAAAATGATGGGAAGAGTGGCAACTGGGGTTTAACGCAAAGAAGCGCAAGATCATGCACATAGGGAAGAGAAACTCTGAAGCTACCTATAGGTTGGGAGGGGAGTTGCTGGCAATCACAAGGGAAGAAAGAGACTTGGATATCGGTATAACACCACCACCAATGACCTGAAATCATCCAAGCAGACCCTAAAGCAGTAGGTAAGGCTAGAGGGATGCTGGGGTGTATTAGTAAGGGTATCACAAGTTGTGAGAGGGAGGTAAGAATTCCTCTTTACAAGACACTGGTTAGGCCCTATCTGGAGTACTGTGTGCAGTACTGGAGGCCACATCTGCACAAGGACATTAACAAAATGGAGGCAGTCCAGAGAAGGGCAACCAAAATGGTGCAGGGACTGCATCAGAAAACATACGAGGACAGGTTAACAGTGTTCAATATGTATACCCTAGAGCAAAGAGGAGAGAGGGGTGATATGATCGAAACATTCAAACACTTTAAAGGGCATTAACAAGGTGAAAGAGTCTAAAATGTTTCAATATAAGCAAAATAGCAGGACAAGAGGACACAGCATGAGATTAGAGGGAGGCTGATTAAGGGGTAATGTAAGGAAGTTCTTTTTCACAGACAGGGTGGTGGATGCATGGAAAGGCCTACCTCAGTAAGTGGTAGATATGAACACAGTGCAGGGCTTCAAACAGGCATTGGATAGGCATTAAGGGAGCAATACAGAGGAGTATAAATAGGCCATTGACAGAGCAATGGCCTAAGGCACATTCATAAAATAGAAAAAATGGGCAGACTGGATGGGCCTTGTGGTCCTCATCTGCCGTCACCTTCTGTGTTTCTATGTTTCTTCTGTGTGGAAGCCCACAGCTGTAGACAGCTGCTTCATAATACTGAAAAATAATAGGGTCTTCAGGAGAGGACCTGGGAGTATGCATAACAGAGTCCTCTCTCACTGAAGAAGCTGTGGACCTGTCTGAGGAAAGAGGTTCTTCCTCCTCCTCTTCTTTCTCAAGGAGGATATGGTCAGGATGGTACTCCTTTTCGACGTCAACCCTTCCAACTTAGGGTCCGAATGAGGGACCAACGACCCCCTGAGGGGTGCAGGCCAATAAGGCTAAAGTGACATCAAAGACTATGGAGCAACCGACGGCGCTGGGGACACTGGTCTGTGTGCACCTAACTGGTTTACCAAATCCATGGTCAAATGAGTCAGAATAGTGTTAAGGTCCACAGCAGGTAAGGGCTGTGTCGATGGCAGAGGGGTCGTCAGAACAGGGCACGATGAACCATCCACTGTGTCTTGAGATCCTAAAGGCTCCAGCATCTGGGGACTTCTGGAAGCTTCAGGCCTTTGTGGAGAGGCTGGTGTTGATGACCCAAGGGTCGATGACTGGCCTCCCTGAGAAGCAGGAGGAGGCTCCATCAGGTAGGGGCCTGGTAGGAGCAGAGGCCGAGTACCCCTGGATGAAGACAAAGAAGCAGTCAGGTAATGGGAGCGCAACAGGCGAGGGAGTGGTCCCAGTAGAGGTCTTTCTTATGACTTTCCCTAAGGACTTGTCTCAGGCCTTCGAAACCTGACAGCTCGACGAATCCACCAGTGACTGATAAGGAGGGATCCCGGAGGACCCATGCACAGAACTTGCTACCTGTTGTTCCATGAGAAATTTCTTCAAAGCCTTTTTGCATCACCTGAGAGCTGTGAGTTTACCTTTTTGGCAGAGCTCACAGCCTAAAACGTCGTGATCAGACCCAAGACAGCAGACACGAGGTTGTGGTTGTCTGAAGAAGAAATCTTTTTTTCTGCAGCGGCAGCGATGGAACAGAGATGTGGCAGGAGTGACTAGACATAAACAAGGTAAAAAAAAAAAATTCTAGATACGGCACACTGATGAGTCCAAATGAGGACGACACATGTGTCTGCTGTTCTCAGCCTTTGCTGACTGTATTGTGAGGCCTTCCACCACCATGCAATTCTGCTTAAAGTTGAGCCAGTCCAAATTAATTCAGGGGCATTTGCATGAGCTTCCCATGATGCTTTGCATTATTAGGGTATGTGCAATTTGTGGTTTCTTTAAAATTTAGCTGTATGTCCAATATCCTCTGGGATAATCCTTGCCCCAGTGCATTTGCTCTGGGGTTCTTTTGTTGTTTCTTTCTTAAAAGAGATTCCTAAACTAAATTAAAGAAAAGCATAGGCAAAAATGGGGCAAACTGTGACAGAGCTTCCGAAGAGCCCCAATGCAATCTGAGGCAACCGACGGAAAGAACTAAGGGGGAGCGGGCCCACTCATGCCTATACAGGGTTGATGACATTAGCGTGGGCGGCCCCAGTTGCATGGCTGGAAAACCTTCCATGTGGATCCTGCTTCACTGACAGTGAAGTTCCTATGGTGCGACCCGATAGCCGAGATACCCCTGAAGAAGATCTTCCTTAACAGCAGACTGGGTCCTTGAGACTTCCACCTTGCCTAAATGATTTATGATGGGACTTCCACTAGCTACCTAGTCTAGAAGCAATGTCACATGACTACCATGGAACTGTAACTACCTCAACTCTGTCACGCAATCAGAACCTTCTCAAGCACTTGAGAAGCATGACAGACCTTCCTAAGCAGCACCGGTTAGGTCTTGAGGATTTCTAATGCTGGTTTGTTAAGGCAGTACATGGGTCCAGGGTGCCACTTATAATGAGGCGAATCAAGGGTCAGCACCAGCATTTGCGTGTGTCGGGACTCTGCTACTTTTCCTGTGTGGCACATTGCTCCACAATGGCCCTTTCCAGCATGCTCACACTGTCTTGTTAGGAGGGAGCACTGGATATATAAGTGTTGAGTTTTAGCAGCAGAGAAACCTGATTCACTGTGGAGGGGTTGGACCAGTCCCTAATCCTTCAGGTTGCTTCCTGTGCAGAATAACACAGCCACCATCAGTGCTCCAGATAAAGTACCAGTCAATTTTACTCACCAACTATAAAGGAAATACTTAAAAAAAAAAAAAAGTTCTAAGGAGTATGACTACTCATCCCCACACCTGAAAATGACCTGTACCGAGGCAAAAGAGCACTTCACAACATTATTGCTTCAAAAGGAATATTTCTCTCCAGATTTGAAGCATTTTTACTCACCAAAATTTCATTTTACTCACCTAATTTATTAAATTGGAGCCAATTACTCTTGCCAGCCAACATTATCTGGAGCATGGCAGGGCCAAATTGAGGCAACCTGGGGCCCCCTCTTAACGCAAACCATGCCCCTTCAGCAACTGTCCCACTTAGCCGTGATCACACTTTTTGACTATTTCATTTCAGTTACTGAAACCTGAAAAAAAAATTTCTAACTGACCCTAAAAAGCGGCATAAAACAAATAATCTATCTAAAATGCTTCAGAGTTAATGAAACTAATAACATCAGTATGGAAAAACAACAATAGTCTGAGTATTGATCATTTAGGAAAAATAATTACTAATTAGCCTGGTAAAAATACTTTCTGGGATGTGAAATGTCATGATTTGCACTTCTCCATAGCCCCCCCCCCACACACACACACACACACACACACACGTGTGCTCTCAGTCTGGGTATTATTTTGTTCTGTCAAGTAATATGAACCAGGACGTGGAAGTTTTGTTGAGTAGGGTAGGGACCCATCTCTTAAAAAAAAAAAAAAAAAAAAAAAAAGCTAGGTTCTGGCTAGTGTAGGAATTAAACTGGTGGTTTACTGGAGGAGTCAATAACTTTAGAGATTATATTGCAGAGCAAGTGATTGTTGGAAGAAATCATTCCAAGGATCAAACATTTCTGTTATTGATAAGTAAGCTAGAATCAATAAATGGCAAGACTTACTGATGGAACTCTGGAAATACATTCATTTGTTCACCCAAAAACAGAGCTATATCAAGGTCAAAACTTCGATATGCGCGAGATAAAGGAACTAGGAGGGGAAAAAGTATGATTTTTATTTGCATCATTGAAACACATTGTAGATTTCTTAATTTTAGGAGCGAGATTAAATATAAAGCATGCACACTGAATTACACTGTTCATCTTTTATATTTAGACCCGATTCTAAGTGAGGATTCTAAATGGGGTTGGGAGACAAAGCAAAAGAAATGTGTGTGTTCACACTTTAAAGGTCAGCCTGGCCAGGGCCCCCTGAAGCTATCTGCTGCATTTAACAGCTAATCAAGGAGATGAAAGTCATGTCAAAGCTCAGCCCTTGCTTTGCTCAGCTTATTCAGTGGCCGAGTCCTTTACAAACGCAGCTCAAGCAGAAACAAAAGGATATACAGTAAACATATATTAGGGATTGTTCAGGGCCCCACGGCAGGCAGGGGGCCCTAAGCCTGTGCCTATGTTGCCTGTGCCTTTCTGGCCCACCTTAAATTACAGCATCAGAAGAGTGCTACCAGATGCATTTCTTTTATTTAGCGCCAGCAAATGACGCCAAATCACACACACACAAAAAAAAAAAAAAATTTACCAACTTAAAAAATATATTTTATCTATCAATACTTCTGTATATTTAAAAATTGTGCCAGTAAATAAGCACTGAAAACTTTTTCAGGTGCATCAGAAAAATGGGAATTTGAGACACCAGGGAACATCATTAAAGTGTTTTGGTGCTGGGTGCCGGAATCTGCTTCAAAGGCGGAACTTGTGGTAAAAACTGCACAGAAAGAAAAACCGAGACCAATAGTGCGAGACCAAAAGTAAAATTGTCCCTTACAAGGAAAAAAATCATTTCTGAAAGCACGGGTGGGATGAAACCAAAAAGAACCCTGCAAAACAATGTTTAGCCTGTAGTGGGAAGGAACTTAGCTGCACTGGCGAAGAGGAAAATGAGGGAAAAAAAAGGTCCTGGGGGTGGAGGTAAGGTTTAAGTGCCCTGCAATTATTTGCAGAGAAAAAGTTTAAAAATAAATTTTGCACTTGCAAGATTTTTTGTGCGTGTGTGTGTGTGTGTGTGTGATCAGAGGTTCTTGTGCCTCATGAATGCCTAATATATATATCATTAATTCCAGAGTCTTTCTTCTGGCCAACTCTGTCCCCTTGCAGCCCTGCCAAACAAAATAAGTATTTTAGTGCCTTTAGCAACCCCTGACTGTGCATGTTAATAACTGCTTGGGCATGGGGTTCTGTAATATGCAGACTGTCACCCTGCATGTAAGACTTGCAAGCTACATTCGTTAAGTGACTTTTCTTATCTGGGTGGCCACTGAGTCCCTGTCCACACCGACGCTCGTATACCATTACCGGTGGGTAAAAAGGTTTACCAGGTGGTCTTGAGACTGGTTACAGTGACATTTTGAATGTTAAACCGGTTCCCCTACCTATGCGGACAGGCGGCGTAAACGTTACCCATTGTGGAGTATTGGACACTGTGCGCTGCACCGTGGGCTCGCCAACACTGCGATGCAGGAACTGGTTCAGTACACCTCTCTGATAGATAGCCAGTACAGATAGGCGGCGAACAATTTCAAATCCAGATTGAGGCAAGTGCGACGGATTGTAACGGTAAGCCTTAAAACGGTTTTGAAAATATTATGGCCGCAGAGGCAGCAGTGTGGACAGGGCCTGAGACACAAGAGTCGCTTTTTCAGGGGCAACCCGAGATCGGAACAATCAAGCTTACAAAGTCAAGATACACAATTAGAAAAGAAATACATTTAGCAAAACTTAGAATAACAGTAGATGACCCAAGTATAATGACAAACTTTATTTAGACAAGGGCAGGCAAACATTAGAATCGGATATCTACATAACTCAGGCTGTGGAAACAGAGGCAGTCATAACAGCGTTAACAGTCAAGTCACCAAACACAGTAGCATAGGCTGTGCTCCAGCAGGACAACTTTGAGCCCTTTCTTAAATCCACCAAGTGGATAACAATCCTGTAGGGTTGATCGTAGGGAGTTCCAGAGGTAAGGAGCTAAAGTTGCCAAGGACCTCTTGCTCACGCAGGATTTCAATATGGGTACCTCTAATAGAGTACTGCAGGAATGCAAAGTCCTCTTCGAGGATTTAATTGTCAGGATGTCACATAGGATAGGGGGAAGCGAGGGACCCCTGACAAACAAAGGCCAAGCAAAGGAGAGGGTACTCTAAGAAATTCAGAGAGTGAAATACATCAATTAACAGAAGCACTCTTGATTGGGGGGGGGGAGGGTCAATCCCAGTCCTTTCACAGAAGAAAGGGTTCTGCAAGAACTCCTAAAACTGAAGGTGGACAAAGCAATGGGTCCTGATGGAATTCACCCCAGAATTCTAAAAGAATTAAGGGAGGAACTAGTGAAACCACTGGCTACTCTTTTTAATAAATCATGGGAGGATGGTGTGGTACCCGAGGACTGGAGGAAGGCAGATGTGATTCCCCTTCACAAAAGTGGGACCAAGACAGAGGCAGGAAACTACAGACCTGTCAGTCTGACCTCTGTGGTAGGGAAAGTGATGGAGTCACTTCTGAAGGAAAGAATAGTTGAGAACCTAGAGGCCAGTGGAGCACAGGACCCAAGGCAGCATGGGTTCACAGCGGAAGGTCATGTCAGACTCAATCTAATAGATTTCTTTGACTGGGTGACCAAAGTAGAAGACCAGGGAGGGGCTGTGGACAAGGTCACCTAGATTTTAGCAAGGCTTTGACACAGTCCCGATACAAAAGATTAATAGTCAAATTAACCAGCCTGGGAGTGGGACCCAGGGTGGTAGCTCGGGTAAACACTGGCTGCACAACAGGACACAGAAGGTAATTGTAAATGGAGTCCACTTTGAAGAAAGGAGTTACTAGTGGGCAAATCGCAGGGTTCAGTATTGGGTCCAGTCCTTTTAATGTCTTCATCAGTGACATTGCAGAGGGACTGAAGGAAAGTATGCCTTTTGCAGATGACACAAAGATCTGCAACAGGGTTGATACACAAGGAGGTGTGGAAAGGATGAAAAGGGACTTGGCAAGGTTGGAGGAATGGTCAGAAGTATGGCAGTTAGGATTCAATGCAAAGAAGTGCAAATAATGCACCTGGGAAACAAGAACCCAGGGAAGAATACACAATGGGTGGGAGGTAGTAACAACAACAAAAAAGGAAAGGGACCTGGGGGTAATCATATCAGATGATCTTAAGGTTAGCAAGCAATGTGAGAAGGCAGTACGGAGGGCTGGGGGTATACTGGGATGTATAGAGAGAGGCATCATCAGCAGAAAACTGGAAGTTATCCCTCTGTACAGACAGTTGGTGAGACCCCATCTGGAGTACTGTGTCCAGTTCTGGAGACCCCATCTCCGCAAGGACATAGACAGGATACAGGCAGTCCAGAGGAGGGCAACTAAAATGGTGCAGGGTCCGCAAGAGAAGCTGTATGAGGAGAGACTAAAGGAGTTTAATATGTATACCCTTGAGGAAAGAAGGGAGAAGGGGAACATGATAGAAACTTTTAAGTACCTCAGTGGAATCAACAAAGTCCAAGAGGGTAGCATCTTTCAGAAAGAGAGACTTGCAAGAACAAGGGAACACAATTTAAAGATAGAAGGAGGGCGGTTCAGGGGCAATGTGAGGAAGTATTATTTCACAGAGAGGGTGGTGGATGCATGGAACAGCCTTCCTGAGGAGGTTGTGGGGTCTAAAACTGTGGGAGAATTCAAGAATGCATGGGATAGACATAAGGCAATTCTTGTGGGGGGTAGGAAGAAATAGGCTGTTGGTTAACTAGGATCTGCGGCCTATCCTGTAGGCAGGGAAATGGGCAGACCAGATGGGCCTAGCGGTCCTTATCTGCCGTCAAAGTCTATGTTTCTATGGTGCTCCAGAGGCAAAACATTCAATTTTATTGCAGAGAACTCAAAGCTGGTTAAACTCAGGAGCACCTCAAGAACTGTAAGACGGGAGCGTCGTATAGCAGGAGGGGGAAGAAAGGTACTGTTTGCAATGACTATTCGGAAGTCCCTAGTTAGGAAATTGCCAAGGTGGTACAGCAGACCAGTGTTTTGATAGAGGGTCTTAGTGACATAATCAGCATGGGTTCTAAAGGACAGTTTGTGGTCCAGGAAATCCTCAAGGTATCTGGCGGACTCCACCACTTCTACGAGAGCTCTGGAAGAAGTAGACAGAGGAGTAGGTGCTGTCCGGTTGAACCCAGATTTCTAGGGCCACACAAGATTGCCTTGGTCTTTTTTGCACTGAGGACCAGTTTACTGGCCGCAAACCAGTTTTCCAGTTCCAGAAGTTCTCTGGCAGAATGCGCACTGACACAATTGGGATCATCAGAACATCTATATAGGACAGCATCATCAGCATGATGGATAAGGTTAGCCCCCCAGTGACAAATGGTGAAAATAGTAAAGGGCCCAATATAGAGCCCAATGGGACACCACCAGTAATTGCCCCCCCATGGAAAGTGAGCCCTTCCTCCTTGCCAACTGAGACCTACCAGTCAGGTAATGGGAGAACCACTGAAGGACAGTTCATCAAGACCAAACAACTTGTTTTGTTAGAGGTCTATGGTTAACCAAGTCAAAAACTTCTGTAAGGTCTATGAAGACTGCACCAAGTAGAAGCCTTTTATCCATGACATCCAGGTTGTCCAACGCCAGCTTAAAGGGAAATTGTCAGTATTCCCTGGCAAAAACATGCCACTTATGGTTCTCAATTAGGTAAATCGCACTGGCAGTAATTTTTTTTTAATTGCAATATATCTGGTTGATCCTGCAATGCTCCCTCCATCCTCCATTACTCCATTTCTCCTGTGGTAAGCCCTTTAATAACACGACTGACGGGCTAAGCCACAGGGGACTCCTACATGACAGTACAGCTGTTAGAAAATAGTAAAAGATATACAGCACATGTTTGCTTCTTCTAGCTTTGGTAACGACTCCACCAAGCGCTTTCCTCGGCCGATCAGTACTGGAGCTAGAAACACAAACAAGAACTGTAACAGCGCTTCCACTGTCACACAGGAGTCCCGATACAGCTTAGCCTGCCAGTCATGTCATCAAAGGCTTACCGCGGGCGGGGGACTGCAATTGTAATGCACCTGAAAACAAAACAACCAAAAAAACAGGAAGAGTACACAATTTGGGGTACTAAACAAAAATGGAAAGGAACCTGGGGGTAGTCTTATTAGATAACCTAAAGATAGGCAAGCAATACAAGAAGGCAGTAAGGAGGGCTGGGGGGGGAGAGAGATACTGGGATGCATATGGAGAAGCACCACCAGTAGAAAACAGGAAGTTGTTATCCCTCTGTACAGACAGTTGGTGAGACCCCATTTGGAGTACTGCGTGCAGTTCTGGAGACCCTACCTCTGCAAGGACATACACAGGATGGAGGCAATCCAGAGGAGGGCAACTAAAATGGTGCAGGGTCCGCACCAGAAGCCATAAGAAGAGAGACTCAAGAAGTTTTAAGACCTGCAAGTCTAGTTCCCTTAATCCGAGGTGGCCCTGCCTATGCTCTACCTTTTACCTATTCTGGCTGTCTACTCTTTCACCCCAATTTCTACCCTATTCCTTAATACCGCCTTTTTTTTTTTTTTTCCATTTAGATACGAGCTCTTACTTAGCGGAGACTATATGTGATGTTTGTCTCTTCTCATTCCAGTAAAGCTTATCATTATGTACCTTTGCACGTTAATTATGTTGACCGGTATGTATAGGCCCATATTGACCGGCACCTTCACCATTTTTATTTTGCACAGTTATCCACCATAATTGTAATCTTATGAAGTGTACTGTATTGTATTAATGCCCAGGTCCACCTTGAAAATGAGCTTGCTCAATGGTGTTTATGCCTGGTTAGATAAAGCGATTGACTGATATGTACTGGCAGTGTAGCCTAGAGGTTAGAGGAACGAGGTGTGAACAAGCTTAGTACATCCAGCAGACCAGCCCCGAGTTTGATTCTCACAACCTCCACTTGCATACTGCGCGACTCTGAGCAAGTCATTTTTTATTAAACAGGTGCGACCTGGGAGTGCAGGGAAGTTAAGTAACTTGCTCAGGGTCACACAGTATGCAAGTGGAAGCTGTGGGATTCATACCCAGGTCTGGTCTGCTGGATGTCATAAGATTTGCAGCTCAGAGCCTTAAACCACTGCACTATACTGCTTCCTTAAGGCATACTGCCTCCACTGCACTTAACCGCCCAGTTCTCCCAGGTCGCCCTTGAAAACTGGCACTTATGCCTAGTGGGTCTTACTCGGTTACCAAAGACCAAAATAAATAAAATGTATACCCTTGAGGAACAGGGGAACATGACAGAAACTTTCAAGTACCTCAAGGGAATCAACAAAGTCCAAGAGGGTAGAATCTTTCAGAAAAAGAGACATGGAACAACAAAGGGGCACAATTTGAAGGTGGGGGGGCGGGAATGGCTTAGGGGCAACTTGACGTATTTTTTCATGGAGAGGGTGGACGACGCATGGAACGGCCTTCCTGAGGGGGGTCATGGGGTCAAAAACAGCGGGGGAATTCAAGAATGCACGGGACAAGCATAAGGCAATTCGGGGGGGGGGAGGAAGCAGTCTGCTGGTTAACTAGGATCTCCAGCTTATCCAACAGGTAGGGAAATGGGCAAACTACGTGGGCCAAGCAGTCCTTATCTGCCATCAAAGTCTATGTTTCTAATGGCAGGCGGAGCGTCGCATGATCAGATACATTACAAATAACAGCTCTGTAACTTTAAAAAAAAATAAAAAAATTCTGCCAGTGCAATTTACCTAATCAGGACCCACAAGTCCAGTGTTTTTGCCAGGGGGGAAATGCTGACCATTCCCCTTTAACAAGGGCAGTGTTAGTCCCAAGGTGTCTCCCAAAGCCGTACTGCCTCATGAATAAGTGGCAATACGTAAAACAAAGTGGCACAAACAAAAAATATTTGGGTGCAAATGACAGTACAAAAAAAATCAAAACGCAGCATCAGTCCTGGTTGTCTATTCCATCCAAGCTGCCCACAGTCTTCTCTACGTTTGCCTGCACTGTAGCTGTCCAGGTCCTGAGTCTGCCCTGTGCCTATCAGCACGTCAGTTGTCCAGGCCCAGAGTCTGCTCTACGTTTGTCTGCACCACAGCTGTTCATCTGAGCCATAGCTAAGAAAAGTGTGACCAAACTCGGGAAAAATGATCCACAGCAACTCCCTGAGAGGAGAAAAACTTGCAGATTCCTATGCAGCAGCAAGACAACACCGAACTATTTCAAGCGCTAGGGCTAGCTCTGCCACTCCCCACTGGAACCAAAAAACAACATTTTTCTTAAATGGCAATTTTTAAAAGTAACTAGCATATATCAAATGTTGATTAAAATAAGTCTACCATTTGGCACAAAAGAAAAACCTTTGTCAAAGATACTGGCGCAGAAAAATAAAAAGCTAGACCTAGTCCCGCATGTGTTGTCTGGAACTGTGGAAAAAGTAAGGCAAAAACAGTGGCGGTGTGGATCAGGAAAGGTGGCTGAAGAGAAAGCAAACTCAATGGGACAAGCTATTGAATCTCCCATTACCCATCTAGAGGGGGAGGTGCAGAGAGCCATGCAACCTGTGTCAGCACTGGCGTAAAGATGTGATGCCTTTGTGCACGTGCACCCCCTACCATGCCACAGTGTACGCAGACTTCCTGGCTGAATCAGTGCTTTTGGTGTCATCTAACATATTTATTTTTTATTTAGAAATTGGTAAACAGAAGAGGCACAATGAGCCAAGGCTTGTTCCCAGGTGCAACCGAACAAATTGGTAATGTAAGTATTAAACAATACTGAACTTGACCAACAAAGATATGATCACAATTTACATCCGAAGCAGTGCAATAAAAAAAATACAAGGTGGCAGTAGCAAGGGAAAATACATCAATGTTAAGACAGAGACGTAGATACCTCACGCCGTTGTGATGACTTTAAAAATATATATATATTTTTTTTTTATTTACATTCAGACAATTTAGCTTACATTTAATTTTTTTTTTCTAAAATTCTCACCCTTCTTTATTAAGAAGGGCATCGGCAAGTAAACAGGATCACTGCCCTTGCCTACCCTGGACACCACAGTTCTATATATCACATCACAATCTGTTGCTGCGGAGATAAATTATGATACCAAACATGGGATTATGTCGTCAGATATAAGCAAACAGAAAGAACACAAAGTAATTCTCTTTCATATAACTGTCCTCAGTAATGAAGTAAAAAAGATCATACTTATACAAAATAAATGAGTAAACTGAAATGTGTCTAAAACTCACATTTATTTCCAAATTTTTCAAATGGTGTCAGGGGCTCTTTAAGTTGCAGGATAACGGTGTTCACTTCCACTCCCCACCACAGGCAGCAAGTGTGGCCAGACAACTAAATAGGCTCCTGTTTGACTGAAGGAATCAGAGCTGATAATGTATTTCTATGTCACTGTTGCTTAGCCATATGGACACACCACCATCCAACGCTCCTGCCCTGCACACCAGGCACCCCATCCCACCTCATAATGACATGGTTCCCCCCCCCCCACCTTGACACATCCCTGACCCCCCAGCATCCCACCCCTGCCAACACCTCCACTCCCTCCGCCACCCCAGGTCTGGCCTGGACCCTACTCTACCCTGCCATCCCCTCCCCTCCCTACGTGAGTTATCAATCCCCTGCACACTCATTGTACAGTCCTCAACCGAGCACTGAACCAAGGGTCACCACTGCCACCGACCCCTAACCAGAATAATCACACTGTTATTATCTGGAAATGTACACCCTAACCCAGGTCCCAAGGCTCCCAGCCTTCCCAACCGACCTCCATTTTGCATCTTTAAACATTTGCAGCCTCCTTAAGAAATCCAAAGCCTTCCAGTGCTGGGTCGTCCAACATCAACCTGACATAACTGCACTGGTAGAGATCTGCCTTCCCAAATCCACCCCTGACCCCACAGTCACCCTCCCTGGATATTCCCTCTACAGTGAAGACCGAGTAGGCAAACGCGGTGGTGGCTGCGCACTACTCATACAGAACTCCCTTGTAGGTCAGGCACTCCCTGCCCCCAAACTTGACTATGGTGCCCAAGCTCTCACTTTAAAAATCACGCCAAAAGCCCTCTCTTCCTCTTGGTCTCCTATGTACCCCCAAGGAACCAAAACCAAGTGGTCCAGTGCCTCATGGACCACCTCACATCCATCCCGCACAAAGCTGAGCAAGTCATCCTAGGTGACCTCAATGTTAACTGGCTTGCCCCCACTGCTGTCCATATAAAGGACTCTTCTACTGCACCGGACGTGTCCCAGTTAGTCACCCAGCCCACCAGACTCAACTGCTCTAATGGCACCAGCACCCTCCCAGATGTGATAATATCTAACCGCCCCCACAAAATCCAGGATGTCACTGTCCTCCCTGATTCTCTCTCAGTGATCACTCCCCTGTCCTCCGACTCTGGTCATCCTCCTTCCTGAAGCTAGTGCCTCAGGTCACTTTGCGTTGGCTAGACTAGTATCCCATCTAACGCGCTCATGATATTCACTTTGCTCTTGACTACTTCACTAACGCCTTCTGTAAGGTGTGTGACCTTTTCGCCCCCTCACCAGAATTCGCTCCAAAAAACGTAATGTCCCATGCATCACCCCACCCCTCCTCTAGAGACTCAAAAACAGAAATAATCTCTGACATTGCTGTAGAAACCGGAAAGGTATCTGACCAACAAACCTACAATGCTGAACACAATAAGTGCACCTGGGCCATTAGACAGGCTAAGACTGAGCACTACCAGTCCACCCTCTCCTCCACCTAGGGCTCAACCCGGACCTTCTGGGAAAACATTAAGGAACTAAATGGGAAGTCCTGCTCCCCCCACCATCCCAGCTCTCCATCGATAGCACCCCTACCACAGACCCACTCCTTATAGCCAACTGCCTTAACACCGCCTTCTCCAACCTAAGTTTGGTCCTCCCTAGCAGCTTCTTCGACCCAATCCTAGCCTCCCTCCCTCCAGACCTGCATCACCCACCGCTCTACCTGCACACCCTATCCCCTCAAGAAGCCAGGTCATACCTGCTCAAAGCCCTTGGCAGCAACAGCCCCAGCAGTGACCCACTTGACTCCAGGATCCTCCATATGGTCTTGGATGAAGTCCTGTAACCCCCCCCCCCCCGACTGATCTTCTAAACCAGTCCCTATGCTTGGGTCAGTTCCCAAGTGCCTGGAAAACTGCTGAGATCACACCCATTCATAAGAGTGGGGACTGGTCCACCCCAAATAACTACCGGCCCATCTTCATCCTTCCCCCCTCTAAAGCCCTTGGAAAAGTAGTATATATATCCAGCTCTCTGAATACCTAGCCAAACACAACATAATGTGCCCAGAGCAGCATGGATTCCGCCCAGGATACAGTACAACCATGGCTCTCCTGGAATTCTCCCAACATCTGCACACTGCTCTCGACTCAGGCAGCCTTGCAGAGGCAGTGTTCATCGACCTCTCTAAAGCCTTTGACACTGTCTGTCACCCCCTCCTGCTCGACTCCCTTCACCAACTTGGCTTCTCCGATGGTCCCACTGCCTGGTTCTCTAGCTACCTCTCCGCTAGATACCAGCGTGTTAAGACCAGCGGCTCCCTCTCCAGCACTCTCCCAGTCTGCCCCGGGGTCCCTCAGGGCTCTATCCTGGGGCCAGTACTTTTCACTCTATACCTTAGCACCCTTCCCAACTCATGCACCAGTAAAATGCTCCTCTACGCCGATGATGCGGTCCTCTTTGCCTCACACCCCAATCCCTCCTCCCTCCAATCATACCTCCAGCAAGCGTACACCCAAGCCGAAAAGTGGTTCGGCGACCGCAGACTGGTCATTAACCAAAAAGAAAACCAAGTCTATTCTCTTCTCCCACAACCAAAACAAAGCGAAAAATAGCCCCAATCCCCCGATTACTCCCGGCACTCTGCACCCCCTTGAGCAAGTGACCTCATACAAATACCAGGGCATCACACTCGATACGACCCTCTCCTTCCACACCCACATTAATGCATTGTCAGTCACCATCAAGTCTCGGATTGGCCTGATATATCGACCAGGGGTCAAAATTAACATACTCAGCCTGTTTCCTGTGCAAGTGGAAACAGGCTGGGTGCATGTAGTTTTTACTCCCACATGCACTGTAGTGCGGGTAGCCAATTTCCATTCTGTAAGGCTGCAATTACCAAAAGCCGCCACAAGGGGCGCAGCGCCAGAGTGATATGCTTTTTTTTTTTTAGGGGCTGATGCTAAAATTGTGTACAGAGCGCACGCCGCCGTAAGGAATCATTCAGGAGTGAGCGGGAGCAAGTACTGGCTGGCCTGGACTGTCAGAGAGAGAGAGAGAGACAAAGACATGCCGAAGGAGGAGGAGGAGGTCGGAGTAGACATCAGGGAAGGCGGGAACATGTGGCCAGACATTGAGAGGAGCTACAGTCTCAAAGAGGCAGGATCAAGCTGGCTAAGTTCTTGGGCTACGGCAGTGACTGGCTGGTAAAGAAGGGATTGGGGGTGGGCGCTGGACAGAGAATGTTGCTGCTGACAGTGGCAATCATGGATGGGTGGGAACCGGTGCTTGAAGTGCGGGGGTGGGGGGAGGGTTCCAGAGCACGGATCGTGATGGTAATGGCATATCGGTAATGCACTCTGAACATTACTGTACCATGTGTGCCTCTGTCACCCACATGTTACAGTAACGGTTCAGATAGGCATCTGTGAACTACGCATTTTGGAGTTAGCTGCTGCAGTGATTAGATGTTTGGCGCCAAGCTCCCATGTGTTGAATTTGCGATCAGTTGTATTTTGTTGAAATACTGATAGCACTATAGATATTAATGCAGGATCATCAGACTTTGTTTAAACAAAAAAAAAAACAAAAAGAGCAAAGCAAACAGAAAGGCAAATAGATCGTAGTTGGGGTTTCTTTCATCCCTGCCCCATGGAGATTTTGAGCAGGCTTTTCTTCAGACTCTTTGGAGAGACATAAGGGCACCTGTTAGAATGCTGACCAGCAGCTGCTGTGAGAATTGATCTGTTAATATAAAGGCTGTGTGCGTATTCTGAAAACGTTGTCAGGAATGGTGGTTATATAATCTAGCCTACCACAACCTTGATTCCCCACTTGTTTGTTTTGAGGGAACTCTTGTTGAGCATTGTGTTTCTTTTTTTTTTGCTGGGGGCAATTTATACTAAAATATAATGTACTTCACATTACCAGCACAGTCTTACTGTGATCTCTACAGTTGACAAAGCAGACAGTAGTACTTGGCACCAAAGTACCCTACCTTGCTCCGAGTCTGACCACTGTTTCTTTATTTTTGATGGGGGACTTTGTAATTTCTGATTCTTATTAGCACAGTCTTAGTGACCTTGCTCGGTTGCTCCCACCCAGTCTACAACTGAAAGAGCGATAGTGCATCCATCAGCACCAACGGTAGTTGTGCTCGTGTCTGAATTTAAAATTTAAAAAAAAAAAACAAAACTGAGCCTTAAAATCATTATTAAAAATAAATACAACTGTAATATAAATATCCCAATGCAAAAATAATAAAAAATCTAAGTCAATGTGAGGTTTGCCACAGGTAGAGTGTGTACTGTCCACAGCCTGCTGTTGCCCTTTTGCTGCTGTGTGTGCCCACTGCACCCCACTACTGTTAGGCAATTATTAGTGTGAAAAAACATATATGCCTAATATTCTTTCTGCTGGTCTTAATGGGTGGCTCTGACTATGCCAGCGTACCTGGTGGAGACTACCTGACAGTGACACCTGCATATATGTGCGTGAATGTGTGAGCAATAATGTCCTGATCTTTGATACTTATAATCAGCAGGGTAAATTTAAGCTGTTCTACTACTACTACTACTACTACCTCCTTACCGTAGACTGCTATGTTTGCCAGACTGACCCCTTAACCCTTATTTGTGTGCGCGTGTGTGTGTGTGAGCGAGCTTTCAGTCAAAGAGGGTAAATCTTTATCTCTGCTGAACCTGTGCTACCCCAATACGTCAGTCTAATCCCAAAGTGTATGTATTACTGCGCATTCTGAATCTCAGTAAATTTGACCAACAGTAGTACTGCCCACCTGGCCCTGCCCTGGTTTAGATTAACAGTCTTGCGGATGTACTGCAGTCTATAACTTGTCCCTCTCTTCTCTACCTGTAGTTTGAGTGTAATTTGTAAAGTTACTGTTTTTGAGAAAGAGAAATAAAGACTACATATATTACTGACTACCTGGCCCTGGTCCAGACTGAGAAAGAGCCTTTCGGACTTGCTGTAGTGCCATCTATATAACCTGTCCCTCTCTATCTGTAGCTTGAGTGTAAACTGTTATGTCACTGTTTTTGTGAACGAGAGAAATAAATAAATAAATAAATACTACACTGCCTACCTGGCCCTGGTTCAGACTAAAAAATACCTTAGTTGTGGACTTACTGCAGTCTAGAGAATTAAATGTAATTGTTGCAAAGGAGTTTCTCTCTGCTGTGCAGTGTGACTGAGTCTCTGTGTCTGTGTGCTATCTATTAGTAGGCACACTACACCAACCTAGTCTGGGTTACTAATTTAGTGAGATAACTAAAAAATACTGCCCGATTCAGCTAAGCCTTGATACTTAGTGTAGTCTAAAGAATTTAACCTACAAAGTAATAAAAAAATACACTGACATGCTTTCTGATTGACAACAGTTTTTATTGACATTTAAAACACAAACGATGTCAAAGTCAAACTCAGTTCATTAGACATTATGGTTCAAGAAAAGAGGAAGAAAAAGGCTGGGAAAGTGATGAAGACACTGAAGTATAGAACAGTATACTACAGTTGTTCCATATGCAACTATTTCAAGATTCAGTATGTTTTTGTCAATTTTTATCACTTTTGTCTACCTGTGCAGGTAACCTGACTCTGGTGCATGTAACTTGTGTTGCCACATGCACCTTGGTGCAGGTACCACAAAAAGTTAATTTCTATCCCTGATATCGACGTAGGAACTGCCTGCCTCAGGTTGCTCTCAGGCTGGCCATCACCTCTTCCATCCTGTCCCTCACGGACTATGGCCTGCCCATCTACACCGCAGCTGACAACACTGTCCTCTCCAAAATCCAACTCTCCATCAATAAGGCTTGCAGACTTCTGACCGGTGCCCCCAGCCACAAATCACACCTGCCTGCTATACTCTACCACCAACATGCTCAACTTTGAAGAACGACTACAATACCAGACCTGCCTTCTAAGTCCCTGCTCGGACTCTGCCCCCCAGGGGTCGCCACCACCCTACAACAGTCATCATCAACCTTCGCTACACGTAGCTCTGTTAAGACCACCTTCCACATGCCCGGAACCAAGATCTCACTTGCCCAGAGATCCTTCCGCTAACGAGCCCCCACCTGGTTCAACTCCTTCCCTAACTGCATCTCCAACCTACCCAAAATTGGTTCGTTCTGAACAGACCTTCGAAACCACATCTTTAATACCCGCTGTTGCAGGTGCAATTAACCGCCCAGGCCTCCCCCTGTTGTAACCTATGTTTTCCCGCCTGCCTTGTCCCACTGGCATGACAACGTCCACTGGACAGCATCCCCCTCTCCCCAGACCCTCTCCTCCCTCGCTAGGTCCTTATAGGGATACAACCAGCAGTTCTGCTGTGAGGACCTGTCCTCCACGAGGACCTAAATATCTATGCTGGTAACATACCTCTTGCAACATTATGTAACCTAAGTAACTCACTACTTGAAACTTCTGTATCCTAAGTGTATCAATGTTAAATGTTCTACTGTTTTCTTTACTGCACCTGTAATGTTGACCACTGTTGTCTCTGCACCATGTCATGTTTTTGCCCTCCCTGCGACAAGGTGCCTTTGTAAATGAGTCTCTGACTCAAAGGTTGTAAATCCAACTTGTAATAATGTCTCTTATTTATTTATTTTATTTAAGAAGCCATTCTGGCCCCCTAGCATGATAGCGGGCCCTGGAGTACCCGACAGGCTAGCTGCGTCTGGCTACCATAATATCTCCAGCAAGTCAATGTATTACTAAACACAGAGAGCCTTATCCTCAGATGACTGTTGCTTAGAATTTTTTTTTTTTTTTTTTTAAACTCTTCACAACTCACCTCCCTGCCCAGACTGGTCCTATCCTTGACCAGGTAATCTACTCTAGAAACCGGAAATCCTTTACCAGTGAACCTGTGGTAATCCTGCAAATAAACAAGCAGACACAGGACAGAGATCCTTCACTTAGTCTCATCTCTGTGGACCCCACACACCCCACCCCAACCACAGACTGCACAAACATACACCAAAAGGACAAAAGTTGCATCCTGCCTAGAAATGACCTATCATCCCTTTGCCAGTGGGTCTGAACTGATCAGTGTTCCCCATCCATTGTTTCAGCAGTGGACCACCATCCTATATTTTTATCCATTACTTAAAAAAAAAAAAAAAATTAACAAAATCCTCCAAATTGTCTTTTATTGACATCCTTTACAGCACTACTACCCCTGTTTTGATATCAGTGCACTATATTTACTTAAAGGAAGGCTGTCGTTTGCAGGGACTCCCTCCCCTGCAAACCTTACCCTCCAGTTAAGCTTTTTTGAGAAAAGCACCTTTTTTTCTGTGCAGAAAAGTAATTTAATTTAAGAACGAAAAGTCCGCTACCCGGAAGTATGGTGAACTATCAGGCGGCTCCATTAACTGTAAAGGTGCAGCACCACACCATACACTTAAATACAAATGCACTGAAGCACAGGGTGCGGTGCCGCACCTTTACAGTTAATGGAGCCGCCCGATAGTCCGCCATGTTGATGTACTGCCTACTTTACTGTATAATTTTGTCATGTGTACTGTTCCTGTCCCACCCACTAGTACGTGGGCCTGTATGTTACCCTGACTCTGTATTTTTGTATCTCTTGTACCCTGGAACCACTGGTATGTGGGCCTGTATGTTACCTTGACATTGTATAATGCGTCTCATGCACTCTGTAACCTCCTGGGTCGCACCTGAAAATAGGCACTTTTTGTCTAGTGTGCTTACCTGGTTAATAAAAATAAATACTTCTGGGTAGCGGACTTTTCATTCTTAAATTACTTTCCTGGACAGAAAAAAAAGGTGCTTTTCTCAAAAAAGCTTAACCGTAGGGTAAGGTTTGCAGGGGCGGAAACCCCTGCAAATGACAGCTTTCCTTTAAAAATCCACTTATGCACATGTGCAGTGCTTACAGGAGGTCCAGAAAAATAACACACCTTTTGACCCGATCATCGCTGCCACCGCACTATATTTTTAGACCGTGAGGAACCCTGGTAATGCACCTACTCTAAAACAATATCCAAAGAAAAGGGAACATGAACTGTTAAAAATCTGCCACCGATTATGTTTTGACCCAGTAAGTTCCTCTTTAGACTCACATTTTAATACCAGTGGGTCCAATTCAACCCATGATTTAAACCTCGCAGTGCTGTCACTGCACCCAACACCTCTATAAAAAGCTAGACCCCCCCCCCCGGTACCTCTAAGCTAGACCACAAGGTGTATCTTCCAGCACCAGCCAAACAAATGCAATTACTAAAACCCTGCCTATGTAATGGATCAACGGCCCTCTGTAGCTTACCTATATACTCTTGCTCTGCCACTATATGTCTAGTACTAACCTCTTTACTTTACATCTGTTGAAAGGTACGGTTGCATAAGAATTGACCATAACAGTAGACCTTCGACAGCATCTCTTGCAGCAAATCGTAACACATGGGATAACAGCCACAGGTGTCATTTCTTCCAGATGACTTCTCAGCAGTCGACCCTGGGACCTCCCTCTAAACACTACCACGTGGTGTCTGCATGGCAGGTATAAAAGGGGGAGGTCCCTGCTACTCCTCAGTTCTTTTCCATCCCGGCAATCAAATGTGAAAACATTTCTTAGGCCTCTGATGGGAACGGAGGAAGGAAATTAAGGCAGCAGCTCACAGAGTCGTAAAAGACAGGAGCAAGAAACCCTTCTGAAGTAACAGCAAGGGGGAAGGAGGGCAGGGCTGCATGACCTGCTGCATGAGATACTCTCGGAAATCTACTGTTACGGTAAGGTCTTACGCAACGATACTGTCTTCTTCGAGGCAATCTCTTGCAGTACGTCACAACACATGGGAAGATTCCCAGGCAGTTACTGTGCCCAATGGGAGGAGGAAGCGAAGCATTAGGACTTAGGACAGGAGGCCTTTTAGGATGGTCCATCCAAAAATGGTCCACTTCTTAGAAGCGATGTCTAGACTGTAATGCTTGGTGAAGGTATGTACAGTAGACTACATGGCAGCTTCGCAAATATCCAAGGCAGAAATGCTCAGGAAACATGCCGTAGAAGCAGCCATGCCTCTGGTAGAATGGGTTTTACAACCCCCTGTGAGAGGTTTTTCGTATTTTGCAAAGATAAACGTAATGCAGCTGGTCAACCATGAAAATCGACGTTTGCTTTTCTAAAAGATGAGCACTCATCCCTGAAAGAATTATTTTTGCCTGATTTATCAAATAGTTCACACCAGTCACATTTCATGGAGTTCACTGTCGTATTTAACCCATTTACGATTCTGTTTCCAAGAATCAACAAATTTATATGTTTTTTTTCTTTTTAAAGGGTGCCTCTCCTTCATGTGGTGCAGTAGGTGCCTGAGGAGGATGAGGAGGAGGCACTGAGCTTGAGGTACACTGTTGGTCATGGGCACAGTCAGAAATAGGGCTAGGAGGAAACAGAAAAAGGCAGGACTATGCATGCAGGTTCAAGTTCAGAAACAAATGGAGTTGGATTTTGTTACAGACACGTTCACATTGGAAGTACTAGTGCCGGGGATTGCTGCTGCACTACTGCCATCAATCTGAGAGACTTCAGACTGGCCGCTGCCACCAGACTGAGACACACACAAGACTGCATCTGGACAATATCAGCTACAGGAACGGCAGCATCCACTGCGGCCGTTTGACCACTTGTTTTGCTGAACTTGTAGTGAAAGAGTATTAATTGGTTTGGGTAAAGCTTTCTTGGGAGGCACGGTCATTTAACTGTGCTGTGAGCTTGTTGTCTTTGCCTTCTTATGTAACAAATGTCAATAAAATTTGCTATGCTGTGAGTCAGAAAAGTGTCTGTGTATTTTTTTTTGTTTGTTTAATATATCACCTAAATTGATGGATCCCTCAGAGCAGGCAGGCAGGCGAGTGACGGCATTCAAATAAATTCAGTTCAGTAATCTGAGATTAACTCAGAAAATTAGAATAAATTCCTTGGAACAAGTCAAGACCAAGCTAGTCTGCAACTTAGGCCAAGGCAAGGCTGTTGAACCAGTCAGGGATTTGTTTCTCCCACCAAAACTGATAACTGTACTGTCCCCAACCAAAATGAGAGAGAGAGAGAGAGATAGGGAAAGAGGGACTGTAAGGTATTTCAGTACAGTAAGTCAGAGTGTATAATTTCACTCTCACTAGGAGTATGGTAGTGGGGTGATGGGCCGGGGCCCGAGGGGCAGGCCAGTGACAGTCATAGTAGACTTAACACTAGGTAACACTACTAGCACAGCACAGATACAGATTGATATATTGTGCACCTTGAACGATTATTTATTTTTATTTTATTTAGCTTTTGTTGACCGGGTAAGTGCACTAGACAAATCCTGCCTATTTTCAGGCACGACCCGGGGGAGGGGGATACAGATGAATGCCAACTGACCTTGAACCAGATTAAGCTGTTGGTGGTATTTTTAGTGAATGAGAGGAAATTTAGCCAGGACACGAGGAATACCCTACTCTTTCCGATAAGTGCCATGGGATCTTTAACATCCACCTGAACTACCACCAATCCAGGCAGATGGGACCTCGGTTTAACGTCTCATCCGAAAGACGGCACCTCAGAAATGCAGCACCCCTCTCATGCTGCATTACAGTGTCAGTACTGGGATATTAACCCAAGTGCCAGATGTGGGAACTGAACCCACAGCCCTCTGATCTCCCGGCCTCAGAGGCGAGTGTGCTACCTACTGAGCCACTGACACTGCTAACATTACATAGGCTACACTGTAGTTAGGCTGCAGGCAGTGGACTCGGTGCTTCCTTAGTTCAAAGCAAAAAGAGTTTTTTGTCTTAAATTTTATCTGATTTCTCAACAGGCAAAAGTATTACTGAAAAGGAGGCTGATGGCCAATGAAGCTGTAATTCACCTTGAGTTACTGCTCTTACTCTCAGTCTGACAGAAGTAAATAATGTACAAGATAAGTGTGAAAAAGCTCACACTGTTATAACACACACTGACTGGACTGGTACTTAATGGTTTTAAGGCTAGCTTCCCCCTCACGTATTTAGACACAGCTGGTGCTGGACGGACTGGACTGGAGACAACAGTGGTTTGTCAGCTGTTGCAGACCTGGTATTGAGACGGTGAAGGATCAAGACTGCAGACTGCCCTCACAAAAAATGAAAAGCAGTTGCCTACTCTAAAAGACCACCAAGTATTTTTTTGTCACACAAAATGAATAAGTAGGGAATCAAAATGTGGCAGTGTTGTGGACCTGGTAAAACCACAGTAGTTGCACAGACAGCTTCTGTAAGTCAACTTTATTTTAGAAAAAAAAAAAAAAAAACAAACAGCAACTGCCCTTTCATCTGGGCTGCAGCAAATCTCACACTGCCTTTGCTTAAACTTATGGTTTACTATAACACACAATCACTGGAATGCCAGATACTTAATGGTTTTAAGACTAGCTTCAAATGTGTATTAATTTAAATGAGTTTTTACAGACTGTCCCCACAAAAGAAAAAAAAAAAGCAGTTGTCTGAAACTAGCACAAGGATTCTTTCCCCAAAAAATAAATGAGTGCGGATCAAGATGGCAAGGTTGTGATAACACCACAAATTGCTCCTCCTGTCCTCACTTAGTGTGTACAAAAATGAACTGCCAACTGCTCTTCAATTACAACCTTTAGCTGTTAAACACACTCTACATGCCTAAGATACAGCTAATATCATTTTTGCACAGATATGAAAAGATTCAGTTTGGCGAACTGATCGCGATCACGGAGCTTCCCACCTAGTGACAGATCACACACAAACTCCACAAAACTGCGTAGCTGCTGAATTTGATGCGCATGCCTATGTTAACCTTACTGTACCACAAGGGTGACAGAAAGAGCACACATGGTACAGTAAGGTTAGTACTATAGGATCACGTAGAGTTTAGCTACTAGGTTCTGCCTTTTAGCTCCTACGCGCATAACACCCATCCCGATTGCTAGCTCCTTCAAACTGTGCAGCCCAGCACCCACCCAGCCCCTTCATACCAGTCACCACCGCAGCTCAGCTCAGCTCAGGCTGTGAATGAGCGCCTGCCTCCTTGCACTGTAGCTCCTCCTGAACCTGTTCTCCGTCTGGTGCCGCCACATCCCGCCTCCTTTTCTGCGGATACTCCTCGTGCAAATGCTCCTGATGCTCAGTCCCAAGTTCTCAGTAGAGCGTGCTTGTGCACGCACGTGCAACGTAACGTCAAACTAAAAACAAAAAGTTTCAGCCTGCCCGTACACTCAGCTATACGCCCCTAGTGGCAGCTCGCGGTACTGCAGCCAAAAGAATAAACGGGCTACCTGCACTACAGTCACGGGTCGAAATTAGCATACCCAGCCTGTTCCCAGTGCAAGTAGAAACAGGCTGGTGCACGTGGTTTTGTCTCTGGCTTGCAATGTAGTGCAGGTAGCCTGTTTATTCTTTTGGCTGCAATACCATGAGCTGCCACTGGGGGCACATAGCTGGGTGTACAGGCAGGCTGAAACTTTTTTTTTAGTGTGAGACGTTATGTCACAAGCGCTCTCCACTGAGGACTCGGGACTGAGCATCAGGAGCATCTGCACGAGGAGTGTCCACAGAAAAGGAGGCGGGATGTGGCGGCACCAGACGGAGAACAGGTTCAGAAGGAGCTACAGTGCAAAGGAGGCAGGCGCTCATTCACAACCTGAGGTGAGCTGCGGCAGTGACTGGCAGGAAGGGGCTCGGTGGGTGCTGGGCTGCACAGTTTTGAAGGGCTACCAATCAGGATGGGTGTTATGCGCATGGGGCGGGGTGATCACAGAGCTAAAGGCAGAACCTAGTGGCTAAACTCTGGCATAGATACATAGATACATAGACAGTGTCGGCAGATAAGGGCCTATGGCCCACCTAGTCTGCCCATTTGAGCTTGTAAGTTCAGTTTGTTTTCCTAGAAGTCTATTTCCCCTTACCCCTGACCTCTAGAATTCCTTTATGTCTATCCCATGCATTCTTAAATCCCGTGATTGTTTCAGCCCCCACCACTTCCTCTGGCAGGGTGTTCCACTTGTCCACCACCGTGCTCTGTGAAGAAATTCTTTCTCATGTTTCCTCTGAATCGTCCTCCCTCCAACTTCATCCCATGCCTCTAGTCCTGAAACATCTTTTCGCTAAAAATAGTGTTTTCCTGCACCCTGTTCCTCCCTGTAAGATACTTGTATGTCTCTATCATATCCCTCTCCTCCTCTCCTCCAGGGAGTACATGTTCAGTTCCTTCAACCTGTCTTCATAGGACTTGTGATGCAACCATGCACCATCTTTGTTGCCCTCCACTGAACCTTCTCTACCCTGTCTATGTCCTTACGTAGGTATGGTCTCCAGAACTGTACACTGTACTCCAGGTGGGGCCTCACTAGTGTCTTGTATAGCGGAATTATGACTCCCTTTCCTGCTGGTGATGCCCCTGCCTATACATCCCAGCATCCTATTTGCTTTACCTGATGCCTTGTCACACTGTTTCCTCACCTTGAGGTCATCAGAGATGACAACCCCAAGATCCCTTTCCTGCTTGGTGCATGCTATATCCTCACCCCCAACTGATACATTCTGCCAGGGTTTTGTGCCCCATATGCATTATCTTGCACTTCTTTGCATTGAATTTCAACTGCCAAACCCTTTGACCATTCTTCAAGTTTCTGCAGGTCCCTTCTCATTCTGTCTACACCTCTGGTGTGTCTACTCTGTTACAGAGCTTTGTGTCATCAGCGAACAGTGAAATTCTGCCTTCTATATCCTGTGCAATGTCACTGATGAAGATGTTGAATAGAGCGTCCCAGCACTGATCCCTGTGGTACCCCACTGGTCACTCTTCCTCTGTGGAGTGACAGCCATTTACCACCACCCTCTGTGTCCTGCCACCCAGCCAGTTACCTACCCACCACACTACTGTCCTGCCCACACCCATATTCCCCAGTTTGTGTAATAGTCTTCTATGTGGCACAGTGTCAAAGGCCTTGCTGAAGTCCAGATAGGCCATGTCCACTGCCTCCCTGATCCACCTCCCAGTCACCCAGTCAAAAATTCAATGAGGTTGGTCTGACATGACCTCCCCCTGGTGAAACCATGCTGCCTTGTGTCCTGTAGTCCATTGACAACCAGATGTTCCACCAATCTCTCCTTCAGTAGTGCTTCCATGATCTTTCCCACTAACGAGGTGAGGCATATTCCAAGCAATGTTAACCTTACTGTACCATGTGTGCCTCTGTCACCCTTGTGGTACAGTCAGGTTAACATAGGCATGCGCATCAAATCCAGCAGCTACGCAGTTTTGTGGACTTTGTGTGTGATCTGTCACTAGCCGGGAAGCTCCGTGATCGTGATTAGTTCTCCAAACTGAATCTTTTCATTTCTGTACAAAAACGATATTAGCTGTACCATAGGCAGGTAGAGGTTGTTTAACAGCTAAAGGTTGTAATTAAGAAAAAAAAAAGTTTGTACAGCTGGAAATAACTGGCAGGCAAAGTAAATCGAGACTTCACCTCCCCTAAGCAGGGGGGAGGGGGTTCTTCAGTCGTGGTTGCTTGCAAGAGGGGACTAAATATAATAAAAAAAGAGCAGTTGCAGTTCATTTTTATACACACTAAGTGAGGACAGGAGGAGCAATTTGTGGTGTTATCACAACCTTGCCATCTTGAACCGCACTCATTTATTTTTTGGGGAAAGAATCCTTGTGCTAGTTTCAGACAACTGCTTTTTTTTTTTTCTTTCTTTTGTGTGGACAGTCTGTAAAAACTCATTTAAATTTATACACATTGGAAGCTAGTCTTAAAACCATTAAGTACCTGGCAGTCCAGTGATTGTGTGTTATAGTAAACCATAAGTTTAAGCCAAGGCAGTGTGAGATTTGCTGCAGCCCAGATAAAAGGGCAGTTGCTGTTTATTTTTTTTCCAATCTAAAATAAAGTTCAGACTTACAGGAGCTGTCTGCCTGTTGAGCAACTACTGTGATTTTACCAGGTCCACAACATTGCCACATTTTGATTCCCTACTTATTCAGTTTGTGTGACAAAAAAAATACTTGGTGGTCTTTCAGAGTTGACAAATGCTTTTCATTTTTTTGTGAGGACAGGTAACTTGTTTTAAATAAAAAAAAGGGGGAGATAATGTTATACACATTAATCTGCAGCAGTGTTAGTCCCTCAGAGTCTCTTAGTCCCAGATCTGCAACAGTTGACAATGCACTGTTGTCTCCAGTCCACCCAGCACCAGTTGTATCTAAATGAGGAGGGAAGCAGCTAGCCTTAAAACCACTAAGCACCAGTCCAAGGCAGTGTGAGATTTGCTGCAGCCCATATAAAAGGGCAGTTGCAGTTTATTTTTTTCAATCTAAAATAAAGTAATGGCCAAATTTATAGATTAAATGTCTGCCTGTTAAGTAACTACTGTGGTTTTACCAGGTCCACAATATTGCCACATTTTGATTCGTTACTACATTTTGATTCCCTACTTCATTTTGTGTACCAAAAAAATACTTGATGGTCTTTCAGAGTAGACAACTGCTTTTCATTTTTTGTGAGGGCAGTCTGCAGTCTTGATCCTTCACAGTCTCAATACCAGGTCTGCAACAGCTGACAAACCACTGCTGTCTCCAGTCCAGTCCGTCCAGCACCAATTGTGTCTAAATACGTGAGGGGGAAGCTAGCCTTAAAACCATTAAGTACCAGTCCAGTCAGTGTGTGTTATAACAGTGTGAGCTTTTCCACATTTAACTTATACATAATTTACTTCTGTCAGACTGAGAATAGGAGCAGTAACTCAATGTGAATTACAGCTTCACTGGCCATCAGCCTCCTTTTCAGTAGTACTTTTGCCTGCTGAGAAATCGGATAAAATTGAAGACAAAAACCTTTTTTGTTTTGAACTAAGGAAGCACCGAGTCCACTGCCCACAGCCTAACTACAGTGTAGCCTATGTAATCGTTCAAGTTACACAATATCTCAATCTGTATCTGTGCTGTGCTAGTAGTGTTACCTAGTGCTACGCCTACTATGACTGTCACTGGCCTGCCCCATGGGCCTCAGCCCATCACCCCACTACCATACTCCTAGTGAGAGTGAAATTATACACTCTGACTTACTGTACTGAAATACCTTACAGTCTCACTCTCTCTCTCGTTTTGGTTGGGGACAGTACAGTTATCAGTTTTGGTGGGAGAAATAAATCCCTAACTGGTTCAACAGCCTTGCTTTGGTCTAAGTTGCAGACTAACTTGGTCTTGACTTGTTTCAAGGAATTTACTCTAATTTTCTGAGTTAATCTCAGATTACTGAACTGAATTTATTTGAATGCCCTCAGTCCCCTGCCTGCCTGCTCTGAGGGATCCATCAATTTAGGTGATATATTAAACAAACAAAAAAAAATAATAATAATAATACACAGACACTTTTCTGACACTCAGCATAGCAATTTTTATTGACATTTGTTACATAAGAAGGCAAAGACAACAAGCTCACAGCACACTGTTAAATGACCATGCCACCCAAGAAAGCTTTACCCAAACCAATTAATACTCTTTTTCACTACAAGTTCAGCAAAACAAGTGGTCAAACAGCCGCAGTGGATGCTGCAGTTCCTGTAGCAGATGTTGTCCAGATGCAGTCTTGGGTGTGTCTCAGTCTGGTGGTGGCAGCGGCCAGTCTGAAGTCTCTCAGATTGATGCCAGTAGTGCAGCAGCAATCCCCAGCACTAGTACTTCTAATGTGAATGTGTCAGTAACAAAATCCAACTCCATTTGTTTCTGAAGTTGAACCTGCATGCATAGTCCTGCCTTCTGTTTCCTCCTAGCCCTATTTCTGACTGTGCCCATGACCAACAGTGTACCTCAAGCTCAGTGCCTCCTCCTCAACCTCCTCAGGCTCCTACTGCACCACATGAAGAACAGAAACCTTTAAAACCAAAAAACATATAAATTTGTTGACTCTTGGAAACAGAATCGTAAATGGCTTAAATACGACAGCGAACTGAACATCATGAAATGTGACTGGTGTGAACTATTTGATAAATCAGGGAAAAATTATTTCAGGGATGGGTGTTCATCTTTTAGAAAAGCAAATGTCGATTTTCATGAGTCATCAGATTTACATGAAGCATCCAGAAAAGCATTTTTTGCCCACAGTATAACCCCTGCAGAGCAGCCATTAATAAAGATTGTCCAAAAAATGGAAGAAAAAGAATTTGAGCAAATGGTTCTTTTTAGAACAATTTTTTTTCTCGGTAAAAAAGCACGACCGTTTACTGATCTAAAATATGAGATAAACTTATTACGAGCGAATGGGGTGTCAGTCAGTGAAACCTATTGTAATGACAAACAGGCAAGAGTATTTACGGAATATATTTACAGAGATGAAATGGAGAATCTAATATCACTGGTGAAATCTCAAGATTTCTTTTCCATTCTGTCAGATGGCTCAACAGACAAAAGTATTACTGAAGAGGAGATAGTGCATGTCTGCATCTTGGAAAAGGGCATCCCTGTCACTAAATTTGTGGCACTTAAACCTCTAGACATGGCAGATGCAGAAAGTATAACATTAACTTTAAAACATACTATGGAAAATGATCTCCAGATACAAGACTGGAAAAATAAGTTAGTGGCTTGCTGCTTTGATGGGGCATCAGTCATAATGGGCAGTAAAACTGGAGTAGCCACAAGACTGAAGGAGGAGGAGGCAAAACTTTTAAAAGTTGTGCACTGTTGTGCACACAGACTTGAGCTGGTCACTAAATATGTGATACACCACTATACTCCGCAGTGGAGAATTTGCTTTCCTTACTGCATGGCTTCTATAAGCACTCTGCTTTAAACTGGACAGGATAACAGGCTGTGGGGGAGGCACTGGGCATCCGGATACTGCGTCCGGTAAATACTGGAGGAACAAGGTGGCTGCCACATCACCAGCGTGCTGTGAAAGTGTTGCAGACAAATTATCCAGCAATTGTTACACACCTGGAGGATGTGTCAGTAAATGGCACAGGGGATAAAAGACAAAAGGCCACTGCAATCCTGAAGCAGATAAAATAGCCAAGGATATTGTTCTTCATCAGCTTCCTAGAATTTTACATAGCAGTCATGTCCAGACTAACGCTGACATTCCAGCAAAATAACTTAACAGGAGACTCCGTGCAAGCTAAAGTTCTTTCTCTCATGACAAAACTGAAATCTCTCAGAGATTCAGAGACTACTGATTGGCTTGACAAAGGAATCAGTTTCGTGGATGGTAAGCTGCATTACAAAGGTGTGGAGCTTGGTTCTTCCAGTTCAGCAAGACATAGTAGATCAAATCCTGACGAGAATGCAAATGCTGCAAAAAGCAGCATTGTGGCTGTTGTGAAGAAAGTGCAGGCCACCACCCTAAATCAAACGGAGAATCATTTCTCTGAATTTGTTAATGACCATGTCATTACGGAAATGGGAATTTTCAACCTAACTGTCCTAACTCCGATTCCCTGGCAGAGACTGGAGACACAGGAAGTCATCATTTTCTCACTACGGTGACATTCTGGAACCGAAGGGGTATAGTGCTGTTTCAGCAGTCTTGCAGTGGTCAGAACTAAAAGCATATGTCCAGACCCTAAATGCAGCTTACCATCCACCTTTAGATTCCACTACTATGTGGGCTAGAGTTCTTTCTGAAGAAAGGGATGACGTTAAAGACATTCCTTCACTGCTGAAAATAATTCTTCTCATTCCATCTTCTACTGCAGAATGTGAAAGGGGTTTCTTGTTAATGTCACTGATAAAACATGATTGGAGGGCAAACTTGAGACCAGAAACTGTGTCCGCTTTAATGGCAATTAGTTTGAGCGGTGACAGTGTCCACATACTCGCCAGATAATGCCATAGCTAGGTGGTGGTCAGCAGGAAAGAGAACAAGGAGACCCTCATACAGCACCTTATGGTGCCAGAAAAGATGAAAAGGCCTGGGAAAGAGATGAAGACACTGATATGTTGTAGATTAGTACTGCATTCACTTTCATATGCAACAATTCCTGAATCAGTTATCTTTTTTCAATTTTTATCATTTTGACCACTGGTGCAAGTAACTGGACTATGGTGCACGTAACTTTCTCCGCCACATGCACCATGGTGCAGGTACCAAAAAAAAAGTTAATTTCTATCCCTGACTACAGTGCAAGCCAGAGACAAACCCACATGCACCAGCCTGTTCCTACTTGCACTGGGAACAGGCTGGGTATGCTAATTTCGACTCCTGGTAGGCTAGGTCAAAGACTTTGATTCAACCACATCCTGGGGTATGCAATGGCAAAAAAACGTCTACAGGAAAAAATAAATGCAGTGGTGTTAACTAATTCTTTGCAGCAATACGCTTGCAAATTAAGAGGCAGAATGGTCTAGCTGCTAGCACACGTGTACACACACAGAGCTAGTTTTTTTTTTTTTAAATGGATGGCTGTCCAAGGGACAGGTGCAATATTCATTTTGACTGTCCCATGGAATTTGTACCTGGCTCCTGATGCTTTTTCACTTGGTACCTGTCCCAGGAACAGACAGAAAAATAAAAACAGTTGTCCATTAGGAAAACTGGGTGTCTGGGACTGGCAGACAGGTGGTTATTTCGACCCCTGTACGTGTATGTATAAACACACAAACACACACACACACACACACTCACTCACTCTCTCGGGACAAGGAGACCAAAGTTCAAATTCCATCACAGACACCTACAGACTGTTTTTAAAATCACTTAGGGCCCAATCCCCAACCAGCTGTGCACCCACGGAAGTGTGTATGCTCAGGCAGGTGGTGTGCAGAGGTACTGTTCCACACGTGCACTGACCTCTGCACATCCACAACCCTGGCTGCCTGCACCCACCAAATCAAATGCCGCAGGCACAGCTATGTGACTGGCCAGGACATGAGTAGGGACGTGCAGCAGTGCAATCCACTATGCTATCTGTTCACTGCTGGGGGCTTGCAGGGGTTGACAGTGTTACCCTACCAATGGAGGCTGCCGTAATGGCTGCTTGGCAACTGTGCACCTGCCATGCAGTACTGTAGAATATGCACCAGGGACTGTTACGGTTGGCCGCCACTTGCTGCCAGCCCTCCTAGCAAGCACTGACTTACAGGGATGCCTCCTCCCTCTCCCTTCCAAAGCTGGAGGAGAAGCTTGTCTACTCAAGGTCAGCTGATTTCTCCCTTGTCCAGTCTGGTTTTAGGAAGCACCGCTACACCATTTCTTCCCTGGTGCGTGTCACTGACTCCATCCTCTCCGGAATGGATCAGGGTAACATCACCGCAGCTATCGTCATCGATCTAGCCAAATTTTTCGACTCTGTGTCTCACCCTCTCCTCCTGGACAAACTACTTTTTGTTTTCTGTGGTCACCACCACTCAGTGAGCTAATTTTTATGGTCCTTTTGTTACCGAACTGCACACCTGCTTGCTCAGTTTTCTGTTATTTGCTCTTTGTAACTTATGACTGAAATCCTCATTTGTTATTGCTCAGTGTATGTTAGTACTCTGTGCTCCCCCATTTCCTTCTCCCCAAGTCGCATCTGTAAACGCATCCTGACTCAGTGTGCTTTTCCCAGTTACCAATTTTTAAATAAATAAAAATACATTTATGCACTATTTCTGTTATGAAGATATAAGCTGAACAAACTATGGCAGTCCATGAAGGACAAGCTTCATCTCACCAGCCAGTGCTCCATGAGAAGCAGGGGATCCATCATGTATCAGACCTGGGCCTGATGTCCAGCACAGCTCCACTCCCGTGACACCCCCTGCCACTGTGCAAAGCTTTGCACTCACAGGCAGCAGCTGTGGATGCCATCCAGTGCAGACAGGTATAAGGATGGCCTCCACGGCTAGAATATCTAGCCTCACTAGACTCAAGTGTATCAAAGCCAATTTGTGGATCGGGTCCTAAACTTCTCAGAGCTCCACTCCACCCAGCAGTTAATACAGGTAAACACAGGACACCAATGAAAACAAGATACTACAGTTCATCTGCACTAACTTGAATCAGTGAATATATAATCATCATTCCAATTAAAAGGGGTGCAACTTCCTTAAACAATGGAATTTCTTGAAAAGTCACATGAATAATCACTCTTGACTGCACCAACTTTTAAAAGGGGTGGGGTGGAGTACACTCCCATTCTAACATGTATTAGCAAATATTTTCCAGCAAGCGAGAAATAACACAGGCAACTTAACTGCAATAAACTAGTCTCTATGGTAAAGAATCATGTTCCACCTTTCTGACAGCCTCTCGAGAATGTACACTCCACAATTCTAAACTCTTACTGCTGACTGTGGCTGAGTGCTAATACTGAATTCCTTTGCTAGGGTTGCCACCTTTTAAGAAGCCCAAAGTGGGATATTTTATACTCAAATATTATTTTTCACAGGACAATATGTAACATCAACCAATGCAGCAGAATTATTTTCTCCAAATAATCAGCACTAACATTCAGTGTTCTTATTTTTTTTAGTTATTCACATTGTTATCGTTGTAAGGTACTTTGTCAAGTTTTCTTCAACTTCTTGAGTAAAGCAAGAAAATATTTACTCTACTGTGAGATCAGGACATTTAACATGTCCCATTTTTTGCAGGGCACAGCCGCCCAAACTAGGACAGTGCTGACAAAATCAAGACAACTGGTAACCTGATGTTGGACATTAAAACAAGGAAAAAGTTACTTAATATATTTTTTTTTTTTTTTAGTTCCGGAGTGACACACCCACGTTATTTAAAGTTTCACTGTGCTAGTTTCCCTAACTTTCAAACAGGACCACAGCTACAACCACAATATGTAAACAAGCGAGTGCCCCAATGTGATTACCCAGACTAAAAAATTAACGTGGTTTCCTCTACATGCCTCGCTGCAGGGAAATTTTCCCCTCGAACTATTAAAAATAATCTCACAAAGTTGCCCTTCTATAGTGTCACAGTCGCATGCAACTGTCATTTGTACTCAGCCCGAGACGAAATTCAAGAAGTAAAACTGCAGTTGAGTGATGTGTTCTTTCCAGCGGTTGAACTTCAGAGCATATGAAGATCACGGGTTCAAATCAGCCTGAACAACTTGAAAAGTCTTAAAATAACTAGTTACCGTTGTATTCTCCGAACCGACTGTTTCGGGTCTCTTCAAAACCGAGACAGTTTTCGACTCTGTTTCTTTAGCTTTCCGCGTCCTGTCCACAGTACCTTGCTCTCAGCAGGTTTACGATAAGAATCTCAACATGGCGCCCAGCCGCGGGAGGGGAGGATCAGCGACGCATAGGGAATAGAAACCCGAGCGTCAGCACGTTCAGTATGCCGTTCGCGTCACGTGTCCGTTTGTTGACCGAGGCAGAGCTTGGGTGGAGCTGGCGTGTCTGGAGTGTCGTCTGGGAGTCCTTCAACTGGATTGGTTTAATTAATCCTCTTCCCCTCCTGACTATGTAACGCCAGAGAAAGACACCAATTTAGAATCTTGTTTTAGTTCGGTGGTTTATATTTAGTTGTGGGCGCATCTAGACCAGCTTTCAATTTTGACAACAGAGGGCTTCCAGATTTACATGGATTTCCGAGTCGCACAGACGTACTAGCACACTTCCGAATGGGCTAGGGTTACAAACTAACATTCAAAAGCCCAAATCAGGAAAGGTTTGAAGCATGCTTCTCAACTGCCCCACATTTTTTTTTTTTGGGGGGGGGGGGGTACTAGTTTCTCATTCTACCTATACTTCTCTATTGTCACTCATTGTTGCCACTTAGAAACACCTGTTCTGCACGGAGGCGACATTCACACTGCCCATAGGCATATTATGATGCCCGGTTGTTATTGTTATCACTAAACATTATAACAGTGCACTGAAACCTCAGTTTACTAAGCTTGCAATGAAATATTTTTATGCTGTCACACACTCAATTAATGAAAGGTGAGAGAGGTATTTAGTTTTTGTTGGCAAGAAAAGGAGGACTAGATAATAGTGTGTGTTTTGGTGCTGGTGGTTTAATAAATATTTGATTTACGCCTTGGCAAAATCAAGACTCAAACCGGACCCATAGGTGCCGATTATGGTGTGGGGTGCTGAGGGACTGAAATGAGGTAGGGGCTCTGCTCCTCCCCCCTCCCCAAATTGTGCAATGCTGTTCTGGGCTAGCCCCAAAAAGGCTACACAACTGCTGTGGTTAAATTGAAGCAGAACGTTGTCACACTCCACCTCCTCAGCCAGGCAGCCACCATCAGTGTGTTGCTCCCGGACTGTCACACTAGTCTTCCCTTGCCCTGCCAGCCACAGGGGGCCCAGCCACCTAATAGATTGCGATACTGGTTGGCGTCACTACCTCAGACAGCCAGTCAGTGTGTGCGTACCACCTTGAGTAGTCCAGTCACAGCAGTTTGACGGTGATGCACAGTGTCACACCATTTCAGTGAGATTGGTAGCGATGATCCCTATTTAAATGATATGGCTTAGCTGGGTTTTACTTTGGAAGTTGGAGGCCCAGCACTTCAAACCGCCCTGCCTCTGTTGCCCACTGCAGTCAGATCAGAGATTGTCAACGGACCAGACCCCCTGCCTGGCACCCCCAAGGTCACTGAAGAGACCCCAACTCCCACTCCCCTCCACCCCGGCAGCAAGTTCTTCACTGACCCTCATGGCCCACATCGCTCTATGAGACCCACGGATGGCCACCACCCACCGACCTGGCCAGAGAGACCAGACTGAGAGAGACATCACCCACCTGCTGCCACTGCGGCTGGCAGAGTCAGTGAGTGGATTAAAAAAAAGTCTGTGAAAAGCTCACTGTTGGTTAAGGGTCTATGTGATAATGGTGAACGCCAGCGCATCACTGTTATCAGCTTAATCAGCGCGTTTTAACATATTTTCAGCACTCTGACAACCCTGGCACACCAGCACAGTGGTGCCAGGACATATTTTACTACTTCTGTGGGGGACTGTGCCCCACCCCTCATGGAGGGCTTTGCCCCACACCCCTACTTAAGGATTCTCAACTCCAGGGGGTGCATGTCAAGGGGTGAGGTAGTAAAATAAAAAGGTTCGGGCAGGCAGATAAAATTTTCACCAGTGCCGAACCAGACCCAGTACCTCAGCACCCCAGCCATTCCCCAACCGACGACGTCCATGCCGCAGCTCGACCGATGACCGCAGCACCACCCCTACAGCCTCTCAACCCTCCCAGCCCACGCCACCATGCTCGGCCACCCCCAGCGCATGTATGTATAGTGACATCCTGTCACCTAGTTCCCCACCCCCTCATCTGGTCGCCCTACCTGTCAGTCACTGTGAGTGGACTGCACGAGGAAGGTGACGCCGTAACAGACGGTGCCCTTCCTCATGCGCCCACTTCACGGGTTACCATTGGTTAACTGCATGCATTATTGTATTCTAATTCATTGGACTACAACTGTTTCATAACATTCCAATGAATTAGAATTCAGTAATACTAGATAATAATATTCTTTATTTATTTTGCGCTTTTCAAATGTCAAGGTGCATTACAAAATATGAAACTTCATAAAACAACAATAATAAATACTTAAAAACCGTAAGGTTACACAGTTAATCACAGTAGGCCTTACTTCACAAATACGACTTCAACGCTTGCTTAAACCCTCCCAGGGTCGCGCACTCCCGAATCAAAGGGTAGGGGCCACGTGTGTAAATGCATGGTCCCCTGAAGATTTCAAGACTACCCTTGGAATCTCTAGCAACCCCTCATCTGTTGAGTGGAGCAATCGCTTGTGGCAGTAAGAAAATAATAAAGGAATTTAATAGCAAAACTATCAGTATAGCTGTGGCTGAGTGGAAACACTTTTGCTATGGGGTCCAAAAATTACAGGTTCATGCTGTATATCTGGGACTGCTGAAGTCCCAGATGTGGAGCATGAACCTATAATTTTTATCATGTCATCAACAATGAATAAAATGTTATTTAAATAATCTATAACAATCAACTTACATTGCCAGATCAATTTTCGCTAAACATAAAATGAAATACAAAACATGATATAAATCAAATTTAAATACCTTAAAGGCATAAACAAGGTGGGGGGGGGCAGGATAAGGAGAAATGTGAGGAAGTTTATCTTCACGGAAAAGGTGGTGGACGTATGGAATAGTCTGCCACAGGAGGTGGTGGGAGCAAGCACAGTGGGAGGATTTAAATATGCGTGGGATAGGCATAAGGGACCCCTAGAAGTGGGAAGGAAAGGAGAAAGTCATTGACTGAGTAGGGTCAGATGCTGCAAACAAGGGCAGGTTTATGGGCAGATTAGATGAGCCTAGAGGTTGTTATCTGATGACAGTTTCTATGTTTCTATGTTAAAACATTCTCAGCAAGACAGTTTAAAACAAGAAGCCCACTAGGGAGGGTTATAACTAGCAGTAAGAGAGAGAGAGGTGTTATTGCCCCTATACAAGTCCCTGGTGAGACCCCACCTAGAGTATGGTGTCCAGTTCTGGAGACCTCACCTCCCTAAGAATATTGATAAGGTTGAGAGAATGCAGAGGAGGGTGAACAAAATGATGCAGGGCATGCATCAGAATCCCTATGAGAAGAGACTGAAAGATCTAGATCTATACCCTCTGGAAATGAGGTAGAGGGGGGACATGATAGAGAAATATTTGAAGGGGATTAACAAAATGCAGGAAGGGAGCATCTTTCATAGGAAAACAAGTCAGAAAACTAAAGGTCACAGTTTGAAGTTGAATGGGTGGAAAGTTCAGGAGGAACAGGAGAGGATTTTACTTTACGGAGATGGTGGTGGACCTCTGTAACAAACTGCTGGTGGAGGTGGTGGGAGCCAAAACGGTAGGTGAATTTAAGAGGATATAGGATAAACACATGGGAATAACCAAAAAGAGTTAGGGGGTGGAGAAGCCAGAGAAGGCGAGGGGGACAGCAAGGTCAGCACCCAGGGTGGGGGCTGACCAAACGAGCAGACACGAAAGACCATTAGGCCTATTCTGCTGGCATTTTAGTATGTTAGTATGAGGAACCTGGTCAAGGAACAGGGACTGGACTCTACTTGGGGGTTGGGGGAGGGAGCAAACGGAGGAAGGTGGCCAGTTAGGGCCTAGAGGTACCTATGCAGCAGGGTATAATGACAGACTGGATAGGCCTGAAGGTTTTTTTCTGCCATCAAATTTCTATGTTTCTGTGTTTCACTAAATAAAGAACTTACATCATTCAGTAAATCTCAATAAAAATATAACCGTTTAACTAGAGATGCATGGATATTAATTTTTTTCCGAATAGCGGGTCTGGATATTTTATGGTTATGATCTGACCAGATCTGGTTCAACATTGGATCGGATATTGATCAGACCGTATTAAAAAAAATTAGTAAACATTTATACTGGCACACTTTAAAACATTTCATTTAATTTATTGCACATCCTCGTAAGCACATAATTTTAAAAGCATCTTATTGCAGCTTTAAAAGCACAAATAGTTTTCTATTCCAGCAAGAATATCACCAAAATACATTTCATTCGCAGCTATTCTTGGGGAAAGAGCAATTTCAGTGTAGCAGCATGAGGTGGTGGTGGGGGGGGAGTGGGCATGATTGAATACATAGTTGCACTACTGAAAATCACAAAAATACATTTGTATCGCAGTACTGAAAACTTGAAAGAGGCACTGCAACATATTAATTATCGTGTAACAGATTCTGCTTCAAAAACAGTAACATGTTTGCATTCTGCCGTGAAAGACGAGAACAGTACTCTGTAATACTGTCCCCTGGATCACTGAACATCCTCTCACTTGGAATGCTACTGGGTGGTGCAGACAAAAAGCATTTTGCTAGTTTTGCTAGAGTAGGGAATCTCAGCTTGTTTGCTTCCCAGTACAGAATGGCATCAGGGGTCGGGGATTTTTTGGAGCAATGTTCAGAGACATAAATTTCAATTTCTGTATTTCGTGCTGCAACTTCTGCATTTTCTGAGGCTGTTGAAAAAAAGTGTTGTTTTTGAGTGCCAGAAAGAAACTGAGATATTATTATCACTCAATCAATCAATCAATCAATCAATCAATATCTTTATTTATCCAGGTGGGCACCATTGAGCAAGCTCATTTACAAGGTGGAGCTACGGTCCTACAGTAATAATACAGAAAGACAAGTTACAATAGTACAAACAGTAAAAATAGCTGCTATTATAGTAATAATGCACATTTACAGGTAATATACATTGAACATAGAACTATGAGGAGTTGTGGATAATGAACTTGTGCTGGATCCAAGCCCCAAAACTGTGCATTTTGTAGTGGAAAATGTTAGGGAGGGGGGGTAGGCATACCAGATAGAAGATATCAAGTGCATAATGTAAGGAGAGGTGGGGAATAGGAGCACATATGAAGAGGACCCAATTGTTAGAGCAGAGTGAGGGACTGGGAGGGCGGAGGACCATACGAAAGGCAACAAAGCGATTTTTGCCCCAAAATGTGGTGACATATGGAGGAGAAAAGCTGACATTGTACTAAGTGCAAGAGGAGGAATATAGTAGCAGGGGCATAACTGGGAGGGTCCTGGAGGCTGGAGCCGAGGGAGGTGATGGATGAGGGACTGAATATTTTTTGGGGCGAAAGACAATAATTATCCCCAAGTGCGGTAGCATGTGCTAGAATCAGGCTGCAGCTGTTCAGAGCATCAAAGAATAAGATATGGGAGTTCGGCAATAAATCCTGTGGATCTGTTGGTGGGTATGCTAGAGGCAGAGGCACACATTTCAGCTGGGGGGCTGCTGTTTGCAGGCAGCTGTTTGAGGGAGGGAGGTTAGTTAGTGTCTAGCACAGCAGTTGCAAATTTCCATAATGCCATCATGGTAAAGCCTTTTGAACAAAAGGATTCTTACTGGGGTTTTCAGCTTAAGTATTTTTGGGGTTTTATTCCATATTGATGGGAGTGCGAATCCAAAGGCGGCTCTCCCGACTTGTGTGAGTGCCCTGGGTATATTTAGCAAAAGTTGTGAGCAGCTTCTAAAGGAATAATTCCTGGGCACAATCGGAGACAGACAGTCAACAATGTATTGAGGGAGTTTGCCACTGAGGGCTCTAAGTGTCCAGAGTGCTTCATTAAAGTTGTGCCTATAGTGAAGTGAGGTCCAGCCATGGCGGCATATAATGCGCAATGATGGGTAGAGAAGGGAGGTCAGTGATGAAGCGTATAGCCCTGTGGTAGAGCGTATCCAATTTTCCAAGATAGGAAACCGCACAGCTACTGTATATGAAGTCTGCGTAGTCAATTAAGTACAGGAACGTGGCTTGGACTAGTTGTTTCTTTGCATCTGCGGTAAGAAGTCTTCTTATCCTGTAAAAAAGGCCAAGTCTTTGCCTTAATTTTTTCAGCAAGTCTTCCAGGTGGTCAGTATTAGTAGACAGGGCAGGAAAGTAATTTGAAAGACACTTACTTTTCTGGGGTATAGCATTAGTCTGTGTAAAGGTGTCCCATGTGTCTTCAGCTTCCACCTCTTGCTCCTGAATGTGAGCCAGTCTGACATCGTCTTTGGAGCATCTGGGTTGAACATACTCAAGTTCATCTACTAGTTCTTTTACCACTGTCTGAACAAATGTTTTCCCACTTTCTGTTTGGAAAAAATGCAACTTATAACAGGCATCAAGGAAAGTAGTGACTACTAATTCTTAAAAATAAAATAAAGTGCACGGAACTTCATGGACATGCACGGGCCAGCTGCTCGCACCCTTCAGTGTGCTTCAACCTCCCCACAGCTAATGAGTGCTAACTGCTACATTAAATAGCCAAAACCCAATTGGGCTGGATATTTAAAAAAAGTGGAAAATCCAGTCTGGTCAGGCTATCAGATTGGGTATCTGTGCAACTCTACACGTAACTTAAGCTAACATAAAATGTATTTATTTATTTATTGAAATTGTTTCACTATGAAAGGCACACTGAGCAACAAGTTGCTCATCTCTTGGTGAGACCGGGGGGGAGAGGGTAACGGGGTGATAACATGCAGGTTATCAATAGCAACAGTTAAGCAACAGGATATATATTAATAACTTGTGATGGTTACAGATGGGTCGGGAGGACAACCATGTTACAGATACGCATAATAGAACACTTAATATACATCTAAGGAAAGACTGTGGTAGAGGTTACTCTGATTTTGGAATTTCAGACATATACTCACAAGAAGCAGATTCAAAAACAGAACAAAACAAAAACAAAGATGTTAAGTGCCTTTGAGCTTAGTGCATCAGTTGAGTTAAAATAGTCCAGCTCCGAAGCATTGCTGAAGCCACTGGATAGGCAGGGAAGGGAAGAGTAGGGGCTGGTCTGAAGTTAGAGGCATGAGCAGTTTACCATGAAGTAATTTGCCAGGGCAGTGAAGAGAGAATTGACAGAGGAGGAGTGACGGATTTGTGGAGGCAGCTCTTTCCAGAGTTTAGGGAAGCAGTGAGAGAAGGCTGCATGACTGGTAGTGGACTTCCACCAAGGGATTACTAGTTGGTGGGTATCAGTGGATCTGAGGGCATGAGAGGGGGTGGGTGTAGAAGACAGCATAGTGGAGAGGAAAGAGGGGAGAACGCCTAGCCAGAATTTGGAGGCAAATTTAGTACAGTGAATAAGGCGTCGGTTTTCAAGGAATGGTAAGGCCAGAGATCAGTATAGATTGCAATGATGGCTGAGGGGAGGGGCATCAAGAGCAAAATGGCAGAAGGCATTGAACAGGGTATCTAGTTTGGTTAAGGAGGACTTTGGGGCAGCACTGTAGACGGTGTCACAATAGTCAAAGGAGGGGAGTATCATCTTCTAGATTAGATCACGGCGTACAGTTAGGGAGAGGCTTATTCGGTTTCTATACAGGGCACCTAACATGGGGCACAGTTTTTTTATGGTAGCATCAATGTGGACACTGAAGGATAGATGCTGGTCAAGCCGAACCCCGAGGTATTGGAATGAAGTGACATCCTCAAGTACTTGCCTGTCTAGGGTACTGAAGATAGGAAGGGAGAGGAGTCTGGACAGGCACTGTCACATGCCGAAGGTCATGGTGACAGTTTTTTTAGCATTTAGGGAGAGCTGGTGAGAACTGAACCAGTGTTGGATATTGTCAAAATCTGCTTGAAGATTGGCAACTACCGCTTCTAGGGAGGTGCCTGAGGAGAAAAGAACGGTGTCATCTGCATACATGTGAATGGCGGAGGTCAAGCAGATGAGAGGTAAGTCATTCAGGAAAATGGAAAACAGAACGGGTCCAAGCACTGACCCATGAGGGGCACCGGTAGTTATGGGCAGGGGGGAAGAAGTAACGTTGGAGAGTCTTACTGATTGGGTTCTGTCAGTGAGGTAGGAGCTGAACCAGTTGGTGGCAGTAGTGGAGAGACCAGATTCAGCAAGGCTAGAGAGAAGTAGGGTGTGGGAGACGATGTCAAATGCTTTAGCTAGATCGGCGAAGATGGCAGAGGTGATTTGCCCCCTAGCCATTCCAGTGAGTATTGCATCAGAGAGTCTAGCCAAGGAGGAGGCAGTGGAGTGACCCTTTCTGAACCCAGACTGAAAATCCATGAAGAAATTGGAGTCAGAGAGAAAGGAGGTGAGTTGTGAGAGCACCAGATGCTCTTGCAATTTTGCAAGTGCAGGAAGGAGAGAGATTGGGCGGTAATTTGAAGTTGATGTAGGGGGGCCCCCTTCAGGGAGGGGGATGACTATGGCATGCTTCCATGGCTTGGGACTGCTGCCACAGTGAAGGACTGATTTAGTAGGATGTCAAGTGGGACAGCTATGGCAGGGGCTGAGAAGTAGAGGAGCTTGCAGTCCAAGTCGTCAGGGGATTTGCCTTTTGTAGGGTTAAGTGAAAGGGCATTTAGGGCATCAGTTGCTGAGATATTTTTGAAGGACAATGTGCAAGGCACATACGGCTTCTTGAGTCCTTCGGTAGGTGCGAATGGAACAGGGGTGGGCAGAGAGGAGGGAAGTGAGGCTGCACAAGTGGAGAAGTATGAGTTGAACTCGGCAGCAACAGCACTAGGTTCAGAGAGAAGGGAGTTGCTAATATTTAGCAGCTGGGTGGGAGCTGCGGTAGGGGGGAAGAAAAGGGAGTGAATGACCTTCCAGAATTTAGAGGGATTATTCAAGTTTGTCTGGAGGGTGGAGTTGAGATACTCAGCTTTGGCCAGCTGGGTAGCTCTGGTACACTTGTTTCTAAGCATCCAGTATAAGGAGAGGTCTTGTGGGTGGTTAGAGGATTTATGGGCACTGCAGGCTTGGTCCCGGGTGCTTTGACATGCCAGGGGTTCAGGGGTAATCCAGGGCAGGTGGTTGCCCCGTACCCTTGTGCAACGCATAGGGGCATGAGTGTCCCAGACATTAAGAAATGTGCTTTTGAAGTGAAGGGGGGCAGAGTCAATTTGCCATTCACTAAAGCAGCCATGTAAATGAGTCCATTGGGCATGCAAGGTGCTATGTGGCCATATGCATGCCCACTATGGACCCATTTACACAGGCTGTGGCAGGAGTTTAGTGCACCCCCCCAGCCCCTGCCCAATGCATCCACAGTTCCTGGTGGGCTAGTGCCCCCCCAACCACCGATCGCCACCTGATACAAAATACAGAAATGCCCTGGTGGTCCCTCCCTAGTCCCGACGCCCTCCCAGTCATAAGTAAAGAAGATGTTCCTGGCGGTCCAGGGTACCTCTCTGTCCCTGATTGCCATCCCTATAGTTGTAAAACAAGTATGCCCTGGTGGTAGTGGTTCTCCAACCCCCGAATTGCTGATTGCTGGCCCGATATCACAGACAGCTACACCCAGGTGGCTATGGTCCCTCCCCCCACCTGATCACCTGCCCAATGGTGGCAACATATCTCAGTAACTCCCCAAAACCCGATTCCCCTGTTGTCAATAGATCTCAGTAGTGGTCTAGTGAAACCCCTTCCCTATCCCCAATCCCCAATATGTGGCTTAGATATTCCCTGGTGGTCTAGTGCACCTCCCACCCCAACAGGTAGTGTCCCACCACCCCACTTCTCCCCCATCCTAAACCCAAGCAAGTGACCAGCATTGCCCTCCTCTCACCACCACAGCCAGACACCAACACCGACAGACACATGTTTCATCCTACCCAGGAATATCAGTGTACTTCGTCTGTATGACATGGCTAAATGAACCAGCTACCCTAAGTAGGTCTTATGGGTTTGGGTCATGGTAAGCCCAAAAAAGAACAAAAACAAGCTAAAAGGCAAAGAACCTTAGTGTAAAAGGACTGAGGCAAGAGTTACCCCAAAGGTCATTGGCCATAAGACAAGTTTCAAAGAAATACAAAATTACACATACCCACATAATGCAAAGCATCATGGGTTGTATATGCAAATCACCATGACATTTTAGGCTGGTTCAGCTTTTTTTTTTAAATCTTATTTCTATTTAATGCCTGCTGCAGCGTGAACCGGCAGGGGCATGCAGCCACTGGCTCTGCCTGCCCGGGGAGCAGCAGGCTCACTCGCATGATAGGGGATCCAGTGCGGCCATCCGCTGACTCACCAGAGGGCCTCCCCATGCCACTCCAAGCCCCCCAGCATGATTCTAGGACAGTCCTCTGGGAAGAGCAGAGCATGGCCATTAAGCTGCACAGTCACACCCACCCATTTTCCTCCCTTTTTAGATCCCTTGGAGTATGGATGTGCAATGACATCCTGAGGCACGACATGCCAACGTCCACCATACTCCACCCCTTGTTGTACCAGCCCTGTAGTGCCCCCCAGTCATCACCAGGGGCCGCTGCAGAGCAGTGGAAACCTTCAGCCCTCCCTGGGATAGGAGAGCAGTCCTTCAGATGCTCGATCCTATCCCTCCCCTGTTGACCACTAATGACCTGGGCTGTTTCCCGAACCCGGGTTGCCAGCGTGGTGCTAGGTGTGGCATCCAGCGCCTCAACCCTCAGCGCCACCGGCCTGTAGCTGGTTCAGCTTTAAGCGGGAATGCATGGAGCCAAAGGATTGCTCACACAATCTGCCAATGGTGCAAACAGAAGACACGGACATGTGTTTCGTCCTACCCAGGACTCATCACTGTACCTTTGGGTAGCTAGTTCATTTCCCCTGGGTTGTCATACAGACGAGACACACTGATGAGTACTGGGTAGGATGAAACACGTGTCTGTGTCTTCTGTGATGAGTCCTGGGTAGGATGCTATGCAGCTGAAGGATTCCTATCGTAACATTCTAATCAGGCAGCCGCACCAGAAATGTCTGAGGTGGTGGTTCAGGAATATGGGCCCAGTGGATCTTGCATGTCTTTGTTTTCTCCCCAAACAGTCTGGGGCAGTCATGATGAGGTTGGGCAATGCCATTAAGCAAGCAATAATGCCTGACAGGGTGGGCGATATTGGGCAATACCGGACCGGCCAGGGGCGTAATGAGGCCTGACGCCGCAGGCGGAGGGCCTTATAGTCCTTGGCCGGTCCGGTATTGTCCATACCACTCACCCTGGAGGGCATTATTGCGCTTAGAAAATGGGCACCTGTTGTAACAAAATAAGCAGAGTCTGATTTGAACAGTAAATTCTTTTTATTTTAATAAATAAGTAATTTATAGTGTGTAAAAGAAATAAAATAGTTCCTTTTGAGACATTTAAATAAACTGAAATGCTGTTAACCACATTTTGTTTTACTTTTTAACTGCTGCATGTCCTGGATACAGTTTTTTTTGTAAAAGTTTCTAGGTGCTCCTGCCTACGACGATCGAGAGTGACTTCACTGTTTTCTTGTTTGAAAAGCAAAAAACTTGCTGTTGTTTTACTGTTTCCCGGTCCTCGGTGCCTGCCCTGAGGACCGGGAGTATGAAGATGGGCATAGTTGTGGAGCAATCATGCTGTGATCTGTATGCTGTGTTTCTCGGTTCTCGCTGTCTATCCTGAGGGCTGGGAGTCAGTTTGGTTGTTTTATTGCTTTCTGGTCCTCGCTGCCTACCCTGAGGACCGGGAGCATGAAGAGGAGTTCCATTCGGTTGATTGGTGCGAGTACGGCAAAACGAGAGAAAACGACAACAGTGCTGCCAGTGCAGTTGGGGGGAATGATTGTAGCGGTACCCAGTGTAAATAACAGCTGTGGCAGTGGACAGTATACATTAGGTACTGTTTTTACGATCATGTTTTGACAAGTTTCTTTTTTCATTTAGTTTAAGAAGCGCGGACATCGTGGGCATACTGTTGTATGGTAGGTAAGGAATTGTGGCAGGGAACTGACACTTACTTTGTTACTCCATCAGCGATTGGAACAAAAAGAAGAAAATACATTTTTTTCATATTTCTTTTGTACTGGTGTGCTTAATTTTTATATTATAAGTATAGTGTCTGACCGAGGTAAAAAAAATTGGGGGAGTCTCATTTAGTCTCTGCTAAGTGAGGGTAAAACATGGCGGTGATTTAAAATGAAACAAGGGTTTTATCCAATTAAGATGCAAGGTGGGCACTTGGATATCACAGTGGGTAAAGGGACACTGTAGGCTGGCACTTTTTGTTTCCTGGGCATCTATTGAAAGTTAATGTACCCCCTTGGCAAGGGTACTAGCCAATCAGATGCCAGGAAATAAAAAGCCCATTTTCTAACATGGCATAATCTATCAATGGGGACACACAAATTGCAAGCATGTTAGCAGAAGCATCCAGAGTCATGCAAGAGACAGAGCCCAACCTCCTGTCATCCCCTACAGTTCTCCTGCTGGGGGAACTGAATGTTCTGGCTGACTGGTTTGCTTGGGAAGGGGTTCATGCAGGAAGGGTTCCTGAACCTGGAGGTGTTCAATCTCCCAAGCAGAAGTTCTCAGGAGAAGTAAATCACTCAGTTCCTGGTGATACACAGTTCTTAGTGGGAGGTGTTGGATGCCTTGTACCAGCAAAGGAATCTTCACAGAGCATGATTGTTTCTTACAGAGTGGCTGGAAAAAACATGGTTTGTACCTCAACTGCTAGTGTCCAAACTTGCAGCAGAGTATCAGCAGCTAAGATAAAATGGTCTCTTTTTCCCCAGAGTGGCTAGGAAGGCCATAGTTCTATTACTTCTGCTAGTGTCCAAGTCACTGGAGAACATCAAGTAGCCAAGAGAGAGTTTATCCACATAGCTGCAGAGACCCAAGAAGGCTGTGATTATCTAACCTAGAAAACCTGACATAGTGGCCTCCATTTTCAGCTCCCACTTTGCGGGAAGCTATTCAGATGGAGTTTGCATTCTGCATTGAGTCCAGCGGCCATGCATTGGCAGCTTGATTCCTGAAAGGCTGCAGATGTTAGGTAACATGTTTCCAGGAAGGTGATAGGCACTCTCATGGTTCCCAGGATAGTCTACCCACCAGTGTTCTATACTTGAGTTTGGAACTCCTTTTCTTTTGGGCCTGACCTATGGGTATCAGACCATTCAACACTGCAATCTCACAGATGTTGGATTTTTTGCAGACAGGAGTGGACAAAGGTCAGGCATAGAGTGCTCGACAGCAGTGGGGGCCGGCTTTCAGGGCTGTATTAAGAACATCCATGGGCTCATCCCTGGGAGTCTCCTTGGATGTTATATGCCTTTCCCTCAAGGCAGTTTGCACTAGTTGACCAATGTTTCATTCACCAGTTCTGCTGTGGGTTTTGGACTTAATACTCCACATATGGTGCATTGCATTTTAAGAATCACATTCTTTTGTGCTATTGGACATCCTGGCTTAGAGGGTGTTTTTTGACTGCCATCTGCTTGGCTAGTAAGGTTTGTAAGCTTCTGGATTTTTATCTTGTAGAATCTTACAAGTGATACTTAAGGATCTGGTGGTGATCAGGGCAGCTCCATCCTTTTTCCTAAGGTCCTCTTAATCTTCCAGGTGAACTATATAGACTCAATATCTGTCATTTTCTCAGAAACAGAAAGATCAGAAAGGCATGGAGTTATATAAGACAGTTTTGTGCAAGGCCCGTAAGACTTACAGTATCTGAGAAGGACAGAAGAGTAGAAAAGGTCTGAGAATTTGTTCACCTTCATTGGAGCATTGAATAAATGGCAAAAGGTTTTCCTTGGCCATGTTGGTAAGAGCTTGCATCGTACAAGCATATGTGACTTAGCAGAAGGAAATCTCCATTCTTTTCAGGGCCCACTCTACCAACATGCTCACTACACCCTGGATGGAGAGAGGAGAGGAGAGGGGAGGCTTCTGTGTTGGAAATGTACAGGCGACGAAGTGGTCCACCATGTTCATGCTGTTTAAGCACTACAGAGTGGATTTCCAGAACTCTGCTGATGCAGCTTTGGGCCTCAGAGTTCACAGGTAGTGTTTAGCAAATTAGTCTAATACTTAGCTTGCATGGGTTATATCTGGGACAGTATTCTCCCTCACTCAGGTTTGGAATGGGTACTGCTTTTTAGAACCCATATGTGTTAACTCCCTATTGACAATGTGGAGCAATACAGAAAGGAGTAATTTCTTCATACGTACTGTAATTTTCTTTTCTGTTATCTCCAATGTTGTCAGCGGGGCCTCTCCCAGGAATCTCTGGCTCCTATTGGAGAGCATTGACCAGTATATCTAAGAAATTTGAATTTCAGCAAAGATAAATTATCATGAATGCAGTTGCATATCAGGAATTATCTGCTAGCCGGGGACATCTCTATATTGTATTAGGGCGTTCATGCCCTCAGAATCACAGGTTACAAATGTTTATTATTATTGGGTGCCTTTACGTTTTAGGTTAGTGATTTACTCTTCCTTTCCAGTCATCTTCACTGTTGCCTTGTAACTAAATATCCTTATGTTAAAAGTGTTCACTGTGAGTAGACAAGCCAGGGAATTGGTGGCCTGACACTGAAGTGACATGATGGAAGTGTTAGTCAGCAAGACTGCTTCATATGGGCCAGTGAATAAAGCATGTTATTCATTTATTGTTATTGTCATGTGATAAATTATATGCTATGTTATTTGTTGTTATTGTCATTCAATAAATAAGTTTTTGGTTGCAAATAGAGTTCATTAACCTGAGTGGCACAGAGATTGGTATTTATATAGGAGTGTATACTGTAGGTACTGCCTGGACAGAGGTGACTGAGCTATTGCTGTCCTCGGACTCCTTACGTACCCAGTGTTCTATGCTGATTGGCAGCTTTGGGATGTGCCACTATCCCAGTGGGGGAGTTCATTACCCATATGTATTAATTAAGCAAGAATGCACAACAGGGGGGTGTTGTGAGATTTACACACGCCTCAGGTGTTGTGAGGCAAGAGGCTGCAGGCCAAGTGCCATAAACCACCCAAGGCATGTGTAAATCTCACAACAACACACCCCCTGGAGTGGATTATTGTAATTATAAAATGAGTCAAGATAAAAAAATGCATTTTTGCTAATAAATCAATATTCATTTATTATTTTAATGGTTTTCAGTATTTTGTTCATCCGCCTATGAAAAAATAGTCCCAATAGTATTTAAATAAATAATTGAAAACAAAAGAGTGGATTGCACGTATATGTAGGTAGAACATTTAATGCAACTTACATTAGCAGATAATTGTGGTGTTTTGTTGTTCCTCTCCCTCATGAAGGAGTATTTCAGTCTATGTTTCTTGTGGTCTTTGGTTATGTATATACTGTTGACATGTTTGGGCACTATTGTCATTTCTGCAATGTGAGTTAAAACAGTCCCTTTTCTATCAAGCAAGTTGTTTTCATTTACATCTGCTGACACAGACAAATCTTGACAATCTGTAAGTGGTGAGGGTGTGTTTACTGTGTTTAAATTAATTTCCATCCCATTTTGCCGGTTTTCTGTTGTACTGTATAGTCTGATGAGGGAAGAGTTTGCCTTACCTCAGGCAGGGCCTGAATATTAATTGGAGGTGGCACCCCACTCTGATTATCCACTGATCAGCCAGTGAGTGAAGGAGTTGGTGATGTGTCATCAGCTATGTTTGTGCTGATGTCACCTGACTGTTGAGGAAGTTCAGGCTTGCGTTCAGAAATTGGGCTGGTCGCCTCTAGCTGTGCTTGCTCTGTTTCCATATTTACTGTTCATTGCATCTGTTCCTCTGTTGCTATGCTGTCCATTTCAAATGTTTGTCAATGGTCATTACTGCAGAACCTTGGAGGTCACTTCGGGGGAGGGGCTGCCGATACGAAACCTGTCAAAGAACTCATCAAATGAGCCACTGAGGAGATTAAAAGAGGTAGTGTAAATACTGGACAGGTTTTTATTTTGGTGGAATTTTGTTTCACTGGCCAGAAAAAACTCTCTGGTTTGGAGATCTGTAACAGCTGATGGCACCATTCACTTGGTAAAAAATGGCAGCCGTTGACCACACAAACGTTCAGTCAATTGAGTCCACTCACTGCAACTGTTTTGCGGTCAGTGGTGGTGAGCTGGGACTTTATCCATGTGTTTGTTGTGAGATTTACACATGGCTAAAGCCCCAGTCTGACCAATCATGTTAAAGTATTTTTCTAGCCTATTTTATAATTCCCCATTGACAATGTTGGATCTAGCATAAAAGTAAATTATGATAAGTGTAAGCCACCCCTCTCGGGGCTGGCTTACTATGATGAGTTCTCCCCATTGGCTAGGTCCCTGTTTTGAGCATCCTATATTCTGCCCCAGTGAGGCGTTGCTCCAAGCCCGAGTTTAAAAGGGGCAGGGTTCCTTGCAAGGAGGGGGGGGCCAGCAGGTTGCATGTAGGGCAAGTCAGGCTGGGGTCCCAAACCCCAGCCTGGGGTACCGACTGTTCTATGTGTTGATGGCTATGTGGGTTTTCCTTTTGTTTTCCGATGGGGATGGTGTCAGGAGAATGGCAACCATTGGGGACTGGGGTTCCTGGGAGCTCAGCAGCAGGAAGGACAGCATCTGGAGGTAAGCCCTTTATGGCTGAGTTTGGGATGCCTAGTGTCCAAAAAAGAAAGGCATGCCAGTGTTGCTGTTGTGGTGGCAGGGTCTCTTGGAGGTGGCGGCTCTAGGAGGTCAGTTTTCCTGTGTGGCACCCTGTCACAGGCAAGTCAGGTGGGTGCGTTCCGAGATTTGCTTTATCGGACCTGTCGTGCCTGTGTCTGGGGCAGGACACATGTTAGACCCATAAGGAATGCAGGGGAGAGAGTAACAGAAGGATTGGAGCCATGTTGTCATGCTGTGTTAAATCAGGCACTTGGTCTCAAGGAAAAGAGGTTCACAAAGACATTTCAGATCCCCTTGCTTAAAAACTGGGACAACCCTTGCTAATTTCCAAGGACAGTGACTACTCCAGTAAGTATGGATGTAATAAAGATATGGTATGGTATAACTTTATTGTTCGTTCATAAAAATAGATCATTACAAACAGTAACAAATCAAAGAAATATACATTTAGCTTACATTAAAATACACAAGCAAGTATACATATACCAGCAGATAAATTATTATAATGTAGAAAACTTTATTTTGTTTATTTATTTTGTTTTTGTTGACCAGGTAAGTGCATTAGACAAATTCTGCCTATTTTCAGGTACGACACGGGGGCAGGGGATACAGATGAATGCCAACTGACCTTAAACCAAATTAAGCTGTTGGTGGTATTTTTAGTGAATGGGGGGAAATTTGGCCAGGGCACCGGGGGAATTCCCCTACTCTTCGTAGGGGTGGGGCGCTCTGTTGTTATTGTTGCAATGGAGGACAACGATGTGCACAGCATGGCTGTGCAGAGCAGATCTATGGAAGATGCCTTGAGAAGTACAGAGGGTACTGAAGTCGAGGTGCTTCCCCAATTGAACCAGGAATTGCCAGATGATTGCTCTGAGGAGGTGGCTATTGGTATGGATTCAGAAGCAGAATGAACCTTTTGGCGCAAACTGGAAGAAAAAAAGAAATTATTGCAGGAAAAAATTCTCCAAGCCGAGCAGGATTTCAATCAGCAAAAATCACATTAGAAGATGAGGCTAAGGAAAGAAATAGGTTACCGGATGGCTCTCCAGGAAATTTGAGAAAAGCTGCTCCTCTACTGTTTGTCTTTGGGGCTAATGCTGCAGAAACCAGACATAGACCAGATGCTGGATTGGGTCAAGGGTCAGAGGAAAATCCTCCAAGGCAGGAGGAGCCATGGACTCTAAAGCTAGGACTTCAAAAAGCTAGGTAGAAACAAACTCTGTCTAGGCAGTGGCAAGTCGACCCAGACTACATGCCAGAGCAGCCGACAGTAGTTCAGGAGCAACAAGATGCGATACCAGGACATAACATGACACAAGGATGACTGAAGGCCTCTAGGGTGGATCAGACTCCTCAGGAAACAGATAGAACTGCTTTCTCACCTTTGGGTTCTCAACAAGAGTTGTTTTTTGATGCGCTGCAGGGGGAGGCAAGTGTAGGAAGAGAAGGACATAATGAACAAGACAAATGAATACTGATAGTGGGAAAGTACCACCCCAACCTACTAATGCTGAACAGAATAAAAGTCATTCAAACTATGTTAATCATTTTATTTAGCCCATAGAGCTGGCAAAAAGGAGGAATGCTGTCAGACTCGGATATCTGGGAGGGCTGGATGAGCCCCCAAATAGACATTATGTGGGACATGTCTTAATTAAACAATCTTTCGGCTTTACTCCTGCAGATGTTTATGCACTAAAACACATTGCAGGAGAACATACGTTTGACATAAGTTTTAGATCCCTTGACATCCTGGAGTGATTTTGGGCAAAACATATACTGCTAAAAAGCAACCTGTTGTGGCCCCCCTTCCAGGTTATACCCTTTGTGATGCTCTGCCCCTTGCTTATGATTATTGTATGATATTGGTGTTATAAATACATGGTCTGTGTATGACATTTCAATGTGTGAGGAATCTGGCCTGTAATTTCAAAGTGTCAGTAGCTGAAAACCAGGAGGTAATAAAACAGACCAGAAGGAAACAGTTAATTGGAACATCCTCCAGAAACAGTTTATTGCCTGCTGCTGCCTTTGATACTGGAAACTAAATATGAGTTTTATGACATTAGGGAAAGGACATGATTAGGCTGATTCTTTTGGCTTTTTATCACCTTGGTGACAGTGTGGGAATGCTAAGATCAAAGAGAAATATTTAATTAAAGGATCTCATATTTAAGAAATGTTTTTTGTCTTCTGATGTTCCATTAATTAAATATACCTCCTGGTAGAAAGTATGTTAGAATTAATTCTGAGGGAGGGTCTAGCTGACCTCATCCAAAAGGGGGGGGGAGACAGAGAAAAGACATGTAACATTGTACATGAAGGTGATATCATCTTGGGCCCTGAAGAAACAAAGTTCTCTCTTTCTAACTAAGAGAGCACTTAGAAAGGTACTAGTTAGAAAGCAATTACTTCTGTTGTGGTAGGAGTGTTCGCTCTGAATCTTCGTTTTTGTTTTATTAAATTGTAAGCTGCATGATATATTGTTCTGTATTTTATTTTACAATATTTAGTAAATAACCATTTTCTTTAAATACTGCCTGTGTCTTCCCAGTTTTCTTTTTACATGTGAAGTGCCTGTATTTTTTAAGTCTGACGACGGTTTAAAAGGCTTGATGGTGTTACCGAGCTTGGAAAATTAAGAATATATGTAACATCTCTTATAGAGTTTTAGGGTTCATTTTGGAGATCTGGCTAGGTGCCCCTGGTGAAGAATTGTACAGCCATTTCCAAAGAGGGTACATATCTGAGCCTGTACATTGGGTATGCTAGCATAAGGTTCACAGTCTTAATCCCCCAGAATGTGGGACTACAGGTGATTCAGACCCAAAGCAGACAGGAGGGTTACCCTGTATGTTACCTGTTCACACTATTGCACTCTGAGGTTGGCAGTGTGGGAGCAGAGGGCCTGATCTGTGGAGTGCATTTGTGAAACCCTTAACTAAACAAGCATTTAGATTCATAACAGTACTTTTTCATAGTGAAGGAGTCGACATTGTAGACATTCTTTTTTGGCTAGAACAACACTGTGAACTGCAAGGAACACCGGAACCCATCCTGGATGGGGAGGGTTTTTGGAATGGGGATGGAGGATCAAAGTTGAACTTTTTCAGACTGTCATGGACTTACAACATCTATCAAACTGTTTATTCATTAGTATGGATAAAGGTTTTGTATTCTATCCATGGCAACCATGTAGATGTATAAGTGTGGTTCCGCTAAGCTTATAAGAACTTTCTATAATGAAATACAGTATACACAGTGTGTGAAACTGGGCCATTTGGGATATTATTGTGCTAAGCCACCAAAATGCAACCTTTGTGGGGAAGGAGGTCACACTTTCTCTGACTGCCCAAAAGCTGCGTATAACACCAAGGATGCAGATTTCAGAATTCAGGACTTTTATGTTTCAAAAGCATCAAGAGAAGCCAATAACATGTCTTGGAATAGAGCTCCACCTGGACCTCAGCCCCAGGGACATTACAGGGCAGTCCTATGCTGATGTTACCAAACAGAGACCCCCCACCCACCTGAAGACACTGTCAGGAAATCCACTCCTGAAGAACAGGCCTCCTATAGGCCTGTTGCTGAGCCTTCTACCACACGAGAGAGAGAGAGAGACTGTCAGAAAGTGATCCTCAACCCACAACCTCTATGCCACCACGCTCTGTACCATCTTCTGACTTTCAGATGGTTCTACCAAAGAGGAAGAAATTTTCTGTATAACCTGACATTAATTTGGTTACACATGAGATTTTAGCATCTAACAAATATGAGGTTTTACAAGCTGTACAGCATGAGGAAGAGATAGATTCAGACAACACATACCAGACATCCTCTGAGATGGATGTCATGTCAGAACAAGATACCAATGAAGACACTCAAAATACACAAAAGGAAAAAAGCAGTTAGGACTTATAGTGGGTCTGAGTGAAAGTACCAGGAAAACAACCGCAGTGACTTAACACTTTGAAATCTGATTTACAGATTTATGATATCACCTTGGCTAGTCTAAATGTTAATAGCATTAGATCAGAGAAAAAGAGATTAGCCACTTCTGATTTGTTTTCTAACTATGAATATGACATTATTTTTTTACAGGACACAGGACTTTAAGATGTGGAAGAATTTGATGCGGCCTCTGTGGCCTGGGTACGGGGTCCATGCTATTGGTCAGGGGGATGGATTTATGTTGTGGATTGGGTATTTTCTTTACAACCTCAGCATTTGCAATGCTGCACATGGTGGACATTTTTCCAGGGAAGGCACTGTTACTAGATATACAAATACAGGGGGTAGACTTTTGATTAATTAATATTTATATACCACAGTAAAAGATATTGAGGATTGAACTAATTAAACTAATAAGGCCATATTTGTACACTAGTAAAAATATCATATGGGGGGGGATTTTAAGATCAGTAGGTTCACTTCAGATAGAGGACTCACCACAAACAAAATTTATTGAGACACTGTCTTTTTAAATACTTTAATAGCACAGACAGGTCTCCAGGATGTCTTTTTAAGTAAAGGAAACAAAGCCCCCGTACTTTCTTTCAGGGACAGAAAGCATCCGGAACTGACTATTTGTTTAAAATGCCAACTTTAATTTTTTTAAACAACCATTAGTTCAAATGGTAGCTACATTGGACCGTGGGTTATCGACAGTGACTATTTCAAATTTTCAGGAAATGACTAAAGGCCCAGGATATTGTAAGATTAACTTATCTTTTCTGGAGGACCCAGGTGTACTTGAAAGCTTCCAATATGAACTAGAAGCTAGACAATCAGTTTATTTTCTGTATGACTCTAAACAGAGCTGGTGGGAGGATAGTAAGCAGTATTTTAGAGAGTATTTTAAAATAATTGGGAAAATAGCTGAAATATTTTAAAAGGATAAATATTGGGATCTAAGACAACACATTACCCTGTTACAATCCCTGCAGAATAAAGGGGAGTATGTTTCACAGGAGAATTTGACAGAAATAAAACAAGAAATTACAAATTTACAATACAACAGGATGAAATCACTTGAAAGGGAACAACGTTTTGGGACACAGGGGAAAACAAGCTTTTACAAACCCTTTTGATTGTTGTAATAACCAGATTCAAACAAAACAAATTAAACAGCTGAAGACACAGAATGGGAAATTATTATCTCATGGGACAGATATTTTAAGAGAAATAGAACTTTATATTTCAGGCATGTTTTCAGCTGATCCCACCTTGACAGAGGAGCACATTGATGAATGGTTGCAGGACAGCGACCTCCCCTCTATTCCAGAACACTGTTTTATTTCCTTAACTACCGCATAACAGAATTGGAGTTGCAAAGAATCATTACACATTTACATAGTGGTAAAGTGCTAGGCCTGGATGGTTTACCTAATGAACTATATCTCACTATAAGCCAGCATTTTATAACATAATTGTCCCAGATGTTTAATGATTGGTTAACAAATACTTGTCGGCCGGCACCCGGCTCATGGTTGGCCGGCACCCAGCCAGCCACCGACCAAGACCAGGACACTCACCTGCAGCTCCTTGGAAGCTGCTTGCCCCTGAACAGGGCTGCTTCAGCTCACCCACGGTCGGCTGGCACCCAGCCAGTCACCGAACAAAACCAGGACACCCACCTGCAGATCCTTGGAAGCTGCTTGCCCCTGAACAGGGCTGCTTCAGCTCACCCACGGTCGGCCGGCACCCAGCCAGCCACCGACCAAGACCAGGACACCCACCTGCAGCTCCTTGGAAGCTACGGGACAGCGCAGCCAATCAGAACATGGGTGCTTCCAGCAAACCCACTCTGATTGGCCAGGAGTTTTCCCCTGCTGTAGACACCTGGCACTTTGTTAGATTTTCGATAGAACTAAGCACATTTCAACTGTGTTATTAGGAGTTTTTCAACTGTATTAGCTGGATTGTAATTTCTACTACTGTTTTAAAGTGCTTACACCTCTTCTGTCTGACTGCTCTTCCTGCAGTGCCCCTCCCCATCCAAGCACTCTGCCTTGGTGCCGATAAGTCTAACTACCTTTTTTTTAGTGGCTAGTTTTCCATTAGCAGGTTATACAGACCTGCCATTAGAGGGATTCTTGGTCTTCTACATAAATCACTGTATTCATTCGTGGGCAATATGGCCTGCATTATCATTCTACTTCTTTCCCGGTGCTGCTACAAGGGGACTTGAGTCTGAAGGGTGGATGGCCACTAACTAAGCTGCTCCTGCTCTCCTTGTTCCCCTTTCTGCTGTATTTTCTCATCTAGGTTTTAAGTGAGTACCTAGGGTGGGCAAATTTCTTGCCTAGAAAATATTGCACTAATACAAATCAGAGACCACTCAATCTGGGACCATGGCTCTCCTTATTGTGTTTTTATTGCTCTAAGGTGAGAGTTTTCAGCAATACAGTGCAATCAAAGTACCTCAATGCAATTCAGTTCTCCAGTGTACCTTATCAATACCTAATGTTATAACAGTCTACCGTGCAGACACTATGTCATTCTCCTCTCCCCTTTTAGCCTATTCCCCCCAGTTAGCCTATACCCCCTTGCTACTGTCCTCACCTATGTCTACCCAAGCACTTACATTGATCACGATCAACTGTCATTACAGTGGTGCCGCCTCTTGCGCAGCATGATATGAGTTGCCGCAAAGAAATAAAAAAGCAGTCTCCATTCTTATAAGCACCTTAAAGAAAGTTATACTTCTGCTTCTTCTCTGCTCAGGTAATGTGGAGCTCAACCCCGGCCCCCCCCACAACTTGCCTCGCCTATCGATTTTGCTGAGGCCACAGGTCTCAAAATGATGATGGTCAACATTTTAAGCCTGCCTAAAAAACTTGTACAGCTGCAAGCCTGGGCTGCACACGTTAACCCAGACCTTATCATAATTACTGAGTCGTGGTTAAAAAGACGAACACTGATCAACAAATATCACTGCAGGGCTACAATTTATTTAGAGCAGATAGAGAGTCTAGAGGCGGGGTGTGGTTATTCATAAATCTAAGTACTTGGTCACCAATATTAGTTCCAAATCTCTAGCCAAGTAATTTGAGTTCGTTTCGTGAGCCTTCATCTCCTCTCTTCGAATTTATCACTATCCTAGGTGGCTATAGACCCCGTCCTGGTGGTGATGAAGTCCTTAATCTTTTGAAATCCATGTTCAGATGCAAAACTGAAACAATATTTCTAGGAGATCTAAATATGGACTGGCTGTCACCTAAATCACACGGCCTCAAATCCCTTTGTGACAAGCTAGGTCTTGGGCAATTAGTCAGTGAACCTACTAGGAACAACACTCTAAATACTGCCAACAGTTCCATTCTAGATGTGGTACTAACCACCCATCCACACAAAATATCTCATTTGGCAGTGTTTCACAACGACATGAGCGATCATGGAATTGTTGCTTGCATAAGATCTCAAATTAAGGCCCGGCCGCAACCCATCTTTATAACAAAAAGATCCTTTCGCAAATTCAGTGCAGTAAACTTCCTATCTGACCTGAGCATGATCAGATGGCAAGATCTTTACCTAGCCAAAGATGTCAACAAGGCAGCTTGCATCCTTAATGACAAACTCACTACAATAATAAATAAGCATGCCCCTTTCATCAAAGTAAGGGTACGGAACAATTCCAACCCCTGGTTCACCTCAGATCTCAAGGCAGCCCTTATAGCTTGAGATAAGCTCTGGGCTAAAGCTAGACATTCCAAAGAATCTTCAGATTGGCAGGCCTTTAGAACAGCCAGGAATAACTGTGTGAAAAAAACTTTGCTCTGCTAAAGCTAACTATTATATTTCTACTCTCGAACAAGCTAAAGGTAACCTTCATAAAATATGGAAGACTATCAAAGCTATAGAAGGGCGGCCCATGGCCCCCTCTGTCCCAACAAAGATAGTTGCAAGTGGCAAGATTGTGGAAAACAAGTCCCTAATCCTGGAGGAACTTAACTCCCACTTTGCCACAGCTGGATTAACATGACTCGTCACCTATGCTGGTGCTGTCGGTGAGCCAGCATACTCCTCCACCACATCTAGTCCTGCACCCAGCCCCTTCCAACTGCGTGAGATAACTATAAAGAAGTAGAAGATTCTCTTCTTAACTTAGACACCAAAAAAAGTGCAGGGGACGATGGCTTGGAACCCTTTTTCCTAAGGTCAGGCTACGCCCATCTCACTGCCCCAGTTCTCCACATCTTCAATCTTTCCATTACATCTGCTACTGTGCCGTCCTGCTGGAAATCAGCACATATCCTCCCTCTATTTAAATCTGGTGACCCATGCGATGTAAACAACTATAGGCCTATCTCCATATTGCCGATCCTTTCTAAAGTTCTCGAAAAACTGATCCATATTCAGTTAAAATCTCACTTGGAAACCTTCTCTCTCATTAACCCAGCTCAATCTGGCTTCCGGGCTAATCATAGCACAATCACTGCACTAGCAAAAGTAACCAATGATTGGATCTCTGCTATAGATGCTAAGAAGGTAACTGGTGCAGTCTTTTTGGACCTCAGCAAAGCTTTTGATACTGTTGATCACAAACTATTAGTCAATTGCCTTGCAAAGTTGGGTGCCACATACCATACCACCTAGTGGTTCTTTAGCTACCTAACTGGAAGATTCCAAAAAGTAAAGGCGGAAGGCTTTTTTTTCTGCTGCCTTGCCAGTTGCAAGAGGAGTCCCCCAAGGATCCATCTTAGGCCCTATCTTGTTTTCTTTGTACATTAATGACTTAGATGCTAACATATCTACGTCCAATCTGCACTTTTTTGCAGATGATACTGTGTTGTATACTTCTGGCTCATCGTTATCTGAAGTCAAGGGAGTGCTTCAAGTGGACTTCGCACAACTTGAGCATAATCTAATAAAGGCAAAGCTTCTGCTCAATGCTAAGAAGACCAAAGTGATGATATTCTCCCACAGTGCTGTCTCAGACCTCCCAATACCCTTGCCCAAGACTTCATTGTCACCATGCTAAACGAGCCTCTGGAAGTTGTAACCAAATTTAAATATCTAGGTATCTGGATCGACAATAAATTATCTTTCAGTGACCACGTCGAAGATGTCTCTAGAAGGTTAAAAGCAAGGTTAGGTTTCTTCTACAGAAATAGGCCCCCTTTCCCCCTTGAAACTCGAAACAAGCTTGTACAGGCCACTTTTCTCCCCTACTCGACTATGGCGATGTAATCTATTCCTCCATCACTCTTGCAAATCTAAGTAAACTGGACATCCTTTATCACCGTGCGTTACGGTTCATTACCAACTCCCCTTACCGTTTGCACCACTGGCACCACTGTGACTTATATGCAGCTGTTGGTTAGATATCCCTTACTACTAGATGCCTGCTCCATGCTTGGCTATGGACTCTTAAACTGCTCCTGCAGAAATTGCCAAGCTATCTGTCTTCCCTTATTAGTATCTCACATAGTGCATACTCGTTAAGAAAATCTGACTTTATTATGCTTGACATACCAAGGACATGGACTTCCTTTGGTAAACGTACTATTGCATATGCCCTTCCCTCCATTTGGAACCAATTACAAACTGCATTGAAACTAACTAGCAAGTTTCAATAAACTTCTACAAATCGCTAAGTTCAGCCAAAATAAAAGACACCTGTAACTGTCATTAAGTCTCTTTCTTCCCATGTGTGCCATATTTATCCACTGGTAAGGTATAATTGATTTGTCATATTAACTGCTTTCCTTCCCTTCTACTCCTGGCTTTTCTTTGCTTACGCTCCACTGCTACTCTATCAAATCACCCCCCATATCAGTTGTAGACTGTTGTTTGTTCTAGCTGCCAAAATACTGTATATGTATTGCACACACCAGTCATCATGTTTCATTTATCAATATGCAACCTGTAAGTCGCTTCCCTGTCTCATATCAATGTTTACCACCTGCGGTCACCCTATGTGGTACCCTTGTGTGTATATCCAGCCTGTATCATATAACGTGCATTTCATGTATATACTGTTATTACCTATCTGTGTTTGTACTTTAAGTGTTTATGCCACAGGACCTCCTTGTGAATGAGCTTGCTCAATGGAGTTTTCCTGCAATAAACTTGAACTTGAAATAATAATTTACCAGACACTTTGAACACTGGCTTGCTAATTCTATTATATAAATCAAGGAAAAGAGGACTGTTGAGAAACTGGAGACCAATTACCATACTAAATATTGACACAAAGATTCTCACTAAAATTATTAGCAATAGCTTAAATATGGTTTTACAAGATATAATACTACCTACACAACTGTGTTCAGAACCAGGCCATCATATCACAGATGGATTGATACCATTACGAGAGATTTTTGAAAAAGGTAACACAGAGAAAATTATGGGTTTTCTGCTCAGCTTGGATAAGGCCAAGGCCTTTGATAAAGTGGCACATCTTTATTTATGGAAATGTCTACAAAAATTTTAATTTCCACAACCCTTTATCCAGTGGATAAAAATGTATTATGAAATGGCACAGACAGCACCTTATGTTAATGGTTGGGTGGGGGCGCCTTGTAGAGTGACTAGGGGTGTGTGACAAGGTTCCCCCTAAGTCCTACGTTATATATTTTGACTTTGGAACCATTGATACAAAAAATACCTCAGAACGACAAGATTAGGAGTTTATCCATTTCAAGTGATGATGTCAAAATAAAAACAATAGCGTATGCTGATGACCTTTGTTTTATTTTGGAAGATCTTTCCTCCCGTGGAGTACTGGAAGCACTGCTGGATGACTTCACACAGGGAATGGGCTCTAGGATAAACCTGGACAAGAGTAAGTGCTTTCCCAGAGGAAATGTACCTAGATTAGACATGACAGTACTGGGTATTCCAGTATCAAATTCCCATTGTAAAATGCTAGGAATTTATTTTGGACCTGAAGATATGGGTTTTGTTAACTGGGACAAATTACTTACAGTATAGAAGCACAAAACAAGGTAATTAAGTGGAACAAGTGGTTCCTGTCAAAGAAGAAACAAATTTATATGTTAAAAACATTTTTATTAAGCATGTTTTTACATTTAAGTGCTGTTTTTATGATTCCAAAACAGTCAGAAACAAGTATTCTTAGCATTTTTTTCCAGGGGGTATGGGTCAGCTGACTTAACCCCATTAAGAGAGGGTTGACATATCTTCCTTTCAAGAAGGGAGTTTTAGGGATGGCGAATCCAGTGTAGTTTTACTTTTGTATGTTCTTACAAAATAATGTAAGACCAATATTTAAAAAAAAAAAAAAACAGCTATGGAGTCCATGGCTATTGGATCCAATTGGGCCATGGGTACACAAATGGGAAACGGATAACTGTATACCTAGGCAAATATCTTTATAAGGATTCCCAACTTATTTACATAATTGGTTTGTGAAAAATGTAACTTTGGGGACTGACCAAATGTATTTGTTTATCAGTGTCTAGAAAAGAATTGTATACTCAAATTATGTCAGCTTTCTTTTTAGAAAACCCACCTAGCTTAAAACAAATGGAGAAAATGTTGCAACAAAATAGGACCCCAATACACATGTGGGATGTTCTTTGGCTCAGTGCCCATGGGAGACTGAACATTAAGGGAAACCTAAAACATAAAGAAATGAGGGAAAGGGTATGCCCTAGAACAGATATTTGCAATGGCCAGACAGAAACAATGGAGCACTTATACTTCCAATGTCTGTAGGTTTTATAGTTATGGTCACTACTGTACAAAAAGTGGTTTAATTCTCCTTTAATTTTATTGACACCTGATATTCTATTCTTAGGAATCTTACCCCAAGCATGGACAACATACAGTATGATATGAACATTTAATATTGGTCTGCTTTAAATACCATATCTAGCAACTAGATGCAAGCGGTCCCTACAGAAATTTTTTGTCACTCCAGAACAGCTTTTGTGGATCATACATGAGGCCATTATTACACTAAGGGACAGTGAAAAAAGGAAGTTACCATGAGATATTTATAAAAAATGGTGGAATAACATAACTTGGTTGGATACAGGATGATTTAAAAAAAAATAAAAAGTCTTCCACTGCTATTAAAAATGGAGGTGAGGTTAGTTGGAATAGGTTTCATTACATATTTTGTGTTATGAGTACTTTAATTTCAGTGTTATGAATATATTTAATCAAGATTTTTTTGAGGGGAGGAATATGAATAAATATTTATTTCTGGTTGTTAGTTTTTTTATGGTTTTATATATGAGTATTATTAAGTTTATATAACAAGCAGGATTTCATGGCAATTTTTTTTTATTATAAGAATCTATAGGTGACAGAGTAATACAATATTTATGAAGGGCATATGGGGTATTAATATCTACTTACTTTAGAGTGTTTTTGTATAGACAGAATACTAAAATAATATGGATTCTTGTAGAAAGTTGGAAAGCCGGGGGTAATCGTCCATCCTCATGGGTACAGAGGTTTTTTGAATTACAAAAAGTTTCTCATTTTTTGCTGTAGTTTAAGAATGTATGCATCCATAATTTTATTTTAGGAGCGTGAGTTTTCTCTTTTTATATAGTGAACTGGGGAAATAGATTACGATTTGGTTATAAGGGGGTACGTTTGAAATACCCAATTTATTTTATTTATTTCTGTTTGATTTATATGACATTTTCTCTAGTGTTTGTATTTTCTTATTGGGGTATGCAATAATACTTATTTGCTTTGGGATCTTTTGTTTTGTTTTCAGAATTCCTTATAGTTATGCATTATTCTTTTTTCCAAAAAGGGGAACGTATGCCTTAATACTTATTTACTTTAATGTTTTTCAACTTTTCTGTATACCATTTAAAAGTATTGTGGCCTGGATATTCAAACTGCACTCAAAACTGGCGCAACAGCAGGAGCAAGCACAAACCAGTTGCGCAAATGCGCAACAAGTGCGATATTCAAACATGGAGCAGAGCACATTGCGCAAGCAACCAACGTCTGAATATCGTACATACTGCGCCATCGCGCAACCAGGAAGGAGAAGCTGAGCCAAAATGTTGCGCTATGGCGCAACCAGGGAAGCTCAGCTGAGCAGTCCAGAGCTGCCATAGCGCAAGCACAGCCCCCCCAGGGCAATGGAACTGCACATCCAGGGAGGCAGGCTGGGGCCCACCGCCAGCCATGCCACACATGGGCACAGGAACACACTGCAGAACCCACACCACACCGGCACACCCCAAGCACAGCAGCACTGGGGGTGGGACGGATGATCCACGTGCCCATGGGGACAAGCCAACAAAGCATAGCAGAGCCCTGACACCCAGCACAACCACTGGCAGGCGGAGAGGGCCACACACAGGGGGTTGACAACCACAGTGCACATCAGCCCCTCGTATGCACAGCACACCCTGCACTGTGACCCCAAGACACCACCCATGTGCAGTGCCTGGCACTGCAGGAAACCATGCAGTCCCCCAGTACTCATCAGCCCCATGCAACACAGAAGCCTACAAGCCAGACACACCCTGTGCCCCCAGCACTGGGTGGCAGCAGATGGCAAGACCAACCGAAAGTCACTGCCATGCTGGAGATACCTCCCCATGCACACACACACACACACACATATACCCATACCCAGGACCATACCAGCCCAGATAGCATGTACACACCTGCAACTGAGCACCCATAGCCAGCTGCAAATCAGAGACCGACACAGTATTCATATATCAAAATAGAAATGTATATTAAACATATTTCAACAAGAACAATAAAAACTATTTACAAGGGGGACGGGTACAAGGAAGGGGGTGTTCAAGAGGAAGGGATTAAAAACTTGGAGAGGGAAGGCAGGGTGGTAGGGATGGGAGAAGTGGGAAGGGTAATGTGGGCTACGGCTCAGCCGGCTCCTGGTCCTCCCCCTGCTGGCGCCCCATTCCATCCCGGCCCTGATGGCGTCCATGCCTCCGGATGGCTTGCAGGATCCTGTGGTTAGCAATGCTGACCTCTGTGAGGCGACAGACATCCTGTTGCATCCTCTGTAGAACCTTGAGGCCTAGGAAAATGGGAACACAGTCAATGGCTGTGACTGACCACAACCCTGAACACCACCCAACCTGCAAGCCATATAGCCCAATGTCCCACACCTGTGATGGCATGCACCCACCCACAGTGAACATGCACATGGCCATCACAAACAGGCGGCACTAGCTATGCACCCACCGCCCACACACACTGCCCACGTCAATCACAGTACAAACTAGGCTGGCAAGTGATGTGGCAACGTGGTGCGATGCCAGTTACACAGCTATGTGCCCAGTGCATGCCTGGACCACCAGTGACGCATACACAGACGTGCTGTGATACTGCACTGTGATGCATGTCACCTGTGTCGTGCCTACATACATGGATACATAGACAGTGTCGGTAGATAAGGGCCTATGGGCCACCCAGTCTGGCCATTTGACCTTGTAAGTTCACTCTGTTGTCCTATAAGTCTGTTGCACCTTACCCTGATCTCCAGAATTCCTGTATGGCTATCCATGCATTCTTAAATCCGTGACCAAGTCAGCCCCACCACTTCCTCTGGCAGGGTGTTCCACTTGTCCACCACCGTTCTGTGAAGAAATTCTTTCTCATGTTTCCTCTGAATCGTCCCCTCCAACTTCATCCCATGCCTTCTAGTCCTGGAACATCTTCTACGCTTAAAAATAGTGTTTTCCTGTACTCTGTTCCCCCCTGTAAGATACTTGTATGTCCCCATCATATCCCCCTCTCCCTCCCTCCTCCAGGGAGTACATGTTCAGTTCCTTCACCCTGTCTTCATAGGACTTGTGATGCAATCCATGCACCATCCATGTTGCCCTCCTCTGAACCCTCTCTACCCAGTCCATGTCCATACATAGGTATGGTCTCCAGAACTGTACACTGTACTCCAGTGTGGGGCCTCACTAGTGTCTTGTATAGTGGAATTATGACTCCCTTTGGTTGTGTTGTGCATGGCTGGTGGTCTTGCCCCCCCCAGCATGCAATAGCATCCATGAAGTAATGATACTCACACTCCTCCAGCAGCTGGGTCTGCCGCTGCTGCTGATGCTGCTGCTGCTGCTGCGGTTGGGGCACAACACCCCTGGCACCAGGGCCTGGCATGGCCCACCTCTACCTCGCCCAGGCCCCTCAAATTCGCCTGTGGGAGACATATGTTGAGACAAACATCAGTGTGACTCAAAAGCAGAGTGCCCCCTGCCCCAGTGAGAGTGCCTGCCCACACAGCCATAACCATCCATCGCACAGCTGCACACACTGATACAGCCAACCCGTGTCCGAGCGGCACCTATGCACAGCCACCCAAGCACACACACCCCTACAGAGAATATAGGTGCATAGATGGTACACTCACCTGGCTCAGGCACCATGCCCCGCCTGGCACGTGAACGCAGCCGCGCCAAGAGTTCGCTCCTTCCGCAGAGGTCATTGTACCGGTGCCGCACTGCTCAGCAGACCGCCCCGCCAGTGACCTCCACCAGGTCAGTGGCCACTTGCTGCCACACGTGGGTCCTAGGCATGGTGAGGGGGCCTCCATACAGTGCCTCACAGTGGGGCTCCACCAGGCCACCAGGTTGACTACTTCAAGCTGGCTCCAGGACACCGCCTCCTCCTAGCCATGGCACCAACTTTACAGCAGGCAATATGGCGCCTGCTGCGCGCGACCCCACGGAGTTGTTGCGCAATAGACCACCACAGGTTCAATGTAGTTGTTCGAACAGCGCCGTCACTTTACATGGCGCCTGTCACCAGACAGCACAATAGGGACGCACATGGCATGCGCGAACAGCACCAGAGGGCAGAGGGCATACACAAGGTCGCGGCAATGACGCAGGCTAGCGCACAGCCTGGACGTATAGGCATCCCTGCGCGACTGCCAAGCTGAGCACCAGTGCCACAGTGGACTATCGCGCAGTAGTGCCACAGCGCCATATAGTGCCCAGTGCTGTAGCGCCACTGGCACAATGGTGGCCATGGCCTGAATCGCCTATCGCGCTCAGCAGGTCTGCAGTCGCGATAGACTGTACGCGTCAGCTGTCTGGGCATGCAATGCAGTGTAGCACGAGCTACAAACCTGCGCCATTGGCTCGCGGACCTTCCGACAGTAAAGCGCAACACGCGATATTCAACCGACATATGCAAATCATTTGATCAGCCATTCAAGGCGCGGTAGACGCGATTAGCATGTCATTAAAGTTGCGCCACCTCATTTGCATGTTTGCGCTATAAAATGTGACAGTGGGTTGTGCCGCCAGATTTGGTTACTGCAGGTGAGAGGTGAGTTACATGCTGTGTGATGCTCAGGACAATGGCCATGGGCAGGGGTGCCAGAGGATGATAAAGGCTGAGGGGCTGAGCATGAAAGGGCACTTAGAAAGGGTCAAGGCACCCTTTCTATCAGTATCTGCCATGGAGAGGAAACGGGGGCGGCAGCTATGCTCATGGGGAAATGCTGTTTCACTGCACAGTGACAGGTGTCCACTTCCACCCATACAGATCACCATGACTGACCAGAGCCAAGCTGAGGTGTGGGCGGTGGGCGTGGAGGAGGCGAACTTCACCCTGGCAGAGCGGAGGCCCTCCTCCAGGCCTACCTGGAGGATGAGCCACTGTTGAGTGGACGGAGGGGCACCTCAGGAGCATGCAGCTGCATGGGAGGGTGGCTCGGGCCGTCAACCTGCATGGAAGCCACCAGCGCCCCATGCAGGAATGCAGGAAGAAGATGGGGACTGACCGCAGGAGGCTGAAGGAGAAGGTGGCAGCCTCAGGGTGGCAGACGGCACTGGCGGGGCCCACCAGTGGTGTTGCAGCTGACCCCTACAGAGGAGACATATGGTCGCGCCATGCAGCCGAAAAGCCATTGCGGGCGCTGGTGCGGAGGGATTCCAGACAGGTGGAAGCCCATCACTGCACGGGTATGACATGGTGGTGTTGTTGGGGGGGCTGTTGTTCACATGCACTACATGTACTCTCTTCTGTTACAGATCCTGTCCGCCTGCAGGAGACGGTGGTGGTGTTAGGTCCAGACAGTGAGGCAGACCTGCTGGACGTGGAGGAGGGACCATCCACTCGGCCACCAGCCTGCAGGCACTGCAGCAGCATGCAGGCTGGGCACAACTCCGGTGTCAGTGATACGGGTGCAGGGGTGCACAGCCTGTGTCACAGCAGTCTGGCATGCAGGTATGCTAGCATGCTGTGCCTATGGCAGTGGCACGCACCTGCACCATTGATGATAGCAGGCCTGCAATGGGCAGTGATAGGTGTGTCCCATGACGGACACATGGCAGGCCAGACATGCCCCTGGGCCTTCCTGGTTACACCTGTGTACCAGCATGCTGGCACAGTCCCAGGCTGTGCCTGTCAGCACCGTGGGCAGCACCGTGGCTGTGCAGGTGTCTGGCAATGTTGTCAGCACAGAGGTGGAACAGGTGGACCTGGGGCTCAGCAGTTGGAGGGCGGCAGCAGTAGTCGACACCAGGTCCGGGGGCACAGTGTCAAGCAGTGGCACATGTCCACCGCCTTGATCCGCCCATACCTGGTCCTAGCGGACCAGCGCCCACCCTCAAGGGGTGCTGTGCACCAGGACCTCCACACCCTGGGGTCACGGATGCATTGGGGCACAGTACCCATTGACGCTAGACACCCGCCTGCTGCAGGAGTCGGTACAGCAGCAGGGGCGGGTTGCAAGGTCTGTGGAGGCACTGTCTGTATCTGTGGAGTGGCATAGCAGGGAGTGTGCTCGGGACCGAGCCGAGTTGGTCCTTATGCGGACGGATGTGACTGCTGCCATTGACAGGCTGACTCAGGCAGTGGTCTCTGTTATGGACGACACACACTGTCAGGTGCCCCTGTACCACACACCCCACACAGTGCGCCTCCACTCCCCTGCCCGCATCGCGTACACCAGGCCTGTCAACGCCGGGTTCTGCTGTGGGCATCCTGAGCACCCTTGGTGCAAGTTTGTTTGGCAGGATGCAGACCCTGTGTGGGCAAGGTCGCTGTCGCACAGTGGGACCCGCTGGTGCACCAGCGCCACCCGATGTGGCCCCTGCTCAGCCTGCCAGTGCTGCTAGGTCACGGCGGGGCCACCCACGCATCCGCAGGCCATGGGACAGTGCTACCTGACTGAGCTGTCTCCCAGTGCAGGCCCTGTCTGGTGCTGCCCTGTGTGCAGTATGTGTCATGGTGGGCAGTGCACTGCTGGGTGCTCTGCTCGCAAGCTGACATACGGACCACCTGCACACTCTCCCAACTGCTGTCCACAGGTGCGGTGCATGATGATGCCTGCATTGCACTGTACACCAAAGGTGCAAGTGCCCAGGTCCTGACACACGACGGACAGTCCAGGTGGTGGGGTGGTGTGGTGCTGTGCTGGCAATGTCATTTCCGCAGTGCTGTGCTGCTGCCCATGTATGCTGCCTGGTGTGTGTGTGTGTGTGTCCATTGAGTGCTCACCTCTCTGATGGTGTGTTGGTATGCCTGAACCTTCAACTCCCCTGACCTTCATGCACGGTGTGTTCCCTGTGTGCCTGTGGTTTGCGATGGACAGTGTTGCCTGCACATGTCCCTGCCTTACCTGTGTTGGGCGAGTGCTCTTCTGCAATGGTGTCCCGTGCAGCTGGGCCTGCCGGGTCAGTCGGGGTCCGTCCGTCCTGGGGGCTGCTCATCACCCACATCACCGCACCACTGGTGTCCCCATCGCTGTCCTCTTGGACCTGCACGGTTATCCCATGGTCATTGGCCATGTTGTGCAGGATGCAACAGGCCAGGAATATCCCACAGGCCTTTTGGGGCTGTACTGTAGGTCTCCGAGGTGTCCAGGCATCGGAAGCGTGCCTTGAGCATCCCAAACACCCGCTTATGATGTTACGGTTATGCATGTGCCTCATTGAAACATAGCTGCGCTTGGGGTCGCGGGCGCCTGCACGGGTGTGAGCAGCCAGGGACGGAGGGTATCCGCAGTCACCTGTGTGGAGATAGTGGAGATCAGTGTCATGTCAGGTCCATATTGCCCATATCCTTGTGTGCCACTACCATGGCACCTGTGTCATTCCCACCCTGCCCAGAGTTTGCATTCCATACATGTGTACTCACCCACTAGATGACCCGTGGGATGTTCCTACCTCGAATCGATGGCACAGTGCAGACTGGTGCCATATGAAGGCATCATGTGCTCCGCCAGGGTGTGTGGCACAGACATTGATAAGCGCCCAGTGGCATCACACACCACCTGGCAGTTGACACTGGAAAAGCCCTTTGTTCCGATAAGCCTGGCCGGGGCCAGGTGGCGCATAGCAGGCCACATGGGTGCAGCGTTCATGGCCCCCAGCACGCCAGGCATACGTGCTACCCTGTGGAACTCCTGCATGTTTGCTGTATGCTCTGCCATGTGCTGGGGAAATGGATGTACTGCGAGCATGAGGCAGCAGTGCGCTGAGGAATTGGGTGAGGATGTTTGACGTGGCCGACTGTGTAATGCCTGTGGTGTCCCCTGTCGGCCTTCTGAAGGTGCCCGTGGCGGCAGGCACATGCAGGCTGTCACCTTGGTCTCCACGGACAGAGCATGACTCTCGTGAGGGTGCCTGCATCACATCACTGCACAGCTCGCAGAGCCATCTCAGTATTGCCCTGTTCAGGCGGTACCGGCCACAATCTCGATGTCTGTGTACAGCTCGGCTGATGCGGCACGATACGCCTGTCGGGGTATACCCGACGGGCCCCTCCGCGCCACGCCCCTGCAGCATGGTGTCTCACCCTCATTACAGCTTCCATGTGGAAGCTGACACTGTCCATCTCCCTGGCTTCTGCCCCCCCGGCTGCTGTTCCTGTGTTACCCCCGCTGCCCCCACTGCTGCTTCCACTGCACCGGGCACCCCCCACTGGCCTCTCTGTCCTCCTGGACCCACTGTCCCTCTCTGCCCTTCCAGCTCCTGTCTCTCTCTCTCTCTCTGTCTCTCTCCCCCAGTTTGCGGCCTGCTAGGGTTCTTGCGCCGCTTCCTTGAGCCTTTTTATTTTGGCTCAAATCCAGTACTGCGCAACTTCCGGCTGAGCCACTGTTGCGCATTGCGCAAGTGTTCGGATATCGCATTGCGCACTTTATGCATGGACCGGCCCCCTTCGGTTGCGCATGCCTTCATTTCCATTGCGCTGTTGCTCAGCATTTTCGGTGGCAAGAACTGGCCCTTCTGAATATCTCAGAATGGCGCATTTTTGAGTTAAAGACGCCAAGAACCCTGTTGCGCATGCTAAACCCTTTGAATATCCAGGCCTGTATGTATAATTTTTCAGTTTGAATAAAAAATTCCCTACTCTTTTCGAGAAGTGCCATGGATCTTTAACATCCACCTGAACTACCACCAGAACAGGCAGATGGGACCTCAATTTAATGTCTCATCCAAAAGACGGCACCTCAGGAGTGCAGCACCCCCCTCATGCTGCACTACAGTGTCAGTATTAGGATTTAACTCAAGTGCCTGGTGTGAGGATAGAGCCCACAGCCTTCTGATTTCCCAGCCTCAGAGGCGTGTATGCTACCTGCTAAGCCACTGACACTGACAAAAATAAGACATACCATCTTATTACAATTAAACTCAGGCCCTAGCTGAGAGTTCAGGTATGTTAACCATTGTCTTTTTAACTTTCTGCATTGTCACTAGCTAATGAACTTCTCTAGTAATAATACATTCATCGTCCACAGCAAACAAAAGTTTTAGAATTTCTTGCTCATCAGTGAGATTCAATGAGTTAAGTATTGGAGTTAACCGGTATTTCCTGCCATTACTATAGCACTGACAATGCAACATTACGTGAAGTAAATCTTCCCTAGATTTATTACTACATTTGCAAAACTCATCACCAGGATTAGAGGATTTATAAAATATAGCAAAGAGAATATTTGAGTCAAACACACCAGTTCTATACTTTGCAAAAGTTTTCCTTTGAACAGGGAGCTCCAAGACTTCCAGATAGAACTCAAAGATATGTCTATAGTCATTATCACTGTACCATCTAAAAAACTGCGACTGCTTAATGGCATTCAAATCACTAATCCTATGACACTCCATAATTTTCTTGAGAATATACGGTTTATACTTGCAACTTAGAGCAATATTCTTATTGACATATCTTGCTAACAATACCATAAGATCGAAAAAGTTTAATAAACATGTTCCAGTGAACAAGAAGTTGTAAAGCCAAGATCGTTCCCTTGCTCCTTTTCATATATACATCTTTTTACCAGTCTGTCCTCTGGTAGCCAATTTATTTTAAGCCAAAACTTAATTATTTTACCAACTGTGATTACTTGGATACTATTTAAGCCCAACTCAGCCCTAACAAAGAAACTAGGGGTTCATTTATTAAAACCCAAAGCAGAGTGTAATATTTGTATAGCTGTTTTTTTTCTAGCTATTAAACAGGCACTAGAGCCCAGATTTCAGCACTATAGAGAACTTGCATGTTGTATTTGGATTGAATAGCCTTAACTAAGGGCCAGACTGAATATCTGCTGTATGAATAGTTGAATCTCTTTAGACAAAGTATAATCAAAGCTACTTTTTCCATGAGAGATTCCAGGAAAAAAAATTACACCTAGATAACAATATGATTTAACTATGTCAGTTGTCAAAGAATCCACTTTCCATTGACAATTATGGCTGTAGGCACTGAATGTAATGATTTTGCTCTCGGATATATTTACATTAGAGGCAAAATCTTAGACTCCTTATCTAGAATATCAAGGTTTTTTTGTCACCCACTATAGGAGAGCGAGAAAAGCATTAAGTCATCTGCATAAACCAATGCAGGGCAAGTTATCAAGCCAATTTTTGGTGAATCTGTGTCTGAAATTTCCAAGGTATTCAATAACTTGTTGACATATATCAAGAAAAGGGTAGGGGTGAGAATGCAACCCTATTTAATTCCTTTATATGTAGGGAATCTATCCAAGAACTGGCCACAAGATCCAGCCCTAACGTGTGCCCATGTACCTGTGTATAAATCTTCAATAATACTAATCAGTATGTGGCATATCCCCCATTCCCTCATGATATCCCATAATGTATGCATATCAATATAGTCGAATGCAGAACTGAAACCAATGAAGGCAGCATAAAGTTTCTGTCCTTTTAATTTAACATATTTTTCCAAGAAATGCTGTCAATAAAAAAATTATCTAAGGTTGAATGGTCTTCTTTAAAACCGGATTGCAAGGGAGAAATGTCACCTATTTTTTTTAAGCTAATTTTTCAATCTTTCTAATAGGACTCAAGCATAAATTTTAGGTATAATGTCAAGCAGACTAATTGATCTATACCTTTTGGGATCGTAACTGTTCCCTTTTTAAAAAATGTGGAATAATTTCAGAGTCTCTTCATGTATCAGGAATGTTCCTTTCTAGAATGCATTTCTTAAAGAAAATTGTTAAACTGTTTGCTCATTGGCTTATTAAGCATATATACACTTCAGCAGGGGTCTTATCAGGTCCAGGTGCTTTTTTGGCTTTAAGAGAAGTTATTGCTGTAAAAACATTTTCCTAATCAATGGCTTAAAAGTTAGCCTTATATCTGTTGGATCACTAATACCCAAGATTGTTCTAACTGAAGAATCATAAAAAAATTTCAGAAATATTGAACATAAACCTCTTTAGTAATACATATATCCAGATTTTCTTTGTAATTATTACAGCCCCTCACTACTAGGGACCAAAAGGACTGTTGGTTCTTTTCTGAAATAGCTATCAACATATGATCCCATTGAACCTTATAATAATGCTTTTTTTATTGTCCGGGAAAGACTAATTTTGCTTCCTTTCATATTTTAGTTTTTTGAAATGTGTATTTGTTTGGAGACTTTTTAACAGCTCTTATATAGGCCATCAATTTTTTTCTTTCTATATTTGCACTCTTGATCAAACCATCCCCTATTTCTAATGTTTTTTTTCTTTTTATTGGTCTCTTATTTATAAATTAGTTGATTTATTTCTTTGAAAAATTTTCTGAGCTCCTGTGCTGGGCCTCCACAGATTTCATTGGCCCCAAGATTTGGTATCCATTGGTCCAAAAAATCTTGAATATTATTCTTTGTCATTTAACAACACAGTGTTGAGTTTTGCTGCTATGCAGATGATACACAACTGTATTTGTCATTTGCTCCCAGAACATCCAGAGCTATGGATGTACTTAACAACTGTCTGGCTAAAATCAGTGACTGGATGGCTTCCAGCTGGGTGAGACTCAACCCGGCCAAGACGGAGATGCTGGTTATCGAGTCTGGTCATAGGCTTGATGGGTTGCTGCTTGGGGATGATTCTGGTCTTGTACTGGGTTTGACCTAATTGACAGCTTTCTCGAGGGTGCAAAAACTGGGTGTGATACTTGATAGCAGACTGACCTTTGAAGATCAGGTGTCGTCTATAGTCAGTAGTGGTTTTTATCATATACAGAACATTTCCTGGATTCAGCCCTTCGTTCTGCCCAAGGACCTGCCGACACTAGTGCACACCTTTGTTTCCTCCAGGCTTGACTACTGCAATGCTCTGTACTTCAGGGTCACAAGAGGAACCCTTCGCAAAATGTAGCTGGTACAGAACACAGCAGCTCAATTACTGACGGATCTTCCTAGGTCCAGTCATATGACCCCAGTTCTGCATGCCCTGCACTGGCTGCTGATCAGGTGGAGGGTACTTTTCAAGCTGGGGCTTCCCACCTATAAGGCCTTAAATGGACTGGGCCCTGACTATCTGTTAGAACTCCTGACACCGGTGACCTCTGCTCGATCCCTCTGTGCCTCTTCGAGGGGCCTCCTGGATGTTCCCAGGGTTCAGCTCAAGACTTTGGGAGATTGTGCTTTTAGCAGTTCTGGGCTGTCCCTGTGGAACTTGCTTCCATCTGCAGTCTGGGAGGCCTCCTCAGTAGAGGTGTTTAAGTGGAGGTTGAAGGCCCACATCTTTGGCCTGGCTTTTAATATGAATTTTAACATGTTGCTCAGTCCCTAAACATGATATTTTAAAAGTTTTAAACTGATTTATATTTTAATTACTTTAAATGTGTATTAATGTAACTTTTATTGTTGTATTGCATTTTTTATTGTACATTTCTGTAAGGCACCCAGAGCCTTCAGGATTGGGTGCCATATAAATAATATGTGCCTTGCCTTTATATCTGTCTCTGTGTCCTCACTCCATCTAACCTGCTTAAGATGTCTTATCTCTAGTCGAGGGACTATCAGCTTAGTCAAAGGGTTCATGGTATGATTACGGTAATATTCACTATTCAGAACAACTGGAAAATATCAGTTTCGCTCCTGGACAGAATCAACAACGCAGACCATAATTCAGGGGGACCGTTCCACATAACTAAATCCAGAATCGAAGCAGCCTGATGTGAGAAGAAAGTTGTATGCCCGTTAGTGTCATCCTTTATTCTCCCATTCAATGCATAAAAATGATTACTTTTCATCATTTCAATCTTTGGCCATTAAAATTGGCTTTGTTATTATACCACAGTACACAATCCACAGAAGGGACAGGGAGGGAAAAAGAGGACTAGGAGTAGCTTTCTATATAACGAAAGGGATGAAAGCAATGGAACTAACAGGTAAACAGGGTAGAAAGGAGGCACTGTGAGTCACCCTGGAGACAGGAAATGGCACCACAATCCACATGGGAGTTGTATATAGACCCACATCTTGGGGGAGGCAATGGACAAGGAAATGATAGAAGGCATCCTTAGAATGACAGAAAAAGGGGAATATTGTTGATGGGGGACCTGAATATGCTAGATGTTAACTGGAGCACCTTTGCCGCAGCCACATCCAAGAGCAGTATCATTCTTGATGCCCCACAGGGGCATGCTTCAGACAGCTAGTGCTTGAACCCACTCAAGAGGGAGCAGTCTTAGTACTGGTACTCTCAAACTGGGACAGAGAGAGGAGCTCATATTTTAGAAGTGGGTAGCCATCTGGGAACAATCGACCACCAAACAGTGTGGTTCATGATAAACACAGCCATACAGTCAAGTCATACAAAAGCGAGGGTATTTGACTTTAGGAGGGCTGACTTTGGTAAAATGAGAGAGTGCCTCAGAAAAGCACTAGCAAATGAGAAAGAAGGAGGGGTGGAGGAACAATGGGGAAAAATCAAAACAGCTATCACAGAGGCAACAAGTCTTTGTGTGAAGCAAATCAACCAAACAAAGGAAAAAAACACTATGGTTCTCAAAAGAGGTGACAGTGAAGGTTACGGACAAAAAGGTAGCATTCAGGAAGTATAAGGAAACACAGAAGAAGCAGAACAGAGAACTATACCAGTTAAAGCAGAAGGAAGCAAGGAAGACAGAATAGCAAAGGCCCAAACCGAGGAAAGTTCAAGTTCAAGTTTATTGCAGGAAAAAAACTCCATTGAGCAAGCTTATTCACAAGGAAGTCCTGGAATACATATACCAACAAGACTAACAGAAACATGCAGTAAATGCACATGGAAGGATTTCAAGTGCTAACAGAGTACATGAGTAACAAGTGTACAGGCATTAATTACTCTATATCTCATAAAGTAGATCATCACACTTATACATAAAGATCAGGTTCTGTCCATATGGACCTTAGAACTAACAGTAGGCTTATACAGTCATAGAAAAAAACAATTTTAAAGACAACTACAGACATCTTTTATTTTTTCAGTAATTAACTTTTTAAAGAGACTAACAGAGACTAGCTTAGATAGTTTCAGTGACGACTGTAGCTGATTCCAGATAACAGGGAGGGCAATGGAGATGGCGCACTTGCCAAAGGAGGTGCGAGTCTTGGGGACATCCAGAAAAATAAAATCCAATTTCCTGAGTGCATAGGTACTGTGGCAGGTGTGGATGATGGAAGTTAGGTAGCTCAGAAGCTTGTTAAGGAGAAGCTTTAGAGTCCAGGTACTAGCATGGAGAATGCGTCTAGTGGTAAGGGACGTCCAACCTACAGCTGAGTACAGGTCGCAATGGTGTGTCTGGTATGGGAAGTTCGTAATGAAAAGCAGCACAGGGTGATAGAGAATGTCCAATTTATTATGTTTTGAGGTTGTAGAAGAGTTATAGATTATGTCCTCGAAGTCTACTAATGGGAGGAATGTGGCTTGGACAAGCCTAGTTCTGATCTCGGAGGGGAAGAATGGACTGTTGTGGTAGAGGAAGCCTAGCCTTATTTCTAGTCTTTTAAATAGGTCATCAAGGTGTTCAGAGAAGGCAAGCTTGCTGTCTAACCAAAATCCAATGTATTTAAATTTGGGGGTGTCTTCCAAAGGCTCAACTAGAGAGGTAACTATAAAGTCTTTCTGCAGGGTGGCAAGTAGGGAGGGAGATGTACTAGGGCAATAGTTCTTAGACTTTGTCACAATGAGCCTCCCCAAATCCACAGAAAAGATTTTGAGCCTCCCCCACAAACTGAAATAATCTTGGGCCTCACCAAAGAAAAACAGTACACAGTACATTGTGCAAAGGCACAGTACACCATGAATAAATTGAAACCCCTTTGAGTATTTGACTATCATCCAGTTCTTTGTCTTATACTGATCTGAACCTTTGAAAAGAGCACCTGTGCTCAAAGGTGTTGTCTGAATAAACTATTAAATAAATAAATGTTATTTAGCTTATTGTGCCCCCCCACACACACACACACAGGCCAGCCTACTTGCTCGCTATTTTGATTCTTGAACCATTGTTATCCCTTGTTGCAGTACCTTCATGGGTTCAGACTACTTTCTCTGTTTCCTCTTGCCTGGAATAACCTTCCTACATAGCTTGCCTCCCCTCTTTCCTGCAACTTCTCAGAGATTACATTGTTCTTTCCTACTATTGCGCTTAGCACTTCTATGCTCAACCCTTGCATTTGGGTTGTTCTGCCATCAGTCTACAAATTGATCAATTGCCACCATTCATTGTTTGTTCATTGTTTCTATTTGTTTGCACTGTTCATTTTGTATTGCTTGACTGCTTTGCAGTTACCTTTGAAATGTATCCACTCCATACCCCTTCTGTGGGTACACCTGAATTGAGCCACGCTCATTCATCTTCCTTTGTCACCGATTTGTAAATAAATACAACATTTTGCCTACTATTGTCATCTTTCAGTTTGCTTCATCCTTCACACAAAATATATAAAACTCAAAATTTAAATACATTACTTTTTCAGACTTGCTTGAGCCTCCCCTGGAACAGGTTGGGGCCTCCCAAGGGAGGCTGGCCTCACCATTTGAGAACCGCTGTACTAGGGGAAAAGATCATAGCTTTGGTTTTCTTAGTGTTTAGGAGGAGTTTGATGTTAATGAGATTGGACTCAAACTGGGCAAAGTCGGCTTGGAGGACATCCCTGACCTCAAGCAGTGAGGTGTCGGATGTATAGAGAACTGTATCATCAGCAGAGAAGTGCAATTTTGAATTGGATATGTAGCAGTCAAAGTCATTAATGTATAGAGAGAAGAGGATGTGACCTAAGATGGAGCCTTGCGGGACTCCCTGGTGATTGGTGGGGGGGGAGGAGGAGAACAGGCCACCTGCTTTGATTTTTACTGAAAGGTAACTACTAAACCACTGGACAGTTGGCAGGGTGGCACCTATTTTAGCAAGGCTGTTTTTGATTAGTTTGTGGTCTACGGCATCAAAAGCTTTGCTGAGATCTAAGAAGATGGCTCCCGTGAATTTCTTGGAGTCCATAGCGGAGATCCAGTCATCGGTTACTTTAGCCAAAGCAGTGACGGTACTGTGGTTAGAGTGGAAGCCAGATTGGTCTGGGTTCAAGAGCGAATAGATTTCTAAGTGGTGTTTTAGTTGTGCATAAATCAGCTTTTTAAAGACTTTGGAGAGGATAGGTAAATTAAAAATGGGTCTGTAATTATTTAAATCGCATGAATCCCCCCATTTAAATAAGGGGAGGATGTGGGCTGATTTCCAGCATGAAGGTACTATGGAAGAAGAAATAGAGAGGTTGAAAATATGTAGGATTGGGGCCATAAGGTAGGGGAACCCGAGTTTTAGGAAAAGTGGTTCAATTCCATCATCCCCTGCACTTTTCTTGATGTCCAGGTTCTTGAGAGAATCTTCGACTTCTTTGAAGTTAAGGGGCAGCAGCTGGAAGGGACGGCTCATTGCTGGCTAGTGGAGTTTGTACTGCCCTGGTTATTAACACGTGCAGTATATGGGGATGAGTCAAATGCTAGGCCAGCAGTAACAAAGTGAGAGTTGAATTCTTCAAGGATTTGGTTACTGTTTTCCACAGCCATATCATTTTTGGTGATCTTGGATGGTAGAGGGGGGCCACCGACCGCCCTTCAATAGACTTAAGGGTCTTCCAGATTTTTGGGGGGTCCCCTTTGGCCTGCTCTAGAGTGGAGATGTAGAAGTTGGCTTTGGTGGAGCGAATACGTTTAACCCAGGAATTCCTGGTGGTTCTGAAAACCTGCCAATCCATCGGGTTCTTGGTGTGTCTAGCCTTAGCCCATAATTTATCATGGGTGGTGAGAGCATTCTTTAACTCAGCCAAGAACCAGGGGTGTGAAATATTTTGTGTCCTGACCTTGATAAGTGATGTGTGTTTGTTTGCTATGGTGATGAGATTGTTGTTTAGGATCATGACCGCCTCATCTGGCATTTTGGAGAGATAAAGGTTTTGCCATCTAATCTGGCTAAGATCTTTCAGAAAGTCCAACACGCTGAATTTACGGAATGACCATTTGATTATAATCTTAGGCTGGTGGCGAGTTTTAGTGTGTAATCTTGTTCAGACTACAATACAATGATTGCTCATATCATTATGGAATACTGCCGAGTGAAGGATTTTATGGGGATGAGTAGATAATATAAGATCAAGAAGTGAGCTATTAGCTAAGTTTACCTTGTTGACCCTGGTAGGTTCAGAAACTAGTTGGGTAAGACCAAGTTCATCACAGAGAGACTTTAATCTGTGTGATTTGTGTGATAGCCAGTCCATGTTGAAGTCCCCAAGGATTAAGACTTTGGAGTTGGCAGCAGCTGTCAGCGATTTGATGATTTTAAGGAGGTCAGTTCTGCCACTTGGGGGCCTGCAGCAACCTATAATAATAATGTAGTCCGTGGAGGGAAGGTGTAGTTTTATGGAAACGATTTCGTATTCCTTCTATTTTGAGTTATAATGGATGTCGCTAACTGAGAACTTGGTTTTGGTGTAAATAACTACTCCCCCAACCCTGGCCCCCCTGTCTGCCCTATACAACTTGTAGCCCAGGAGGGTAACTTGTTTGTCCAAGTTAGATGTTTTTAGCCAGGATTCTGTAATAATAATGAGATCAGGCTCAGTATGTAGGGCCCACACTTGTAGTTGGTCGATTTTCTTAGGCAGGCTTAGGATATTAACTAGCATTACTTTAAGACCCGAGGCTGATGCGAATTCAGTGGGTGAAGTGAGCCAGGTGGGAGGGCCAGGGTTTAATTTCACATTTCCTCAGCATAGAAGGAGCAGGAATAACAATTTCTTAAGTGCACTCAAGAGAGACTGGAGAGCTTTGTTCCTTTTGCCCCACTTATTGGTGGTTGACAATGACAGCCTATTTCTACTGGTATGTGCCAGAGAAGTATGATATTTTGAGGATAGAAGAGAGAGCACTCTGAGAGACATAGGTGAAGGGAGCAAGTAGTATAGGGGGAAATAATGGGGTGTAGACTAGCGGAGGGGAGAGTGCCGCATGAAATGTGGTGCCCCATTAAAGGGTAGTGCTAGCAGAGAATGAGGGAACAAGGAATGGGCTGAGTCCATATACATCATTCATGTGAAGGACAATAGGTGCACAACAGAAGAATAATATAATGTTGAAGGTGCAGTATGCCATAGTTCCAGAAAAGATAGCCAGCTCAGTTAAGAAGGGGATAAAACCTTTTATAGGTACATTAGGGAGTGAAGAAAGCCCAAGGGAGGGATAGTGAGACTTAATAAGGGGGATGAGGGTGGGCAAAGGGTGACAGTGAAAAAGCAGGGATACTGAATGAATACTTCTGCTCAGTATTTACAAAAGAAGAGGAGGAGGAGGTACCTAAACCAAGCAATAGAAGCACTCTGGATAGTGGGGTTGATACCAGTCTATTCACAAATGAAGGAGTCCTCAAAGAACTCCTAAAACTGAAGGTGGACAAAGCAATGGGGCCTGATGGGATTCACCTCAGAATTCTAAAAGAACTAAGGGGAGAACTAGTGACACCACCGACCACCCTTTTTAACAAATCATGGGAGGATGGTGTGGTACGTGAGGACTCGAGGAGGGTGGATGTGATTCCTCTTCACAAAAGTGGGTGCAAGACAGAGGTAGAAAACTACAGACCTGTTAGTTTGACCTCAATCATAGGGAAAATGATGGAATCACTTCTGAAGGAAAAAATTGTTGAGTACATAGAGGCTAGTGGTGCACAGGACCCAAGGCAGCATGGATTCACAGCGGGAAGGTCATGTCAGTTGAATCTAATCAATTTCTTTCACTGGGTGACCAAAGTAATAGACTAGGAAGGGGCTGTGGACATGGCTTACCTGGACTTTAGCAAGGCTTTTGACACAGTCCCACACAAAAGATTAATAAGCAAGCCCAGGGTTGTAGCCTGGGTAAAACTTTGGCTGGAAAACAAGATACAGAGGATAATAGGAAATGGAGTCCACTCCAAAGAAAGGGGGGTTACTAGAGGGATACTGCAAGGTTCAGTACTGGGACCAGTCCTCTTTAATGTCTTTTTAGGTGACATTGCAGAGGGACTGGAAAGGAAAGTATGCTTCTTTGCAGATGACACAAAGATCTGCAACAGGGTTGATACATAAGGGGGGATGAGAAGGGAATTGGCAAGGTTGGAGTAGAGTCAACACAGAGAAGTGCAAAGTTATGCACCTGGGAAACAAAAACCCAGGGGAAGAGTACACAATGTTGGGGGAGGTACTAACAACAACAAAAAAATGGAAAGGGATCTTGGGGTAGTCATATCAGATGACCTAAAGGTAGGCAAGCAATGTGAAAAAGCAGTGGGGGGGGTACTGGGCTGCATAGGAAGAGGCATCACCAGCAGAAAACAGGAAGTAGTTATCCCTATGTACAGCCAGTTGGTGAGACCTCATCTAGAATACTGCATGCAGTTCTGGAGACCCCGTCTCCACAAGGACATAGACAGGATGGAGGCAGTCCAGAGGAGGGCAACTAAAATGGTGCATGGTCTGCACCAGAGGCCATACAAAGAGAGACTAAAGGAGCTTAATATGTATACCCTTGAGGAAAGGAAGGAGAAGGGGTACATTACAGAAACATTAAAATACCTCAAGGGAATCAACAAAGTTCAAGAGGGTAAGCATCTTTCAGAAAAAGAGATGTGCAAGAACAATGGGTCACAATTTGAAGATAGAGGAGGGGCAGCTCAGGGGCAATGTGAGGAAGTACTTTTTCACCGAAAGGGTGGCAGATGCATGGAATGACCTTCCTGAGGCGGGTGTGGGGTCAAAAATAGTGGGGGAATGTAAGAATGCATGGGAGAGACATAGAGCAGTTCTAGTGGGGGTAGGAGGAAGTAGGCTGTTGGTTAACTAGGATCTATAGCTTATCCGAAAGGTAGGGAAATTGGCAGACTGGGTGGGCCAAGTGGTCCTTATCTGCCATCAAAGTCTATGTTTCTAATAGTAGTCATTGTAGGAAAATTACTAGCATCAGGGAAAATCCAGTTTAGGATTGTTACGTTAGAGAGAGACCATCAAAAGACTCAAGTTATGGAGTTTAAATCACCAATCTGAAGAATATATGAATCAGAAAAATTAATCTGTACATCCATAATCTCATATTGGAGACTGTCTCATACTTTATCTGTATAAAATTTGGAGCTACATGGAGGAATAATAAAATTAGGGTTTTCTCATTCCTTTTTACATGGAAGACCATGAAATGATCAGTTTCACTTACACCTTCAAGAGCATCGAAGGCCTCAAATTTAAAGTACACCTTCAGTTCTCCTGCCCATCTACCAGCTGTTGCCACCTTTTTCCCAGGTCTGTGAAACAACTAATAACCATTTAATTCAAATACTTGCTGAGAATTATGCCAGGTCTCATGCAAACAGATTATATTGAATTCCCTAATCAAGGCAACCCAATCCTTATCCACAAACTTAGTACCAATACCAGAAATATTACACAAGATAATAAATTCATTTGTTAGTGGGAGATTTTTTAAAGATGTATTATACACTTGAGTTGAGCTATTACCAGAAAAAGGAGTTCCAAGTTCTTCTATACCACCTAGTCAAGTGTTAAACTCAGCAAATGCTTGAAATCTATTCTTTGTTGGAATTTGATAAACCATGTTATTGCCATTTGAAATTGCATAGAAACATCAACTTTGATGGCAGATAAGGACTGCTTGGCCCACCTAGTCTGCCCATTTCCCTACCTAGAGGATAAGCTGCAGATCCTATTTAACCAACAGCCTATTTCTTCCTACCCCCCACAAAAAATGCCTTATGTCTGTCTCATGCATTCTTGAATTCTCCCACAGTTTTAGACCCCACAACCTCCTCAGGAAGCCTGTTCTATGCATCCACCACCCTCTCTGTGAAAAAATACTTCCTCACATTGCCCCTGAGCTGTCCCACCTCTATCTTCAAATTGTGTCCCCTTGTTCTTGCACATCTCTTTTTCTGAAAGATGCTACCCTCTTGGACTTTGTTGATTCCACTGAGGTACTTAAACATTATTATCATGTCCCCCCTCTCCCTCCTTTCCTCAAGGGTATCCATATTAAGCTCCTTTAGCCTCTTCTCGTATGGCTTCTCTTGCAGACCCTGCACCATTTAGTTGCCCTCCTCTGGACTGCTTCCATCCTGTCTATGTCCTTGTGGAGATGGGGTCTCCAGAACTGGACTCAGTACTTCAGATGGGGTCTCACCAACTGTCTATTCAGGGATAACAACTTCCTGTTTTCTGCTGGTGGTGCCTCTCCCTATACATCCCAGTATCCCCCCAGCCCTCCCTACTGCCTTCTCACATTGCTTGCCAACCTTAAGGTCATCTGATATGATTACCCCCAGGTCCCTTTCCATTGTTGTTGTTGTCACTACCCCCCCCATTGTGTAATCTTCCCCTGGGTTTTTGTTTCCCAGGTGCATTATTTTGCACTTCTTTGCATTGAATCCAAGCTGCCATACTTCTGACCATTCCTCCAACCTTGCCAAGTCTCTTCTTGTCCTTTCCATGCCTCCTTGTGTATCAACCCTGTTGCAGATCTTTGTGTCATCAGCAAAGAGGCATACTTTTCCTTCCAGTCCCTCTGCAATGTCACTTATAAAGACATTAAAAAGGAGTGGACCCAGTACTTAACCCTGCGATACCCCACTAGTAACCCCTCTTTCTTCAGAGTGGACTCCATTTACAATTACCTTCTGTGTCCTGTTGTTCAGCCAATGTTTTACTCAGGCTACCACCCTGGCACCCACTTCAAGGCTGGTTAATTTGACTACTAATCTTTTGTGTGGGACTGTGTCAAATGCTTTGCTAAAGTCTAGGTATGCCATGTCCACAGCCTCTCCCTGGTCTACTACTTTGGTCACCCAGTCAAAGAAATCAATTAGATTCGTCTGACATGACCTTCCTGCTGTGAACCCATGCTGCCTTGGGTCCTGTAAGCCTCTAGGTACTCAACAATTCTTTCCTTCAGAAGTGATTCCATCACTTTCCCTACCACAGAGGTCAAACTGACAGGTTTGTAGTTTCCTGCCTTTGTCTTGCTCCCACTTTTGTGAAGGGGAATCACATCAACCTTCCTCCAGTCCTCAGGTACCACACCATCCTCCCATGATTTGTTATAAAGGGTAGTCAGTGGTGTCACTAGTTCTCTGCTTAATTCTTTTAGAATTCTGGAGTGGATTCCATCTGGCCCCATTGCTTTGTCCACCTTCAGTTTTAGGAGTTCTTTCAGAACCCTTTCTTCTGTGAAAGGACTGAGATCGCCCCCCCTCTCCAGAGTGCTTCTATTAACTGGATTAGGCGCCTCCCCCACTTCCTCTTTTGTGAATACTGAACAGAAGTATTCATTCAGTATCCCTGCTTTTTCACTGTCACTCTCTGCCCACCTACCATCCATCCATTCTATTCAGCCTCACTATCCCTCCCTTTATCTTTCTAGGCTCCCTGATGTACCTATAAAAGGTTTTATCCCCCTTCTTAGCCGAGTTGGCTATCTTTTCCTCAGTTTGTGCCTTTGCTATTCTGACTACCCTCCCTGCTTCCTTCTGCCTTAACTGGTACAGTTCTCTGTCCTGTTCCTTCTGTGTTTTCTTATACTTCCTAAATGCTATCTTTTTCTCCCTAACCTTCACTGCCACTTCTTTTGAGAATCATAGTGGCTTTTCTTTCATTTTGATTTGTTTATTTGCTTCACACAAAGGCTTGTTGCCTCTGTGATGGCAGCTTTGATATTTCCCCATTGTTGTTCCACCCCTCCTTCCAGCCTGTTTGCTGGTGCTTTTCTAAGGCACTCTCCCATCTTGCCAAAGTCAGCCCTCCTGAAGTCCAGAACCCTCGCTTTTGTATGGCTTGACTCTGTAGCTAAGTTTATCATGAACCACACTGTTTGGTGGTCACTTGTTCCAAAATAACTACCCATTTCTAGATCTGAGATCCTCTCGCTGTCCCCATTTGAGAGTTCGAGGTCTAAGATTGCTTCCACATGAGTAGGTTCCAAAAATAGCTGTCTGAGGCATGCCACCTGAAGGGCATCAAGAATGGCCCTGCTTTTGGATGTGGCTGCAGCAAAGGTGCTCCAGTTAACATCTGGCATATTAAGGTCCCCCATCAATAGTATCTCCCCTTTCTCTGCCATCCTAAGTATGCCTTCTATCATATCCTTGTCCATTCCTTCCCCCTTACATGGGGGTCTGTATACAACCCCTGTGCAGATTGTGGTGCCATTTCCAGTCTCTAAGATGACCCACAGTGCCTCCTCTCTTGACTGTTTACTCTTTTGTTCAGTTGCTTTTATCCCTTCCCTTACAAAGAGAGCTACTCCCCCCTGCCCTCCCTGTCTCTCCTGTAGGTTGTGTACCCTGATATGTTAGCATCCCAGTCATGGTTCTCTGTGTACCATGTTTCTGTGACTGCTACAACATCCAGGCATCCCTCTTCCATCAAGGTCACCAGTTCAGGGAGCTTGTTGCCCAGACTACGGGTGTTGGTACTCATTACCCTTCATTTCTTGATGGCTTTACCCCTTTTTGCCCCATCCCTGTCCTTATTGTGTTTGTCACTTTCTCCATTTACCCCTGAGCTTCTCCCTATTGACATCTCTATGTTGGTGTCTACCTCATTTAGTACCCTGATTTTTTGGGGGGCTAGGATTTCCCTGCTCCTTTCCAGTGCCTCCCCCCTTGGCTTGTTTAAATGCTTGCCAATGAAGTATTTAAATGTATCACCTAGGATCCTGGTTCCCCTCCTGGACAGATGCAGACCATCATGCCAGTATAGGCCTGCATCCATCCAGGTGGACCCCCAGTCCCCAGTGAAGCCAAATCCCTGAGCTCTGCACCAGTTTTTCAACCACTGATTGAATCCCATGGTGTGGAGCACCCTAGCCTCATCCTTGACATAGACAGGCAGCACTTCCGAGAAGGTTACTGTGTGTGCTATTTGTCTAAGGCCCCTTCCCATCTCTACAAATGCTTCTTGCACTGCTCTGATCCCTTTCTTAGCCAGGTCATTTGTTCCTAGGTGGACAATGACATCCAGATCCCTCCCCTGTGCAGCTGCTCCAGTGATCCTAAGGATTCACTCCCTGTCCCTCCAAGCCATGGCGCCAGGCAGGCACCTTACCTCCCTCTCCCCTTCCTCCCCCAGTTCTACCTTCCTAACAATGGAGTCCCCCACCAGGAGTTGTTTCCTTCCCCTGTGGGGTCCCATGCCACCCTCCTGTGGGTCTCCTTTGTGGAGGTTCCCAGCATCGTCCTTGGTCTCCACTGTGGGTGCCTCCATAGAGGAACCACACTTTTCCAGAATGGCATAGAAATTGTGGAGAGGTACAACTGGAGGGATGCGCTTCTGTTCCACCACCCTCACCCTCCCTGAGCCCACTGTGGTCCAACCGCTCCTCTTTCTTGGCAATCTCTGAGGCAACAGCAGTGACTCTGGTGGTCCCTGGGTGGGAGAGGAGGTCCTATAAATCCTGGCCAACTCATCCTGGAGATGAGCAACCTCCTCCCTCAGCCCAGAGAGGTGCCTGCAGATGGGACAATACTGCATCCTCCAGAACATCTCCCTGAAGACTGCTGCTCCACAGCCACTGCACTGCACCACTCCTATCATGTCTTTTTTCTGGCCCCCTAACTGTTGTTTGGAATACTTACTCTTTCCTCTGTTTGTTTCTTTTCTTTTTTTTTTTCTTCCCCTACTTACTTACTGCCTCTGTGCCCTTTTAGCTCCTGATCTTCCTGTTCTAAGACAAGAAGCTCCTATATTTCTCAGTGGTCTCCTTACTTGCTCAGAGTCAGACCTCCAGTAGCTGGGGGCGGAGAGCTACTCTTGCCCTTCTAGGATGGTGAGTCTTTGGTGGCTCTGTGATCACTCACTTCCTGCTCCCAAACAGGAAGTTCCTGTTGTCAATTAAATCCTGTGCCTATAAAAGTAGAACTGGTTTAGGGTGGGAAGAAGGGCAATATAATCCCAGTAGAGAAGTTTTAGTTATACCAGTAGCTCCTTCCTCCTGGTGTTCTGTCTGTTCTCTGGCAGAAGCTATCTAGGGCAGTGCTTAAATCTGGTTTTAACCTGGCTTCTTCTAGCTAAGCCACTCCCCCTACTTTGCAAATCTTTCTACACTTAGTTAATTTCACAGATAACAATTCCCTTCTGACACCTGTGACAAGCACCTAGATAAGTACACAGATAACAGATAACAATTTACTTCAACCACCTCTGACAAACACACTAACTCTTTTATTTTACCCTAAACTGAAGGTCCCAGTACAAGATTGCTAGTTCTTAGTCCCAGTAGAGAAGTTTTAGTTATACCAGTAGCTCCTTCCTCCTGGTGTTCTGTCTGTTCTCTCTCTCTTAGTCCCAGTAGAGAAGTTTTAGTTATACCAGTAGCTCCTTCCTCCTGGTGTTCTGTCTGCCAGACTCCAATGCCTATGGACTATTCACAGTCTGAGTATATCTGTGACGAGCCATACAGAATCATCAACTAGATAAAGACCCTTATTGTCTAGGGTTCCTGCTTTTTTCATAACTTTATTTGCTGTCTCATTATTCTTGAAAACAATGTCAACCTGCCCTCCATCAAAAAAGCTTTCTCGCCTGTGAGCACTAAGAACCCCTTTTCTGCCATGGATCTGAAGAAAATAGCTTAGGAAACTGCACAGAGTGTGAATTAATTTAACTTAGAAATTGGGTAAAAGAAAACCTCCTCTCTGATTGGCAAAATCTCCCTACCACCGGGGCTGTTATTTCTTAACAATGTCCGACAAAAAACAAGTGCCAAAACGGCCCAACGTAATGCCACTTTAAGTTTAAAATGTACCGCTGTTTTTTCTTGCTAAGTGAGACAGCAAGCTAGAGGCCCCATTCCTCGTAACTCTCTGAAACAGACACCGAAAAAAAAAATGCAATTGTTTCACAATTCAAAAAAACTGTAGTTTTTTCCATTCCTCCCCCACCCAAAAAGCTGACGCTACTTAAGTGCTCAGACCCCTTCCAACTCACGATCCCTGCCCGCTCTCATAAACATCCCAGCCAAGCAGCCTGACTCCATCTGTAGCATGAACTTCACTGAGTTCCCGCTCCTCTATTTCCTAGTTATGCTTCTTCTCGATCCCCACCAGCTTGCTCGCTCTCACAAAAGCTATAACCCACCGGCCCCGTTGTACCTTTTCAATCATGAGGTTGTTTTCTGTTTAACGCTATAAAGTCTTCACAGTCTTTTTTGTTTTTATAAAACATTTTTTTTACTGTCCCTTTCCCAACCTTGGATCACAGGACTACAGCTCTCATAAATCCATGGGAGAAAAATCCAAATCACTCTGACAGGCTCTCTTAAACAACAGCACCCAGGGACTACTTTACAAAAAATATATAGTCTTATTCTGTTTCACATTTATTCAGCTTCCTATTAAGTTTAATTCCATTTTATTAATACTGTAACACATAAGCCATTTTCTTAGTGTAATAATACCCTCCAGGGTGGGCGTTACGGGATATAACAGACCTTCCAGGGGCTATAAGGCCCTGGGCAGTCCATTATATCCCAATAACGCCCACCCTGTCAGGTATTATTACTTATGTAGTCCATTATATCCCAATAACACCCACCCTGTCAGGTATTATTACTTATGTAATTCACCCTAATCATTTTCCTAAAGCTAAACAGACTGAGAATGATGAATTTGGAGCCAGGATTAACATTATGTAAAATTCTACGATGCATATTGTCATTATTAATAAATCTGCATTCTAATTATGTCTTTTCAGCTAATGATCCAAAGATAATTAGCTACTCTAGGAGAAAAACAATAAATATCAACACATTCAACCCCAAACTCATTTGTATTCCTAATAACATTTTGTATGTCATAATCAACAATCGATAGATCCAGGACTGTTCCATATAGGTTCACTACTTTTCCTTTCAACATCAGGGAGGTCTCATTTTCATCCCTTTTTAAACCATGGAGTCTAACAAAAGGTTGATTAGTATGACACTCAGCCTTCACTTCCACAGATTTAACAATAACGCGTTCATTCACATACTGGGCCTGTGTAGTATAGTATGGTCTGCATGCCCATTGGTCCATGCAGTGGACCAATAGGCATACAGATCATACTGTACACTGTCATTTGGCGGGTGGCCTGGCGGCATGCGGGCGGGGTGCAACCACCTGCTGATGACAGGGAGGTGGGTGGTGGGGACCTCTGTGGGTGGGTGGGAAGGGGGCACCACTGGACCACTAGATAACTCTTTCTTGTCACAGCAGCCCACGATCGGGCGGGGGGGTTACCGCTAGCCCACCTGGGATATCTAATTTCTCACAGCAGCCTGCAATCGGGCAGGGGGGGTTACCACTAGACCACCAGGGAATTCTCTTTTATTACTACAGCCAGTCATTGGGCATATGGGAGTGGCGGGGTCCACTGGACCACTAGGGGGCCAGTGTGCCCAGCAACAGTGTTCTGGGTGGGGGGCAGGCCACCCACAGTGGGCAGCTGCTGTGTTGTGCCGTGCAATTCAGCAGCCCACCTGTGGGTGGCTGGGACTTGCTCCTGCTTTTCCAGTGCTCAGCTTTGAGCCCCCCTGTGTGGCGCAGTGTAGGATTGCACCGGCATATGTGCCGCACATCCTGGGCTGAATATCAGGCTGTGCCGCATATGCTTGGGCATGCCCCCTGCATCTGCACCACTTAGGATTACATTGTGCCCTGGTGCATCAGGACATGCGCTGTAACTGGTAGCCATTTGAATATCCCACCGGGGCACACTGCGGAGTTGAGCCAGCACAACTGGGTTGTACCAGGCGCAACCCCTTTGAATGTCCTGGCCAATATATGTTAAGTAGCCCCAGTGGACCCCCCCATTCCAATATTTATCAGAAACAGAACCAGAATATTCAAACACAGACAAACACAATCAGAGTTACAATCAATGTTCTCAATGCAAGAGACAAAATAAATATGCCACTCCCACAAATCAGGAGCAAAGCTGCAACAGGAGCAATGTCCACAAATGACCACAATTTATCGAATGTGTTGGGATCCTTCTTCCCTCAAATCTATGCATAACAGGCTGAGACATTAGAAAACACAATAGTTGATGAACTACTGGGAGCCCACTCCATCAGATGCTCGTGGGTGAAACTTAACTTCATCTGCACATAAATGAGAGACTTAAGGGGTTAATGCAAAGTCAGATCTGCAGATACAAAATTAACAAACCATAATAGTGTCAAAAACAATAATTTATAGAATAATGTATGGACGGTGTCTATCAACCCCTGTTTTCAATCAGTTTATGACCTGATAATCTCATCATTATGAGATCAGTATGCTGTAAATCTTGCTTATCTATGTCATAATGATGGGATTACAAGATAGAACGTCACCACCTGTCAAAATTCTTGGAAAGAAAAGGTGATCTGCTGCTTGGACATTTGTTCAAAACACACACATTCCATTCAGACAGTTACAGACCCGCTGCAGTATAGATCACAATGGCTAATTTCAGCACTTCAGTTGCTCAACATTCAAACCAGGAGGCATTCATAGCTGAGCAGAACAAACGCACATTGAAAAAAACTGTATTTTTTTTTTTTACCACAATGGCTTGTTTTCCATACACTATAAAATACAATGCCTGAGTAACAGTGGTCAACCACGGACATAATCACCTCTTGTGGTTGCCATGACAACTGTAAACCTCTCAAGCTGTGCTCTCAAGCGTTACTTGGTTGTCCTGGCAACTGCTTGAGGTGATTACATCATGGTTAACCACTGTTACTCAGTATCCTCTATTAAAATACAGCCCAACCTTTCCAAGCTATAAGACTGACAATAAAAAAAATTCTAAACTGAATTTAACAAACTTCATAGAACCACCACTCAGACCACGTGGTAATAAACAGCTTGCCTTTGAAAATAAACAATCAAATGCACTTTACAGTATATAGGGCCTAAATACATAACAAGAGAAGACAAATCACTTCATTTCTTATAATAGTGACCCTGTCAAAGTAGAAAAAAATCCCACGGCACAAGCTTAACTCTGTTGTACTCCCTAGAAGGTCTAACAATGGATCCTTCTGGAAAATGCCATGTAGCCGTACTGCTGAACTACAAGCTATAGTGAGCACCACTGTAGGTCTGTTTGTCTATCTGTCTCACAGGTATCAACACTCCTACTTTATAAACGTCATGTGCACACATGCTGGGTAAAAAAAATCAAGAATCCAATAAGGGCTTTCAAATTCAATTTAAAGTTAAAGCACTAAGTGGAGAGTTAAATTCTAAATGTGTTAAAATATAAAAATGTATTAAATGAAATAAAAGGCAAATTATAGCAAACAAATGCCTACCATATACCACCCAGTCTGCAAATACAGTAGACCGTACAACTCGTAACTGAGTGTATATCCCCCAAGGGTAATACACTAATACTGTCACACTGTTGCAGATAGTACTATCTAACAACATAGACTAAAAACTTCCTTTAAAACTTCCTAACTTTCTGCCGGTTCCATCAAAGCAGATCGCTGAAACAAAACTGAACAGGGGCTAACAAGGGATGACTCTATAAGCACGAGTGTCTGCCTAACAGGGTAGGACTTCAATGTTATAATCACACAACATCCCAAACCATTCCAAGACTTAAGTTTTGTTTCTATTTCTCCTCCAATTTCCGCAAAGAAAAAAAAACATGATCTTTCAGCTTTAGGTTCTTCCTTCCACTCTGCTATGGATGCCTGTGCTGTGGAAGTCTCTGCTCTCCTCCTCCTCTCATTGTTCACCTTTCTTTCCACTTCAGCCACTCAGTTCACCTTTCCAGAATCCCAGAGAACACAGCTGCATGGCTCCTTGATTCCACAGCCCACCTCCTCCTGCACTCCTAGGGTGAAACACAACACGGGACACACTGTTTCTCTACAAATCTGGCAGAGCCTGCTGAAGAGATACAAGCTCAAGTCAAGATAGACTTTCCAAACTCGCACAGCTAAAAACCATAAATGTCTGTCAAAGCAGGCAAAGATGGCATACCTTACTAAAATGAAAGACAGTGTAACATCAGCTACTGGGCAGCTTCTCCACAGTGTCTCAGCATTCCCTCTGTTCACCCGACTAGTACTGGGAGGAGATGACAGCCTATTAAAGATATGGGAGATAGGTAAGGCAAGAAAAGGGGCACTCATTTGGATAAGCTTTGGGTCCATATTATCATGGCCAGTGCTGGTATGATGGGGAGAGACTTGCCTACAGTCTACAGATCTCACCCACTGTTTTATAAGTGTATTATTTATTTATTTCTATATTTGTATGTATATGGAATTTCTTTTAATATGTACGATGCGCAGAGCCTTCGGGATGGGCATCTTTTCAAATAAAATTTGCCTTGCCTTGCCTAGGGTGAAGGAGCAGAAGGGGACACAGACTCATTCGATGAAACTGGGTCAGAGAACAAGGAAGTAAATTCTGATAGGTCGAACAACTTTATTAAATGCATTCAAATTTACATAAGAGTTATTGCAATTTACCACTTCAATAATCATGTCATCAGTTTGATGTTGCAGTGAGCCACCAACTACACTTTTTATATGTGCCAGAAGCTCTTCAGATCTTTAGCAGAGGCCAGTAAAGTGGATCTACAGAATTCACACTTGGATGCACGTATTGAATTTTTGCAACATTTCTGAGTCACCTACTGTATACTCATAAAAGTCAGACAAAGCTTGGGTAGATTTAAAGGGAAAGTCCCCTCAGCCTTTTATTGTTTCCCTGAGTAGTTTGTAGGCATGCGCAATAATTGCCTCTATTGCACCCTCCTAATTTTATCAGGATTTAAATGTGCATGAAAGTACTTAAGCTGGTGTGAAAAGCTACTTGATTCCATTGGAAAGGTCATGACCTGACTCATGTAAAACATCCTAAAATGTTATGATGTTTTGGTGCTAAAGCCTGCACTAGTTACACTGTATCAGTCAGTGCTGTTGCTGACCTCTGCAGTCCCTATGTTCTTGTCTTATGCCGACCGTGAAACTTTTAAAGGTACAGTAAGTGCCCTGTTTTCTGTAGTACAAAGTGTATCTGAGTTAAAAAATGCTTTTAGAGCAATAGTTCTTAGACTTTGTCACAGTGAGCCTCCCCAAATCCATGGAAAAGATTTTGAGCCTCCCCCAAAAACTAAAATAATCTAGGGCCTCCCTAAAGAAATATAACATACTGTACTTCATGCAGTACACCATGAATAAATTGAAACCCCTTTGAGTACTTGGCTTACATTCAGTTCTTAGTCTTATACTGACTTGGAACCTTTGAAAAAGAGGTCCTGTGCTCAAAGGTGTTATCTGAATAACAAATAAATAAAATAAATATTATTATTCCGCTTATTGTAACCCCCCCCCCCGGCTAGCCTACTTGCTCACTATTTTCATTCTTGAACCACTGTTACCCCTTGTTGCAGTACCTTCATGGGTCACACTACTTTCTCAGTTTCCTCGCTACATGAAATAACCTTCCTACATACTTTGCCTCTCCCCCTCCTTCCCTGCTCCTAAGCAACTTTTCTGGGATCACATTGCTCCTTCCTGCTGTTGCTCTCAGCACTTCTATGCTCAACCCTTGTATTTGAGCTATTCTGCCATCAGTCTACAAATTCAAGGGTGCCGGAAGATGGTAAAAGCTGAGGGGGCTGAGAATCAAAAGGGCACTTATGAGGGTACAAAGGGCACTTCTTCTATACTAATTTTTGCCGCACAGAAATAAAAAGTGGAGTTGGTACCACCCCTTCCGTCCCCCCCTCCGGTTCCAGCACCTATGTACAAATTGATCAATTACCACCACTCATTATTAGTTTACTGTTCATATTTATTTGCACTGTTGTTCATTGTGTATTTCTTGATTGTTCTGCAGTTACCTTTTTGAAATGGTATTCACTCTCTCCCCTCCCCGGGTACACCTGAAATGAGTCTTGGCTCATTCACCTTCCCTTGTCACCTATTAGTAAATAAATACATAAATTCACCTACTATTATCCTCTTTCAGTTTGCTTCATCTCTTCACACAAAATATATAAAACTCAAAATTTTTCAGACTTGCTTGAGCCTCCCTTGGAAGAGGTTGGAGCCTCCCAAGGGAGGCTGGCCTTACCATTTGAGAACCCCTGTTTTAGAGAATACAGACTTCACAAGACATGTAATAGAACTGAATGAGAGTATAACTTCTGCTGGTGTGTGCATGCACTCATCACCTCCCATGATGCCTTGCATGAGTGGGTTCATGATCTTTGTAATGGAGACAAACAGGTTTTCACCCCAGGGCAAAACAGAGAGAAGCAACTTCATTTATGTTTAAATTAGGATGACATTGGGGGATGTAAGAGAGGATGTCATTGTTCATGCTGACAAACTACACAGGTGTACAGAAAACAGGCTGCGAGGACTTTCCCTTTAAAAAGAACAAATCCTGACCTTTTGCTTGACTATGCAAAAAAACCCTTCATGTGCATAGATGTTCAAAGTTCACTTACCTTTTTAAAAGATCTTTATTTGCAGCAAGTAAATCCCTTTGTACAGTATTTGTACTGTGCCTCTTAACTGTGTCTGCATTTTTGTGTTAGCAGCGTACTTCCTAAACACGTCACTATAGGGAGAGCTCTCATAGAATCTGCATAGGTGGTCACACTGTTTCTGCTCATTGCGGTTTGTTTAACATTGGCAGCACTAACATAAATGGGTCTGGCATGCCTAATGCAGCAATCATTTTTCAACTTTGTTCTCATTTATAGTGGCAAATGTAGATGGGAATAGTGCTGGTTTGGATGACAGGAAGTTCAGCACATGCTGCTTATTTGATATTCTGCCCTATCATTATGAGCCAGAGATTGATGCCAGTCAGAGTGAAATGGCTGAAGACAGCCAGGATGAAGCTGTTGCTTTGCAAAGAACAAGGCTTGAAGATTTGTCATAGTAATGTCCCCCCCACCCGCAAAGTTACATGTCTATCCATAGAAACATAGAATTTGATGGCAGATAAGGACCACTTGGCCCACCTAGTCTGCCCATTTCCCTACCTAATGGATAAGCTGCAGATCCTAGTTAACTAACAGCCTGCTTCCTCCTAACCCCACTAGAATTGCCTCATGTCTGTCCCAGGTATTCTTGAATCCCCCCACTGTTTTTGTCCATTTATCCATTTTCTCTCATCACTAATCATTAATCCCATCACTAATTACAATGCTTTCAGTGGCCCTCCAACTTACATGATTAATGTAACAGCATTTCCATTTACTCCCATCACTGATTAAAAACATTTTAATAAATATAAATGTATTCCAGACCTTTTTTGGGTATGTTTGCACCATGCTGTGATGCATGATAGTGTTTTTGTTTTGTGGAGCATACACAGCCTAATGAGAAGTTATACTTGTGCAACTTTGTTGATAGTCTGAAGGTATTTGAATGAATGTGTTGTTGACTGTCACATGTGGATACTTTGGCTGTTCACACTCTCTGTCCTATGGGGAACTACCACCCTGTCCATGAATGCAAAGGAACCCTCTTGAGGAGGGTTCCACCTCTAGAGGTGCCACAAGAACATAAGTCCTTGAGCCGAATGTGCTGTAGGGAGGAGCCCCAAGGACAGAGGGGCACTGCTGAAGGAGGAGGGGAGGATGGTGGAGCAAAGAAACAGTTATTCTGAGTGAGGCTGGAGGAAGGTGGCTTGAACAGCTTAGGCAGTGAGCATGGCTAGCTGCTCCCACCCATTGAACTGCTGGCATAGTCATTGAATTCAATTGTTTGCACAACTTTGTTGATAGTCTGAAGTTATTTGATTGTATTGTTGACTGTCACACGTGGATACTTTGTCGGTTCACTCTTTCTCTGTCCCATGGGGAACTGTCACCCTGTTGGAGTACCATGAATGCAAAGGAACCCTCCTGAAGAGAGTTCCACCCCTGGAGGTGCCCACAGGAATATAATTATTTTAGACTAAAGATACCTTAAGAAGGAGCCCAAAAGTACTGCACAGCAGGTGGTGAACACAGAGCCTGGATGGGGACAGACTGACAGCAACTAATGATGAATGATAGATAGAGACTGAATTGAGAAATGACTGACAGTAGTTGATAATTGGTAGAAGATAAAGTCATGGCTTCCATAAAGAGAGAGAGAGTGACACGATGGAAAGAGGGCTGCTACCCAAGTCCAACTCACAGCAGAAACCTACAAGTGTAAACACCATACTAATATAAATGTACTACATTATGGACCACCTCCTGCAGAGACTGCCTAACTTTTATGACCTTTGGCATGGAGGAGAGGAAAAAAACCCTATGAGGAGGAAACCTCTGGTGATCCAAGGCCTTGGTTACCTTCCCTCAAATTGTGGGATTAATTTAATGAAGGCTGAGCTACCATAATTTAGAGACCCAATTAAAGGGGAAAATTTTAGGGGAATGGCTCTCACAATATTGCTCTAACAGGAATGCTGTGGGGGTGCAGCCAACCTAGCACTGCAGCTAAAGGAGGTTCCCCATGAAGGAGGCCCACCACCTAAGGTGGGAGGAGGAGGAGGAGGAGGAGAGCTACTGCTGAAAGGTACTCACTTGGCCTCCATCGAGGGGATGCCTAGAGAGGAAGCTGAACCCTTGAGGGGTAATGCATAAGAGATGGGCCCTTGGGGGCCAGGACTAACATAACTGTATGATCTTCACCCTTGGGGAACAGAGGAAGGGAAGTAGGTGGAGACCAGATGAACCTTAAGCAGCCATGGGGAGGTAGCTTTTGAAGGTGCTGCTGATGTAGGCTGTACATCTAAAGGAGACCCCGTGGACTTAGAGGCCCCATCCTCCAGCATCTGAAGTTTTAAATGCCACATCAAGAAGTGCCACGAAATCTGTCTGCACAGCCTGAGCTTCCCTTGGAACATAGGACATTCTCCTCCAAAGGGCAGAAAGAGAAGGACCCCGCATGAGTCGATGGACCCACCCTCAAGATGCGGACCTCAAGAGAGTAGAGTGAGATGACTCTATGATGCCGAGTCAACAACTTTGTTGTCGACCTATGTTACAGCGATGGCTTTATGTCGACTGCAATTGTGGTCGGTATAAAACCATTCACTACAGACTTTGTTTTTTGGGGGGGGCTTTACCCCCAAACCCCCCATGCGAGGACTTTACCCCCACACCCTCTGTAACTAAATTAATCAACTCCGAGACAGATTGGATTCGGTGAGGGGGTGCAAGACTCACAGTGACAGTACAGTGACCTGTCAATGTTGTTGCTGTACAGTCATTTGCAGTGCAAGTTTCACTGTGCAATTGACATATGGAGCAAGGCCATCAACATAAAGGGTAGGCAGCTCCAGAAACTATGCCATGGTCGTGGCTGGAATGCATCCAAGTACAGAAGTAGTGGGAGGTCGATGGCGAAGTGTGACAACCATGAGCATAAGGTAGAAGCAAAATGTAGGCAAGGCTGAATGATTGACTGGACATCAAATGACAACTTGGACATTGATTAGATATAAAGATAAAAAATACCGTAACTGTCTTAAAAACAAGACTGCATCTAATTTGGAGTCATATTAAATCTAGTAAGAAATGCAAATCTGGTATTAAAAAAAACAAATCTAGATGGGCACTGAAATTGGCCCAAACAGCTAATAAATCTAACACTAAACAATTTTATTCTTATATCAACTCTTTAAGGAAAACATCATGCAAGGTGGGGCCTCTTATAACAGACAATAACCTCATTCATTATCCTAAAACTATGGCTGAAGTATTTAATACTGAATTTTGTAAGATCTTTTCTACATCAGATTTTCAAATAACTCAGCCTATTACCAAACGTTCTAATCCTCCCATTACTAACATACTAATTGCCAGCAGATTAGGCCTTACGGTCTATCGAGTCTGCTTGAACCTCAGATCCCTAGTTGGGTGCCGAGGCCCCCCGCTTTTGTGTTCCAGAAAACCCTATCATCCATCCCCACCCCCCTGGGCCAGGCCATCATCTGATTCATCTGCTTTCTGTGTCTGTCCCACCCTCTCGTGTGGAAGTTATTACTAATAAACTAAGCATACTGAAAGGTAAATTCTGTCCAGGTCCAGATAATATAGCTTGTCATTTATTATATCTATTGGCAGACCAAATTGCCCTCCCACTTAAACTCCTGTTTGAACTTTTCTTACAGAACAATTACATTCCTACTGAATGGAAGGAGGCGACAGTTGTTTCAATCCATAAAAAGGGTTCTAAACATCATTGGGAAAACTATAGGTCCATTAGCTTAACTTCTTCTATCTGTAAAGTTATGGAAGCCTCCTTAAGGATATCATTTCTCCAGTTATTGATGGAAATGATCCTCAGCAACACGGTTTTAAGAGGGGTAGATGTTGTTCAACCAACCTGCTTTGTTTCTATGAATACTTTAGTACTCTCCTAAACAGTAGGATACCTTGTGATGTAATTTATATAGATTTCAGTAAGGCATTCGATACCATGCCACATTAGGCTCTAATTTACAAACTTAGTAGACTCAATATTAATAACTATATAATTGCCTAGATTAAAAACTGGCTTTGTAATAGAACACAAAGGGTGATCATCAATGGTATTCTCTCTAACACTGGTAAGGTCTTGAGCGGAGTCCCACAAGGCTCTGTTCTTGGGCCCTGTCTTTTCCAAGTTTTCATTGCTGACCTAACTCACAATCGTCTTTCTATTACAACAAATTATGCAGACGATGTGAAGATTGGGGGACCATGTTCTAACTCAGATCAGATAGCCTTTATTCAGCATGATCTTGCTATTATTTCCAATTGGATTAATACATGGGTGTGAAACTGAACTCTACCAAGTGTAAAGTGATGCATTTGGGTTCTAATAACTGAAATTTTCCATACTCATTTGATGGTTCCACACTTTGTGCAACCACTGATAAGAGGGATTTGGGAATCACCATTTCCAATGATTTAACATACTCTAAACACTTGAACTCTTATCTGTACATCTAACAAGGTTTTTTGGTTGATTCTTCGTAATATCAGATCTAGAGATCATGAGGTGTTATTACACTTGTTTAGGTCTTACATTAGACCTCATCTTGAGTATGCATCACAGTTATGGTGCCCTTTTAAAAAATCTGATAGTAGTTCCCTTGAAAAAGTTCAGAGAAAGTACACTAAAAAAATATCTGGTCTTGAAGGGGGGGACGGCTCAGAGGTAATGTGAGAAAGTATTTTTTCACAGAGAGGGTTGTGGATGCATGGAACAGCCTCCCTGAGGAGGTCGTGGAGTCAAGAACAGTGGAGGAATTCAAGAATTCATGGGACAGACATAAGGCAGTCCTAGTGGGGGGTAGGAGGAAGTAAGCTGTTGGTTAACTAGGATCTGCAGCTTATCTGTTAGGCAGGAAAATGGGCAGACCAGGTGGGCCAAGCGGTCCTTATCTGCTGTCAAATTCTATGTTTCATCCTATGAACACAGGCTAGACACCTTAAAACTTATGTCTTTCACTACTAGACACCTGAGAGGTGACCTTCTATTTCTATATGATGTTGTCCAAGATCCGTATGTTATGTCTGAGTTAGGTCTTCAACTCAGGACATCTAAACATAATGCTAGAGGTCATCCTCTTCAGTTGGTTGGCAAATCATTCAAGCATACCAACAGAAAGTTTTTCTTTACCCAGAGAACCATTGGACCTTGGAACAAACTTCCATCTGCTGTAATTATGAATGATACTAAGAATACTTTTAAATATCATCTTGACAAGTTAATTAATGCTGGGTTTAATTTATCATACTATCTTTTGGCTTAGCATAAGAGCATTATGGGCCTCGGCCAACTAGCTCTTTTTCCACATCTTAGTATGAACCTTGTATGGGACTGAATGATACATACTGTACTTGTACTAAATGGTGCACACGTGCCAACCAGCTGCATAAGGGAGGTCAGCATTAGTTGCTGATGTACTGCAGGCTAGGTAGACTGATGCAGTAATGAACAACAAATGAAACTGCTAGGGAAAAACAGGAGCATATGAGAACTGAAAACTAGGAAGCAGCATGCTGCTGAACTGAGAAACTAGTTAAACAATCAATCAATCAATCAATCAAAATCTTTATTTATTCAGGCGGACATCATTGAGCGAAGCTCATTTACAAGATGGACCTGATAGGTCAAGATCAAGATAAGGTACTGTAGCATACATAAACAAATACAGAGAAAGAGACAAAGACTTAAATATAAATAAACAGCTACAATAATAAAAAAACGTATATACAAGCAAGGTAGCTAATGATTTTGGACCACAAAACAAAATAATTCAGACAGGTTTGACCCAGATGACTGTAAGGTATTGGGATTGTGGAATTGGTCAGGTTGTGTTGTAATTGGGTAGATACTTAAGCAAGTAGAAATGGGGGGATAAAAAAGAAAGGGAATGGCAATGGATTTTAGGGTATATTGTAGCTAAGTTTAGAAAAAGTATATAAACTGTGATAGAAAGAAAAAAAAGGGGGTAAAGGGTAAGAGGGGATTAGGCTTAGTGAAAGCAGTTGCATCTCTCAGAAAGAGACTTATAAAGAGCTTTTAAAGGATGCTATAGGGATGAAGGTGTTCAACTTAGGGTCTTCTGCAGAGAATTCCAGTAGATGCTAAGAAGTAGCTGATTGCAGATCTCCATGCCGGTACAGGCTTTAGGTATCTTCAAGGTGATAAGGTTATTGCTTCTAGGGCATATGATCTAGGTGTAGCCAGGGTAAAGCAATCAGAAATATAAGATGGAAGTTTATTTGACAGAGCTTTGTAAATCCATAGTGCAGCATTTTATTCCTTCTAAGGTGTAAGGATGTCCAGCCAACAGCATTATAGAGAGAGCAGTGATGAGTGTTGAAGGAAGATCTGTGATGAATCTTAGAGCTCTGTGATACAAGGTATCCAATTTACTTAAATAGGACATAGTACAGTGGCCATAAAGGAAATCTGCATAATCAATGAGAGATAGAAATGATGCCTGTATTAGTCTTTGTTTGGACTCTATGGTTAGATAATGTTTGATTCTGAAGAATAGGCCGAGCTTCTGTCTGAGTTTTTAGGAGTTCCTCAACATGTTGAGTGTAATCAAGTCTATTATCAATCCATACCCCTAGATATTTGAATTTATCCACATAATCCAGATTTTCCAAGGATGGTGGATAGTTGGGAAGAATGTTTGATGAGAGAGTGGTAGAATATATATTGGTGGAAAAGAACATAGCCTTTGTCTTCTTGGCATTCAATAGTAGTTTCTTTTCAAGTAGTTGATGTTGCAGCAGGGAGAATTCTGATTGTAATAACTCACAGGCCTTTGATGGTGAGGGGTTACTGACATACAAGACAGTGTCATCAGCAAAAGGTGGACATTGGCAACGGTGAGGTTGGAATCAATGTTATTGATATAGACAGCAAAGAGGATAGGGCCCAGGATGGATCCTTGCGGTACTCCCTTAGAAGTGGTTTTGAGGAGGATAGGCACCTTCATCTTCACCTGCTGTATTCTATCAGTGAGGTAACATCTGAACCACCCAAGGGAGGTTGAATCCAGGCCTAAGGAGTGCAGTGAGGAAATTAGCAGCTCATGATCCACTGTATCAAAGGCTTTACTTAGGTCTAGAAATAACACAGATGCTGTTTTTTTTGTCTAACTCAGTTTGCCAATCATTTGTTACTTTTGCTAATGCAGAAATGGTACTGTGGTCGGTCCTAAACCCAGATTGAGCAGGGTTAAGTAGGTTATTAGCATCGAGGTAGTCTCTTAGTTGGATACTCACCAGCTTTTCTAACATTTTAGACAAGCACAGGTAGGATGGATATAGGTCTATAATTGTTGAGATCCATGGGGTCCCCTGATTTGAGGAGGGGAAACACTTGTGCTGTTTTCCACAATGTAGGAACAGAACCAGTGGATAAGGACAGATTAAAAAGAGTTAGGGGAACTGCAATGGCATGTGAGCAATTTTAAGAAATAGGGTCCAGAGAGTCTGCACCTGCACTTTTCTTGGTGTCTAGATGTAGCAATAGGTCTTCCACTTGTTTTAATAAAATGGGCTTGAAGGAGAATGAAGAGGCAGCTTCTGACCATCAATAGACTGGAATTTAAGTTGTGACCGTATAGATTTGCTGAGAGGAGTCAAAAGCTAGGCCAGCCGAGTGAAATGATTATTGAATGCATCTAAGATTTCACGCTATCAGTGATAACAGCATTGTTAAGGTGTACTTGGGATGGCAAGGAAGTACTGGAGTCCTGCCCTAGGATCCCTTTGATGGTGCCCCAGAATCTGGCTGAGATGGGAGGCATGACTCGGCTATAGAAGGCAGCTTGTCTTCTTTATTATTTTGTGCAGTTGTTTCTGGCTTTTCTGAACTGAAGCCAGTCAGACGGATCCTTGGTCTTTCTAGCCCTTTTCCAGAGTTTATCTCTAGCAAGCAGTGCAGATTTAAGATCGGCAGAAAACCAGCGGCAGGATTTGCTTTTATTCTAACGCTAGTGAAAGGTGCATGAGTATTGAGGGCGCCTATGATAATGTCATTTAGCACCTTGAGTGCTGATTCCACAGCAGCTGTGTGATAGAATTTTGCAAGCGTAAGGAATGATATAGGTCACGGAGATATCCTTCGATGTTAAGGTTTTTTAGACCTTCTTATAAGGAATTTTGAGGGTTGGATGGTTTGACTGATGATTTTATCCCTGCAATAAGACAGTGGTCGCTATATCACTGAAAAGCACTCCAGCATGGGAAAACAGGTGCGGTTTGTTTACCAACATAATGTCAAGTAGGGTGCTGTTAGTTTTGTTTTTGAGTTAATTCTTGTCGGTTCATTTATTAATTGAGTGAATCCATATGTGTCACAAAAGATACTAGAGGTGCGGATGCGTTGGAGAGCCAGTTAAGGTTCAGATCACCTAAATGATGGTGTCCTCGGGCCCAGATTCATTATATTTCCCAAGTGATTTAGGAGCTGAAGGCCGGCAGAGGGGGGCCTGTAGCAGCCAACCAATTGAAAAGCTGTCATATTGGGGAGGCTATTTAAGGATAAACATTCAAATTCTTTGGGCACTGATACACTGAGGCAAGATGCAGAAATGTTTGATTTAACATAGATAGCCACTCCACGCCCCCTTGTCAGTGATCCCGATCTGAATAGCTGGTAGTTGGGTAGATTTATTTCCGTCATGTGTGCAGGTTTAAGCCATGTCTCAGAAATTACCAGAAAGTCTGGCAGGGTGTGGCCACCCAGGCCTGGATTAATGAGATCTTTTAAGGAGGCTGCATGCTGATGTGAAGGAAGCTACACCCTTTAATGGAGGCTAGGTCTGATGGGGAGGTAAAGCCTCTGGGGGTCCTGGATTGATTTCACATTGACAGCACAGATCAACAAGAAGAGTAATAGTTTAATGAGGGCTTAAGTGATAGCGTGAGGGACCAAAAAGAGGGTTTTCTCTTCCTGCTCGGGGTCCAATCTTTAGAGACGGTCCAGGATGTGTTGAGGCTTAATAAATTTTCACAGAGTACCAACACAAAAGGGAGTGGCTCATGTACCCGGTACAGAAATGTTTGAATCCCCGCCAAAACATAATTCCGCTCAACTGCAATGCCACTCCACGCCACAGGTGCAAGAAGACATTTTGACCAGGATTTGAAAAATTACAGCTGTGACATACATGAGGTAGGGTAATAAGAAGTCTATGTTGAAAATCTGGGGTCAAAATATTTACAATTTCCAAAGTTACGAGCGTGCATAGCGAAATTGCAATGAATGGTCATAATTTTACTATTTTTACATATTTTGACCCCACATTTTTAACATACCTTCCTATGCCCCACCTCATGAACAATATGACTGTCATTATGCAAATCCCACCTGAAAGGTGAAGTCACCAAGTGACCATGAAATCACCTTTCGGGCAGTAGTTGCATAACAACAGTCATATTGTTCATGAGGTGGGGTCCCCAAATGGCTATGTTGAAAACATGGGGCTATAATCTCAAAAAATGGCTGAGTTATGCATTAAAGTTGAAACCCCAACTGAAATACATTGGACCGCATTTATCTTAGTTTCTCATATTGCAGTCACCAGTTCCAGCAGCAAGACTGCTTTGATCAGGAGAGTGGATCTCGAACCAGGGACTTGTTCAGGTGAGTGAGGTTGTGTGGGGGTGTACTAGGGGTGTGGGGTGGTGGGTGCTGAGTGGGAGGTAAGGGTGGGGGTTGATCGGTGAGGGACTTCTTTTTTTGCAGCCTAGAAAAAAAATAAACATCAAGGGACAGTTTTCTTTTTTGCAGGAAGGGATGGGGGGTGCAACTAGACACCAGGGACTTAAACAACTGCATGCGAATGTCGATCAGAGAATGGGGAGGGCCCACTGGACTACCAATGATATTATGTGGGAGACCACAGTCAGAAAACTGGGGAGGAGAAGGAACCACTGGACTACCAGGGAAGTTATTTTTTTGCTATGGGGACAGCGTTCGGACACTAGGGGAGGGGTGGGGACATTTTTATGAATACTGGGACAGCAATCAGAGAATGGGGAAGGGACTGTCACAAATGCAATCAGCAGGTCAGGCCCTCTGCTCCCACAGTGCCAACCTCAGAGCACAATAGTGTGAACAGGTAACAGACAGGGTAACCCTCCTGTCTGCTTTTGGGTCTGAATCACCTTTAGTCTCAAGTTCTGGGGGGGATTCAAACTGTGAACCTTATGCTAGCATACCCAAATGAACAGGCTCTGATATGTACCCTCTTCGGGGATTGCACTACAATCTTTCACCGGGGCACCCAGCCAGGCTTCCAAAATGAACCCTTTTAATTCTGTAAGAGAGCTTAGGTATATTTTTACCTTTTCCCAGTTAGTAACATCATCAAGCCCTTCAAACAGCTGTCAGACTTAACCATGTATACATCACATGCAAAAAGAACTTGGAAGACACACCCAGGCAGTATCTTAAGAAAATGTACTTTACTAAAAGTTGATAAAAATATGAAAAATGTAAACACAGAACAATATATCGAGCTCACAATCACATAAAAGAATAAGGGAAAATTACAAAGTAAAACTCCTACCACAATACATTTAGATGTTTACTATCTAAGGTATTACCTCTGGAAGTGCGTTGCAGAGTTAGATCAGAGAGCTGTGTCTCTCTAGAGTCCCAAGATGATATAACTACATTTCAGACACAAGTATCAGTTTAAACTCTGTGTCTCCACACTCCTTCTGTGAGTCATCTAGCTCCTCCTTTTAGAATATAAAATTACAAAAAATGATTTCCTATCAGGAGGTATTTTAATAAGGTGCCATCAGAAAAAAAAGACATATCCTTATATATATATATATATATATATATATATATATATATATATATATAAAAACTCCTTAATTACACATATTTCCTTTGAACTTAGTAATCCCACACTGGCACCAATGTGTTAAAAAGCTAACAGGAATCAGCCTAATGACGTCCTATTTCTGAAGTCATAAAGTCACATTTGGTTTGCACTTCAAAAAGCCTAGGCATGTCATAAAAAGGTAATACAATGCCATTCTGAAGGAAGTCAGTTAATTCAATGGTTCCTGGTCAGTTTACATATCCTGTAGCTTCACTGAAACCTGGGGGGGGGAGGCACCCATGGAAGCACATGCTGTCTTATGTGAGACAATCACATACTATATTTTTATATTACAATATCATAAATAATCATAACCAGCTGGCCAAGTGTCATAGGAACCACTAGACTACCAGGGAATATAAAGAATAAAAAAAAAAGTATGGGATGGCCATTGGAGAACAGGAAAGGGGGGAGGGACCACTAGATTACCAGGGAATAGACAAACATCAGGGACAGCGATCAGAGAACAGGGAGGGGGGGACCACTAGACTACCAGGGAATATAAAAAAAAAAATAAAAAAACAACAAACATATGGGATGGCCATGGAGAACAGGGAAGGGGAGACCACTAGACTACCAAGGAATAGACAAACATTTGGGACAGTGATCAGAGAACAGGGAGAGACCACTAGACCACCAGGGATAAATAAAATGTACCAGAGGACAGCGAATGGACAATGGGGAAGGGACCACTAGACCACCATGGATAATATGAATGTACAACAGGATGGCGATTGGACAATTTGGGGGGAACCACAGCATCTGGATTCATAACCAAAAATCAGTAAACAAATTGTAAAGAAAGCAATTCTTTTTTATGACTTGTAATCCTTTTCCTTTTGAATGAAAAAGGATTCATGAAAAAGGATCTTAACAAGTGACAAAAAAGGATTTAAAATGTAGGAAAAAAACATTCCAGGATCATTTTGGTACCAGGCAACTGCAGAGTCCAACTAACGGAGTTCCAATGAGCAAGATCTATTTGCTGGTGTCTCTACAGCACCTCATTTTTATGGGTTCTCTGTACTAAAAAAAAAAAGGAAAACAAGATGGCGGCTCACATAAAATGAATTTTTGTACTGAAAAGGGATTGGTCCCTCACAAAAAAGAATCCTTTTTCTTGAGGCCAAATCCTTTGTTGGACGTTATACCTCTGTCCTGGAGAATAATCTTCCTATTGGAAAGAATGGGAACTTAAAAACTGAATAACTTTGTAGCAGATTAATATTTTTTCACCAGACAAATACAAGGCAGGTCTGTGACCCAAGCTGTTTCTACCGTAAATAATTCACACCAGAATTCCACACTGTCTGGGCATTAGGCAGTGAGGAAAAAACTGCCAAAAGTGGTGACTTTCAAGCTTTTTGCACTAACCTGATCTCAGAATGTGCACATCCAACTGGAATAAAACTTACTACATTGAAAGAGCTGTCCCACAGGACAGTGCATGCCAAATTTTGTGCACATCCGTTGATCAGTTTCAAAGTTATTAAAGTGCAAAATTCGAGATTTAACATTAAACGTGCTACTCAACCCTAACTTTAGGGGCACGACCATGCCCCTATAACATATGTACAGGGGATATGTCATGACCTACAGTAAGTTATCAGAAATATATTCTCAAGTTGTCCTTGACTTCTGACCTCACGAGTGGTAAATCCATGACTGAGGACATTAGAGGTCAAGGACAGTGAGAGAATATATTTCTGATATCTTAACTTAGGTCATGACTTATTCAATATGTACAACTGGCCCTAAAAGCTGTTTTTTTAGGTGTTGCAGTTGATTTAAAATGGAGAATGGAAACTGGCTTTTTTTATTGGATTAGTTTACTATAGCTGTGGGAGTTGCTATGGTACTAAATGGCAGTAATCCGATTGGCTGGTGCATCGCTAGGGAGTAACAGGAGCCAGGCTGTGCAGGGTTTGAAGCAACTGGTCCATAGACCATGGGAAAATGGGTTCCACCTGTACACGATGCTGGCAGCAGTGTACCTGGTCATTAGGGCACCACATCCCAATGTCACGTCCCCACTTTTTGCGGAGGGCCCTCACCCCCATGTGGAGGGCTGCACCTCCCATGCCCCCCTTTCTAAATATTCTAACTTTGGGGGGGGTGGAACTCGAGGAGGGGGCGGTGAATTCTACTATGTGGCTCTCTAATAACGGGCACACTGCCACCAGCGCACAGATGGACGGAAGGGTGAAAATGATTCCCATTGGCTGTTGTTTTTTGAGGCCTGTTGTAGTGGTGATGCACATGCGCAAGCTCAGTTTGAGAGTAGTACCCATCGAGGCAACATCTATCGCAGACCTGGGTGTGGGTGTGGTTCAAGTAGTAGTAGCAGTAGAAGAGTTTATTTGTTTAGGGCGCCCTTCCCCAAAGGCTCAGGGCACCCTTACAACAATATTACAAATACAAAAGTACAAAACAAGAGTAGGGACAGTAAAAAAAAATATGGACATAAAAGTCTCAGATATAGTTAAAACAACTGAACCCATTCAATTATCTTAGATGGCCACCTCAGACCCCAAAAGCCTGCGCAATCAGAAATGTTTTCAGATGTCACTTAAATACTGCAATAGACAGTGCCTCCCGGAGGTGTTCCCAACAGCGAATTCCATAGTGCCAGGGCAGCCACCTCAAATGTCTGGTCCCCAGAGCTCTTTAACATGACTCTGGGGAGCTCCAGGAGAGCACTATTAGCTGATCTGAGGGGGCAAGACAGGATATAGAGGTGCAGGAGATCCTTCAGGTAACCAGGACTCAATCCATGTAGGGCCTTGTAGGTCAAAAGACCTACCTTGAAGGTGATGCACCAGCACACTGGCAGCCAATGCAGTTTACTCAGCACTGGGCTGATACTGTATGGCTGAATCTAGAATGGCCAGTCAACACCTGTGCCACTGCATTCTACAACAGCTGTAGGCACCGCAGTGCACCACCTCTGACCCCAAGGTAGAGGGTGTTGCAGTAGTCGAGTCTTGAGGTAACAAAAGCATGGACCAGTGTGGCCAGTTGTTTGGGTGGGACAAAGAGCTTGATCCAGGCGATGTTCTGGAGATGATGAAATCCGGTCTGGACGACTGCCAACACCTGCATATCAAATGTCAGTTCGCTGTCAAATGTAACACCCAGATTCTTCACCCTTGATGAAACCTCCAGTTCAGTTGGGAGCATGACAAGCCACAACTTGTCACTAGAGGCTCCAGGCTCAACCCTCTGACCAGGCTCAATCACCAGTACCTCGGTCTTTCTAGTGTTTAGTCCCAGACAGTTTGACGCCGTCCAAGCCTGGATCTCAGCCAAGCATTTGTTCAGCACATTGACAGCATCAGGCCTACCAGGTATGAAAGACAGAGCTGAGTATCATCAGCATAACAATGAAAACTCAGCTCATACTGTCTTATGACCTCACCCAGGGGCAGCATATACACTGCGAACAACATGGGGGAGAGGACAGAGCCTTGGGGGACTCCACAGGGCAGGTCTCTCGGGCACGAGGAACAATTTCCCAGCACTTCCGTCTGAGATCTGCTCCGGAGAAAGGACTCAGACCAGCTGATAACCTTGCTGGTGAGTCCCACATACTCCCTTAGCCTATCCAACAACACCTTATGGTCCACAGTGTCAAATTCTGAGAAGAGATCAAGGAGGACAAGAATTGTACACTCTCCCCAATCTCTCACCCTGAGCAAGTCATTCAACACCCTGACCAATGCCATCGCTGTGCTATGCAAGGCCCTAAACCCAGACTGGTAGGGTTCATAAATATGGAAGTCTATAAGATGGCCCTCTAGCTATTCTGCTACCACCTTCTCAAGAACCTTCCCCCAAAATGGGAGGTTCGAGATAGGCCAGTAATTTTCCAGGATGTTAGGGTCCACGACGGTTTCTTCAGCAGGGGCTTAACCAGCAGTGGTGTTTATTGAATCTGGTCACCTTGATGGAACTTTGGAGACTGGTCTGGCAAGTTAGGGTTCCTCGTTCAGTGGCAATTTTGTGGATTTACTTGGTAGCCTCAAAGAAAGGAATGAAGTTGGATGTTAACTGCCTCACTTGGATTATGGTTTAGAAGCAAAGTTTTGAGGAATTATTTGGCTTTAACAATGGCAAAGTTATTATTTTCAGAGTTTTTTTACCAGGTACTGTAGATCATGGCTTGCAAGCAGCCGAAGTTTCGTACAATCTTTTGGATTTAAGAGGAGGTCCTTTTTGAATCACAAAGAAAGGCAAAGATATTTTTTAGGGTTTACCTTTTTCTTAACTTTATTTTTTACATTTTTGTGCAGTTTTCAGCAGTGGGATATAACGGTAAGCATACATATAAACACACTGTAACACAGGGATGTATTTCAAACCTAGTGGAAATTATTTCTTTTCTCACAAATCAAAAGAAGTAATTCAAAGGAGATAGGAAATGTGTTTTACATAGTGAGCTGCCCTTTGATCTTCCTTTCCATGCCAATTATATATTCTGCTATGCTTTGACCGATTTTTGATATATAATCTAGCTTTGGGGTATCCTTAGAGCTACATAGAGTTCCACTCCTATCACCAGCTACTGCTTTTTTCTTTTCATATTTCTAAGTCATTCTATGACATCAGCATATAGGATAGTGTATGGTAGCCCATACACAGCAACGCCATTCTTACACTGAGTGGTTACTATGACATCAAGGACCTCAAGAGCGAAGCGTGAGAAGTTCCTTTGATGTCATAGTAACCACGAGGTGTCAGATGAACACTGTTGTGTATTGGGGCTATCATACACTATTCTATATAGTGTATGTCATACAGAAGCCCAGAATCATTTACTTTTTTTGTTTTCACACACAGTCTCTCTGTCCACTGCCCACACTTCACCAACAGCTGCCCGCCATCCAGCTTACACAAGTGACTCTTTATCCGCCACTGACCAATGAAAAGTGCTGATGGGGTCACTTATATTGTGATGTCCATACTAATGCAGGATGAGAAGTTGTTCTGGGTTAGTATGGACATCACTACCGCAGCATGACTTTTTACAGTGCATGGCTCGCCATACACAATCGCATTCCACCATACACTATAACACCATTCCATGCTATTCATCTCAATGAACTGGAGTGGGTGTTACTGATGTCATTGAATGTAGAGGCAGTATGAAAAGAGAGAGCAGCACCTACTGAGGAAAGAAGGATTCAGGGCAGTTACCAGGGCAACAAAACTAGATCATTCATTTAACAAAAAAGGTCAAAAGCATATAAGAATATTAGATATACACTAAAGGAACAACACAAGTGCATTTACCGTTGAAGTATAAAAAACAGTTCCTATCACCTTTAAATGCACAGTAGCAAGTTGATCAACATTTTTTAAGCAGCAAGAAAGGTGATACAACCACATTATGTAAAATGTACTCTAAGTATTGATTACTGCTTTAAAATTACAGAACTTTAAGTTCAGTTCGCAACAGCAGGATGATGAACATGTCTAAGAAGCAGCTACAGGTAAATGTCTAACTAATAAAATAACAACAACCAGTTTTTAAAAAATAGACTATAACTGAAAAAGTGTAATTTGAAACTAATATTCTACTTGATGAAAAATTGCGTTCTCTTAACTGTACTAGTAGAAAATACAATTAGGAGGATCACTGTTGAAATGCATTGTACAGTGATGTACTGTACAATCAAAGCTGTGGCTACCCTTCTCTTTTTATTGTTTCAGTCATTTATTTTTGAAGTGAAAACATATTGTTGTTCAATATGCAGATGTTTCTATTGATACCATGTATAGTGTTTTGTCCTCAATTTTCTTTTTTATGTTCATTGCAGTCATGTCACTTAGGGTCTGCAGGTTCGATTCCAGAGACACCTAAATGTAAAAAACACGTATAATACACTGATAATCATTTCATTGTACAGTTTTTTCTTATTTTATTTTTACAAGACATTTTTGTCCTGAACTTTTTCACTTCCATAGCAGTGCTGAAAGCCTTAGTTATAGCATGCTTAGAGATGCAACTAATTTAAAATCTGCCGGCGAAGTGAATGCGAAGTGGCCACTTCACGTTGGCACTTCACCACATGGAGTGCCCCATAGGAAAGGCTCACTGCGCCTTGTTATTATTACTTCGTGTTGTCATTCCGCCTTAAACGTGAAGTAAGGTGGAATGACAACAATATTGGCAGCATCCCACCCACACAGTCATCAGAATGAATGTGCATCCCCAAAATACTACTGTCTTGTGTCCAGAAAATTCCCCAGGTCTGACAAAATGAAATGAGAGCGTAACAAGAAATTCAGTCTCCCAGAATGAATGAAAACACACAGACAGATTAAGATTGTGCTGCACACTCAAGGGATGCATACAAAAAGGCACAACAACACCTAACTAGTGCACACAAGTCACAAATCCAAATCTGGAAAGGAATACATTTTGCCAGTTGGGGGATTAGTGCACGGCAGTAACAATCCACTACCAGTAGAGATACCACAAAGCAGTATAAAAAATTCATGCAGGTGCAGTGGATAGCAGGTTCACACTGCTGCAGTTACTCTGTAACACAATAAAAGGTGTCTGATTTAATGGCATGCATCGCATGCACACTCACACGCACACTCAAGTAATGTGTAGCAAATTGAAAACCTTTAGTAGTATAACCAAATGTTTTAAACAGACAAATTGTATACTGCTGCACCACAACAATCAGCAAAAAAATGTCAAGAATTACTGAAAATATTACTGTGTGTACATTAACACAGTTATACAAGAAAAATAAAACCAAAAGAGAAAGATTGCCCTTTTCTCCTGGTTAATTTACCTACACCACAAATACGCCCGGCCCCCAAAGCACACTTCGCAGTACACAGACTGGCTGTTCTAAATTAACACTCAAAATCCACACACAACAATAAACACTTGATGATATGAGCACAGAAGGGTTTCCTACAATCAATGTACTAAATTTTGAGCAACAAATATTACCCAAAAAGGCATTTTAAACGGCTTTTAGAGGTTTTGAATCACAGAGCTCTGAGAGCAAACTATCTCCAGCTACCACTGCACACACTACCCAGGCCAGAACTGAGGCTGTGCAGAACAATCTAGAGCCCATGTGACCTGCAATCCCATGAATAACTGCAGGATTTCATTTGGAGCACAATTACAGGGTGAAGTGAGGCGAATTACATTGATTTCAATGTACTTCACCTTAAAATTGGTGGAGAAGTGGTTTGGGGAAGGTGAAATAATGCAAAGTCATTGGTTTCAATGGACTTCACTTCGCATTCCTCATTATGAAGCGAAGTACTCCGCTTCACATTGTGGAGTTCTCTGTGGATTCCATATTACTCAGTGAATCACTTCATAGAGCAAATTGGGGCCACTTCGCCCACCACTACTTACAGTACTGTAACTCACATGCTGTACGGGAAGGAATGCGAATGCCTATGGCTGTACTTCCCTGATGCGCTGTAGCACAAAACTCCCCAACTTAAAAACGCTTATTAATGAGCAAAATGGTGAAGTGGTGAAGCCTGGAGAGATACTACAAAACATGCTTACAATACCTCCAAGTAACTAGTCAAAAAATTAATGTTGTGATTCGTGACATGATCGTGAATCGTGATTTGTGACTGCATTTGTGACCATGATGATGAAGAATGTGATTTGTATCATGAGTGACTCGTGATGATGGTCCTGACTTAAAAACGCATATTAATGAGTACAATGTTCATGCAGAATTATGCACCACACCTGTCAAAGAAACAACTGTGACTTAAGTTACAGATGGAGATTGGGCACTGAAGAGATGCAGATGCAAAGGCGCAACACCTAACCAGTGCTCACTATCAGAAATTCAAATCTGGAAAAGAATACCTTTGCCAGTTGGGGAGGGCCACCGGGGGGGGGGGCAGTGTACTGCACTGCTGCAGTAACAGTCACTAGTACTAGTACCGGTAAAGATACCACAAAGAAGTACAAAAACCACACAGATGGTGTGCAAAGCAGGTTCAAATTGCTGAAAGTATTATGTGGCACAATAAAAGGCATCTGATTTGATGATATGTGTCACACATACATACACACGCACACACACACACACACACACACTAAGTAATGTGTAGCAAATTGAAAACTTCAGTAATATAACCACATATTTTAAACAAACTAAAATTATGCACTGCTGCACAACAATCATCAAAAAATGACAAGAATTATTGAAAATATTACTGTGTGTACATTAACACAGTTATACAAGATTCATATCACCAAAACAGAAAGCACTGTCTTTTTCTTCCAAGCTAATCTACCTACACCACAGATACGCCCCTCCCCCAAAGCTCACTTCCACTGTCTCTCAGTACATAGACTGAATGTTGTACATTAACATTCAAAATCCACACACAAACAATAAACGCTTGATGATATGAGCACAGGAGGGTTTCCTATAATCGATGAACTAAAGTTTCTGCAAAAAAAAAAAATGACTCAGAAAGGCTTTTTAACAGCTTTTAGAAGGTTTGAATCGCAGAGAGCTGTCAAAGCAGATTATCTCCTACAGCTTCCTACACACACTACCCCAAACTGAGGCTGTGCAGAACAATCTAGAGCCCATGTGACCTGAAATCCCATGAATCACTGCAAAATTCACCTTTGGAGCTTAAAAACAAGGCAAAGTGAGGCGAAGTACATTGTTGTCAATGTACTTCATCTTAAGAATTGGTGGAGTAGTGGTTTGGGAAGGCGGAGTAACGCAAAGTTATTGTTTTCAATGGACTTCGTGTCACCCATTATAACGCGGAGTACTCTGCTTTGCATTGCGGAGCACTCCGCAAATTCTCCTTCACTCCGTGAATTGGGGCCACTTCACCCATCTCTAAGCATGACATCTGTATAGAAATGTTGCATACAGACAAATTTCAGGTCTTGCTATGAAACAGTTGTGTCATGCCTTTTTTAAGGGGGTACTCATCTCATTTAAGGGGAGGGTGATTTGGTTTATTTTAGTTACTTACATCACTATTTAATCAGACTGAGTCACTTTCGATGATCTTGGAAAGGAAATTCTAACTTATTCAGTGACGTAATATTTCATATGATTGCTGCAAAATATTTATTTTATGTGACACTTTCCCTATGTAGTTCTAGGGGTATTGTTACTTTCTGTAGTGGCTAATAGGGTTTGGGGCAGGATGAGCTGGGATCCATTTCATCCATCTTTTCTTTCTTTCTTTCTTTCTTTCTTTCTTTCTTTCTTTCTTTCTTTCTTTCTTCCTTTCACAGTTTAATATTATGTGCTTACCTGGACTTATTTGAATGACGATGTGCTTTGCATTGAAGTATGGCTGGTAGACGTAAGCACTCAAGGCACTGGTTTGTCCAGATGTTTGCTGAACTGCCGTACTGGTTGCAGGTATAGGCAGGGTATTTTATTGGGCATTTAGTAGATCATACTATTTGGGTTTTGCTGCACCATTTATTATATTTGAGATGTCCCTCAGCTGTGCTTCATTTAGGTGGCTGTAATCATTAATGCTTTTTATGTATTTTTTTTGTACAGCGATCTGCATTATTTGGTTGGATTAAGTGCCATTGTCATTTAGTTATTGCACTAGGTGCTTGTGTGCACTGTGGTTTGTTAACTTTTTGTCAATTTCTGTTATTGTTCTTGATCATATCTCACACCGTTCCTGACAGCTTGTTGATCCTGTTGGTTGATCTTTAAACCATGCTTGACTGCACTTGTGGTTTGCAGGATTGACATTAACTGTTAAGTAAAATGGACTGTCATCTGTCTGTGCTTTCACTGGTCTGTTTTCTTTGTATAGATTGTACGATGAATCTGGACATCATTCTGGCATTTCGGGTGTTTCATATGCTCCTGCCTTGATTTTTCTGTTCATTCAGATTTTTGCCAGTTCTTGTTTTTGTAATTCTTTCTGTTGTATATTCTAGGTGTCTTTGTTGATGCTCATCTTTTTTTCTTCGTGATATCTCCCTAACCGAGGTCTTTAATTTCTTTGCAGCCAAAGTATATAAAATGCTGCAGAAAAAAGGTCCAGGGGCCTGATATTCAAAACTTGACAAAGTGAAGCACATAGTTTTGTGCTGCACTTTGCCATTGCCCAGGATGCTGAGGATGTTATAGTCAGTCAGATAATGCAATGATGCTATCTGACTGGATATAGGGCCATGTTGGCACAGCACTAAATCAAGTAGCACTGCCCTGACATGGATCCCTGCACTGCAGGGAATAGCACCACCAGATCAGATAACACCGGTAGCTCAAGGCATGATATTCAGATGGCGCCATGCATATAAGCCCACTGGGCATGCAAAGTGCTAAGGGGCCATTCGCATGTCTATTACGGGTTCATTTTCATGGCAAGCAGCAGCAGGATTGCACAGCGCTGCCGCCACCCCAACTGCCTGGTCCCAGACAAGCAAGAAATTTCCTGGTGTCCAGTGGTCCCGATCGCTGTCCTGACATATAAAAAAAAATGCCCTGGTGCCTAGCAGTTCCCCCAACCCATTCTTGCAATAATGTATCCCCGGTGTCCAGTGTTCCCTACCCTCTGATCCCATGCCCTGTAAAAAGTAATACAAACTCTGGTGGCTTGTAGTTTCCCATGGCCCTCTGTGCCCCATCACTGGTAAAATGAGATACATCCCTGGTGCCTGGTTGTCCTTCACACCCTCCAATCCTCAGCCCTGGAGTGATCCACCTGTAACTATAATAGTATGCTTCTTGCACACTGTGCTGTGAAAGTGTAATAAAGTATATTAAGTTTTGAAAGATATCTAAAAGGACCTCCCTGTCTTCTAGTGGCACCCCCCCACCCACCTATCCCTGTACAAACATACCCTCTCCCTGGCATCTAGTGGCCCACCCACACCACTGGCACCAACCACCCACCCTGCCACTCCCCCACCTGAATCACCATGGCTCAGATACAACGACTGGCACAGCCCTCCTCTCACCCCTTTGGCTGGCCACCATATGAATAGACAGGGAGCCTGGTTCCTATGTACTGAACAAAGCGCACATCCTCTGTACTGTACAGGGAATGTGTGCCCTGTACTATACATAGGAACCAGGCTCCCTGTCTATTCATATGGTGGTCAGTTGAGAGGGTGAGAGGAGGGCTGTGCCAATTGTCATATCTGAGCCGTGTCACTGGCAATTCAGGTGGGGGTGTGGTAGGGTCGGTGGTCGGTGCCCACAGTACAGGGGTGCTAGTTGCCAGGGAAAGGGTATGTTTGAATGGGGATAAGTGGGTGGGGGTGCCACTAGAAGCCAGAAAGGTCATTTTTTATCATTTTCACAACTTAATATACTTATTGCACTTTTACAACACAGTGTACAAGAAGCATACCAGTATAGTTATGGGTGGCTCACTCCAGGGCTGGGGATCGGAGGGTATGAGGGACCACTAGGCACCAGGGATGTATCTTATTTCACCCGTGATGGGGCACGAAGGATGGGGGGGCACTAGTCACGGAAGATTATATTACTTTTTATGGGGCTGGGGATCAGAGGCTGCGGGGGACCACTAGAAGTCGGGGATACATTACTGCAAGAATGGGCTGGTGATCAGAGGGAGGGGAGAACCACTGGGCACCAGGGACATCTTACTACAAAAATGGGACAGCAATCAGAGGAGGGGACCACTGGATGCCAGGGCATGTAATTTTAGCTGTTGGGCCAACAATCAGAGGGTAGTAGGTACCACAAGGCACCAGGGAATTTCATTTTAACTGTTGGGCCAGTCATCGGGGTGGGGGGACCGCTAGGCACCAGGGATTTATATACCGGAACTGGGGATCAGAGCATGGGGAGGGCCGTGGGATACATGGAATGTAATTTTTTAATGGGGCCAGGATTCGGCGGGGTGCCACTGTCCACCACTCCCACTGCCAACGTGACTGGTGGCTGCAGTTGCTCCTGCAGCTGCTAGGGCTGCCTGGAGCAAGTTGAGATTTGGATCAGTAGTATTTGCACTATGTAAGTTGATGCGCTAACCCCTTTTGTGCAGCATAAATGCACTGAATATTGGGTTGCATGAGTATTCCTGTCCCTGCCCCTCCCTTTCCTTACCCACATACATTGTTAGCGAGTGCTAAGGCTGTTAGTGTGTGCAACTGCCCCTTTTGAATATTGCACTCCCACGCAAACACCAGGCAACTGGGCACAAACACTCTGCCCACCGGGCAAAGGTTTGAATATCAGGCCCCAGATGTTTTTTGTATTTGCTGTGCTCGCGCACTAAACACATTGGGAAGAGTACTATGGGACATGGAGGTGTGTCGCTTCCAAGCCCATTGCCGTTGCAACTACAGGGGGCTCAATAGTCTGCACCAATAACCACACACTGTGGTCTGGACATCTCTCAGGCTGCAACTTCTTGTACTTCAAAGGCTGAAGCCGCTCCAATCAGAGAGGGCTTCTGTCCTTTGATGTGCAAGAAGCAGTGTCAGCAAACAGCTGATCGGCTTTTAAGTAAAAGAGCTGAGATATCTGTCACCCCACCCAAAATGTTTCACTAAAACATGAAGCTGCATTTGGGGAAATTGTTTAACCAGGAAAGACACACTAAGCGGAAGCTTGTTTCCAGGTACAACCTGGGAGCACAAGGAAGTTAAGTGACTTGCTTAGGGTCACACAGTATGCAAGTGGGGGCTGTGGGATTCAAACCCAGGTCTCCAAGTTTGCAGCTCAGAGTCTTAAACCACTACACTATACTGCCTCCATTGGCAAACAGCTGATCAGCTTTCAAAGCAGTTGTAGCTGCACATCAGAAGTTTGCTACAGACCTTACCAGTGTACAGCTGCTATTTCAATCCCTTCAACAACAAAAAACATCCATCGATGTCTGTTGTTGGTGCCTCTGCAAGTCTCTTCACACCCGACCCTCCCTTTCAGCACCCACCACCCCACACCCCCCCAACATAACATTGACACTGGGGGTGCCCAATCCCCCAGTGTCCACTGCTGGCACCCCTGTAACTGTCACCCCCACCTGACCCTCCCACTCAGCATCCACCACCCCACCTCACCCCAAACATAACACTGACACTGGGGGTGCCCAATCCCTCACTGTCAAAACCTGAAATAAGGAAAACCCTACCTCTGCATTTTTTTTAAAATATCCTGCAAAAAACAAAATGGTCCATCAATGTCTGTTTCAGCTGTAACTGTAAGCCCCCCGCCTCCTAATTTATTTTTTAGAATGCCCTGTAAAAAAGAAAACGGTCCATCGATGTCTATTGCAGTCTATCATAACTGCACCCCCCACCCTTTAAATCACCCAACCCTCCCAACTCAGCACCCACCACCCCACAGCCCCATACACGTAATACTGGCACTGGGGGTGCCCAGTACCCCAGTGTCAAAACCTGAAATAAAGAAAACTTTCCCTTGGCGTTTGTTTAAAAAAATTAAAAAATTTTAAGGCCTGTAAAAGAACACCACCTATCGATATCTGTTGCGCCATTAGTTCCCCACCCCCACCTGACACACCCAATCAGCACCCCCCAAGCCCTTATTTACCCACCAGGAGTCTGATGCCATAATCTTCTCTGGACTGCAGCCACTTCTTCACTCTTCAACGCTGGACCGTGAACTAAGTAAATCAGGTATGCAGTTCAATGTATTTCAATGGGGGTTTGAACTTAGTGGCATAACTTGACCACTTTTCAATTTTTTGGACACCACCTCATGAACAATGCTACTGACATTAGGTAAATCTGTCCTGAAAGGTGACTTCATGGTGCTATGCAAAATCTCATTTCAGGCAGGAGCTGAACATTTTCTCTGTCCCTGGTCATGATTGGGTGTGTGTGTGTGAAAAAGAAGGCTATGTTGAAAATGTGGTGTAAAAATATTAAAAATCAACAAAGTTATGAGCCTACACTGAAATTTGCAAATGCAGGCTCATAACTTTTGTAATTTTCAATATACTGACCCAAAATTTTCAACATAGCCATTTCTTTATAGCACCTCATGAATGTGACAGCTGTCATTTTTCAAATCCTGGCCAAAATGTGTTTTCACGCCCCCAAAAGATGATTTTGCAGTCACTGGGCAAAATCACCTTTCAGGCAGGACTTGAATATGTTATCTACCCTTGTTCATGAGGTAGGACCATAAGAAGGCTGTGTTGAAAATCTGGGCCAAAAATATTAAAAAGCAACAAAGTTATGAGCCTACAATGAAATTTATGAATGCAGGCTTATAACTTTGGTCATTTTCAATATTTTGACCCCAAATCTTAAACATAGCCATTTCTTCACAGCACCTCATGAATGTGGCAGCTGTCATTTTTCAAATCCTGGACAAAATGTGTTTTTGTACCTGTTGTGTGGAATGACATTTAACATACAGTACTAACATACTAATTGCCAGCAGATTAGGCCTTATGGTCTATCGAGTCTGCTCGAACCTCAGATCCCTAGTTGGGTCCTGCGGCCCCCCCCTTGTGTTCCAGAAACCACTATCATCCATCCCCACCCCCCTGGGCCAGGCCATCATCTGATATATCCACTTTCTGTGTCTGTCCCACCCTCCCTTGAAGCCCTCCACTGTGAATCTCTGAACCAGCTCACCAGGCAACATGTTCCAAGGATCCACCACCCTCTCAGTGAAAAACCTCCACCTCTTCTCCCCCCTCACCCTTCCATCTTCCAACTTCAAACCATGCCCTCTGGTGATACCTCATTGCTTTAGTCTAAAGAGCCCCTCCGTGTTTACCCTATTTATTACCTTGAGGTACTTGAAGACCTCAATCATGACCCCCCTGTCTCTCCTCTCCTCCAGTGAAAACAGGCAGAGCTCCTCAAGTCTATCCTCATACATCAAATCCCCTAGTCCTTGTATCATCTTAGTTGCCCTCCTCTGTACCCCCTCCAGGAGCTGTGTGTCCCTCTTCAAGTGTGGTCTCCAGTACTGTACACAGTACTCAAGGTGTGGTCTAACCAGTCCATTGAACAGCAGCAGAATCAGTTCCCTGCTCCTAGAGGTGATCTCCCTTGCGATGCATCCCAACATCCTGTTTGCTTAACTAGCCGCTCTCCTGCACTGCTCAGAGTTATTCATACATGCATCCACCATGACCCCTAGGTCTTTTTTCCCTGTTGAGACCTCCAGCACCTCCCCTCCCAGGGTGTACCTGTGTTTAGGGTTTTCCCGCCCAAGATGTAACACCTTGCACTTGGTGATATTGAAATTTAATTTCCACGTGTGAGCCCACCTTTCCTGGGTGTCCAGATCCCCTTGCAGGGCCAACCTCCCTTCTTCCCTCTCAACTACTGCCCCCATCTTGGAGTTGTCAGCGAAGAGACTCATTTCACACCCTATACCCTCCCTGATGTCCGATATGTATGCATTAAACAGGATCAGACTCAGGACCGAGCCCTGCGGTACCCCACTACCGACCTCTCTAGGGTTAGAGAGCTCCCCACCGACCACTACTCTCTGAGTGCGTCCAGCTAGCCAGTTTACAACCCATCTGACCATCAAAGGGCCTACTCCCAACCCCGTCAGTTTTTCCACCAGACCACTGTGGGGGACAGAGTCAAACACCTTGCTGAAGTCCAAGAATAATACATCCACAGGCTTTCCCCTGTGCAGTTCTGATGTTACCCATTTGTAGAACTCCACAAGATTGGTTTGACATGATCTACCTGGCACAAACCCATGTTGCTGACTATCCAGACCTCTCACCTCCTCTAAGTACACCCCCAATTGTTCCTTTAGTATACTCTCCATTAATTTTCCCACCTGATGGGTCTATAGTTACCTGGTACTTCCCTTGACCCCCCCGTTTATGGATTGGCACCACATGTACCTCTCGCCAATCCCTAGGTACCCTCCCTGTCTCAAGCGACCTCTTGAAGAGCTCCACCAGGGGTGCAGCCAGTATCTCCGCCAATTCCCATAGTACTCTCAGATGAATGCCATCTGGGCCCAGGAGATTTATATTTCTTTAGGGACTTAAGGGCTAACTACACCCTTTCGGTGGAGATAGCATCATCTGTCCCTTCCCCCTTACAGGCCTTTTTATCCTTATCCTGATGTGACACCCCTGGGGTACCTCTCCCTCCCTCTTGCTCCATTTCTGTTGCTCCCCTGATCCCACTCACTACTGCTTCTATCCCCATCGTGCCTTGCTTTGTAGATATCCCATCCCCCTCCCTAGTGAACACAGAGGTAAAGTACTCGTTTAATACCTCTGCCTGGTCCCTCGCCTCTTCCACCCAACCTCCTTCTGATCTCAATCTGGTGAGATGGCCCTTAGTTTTTCTCCACTCCCCAATGTACTGGAAGAACCCCTTTTCCCCTCCCTGTATCTCCTGTGCCAGCCGCTGCTCTTTACTGGACTTTGCCCGCCGCACCATCCGGGTGATTTTTCTAGATGCAAGATGGTACATTTCCTTTTCCCTATCCCCTCTCATTATTTTATATTTTTTTGTAGGCAGCCTTCTTTTCTCTGACTGCTACCTGAACCTCACTGGACCACCAGCATGGTTTATGTGACCTTGCTCCCTTATGCTTCACCTTAGCGTAGGTCCTAACTGCCTCATGAAGTCCTCCCCATTTTATGACCTCCCATCTCTTTTCCACATTTGTCATTGTTGTAATCCCCTTCAAGTGATCCTTGAGAATATTTCCCATGCCTACAAAGTCTGCCCCCCTGAAGTCCACTGCCAGTGTCCTAGATCTCTTCCCCCCTCCATGCTTATTTGAAACCAGACAGTATTGTGGTCGCTCCCAGTCAGGGGATCCTCTACAACCAGGTCCCTTACCAGATCCCCATCCACCAGAACCACATCCAGGACATGCCACTCCTTTGTGGTCTCCATCACGTGCTGTGTTAAGAACACATCCTGGAAGCCATCCAGCAGCCTCTGCTCCTTGGCCATCTTAGAGGACATGGTCCCCCAGTTTGTACCTGTCATATTAAGGTCCCCCATCAACACCACACCTTCCCCTTTTAGTCCACACTGGGCAATGATGTTGTCCAGCAAACCATCCTCCAGAACATCACCCATCCCGGCGTGCCTATATACTACACCCAGCTTGACCTTACCTCCTGCTGGGGTTTGTAAGGTGACCCATATGGCCTCCACATTTCCTCGCCTCTTCTACCCTAGCAATTCTATGTCATCTCTAATGAACATAGCCACTCCACACCCTCTGCCTCCTTTCTATCCTTCCTAAGCATAGTGTACCTCATTTAGGTCCCAGTCATGGTTTTTATTGGCCCATGTTTCCGTGACCACTGCCACATCCCCCCCACCGAACAGCATGGCCTGGAACTCTGGCAACTTGTTTCCCAAGCTCCTGGCATTTACTAACACCATCCCCCCCCTTATCCCTGATCCCCTTTGTCGAACTCCACCCAGGTTCCTTATACTTCCATCCTCCCTCTGCACCTTCTGAAACCTCCTCCCCCAGTCTGTTTCCCCCCTCCCCCACTTGGGTTTGAAGGCTACTCCCTCATCTGGTCAGCCCTCCCTTATCCCTCCCCCACAAGTATAAACCCCACCTTTCTTGAATGTAGTCAGCCACCCCCTGTTTAAGGAATTCCTTCCCTAACAGGGCAAGATGAAGCCTGTCCTTGGCATACAGTCCCTTATCCTCCCAAACTCCTTTCCAGTTCCCTAACACCCCCGACCCACTTTCTTCACCCCACTTCCTGAGCCAGTCATTAACCTCTGTGATCTTCATTTTTTTCTCCACTGAGGCCTTTGGTACTGGCAATATCTCCGAAAAGGAAATGTTACATCCATTATCCCGACAGACTCTGGCAAGTTCTTGGAACCTTGCTTGGATTTCCAAAACACTATTTCCCTCTAGATCATTAGTTTCCAAGTGCACCAGGAAATCCGGTTTCCCTCCACAATCCCTAACCAGTTCGTACACCATGAACTTTGTTCTGTGCACCATCAGCCCAGAAATACTCACTACCTTCACCTGGCTATGGCATCCACCCCCCGTCCCTCCCAATGGATACCCGTAATCATCGAGTCCCCCAATAACAGAAACTTAACACCGCCATCATACTTATGGTTACCTCCACTATGTGTTCTCAACCCCCATCCCCCTTTATTCATGATCTCAATTCCATGTGAGTCTTCCCGCCTTATTAGAGACCCCTCATCACCCTCCCTTTCTGCCTCCTTGTTATTTTGCCCACTTAACTCAGACCCCCTGAATAGGGTGTCCCCTTTAACCTCCCTTATCTGAGCCATTATCCTGGCCCTGATGGTTTCCCCTTCCCCACGCCTGCCATCCTCCCCCTGTAGTAGTACCCCTACTCCAGAGGCTCTCTGTGGGTCCCTTACCTAGGGCCCCATCCTCTGTACAGACCCTCTCCTGAAAGGGGCCCTTCCCCCACCTCCTTATCTCCCAGTTTCTCTCCAGTTGTGCTCTCCTCCCTCATGTCTGCAATATGTTGCATCTTCCCCATCTGCTTAACATTTACGTTTCCCCTTCTCCCTCTGGGACTATTTCTATCCTTTCCATTGCCGGTCTATGATGCCCTATGGTTATCCGACTCCCTCCCCCCGGACTCTGTATCAGTTTCCTCATTTCCACCAACCCCTTTCTCCCCCTCTAGGTTGCTTAGTAGCTCAAATTTATTGCAACACTCTCTGCCAGCCTCCCTCAAGTAACCTGAGTTTCCCCCGACTGCCCCTCTAAACTGCCCCTCTTCCTCCCCGACTGCCCTGTTCTCTTTAGGAGCTCCCTTCCCACAGTCTGTTCTTTTAGGCTTCCCCACAACAGGCTCTCCTGACTCTTCCCCCTCCACTCTCTTTATATTCGGAATGTTTACCCCGTAAGTTTTCCCCTTAGCATCAACATCCCTATCTAAGGGTCCTCTGTCCCTAATATTCCCCCTCCTACTTGCTGTAACATAATGTTCTGTAATTTCTGAGCATTGTCCCAGCCTCCCCTCAGCCCCATCCTTCTGCCACCCATATCCACACCCCCTTATCCTTGGACACACACTCCAACTCCCCCAGCTTACTCCTTAACCAGTATACTTCACTCCTGATATGAGATAGCTGTCTACAGAGTGAGCAGCCTCCCTCTCTCCAGGCACAATTGAGAAATATTGCCACCCAACAGCCTGTGCAGTCTACAACCCTTCCAAAGATGCCTACCATGGTGGAATGTGGCCACCCTATTTGTCCCTCTCTGTTCATAATGGCACACACCCCTTTTCTCAGTCCCTCCCCTCTGGAATACAGTCTCTTTCTATACTGACTGCAGTTGTTTATGAAACCAATTTCAACCCCACCAATAATGTTCCCAAGTCTCACAAACACCTACAGTCCAGTGTGCATCCAATCCCGCTAACAGTGTGTATATGCAGACATCAGGTACCGTATGATGTCACAGGCCCACCAATTCCTTTTGTTTCAAATTTCAGTCACAAACAGAAATGCACAGCCCTTCAATCCTAACCCCCAGTGGCTTTTCAGTATTTAAGAAAGCCTATAAAACAAGGTGGGTGGGAGGGCTTTACCACTACCAGGCAAACATCTCATTTAAATTTCACTCTAATTATCACTGCCAAACAAGTGTTCCCACAACCAGCATACAAGCCCCAATAGTTACAATATCACAGCTCAAGTAACAGTTCTAACTCAAAGTAGTAATTTTTAACACATAGAACTAATTTCAAGTACAAAACTATTCAAATATTTCAGTTAAAACAGAAGATAAACCAAACCTCTTTCCTGAACAACCTCCTACTTCTGTTCCCAGATGGACAAGGATTGGCAAGGATTTTATAATCTTCACCTGCCGAGTCCATTAGGTGGGATAATAAGAAGGCTATGCTGAAAATTTGGTGCACAAATACAATAAAATGCCCAGGTATGACTGATTATTACACTGTTTCAGCGTTCACTCAAAACTTGGCTAATTATGAATGTTTTGACTCCAAACTTTCAGCATAGCCATTTTACACAAAACCTCATAAATGTGGCGTGTCATTTTTAAATTTGCTGCACTTGCACCAAAACGTTTTGGGACGAGTACATTGGGATTTGGGACATGTTTCACTGCCGAGCCCATTGCAGTTGCAACTGCAAGGTGCTTGGCAGTCTAGACCAATGACCATGCACTGTGGTTGTGATGCAAGTCTCAGCTTGGTGGGCTGAAACTACATGTACTGTACTTCAAAGGACTGAAGCCACTCCAATCAGACAGAGCTTCAGTCCTTTGATATGCATGAAGTTGCATCAGAAAACACCTGAGCGGCTTTCAAAACAGCTGCAGTTGTACACCGGAAATTTCCTGTGGACCTTACCAGTGAGTAGCTGCTATTTCAAGCCCTGTAACAACAAAAACATCCATCAATATCAGTTGCTGGTGCCCTGTAACTCTCTCCCCACCCGACCCTCCCTCAGTACCCACCATGCCACCAGTGGCGGCTCTACACCAGGGCCTGCCAGGCACGTGCCCCAGTAAAAAAATGCTGTGCCTCAGTTGGTGCCCCTTATGGTGCAGAGCTTCCCCCATAGTAACAATATATCAGTGCCCTGGCTGCCATCTATTGTGCTCCAGCTGTGCCCTGGTAACCATTTGTGGCTAGAGCCGCTGCTGCATGCCACACTCCCCCCAAACATAACACTGATACTACGAGTGCCCAATGCCCCAGTGTCCACCTTGTAGTTTTAGTTTTTTAAGCCTGCAACTAAGAAAACCATCCATCGATGTCTGTTGCGTCACCCTAACTGCACACCCCCCTTCCATTTATAACTCTGACACTGGGGGTGCCCAATCCCCCCATGTCCAGTGCCAGCACACCTGTAACTGTCACTCCTACCCAACCCTCCCACTCAGGACCCACCCTCCCAAACATAACACTGACACTGGGGGTACCAAATCCCCCAGTGTCGAAACCTGAAATAAAGGAAACCTTTCCTCGGTGTTTGTTTTTTATACCCTGTAAAAAAGAAAATTTTCCATTGATGTCTGTTGCAGCCACCACTGTAACTTCAATCCCCCAACCTCCTATTTTTTTAAAAATACCCTATAAAAAAGAAAACAGTCCATTGATATCTACTGCAGTCCATCATAACTGCACACCCACCCCCTTGCCATTTATAATACTGACACTGGGGTACCAGTCCCCAGTGTACACTGCTGGCACCTCTGTAGCTGTCACCCCACCCAACCCTCCCACTCAGCAACCACTAGCCTACACCCCCTCAAACATAACACTGAAACTTGGGGGTGCCCAATCCCCCAGTGTCAAAACCTGAAATAAAAAAAAAACTTCCCTCAACTTTTTTTTAAGTACTCTGTAAAAAAGAAAACAGTCTGTTTATGTCTGTTGCAGCCACCACCATAACTGCAACCCCCACCTCCTATTTTATTTTATTTGAATACCTTGTAAAAAAGAAAATGGTCCATTGATGTCTACTGCAGCCCACAGTAACTGCACCCCGCTGCTGTTTATAACACTGACACTAGGGGTGCCCAATCCCCAGTGTCCACTGCTGGTTGCACTCATAATTTTCACCCCAACCCTCCCACTCAGCACTCCACCACCCTACACTCCCTAAAACATAACATTGAAACTGGGGTGCCCAATCCCTAGTGTCAAAACCTGAAATAAAGAAAACATGCCCTCACCTTTTTTCTAAATACCCTGTAAAAAAGAAAACAGACCATTGATGTCTGTTGCATCACCCACCGTAACTGCAACTACCACCTCCTATTTTATATTTTTTGAATACCCTGTAAGAAAGAAAATAGTCCATCAATGCCTATTACAGCCAACATAACTGCATCCCCTCATTTATAACACTGACACTGGGGGTGCTCAGTCCCCAGGTGTCAAAACCTGAACTACAGAAAACCTTACCTCTGTGTTTTTTTAAGCCTGTAAAAAACAAACACTTTCCATCGATGTCTGTTGAGCTATTAGTTCCCCCCAACCCTCCCACTCAGCACCCACCACCCCAACTCCCCAAGACCTTACTTATCCACTGGGGGTCCAACGCCATAATCTTCTCTGGACCACAGACACATTTTCACTCTTCAAAGCCAGGCCACAAATTCAGGAAATCATGTATGTGGTTCAATATATTTCAGTGGGAGTTTGAACTGAGTGGCATAACTCATCCATTTTTCAATATTTTTGCTGCCAAATTTTCAACATATCTTTTTTGGGACACCACCTCATGACCAATACAAGTGACATTAGGTAAATCTGTCCCAAGAGGTGATTTCTTAGTTGCTGTGTGAAATCACCTTTCAGGCAAGAGTTGAAAATATTCTCTGCCCTTGTTCATGAGGTGGGATCATAAGAAAGCTATGTTGAAAATTTGGGGCAAAAATATTAAAAAGCAACAAAGTTATGAGCCTACAGTGAAATTTATGAATGCAGGCTCATAACTTTGGTAATTTTCAATATTTTGACCCCAATATTCAACATAGCCATTTCTTTACAGCACCTCATGAATGTGATAGCTGTCACTTTTTGAATCCTGGCCAAAATGTGTTTTTGCATCCTGAAAGGGGATTTCGCAGTCACTGCACAAAATGACCTTTCAAGCAGGAGTTGAATATTTTCTCTGCCCTTGTTCATGAGGTAGCAACATAAGAAGGCTATGTAGAAAATTTGGGGCAAAAATATTAGAAAACAACAAAGTTATGAGCCTACAGTGAAATTTACGAACGCAGGCTTATAGCTTTGGTAATTTGCAATACTTTGACCCAAATGTTAGACATAACCATTTCTTCACAGCATCTCATTAATATGGTGGCTGTCATTTTTCAAAACCTGGACAAAATGTGTTTTTGTACCTGTGGCACAGAGTGAAGTGTTGCTAGTGCAGAATGATGTTATGGCAAGGATTTTAAAATCCTTCACCTGCCGGGTCCATTAGGTGGGTAATAAGAAGGCTGTACTGAAAATTTGCTGTACAAATACGGTAAAATGCCCAGGTTATGACTGAACATTACACTGTTTCAGCGTTCACACATAACTTCACTAATTTTGAATGTTTTGACTCCAAACTTTCAACACAGTCATTTTTCCACAAGACCTCATAAATGTGACGTGTCATTTTTTAAATCCTAGATGAGATGTGTTTTTGCACCTCTAGTGCAAATCACATTTTAGCTAATATACAATAAATGGTACATGTCATGTCTATAAGAGGAATCCTAAAACAAGTACCTTCAAAATTTGAGATCAAAATTAGGAAAAAAAAAAGAGGTGCATACCACTAGCAAACCTTTAGCATTGACAAATGCTTGTAATAGCTTGCATGAGGCTGAAATGGATACATCTGGTAGGCTTTTCCCACACTGCTACTAACACCAAACTGCTACGAGGGTAGCACATGATGTAAAACATGTCAGTGTTGTTTTACTACATTTGTGTTTCACAATATGTTCTAGTATAGAGGTTCTCAAGCCCCAAATTCTTGTGGCCTGAGAAGGCCATAAAATGTAGTCACCAGCACCTACTGGTGGTTTCACTCCTTATTTTGTACTCCAGACCCTCTGATACACACCAATGTTCCTATAACACTTTTCTTTTTACACAGCATACATGAAATCAAGTCCCTGGTATATTTTTACTTGAAGTGTATTTCCTATGTTTATGTAAAGATAAGAAATTGTGCATTCCATTTCATTACCTTTACGACTGGGGCTCTAAAGAGCTCTGTGGCAGTAAAATATTGTATTAGTGGCTGCATGCAGCCATGGTGGCCTCATTTGAGAAACACTGGGCCTGATTTTCAAAAGGTCAGGACTGGTATATGGGGCTTACTGCATGGAGAAATGGCGCAAAGGGCTCCTTCTGCCAGTCTCATTTTTGTAAGGGTCTGTGTGCCACTGGGGGGACTGCCTACATCAACCAGGCTTGCATTATCCTTGAGACAGCTGCACTGGTGTGCCATGGTAGAAGAGGGCTTGCACAGGGTCAGGGCTGTAATATCCCTTACACTGGAATTTTGCAAGCCCCCCCAGGGGCAGACAGACCCTGCAGTTAGACTAGCCTGGAACTGGTCTAAGCTGTCATGCACCACTGCTGCAATCCTCACTGGTGGGGGTTGACCCTGTGCCCTCATGGGTAAGGTGCCCAGACAGCCCCTGACACCTGCCAGACTTCCACTTCAGTGGCCAGTGATCTGTGGCAGATGAGAGCCTGCAAGCCCCTCCATGGTGGTGCAAGTGCATCCACCCCCCTCATGGACCTGTACTGTCCTTGCTGTCCCCCCCAGCAGGCCCATCTCACCCCTCCCTGAGCCAGGGCATCCTCCAGATGACATGCCTGCCACCAGAGGGACCGGAAGGTGGGTTGCCATCACTGGCCACTGATGCTGCAAACCTGTGCTGCAGCCTGCAGCACTCCCATTCAATGTGATGTTTGGTCGGTGCACAGGTTGTCTTACTGCAAATTTGGGGACTTTGGTGCTGGGACCCTGTTCTTGTAAAATCTGGTGCAGTGACCATGGTGCACCCAAGTTTGCTGCAGGCAATGGTTCACCACACAATGCGCTGATCTAAACTGGCTTTTAAAATCAAGCCTACTTTTCTATAATCAGGCCTCTGAAAACATACTGTAGTTCTAAATACCACCATGAGTGGTACAGTAGTGCTGAGAATCAAACCTATAGCTACATATAATAGTATCAAAAGCATCAGAGTTTGGTACATTAAGTACTTACTGTAACAAAAATGGACATACTAGGTCAGATTTTCAAACTCCAAAATTATGCGCAAGGTGCTGTGCCAAATAGGGTTTGATGCAAGGGGCACCTTGCACCAAATGTTGCAGTAATCCTGATTGTCGAATGCAGGCTGTGTTGAAATCAGGATGCCATGTGGCAAAACCATTCTGCACCACCCTTGCACCAGAACAGGTGGTGCACCAGGACATAATGGGGCTTACACCACAGTTGGGTTACAGCGTATACTGCAAAACCACAGATCCTACCTGATCTAGGCTGTCAGAGCGGGGCAGGAGGAAGGGTGGATGGCTGCCCTAATGGCCTCTGGTAATGTTCAGGGAAACTGTGTTGATTGTTTTCAAATGAGAGGAAGGACCACATACACCAAAGATTGAGAGACACACCACAACTATGGAGGACTGAATCGAGCTGTATCACAAAAAGAACTGAACTGAGCCATATCACAAGAAGGCTGATGGCTGAGGAGCACACCACAACAACAGAGGACTGAAATCAGAACAGCTTGCTGGAGAGCTGAGCTGTGAGCTGCAGACTGCAGAGTGAACCTTAGGCTGTTGGAGTAAAGAAAAGGAAGAATACAGGTGACAGGTTTTTCCCTCTCTAAACATAGTGGTGGTTTAACTTTTTATTGTATAATTCTATGCTGCTATTTGGCTTAGTGGGACACTGTCCGAGTTACTAGTGGAGTGTCTGGGTGAGGTCTGACTGTGCTGATTCGTTTTGCTTGCAGGTACAACTTTATACTATGTAGCTGCATTTTGGTTAAGGGGGAGACTGTCAGAGTTACTGGTGGAGTATCCAGGAGTGGTTTGCCTGTGCTGATTTTATGATTGCAGGTTTTTCCTTTGTCTTAACATATTGAGATTAACATTGTATTGGTTTGTGTAATTGCAAGTTAGTAAGTGATCAAGAGGGGGTTTTGTCTGTTGGTCGGGACACTCGGGATATAGCCGAGAGCAGAAGGGAACCCTCTCTGATATACACAGAGGAGGGCCAATTAGAAGAGTGCTACCAGTAGGTAGGATGTGGTTAGGGAAATGGGCAGACTAGGTGGGCCAAGCGGTCCTTATCTGCTGTCAAAGTCTATGTTTCTATGTTACCAAAAGGTGCCAGATTTAAATCTCAAAGAGGTTTTTAAAAAACAGAGAGCCAGAACACAAACAAGCAAAGGCTGCAGAAGCAGGGCAGGAGGAAGGCTGGACAGCTAACCTCTAGTACTGTTCAGGGAAACTGCTGGTTATTTTCAAATGAAAGGAAAGCATTGCATATTTCTGCCCTCCCTCCCCATCCCACCCACCCTGGGGCCATCCCCATTTATAGGTAATGGAACTGGTATGCATATTACCACTTCCTGGATGTAAGCAAGAAGAAGCAGAAAGGGCCATATAGAATACACGCACACACACACACACACACACGTGCATGCCCCCCCAAGAAGTGGATTAGACTGACTGCAGCTTAGCTTAATGCAGCCTAGCTATGCAGCTTAGCTAAACACAGCCTAGCTAAAGTCAAATGATAAGCAAAGGGAGAAGACAAGTCAAGACAAGGTGCAACGGGCAGTCTGTACAGTTAAGAGCAGAGAGACACCAGCAGTCAAGATCAAGACTGGGAATAAGGGCCAGGGGATGAGTACTACAATAGGAGATGCTACAGTAGAGATCAGAATTAGTTGTAGAAGGAGGGTATCCCTAGTGCAGTCAGGGTAGAAATCAGGCAACAGAGAAGGAGAAAGATGCTGGGAGTGGTGCAATGCAGTGGCTTTTGGGTGTCAGTCTTCAGGAGGACCTTCTGGATACTGAGGTGCTGCCCCATCTGCAGGCACCTCTCTGGGCTGAGGGCAGAGGTTACCAGTCTATGGGCTGAGTTGGCCAGGATTCAGGGGGTCTCCTTCCCCACCCAGAGGCCACTAAATCCACATCCACTACCTAAATGATTGCCCAGCAGGAGGAGTGGTTGGACTACGGTGGGCTCAGGGAGGGTAAGGGACATGAGACAGAGGCACATGCCCCAGCTGGTGCAACTGAAGAACTATGCTGTGTTGAAGGAACAGAAAGGCTCCACAGGGTCACCTGAAGTTGCAGCCAGTCAGGATGTGAGGGACCTCTAGAAGGGAGCCCCAAGGGTGGGTGATAGGAGACCCCACAGGAAGAGGAAGCAGGGCAAAGGGGGGAGGGAAGAAAGCACAAGGGAAAAAGAGGTGGGGCAGGAAGGCGGTATGCAGAAAATGGAAGACCATGTGTGCAAATGCCTGTAGCCTGGGAAGTAATGTCCCAGACATGGCAGCTTTGATGGCAGAGGAAGACCTGGATATTGTAGCTATTACCAAAACATGGTACAATGGAAACCATGAATGGGATGTAGCTATTCCAGGCTATATTTTATTCAGGAGGGACAGGGAGAAAAAATGGGGTGGGGGTGGCTCTTTAGATCAAAGAAGGGATAAAGGCAACAGAGGCACAAGGAATGCAAGGGGAGCAGAGGCACTGTGGGTCACCCTGGAGACAGGTAATGGCACAGCCATCTGCACTGGAGTGATCCACAGACCCCTAGCACAAGGGGAAGAATTGGATAGGGAGCTACTAGAGGGCATATATAAAATGGTTGCAAAGGGGAGGTGATGCTGGTAGGTGACTTTAACCTGTTGGATGTAGATTGGAATATCTCAACAGCAGCTACAGCCAGGAGCAGGGACATTCTTGACTCCCTGCAAGGAGCAGGTCTCAAACAGCTAGTGTTTGAGCCAGCCTGCGAGGGAGCGATTTTGGACCTGGTACTAACAAATGGGGACAGAATTACGGATGTCAGGGTGGGAAAGCATCTGGGGACCAGCGACCATCACATGGTGTGGTTCGAGATGAGTACAGAGACAGGGTCGAGCCACACAAAAGTGAGAATCCTGGACTTCAAGAGGGCAGACTTCACCAGGATGGGAATATGTCTCAGAGAAGCCTTGGCAGAGGGAAAGAAATGAGGGGAGTTGAGGAGCAATGGAACCACCTAGAGGGAGTCATAGTGGAGGCAACAAAACTTTGCATTTGGCAAATACACAAAAGCAGGAGAAAAAGAAAGCCACTGTGGTTGTCAGAGGAGGTGGACGTTGAAAGTAAGGATAAAAAGGGCAGCTTTTCAGGAAATATAAGGAAGCACAGAAAGAGGAGGACAGAGTAGTTTGTCTAGAGAAACAAAAGGAGACAAGAAGGGTGGTCAGGAGTGCAAAGGTACAGACAAAGGAAAGGACAGCAAGGGAAGTGACGAAGGTCGGACAAGACATTCTATAGGAGGGAGACTGCATGGAAGAAGACCAGGGAAAAGCATCAATCCTGAACAGATATTTCTGTTCAGTTTTCACAGAAGAAGGTATAGAGGAGGGGACCACAGTTAAGTGAGAGATTTAGAAGAGAAGTGGACACAGGACCATTCACAAAGGAGAGTGTCCTAAAGAAACTCACAAAACTAAAGGTGGACAAAGTAATGGGATTGAATAGGGTACACCCTAAAGTATTGAAAGAGTTGAGGGGGGTACTGGTGGCACCACTGGCAGCACTGTTCAACATGTCTCTGGATACAGGAGTGGTTCCAGAGGACTGGAGGAGGGCAGATGTAGTCCCTTTCCACAAGAGCAGGAGTTGGGAGGAGGTTGGAAACTATAGACCTGTCAGCCTGACCTCAGTGGTGGAGAAAGTTATGGAAGCGATAATAAAAGAAAGGATAGTAGTGAGAGTCACGTGATGCCAGCTCTGTGAGTGCAGCCTGACCTTTCAGCTCCAGCCTCCCCGTCATTAAATTGGGTCTTTTTCTAGATTTTTGGTGGATTAGCGGGCTTACTCTCTTTCGTGTGATTCCACAAGGCTCCCAGACTATTCGGGGCGGTGATCTGGTGTATAGGGTGGAAATGAGGAAAAGCACGCACCTCGACACACACTGCATTTCTCAATGGCCCAACCAAAAAAAGCAGAGTGACTGCGGAGGGTGATGGTCATGAGATGGAAAGCCCTCTTCAAGAAACCGAGCCCTTGACTCTGGCACAATTTCGGGCTGAATTTAAACCTTTCCGCACGGAGTTGTGTGCGGTTACGGAGGAACTTAAAGCAGTGACTTCAGTGCTGGAGGACTTATCTCGGTGCACAGGAGACACCGAAGTGAAAGTCTCCTCCTTGGAAAAAAGAATTATCAAACAGGAGCCAGAGATAGTTAACCTGAGGCAGAAACTTGCCAGGATGGAAGCGAAGATCGAAGATTTAGAGGGTCGGAGTCGGAGAAATAATTTAGTAGTTATAGGCCTCCCGGAACGTGAAGAAGGTGCCGACCCGATCCTCTTTGCACAGACTCTGTTTAAAGAATTGGTAGGCCCGACGCTTTTCGGTGACAAGTATATCGTTGAGCGGGCTCATTGGGCGTTGCGCACGGCTCCAGCATCGGGTGCCCCCCCATGAATTTTCATTGTCCGCTTTCTAAATTATCAGGAGCACCAATTTGTTCTGCTGAAGGCTAAGGAGCTCAGGGAAGTGAAGTGGAAGGGGATCCCCATCAGGGTGACTCAAGATTTACCGGTGGCGGTGAGGCAGAGGAGGGCGGAATACAACCGATTGTTTCAAAGTTGATTCCGGCTGGGATACGTTTTAAAGTTTTATACCCGGCGAGACTGCAAGTATTGGTGGCTGGCCAGTGGTCCATGTATGAAGATGCAGCTGCGGCGAAAAAGGGCCTGGCTTCAGCCCTCCTGGAGCTTTATAAGTAGCCCTGGTGAGGCTGATGGGGCTAGAATTTGACTGGATCTGGTTCCCATTCTTTAGTTGGTGTAAAGGGATCGTGACCTTCCGTTTTTTCTAAGGGCTCATCGACCCAGTGCTGGAATGTCTTTTGTTTTTTTTCTGCTCCCCTGGGATGTACCGGAGTGTTACTGAAAAGGTTTCCCGTTCATTTGGATGAACAAGTTCCCCCCTGTGACGTGGTGAAGTGGGGTATGGTCCCGCATGCAGATCCCCTTGGGGGTACAAGATCTGGCATCAATTGACTGTGGAGGGGGCCTTATATGCAGTGGAATAGAGTGAATTGGGTATGGGTTTGACAGCAATATGGGCCGTGATTTTTTCTGCTGTTTCCTTTGGGCTTTCAGTAGTTCCCTTTCTAGGATGAACGAGGGAAGCAGCTCCTTTTTCTTTGGACAATGGTCCTTCCTTGATCTCATCTGGTTCGTTGCTATCCAAGGGCTGCTGTGTGGATAGGGAAGGCCGGATGTACCCATTTGGACCTGAGGGAATTTATGTTTCTGTGGTGGATGTCTGATTGAGACTGGGCTGTTTCTAGTCTGGACCCCTGGGACTTGGTGTCATTTGTTGGGAGCTTACTCCTGGAACTGGATATCAGTTATTACTCTGCATAGAATCTGCATATGCAATGGAGTTATGGACTATATGGGTTGAAACCCTTGCAGATAAGAATTTTCTTTTTTCATTTTCCCCTCTCCCCCTTTTTTTTTTTTGCTTAAATAGAAAGTGTGATGGTGTTACAAGATTAAGGAATGTTATTGATGTTATTGAATATAGTATTAGCTGGGATTCGGCTGTTGGGGTTCTATTGGTTTGTTTGGGGGGAAGAGGGAGTGGGGATGTAATCAAGCATGGGGTTCTGTAATACAAGTAGGGGGTAAGGTTCTGTTTGGGTGGTGGAGTGAATATATTGGATGCAATATCGGACTCGGTTAGAGGGGGTATTATAGGTAGTGATTTTGTCGGGGGGAGGCTGGAGGGTAGGGTTGGTTAGCGGAGCTATGGATGTCATGGACCAATGTGCTTTTGGGAGGGGAGGGTGGGGGGTGTTGGGAGGGTGAGGGTTTGGGTGGGATGTTTTTGGGGGTAATAGACTTTGATGTATATAGTTGGTATGTTATGGGGTGGCTTGGTAGGGATAGGGGGTGTGTTGGGAGAGGGGATGTTAGAGAGGGGTTGGAGAGGATAGGATGGGGGAGATCTGCTCATCCACGAGTTGGTAGTGTAACGGTGTTTGTTGGTTCTGAGAAAGCAGTTCGATGGAGTTATGAAGGATATCTGGTGAATGGGTAGTCTGTTTGAGTTTTGCACGTGGAATATTAAAGGAATCAGGCAAAAAATAAAGAGATATAAGATTTTAAAACACTTGCAATTCTTAAGGGGGCAGATAATATGTTTACAAGAAACGCATCTGCTTGCTAGAGAGTTGAACACACTTAGATGTCAGTATGTTGGTCAGGTATTTGGGGCTGGATTTAGTACAACTGGTAGAGGGGTTGCATTACTATTTCATAGGAGTGTGGCTTTTGTTTGTGAGAAGGAGATAGTAGATCCGGCAGGCCGTTATATAATCATAGTAGGGCTCTTAGATCAAACTAGACTGTTGTTGGGAAGCATTTATGGCCCCAATGCTGACACTCCTGGGTTTTTTACGGATATACTAAATATTTTAGGCCAGTTTCATCATCTTCCGATGTTGTTGGGAGGAGATTGGAACTTGTCATTTTCTCCAGACTTGGATAAGGAGGGTAGGCGAATTAGGGGTCTATCTCCAGCTCAAAGAGCTATTAGGGATTTGGTTGACAATCTGGGATTATGTGACCCGTGGAGGGTCTTGAACCCTTCAAGTAGAGAATATACATTTCTTTCAGAAGTCCATAAGTCCAGATCTAGAATAGATTATTTTTTGGTGAGCAGAGAATTACTATCAGGGCTGATGAACTGTAGTATTATGCCTGGGATTCTTTCTGATCATTCTATGGTTCATTGCTCCCTTAATTTGACTCCTAATATCACCAGACAGACTATTTGGAAGTTGAATAATCAAATACTTCGTAGCACGGAGACAAGGGAGTATGTTGGATGTCGGATAGAACAGTTTGAAGTGGAAAATAGTTACTTAACTATTAGAGGGGATTTATGGTGGTGTACTCTAAAATGTGTGTTAAGAGGAGAGTTTATTAAATTGGCAGTTGTAAGAAAGAAAAAGAGGGAAGAAAGGGTTAGATCTTTGCTGGTTCGAATTAGGGATATAGAGAAAGACCTGTCAAAGAATACGTCAGAGGATACTAGGGAGCTGTTGACTAAGCTGCGTCATGAATATGAAGGGATTATGGGAGAAAGGGCTGAATATGCAATTCAAAAAACTAAGGCCTTCTATTTGAACCAAGGCGAGAAGTCAGGTAGGCTTTTAGCTATGAGATTAAGGGCGGTGGAGGCATCTAGAGTAGTTCAGAGTATTACGTCCAGTGTGGATGGGTCAGTTAAAACAGCACCTATGGATATTGTTAAGGAATTTGAAGAGTACTTTAAGGATTTATACAGTCCAATGACCCCTAGGCCTAGTAAGGAAGAAGTAGAGGACTTCTTATCCACTTGTAATCTTCCCAGGTAACAGAGGGTCAGAGGAGAGAGCTTGTATTCCCAATTTCTGAGGAGGAGATTTTGGAGGCTATTCAATCGCTCTCCATTGATAAGGCTCCTGGCCCGGATGGGTTCACACCTAACTTTTATAAATGTTTTGCGACTTTGCTATGCCCCGGTTTAAAAAGATTATTTCAAAGTATTTTGACCTTGGATACAGTAGATGGTTACTTGTTTGAAGCCTTGATAGTGCTTATTCCGAAAGAAGGGAAAGAGCTAGATAAAGTCACAAGTTACAGACCTATTTCCCTGATTAACTATGATATTAAGATTTTGGCGAAGATACTAGCTTCTAGGTTGTCCAAGGTCATACCTACCTTAGTGCATCAGGATCAGGTTGGGTTTATGAAGGGCAGACTGGCATCGGATCATCTGCGTAAATTGTCATATGTCTTCTCCGTCTCCAGGGACTGTAATTCCCCATGTGTCTTGATGTCGGTGGATGCGGAGAAGGCATTTGACAGGGTGGATTGGAAGTTTTTATCCAACACTATGGAGAAATTTGGCTTTCCGACCCAGTTTATTAAATTTGTGTTTGCATTATATAGGAACCCTAAGGCTAAGGTATATTGTAATGGAGTATTCTCTGCAAGTTTTCACCTTAAATCCGGTACCAGGCAGGGCTGCCCCCTGTCACCTCTTTTGTTCAATTTATATTTGGAACCCCTTCTTACTAAAGTGAGACTAGATTCTAGGGTTATGGGTATCAGAGTGGGGTCACAAGAATTTAAGGTTTCAGCGTATGCGGATGACATTTTGTTGCATGTTGCTCAGTCAAGTGATTCTATTAAAGCAGTGTTGGAAATCATTGGTGAATATAGTAGACTGTCTAATTACAGGATTAATGTAGGGAAGACCCAAATTCTTCCATTGAACATGAGAGTGCATAGGTCGGAGGTGGTGGAAATGGGTATGCAATGGACTCCGCATATGTTGAAGTATTTGGGTATTTACTTGGCCAGATCCGATCAGAAACTAGTTAATCTTAATTTGAATGCAATTAGGAATATAATTAAGCAGGATTTGCAAAGGTGGAATGGGTTGCCGATATCTCTCTGGGGTCGGATTAGTATAGTTAAAATGAATATTCTGCCTAGAATTTTTTATCCACTCAACATGTTAAATGTTTGGTTGCCCCTAAAATGGTTCAGGGAGTTGCACCTTCTAATTTCGGACTTTATTTGGAAAGGGAAAAGGCCCCGTAGAGCTTATGGTAAGTTGGCGGCTCCTAGGGGAAAAGCGGGTTTGAGACTTCCAAATTTTGGATTATATTATTGGGCAAGTAACCTGTGCAAATATTTGAAATGGTTGGCTCCCGACATCAAGCTAGAATCTTTTTCCTATGTCCCCTCGTGGGTTAGATTGGAGACAGAAATGATTAGGGAGGCGGGTATAGATCCGATCTCATTGCTCTATTCTATCCCCAAGAAACTGCCCCCTAGGTTGGTTGCTAACCCTATAGTAAAATCTCTGCGTATTCATCAGCAGATTTGTAGCAAGATTGGTTACGTGCCAGACAGGGACAAGTATCAACCGATATGTCAAAATCCGAATTTGAGGATTGGGGGGAGAATGGTTCTGGGCAGATGGATTCCCCAGTTGGAGGGACTGCGAATTGTGGATCTAATGGGGGATAGTCGTGTATCCCCAATTAGGGATATTCTGGCAAAGTACGGAATAGAAGTCAAGCAGGCCTTTAAATTGTACCAAGTTACTCATTTATTAACACAGGTGGTAAGTAACCTTCGGGACGGGCGTGTGGACAGTAGGTGTTTTGAATCACTAGCGCAAGCTGTGTGGGAACCACATGCGGTTTCTAGAGTTTATAAGAAGCTTCTTGACCTTTTTCTCGCGGATATGGATTATAAGCCCAGATATTGGACTAACTGTTTGGAAGACCAAGAGCGGGACTGGGAAGCTGTCTGGAGGCATATGTATAGATATGTTAGACAGGATAGGTTGAGGGTGATGCAGTTTCATTTTTTGAATAATCTGTTTTGGACCCCCTCCAAGTTATTTAAGATGGGTAGTAGACCGGACCAGAAATGTTTCAGGTGCCATCAGGCAGTGGGGGATTTGTATCATATTTTTTGGGATTGCCCACCAATAAAGCGGTTGTGGATGCAGATTAAGCAAAGGGCTGACCCATTGTTGGGAATTGACCAATATTTTACTCCGGATATATGTCTGATAGGGGATTATTCTGGAATCATGTTTAGGGAGCGTAGATTTTATATGGTCCTTGATTTCTGGCTCGTTTAAGAAGGTAGTTTTGCGATATTGGATGACGGACTCCCCAGTTACGTATGTGGAATGGTTGCGGGAAATGTTGTTCAACCTGAATATGGAAAAGTTAGGAGCGGAAAGGGATAACCAGATTCATATATACGAAAAATTCTGGAGTCGCTTCCAGGGGTTATATCTCTCCCAGGTGTAGCTAGTTGGAGTATACTGGATTAAAGAGGTAAGTGGGTGGGCAGATCTTCCTCATTTGTGGGTGGCAGGGAGGGGGGGATTAGGTTAGGGGGAGGAGGGTGGTTTTGGGTTTTGTTTGTGGGATGGGGGGTGAAAATAGTGACTTGATTATTTACCGTCAACTGTTTGATTGTACAAAAGGTTTTTTATTATTTTCTTTGGCATGTGTTGTATATGGACAAAAGTTTTTGTCACAATAAAATTTTGAATTTCAAAAAAAAAAAAAAAAATTAAAGGATAGTGGAGCAACTTGAATTTAGCAGTGCACAAGGATCCGAGGCAGCATGGATTCACATCAGGAAGGTCATGTCAAACTAATCTGATAGATTTCTTTGACTGGGTGACCAGGAAGTTGATAAGGAGGGAGTGGTCGATGTGGCCTACCTGGACTTCAGCAAAGCATTCAACACTCTTCCACATAGGAGGCTGATAAACAAGCTGGGCAACCTAGGATTAGGACACAAGGTAGTGAACTGGGTTGCAAGTTGGTTGAGTATAGAAAGCAGAGTGTGGTAGTAAACGGAGCTAGATCCAAGGAGGGGAGGGTGACCAGCTGGGTGCCACAAGGATCAGTTCTAGGGCCAGTCCTGTTTAATGTCATCAGTGACATTGCAGAGGGACTGAAGGGGAAGGTATGCCTCTTTGCAGACCACACAAAGATCTACAATAGAGTAGTTACACCAGAAGGGGTGGAAGAAATGAGAAAAGACCTGGATAAACTGGAGTAATGGTCGAGTGTGGCAGATAAGAGTCAATGTGAAGAAGTGCAAAATCATGCACTTGGGACGCAGGAATCCAGGGTAGGAGTACACGATTGATGGGGAATTGCTATCAGCCACAAGCAGGAAAGAGACCTGGTGGTTATCATATCTGATAACCTTAATATGTCCAAACAATGCATCAGGGCAGTGGGAAAAGCCAGCGGGATGCTGGGGTGCATAGGGAGAGGTATCACTAGCAGAAGAAAGGACGTGGTGATGCCACTATACAAGTCTTTGGTGAGACCACATTTGGAGTACTGTGTCCAGTTCTGGAGACTGCATCTCCATAAGGACATAGACAGAGTACAGGCAGTTCAAAGAAGGGCAACAAAGATGGTGCAGGGCCTGTACCAAAGGTCATACAAATAGAGGCTGAAGGCACTCAATATGTATACCCTGGAGCAGCAGAGAGAGAGGGGAGACATGATAGAGACCTTCAAAGTTCCTAAAGGGAATAAACAAGGTTCTGGAGGGTAACATCTTTCAAAGAAGGAGTTTCCCCAGGACAAGAGGGTATTAAATGAAATTGGTAGGGAGTAGACTAAGGGGCAACATGAGAAAGTACTTCTTCACAGAAAAGGTGGTAGAGGCGTGGAACAGCCTCCCAGCAGATGTGGTGGGGGTAATGTCAGTGGGGGAGTTCAAAACTGAATGGGATAGTCATAGGGGAACCCTAGCAGTACAAAAGAGAAGATAAGGCTGGGGATAGTGCAAGGATTGGTGGCTTAGTTTAGTATATAGGAAAAAAAAGACATACTGGATGGGCCTATCAGTCCTTATCTGCTGTCAAATTCTGTGTTTCTATCTCCAGCTTTTACCCCCTCTTTCCTACTGCTAAGGTTCCCTTGTTCCTATTCCATGCATTCTTGAATTCCCCTACCATTTTTACCCCCACCACCTCTGCTGTGAGGCTGGTCCATGCATCCACCACCCTTTCCATTAAAAAATACTTCCTCACGTTACCCCTGAGTCTACCTCCCCAGCCTCATATTGTGACCCCTTGTTCTTGAACATCTTTTTTTCTGAAACATGCTACCCTCTTGTACCTTATTTATACCCTTGAGATATCTGAAGGTCCCTATCATACCCCCCCCTTCCAAGGTATACATATTGAGGTCCTCTAGTCTCTCCTTATATGAAAAACAAAAAAAGAGGTGCATACCAGCAGCAAACATTCGGCATTGACAAATGCTTGTTGTTTATTTATATAGTTGTTCAATCATTTTATCATTTAGTTTGTCTGATGCATTACTGCTACAACGTTTCCCTTCTGCTTTTATTAACTTGTTTTTTGACTGAAGAACCTGTCTGGTTTCTTCAAACTCCGACCTGACTGACAGTGATGTACCAGGACTATTAAGTTTCAGGTGTCTTTTGATGCTCTGAGAAATGCATCTAAGAGTGACCAATTCATAATTTTCTCTGTTTCTTATTTATTGGCATTCATGTACATAGGTATTTGTTTACTATGTCTACAGGTATGTCATGCAGATCACAATTGTCAGAGTAGGTGGTCATGATGTAGTTTTGCAGTAGCTTTACATCATACATTGGTTTGCAGCCTGTATTTTTGTTTTGTTGGAATGCATACATTTCTTTATGGTCATGCTTATAGCCTCTATGCTTATGGTTTGTAACGGTGTTCTTACATTTGCTGTGGTATTATCAGAAGGTTCTTCTACCACTGTGGATTCCGATTCAGTGTTTGTCACCGTACACTGCTCCACAGGTTCCATGTCAGCCTCATAGGTGCTCATCAAGTCATCCATCTCAAGGCTGAAGCTGAGGTCCATTATTTTTCTATTTTCCCATAGACTATTGCAGACAGATGTATCTGTCCAAAATTCCTATACGTTCTAATTCTGTCGGCAGTCTAAGGGGTCTTTTCATTTTAATTAAATAAATTTACTAGCAGAGTGGTTTTTCAGGTTATTTTGTTTTTATCTTAGGGAGGATTGGGTACTATGAAAGGGAGTCAGAAACTGAGCCGCACTTGAAAGCCATTTAGTTTGACAGCTGTACACACAATTGGACGGTTCACTTCCACAATTGCAAAGCAACACTCTAACCTTGAGCTTAGCAGGTGAGGGTGATGATGAATTTAAATGTCAATATATCAGTTTTGATGAATCTGCATTATGATATACTGATATCTTGAAACTCAGATGCAGACAGGGAAAAATATCAGCTATTATTAGTTAAAAAATTAATTCACACCTATCATATACATATACATATACATATATTATATATATATATATTCTTTGTAAAAAGAACTATGCTAATGCACCAGTTAGAGTTCACAAATGTAGGGAAATATGTCATTAGAGTTTTCAACCCTAACTCCCCCAACCCCCGAGCAGCATATGGAAAAAACATTAGGGTTCTGAGTCTCTGGAGTCTTGGCAAATCAGTGGTGGGGTCTTCCTTGGAGCTGTCAACCCTAATGCCCACACCCCCATAAGCAAACAAGGTGAGACCTGATCAATTTTCTTAATGCAGGGCCCTACGTGAAGCAAGCTACAACAGATTCTGTTGGAAACATGATCAAAACATGTGGCAACATATAGTTCTCTGTCTTTTAAGACTGTACCACTATAAGACACTGGCTTGGAGCTGTACCTTGTGCTTCAGACAGGAGGCTACAAGCTTGGGGGAAGGGGGGAGTATTTGGGTTGACAACCCCAAGGAAGACCCCATCACTGATTCATCAAGACTCTGGAGACCCCAAACCCTATAATTTTTTCTTTTTGATCTTGGGGTGTGGGGAGTTAGGGCTGAAAACCTATTGCCACATTTCTCTACTTATGTGGTGTTAAGCTGAACCCTAACTTGTGTGCATTAACAGTTTTTTTGCAAGCAATTGTCTTCCTTTTTAAGATAGTAGAATTGTATCCTCATTAACGCTGTTTACACAGCAACAAATGTCAAGAATTCATGGGGCTGTCTGTGGAAGCGCAGTGCCCTCCAGGCCCTGCACTTCCATGTGGCTGCAGATATGGATGCACATGACAAAGGGTCCGTCTCTCAGCCAAAGTACTGAGCCATCTGGCACCCATGGGTGCAGAGGTGCAGAGCCCTATGCCAAGAGAAGAATTCTCTTCACAATGTGGTACATGGGCCGTGCGGGCAACCCAGCATCTACCCTTCCCTCGCTGGAGGGGGGTGTCACATGACAACACCATCCCCCCAGCCTCAGCTCATCCAGCTCACTCACTGAGCTCACCCCTGAACTCAACTCACTGGCATGAGATCGCAAAGCACCACCTGCTAGGTAAAGACTGGTGCTACACACAACCTTTATTAATATTTTTTATTGTTTTAATTTTGACCCCACATTTTCAAGATATGTTATTTTTAATTTTTTTGCAGTAACAATGTTTATGAAATTTTTCAAAATACGGAAAACTACAAAAACAGGGTAAGGAGTGCAAGATGTATATACAACATCTGAAAACATTAACAGTATATATTAAGCAGTAATACTGCACACTCATCCGTCACAAATGTCCATCATGTCCTGTAAGGCAGGTGGAGAGTCAAGGCATCTGCTCTCTGACTCGGATAAACAGTGACTCCATAAGAGATGGGTGACTTATCATGGCAACCTTCACCCTGAAATAAAATAATTAAACACAAAGAACCACTATCCTGCTTTGAAGGAGTAGTACACCCAGAATTTGTAAAAACATATGTTGTGCAGAGTGTTTTGATTTGTGTGTGAAGTCCTAGTGTGTCATTTCCTCTGCCTGCTATTAGGAGTTTTTCCTAAATTAGCCTGTTAGCTTTATGGTAGTTTTACAACCCCTGGGGATCTCCATCTCAGCATGGTTTATTGCTTTTCTTGTACCTACAATGCATCCTGTCTCATGAGCGTGATGTAGTCAGGACCATAGATTCAGTAGCAAGCACTGCTTCAGAATCAGATCACAACAGAAGAGATGACTATCTTTTAAAAACTATACAGAGTTCAGCTTGGTGTCTACCCTCATTGTGAAGATCTTTTTGTTGTGAACAATTGTAACCCTGGTTGTGTATGTGCAGCTTGTATGGTTTTCAAGATATTTGCATTTGTTTGGCATGTCTACTAGAGTGTTCACTCAGAAAAAAGCATATGCTATTTGCAAGCACATCTGCACACAAGACAAGCAAATCTAAATATCTTGAAAACTATAGAAGCAACACAAAAACAATAAGCAGCAAAAAGTTGTTCAGGACAAAACGATTTTTACAATGAGGGTAGTCAAAAAGCTGAACTCATTACAATTTTTAAAATATTTGCCATCTGATGTGGGAAATTTGGTAAAAATATGGACATTTGGTTAATTAGATGGCTATATTTTAAAAACAATGCAGAGTTCAGCTTAGTGGCTATCCTCATTGGTAAAAAACCTTTTTGTCCTTAACAACTTTGCTGCTTTTTATTTTTGTGCAGCTTGTATCATTTTCAAAATATTGAGACTTGTTTGGTATGTATGCAAATGTGCTTGCAAATAGCAGATGCTTTTTTTTTCCCCTCTCTGAGCGAACACTCTAGTAGACATGCCAAACACAGGGGGCATGCCTTAGACAGCTAGTTTTGGAACCCACTCGGGAGGGAGCAATCTTAGACCTGGTACTCTCAAATGGGGAAGGAGAGAGAGGATCTCTGATCTTGAAGTGAGTAGCCATCTGGGAACAAGCGACCACCAAACAGTGTGGTTCATGATAAACTTATCTGTAGAGTCAAGCCACACAAAAGTGAAGGTGCTGGATTTCAGGAGGGCTGATTTTGTCAAAATGGGAGAGTGTCTCAGAAAAGCACTAGAAAACGGGCAAGAAAGGGTTGGGGGAACAATGGGGAAACATCAAAACTGCCATCACAGAGACAACAAGCCTTTGTGTGAAGCAAATAAACAAATCAAAATGAAAGAAAAAAACACTATGATTCTCAAAAGAAGTGGCGGGGAAGGTAAGGGAGAAAAAGATAGCATTCAGGAAGTATAAGGGAACACAGAAGGAGCAGGACAGAGAACTGTACCAGTTGAAGCAAAAGGAAGTGGGGAAGACAGTCAGAATAGCAAAGGCCCAAACTGAGGAAAAGATAGCCAACTCAGTTAAGAAGGGGGATAAAACCTTTTATAGGTACATTAGGGAGCAAAGAAAGATGAAGGCAGGGATACTGAGGCTGAATAAAGAGGAAGATGGTTGGGCAGAGAGTGAGAGTGAAAAAGCAGGGATACTGAACAAATATTTCTGCTCAATATTCACAATGGAAAATGGAGAGACCTAATCCAGTCAATAGAAGCACTCTGGATAGGAGGGTTAATATTAGTCCTTTCACAGAAGAAAGGGTTCTGAAAGAACTCTTAAAATTACAGGTGGATAAAGCAATGGGGCCTGATGGGATTCACCCCAGAATTCTAAAAGAACTAAGGGAAGAACTAGTAACACCACTGACTACCCTTTTTAATAAATCATGGGAGGATGGTGTGGTACCTGAGGACTATCGAAGGGCGGATATGATTCCCCTTCACAAAAGTGGGAGCAAGACAGAGGCAGGAAACTACAGACCTATCAGTTTGACCTCAGTGGTAGGGAAAATGATGGAATTACTTCAGAAGGAAAGAACTGTTGAGAACCTAGAGGCCAGTGGGGCACAGGACCCAAAGCAGCATGGATTCACAGCAGGAAGGTCATGTCAAACAAATCTAATTGATTTCTTTGACTGGGTGACCAAAGTAGTAGATCAGGGAGGGGCTGTGAACATGGCCTACCTAGACTTTAGCAAGGCATTTGACACAGTCCTGCACAAAAGATTAATAAACAAATTAGCCAGCCTGAGAGTGGGTCCCAGGGTGGTAGCCTGGGTAAAACATTGGCTGGACAACAGGACACAGTGGGTAATAGTAAATGGAGTCCACAGTGAAGAAAGGAGGGTTACTAGTGGGGTACTGCAGGGTTCAGTACTGGGGATGGTCCTTTTTAATGTCTTTATAAGCGACATTGCAGAGGGACTGGAGGGGAAAGTATGTCTCTTTGCAGATGACACAAAGATCTGCAACAGGGTTGATATGCAAGGTGGGGTGGAAAGGATGAAAAGGGACTTGGTAAGGTTGGAGGAATGGTCAAATGTATGGCAGCTTAGATTCAAAGCAAAGAAGTGCAAAGTAATGCACCTGGGAAACAAAAACCCAGGGCAAGAGTACAAAATGGGGGGGTGAGATACTGACAACAACAAAAATGGAAAGGGACCTGGGAGTAGTCATATCAGATGACCTAAAGGTGGGCCAGTAATGTGAGAAAGCAGTAAGGAGGGCAGGGGGATACTGGGATGCATAGGGAGAGGCATCACCAGTAGAAAACAGGAAGTTGTCTTCCCTCTGTACAGACAGTTGGTAAGACCACATCTGGAGTACTCTGTACAGTTCTGGAGACCCCATCTCTGCAAAGACATAGACAGGGTGGAGGCTGTCCAGAGGAGGGCAACCAAAATGGTGCAGGGTCTGCACCAGAAGACATATGAAGAAAGGCTAAAGGACATGATGTATAACCTCGAGGAAAGGAGGGAGGGGGGACATGATAGAAACTTTCAAATACCTCAAGGGAATCAACAAAGTACAAGAGGGTAGCATCTTTCAAAAAAAGAGATGTGCAAGAACAAGGGGGCACAATTTGAAGATAGAGGGGGATGGCTCAGAGGTAATGTGAGGAAGTATTTCTTCACAGAGAGGGTTGTAGATGCATGGAACAGCCTTCCTGAGGAGGTCATAGAGTCAAAAACAGTGGGGGAATTCAAGAATGCATGGGGCAGACATAAAGCAATTCTAGTGGGGGGTAGAAGGGAGTAGGCTGTTGGTTAACTAGGATCTGTAGCTTCTCAGTTAGGTAGGGAAAATGGGAAGACTAGGTGGGCCAAGCGGTCCTTATCTGCTGTCAAATTCTATGTTTCTATGTAACCATACAAGTTACACATACACAACCAGTGCCACGATTGTTCAGAACAAAAATACCTTTACAATGAGGGTAGACACAAAGTTGAACTCTATACAGTTTTTAAAATGTAGCCATCTCTGCTGTTGTGAACTGATTCTAAAGCAATGTTTGCTACTGAATCTATGGTCCCAGCTACATCACTGTCACATGAGACTGGGTGCATTGTAGGGACAAGAAAAGCAATAAACCTTGCTGAGATGGAGATCCCCAGGTGTTGTAAAACTGTCATAAAGCTAGCAAGCTAATGTAGGAAAAAACCCTAATAGCAGATAGAGGGAAGCACACACTAGGACTTCACACACAAATTAAAACACTCTGCACAACATATGTTTTTAGAAATTCTGGGTGTACTACTCCTTTAAAGTTCTAACCAACTATTTGCATACAGGGAAGAGACACTGGATGTTGTATTCTTAAACCAGTCAACACTAATCATAACATATAGTAAGTACATGCAGCATAGTGTACATTATATGTGTAGTTCAACCTTTCCCAGTTTTTAGGGTGGTATAGGTAATAGATGGTTTCCAACAGGCTTCATAGGCTTGTACAGCGTTGCTTGCCAAATGAAAGAGATGATCCAGAAAAGCTATTTGAACCAGTGAGGACATAAGTTCCTGAGCGGAAGGGGTCACAGGCTTCCTCCATTTACAAAGAATGAGGCACTAGGCCTACATGCAAAGGAGAGCTAACCATTTTATGTTTTGAGCCAGGTAAGTGTGTTGCTTCTGATTTCATACCCAGGATCAGCAGCTGAATGGAGCATGGTATAGGTTTGTGGAGTACCATAGTCCTTATCTTACAGACTTGATCTCACACTGGACATCAGAGGGGAAGAGAGGGATCTAGGTTTATTTATTACTCATGACCTTAAGGTGACAAAACAATGTGGGAAAACAGTGGGGAAAGCCAATTAAATGCGTAGAGGGATCACAAGCAGGAAGAGGGAGGTGCTTCTTCCCCTATATGTAGCACTGGTTTGACCATACTTTGAATATGGCAAGCAGTTCTGGTAGCCCTATCTCCTCAGGGACAGGGAAAGGTTGGAGGCAGTGCAGAGGAGGGTCACTAGGATGATGCTGGGTATGCAGGGGATGTCCTATGAGGAGAGGCTTGGGGAATTAAACCTGTTCTCCTTGGAGGACAGGAGAAGAAGGGGGATATGCTGAGACATTTAAACACTTGAAGTGGATTAATAGGGCACAGGTGGATAGTCTGTTTCAGCTGAGGGGAGCTTCTAACACTAGAGGGCACAATATGAAATTGTTAAGTGGCAGGGTCCAGGGAAATGTGAAGAAGTACTTCTTCACTGAGTGAGTGGTGAATGACTGGAATAGCTTGCTGAAAGAGGTGGTGTTGGGGGTAGCAATGACAAAGCAGTTCAAGCAAGCATGGGATAAGTATATGGATATACAGGCAACAGGAGGGACAGGCTTGAGGACCCCGCAGTAGATACAATCTGCTTGGGGGGTTTCATGGGCAGACTAGGTGGGAGAAGCGATCCTTCTCTGTCAGCTACTTCTATGAATCTATGAATAAAAACTGCTTTATTTTGGGACATGCCCATCAAATATGGAGCAGATCCACAGGTTGTGACTGATGCCTCCAACACATGTTTGAGTTCTGAACACCAGTGGCATGGAGTACCACAGTGGTCCAGTACCAGGAATGTAATATTTTGTTCTGGATCAGTTTGCTCTTGGCATCCTTAAATGCTTTCTGTGCAAATTGTCAGCATTCATTCCATTGTTGTTACATAATTTTGAGCCATAGAGATGTCTCCCATTTGTCCTTAGAGGTATCAGGCTGACTGGATAAGGTGTCTCTCAGGGAATGGTATATTTTGTTAGAGCTGGGCAAGCCTTGGTTTTTTGAAGAAGAGCCAAGCCAAAGCTGAGCCAAGGCACTGGCTTGGTTCTTAGAGCCAATCACGAGCTGAGCCGAACAGTTATTGGAAATTCAAAAACTGGTATTTTTTTATATAGATTTTTTATATTGCTATAAATTTCTACAAGGTATTCTCCATACTGTGGAAACTGCTTCTAATAGTGTGCTGTATTGGAAACTGTAGTGGATTTACCTGAATTAAAAATTATTTAGGCAGTGTAACATGGCCATGGACATCACTGTGTCCTGACTGGCTGAGACTTGGTTCTATTTGGGACAACTCAAAGAATTCATAAGCCGCTTATTTATGTGTGTAAGAATGGGCTGTTGAGTGTAAACAATATTACATTGTTTGCTTACTCTACTTAATTTAATGGACTTTCTTTTTTAGAGCCTATTTGAAGGTTTCTAAATAAGAGTAAAGGCTGCAGCCATGATTGTGATGGACATTAGGAAGCAAATGGCTTATGAATTCTGTGAGTTGCCCCAGTCATCTGGGACTTGTTTTTAGCCATCGGTAATGCTATATTAAGGCCATGGCAATATCCAAGCCTCAGCCAATTAGGACATATATTTTCTTGCCCATTTTATATAGCGATTCAAACAGTACATATGTGTTGATGTTTAATGGTATGATAATTCTTACCTTTTTCCATTCAAAATATTTTCTGCCTCTTTACAAGAAAACTCATGTGCGTCACTTTCATGCTATGTTAATTTACCAGTGTGCAAAAAAGACAAATGATCCCATTCTCAAACATATGGACAACATAGTCCGCTAAAAAATGTTTTTATTCTTTATTATAATGTTTCAGTTAAATAATTTGCACACACAATATAAATAAACAGTAGTATTATATTATATTGATAAAAAGCAGTCAGGTACACCTTAAAGAATAACTGTACTGAACCTGCAAGTCATTTTTCATGGAAAAGATGTTTTTTAAGTATTGGTTAAAATTCTATTATTGTTCCATCTACACAAGCCTTAGAGTAATCTTAGTGGGTGTTTCTTTTTACAGTTTGGTGGTAAGTCAGTGTCAGTGGCTCAGCAGGTAGCACACTTGCTTCTGAGGCTGGGAGATCAGAAGGCTGTGGGTTCTATCCCCACACCAGGCACTTGGGTTAATATCCCAATACTGACACTGTAGTGCAGCATGAGGGGGGTGCTGCACTCCTGAGGTGCTGTCTTTTCGATGAGACATTACACTGAGGTCCCATCTGCCTGTTCTGGTGCTAGTTCAGGTGGATGTTAAAGATCCCATGGCACTTCTCAAAAAGAGTAGGGGAATTTTTTTTATGAACCAAAAACAGAATACAGTAAAATGAAGAAACATGGAATAGTCAATAAACAGTCAAAAAAAACAACATAAATCAAAACATCACACAAATCATTTGTTTGAAAAAAAGAGAAAAAAAAAAAGGAAAAAATGAAACATATTATCCCACCCATCTGACACCATTCCATAAAGATTTACTTACTTCGGCTCCTAAAGCTTGGAGTTCGTATTCATAAAGGTTATCTAATTCTTCCTGTATATGAAAAAAATATATCTTGCAGCTGTATTATTTTATTTTGAAGAACTCGTAAACACCTAGCTTGCCAAATGTGCCATTTAATACAAGCTAACAGCACAAAAACTGTACTTTTATGCCATTTTTTCCACATTATTGGAATCTGTCCTAATACTAGGATATTATAAGACATATGGTGAAATAATGGTTCTCCCCACCAGTGTGCCAATGCATGCCAAACATTTTTTGTAAAAAATACATTCAAAAAATAAATGTTGAATAGTTTCAACTTACCCCGGCATGTCTGCTCTTGACAGAACCATTCAATTGGCTGTTTATGCTTATGGTTGCCTTTGACATTAAGCTTTTGATGAGCACAAAGCCAAATCACATCCCGCATTTTGTTAGGGATTCTAGGTTCTATTATACTTGCCAACAACAAGGCAGTATTGACATCCTCAGAAACCTGAAACAGAGGTTCTTCATAGTAACAAGAAGTTAAAACAGAAGAATAAAAGGATTTCCTCTCATGAGAAATGAACCAACCAAGTTCTACTTTCCACATTCTAATATATTTCAAAGTGCATCTCACATAAATGGGAAGTTGCTTTTCTGAGGAATGCCACTTTCCCCTTCCCCATGCTGTTAAAAAGGGTTGGCCCCACAGAACCATACGTATGCGTCCCATCACATCAATCTCTAGCAACATGGGCCTAATTGAATTCTAAAAGAAATTACTGAAGAAGTAAACAATTGGATTGATCATACCAAGTCCACCAGACTTCCAAGGTCTATATGTGTGTGCCCTCTTCACTGGGTTCAGACGACTGCCCCAAAGTAGCTGAAAGAAAAGACTCATAATTTTTGCATGCATATTATATGGCAAGGGAAAAATGCATGAGATGTACAAAATAGTGGTGCTATATATGATTTCAAGAGGAACACTTGTTTCTTTCTCGTCATCTTCCAGGATTGCCATTTGATTACTTTTCGGTATGCTACATCATATATCAAATACCAATTGGACTGTATGGCCTCCTGAGAACCAAAATAAATGCCAAGCAGTTTCAATGTATCAGTGACTACGGGAATAATAAAAGTATCTATCTGCAAAGTTTTACCCAAAACCAATACATTACTTTTATCAGTATTAATCATAATGTCTGTACTTTTCTGTAAAGTTTGCAGGGTCGTGAGAACTTTCCTACCAGAATCCAAATCTGCTACAGAGAACACACGGTCATCTGCATAAGCCAAAACTTTTTGAAAAACATAACCTTCTACAGTGACAAGGGCCGAGATATTAGAATCAGTTTCAACCAGTCTTAGCAGAGGATCCAAACCAAAGACAAACAACAAGGGACTTAAAGGGCATCCCTGATGAACCCCAACTTGGAAAGGTTCTGAGAAGCCCAAATGTCCATTAATCAAAGGCGTAACCTGTGCAGACATATATAATGTTTGCAGTAACTCTAGAAACAGAGTATGAATACCATAATGACGCAATACTGCCCATATGTGATCATGGTGAATTACGCTAAATGCTGTCTCCTGATCCAATGACAGAAGACAACCAGACAATTTATTTTGTAATCCTTGATCTATAAGTTCCCTAAGGTATACAAGATTATGTGTAATGTTTCTACTAGGAACAGCACATGTCTGCATGGAAATTAGTAATTTATTTGCAACTTTAGAGAGACGGTGTGATAAAATGTTAGCTAACATTTTATAATATGAAGTTAATAAACTTAATGGTCTCCAGTTTTGCAATAACGTTGGATCACCCTCTTTAAATAAAAAAAATCAGAACTCCATTTTTCATACTAGATGTCAGTCTCTTTTCCGACCAAAGGGCTTTATACACCAAGTGTAACCATGGGAGTATCACATCTTTATATGATTTGTAAACTTCATGAGGGATGCCATCAATACCTGGCTTTGTATGTATTGATAATTTACTTATAGCTTGTTCAATTTCCCCTATAGTAATAGGAGCCATCAAGTCCTCAGTTTCTGATGACAACAGTGGGGGAATAATGACTTTTTTTAAACTGAAGGAGAAAAAAACAGAGTCAGGTTTTTGGAATGTATTCTTTACATACGTCTGTACTACCTGACGTAAACCTCTAATATCCTGTATAAGTGTCCCATCTGTGTCCTTTAAAGCAGACATACAAAACCTAGATGATTCCTGTGTAGAAAGGTCAAAATGATTCACCTGTTCTCGTGTGCCAGAAACTACATATTTCTGTTGCTATCTATATCTGTTTTCCCTTTTTTTAAGGAAATCAATCATTTTGTTTTTTATAACCAGAAATTGTTCGTACACAGCACCGGGTGAGGAGGATACCTGAGCCAAAAGTTTTAAATACTGAGCCCTATAACCTAAATATGTTAAATAGGAATTTCTGGCCTTTGTCTTAGAGAATTGTATAAACAAAAATTTCAAATCTTGTTTAGTGTCTTCCCACCAATCTAATGGGCTATCATATAGAAAATAGACATCTGAGCATGCCAAAAAAAAAGGAGATGGGAATGAATAATATCATCTTGAAATAAGGACACATTCAACGTCCAGTAAACACATCCCATCTGGAGTTTTTGATAAGGGCCAATCAATAATTTTAAGGCTGCATTGTCTGAAGTCTCTAATGGCAGCACTATAACTCTGGAACAAGCAACCCTTTCAGACAGAAACCAGAAATCTATGCGAGACGATAGGGATCCTTTAAAAAAAGTATGCACTGGGGTTATTTTTAACATATCATTAACGTCAAGTAGATTATTACTTCGTAATATATTCAATAGGGAATTGGTATCACAGTATACCTTCTGTGTTTTTCTTCCCCCAGTCTCTGGGAGCAAGACCACAATTAAAGTCACCTCCTCACAATAGAAGCTTGGATATATGCAAGTATGGAGAAACGTGATGAAATAGAGCTGACCTTTCTGCTTTTAACTGTAGAGCGTAGATATTAATAAGACGGTACACACAATGAGAAATCACCACATCCATTAGCATAGCGCTACCTGGAAAAATATCCAAAGTCTGTAACACTTGCGCAGCAATATTAGAAAATAAAATACCCAGTCCATCCCAAACGTCCTCCCCAGTGACCAAAAAGAAGCGTCCCACCTCCAATCTCTTTCAGCATCCCTTAAATCACTTAGTGAGTTTAATCTGGTATCCTGTAACAGGATGACAGTACCAGTAATTTCACTCAGGCTAGCAAAAGTAATTTGTCTTCTTTCTTTAGATTTAATACCGTTAACATTAACAGTAAGAAAGGAAATAGCATTTGCCATAAAGTAGGAAAAGTAAGCTTAGGAAAAGAAGCTACTTAATAATATTATAAACAACCTTACTTTCTTTTTTTCTGTTTTTTTTTGGTTTGGGCTTATCCTTATTTTCCATATCTGGGGAAGGTTCAGCGTGTGAGGAAGTAACGGAAGAGATGTCAGAGTCCGTACCTTCCTCATCACCTTCAGGATCCAGTAAAGGGGCAAAAGAATTCTGGACTACAATTATATCAGATTCACTAGGGAGACATGTGTTATCTAAACCAGAATTAGAGGATTTCGACTGAGTAACCCTCTGGAAAGGAACCTCTGTCTGCACTCCTGGGGGTAGCATACAAGTGGCATTCATGCCCTCCGAAGGTACGCTGGACTGGTATGTAATCTCATCATTTAATTCATTATCCTCCAAGGGTGGGACAGCCAGATTCGGGGATGTTAAACCTTTCTGGGAGGCAAAAATTGGATCAGTATCCTCTCCAGCTATATTAGAAATATGAGGTACTGGTATGGATGTTTCCATCTCATCTTGGGCCTTCTCCCTTCCTTCTCCGGTGGGAGTCGGGGAAGTATGGGACTGTGTGTGACTGCCAGATTTAGATGAACAAGAGTGCAGGAGCAAATCTTGCATTTTTGGTTTTTCTTTCTGGACATTGGCCACATAGACATCTTGTTCAGCACGGTGGACGGGATCAGTTTGGTTATGTGAGGCCCAAGAACATGATCGAAAGGTGTGCCCTTGTTCATCACAAAGGTTGCATCTCATAGGCCTTCTACAGTGTGCCCCAACATGACCCAAATCCCCACAGAGACCTCATTTTTGTTGATCACACATGTTACTTAAATGACCTAAAGATCCACACTTATAACAAGCCCTCAGTTGACCTGGATAAAATAGCACTCTCCTATCCTGACCCAAAAAAAAAACAGTTCGGTAAATGTTTAGTTAAACCATTCTCAAGATGTAAATCTATCTGATAATGCCAACCCCCTGTCCAAGGATGTTCATCATCCAGTATAGGTTCAGGTGGACCTTTTACAGAGCAATGTTGTTGCAACCAGTAGGTAATGTCAGCAACATTAACCCCTTCGTTACGAAATAATATTGTAATTTTTTTTTGAAACTGGTTTCGTTAGGGGAATAGCTAGAAAGGTTTTCCATAATGGAATGTTTTTAAGTACTTGATATTGCTTCCAAAAGCGGTCCAGTCCAGCAGGGTGCTTAAAGCTCACATCAAAGATGGAATCCCCAGGTATGTGTATTAAGGCATAGATTTCATATGCATAAAACCTCATGCTATTTTTTATCAGTTCACGGCCTACACAATGTCTGTTGGGAATGTTCTCCACAGGTCCCCTACATTTTAACTGAACTGCATTCCTCCTGGCAGCAGGTTCATTTAATAGTCAAAATGTAGCAGGAAACAATTGTTCATTCACCCTATCATGCAGTATTGTAGAGGTTGTACCCTGAGCAGCAGCTGAGGGGGAAGAGCCTATGTCAGTGAGTAACTGTTGCTCCTTTTGGGATTGCTTAGCAACAGAAGGGGGGGTACCACTGTAGGGAGTGTACCATCACCTTCAAGCTTTCTAATATCTTGCAACAGTAAATCCTGACTGGGGTTAGGAGATTTCTGCACCCCCTCCATAGGGGAAAGCTGTCCTCGCATTATGAGGGGCTCTCGTGAAGGAGAAGGTTGTACCAGTTTCCCCATATCAGGCAGATTTGTTTCCAATTTTTTACCATCTGGGGATTTCACCCACCCTGCAGCCTTTAAAGCTGTTGCAACCCATGTGGCAGGGGCTTCTTTTTCCCTGATCGAAAAGTCCGGTTTGTTTGAGGATGGAGTAGAAGAGGGAGCAATTGAAGCTAATGAAGGGGAATTCCGCCCTTTTTTTCATGACCTAGGATCGTAAAACTCCCAGCATTGCCCCTCTTTTCTTTAGGTGTGAGACCTATGGTAAAGCGCCCCACATTTCAGCCTTTAATTAGGTCCATAGAACCTTGCGGTAGCAAAGGCGTTTCAGTCCTCTCAGTAATGGATATCAACGGCTGCGCTACAGAATTGGATGAAATGGATGACTCACCCAAATCCATTTGAATTTCTGAGGGAGAACGAGAAGAAGGAGCAGGGAAAGTCATGGTCACAGATTCATCTCCTGATGGTGTCTCTGCAGCCGAATTCAGCACATCAGGGAGCTGTACCACTTCCTGTGTACTGGGAACATCATCCTGTCATTGCTGTAATTCTTGAAGCAAATGGCTCCTGGCACGCAGAAACTACTGTTCCATATCAGTGAGCTGCAGCTGAATCGCAGCATCGCAAACTGGACCTACTACACCTGCCTCCGCAAAGATATCGCAGGGAGCAGAACTTTCAGACAAAGCATCCTCAGGTATCGTAGCATTCGGTTCCACATTCTGGTCCAACTCCATTGCGATCACTCCGTCCGAAGGAAGCTGAGGAGATGATCAACACCTCAGCCTCCCACACGTCATCTCTCACAGACGTTCACCAGTACACTGGCATCTCTCTTCAAAATAGCGGTGCCCTGTATCGAAAAGAGTAGGGGAATTTCCCCAGAGCCTGGCCAAATTTTCCCCCATTCACTAAAAATACCACCAACAGCTAAATGTGGTTCAAAATCAGTTGGCATTCATCTGTATTCCCTTCCCCCTGGGTCATGCCTGAAAATAGGCAACAGTTTGTCTAGTGCACTTACCAGGTCAACAAAAACTAAATAAAGTACCATTTTAGAACTGTGTGATATAGTTTTTGTCCCAAACAATCTCAGTGTTCTATAGCAGAATAGAACTGCACTGTCCCAACAACAGAAGCATAGAATAGGGACATAAACTACATCATGCAGTTCTAAAACGGTTCTTACCAGTACCATGTAAATCAGAAACACACACAAAGGTAACTGAAAAGCCTGACTGGCTACAGCAGTAACAGAATTTGAACCTGTATTTAAAAAACAGATTTTACTGGGAAAGCTGACTTACAGATTCAGAACAGTTCTCCTTTAAGAAACAATTGTTCAACTCAAACGTTAGATCAGAGGTAAAACACTGTGAAAATTAGTACAGTTCAAATACAGTAGTTAATACTCTAAACAGTCATGTTAAAAGATTATAAATATAATATGTTTCAGTAACAGTCAACCACAAACATTTAGAAACTAATGTAATTTTATAAGTATGGTAGTATTGCTCATAAACTGTAGTCACTGACAAATATGCTAGTGGTATAATCAAGGAAATACAACATTACATAAAGTAAGCATCACAGGTTAGTATTGACAGACATGTGTTGATACTGTGATGAAAACTGCCCCCTGCCCCCCACAAGGGAGTGCTCCGTCAGAGAAAGACAACACTGAAGGTCACTTATTTGCATCAAGATTCAGTGACTATTTTTTACTGACAAGTTGTTTTATGTCAGGTTCAGTAGTATCCACCACTAAGCAGTTAGTATCAAATGGTGATGAGAAAGGAGTACTGTGACCTTTTATGAAATGTGTCACTGAGCTCTGTCGATGTACTTGGATTTACAGTTGATGGAAATTATATCTGTATCAAACATATACTTGTCATTTCAATTGTTCATATTTTCACTTTATGCAATACCAGATAAGGACACTGTGACTGGAAATCACCAATCCATCCATGTGAGGATTTTATTCAGTAGTAGACAGCATTTCAGAGCACTTGGTAAATTTCCATTCTGGTGTCGTTAATACATTCACACCAGCATTACTGAATAATTGTGAAAAATTATTACACATGTTGGAGTACACATGTTGGACTACATGCAGTCACAACGAGTGTTGTACCTACTCCTCCCACCCCCACCCAATAAGCAATACAGTTGCTACAGTTTGTTGGCTATAAAGAGAACTGTTTTCTAATAAGATATCATGGGACAGTGTCAATTTCCATATCACACTGCATTCTGAATTACAATAAGACACAGACAAGTATGTTGATTATGATTAATAAAAGTTTCTTGTATAAATACAAGATACCTCATCTAAGATCACGAAAACTCCCAGACAAAATTATAACAAACCAGAAGAACATATTGTATAGATTAATGGTATTTGTGAAATGACTCTTGGCTGTCAAGACTGTCATTCTGAGACATCTTTGCATTCCTGAACTGCAAATCGAATCCGAGTAGTTCTGGAACACAAAGATGTTTAAAGATGACACTATTGGTTAGCCAAGAAACACCTCAAAAATACCATTCACCTTTTAGGAAACATTTCTTTTTTGTTTTAACATTTGTGTTGCTTTCCACGCTTTACCATGTTCAGATTTCAGCAAATAACAGATGCAGATGTTACTGTGGTTCTGAAGGTTCATCTGCTACTAATTATCACCTGTGCAACCGTGCACTGTTATGAATTTATGTTCCTTCTACGCCCTCCTCGCAACAAAAAATAATTGTATAGCTTTAAATTTCATTTACTAAATAACTGACAAAGTAGCTTTCCCTCTCCCTCTCTCTCTAGTCACACTGTGTTACCTGAACAGTCAGATGCCACCGCACATGTGCAGCAGACTTGGCTGTCAGGGGCAGTAGTGGAGAGTGCATGCTGGGGACGGCAGTTGAGAGAAAGACCAATATGCTTATGCTTGAAGAGCATAGTGAAAATAGAGCATTGCAATAGCAACATGGTTGACCAAGGTTGACCGCCAAATATTGTTTTCTAGGTTGATGGACATGGGGTTATCTATTTCTGTAGTGAAATGGTTTGCCTCCTATTTGGGAGGGAGATCTCGGGTAACAACTGTAAATGGCATTACTTCTGATCCTCTTCCAGTTGTTCGAGGGATGCCACAGGGTTCAGTGATGGGCCCCTTGTTGTTTTTAATATATTTGAATAGAAACATAGAATTATAGAAACATTGACTTTGATGACAGATAAGGACCACTTGGCCCACCTAGTCTGCCCGTTTCCCCTACCTACAGGATAAGCTGCAGATCCTATTTAACCAACAGCCTATTTCTTCCTACCCCCCACAAAAAATGCCTTATGTCTGTCCCATGCATTCTTGAATTCTCCCACAGTTTTAGACCCCACAACCTCCTCAGGAAGGCTGTTCAATGCGTCCACCACCCTCTCTGTGAAAAAATACTTCCTCACGTTGCTCCTGAGCCATCCTCCGTCTATCTTCAAATTGTGTCCCCTTGTTCTTGCACATCTCTTTTTCTGAAAAATGCTACCCTCTTGGACTTTGTTGATTCTACTGAGGTACTTAAAAGTTTCTATCATGTCCCCCCTCTCCCTCCTTTCTTCAAAGGTATACATATTAAGCTCTTTTAGTCTCTCCTCGTATGGCTTCTCTTGCAGACCCTGCACCATTTTAGTTGCCATCTTCTGGACTGCCTCCATCCTGTCTATGTCCTTGCAGAGATGGGGTCTCCAGAACTGGACGCAGTACTTCAGATGGGGTCTCACCAACTGTCTGTACAGGGGATAACAACTTCCTGTTTTCTGCTGGTGATGCATCTCCCTATACATCCCAGTATCCCCCCAGCCCTCCCTACTGCCTTCTCACATTGCTTGCCAACCTTAAGGTCATCTGATATGATTACCCTCAGGTCCCTTTCCATTTTTATGTTTGCTTGCATGCGTGTGCAAGAAACATAGTGCCATCATCCAAGTTTTCGGAGGTGTGGTAGCCCTCTTCCAATTCAGTCAGTGTGTTTGCAGGTGCGGCTGCAGTTCTCCAATGGCTGCTGGAGCTGTCTATGACAGCAGTTGAAAGTGCAGTGGAGTACAGTGGAAAGGGGCAGCTACGCTTCAGTGAGCAGCGATAAGATATCACCTGCTCATGCACGCTCCCCCTACACACACACACACACACACACACACACACGCATGCTGCATGCTCGCCCCCCCCACACACTGTATAGCCGACAGGGGTGCCCAATCTCCCGTCAGCTGTGCTGAGCTCCCCCTCAAACAGGGTTCCACATGCCACACTGGGTGCCCACCCCAGCATGGCTACACATCGTATAGCTGATGGGGGTGCCCAATCCCCCATCGGCTCCACTGCCCCCCCCAGAGAGTACAGGGTGCCATGCTGGGAGCCCACCCCAGTGTGGCAACAGATGCTATCGCTGATGGGGGTGCCCAATCCTATCGGCTCGCCCCAAACAACCATCCTTGTGCCACGCTGAGGAGCCCACCCCAGCGTGGCAAATGTCCCACGTCCGTCGTCCTTAAAAAAAGAAAACCCTGAAACACAAAAACGGTCCCTCGCTGTCTCTGCCCCCACCTGCGCCCACCCACTGCACACCCTGCCTTTCCACACCCCCCTCACCCCATACTTACCTCCGGACTCCGGCGCGATGATCTTCAGTGGACCGGGAACACGCTCGTACTCTTCAAAGCCGACTGCGTACTGAGGAAATGCCGGTAAGCTGTATAATGGGATAGATAGGGTTTTTCAACTTTGCTGCATATCTCAGGCATTTTTGAATTTTTGCCAAATTTTCAACATATGGGGTTTTGGACCCTCTCATGAATGCTCTCACTGTCATGGCAGATTAACTGGCTCAAGGGTGATTTCAGCAGTCACCGCGCAAAAATCACCTTTCGGACCGAGTAACGCAAATGACACTGCCACTGTTCATAAGGTGGGCTCTCAAAAAGCCTATGTTGAAAATTTGGTGGAAAAATTCTTAAAAATGACTGTTTCACGAGAGTGCGTTCTTGCCCAGTTCTCATAAACAAGTGAGTTCAATAATTTTCAGTACTTCACTCCAGATTTTCAACATTGCCATTTTATTACACTTCCTTATGAGCAGTACAACTGTCATTTTTCACATCTTGCCCAAAACATGTTTCCACCCATGTAGCTCACAATGGCGCAGTCGGTGTGCGAAATCAATGTATGGGACACAGTAAGAAAATCACAGTGACACTGTTCATGAGAAGAGGTCTTAAAATGGCTATGTTGAAAATTTGGTGAAAAATTCCTAAAATGACTGCTTATTAGGCTGCATGCTAGCGTCTTTACCATTTCATAAGTTTGCAAATTTCAATATTTACCCAGATTTTCAACATTGCCATTTTATTACACTTCCTTATGAACAGTACAGCTGCCATTTTTCACATGTCGCCCAAAATGTGTTTCCGCACATGTAGCGCACAATGGTGCAGTCGGTGTGCGAAAGCAATGTTTGGGACAGATTAAGAAAATCACAGTTACATTGTTCATGAGCAGAGGTCTTAAAATGGCTATGTTGAAAATTTGGTGACAAAAGTCCATAAAATGACTGTGTTACGAGTGAGCATTGCGCAGTTTCCACGCACCCTCGTAAGTTCATGACTTTGTAATATTTTCAGTACAGATTTTCACCAGTGGCATTTTTCCACACTTCCTTATGAACAGTACAGCTGTCATTTTTCACAACATGGCCAAAATGTGTTTTCACACTTTCAGCGCAGAGATGCATAGTCGCTGTGGGAAATCATTGTTCGGGACAGATAAAGAAAATTGCAGTGACACTGTTAATGATCGGAGGTCCCAAAATGCCTGTGTTGACAATCTGCTGTAAAAAATCTCCAAACTAATTACATTTCGGGTGTGCATTGCACAGTTTCTATGCATGCTCGTGACTTCACCAGTTTTTTTAATATTTTTACTGCAGATTTGCAACACTGCCATTTTTTACACCTCCCCATGAACGGTACAGCTGTCATTTTTCACATCCTGTTGAGAATGTGTTCTTGCACCTGTGGTGCTAAATGCCGTAGTCGCTGTGCATAAGCAGCTTCCGGCTAACAAACTGATATTGCCACTGTTCATGAGGTGGGGGTCACAAAAAAAACATGTTGAAAATTTGGAGTGAAAATACCAACAAATGCCTGAGGTGTTAGGGTTTCCAACCATAACACCTCACCCTGTAGAGAATGACAGGCATCAGGGGTGTGACTTGGAATTCTTGCCTGTAATGCTTATACCATTCCACACCCTGCAGTGAGAGGCATCGAGGTATGCCTTGGACTCTTCGGCCCCAAAGTTCACCCCATTCTCCTATACCGCACCCATCTCACCATATTTTCTGATGGAATGGGGTGTGCATAAGGGCCAAAGACTCCAAGGCACACCATGACACTTGTCAGTGTCTGCAGGGTATGGTGTGGTGAAATGGTGTGGCCGTTATGCTTGATGACCCAAAGGCACACCCCAATGCCTGTCACTCTCTGCAGGGTGGTGGTGGGGTTGGCTTCAGTTCAATACTTCACTGCCATTCCTATTATGCAGCTCTGTAACTTCTACACTACCAATGTCAATGCCAGCAAGCAAACATTCGGCATTGACAAATGCTTGTTGTTGTTGTTACTACCTCCCCCCATTGTGTAATCTTCCCCTGGGTTTTTGTTTCCCAGGTACATTATTTTGTACTTCTTTGCATTGACTCCTAGCTGCCATACTTTTGACCATTCCTCCAACCTTGCCAAGTCCTTTCTCATCCTTTCCATGCCTCCTTGCAGTTAACGGTTTGGCATACCATTTGTATGTCAACGATACGATAATACATACTTCGGCTAGGACGTTCAAGAAATTGAGGTACAACTGCAATCAAGTTTTAATACCATACAAGAATATTTTGGGTGTTCTAAATTAAAAATGAATATCTCTAAAACAAAGTGTATGGTCTTGGGGTCTGCATTAAAATTAAAAAAATAATACTGATTTGGTCATAATAGATGAAGGGGGTGTTAGATTAGAGCAAGTTTCCCAGTATAAATACTTAGGGTACTGGATTGATATTTTAGTAACAGGTAACTTACATGTTGATAAACTTATTTCGGATTTAGGTAAGAGAATAGGGGTGTTATATAGAAATAAAAACATCTTAGGAAGTACTTTGTTAAAGAAAATAATAGAAACTCAAGTTTTCCTTTTAATTGATTTTAGTGATATATTATATGATCATGCCAGTCAGGTTAAGTTACAAAAATTAGAGGTTCTCTATAATAGGTTAGCAAGATTAATTTTACGGTGTCCTAGAGATACACATCACTGTTTGATGTATGAGAAATTAGATTGGTTCTCCCTAACAAACAGGAGGAAATACCATAAGATAATTTTTACATATACTGTAAAAGTGTACAGGGGGATGTTCCAGACTTTCTTTTTGAAAGGTTGATGGTTAGGGACTTAAATCCGACCTTGAGGAAAGCATTATACAGGGAATTGGTAGTACCATTGTCAACTACTGTAAGGTCAAAATCTTTTTTTAGTTATATGGTTCCCCGATTATGGAATAGTTTGCCAGTAAGGTTTCGTTTGGTGAATGGAAGGTCTCCATCAATGAGAACTCTCAAACAATGGGTTACGGATACAGTAAAAAAACAAATAAAGAGTTGTTGTGCAATAATTGGTTAGATATGTTTATATGTATGTATGTTGCAATGTAAATTACTGTGTTATTTTTATATTTGTATTTTTTTGTACTCTTGAATTGTGTAAGGTATGTATGTGTTATTGTTGTAATATATGTATTTTGCCCTGGGTCACCATTTTCAATGAGTACTGTTCTCAGTGGTTAAACCCTGAAATAAATGAAATGAAATGAAAAACACAACACTGAAAGTGAGAAATTCAGAGGGTGACAAAGCCACAGTACTGCAGCTATCAGTCAAGCTCTGTCATTCTAGCATGCCCAATCTTTTGTTGGGTTTAATAGCAGGAGAAAGTATGACAAAGTGCTTAGGTACAGTTTTTTAAACTTAGAATGTTTATGTGTGCCAAAGTTTCAGCATGTGATGATCTCTGAGTGTTTAAGATGTCTTCACACACTACAACGCATTATAGTTATTCCTATGAGACCAACAAAAACAAAAACATTATAGCCTTTGACTGAAGGATTAGAGGTTGCAGCAGTGTGTTGACAGCTGATGATCTTATAGAAAACACAGTCAAGTTTTTGTCAATTTAATTCAATTCAATTTTATTTATAAAAAGTGCAGTTCCATATGTTCAGTGCGCTTTTACAATATAAAAGCATAAAAACATAAATACAGACAAATCCATATTAAAAACAACACAGTTTTAAAACCCATATCAGCAGATTTAAAAAGAGTCAAAGAAAGCAAGCCCAAATAGATAGGTTTTAAGAGCAGTCTTAAAGCTCTTGACAGTCAGGCACTCTCTCACCTGACGAAGTACAGAGTTCCACAAGGTAGTGGCCACAAAAGCAAAAGAGTGGGCCACCAAGGTCTTTAGTTGAACCCTGGGAACCTCTAGCAATTCCTCATTGGAGGAGTGGAGTGGGCAGTAGGGACAGAAGAGATCTTGCAAGTACCGAGGTTTCTGACTGTGTAGGGCATTATAGGTCAGTAATCTGACCTTGAAGGTGATCTGCCACTGTATTGGCAGCCAGTGCAGGCTGTGGGGCACAGGTGTGATGTGGCAAGATCTTGGTAAGCCAGTCAACAGCCTGGATGCTGCATTCTGCACCAGCTGCAAGCGGTGGATATCAACCCCAGGAAGCCCTAGGTAAAGGGCATTGCAGTAGTCAAGGCGGGAGGTCACAAAGGTATGGACCAAGGTTGGAAGATTGTCAGGCAGGACCAGATGCTTTATCCGAGTGATATTCCTCAGATGGTAAAAAGAGGTCCTGATAATGGCCAACACCTGAGATTTAAGCTTCAGACCATCATCAAAAATAATGCCCAGAGTCCGCACCAGGTCAGAGGTCACCAGCTGGACACCACCAAGCCAAATCCCGGAAAGTTGCCCTGCCGGTGGCCCCATACCCTGATGACCTGGGACCACCACCAACATCTCAGTTTTATCCAGGTTCAACTGCAGCCAATTGGCACTCATCCAGTCCTGGATCTCAGAGAGGCAGTTGTTAGAGACTGAGACAGCTCCACTCTTTTCAGGCACAAATAACATTTATAGCTGAGTATCATCTGCATAGCAGTGAAGACTCAGACCATACCACCTTATAATGTCTTCCTACGGCAGCATATACACTGCGAACAGTATGGGTGACAAAATGGAGCTCTGAGGTACCCTGCAGGATAGGGGGAGAGAAGCCAAGGAATAAATCCCTGACACCACTCTCTGAGTCCTACCCACAAGGAAAGATAGAAACCATCTGAGGAAGACCGGCCTGGTGGTGCGGAGGGTTGAGGTGCTGGACAACGCACCTCGTGCCACTCTGGTGACCCATGTTCGGGAACAGACGTGGGCCGCCGGGGGTTAGCGGAGGGAGAAGGATTGAGCATCCAGAGGGACTGCTCTCCTTCTCTGGGGAGGGGGGATTCTCAGCTCCGGCACCCGTTTGCCCTCTGGCAGAGGCTAGGGGGCAGGGGTGCTGAGCTAGAACATGGGGTGGAGCTGAGGGCAGACACTGGAGGTTCTCTGTTAGCATCATTGCAAGTCCCTCAGCTCCTAGGGGTAAAAACATCCAAAATGCCAGCTCCCCGCATATGAGCTGGCTCTGGTGCCCGGTCCCTCTGGCCACCTTCAGTTCCACCACCAGCAGCCCCACTCGGGGGGGGGGCTTCCCTGAGTATGAGGGACTGGGGTACCGGGGCAAGGTGAGCCCATTCATGGGGCTAGGGGAGCTTGGCAGCAAAAAGAAGAATTAAAAAAAAAAAGAAACCATCTGAGGACTGTACCCGACAGTCCACAGATCAGCCGCAGGCACTCCAGTAACACACCATGGTCCATGGTGTCAAATGCTGCAGAGAGGTCAAGGAGAGCCAAGATCAAATGGGTCCTCCGATCTCTCGCTATTATGAGATCATTCAGTATCCAAATCAGTGCCGTCTCGGTACTATGCATCTTCCTAAATCAGGACTAAAGAGGATCATAGACATCATGGGTGGTCAAATGATCCTCCAGTTGCAATGCAACCACCTTCTCAATAACCTTACTCACAAAGGGTAGGTTAGAGACAGGTCTGTAGTCAGCCAGACAGTCTGGGTGAAGGGAAGGTTTCTTAAGGAGAGGTGTCACCACCACCTCCTCCTTCAGGAGGTCGGGAAACAGCCCTGTATCCAACGAACTCCAGATTATCTCAGCTAGGTCTAGACCAATCACCTCAACACACCCCACAAGGAGGCATGTTGGGTCTGGGTCCAAACTACAGTACATTGGTTGCAAACTCTGGATGGTCCTCACGATGTCAGTGATTGTGGGCCGGCCGATGTCTGACCAGGTAAACTGTGTGCTCACATCCTCCTGTAGACCTCTACAACACCCAATAAAGGAGGCAGGACAGATCCTGGACCTAATGGAGGCAACCTTATCTTCGAAGAAGCGAGCAAACTCATCACATTTATTTTGTGAAAAAGCTCCCCCAGTCTGAAGACAGACTAGATTGCACAATCTGTCGACAGTCTGGAAGAGCTGAGCTGATCGATTTTGTGCAGCAGCAATCTCCCTGGATAGGAACTCTGCCTTCTTACAAGAGACTGCCAATTGATAGTCTTTATAATGATCCATCAATCTAAGCCTGTCATCAACCAGGCCTGTTTTCCGCCAGTGCCTCTCTAACCTTCGACCCAACTCTCCTAAACTCCTTTAAAGTCCCCTCCAACCAGGGGAACTTTGGGCAAAGGGTCAGGGGTGCACACATACTGGAGCTATGGAATCCTGAGCCACCACCACTGCCTTATTATAGGTATATAATAGATCCCCTGGCTCCAAGCTTTTACTTGGCACACCTGATAGATCCAGTACCACCATCAGACCATCTGGGGTCACATCCCTTAAAGGGCGATACTGGACCATCTCTATCGGGGCAGGTCTATTAGGGGGAGCCATGAAACTGAACCCTATGGTGTGATGATCTGACCATCCAACCGGCTCTACTGCTAGATTGGATATCTCCCTCCCCAGCAGAAACACTAGATCCAGTGAGTGACCATGATTGTGGGTAGCAGAGGTAATTACCTGTGTAAGGCCCAATGAGGTCATCAGTTGGAGGAAGTATTGACCAAATTATGAGAGTTCATCATTGACCCAGGCACTGAAGTCCCCCAGAACTAATCATCTGGGGGACTCCAACACTATGTCGACGATGAAGTCTATGACTTCCTGCAGGAATTCCTTCTCACCACTGGGTGGACAGTAAATGAGAAGTATCCTGCAACCTACACCTGCACCCATGATACACTCAAAGGATCTGGTTGCCCCAGTTCCAATTTAAAACAAATGGCTACAACCCCACCCCTACTATCCACCCTCAGGCGGTGTACCACCAAGTACCAGGATGGAACTGCTGATGCCAATACTGGGCCAGCATTTTCATCCGGCCAGGTCTCAGTGATGCAAGCCAGGTCAGTAGTACTAACAAGATCTGCTATCACAGTGGTCTTGTTTTTTATAGACCCGGCATTGCACAACACTGCCCGAGTAGGATGGGTAGCCGAGGAAGACCACGCTACTTGCCTACATAAAGTAGAGACTTGGGTATGGGAACCAGGCAGGGAATACCCCTATCCTGGGCCCATTTCACCACAGGGCATCTCCTTGTCACCACAACCCCAATCCGCCCACTCCCCTCCACTCCCCCACCAGGCCCATTTCTCCCCCCACTTCTTCCTCTTTCTAACTATCCCCAAGGCATGACAGCGTTTGTATGCCTCAGCAGATAAAGGGGGACAGTCAAAATGGCAGAGGTCCCTGAGCCTGGTGTGAGAGTAGTACCTGACAGTCTGCACCCTCTGCCAACACATATTTAACTAAGGCAGCCAGACAGCAGACAAAAGCATACAAGAATATATCACTCACACTCACACACCCACACACCTTCTAACACACAATCCACAAATTAACCCACTATATCCCACCAAATACAAAACTACTACCCCCACACCAACAGATAAAACACATCCTATAACCCCAATCTATCTAAAACTGCAACCAATGATAACATAATAAACAAAAAATAAATATGAATTAGAATAAAAGTCTTTAGGCAGTTTATGTCAGTATGCCCACGGCTTAATGAGGGTCACTAATTCTCTTTAGCAGTTTAATAGAAAACCATTGGAGCTCTTGCATCCCCCAGGCCAATGAATTCCAGAAATGCTCCAAAGTAAATGTTCAACTCTCTTTCAAACAAAAACAGTGAAGCAGTACAGATTTATTTAAGGAGTCAGTAACATACAAGACACTTTCACTGCCTTTCAATATATAGATATAAATAAGCCCAAAAGCCTGACCAAAAGATGGTGCCTCTGAAGGCCTTCCAAATGAGTACCACTGAAGGAGCTGTTGATGTCTTCTGCCAGCTCTCCTTTAGTAAGGATGTTCTTCACTTCTGGGGTCATCAATTTTAGCCCACCACCCTATGACGGCCTCCCCAGTGACCACTACCTCCACAGTCGACACTGGAGCCCTATATAATTTTCGAAAACAAAGTTTGATGTGGGGGCCTTAGACTACCTCTGTATGAGTATGATGCTGGCAATAAGATTACATAGTGTGGAGCAGATTGCCCCCTTGTTTTGATGTCTTACCATTGATTGCTCTGTGGCTAAAAACATCCAATACCTGCAAGACCCAGGAGCGGAAATCAGGTAATAAAACATAGAAAACAAAAAAGAAATACTTAATAATGTATAAATGGTTGGATATCTTGAAAAGAACCATTAACCCATACAATGTGTTGTAGCTAGCTACCAGCTGAGACAGACAGCCCGTACCATCATCGCTTGTTCAAAATGTTCTGTGAATAGTTAAAGGTGTTAGATTCTGTACTGGGCTTCATAGCCTGTTACTGTGCTGCAACAATAGTCCCTACTTGTCAAAACCATACATCTTAATGCTGTGCCTACTAAGGGAGTGACAGTGGCCAAACTACAGGTGAGCTGATCCCTTCTACTTCCTGGTCCATTGACCACAATCCAATGCTTGGACATGTTCTGACGTCTTAAAATTGAGACTGCAGGTGTGCACTCGTTGATCCCCTGCAGGTGGAGGGGGGGATGATTTTCAGAACATTGCCATGCATCTGTAAGTTTCCTTTGACATAAATGTAAGTCACCTCTCAAGTAATCGGGGCACTATTACTTTAACAGTGGCTTTCATTTGTGTCTCAGGTAGTTTAAAGATGCATAGTAATACTCTGAAAATATCCCCCTCCATAGGATTCAATGGGGTGCGCCTCCGCACTCTCCCTAGTATGATGTTACAAAACATCCAAGCATGTGATTGTGGTCAAGTGATCTGGAAGTGGAAGGGATTGGTTGACTGGCAGTCCAGTAGTCTCACTGGTGTTATGATTCCTTCACTCATGATTTTGACAAGTAGGGACTACCCTGATAGTAAAAATATTACATCTGTAACAGCATGCAATGCTGGTACTGGTCACAATCTTAAAGTATATTGAAGTTTGAGAAATTAAATCTTACTGCAATTTGAAAATAACTTTACCAAACATTTCTAGGATGCATTTGTTTTGATGAATGTTAACATGTCAATGTGTGCAGATTTTAAACTTGCACGTCTGTTGCTCACTATATCTCCAGTTTTGAGGAACAGTTGGTCACTTGGAGCAGATGATGCAGTTCCACACAGATATTTCTGTGCAATTTTAGAAAGATATGGGTATTCATATGCCCTCTGACCCCACCAAGTGAATACATCAACATTATAGTTCTCTATATCTTCATTCATGTACAGTTCAAGCTCAGAAATTGAGCTTTTCTTCATATGAGCAGATTATTTTTTCTTTTTATATAATATTTCCCAGAAATCACCTTTCTGCAAGTTTTGTTTTTTTGCACGCGGTGGTTCAGTACCTACATCAGACTGGGGGTCAACGGTGGTGTTTGCACTGTCTGTATTGGTAGATTTGGTGATTAGTTCTTGTAGTTCTGGCTCAAGTGTTTTTAAATGGGTCAGTGCAACACTGTCATCTTGGAAAACCAAACGTTTTAAATCGTTGATCTAAGATAGTTGCCTTGCCTAACACTGGGTGTTTTTCTATGTTCTCAAACCTGTTATAGGTCTTATCTTTGAGAGTTCTGCATAGCAATCTGGAGATGACCTGTGACCCAGAGTTCACTGTGCCACTATTGTCAGTTATGTTATCATTATCGGTATTTTCTGAATCTGAATGCAACCCGTTCTGCTTAATTAAAAAGTCTAAGTCAGGCCGCATCTCAGTTAGTATTGGAATAACCATTGAAGATCTGACATACTTTTATCCAGACAGTTTCTTAGTAGCAGTCAAGAAAGGTTTTAATATCAACAGTATGTCATTTAGAATGCCAGACTCATGGGTCATAAGTGTCTGTGGGACATTTCATGACCTCCATTTTGCCATTTACGCAGTGGGTAATGTAACATTTATAGTAATGTCTTGCTGGGAAATACTTTCTGCCATTTCATATGCACTGTTCCACCTGGTAGACACATCAATTTTAAGTTTCTTTTCTGGAAGAGAATTTCTTATCTGCATGTCTCTAAGCAATGATGTCGCCAATTGGCTGTTTCTGAAAAATATACTTAGTGCACGGCACTTGTCTAGAACTTTGTCAACTGCCCTTACTTCTTTGACTGCTGCTGTTACAATCAGATGAAAGCAATGACCAATACATCTAATTTGTTTTTCGGTAAGACCAAGTAAGTTAATAGCTTTAGTGATATTTGGGCCATTGTCTGTGGTCAAAGAACAAACTTTTTCAATAGGAATTCCAAATTCCTCTAGTAAGGAACATAGTTTTTCAACTACATTATCAGCTGTATGTTTCTCTGGAAAAGATTGGATGCTCAAACAAAAGTTTTTTCTTGTAAACTGGTTATCAAGTACATGTGCCATGTCATCCATGTAAGCATCATTTGCACGCAATGTCCACATGTCAAAAGTAGGAGCAACATAATTAGCATTTCCAAACTCTTTAGTAACTGTATCTTTCACCGTTTCATATATGTTGGACAACAGTATATAGGTTAAAGCCTTCCTGGATGGAAGTTCGTAATTTGGATTAAGCACATTTATAAAATAATGAAAACCTTAGTTCTCAATGACAAACAATGGCTGAGAATCAATAGCCATCATCAAAGCTAGAGTTTTATCAAGTTTTTTTTTTTTCTTTCAATGGTAACATTTTCTTGTGTTTGATGAAATCTGTCATGGACTTTTGGCCTGGTATTATTCCTGACTGTGCACGACAACTTGATCTTCATTTTGATTCTTGGTATTCTTTGTGTGCCCCTTGAAAAATACTGTATTTGGATTGATGCATGTGCTCGATGTGTCTAAGAAGATTACTTGTTCTTGACCCTTCCACTTTTATGACAGTTTTTTCCTTACATAATTTACATCTATAATCTGTGACTGTGCTCTCATTTCTACAATTACCAGAGCTGCTCTCATAATAGTTATACATAGGATGTCACCCACTTGTTCTTTTTTTGATGGATGTCTGCTCAGCTGTTCCTGTGCCATGACATACATCTACACGTGTTTCTGCATTCATGTTGATTTGTCCACTCTCACTATTCTCTGCTACAGCTATTGACTTCTTTTCCACTTCTGTTATCTGTTGGGCAGTACAATTAAAAAGTATAAGGTTAACGGTACTTAAACAATAATATACAGTAGGAGTTGTGGCTAAATATGGCAACAGATATGTTTGTAATGACATCAGTAACCACAAAGTAGCAAAAAAATATGGTACCGATGTCAAGCTGAATATCTGTAAAAGGAAACCCTTACAAATCTATAATGGGCAGCAGTTGCTACAAAAACACCCAATTAGAGCTTTCAGTATTAAAATGAGTCTTGCAGTTTATCTGCTGTACTATAATTTTAATATGAATGAATCGCACCATCCATAAAGCCTGCAGAGGCTTCATGGCTATGTTGCGCATCCCAGCCAGCTTCCAGCTCATACTTTATGCTAATGTGGGTTAAGAAGTAGGTATGGTTAGAAGGATGTTGAGGTGTATTAGTAGGGGTATCACAAGTCGGAAGAGGGAGGTAATAATCCTTCTTTACAAGACACTGGTTAGGCCCCATCAGGAGTACTGCGTGCAGTACTGGAGGCCGCAGCTGCACAAGGACATTAACAAAATGGAGTCAGTCCAGAGAAGGGCAACCAAAATGGTGCAGCGACTGCATTTGAAACATATGAGGACAGAGTAACGGAGCTCAATATGTATACCTTAGAGCAAAGGAGGGAGAGAGGTGATATGATCGAAACATTCAAACATCTTAAGGGCATTAACAAGGTGAAAGAGTCTAACATGTTTCAATATAAGAGAAATAGCAGGACAAGAGGACACAGCATGAGATCAGAGGGAAGCCGATTAAGGGGTAATGTGAGGAAGTTCTTTTTCACAGAAAGTGTGGTGGATGCATGGAGTGGCCTACCTTAGGAAGTGGTAGATATGAATACAGTGCAGGGCTTCAGACAGGCATGGGATAGGCATAAGGGAGCAATACAGATGAGTATGAATAGATAGGCTATTGACAGAGTAAAGGCCGATGGCACATTCATAAGGTAGAAAAAAATGGGCAGACTGGATGGGCCTTGTGGTCCTTATCTGCCGTCAACTTCTATGTTTCTATGTTTCTATGTAAGAACCTTGCCATTATTTGGTTGCCCTGATTAGCATAAACCATGTGCCAGAAGCCATTCAGAGTGTGTTAGATCACTGTGAGCAATCTGCAGGCAGTATGAGCGGAACTGCTAGTAGGATAGTAGATTGCAGCGCAACAAGTAAAAACAAAATTTCAGTTTATTGGTACAAGCCCTAATGGGTAATTTCTGCAGCAGTTGCAGAACTTAACAAATTTGTATAAGTTTCCTTTTAAAGTTACTTTCATCAGAGTGAGACACTGAACCAATTAGGGAGCATATTTCAAAATGCTTTTGACATGTAAAATCACTAGTGCAGTACTGTGATCTGTAGAAATGAATGGAAAGCAGCAAAATCTGCAATCAAAGCACAGATTTATCAGCGATATATTGTAGAATAATATTGTATGTAACTAATATAAAGTGGCTTGTCTCAGACTAAGCAATTTATAAATCACTTTAGGTATGAGTGGGCTGCAGTCCAACAACTCATCCACCACTCGTTTCTCTGCCAACTAGTGAGTTATTGCCCATCCTCCCTCACACTTGAGAATAAACTGCATATTGTGAGTTATACCATTATATATCCCATACATATCCTTGTACTGTATTACCTGTCGCACAGTATACATCAGTCCCAATTCTAATGTTTCAAGGGGTACACACAGAGTAAATCAAAGTATTGGGTGAATGCTTCTTCAGTACTCAGGAAGTTGGTATTGGCAGTCCTCACCTGATATCTTTAACATTTTATTTATTTATTTATGTCTTTGATAACCCGGTGAATGGACTGATCCAAAAGGACTGATTTCAGCCACAACCCGGGCCAAACAAGGTGGCAGCAAAGTGTACAAGAGTAGTTATACATAATACATATCCAAGCAGTAATACAGCACATGGGCAGGAGAATGAAGCAGGGTAACAAACATGAAGATCTAACTATACAGAGCAAAAGTGTGTACAGATACACAGCTATTGGATTTTATACTACACAGAGCAGCAGTATGTACAAGCACAACAGCAAAGGGGATTATATATAAGATCAGAGTTGTATCATCAAGCTATTGATTAGAAACTGTGGACTTATGGCTGTATATGATCACATCAGAAAGTGCTAACTATGTACAATGGTGCAGCAGTTGTACAGTCATGGACAGTCCTGATCAGCCAGGAGAAATAATAGAGTGTGCACAAGTCAGGACTAGACAGTAAGAGATGGAGGCTGACAAGGTAAGGGTCAGGGATAGCAGCAGGTGGAAAAATAGAAGACTACGGAGGCTAGGGTGGATCATGAGCCATAACATGGCCTGGGGAAGAGTTGCAGGAAGATTCAGTCAGGAGCCAGGCTGGTAGGTTATTTTTGAGGGCCATGTGGGAGGGGGAGCAGCAGATCGATGATGGGAGCCTGTTCCAGAGGGAGGTGGCAGACACAGAGAAGGCTTTACTACCCATGACAGAATGGGTGCATGGGACTTCCTGGGGAGGAATGGAGGAAGACCTGAGGGTTCTAGGCAATACCTTCTCTATAAGTAGGAAGGAGAAAGGGGACAGATGGCAATTCCTAAGTGAGTTATCAATTAGGCTGCCCATGGCATAGTTGAAATGTCCCTGAAGGTTGGGCCACCCTAGGGTTTTATATAGTGTGCAGTGGTGAGTTAAGTAGGGTGCTTGGAGGACAAACCGGCAGATGGAGTTGTAAGTAGTATTAAGGTGAGAGCGAAATGACGGGGTGGCGGTGAAAGAGTAGACAGGGGAGCAGTAGTCAAGCAGAGGGAGGAGGTTACCTTGTGCTAGGTGAAGCAAGCACCCGGGGACAGAAATAGTTTGGTGCTGTAGGCTGCACCAAGTTTATGGTGTATTTTACTTATCACATGTGTTATGTGTTCAGTGAATGTTAGGGGGGGATCAACAGTCACCCCTAGGTATTTGAAAGGGGAAACAGTGTCGAGTGGGGGGCCAGCTGGGGAGTGTATTAGTAGGGATGTGTTTGCTTTTGCAATCTTGGCTAGAAAAGGCCTGGAGCCAAATAGCATGGCCTTGTTTTTTTCTTGTTAACAAGTAGTTTCCTGGATAGGAACCAGTCATGGGCCGCTCCATAGTTAGTAGTAAGAGTGGACAAGATTGACTCAAGAGAGTTGTCGCTGTGGTACAGTACCAAAACATCAGCATAGAGGAATGCCTCACAGTTTAGGCATTCAGAGGGGAGAGCATTTATGAGCATAGAGAAAAGTAGAGGGCTGAATATGGAACCCTGTGGGACTCCAGTGCATGTGGGTAGTGAGGCAGAGGGCACCCTTCCTATGAGAACAGATTGGGACCTATAGGACAGGTAGCTGCGGAACCACACAGCAGTGTCAAGTGAACAACTGAAGTGGCGCAGGGTGGAGTGAAGGAGGTGATGGTCGACCAAGTCAAAGGCCTTTGATAGGTCAATGAATACCACACCCGTGGCCTTGCCTATGTCCATGTTTTTCAGGGCATGGTTTGAGAAAAGCGTGAGGGCAGAGGAGGTGCTGTGATGTTTTCGGAAACCATGCTGGAGTGGACACAGTAGGTTATATTTTTCCAGATGTTTGACAGCTGGTGGTGGATTATTTTTTCCAATAATTTGCTGAGGTGAGGGAGACGGGAGATGGGTCTATAGTTTTCCGGGGCAAGAGGGTCGCCAGCTTTGTAGATAGGTACCACATGTGCATGCTTTCACGAGTTAGGTACTGTGGATGATGAGAGTGCAAGGTTGAAAATAAAGGTTAGGGGTCTGACAATGGCTAGAGAGATAAGTTTCAGAAATGCTGGGTAAAGCCCATCACCCCCAGAGCTACCTCTGGCTGGAAGAGTCTTCAGAAATTTGATGGTAGCACCATGGCCAATGGGCCTAAAGTAGAACAATGGAGAAGTGCTACTCTGAGCAGGTGACTGGGAGTAGCTGGGAAGGTTATCTGGGCTGGTGGGGGGTAAGGTCTTTAAACATTGAATTGGAAATGTCAGCAATTTTTGTAGGGTCAGATGGGACCCGAGGCTGATGCAAGCTATGTTATTTGCTTGCTGGATTTAGGATTTAGGAGGGACCCAATGGAGGCCCAGAAACTGTGAGGGTTACTGAGGGTGTTATTTTGCTGGTTGATGTAGTATTTGCTTTTAAGTGATCTGGCAGCCTGCTTGCAAGAGTTTCGCAGCTGTCAGTAGACAGTCCATAATTGAGGGGAGGGAGATGGCTTATAGAGCTTCCTTGTTTTGTCTCTTTCCTTCATTTTCACAAGTAACTCTTTGAACAGCCAGCGAGTACATCCACCCCTAACTCTCCTGGTGGTGGTGGGGAACAGTCTATCCTGTAATGTACAAAGGGTGTCTGTAAGGATTGAAACAGCTGAGAAAACATTGTTCTGCTGATAGAGGGTAGTCCAGTTTATCGACCTTGTATCCCTAAGAACCATGTCTGGGGCATGGCTATTGAACCTACTAAAAGATAGAAGTTTGGGGGGAGGGCAACTAGATTTTGTGGCCAGGATGATATAAGTGGGGGAATGGTCATTTATAGAGTTAGCCTTGGTGCCTGCCTGGAGGACTTTGTTGGCTTGATTTGTTACAATCCAGTCAAAAATAGAATGGTTTTTCGAGCAGTGACTGTGTCTGGTGGGGGAGGCAATGATTTGCTCCAGATTGTGCAACTTTAGTAGCGTTGCATGGTCAGAGACCGGAGAAATTGTCCAATTTATGTTAAAGTCTCTGAGTAAACTGGAGTCTCTTGAGGGTGACACATGCGCAAACCCATCAAGGAAAGTTTGTAGGCCATGAGAATTCCCCATAGGGGGGTTATAGCAGCAACCTAGGTATAGCTTTTTTGCTGCCCCCAGGGATAACTCCACGAGTATTCACTCACTCATGGAGGTAGTGGCTGAGCAGCTTATGGGAGTGGTAGTGAAGTGGTCCAGTATGTACAGGGCAACACCCCTGCCTCGCTTTTTGCCTGGTCTGTCCTGGTCTGTCCTGGCTAGAAAGGGAGTAACTGGGGAGTAAGTATGAGGCATCATCATGACAGTTCTTTAGCCAGTTCTCAGAGATTCCTAGTACATGGGGTTTGTATAGAGATACCCAGGCCTCCAGTTCATGGAAGTTTACTGGGAGGCTACGAACATTCAGGTGGGCCATTTTAAGGCCCATTTGACTTGCCCAGGTGACATTTGTGTGGTCAATATGCATATTCAGGGAGCCAGGGTTCCTTTCCACATCACCAGCAAGTAGAAGGAGGGAAAACAATGGGCTGGTCAGAGGCAGATCCAGGGTGGACTGGATGTGGAGAGAGTGGATAAACAGCCCAAGAAGGCATCGCTGATAATGAGATAGGCACACTAACAAGTTAATGCCCGTAGTTGTGGGCACATGCCTGAGCACAGAGGGTGCTGGTTCAGTAGGTGAGAGAGTTTCGGTAAATGACCTTAGGTCCTGCTGATCAGCCACAAGAATAGAGGCACAGATGTCAGTGAGTAGTAGCAAGCCAGGCATAGAGGTAGAGACATGCAAGATAAGGAATAGGTTCATGTTTGCAGGAGTGACTTTCACTGGTGGGAGTGATAGTAACGCCCTGATGGCCTGAACCAATGGGAGTGGTAGTACCGCCCAGGAGGAAGGGCGAGGGTGCTGTTAATGGAGGCCTATTGAAGAGACACAAATGTATTATAGCATTACCCATATACTATTTACCTTTGGGCTTCATAATTTGCTATGCTGTGTTACAGACATACAAACTTACCGGCAGATACAGGCCTTACAGTCTATCTAGTCTACAACACTGTGTGCAGCACTTAAAAGTCATTTAAACTGCAGTTAACCACCTACCCTCGCCCCCCTTCACCACTGTATTTCATCCCACATCCTTCATCTCCTCAGTCCACCATTACTTTGGACCTTCCCTTTGAAACCACCCCCCCCCTTGAAGCCGCTCACTGACCTCAATGATGTTGGTGATAGACCCTGTCTGTTAAAACTTTAATGCACTACTGGAAGGAAAGGAAGGGAAGGGATCGTAATGGTTGATGAACTGCCAGCATCTGATCCCTTTCTTCTTCATGGGCCCCATGCTCCAACCACACGCTCCCACATATTGTGAGAGTTGACCAAGGGAAATGCATGGATGTGCTCCGTGTTAGTCTATGGGACTACATTTTATAATGATTTTACAAGACTTTAAACAACCTTTTAAGAAAAATGAAAGACACCAGTCAACTAATAGGGTCCATATTAGTTGAGCTGTGTCTTTCATTCCACTCTAAAGATTGCTTAAAATGTGATATAAATGTATGCTAAAACAAGCAGAATATATATATATATATATATATATATATATATATTTTATTTATTTATTCTAGGATTACAAATATCTTTGAGTCAGGGCTTTTTTACAAAGGTTCCACATCAATTGGGGAAACAATACAAACGTGACAAACTTTGAAATAAGCAATTCAAGCAGTTGAATACATACATTTGAGGGGGAAGTAGGTACAGGACAGAAATTTGTATAATCAGTGCAGAGCATGGGATTCTAAGCAGTCTCAAGCAGTTGAATACAGACAGTTGAGGGAAGGAAAGGTACCAGGGCAGGGCAAGGGTTAACAGGCAAAGTTGAAGGATTGAGGGGACAACAGAACAAAGGAACAGCTGAGGGCATTGTCAGGCTTCGAGGAAGTGCTAAAGCCAGGAAGGGGAGGGGGTAGGGAGGAGGGGAAGGGTGCGAGGGAGAGGGAGAGGGAGAGGTAAGTGCTAGAGGGGATAGCAGATTAGGAGTGACAACATAACAGAAACTGTCTATATGACATAAAGAGGGTTTAAAGTAGAGTTTCCTTAGTGTGAGCAACTGTTTGACATATTCATACAATATCCAATAAAAAAGTATCAAACCATTTGCTTGAGGATCTGTTCTTACAAGGACCAATACGGCAACTAAATTAAATCTGTTTAACATCAGAAACATGTGGCAACACCATTCATAAACATCCACATTATAATAATCAAGCATCTGCATTCCACAGGTAATATCAAATGAAGGGCCTTTTAATTAATGAGAATGGCAAAAAAATTTGTTTTTGTACTTGTCCTGGACATTGGCCCCGGGATTACCTATTCGTCCCCAGTTCCTTTAACTGGAATTTGCTTGAACTCACTTCATAGTGCTTTCGATGCAGGTGATTTTCTGATTTACCCGCTTTTCTCTGTGGTCCGTACTCTGTAGAGGGCACTGGCGCAAAGGACTTACATACAAACTGATGACATGCTAACACATAATGTAGTCAATCGCCTGGCAGCACCATCCTCTCCCTGATTTGTGAGAGCTGTGCACCCTACTGCCCCTGTTTACACTGGTGGTAGTGCTACAGGCCCCACTGCTGCCCAAATTGTCCCTCCCTCCACCAGAGGAGAGCATCCATTGGGATGTTCATTCTTCCTCACCCCCCCGACCTACCCCCCCCCCCATGGCCCAGGCTCTTTCCCAAACCTGGGTCACTGGTGTGGCGTGAGGTGTGACGTCCAGCGCCTCAACTCTCAGCACCACCAGGCCAGCCTAGAATGGCAACAACATGTAATGATGAGTCTAGTTATTAAAGTTAAATTACAAATACTAGGCACTTACTGGTTTCTTGTCAGTGACTTCAGTGCTATATGCAGCTCTGTTGCTTAACTTCGGCTAGTGATGACCACAAAATTATGCACTGTTTATTCTCTACAGAGTAAAAAAAAGGATATTTCTTAATCATCAACTAAAAACCACACAATTACAACTTTGTTCAAAAAAGTAAATGTCAAATTATAATATATATATATATTAAATTCTGACATATTCTCTTACATAAAATGGACAAGGAAATCCCTGCATCCTGATTATCTAACACTTGGTTCTATCCATTGCTGTAACAGAGTACTACCAATGGCTAAAACAAGTCCCTGCCAACTGGGACAACTCACAGAATTCATAAGCCACTTGTTTCCTAATCTACATCACAAACAATTCAGCAACCTTTTCTCAGAAATAGAAACCTTCTACTGGGCCCTAAAAAATGAAAGGCCTTTAAATTAAGTCAATAACAGAGAGTTATTTTTAATCAAGAGACCCCCCCCCCACACACATACACCAATTTGGAAAATCAAGTACTAGTCAGAGTTTCCATTACTGGGGTTTCTTTGATAATCATGAAAAATCCCCAACATATCCACACCAGTTTTCTAGAGAACTCCCTGCTCCTTATCACTGAAACAGATAAAAGTGAGGTGCTGGTTCCACTTGAGGACTGTGTGTGTGACAGTGGAAATCTGAAGAATTCTGAATTCATATATTCCATGTTACTATTACATGTGTGCATGTGTTTGGGGGGGGAGGACATGGGGTGGAGATCATTCTACTATTGGAATATTTAAGCAATAATGCACAGCAGGGCATGTGTTGTTGTGGGATTTACACACACCTTGTGTTGGGTTTCATGAGGCACAAGAAGGGACATTTGTTGTACTAGGTTTACCCCATGGTCTGGGGCTGATGGCACTCGGCTTCACCCTGTGCCTTATAATGCCCCTGACCATCGGGTAAACCTAGTACAACCAATGCCCTGTCGTGCCTTATTGCTTAAGTAATGGGGTTGTAAGGGTTGGGGGCAAGCTGGGAGAGAACATCTGAGCATCTCAGAGTACCTTTTTGTCATCCAGTGGAGGAGGGCCCCTGGTTCTGCCACTCTTCTACCATACCACCTGGGTGACCACAGATTGCACTACAGTGGATGAAATGCAGGGAGTATGCGGGATGCTCAGCTTTCTACCAAGCATGAGCACGTGCATGAAGACCCCTCATTTAGGTGCTCAGTGGTTGATCTGTCACTGCAGCCCTTACAAAAAATTACACATGTAGGTACAGTGCTATGCCAATTACCATTGGAAGCATATGGTAACACCATTCATATTCATCATCAGTGTTACCATCTAACGGTACATTCAACAGGTAACAACAAAGGAAGGGACTTTAAATAAATGAGAATGAAACACAACATTTAATCGCTTGTATGGTTACTGAAGTCAATCTGAAGAGCTAGTACTTGCTGATTTATTGAAATCCATTTCTGAGCTCTCTCCAGTTCTGTTCATGAATTCAGTATATCATTTCCACCTGCAACTCACCTGCTAGCCCTAGAAAAGCACACTGTGTTCCTGCACAGAACCAAAGCAATCAAACAGCAGCCTGAGTTTCATACTGAAAAAAGAAGCCAAAAAAGAGCAAACCCTTACACATCCACAAATACTTCAACTACGTAAGGATTAAGCCACGAGAAAGCATGGGTCTACTGTGGAATTAATCCATGGTCGGGGGCGGGGGTTGGACCACGAGGCCAAAGGCCGAGTGGCTCCAACCAACCAACCATGGATTAATTCCACAGTAGACCCATGCTTTCGAGTGGCTTAATCCACTTGTAACATGGCAAATGATGTCCGACATTCACATGCATTATTACTATTAAATATTACTTACATTAAGATGACAGTGCTGTTAAAACATCACTTTGCTACCTCTCACTAATTTCTGTATAACAGTCTGTGCAGTTCAGACCGTGTGCGTGTGCACCTTCATGATGTCATATCTTTTACACTACTGATGTGTTGCTCTTTCTATTTATATGAGGTGGCTAAAATATGCACAATACCTATCTATTCTCCTCCCTGTGGGTAATTTCTTTTCGATGTCTCTGTCGGTCTCCGTTTCCCCTTCGTTCCGAGCTGGTGTGTTGTTTTCTCAGGTTGCACTGTGGGTATCTCTGCAGATTTGCATCGTGAGATACTCACAGTGCTACCTTCCACTACAACAACATTTCTGTGGAGGTGACAGCTCTTTCCGTTCGCACGGAGGTGACAGTTACATTTGTTTCAGTACTGCACTGGTTTGGTTGCATTACGCTGGGTGTACAGATCATACCGGGTCGTCGGCTTTCCGCTCCAGTGTGTTTCCCAGTGTCTTGGACAGCTATGCGCATGTTTCATTTACTACTACTGCCTGCAGTGTTCCATGGCTGTGTGACTGCGTGCGTCCTGCAATTTAGGATGGAGGCAATGAGAGGGGTTGCTCTCCCGCGCGCTTTTCACGATGTCTTTCCCTCGCTGCTCCACAGTGTTATGTGGCGCCCCTCTTGACTACTGCTGAGCTCTTTGAGTCGCGCGCTACCGATGCTAACCATGATCTACTATGGTATTAGACCATGGTTTCTAGTGTACCACCTGGTATGTTTCCACCTATCTGAGTGCTGTATTTCGTTTTTCTTTTTCATGCCATGTTACAAGAAGAAATACAGCCTGCTTCATCCCAAATAGCAAGACAGTGTTTCAGCTTTTTAGCAGAATTTTCCTTTTCTGTCCTGTCTTCTTTATTCCACAAGATAAAATGAAATTAAAAAAAGCTCTGAAAGCCCCTATTGTATAAATCGGACACATGATGTGCAGTTGTGTGCCATGGAAATTATTTTCACTCTTGCAGAGTGACCTCTGGATACTCTCACCGTGGCTTCGCCACCTGTGAGTATTCAGAAGCCGCTTTGCAGGAGTGAAAAATATTTCCATATCACACCTCCCTGCCCATCATGTACCTCATATATATATATATATATATATATATATGGATACATGATGGGCAGAGTAGAATATTATCACTCCTGCAGAGTGAGATATCCAAGCTCACGATGCAGGAGTGACAATATTTGCCATAGCACACGATCTGCCTATCATGTATTTGATATATACAATAGGGTCAAGAGTTTCAGAAGTTTTGTTATACTGTCTTGTGTTCTGTTCCTGTTTATGTGTTTGCTCATTCTGTGTGTGAGCTTTTCTGAATGGGCTGGCAGTGTTATAAACTCTAAGAGACAGATGAGTGTGTTTTGCAATGCTAAATGAGTTAGTTCTAGGTAGGAGTGAGAAACATACTTTTGTGAGGCTGTATTGTTTAGCAGTCTGGCTGCACTGAAGCTAAGAGCATCACAGTAATTGTAATGAGCTGAGAGGCAGAGGGTCAGAATGGCTGATACTGTTTTCAGTGGTAATTAAGTTAGCTGCAGGCAGAGTGCAGAGTGTTCTATGAAATTGTGCTCTTTAGGATTCTGGCTGCAGTGAAGTTGAGGTTGTCACAGTAATTGTAATGGGTGAGAATCAGAGTTTGAGGAACAAGTGAGAGTGTGTTTTAGTGGTAGATGAGTTAGCTGCAGGCAGTAGTTTAGACTGTTCTGTGAAGCTGTGCTGTTTGGAATTCTGGCTGCATCAAGTTGAGAGCATCACAGTAATGAGCTGGAAGTTGGGGGGTAGGTGTGTTTTGTAATGCACACTGAGTTAGCTGTAGGCAGCAGTGAGACCTCTGAGGTAGTTCTGCATTTGTGTCTATGGTAACAGCACAGGTGTTTCTTGCATGCTGAGGGGAAAGCTGCCTAGGGTGATGATATCAGTGACCTTTTGTGACCTGTGTGTGTAAATGTCAGATATCATCACAGTAGAGCAGAGGGTAAAAATATCACACTGCAGTGGATGATACGCTGTTTTATCTCACTCATTTGCCGCTCACCCCTATTGTGTGTATATATATATATATATATATATATATATGTGTATATGTAATAGATAACCCACTCTTAGGTGTACAGTCACACTCTGATATACGCATCGCCTTAGTAAAAGGCCAACCACCAAGGCGCATGATATCAGAGCGCCGACAGCACACCTAAGAGTGGATTATCTGTCTTATAAAATGACAAAATTGTTTTGAAGGGGGGTAAAAGTGCAGGTGTGCGGTCGTGCTCTGATGTACGCACGGTCATGTGATGTGTTTTATACAATCAGAACACTGGATTTGAATTTGTTGGATTTGTCCATTTTATAAATATATTTATACAATGGGGTGAGACAAATAAGTAGTGGAAAAATCCATGTATCTTACACACAGTGATGTAAATCCTGACACTGTGATTTTTTTACCAGAAATATTATCACAGTGTGATACTATTTTACATTTATGCAACAGGTGTCAGGATAAAAATGGACACATAACTTCAGTTATGTGAGTCACTGTGTGGATAAATGGGTAGTGATGTAATCACTATGTGGATAACTTCAAGTTATCCACATAGTGATCACATCATCACCCATTTATCTACACAGTGACTGCATTACTGACCACCACCACCTGTGCTGCCTGTTCAGCAGTACTGCCTCCCAGTTTCACTTTCACCTTCTCACAGTGCTCTTTACAAGCAAAGATATCACACTCCCAAAGACTCACAAAATGCACACCCTAACCAAATCTCCCCCAAACCAGAACCACATTTTAAATGAAAACACAAGAAAAAGCCATGTTTTCCTCTTTCTCAGCACAGCAACCCTGCAAACCAAATACAGCAACCAGGCACAGAGGAAAAACATGCACAGAAACTTAAGAAAAATATATAACAAAACTGAACCCAAAATCCTGTTGATAAATTTATAATATCAGTGGAGCCTATAGGATAACCAAGTTATTTGTACAGTTGCCTGTGACCTCTCGTAAACCTCACTCGTGGCTTCGCCACTCATGAGGTTACTCAAGGTCACAGGCTACTGTACAAATAACTTGGTTATCCCACAGAGGCCCCACGCATATTCCTTATTTATACATACTGTGCTTTCTGTACCTCACAGGCTGATATTATCACTGTGCTGATGTCAGGCTGAAACCCTGCCTAAAACAATCACTATCCTGGTCTCTTAATTACATCCTGACCAATCAGAAAACTCACCCTGGACTCTGCTGAAGTAGATATCATCACTCTAGACAGGTTTCCCTAACACAGTAATTAGGAAGGAAGGCAGGAACTGCACCAAGCCCTCAGTAGCCTAGGAAACTAATCAGTATATCAGTTCCACCTGCAACTCACCTGCTAGCCCTAGAAAAGCACACTGTGTTCCTGCAGAGAACCAAAGCAAGCTAACAGCAGCCAGTTTCATACTGACAAGAAGCCAAAACAGAGCAAAGCCTTTCATATCCATGAATACCTCAACTACCAATGAATACAGGTGGCTTCATCCCAAATAGCAAACTAGTGTTTCAGCTTATTTTAGTAGAAGTTTCTTTTTTTGTCCTGTGTCTTCTTTGTTTATACCACAAGATAAAGAGAACACAAAAATAAAAAGTTCTGGAAACCTCTATTGCATAATTCGGACACATGATGTGCAGTCTTGTTCTATGGAAAATATTTCACCCCTGCATCGTGACCTCTGGATGCTTTCACTTGTGCCTTCGACACTTGTGAGTATCCAGAGCTCACTCTGCAGGAATGAAAATATTTTCCATATCATACCCCTGCCCATCATGTATCCCCTATTTATATATATATATAATATACTGTATATAGCAAAAAACTATGTTATTGCATCAGTTGGGATTTTATTAAAGCATACAAAACTGGGAAATTCTGACATTAAGGTTACCAACCCACCACCTCACCCCCACCCTCTCTCCACACACCAACAGGTATTGTGCCTTTGAGTCTCAGCCCTAACTCTCACCCATTCCATGTAAACAAGTTGAGATGGTACAGTATAGGAGAACTGGGTGAGAGTTAGCCCAACAACTCCAAGGCACACCCGCTGCCTGTTGGTGTGTGGAGGTGGGGGGTAGGGTTGGTAACCCTAACAACGAATTTCCCAGCTTTTTACACTTCAATAAAAACCCTAACTGATGCATTAATATAGTTTTTTTTTTACAATGAATTTCCCTTCTTTTTGAGAAAGTGTAATGTAACTGGTATATGGCTGCGGGAGTGTGGGCCCTCCACAACCTGGGGACTTAGGCCGATGGGGATTGGGCCACTGTCTGCAAATAAATACTGTTTGAGGGGGCATGATGCAGAGGGGGATTGGGCACCCTCTTGGCACACAACAAATGGGGGGTACATTATGCTGTCGGGGAGTGGGCTCCCCTGTCAGCAAATGAATTGGGCAAATGAATTGGGTGTTGGCATGCACTATCTGCCATGCACTTACCACACACTGTAAAATAAACAAGCTGTCTATGACAGCAGTTCAGATGCAGTGGTGACATGTAGGCAATTTGCGTTACCACCACTGATTGTAGCCGTGGTTTTCTCTGAACTGTAAGCCACTGCATCTGAACTGCTGTCATAGACAGCTCGGAAATTCATTGGTGCAGTGCGGCTGTGCCTGCAAAAAGAAGCAGGGCATTGGAAGCGGGGGTGGCACACCTATGAAAACTCGTATAGTGGCACTATGTTTCTTGCACATGCGTGCAAGCAAACATAAAAATATGAAGACTTTTGTTGCCTGCTAACAAATAACCATCTAAGATTTCTATTAATTCATTCCTGCCCCCAACTCAACAACATAGGTTTTTACTGAGTCACACAGTACACAAGCGTTACTTATTATAACTGCTGCAGTACCATTACATCAATACAAGCTGAATCTGATTGCTGACCTGCGACCATCATCAGCTTCACAAACACCACCCCCCCCCCGCCCTGGCAGTTAGAAACACAAAATGCACAATTTATTTGTGTATCCAGATACTCTCAATGACAAAATAAACAAACTTAATGTGAGATAGTCGAGAACAAGTAGCAGACTAAGGCAAGTAAAAAGCAGCGCAGCAAAAAGAAACAATTACAGGGGCAGAGGCAGACCTGGCAGAGTAGGCACTGTGACCAGGCAGACTGAGGGGGGGAGGGTGGTAAAAGCAGACCAAAACAGGGTACGCATGGACAGCACTACAGTATGGAGCAAGTACCCACAGAGGGGGACAAGTTGTTGCTGCTTGCTAAGTTGCTAGACTGGACAAAGCAGCAGATGCAACAGTTAACAGAAGAGCCAAGACTTCAACCATTCACTCTTCTGCAGACAGTGCGTATAGTCAATGCAGATCATGGAACGGAGAACAGAACTGTGTTTTTGAACTGGTGACTAATATAAATGTAATCAGGTCAGAAACAAGCAGACAATCTTGGCATCGTCTGACCAGACGACTGACTGGGCACATGGGGGCTGTGGGGGGAGACGGCGCTACCCAAGACGCAAAGAATATTAGCAGTACTGCTTAATCACATAAACATTTAAAACTGTGGTACATGAAGTACAGAAGTAAAATATTGCGGCTGGTAAATTTAAGCATTTATAAATAAATCCACGGTGCTCTGCCTGCGTCTCTTTAACATGCTACTGTACTGTCCCTACCTCGGATCCACTGCACTCACACACAGTTTGCCCAGCTAAGACAGGCACGGAAAAATTAACCAAAAAGGGTAGAACCTTTTAAATAAAATGCACTTCAAAGCAGTAGGGAACTTTTAACTGTCTCACTGGGTTGATATGAGATCCAAACTTTGTTAACAGCTTGGAGTCCTCTGTAAAATTGAAAATTAAGGTCACAGCTCTGGTAGCCCCTCACTGAGGGCTGCTGACTGACTGTACAGTAAGCCTGTATATCTAATACAACAAGAATCAGCGGCAGCTCAAGCACGGCAAAATTATTAATGAGAGAAAAAATGTTTTTTTAGCCCAACCTGCTGATCTTTCCTCTCCACTAGCATGGCCACAGACTCACTAGGTGTACACTCTCCAGAGTCTTTCCACATATCCTGTGCTACTGCCCTGCACTACTGTCTTACTTAGGCTAAACGCTATATTTCCAGGGCCATCTCTCATACACGCTACAGCAATGACTCCCTTGATCTTAAACTCCTGAGGCTGTCCCTTGATGCCACTCTACCACACCTCACTAAAATTCTTAACCTCTCGCTCTGCCTAGGCCAGTTCCCCTCTACCTGGAAGAGAGCTATAATCACGCCCATCCTGAAGGGTGGAGACCCCACCAACACCAGCAACTACAGACCCATCTCAATACTTCCACTCTCTCCAAAGCCCTTGAAAGAATAGTCTCTGACCAGTTAACCTAACACCTATCCAAGCATAAGCTCTCTTAGCCAGGAGCAGCATGGTTTCCGCTCAGGTCATAGTACCATCACCGCTCTCACAGAGCTCACCTCATTCCTACATGAAGCCCTCGACCATGGCTCAATTGCCGGGCCATATATGTGACCTAACCAAGGCCTTCGACACGGTCCATCACGAGCTTCTGCTTCAAGTCCTCCTAAACTAAATGTGGTCCCGGAGACTTTGTCCTGGTTCCAGAATTACCTCACAGGCTCCGCAACAAGTCAGGATATGCTCCACCCTTCCACCCCTAAAACAGTTGCCTCAGGGGTCCCTCAGGGGTCAATCCTAGGCCCACTGCTGTTCACCCTCTTCCTAAACTCCCTCCCCAAGGCTTGCAGTGGTCAGCTGCTCCTCTATGCTGATGATGCGGTTCTGTTCTGGAAACACCCCACCCTACCACCCTCCAGCAGGCCCTTCAAAGGCACTCTCCGAACTTGAGACCTGGTTCTCTGAACACCCTAATCATCAACTATAATAAAACTAAATCCATGATTTTGCCCACCGCCAAATCCTCATAGTCAGTCTGCTCTCCTCATCAAGAACGCCAAGGTGCCCTCTCGAACAAGTATCCAATTTCAAATACCTAGGTGTCACCCTAGACACCTCCCTCTCATACCAGAGGCACACCCAAGTTCTCTCCACCTCTATCAGCTCAAGAGTAGGCATTCTGTATCGGCTTAAGCACTGCCTACCCCCGCAGGCAATGCGGCTAGCAGTCACCTCCTCCATCCTCTCCCTGGGGACTACGGATCACTATATACGGCTCTGCTGAACCCACCTCCCTGAACAGGATAAACATTCTCCGAACAAAGCCTGCCGCCTAGTCACTGGTTGTGATCGCTAACCCACACCTGTGATCTCTATGCGTTATCTGGTTGGTTAAACTTCCAACAACGATTACAGTTCCACACCTGCATCCTTGCAAAAAATACACCTTCACCTAGCCCCGGCCGGACTATTCCCCTTATCAGTTCTGCACCCACACGCGTAATACAAGACTTGCCACAAGCTCCCCTTCCTTGTACCTCAATGTAGAACTTCCCTTGGGCAAAGATCCTTCAGATACCGGGCCCTCTCTGGCTCAATGCGTTACAACTCCCTCTCACAGACCCACAGCATCTTTCAACTTAAAACAGGCCTCCAAAGCTCACCTCCTTGAGAAGCCATAGTGGCTGCGGCTAACTCTGCTCACCCGGTTAATCTGCCCTCCCCCACTCTCGACTCAGGGCCACACAAGGCCCCACGTCTCACCAATAATCCCCGCCTGAGTATCCCAAGATTGCTGCCTAACTTCCTCAACAGTCACTAAGTTTGACTGGACTGCTCCTTTGATTTTTTTATGTATATTCTGCCTGTGACATGTATGTTCTCTACTGTATTTGTCTACCCTCCACCCTTGTAACCGACGTGGAGTCTTTGCAAAAGAGTCTGTGACTCAAAGGGTTGTAATTCTGATTGTTTCCAAATAAACAAATAAACAAATAAACTTATAAATGCTGCTCACTCACATGATTTTATCCCTGAACTTACATCCATTTCCCTTATTTTTTTTATTGGGGGGGGGCCTCTAGGGGCTAGGCTACAATCTGACAGCAAAAAGAACATTTCTACATTAATGTGACCTGTTCTGTGAAGCTGAAGTCAGAGGTGGTAAACAACATATGACAAATGTACTTCGCTGAACTGAAATAAAACAAACTTTTACCAGACTTACTGATTATCACCTCAGTGGCGAGTGCTTTCATTGAGCTTCATGAAGATTTGTGAATCCGAAGGCAGGGAAAGATCACGCAGCACAGACTCAGCGATGTTATTGTTGACCGTTGCCCTTCGAGTCTAGATGGTCGCACTCTACTCAGGCAGTATAACATTTAAAATTACTTTACTTGTCACCTTTTTTTTAAATTTAATAAATTGACTGCGCGTGATCCATTCCGATATCTGAATCAGCTCCTTTAGTTCACAACTGTTTGTACGATATTCTATCCACACCATCCACGTCTGTCGATCATGCGTACCTGACCAACTAAAAATGGTGCTGTCTGAAAGACAATGCTCGCTCCTGAACCCCACCCACTCTACATATTCTACATAAGGGAGGCAGTATAGCACAGTGGTTTAAGGCTCTGAGCTGCAAATCTGTCTGGAGACCTGGGTTTGAATCCCACAGCCCCCACTTGCATACTGTGTGACCCTGAACAAGTCACTTAACTTCCCTGTGCTCCCAGGTTGCACCTGTAAACAAGCTTTCAGCTTAGTGTGTCTCACCTGGTTAAACAATTGGGAAAAAAATATTAGCCAATCAGATATCACAGAACTTGAGCAAGCCATGATTGACACATCTGTTTGGTACCAATAAGAATGTCTGATTCATGCCACCAAACAGTACATTTTTTTCTTTAATTGGTATATCAGGCTCAACTCATGGCTCACTATTTAGTGGTGTTGGTGGGCCGAGCCGAGCTGAGCCAGGTCTCTGGCTCAAGCTTAGCTCTAGCCTGTGTTGGCTCGCCCAGGTGTATATTTTGCTAGCTATTCCCTTGGGGCTGGAGAGCCACACAGGCAATAGTACGGGTTTGCCAGGGTGTGGCTTCTTTTTAAGATAGTCCTGCAGGGTGCTACGTATATGCAGGTATCTCCAAAAATTAGTAGATGCTATGTTCCATCGTGACTGCAGGCCTGAGAAGATATCTACTGTTGTGCTGCCTGGGACTAAGAGGTGTTCAGCCTTTCACATTCCTTTACGTTTCCATTCACCCCAGTGGAACAACTGCCCTCCAATAAGGAGATTCCCATTTCTCCATATTGGGGTAAGCTCAAGTGGGGTTAAATTGGCACCCAGTCTGCACTGTACTTTGGCCCAGTATTGGATAGAAGATTGTGGGGTGAGATTTCAGCTGTTGTGGAGGGGTATTGTAAATTACTAGTGAGAGGGCAAGTTTCTGGCTGACAGTGTGTTCTACGGCCACCCATTGGGGCATTGTTTCCCCATTAGGGTGGAACCATTGAAGAGTTTGTGCTGATTGGAATGTCTACTTGTATCCCTCGACCCAGGGAAGACAACCATTGAAGAGTTTGTGCTGATTGGAATGTCTACTTGTATCCCTCGACCCAGGGAAGACAACAACCTCCCACTCTCCAGTGGGCCCACAGCTTGTTTTGACTATAGTGAGGTGGTTTGCCTTCCCAGAGAGATCTGCCCACTACCACGTCAATTTTAGAACACCAGGTTGCGGGGAGATTCAGTGATGTGTGGGAAAATAAGTAGAAGATTTTGGGGGCTATGATCATTTTAACTGTGGCAATTTTCCCAGCCAATGTTAGGTGTAGTTTACCCACCGGCTCAGGTCAGCTGTAACTTCAGCCATCAGTGGCTATAGATTGAGCTCCCAAAGCTTGGTGAGTGTGTGTGTGTGTGTGTGTGTGTGTGTAAATTTAATGCCCAAGTACATAATACCCTCCCCTGGCCACTGCAGGCAAATTTTACCTATGGCATGGGGTTTGCAGTGGGGATTTAGGGGAAGCACCTCGGTTTTGGTTTGATTAATCTGGAGGCCAGAGTATGTAAAAAACCTCTGAAGGGTGTGAAGGAGTGGAGGTTGGGCCGAGTTTAGGTCTGAGACCGTGACAAGTAGTTTGTCTGCGTACATACTGTAAGCATAGTATATGGCACATCCCCTACAGAGATCCCTTGTATCCCTATATCCTGCCTGATTGTTGCAGCCAGGGGTTCCATGGTGAGGACAAATAGAAGGGGAGAAAGGGGACAGCCTTGCCTTGTACCTCCTTCAAGATTAAAGGAGGCCGAAAGGGTTGAGTTAGTGAGGATCTGGGCAGAAGGGCAGTTATATAGGGAGCTTATCCAGGTTCTGAAACATGGACCAATCCCCATGCGTTCCAAGACCAAGTGGAGATAGTCCCATTCCAGTGAATCGAACACCTTTTCAAAGTCTATGACCACAGCCGCCACAAGGTATGGGAGGGTTTTAGCTATGTGGGTCAGGTAGAGCAGCGTTCTAATGTATTCTGCACTATATCTACCAGTAACAAATCCAACCTGAGCTGGGTGGATGATCTGTGGATGAAGGGGATTAAGTCTGTGGGCTAAAGCCTTGGTATAGATCTTACTGTCCATGGTAATTAATGATTTGGGTCGGTAATTGCTAGGGGACGTAGGGTCTTTGCCCTTTTTGGGTAGTACTGTGATTACTGCCTCTCATAGGGCAGGGAGAAATTGGCCTGCCATCTCTGCTTCTTAATAAACCTGTTGGAGGATAGGGGAGATTGTCGAGGTTAATGCCTGCCAGAATTCCACAGGAGAGCCATCCCCTCCAGGTGCCTTTCCTGGGTGAAGGGAGAGCAAGGCCCGCTGTAGTTAGCAAGGCATGTAGTGATTCTGCCTGTTGTTGTGAGATGGAGGGAAGGTTAAATGAGATCAAAAACTCACAGATAACCTGAGGATTTGCTTTCCAGGAAGAAGCATACAAGGAGTAGTAAGTCTCCATAACCTTATTTGATTGAGAATTGGAGGGACTGACAACACCAGCCATATCTCTGAGCATGGCTATGTGCCTCTCCATCTGCTGCTTCCTCAGTCTGTAGGCCAGGACTTTCTCTCCCTTTTCCCCACCCTCCCAATATTTCTGCTTGAGTTGGAGGATGGACACCTCAACTTTGTGGGACAGAAGGGAGTTAATCTCAAGCTGGAGACCCAAGATTTTCCAACCCACTGGGGAATGAGGGGACAGGTGCTTCTGCTGTTTATAGATGCCTTCTGCTTTTTTCAGTTCTGTCTCTAGCTGACACAGTTTCCCTTCACGTTGCCGTCTCCCTGCAACTAAGTAGCCTCTGATTTTGCCCATCATGGTGGCTTTGAAAGCATCCCATGTGTTCCCAGCCATGGCATCCTGGACGGGGTTTTCTTTAAAACAGGTTGTAGCTTTGCCTTGGGCCCAAGTGATAAACTCAGCATCTTTCATTAAAAGAGGGTATAGCCTCCAGAATAGGGAGTCTGGGCTAGGAGGGCCTGAGAGTATGGTCAACTCAACTGGAGCATGTTCAGAAATGACTATGGGCAGGATTGTGGAGTCCAGTGCCACTTGGGTGATGTTTGTGGAAGTGAGCCAGAGATCTTTTTGGCTATATGAGCCATGCATGGTGGAGGAAAATGAGTAGTCTCTTGCCCTGGGGTGCAGGACCCTCCAAATGTCAGTCATGCCTTGATCTTTCATTAAATGGTGAAGAGCAAAGTGTCCCATGACATGTGAGTCTACCGTGCCTGTACTTTTATCTATGGTTGGCTTCAAGGCCAAATTAAAGTCCCCCCCCCAGGATGGTAGGGATCCCACCCTTGGACATGCTTACATGCTTGTCAGGGTATTGGCCACTCCATTAAAAAATGTTAGGTCATCCTCGTTGGGGGCATATATGTTCCCTAACAGAATGGGGCCTGCTGGAGTGTTAAAAAGTGCATAGATCAATCTCCCAAGGGGGTCAGCCTTGGTAGAGGTGGGGGTCCATTTGAAGTGTTTCTGGATCAGAATTGCCATTCCTCTTTTCCTAGTTGGGGCTGAGGCATGGAATACCTGACCCAACCAGTCCATGCATAATACTTTCTGGTCTCTCTTGTTCAGCTTGGTCTCCTGCAGGAACACCAGCTGGATTTTGGCTCTTTCTAAATATGATAGTACTTTTTTCCTCTTTATAGGTGTGTTCAATCCTCTCACATTCCCATGTGTGACATATTATGTCAGCCGTGATCAAGGTGTGGGTGAAATAGTGGAAGAAGGATTGAGAAACAGACAGTAGAGGAGGAAAGTAAGCAGATGTGCATGGGATTATGCACCACCTGGTGGGAGGGTATAAAACTATCAGTCTGTGAAGTAGTGGTTGCAAAACCCCCAGGCCTGGCACCTTAAGGAATTTAGTGAAGTGCATCTGGGTCAAAGTCAGAGTCTGCAAGGGATGTAGTTTGCCAACTGGACTTGGGGGACCAATACATTAGAATCATTATCATTAGCAATCCTTGTATAAACAGGTAGTTGTAGCCTCATTTCAACCAATGTACCTTATGCTTGCACCAATAGGAGGATGGGAAGGTTAACCATAACACATAATCCCTGTGAAGATAACCAAAACCAATAAACAACCAATGTAAACTACAGTATACACATAGTGCACTTGAGTGCAGAATAGGAAACACAAGGTATATTTGATCACCTGCTCTGAAAAGCAGTGCAAGATCCACCTGGGGCTATGGTTCACCCCTTCAGAGAGGGGAGGGACAGGGGTGGTCTAAAAGCAGGCATCAGGTCCCTGCGTGGGTCTGTCTATACTGCTGTACCAGTGTGGTTTCTCCTTTAAGCGTGTTATACTTGATATACAGTAGTCGCATCAAGGTCAGTTTCGGTCCAGTCTATTAAGGTGGGAGGTTTAGGAAGGCCACCCTTCGTAGTAGAGGGGTAAGGACATGGGATAATTTGGCCTTTGTCACAGAGGTGAGCCATTGTGGATGCTGTTCAGTTAATCAGGGGTGTATCATTAAACAAAGTTAACTGCACTAGAACCAGCAGCACAAGTTCGTGGAAGCTTGCTGGGTTCTCACTGTCATGGCCCCTCTGAGGAGTGAACTCTCTTTTGTTGCCCTCACCCTCACCCTCACCCGGGGCTCCCCTCTGAGTAGGGTATGCCAAGGGATAAAAAGGATATCTCCTCCTTCAGGCTACATTTGCAGGGTGTCCAGGTGCAGGTCAAAACTGGACAGCCATCACCTGAATGAATCTATGTTCTGAGACTGAGCAGAGTAACCTTGAAGGGATGGGGATGGGGGGGCAACTGATGTTTTAAACTCAGAAATGGAGGAGGGACAACAACCTGCAGTGCACCATGCCCCAAGGTGGGCCTGCGCTGTTTCATTAGTGATGCTTTAGGGAAGGGGACACATTTAGTACCCAGATTATTACTGTACCAGATGTAAGACTGAAAGGCTCTCATTAAAGTTCAAAGTTATTTATTTATTAATTTAAAGTTGATAACCGGGAAAGGCACACTGAGCTGGGGCTCGTTTCCAGGTGCGACCTGGAGGAGTGAAGTACAGGAGAACAAATACAAGACAAAATAGACAATAATTCAAGACAAGTGGTGACAATAGAGGCAAAGTACTACAGATGATTGTAACAAGAACAATACAAGATATACCATATATACAGTGAAGGATATAAATGTGGTTTAAAGCTATACAAACTTTGCTATATATATATATATATATATATATACACAATGAAGTTGGACTGTACAGAAACGGTAGAACTATTTGGAGAAACATAGTTCATTTGAAGTGGGAGTTATCGTTTAAAGTGAGTATGGATACAAAGTTGGGCAGTAGGGGGTTGGCTGAGGAAGAGAGCATTACTGGAAGGGGGTCTGCTTGAGGTGGGGAGGGGCAGAGGGAGGAAGGGAGTGGAGGTGTTAATGAGAGGAGAAAGTGGTGGAGTGGCAGTTGGGAGAGGGGAGTCAGGTGCAGGGTGGTGGAGGGCTGAGTTTTATTAGATGCTTGAGGGCAGGGAAAGAGGGAGAGTCATGAAGGATTGAGAGTAGCCAGTTCCAGAGGTGGAGGAGATGGGATGAGAAGGTGGAGAGGCCTGGTGAGGACCATTTGTAAGGGATGGAGAAGGTGCGGGGTGGTAGGAGTGCAGGGAGTAGGATGGGGCAGGGGCAGGGGTGAGGGTGGAGGTAAGGTAAAGGGGGAGGCGGTCAAACCAGTACTTGGAAATGAAGGTAAGGGAGTGGATGTGCCTTCTGTATGAGAGGGGGTGAAGGTTTAAGGAGGTGAGAAGACAGCAGTGGTGAGTCCAAAATGGGGAGTTGGTAGCGAAACGGCAGGAGTGAAGGAGGGTGTCTAGATAGGAGAGGGTGGTGGAGGGTGCCAAAGCATAGATAATATTACTGTAGTTGAACAAAGGGAAGATGGTCTTTGAGAGCAGGATGTAGCAGAGGTGAGGGGGGATGGAGTCTTTATTCTGATTGAGCATTCCGAATTTGGGGCAAAGCTTTGCACACATAAAGCTGATATGGATGGAGTAGTCAAGGTGCTGCTCAGGTCAAAAGCCCAGGTATTTATAGGAGGAGACAGAGTCAAGGGTGAAGCCATCCAAGGTGGAGAAGAAGGGCCGGGGGGTGAAGCTTAGCCAGCTTGTGGGGGGTCCCAAAACCATAGAGACAGTTTTCTTGGTCTTGACTTGTAGACTGTTGTCTTGGAACCAGCGGAGGACACGGTTAAAGTCAGATTGAAGGGTCAGGTAGACATAGTCGGGGGGGAGGACTGGACATGAAGAGGATGGTGTCATGTGCATAGAGGTGGATATTAGAGTGTTGTCAGACATTGGGAATGTCATTAATAAATAGCAAAAAAACAACTGAACCAAGGATAGATCCTTGGGGAGCTGCAGAGAGGATGGGAATGGGAGGCAAGACTGAATTGCCTATTAAGACTGACTGAGACCTTCCACAGAGGTAGGAGCTTAACCAGTTTACAATGAAGGAGGACAAGCCAGCTCTGTGGAGTTTTTGTAGGAGGAGTGGGTGGGAGATGGAATCGAATGCTTTTGCTAGGTCTATAAAAATTGCCACAGTGATCTCACTTGAATATTAGCAAAACAGTCCGTGAAAGCAGATAACTGTGCTATGTGTGCCTGATCAGAAAAAGATGAGAAGGAGTACCCAGCTAGGCCTTTCATTTATAAGTCTCCTAGTTCAAATCCAGGAGGAGGGAAGGTAATCTCAGACTAGAGCACCCTGCCCTTTATCCGATGGGAGCGATGTGCAGCAACAGGGTCTCACTATCCCTTCCCACCCTCCCAGGCCCATCTTGTTCCTAAAAGGTAAGCAAAACACTACTTATCTGATTATCTTATGGTTGAGGTATTTGGTATGGCCCTTTTCTGGCTTAACTGCCCCTGACCCTGTGCAGTCATCGCCAGTAGCTCATTGGATGCCTCAGGAGCTTCTCCGTGGGTCTGGCATTGCTCAGAGGTGGATGCAGCATCTTCTGCCACCCCTTCTGTGATCGAAGACTGCCCTGGACTGTGAGCTGGCTTCCCATACTCTGACCTTGGGGATTCATGTGGCCTGTCTGGTGATCCAGGGGAATGAGGTCAGAGCGCATCATCCCTTTTTTTCGTGGCATAATGTCCTAAGGATGCAGATTCAGCTCGTCGGTCGTGACTTCCACTATAGCTCTTTGATCTGAGTCTTATTTATGGATGGTCCCTCTTGTAGTGGAGCATTGGCATGGATCTCTTTCTATTTCGACTGGGAAGGGCCCATCACTCTTCCTATGGACCTCTGTCTCAAACCTCCATATCTTCTGATACTAGCCTTAGGTGGTGTCTCTCTCAAGCGGGGCTGAAAAAGGTGCCTGTCTGTCAGAAATATTCCTCCGGTTCCTCATTTTCCTGGGCCAGCATTTATTTAGAAAATCATCCAGGGCCTCTGCAGTTGTGACATAAAGTGGCACACCATTATGGATGACCTGCATCGTGGCTGAGTAGTGGAGTGAATATTGCAGGCCCAGATTGTGCATCAAATGTCTCGCTGTGGTATATTCTCTCCTTCTGGCAGATAATTCCTTAGAAAAATCCTGATATATTGAGATTGGGTGCCCTTGCCAGTCCAGATGGCCTGGTTTACAGGACCGTGTCAGCACAAATTGCCACATGTTGTAAGCGAGGAATTTAACCAAGATGGCCCTCGGCCTCTCTTCTTTCTTGGGTGCCAGAGCGAGCTTACGGTGAGCTCGTTCGGTATCAAAGTGGAACTCTTGTTTCAGGCCCAGCACCAGAGGAAGTACATGTTGAAGAAATGTTTCTGTGTCTTGCAGTTCTGCCCCCTCCGGGAATCCCAACAGATGGAGATTATTTCTCCAACTGTGATTTTCTAAATCGTCGACTTTTTGTAGCAGGGCTTGTATGGTGTGTACTGCTCTCTAGCCATATCTTGTATGTCCCAGATAGTTGCCTCATGGGCTGAGACCTGCCTTGCAGTTCTGAATATTCATCCCTCCAGATGCCGGATTGCCTGTGTAGTTTGGTGGGAGGTTGTCATTACTTTAGCCATTTGAGTCATACATCTTGCGAACATATTTTCTATGGCCCCTGGGTTTTGTTGTTTCTCTGGGGCCACAGCCATGCTCTCAAATGGTCATGAGTTGAAGCATCCATGAATTAATAGAAAATAGAGTCGGACCTTGCCAGGAGAGGTATTGTTCTAGAGCTCTGATCAAGCGCTGGTGCATGTTGCTGTTCAAAAGACAAGATTCCACCTTATTTTTCGGATGCTGACAGATTATTCCATACGAGGATCTGCAGACACCAAATTAGGCAGCCATCATGTCTACGGTGAAGCCACGCCCCCAAGATAGTCATGTTATGACTCCACCTTATAAACATGACATGTGGCATTTACAGAATACTGGCCGAAATGTAATTTTGCTCCACAAGTGCAAAAACATGTCTTGTCCAGGATTTAAAAAATGACACCTGTCACGTTTACGAGGTGGTGTGAAAAAAATAGCTATGTTGAAAGTTTGGAATCAAAATTCTAAAATTAGCAAAGTTATGAGTGAACATTGAAACAGTTTAACGTTCAGTCATAACTTGGTCATTTTATCATATTTTTACACCAAATTTTCAACATGGCCTTTTTGGGACCCCATCTCATGAACAAGGCAGCTAAAAATGATCAAATCCCACCTGAAATATGTTTTCGCACAGTGACGGAGAAATCTCCTTTTGGCCTGAATGTAAAACATTCAGTAACCTTGTTCGTGGGGTGGGGTCCCAAAAAGGAGAAATTCCTTCATACTTATGTAACACCCCCTTTAGCCCCCTCCAAATTTGTTTAGGGGTCCTGATGGTAACCAGGGCAGGGTACAAACTGAAAACCTTCCAGGGAGGGTAAGGCCAGCAGATCACAAGGAAAAACAAGGCCTTATCTTGACTGCAGCTCTAGCAGTGTAGTGCAGACTGGAAACACTGCCACTGGCTTCAGGTTACCATTTGCTACAGCTTCAGGCCGGTCCCAGGAGGACAATGCTGGAAATATGGCTTATTTAGAGGAAGGAATCAGTTAGACATTCAATAATTCCCAGAACACATGAAATAAGAAAACAAAGAAAGAAATTTAATTCTGCTTCTCATTTTAAAAATTAATAAATAAATAATAAATTGAGTGCACAGCTCCATGGAGCGAAGAGACAGAAACAGGCATAGGGCATGAGATAGGCGGTACCAGGATGATACAAATGCTTACAAAACAGGCCTAAAAGATTAGACCAGGCACAGACTCCATGCAGTTACCCAGAGCTGAAATAAAGCTCAGGACTTTAGAGGGTAAGAAAACCTGTCCAAAACCAATACCTGGGGAGTACCTTACTCCCCACCCCGAAGTAACTGATACCAGGGATGCATCCTTAAATCCATACTGTGGCTGCCCTGACAAACCTTGCCTAAAACCAAATGGGGCCAGCCTGGTGGCACAGACGGCTGAGGCACTGGTGCCTTACCTCGGCCTACGCCGGCGACCCGGGTTTGGGAATGGACTCAGGCGCTGTGGGCTGGCAGGGGGAAGGACAGGATTGAGCATCCGGAGGACTGCTCTCCTCTCTTGGGGAGGGGTGGGGGGATAGCTCCGCTCTGGTAGTGGCCCCCGGTGGAGACCGGGGGTAACACAAGTAGCGGAAGCAGGAGGGACTAAAAAGAGAAAGCCGGAAAAGTGGCTTCGGCGCCGCCGGATGACAGCCTCCGTTCTCCATGTTCCCTGGAGCCTCCGGGAGCATCCTCTGCCACAGCGGCATCCCAGACCGTAAGTTAAAAATAATGTGCTGGGGTTCCCTGCCACCCGATGCCTTCCCTCTCAGAGGAGGGGGACCCACCCGGTGATGGGATATGCCGGGACAACTTGGGATTGACTGCTATCTGTGGGGAGGTGCTCCAGAAGAGGACTGCCAGGGGGATGGAGCGCTAGGAGGCCCGAAGGAGTGGCGGGCGTCAGGGTGTAGGAGGAGATAAAAAGAATAAAAACAAACAAACAAAAAAAACAACTGGTTCGTAACACTCTTTCCCTTGAGACCAAGTGCCTGATTTAACACAGCATGGCGACACAGCTCCAATCCTTCTGTTACTGTCTCCCCTGCATTCCTTATGGATCTAACACGGGTCCTGCCCCAGACACGGGCATGGTAGGCCAGATAAAATGAATCCCAGATTGCACACACCTGACTTGCCTGTGAAAAGTGTGCCACAGAGGGAAACTGGCCTCCCAGAGCTGCCACCTCCAAGAGGCCTTGCCGTGGCCCTGCCACCACCATGACAGCCCCACTGCCATACCTTTTTTTTTTTTTTTTGAACACTAGGCCTCCCGAACCCAGCCATAAAGGGCTTACCTCCAGCTGTTGTACTTCCTGCTCCTGAGCTCCCAGGAACCCCAGTCCCCAATGGTTGCCATTCTCCTGACACCCTCCCCATCGGAAAACAAAAGGAAAACCCATGTAGCCATCGATGCATAGAACAGCCAGTACCTCGCAGGCTGGAGATTTGTGACCCCAGCCCGACCTGCCCTACATGCAGCCCACTGACCCCCCCCTCCTTGCAGGGAACCCTCCCCCTTTTAAATCCAGACATGTGGCAATGCTCCTCTGGGGGCGGAACATAGGATGCCCAAAACAGGGACCTAGCCAACAAGTGAGAACTCAGCATAGTGAGCCAGCTCCAAGAGGGGTGGCTTACACTCCCCACCTTAAAATCCATTTCCTCCTGGAAATGGGGCAACTAGCCAGCAGATGAAGGTGCCCACTGAGTGAGTATGCGCACTCCCTGCCCGGAGGCCCCTCCCTAGGGTACACCAGCAAATCCATTGCCCCCCCCCGGCCTACCTCCTCAAATCACTTCGTGGAGCTGCTCCTGCCCAGAACGAGGATAACCATAGAATCATAGAATCACAGAACTTTGACGGCAGAAAAGGACCCCTCTGGACCATCCAGTCTGCCCAACCCTCCTCTTTCACATTCCCCCCTCACCACCTGCCCCTACCTTCCCCCAATACTCAGTCCCATATGCCTGTCCCATGCTCTCTTAAATTCCTCCACCATCTCAGCCCCTGCTACTCTGTTCGGCAGTCTGTTCCAGGGCCCCACCACCCTCTCTGTGAAGAAGCGCCCCCTCACATTGCCCTTGAACCTATTTGCTTACAATCTGAAGCTGTGCCCTCTAGTTCTGACTCCCTCCTTCTTCCTCAGCTGACCCCTTTCACCTACTTTATTGAGCTCCTTTACATATTTAAAGGTTTCAATCATGTCCCCTGTTTCCCTCCTTGTTTCCAGCGTGTACAGATTCAGCCCCTTACACCTCTGCTTGTATGTCTTCCCCTGCAAACTCTGCACCATCTTTGTTGCCCTACTCTGAACCCTCTCCAATGCATCTATATCCTTGTAGAGGTGTGGTCTCCAGAACTGAACCCCGTACTCTAACTGCGGCCGCACCATGGCTTTGTAGAGGGGCATTATAACCGCTCTCTGTCTGCTAGTAATGCCCTGCCTATGCATGCCAGCATTCCATTGGCCCTTCCCACCGCCCTATTACATTGGAAACCTACCGTAAGGTTTGAGGAGACTATGATCTCCAGATCCCTTTCCTGTTCTGATTCTTTGGTCCCCCCCAGCGTGTACCCCACTTTCGTATTTTTCCTCCCTAGGTGCATCACAGCGCACTTCTTGGCATTAAACCTCAGCTGTCATTTCCTGGCCTACTCCTTGAGTGTCTTAAGGTCCCTTCTCATGCCTTCCACTCTCTCTGGGGTGTTCCACCCTATTGCAGATTTTTGTATCATCGCAAATAGGCACACCCTCCCTCTCAAACCCTCTACAATATCACTGACGTACATGTTGAATAGGAGCGGACCCAAAACTGAACCCTGTGGCACTCCACCCCTCACACTTGCCATCTTGGAGTGCACCCTGTTAAGCACTGCCCTTTGAGTTTTCCCTACTAGCCAGACCTCCACCCAGCCTGCTATTTTCCATCCCAACCCCATGCTTTCCATCTTGCTCACCAACCTCCTATGAGGGATGGTGTCGAAGGCTAGCTGAAGTCCAGATATAACTGAGGTTTAAAATTGTAAAACAATACTGCTTGGCTGTCCTTAAATGAAGATATCTAAACATGATATCTGACGGAATAAAACAGTTTAAGCAGGTTACTCTTTCTTTGGGAAAGAAAACCCAATCACTCACACTCACATTCACCACAATCTCTCAAGCCCCATACACACTCTCACTCAGTCTTTTTACAGCATGAGGTAGACACTTGTTCAGTCACTCCTGTCCTGCGCTCTCTGCACTGGCTGCCTGTGAGTGTGCATATCATCTTCAAGATAGGTTTGTCAACATACAAGGCCCTATGCGGTCTGGGACCTGACTACCTAAAAGAGCTCCTGATTCCGTACTCTCCTATCCACCCCTATGCTCCACTGAAGCTGACTTACTAGTTGTACCACCCTCCCATTTAAAAAGATATGGAGATAGGGCCTTTAGGGTGACTGCACTGCTCTTGTGGAATTCTCTTTCACCACATATTAAGGTTGCCAGCTTGGTGAAGGTCTTTAAAACCTCTCTTAAACCTTATTTATTTGATAAAGCTTTTAGTCTGATCTGAACTAATTTATTCTGGGGTTGTTTCTTTGCATTTTATTGTTACTTTGTTAAGTGCTCTGAGCCCTTGGATAGGGTGCTATATAAATAACATTTGCCTTGCCTTGCCTTTAATTTTTATCTTTTCTGGTTCCAACAGGGAAAAAAAGAATATTATTTTTTTTCTTTCAATTACAAGAACAAACAGTCAAGCAGTAGGGTAGTTCAAGCAGTCTCAATCCTGAAATTTTTTTTCTTCTAGGAAACAGTTCTCCAGCACCATCCACTGGGCACAGTCTCTTTTTAAAGAGTTCTTCTTTGCTTTTAACAAGGAACAGCCAAACAAACTTGCGGAACAGTCCTGGTATATCACAGGAGCTGGGTGTCTTCCTCTAAATGGCGGGCCCTCCGTTACGGGGAAAATAGAAGGAAGGGTCTGACTTGGTAGTCCCGCCTGCAAACAAGTCCATAGATATTATATAGTGCTTCATGTGACAACCAGCAGCCACATCCTGGACAAGAGCATAATGCTTGAATAACGTTAAACCTGTCCAGGGAGATGAATGGCACAAAATCCTGGCTTTCTGAATGACCTCCTGAGTCAGTGGGCTGGACGACTCATACCCTGTTGGAGCTTTTGGACCATTCCCCAAAACACCCAGTCAGGTCGCCCCTCCTCTATGATGTCCCATAGCCTCTCCGGGATATAAGGGCATTCAACAGTTGGTTACTTAACATGTATTCTACGCCTCACTTACCTCTCTGCCTGTGACCGAGGCAGATCTCGAATGCTGATCTACCAGGCGGTACCTGGGTCCAGCCACATCTGAGTCCTGTAGGTCACATTTACTGGGTCACCACTCAAAAGCCCATCCATCCTGACAGGAGTGGCCCCACACAGCGCCAGAAAGCACAGAGTGCCATCTGGCAGCTTTAACATAGGGCGCTCATAAGGGCAAGGAATGGCTCAATACACATCCTGGTCAGCAAATTGATAGGCCTTCGGAGCTTTCCAGGGGGCAGTGCAGCTGGCAACTCCAACACAGCTTCACTCTCCTATTCTTTGACTTTCACTTTAATTGGAGTACTCAAATAAGGAATCCCTCTTCCTGGAGCATCAGAAGAGCAACCGTCACCAGGTAGAGGACTTGCGGCCTACCCCCTGGACCCTGGGGGGTCACCAATCTTAAGTGCCCATCCCCATCTCTCCCTCTGCCAACAGGATAGCTGACAGTGGTGGGTACTGTGGGGCTGGGCAGCCAACTGTACCCCACAGTGCCCTCACAAGTGTCCTACTCCATGGCCTCCATGACTGTATCAGGCGCTTCCTTACTTGCTTTCAATGGAGGGACAGGCGGCTTTACATCCACAGGAGATTCAAATGGCTTGGTCTTCTCAAAGATGTCCAGGCTCACCTGGGATATCAGTGATGCAGCACCCGCTGATGCCAGAGCAGGGTAGGGCCAGGCATAGCTGAAAGGGGTGCCCTCGAATACTCCGAACGAAGACCCCTTGGAGCAATCAGAGCACAAAGGCAACTGAACCATTCCTCTCCTCGGGCTCCACAATGCACACACTTCTCCTCCACAACTCCTCCTCCTGCTGACCTCCACAGCCAGGACAATAGGGAGGCTGGGACAATGGTCTGGGGCTCATCAGAAGGGACCCTTTCAGCCATAACTGTTTTGCTGCCTCTGCCACAAGTTGCTTCTTGCTACCACAAGCTCGGGGAGAAAATGGCATCTTCTTTGCACATTCCTCACATGGGCGACACCTGAACCAATCAGTGGTGTCACTTCAGCCCAGCTGACCTCGACCTCTTACTTCCAGGTGCCTTCCCTTGCTAGAAGACAGAAAAGAGCACCAAAACACCCCACAGTGGTGGTCCCTAGTGATGCATTACTAAATATTTAGGCCCACCAGCAGTGGGGGAACCCAGCCTTATTTTGTCCGACCCCAAGCACTCGGCCCTGATTTTAAACAAATCTCAGACAAGCCCCCACATTTGTAACATCTCCTTTAGTCTCTCAAATTTATCTAGGGGTCCTGTTGGTAACCTTATGGGGGGGGGGTACAAACTGAAAACCTTCCAAGGAGGGTAAGGCCAGCAGATTGCAAGGAAAAACAAGGCTTTACCTTGACTGCGGCTCTAGCAATGTAGTGCAGACTGGAAACATTTTCACTGGCTTCAGTTTACTATTTGCTGCAACTTCAGGCTGGTCCCAGGAGGACAAAACTGGGACTACAGCTTCTTTAGAAGAAGGAATCTATTGGTTCATTCAATAATCCCCAGAACACACGAAATGAGAAAACAAAGAAAGAAATGTAATTCTGTTTCTCATTTTAAAAATTAATAAATAAATAAATTGAGAGCACAGCTCAATGGAGCCAGGAGACAAAAACAGGCATAGGGCATGAGATAGGAGGTACTAAACAGTACCAGGCTGATACAAATGCTTACAAAGCAGACCTAAAACATTAGACCAGGTGCAGACTTCATGTAGTTACCCAGAGCTGAAATGAAGCTCAGGATCTTAGAGAGTACAAAAACTTGTTTGAAACCAGTACCTGGGGAGTGCCTTACTCCCCACTGACAAACCTTGACCTAACACCAACCGGTAAACAGCTTGGAAGCCCCATTTAGCCTTTATAAGGGAAAAGGTGGGGGGAGGGGAAATTGTTTAATCAGGAGAGGCACACTAAGCCAAAGCTTGTTTACAGGTGTGACCTGGGAGCACAAAGAAGTTAGGTGAATTGCTCAGAGTCACACAGTATGCAAGCTGGGGTTGTATAAATTACACAAGTTCTCTAAATATACACTGCGCTTGTCAGTGTGAAAACATAAAGCCAGTGCAATCCGTATGATGGACTGCCACTGGTTATAATTACTCACAGAGTTATGATCACGCAGGTGTATGCAAAGCTCTGAGTATCGGTGTCACAAACCTCCTCCACAGGCAAATGGTTAGTGCTGGACCGGAGAACAGAAAATGAGTGTAGGGAGTGCCACAATACTTTTATGTGTTGTCTATTTAGTTATTTACACATAAAGGGCATATTTGTGTTTTTTTTTATTTAAACTGTGGTACTTTCTTCTAAGTCTGATGGCTTATCCTGTTGCTTGACAAAGATGTTAATGCACCATTACCCCACCTCCTCCTAATAGGCAACATGTCCACAACAAACACTGGCATGTGAAATTAGTGCTGTGATTAATGAGTGTGTTTTGCTACTGCTGATAAAATAAATATTTATTTAATCTTGATATGTGTCTTTTCACAGGACAAAAAGAAAACATTACCCGCTTCTCATGTAGGTAACATACTGCTTTACAGGTATTCATGGGGGAACTGTTGCTGAAAAATGGGGGGGGGGGGAGGAGTGTTACAAAGATTAGTGGTTGCAGAGCTGCTATTATTGCTCATTTCTTATCAATGTCTTAATCATGACTGAGCTGCATTTATGAACAAAAAAAGGTGCAAATGTAGAATAAAAATAAAATGCTGTCAAAGCCTGACTCTGTGCTATGCTACATATACATATGTTGTATATAAGAGTTCTTCACTTGTAACACTGACTTTCATTAACTCCTGTGGGGAAAAAAGACGTTGAAACTTAGAAACATAGACTTTGATAGCAGATAAGGACTGCTTGGCCCACCGAATCTGCCCATTTCCCTACCTATTGGATAAGCTGCAGATCCTAGTTAACCAACAGCCTACTTCTTCCTATCCCCCCACTAGAATTGCTTTATGTCTGTCCCATGCATTTTTGAATTCCACCACTGTTTTTGACCCCACTACCATCTCTGGAAGGCTGTTCCATGCATCCACCACCCTCTCTGTGAAAAAATACTTCCTCACGTTGTTCCTGAGCCATCCCTCCTCAATCTTCAAATTGTGTCCCCTTGTTCTTGTACATCTCTTTTTCTAAAAGATGCTGTCCTCTTGGACTTTGTTGATTCCCTTGAAGAACTTGCATGTTTCTATCATGCCCCCCCCCTTTCCTCTAGGATATACATATTAAGCTCCTTTAGTCTGTCTTCATATACCTTCTGGTGCAGACCCTGCACCATTGTAGTTGCCCTCCTCTGGACAGCCTCCATCCTTTCTATGTCCTTGTGGAGATGGGATCTCCTGAACTGTACACAGCACTCCAGATGGGGTCTCACTAAAACTGTCTGTATAGAGGGATAACAACTTCCTGTTTTCTACTGGTGATGTCTCTCCCTATTCATCCCAATATCCCCCCATCCCTCCTTACTGCCTTCTCACACTGCTTGCCTACCTTTAAGTCATCTGATATGACTACCCCCATTCCATTTTTTTTGTTGTTAGTACCCCCTCATTGTGTACTCTTCCCCTGGGTTTTTGTTTCCAAGGTGCATTACTTTGCACTACTTTGCATTGAATATAAGCTGACATACATTTGACCATTCCTCCAACCTTGCCAAGTCCCTTCTCATCCTTTCCACCCCCCCTTGTGTATCAACCCTGTTGCAGATCTTTGTGTCATCTGCAAAGAGGCATACTTTTCCTTCCAGACCCTCCGCAATGTCACCTATAAAGACATTAAAGAGGACTGGTCCCAGTACTGAACCATGCGGTACCCCGTTAGTAACCCCCTTTCCTTGGAGCAGACTCTGTTTACTATTACCCTCTGTGTCCTGTTGTCTAGTCAATTTTTCACCCAGGTTACCACCCTGGGACCTACTCCCAGGCTGGCTAATTTGTTTACTAATCTTTTGTGTGGGGCTGTGTAAAATGCCCCTGTAATCGGTGAATATAAATGCACAAATGTTACATGGTGTTGCTTTCAGCATTTCTTCTGTCATTCCTAATGTCAACACTGCTTTAACACCTTTGAGCTCCAGAATGTGTCCCCCTGATCTGCTGGAGCACATTAGATCACACCTATCCTGCTATCCTTCCTTTTATGTTTACTTGTACCTGCCTCCTACTCCTGGTGATCCCATATACCACCACCAGCTCCCCTGTCCTCCAGTTGAAATCCCCACAACTGCACTGTTTATTCTAGCCACTACCCCTACTCCCTCCCGGCAGTGGTGCAGCCAGTTCTGGTCATAGAGGCTTTCCATGCCACAGTGAGCCCTCCAGTTGACCAGAAAAACAAAACCTTTCCTCTTGCACCAGACCCTTAACCAAGAGCGAGCCTGACTCATGGCTCGTTGCCACTTTTACTGTCACCCAGGGCTTGGAGGATCAAGGAAAAGATCCCCTCCAATACCTTTTCCTTCAGGAACATGTAGAAAAGTATCTCAGGGAGACACACTTTTGCTCTGTGGAGATAAAGAAATGTGGAGCAGGAGCAGGTTCTCAAACAGCTGTCAGATCCATATTAAGTAAAGTACAACCAAATCACTCACTACACATCTGTTCAAATTGCATTATTTTATGAACTGGGCCACATCATGGATAATGTTGCTAACTGATATTTGCTGGCCTAAAGAGTTATTCACAATTGAAACTCAATATTAACAAACCACTACTAATCATTTAGTCACAGGTGTCTTATTCAGTGCAGCTGTGCCCATAGGATATTCATTGGTGTGATACATATTTACTTTTTTATGTTATATGCATCAATATTATTGTAAATCTGTAGATGAGGGTATTGTACCAGCTGACTGGAAAGAGGCCAACGTGATCCAAATCCACAAAAATGGATCAAAGTTGATTACAGCTAACTGCAGACCAATAAGTCTTAATTTGGTTTTAGGTAAAATACTGAACTCTATAAATAAAGCAGTGGAATAAATACATGGTGCAGATGATCAACAGCATGTTTTTTGTTAAGCCACATCATGCTTAACCAACTTTGTTGGATTTTATGAAAAAGGTTAACCGTGAGCATAATGGTAATACACCAGTGGATGTTTTTTATTTGGCGTTCCAGAAGGCCTTTGGTTTAGTCCCTTACTGGGCTATACTGGAAAAACTTTATAAATCTGGTCTAAATTGCACATTTGTCGGATGGTTTGCAGCCTGGCTCAAAAACAGGTCACAGCAGGTGTTAATAAATGGGTACACATCATCCAATAGTAGGGTGACTAGTGGGTCTCCTCAATGGTCTGTTTTGGGTCCAGCATTGTTTGCCATTTTCCTCTCTGATCTACATAAGAAAATTACTAACTGGTGTCAAAAGCACGACAGTGATACTAAATTGGGAGGAGTGTGTAGGACTGAGGAACAAAGAGCATCAATCTAGTTGGACCTGAACAAAATTAATAGTGGGCAAATTTATGGGGCATGGCCTTTAACAAAGACAAATGTGTTGTAATTCATTTTGGCAAAAACAATCTAAAACATAAATATATTTATGGGTTCAGTACTCCAGGAGACCGAAATAGAAAAGGATCTTTGTATACTTATTGATCACAAACTTCATTTTGACAATCAATATAATAATGTTATCGCAAAGGTGAATAAATGCTGGTGGAATATCAGGAGATGTATTGATGTGATCATGCACCTGTATAAAACTTAAGTGCACCCAAATCTGGACTACAGATCCCAAATCTGGGCACCTTATAAAAGATAACATATAAATAATATCAAACATGTACAGAGGCATGTTACAAAATCTATCAAGGCGATGAGTAACATGGATTATGAAAGTCACTTACAAAAAACTAAATTAGTAATGTTGGAATCACAAAGAATTAGAGGGAATTTATTATTCATGTACAATATTATGAATGATATGGAACTAATGGCTGCTTTGGATATGGATTTCAAACAGGATTACAAAGAATAGAGAGGATACCCACTGCATCTGCAAGGGAATAGAGTTAGGACTGAGAAAAGGAAATATTTTTTCACACAGAGGGTCATAGAGGTGTGGAATTGCCTGCCACTGGAAGTTGTGGCTAGCAAGAATAAAAAATGAGTTTAAAAAAAAGGTTAGATGCCTATATGACTTCAAAAGCAAGTGCTAAATACTGCCACTGACGTGTGGGGGCAGTTTATATGGGGTTCGTCGCCTTTATCTGTTCCTTAAACTCTAGCATAAAGTCTAGTATAAACTCTAGTAATATTATAGATTTTAAGAGATCTGCAATAAACATATACTTCACTCATCTACTTTAAATACAGTATTTTGTTTCCTTTTGCTCTTCATATTTTTTATATTCACCTTATTAAATTTCAAATTGTCTGGCTTCTTATATTATATCAATACCTCACTGTAAAAAACAATGTATCTTAGTCCCTGTACCTGAGGTGTTTTCAGTTCAAGTTTCCTGGTGGCCAATATTTCTGAATGCTCATACTATAAAACATTTTCTTTTTTCTTTTTTTTTTTTGGCAAAAAAGTTCATTGAATTTCATTTTTGTATACAAACTCACAAGACATCCACAGTCTTAACAGAACAACAAGAAATCAGTTTCTTAAAACATAACAAAAAACAGAGCTGCCTATGAGTGTGACCATATTGATTTTATTTTGATTTTATTTATTGCTCTATACAATTACAGTCACTTCAGTGAGAAAAAATAGTTCGTTACACTCTAAGTAAGTGTAACCCCCCACCGGTCACTTATTTAATGAGATGGCACACCTCACACAGTCTAGGGGAACAGAGAGGGGGTGAGGGTACAAAGCACCACTTAATGTTTATATGCAGATGTAGAAGACATTAATGGAAGAAAACCCAAGTGTGGCTACTAGGCACACACATGGTGGACCAAACCATGGCCAAAATCCAGGTCCTGGGGAGAAAACATTTGCTCAGGGCTATGCTTGGTTTGCACTTCTGGACAGGGGTACCCAATTAACTCCACTCAAAAACAATAACATAAATGTCCATACCAAGTTGGGATTCTAGAGTGTGGCTTTATTCGGTAACAAAGTAGGAACACAAAAAGCAAAGATGGATCCCCAAGGGTTTACACATACAGTAAATGCAGAACATCTGAGGTACAGAACTCCAAACTTCCAAAATAGCATAGGATAACTACAGAAAATGTGTTACTAGCCACCGGTAAAACACACAAGCAATTTCCCTCAACTAGGCACACACGGCCAGTACTTGGAAGTCCCATATGGCATAGGATAACTGAAGAAAATGTCGACTAGCCACAGGTGAACAGACATGTTCCTCTGGAAATGGCACACATAGCCAGTACTTGGTCACTTCCTATATAACATAGGATAATTTGTGGCACGCAGACTATGACAGAGCACTAAAAGCTCAACTTGGAGAAAAAAGCCCACTCACTGGAGTAAAAGTTCCTTCAGGCATTGGCCCCATGCACTGGCAGAAAACTCAGGTGCCCTTCAGAACCCAGAGTGCTAAACTGGTCACTCCAGATGGTGGGGTCTCCCACCTTTTGCTTCCAAGTTCATACTCAGCCATCCCTCCAGCAAAACACCTCACTTTAAACCAAACGTTACTGTAGATGATTTCTTGAAATGTATTTCACATTTAACATCCTCACAGAACACCACAGGGGTGTCAAGAACAAAAGTCCCGCTCACATGGTAGTCACAAACTAGACTCCACTGTGGACAGTCAACTTTTAAATGTCTTAGGTGACAGGGTCCCTTTGTCAGAGAAATTCGCCTTAAATGCAGGTACTCCTGGGCAAAATCAGAAAAACAAAAGTACTCACAAGAAGTTGACACACAAGGCAGCTTTACAATGTCCTGGTAGGACCAGGGGATTGCCCCTGACATCCTGGCAGCCTGCTCTATTGCACCTGGCATGAAGAACAGGGAAACCCTGGAGATGGTTTCCACCACTTCACTAAAGCTGGAAAATGCTGTACTCCACTAGGGTGAGAAAAACTGGTACACACACACTGCCACTCACTCTCTGAGCTGCTGCTGCTGGAACTCCCTCCAGCTTGAACTGAACTGAGAATTCTAAGGCTCCCCACTCACAGCAACTGCTGTGTGGCTTATGCTGCTGCGAGAGTTCTAAGGTGACATCACCTCTCCAGCTCCCAGATGAGACCAGCAGCAGAGAGGGACACAGTGAAATCCATTTACTGGCAGATCACTAGCTGCCTTCCTTGCCTACCACTGATTCTAAATGGGATTCTTGTAACCCCTGGGAACAAAGGGGTTACATAAGCAAAACATACATCAGATGTATACAATATGAAAATAATTACAAAATGTCTAAGCTAATCCATAAACATTTAAAAGCCTACCTACTAACAAGATTTTACAAGACACAGTGCCTGTAAACACACATTAGTGCATACAAAGTAAAACACATATAACGTAGCATAAACTTGGAAAAACAATTTGTTTATACTGTTTCTAACCATATATTGCAAAAGGACCATTTTATTTTTATTTAGTAACATGCAGTCATCAGTCTAGTACATGACTATATCCTGCTGTTGGTGGGAACATGGGAAGTTAGGTTCATTTTATAACCCAAGGGTTTCAGCAGACGAAAACAAGAGAGGAAAAAAATGAACAGGAAACCTTTGCTATCACTAGCTCATATCCCTCAATAGACCACTCATCAAGAAAGATTTATTTTATGTCTCAGTTCTAGCCCTTGCAATTTGCCACTTCCATGTATTCTCATCCAATACCCAACATTCTCATTGGTGGTAATAGGGAAAAAAGTTTATGGTTGGAATTACAAATTTCTTGAAACTGCTTTATCTCTATTCTCTCTCTATGGTTAGACAATTTTTCAAGCTTTCAGATCCTTATAGCCTCCTCATAACCAATCTCACATCCCAAGATTGTTCTAACTGCTCTTTTCTGGATTCTTTCAATATCCATCATATCTCTTTTAGTTAGGCCCCCATTCCAAACTGGGCATCCATATTCTAAAACAGGTCTAATGACAGTACAGTAATAATTAGGGCTGTGCAAACCTCTAAAAGTTCTACCTTTCGAACTTTCTGAGTAGAACCCAGAAAAGTTCTACCTAGTTCTACCTGGTTCTACCAGGTAGAACCCAGTAGAATCAGGTTCTACCAGGTAGAACTGTGTTCTACCATTTATAATCAAGTTCTACCAAGTAAAACCAGGTTCTACCAAATAAAACTAGTTCTACTATGTAAAAAAACAAGTTCTACTAAGTAAAACCAGGTTCTACATGGTATGACAAAGTTCTATAATATATAGCGCAAAAAAAACTTAAGTTTACATGGTTCTACTTAATTAAGAAATCCACAGAAGTATTGTTTTTTGTTTGGGAAAGTACATGTAGTACTAAGAATGGTATAAATACTATTACGAATTGCAAAGCTTTGGTGCATAGGATTCTGTCTCGGTGCTCGAAAGCTTTGCAAATCTTACCATTCTTAAAGTTAGAATCTTAGTATTACATGTATATTCCCAAACATGTAAAATAAAATATGTGGATTTTTTTTTATAGTTAAGTAGAACCAGGTGGAATGGGCTTACTGCTTATATATTATAGAATCACCTGGTTACCCAGCAGAGACTTAAAAATACAAGTGTTGAAACAGATTTAACAAGCGTTAAAGGTCAGGGATGATATATGACTCATATATTATCCCTGACAACTTTAGCTTTTTAAATTTGGTTACAGACAGCCCAAAGAGTTAACCCCCTGAGCTACACCCTGTTACAATAATGCTAAATCTTCCCCCACTGTTAGACTCAGGTACTAATAGAGCCCAGTTCAAAATAACTGGCGCCCGTGGTACCTATAACTGCAGCTGCTTTAGTACCAAATAAGTACATGGACAGAAGTTTACAGTACAAATGATTTAATCCACACACAGAGAATGTTGATTGCCCCAGCGCTTGTACCTACCTTCCTCAGTGCCCCCCCGAGAAAGGCATGGTGCCGAAGCACTGGGGCAGTGTGGCATTTTGCTTTACCTCATTGTGTGAATTAAATTATGTTTGTACTTTAAATTTTGTCTGTGTAGTTATTAGTTTGGGGCTTTCTGTTATTCTGAGTAACTAGTGTTGATGTTAGTAATACATTACCCACCACACTCTCCTGCCCTGATCCCTATGCCTCCCATAGGTAACTATGTCAATACTGTATTACTTTATTTGTCCCACCCTCCCAAACATCTGCCCCTTCCACATCTTTACTCAGAATAATTAAAAAACCCATAACAGTATACCATCTGCAAATTGTGTTTATTTATGATGCCAGGTCACGTGCATGGTTTGGTGTCTAACAATGGAAGGTGAATAGTATTTGTAAGAGGGAGTGTCCAAGGGGGTTTGGAAGGCTTGGAGTTTCGGACGGGGGCTAGGGTAAGATCAGTGATTTTTTTTTATTATCATGATAGTCAGTTAGTGCAGTATGTGGGAACAGCATTTTGTAAAATCTATTTTTTTTATTTTCATTTTACAGATTATAATGAAAACAGTTTCTATCTGGTGAATGGTTCCTTCAGATCAAAACATTGGATGTCTTTGGGTGCAACATTGAAATTGGGAATGTATTGTAAAGTTGACATTTTACAGCAAAAAAAACAAACACTTTTTAAATTAAATTCCCATTTGGAATTGAACCAGAAGAACAGTTATTTATTATTTATTTATGTTATTAATGTTTTTGTTTGTTAACAGCCAGTAATAAGTATTCATTGGGTGTGTATTTTGTAATAAAAATCCAATAAAACAAATGGATGAAGACAGAGCTGTGTGACAATGTGTAGTCATTTCTGGTTATTTTAGTTGAACTGCCATATGCAGTGGTCCTTCAGTTTCTGGTGCTAGTCAGATTGGGCCTTAGTGGCTCATGAGAACCAGCAGTGGATGTTTGTTTCTGAAATTAATGGAACTCCAGGATGAGGAGGAGACAGGGGTACCCACCAGTGGAGGAAAGACAGCTGGAAATGCTAGTGGCTAGTAGTGACAACAGAATCCTTCACCATCATCGCATCATCAAAGCGCGGCATGATGCCATCTGTGTGCTGTCACCCTGCATAAATTTGGGACAGTATATGTTTTTGAACTGAGGCAGGTTCATTTTTAAAAAAGTGAGCCTCTCTACATTCTTCGTGGAAAGACATGTTCTTTTGTCATTCACTATTGCCCCAGCAGCACTAAAAATTATCTCTGAATATGTGCTGGCAGGTGGGCAACTGAGGTATTCAATTGCGATCTCAGTTAAAGAAGGCCAGATCAATTTTTTCTGTTGCCAATAAAGCAATGGTTCGTCACCTGCAGTGAGATGTACAGTCTCCTCCATATAATCCTTAACCATTTTTGCAGCAGGGACTTCTGGTACCACTATCGCCACCTGAGCCTTCCCAGTTGTCTTTATTAGCCCAAAGTCTGACAGCATGTCCCACAGTGGTTTGTCCTCTTGTGGTGTAGCAGCAGTTCTGGCTTGTGTTTGTTGAGCCAAAACATCAGTAGTGGTGGCAGCAGCAGCAGCACCAACAGCAGATTGTGCTCCCTTCCTTTCCTCCCTCTCCACCAGATTTTGGTCAGAATTTGAATGTTGCCAAAAGGGCACTGATGATGTACTACTTTTCTGAACTCTGTGTGCTGACACTTTCTCAATTAACAGTTCACGATTGTGTTCCAGGTCTTTAAAGTCATGGTTTGAAGAATGTCTCAATTGTATCCTTAATCTGAGGGTCCAGAAGTGTGGCCAAAATGTAGTGTTCTGCTTTGCACATATTTACAATGCGCTCATCAGCCAGGAAGGTTTGTATCATTTTTCCAACAAGTGATGCAGCATTGATGTCATCATTGTCAAAGAACTGTGACTCGAGATGCTGCAGTCTCATCCTGATGAGTGAAATTAAGGGTAGGATCTGACTTAGTCCGCACCATCAGAGCTCACCACTGGTAGCCTCTCAAAGGGTTTAAGGATACAACAAAGATTCTCCATCAGACGCCACTGATTGGGGCTGATATTCACATCTCCTTTCCCAATGCCATTTTGGACTGCATATTGATGGATGGCTTTCTGTTGTTCAAGCATTCTCTGCATCATATAGTAAGTGGAATTCCACTGGGTTGGAACTTTCTGTATCATCTGGTGGAGAGGGAGGCTGTTTTCAATCTGAATCTGCCGCAACAACTTTCGGGCTTTCACAGAATGGCTAAAGTGAGTGCACACAGTGCGGGTAGCTGCAATCAAGTTCTGCACATTTCGGTCCTCACTGATGAAGTCTTTTACCACCAAGTTAATAGTGTGTGCAAAGCATGGTACATGTGTAAACTTACCAAGTCTTACTGCTTTCACAATATTTGAGGCATTGTCAGACACTATAAACCCTGGTTGCAAAGACTTTGGAGTTAGCCACTCAGCAAACTTTTCTTCGAGGCCCTCCAGAAGATGTTCTGCTTTGTGATCTTTTTCAAAACCATAAATGCATAAAGCTGCCTGCCTTTGAACTGTGAGTCCCTTGCTTCTTGCTGCTGATGCTGTCACCAGTGCCACCACATGATGATGATGATGAGGAGGAGGCGGAGGAAGGAAAGTTTACCCAGTGGCCAGTCACAGCCATATAGTCAGTCGTCTGACCACTGGTCCACATATCTGTCGTGACATGAACGTTTTTGCCCACTGAACCTTTCAGAGCATCAGACACGCTTTTCCGAACAGCGTCATACAAATCTGGAATGGCAACACTGGAGAAATAGGTCCAGCTGGGGACCTGATACTTTGGCACAGCGATTTCCATGAGTGCTTTAAAACCTGGGTTAGCCACAAATGAGAATGGGAGCAAGTCAGCGGCTATCATCTCCCCAATTGCCTTTGTCAATCGCCTTGCCTCAGGCCTGTTGGGCTTATATTTCTGTGACCGCTCAAAGCAGTCTTTCAAAGAAATTTGATGCCCGCTATGCTTGCTGCTATCACCTGATTTTCTGCGCTGCTTCCCTTGATCTTTACCACCATGAGGGATGGATGTTGTGGCCATGGAGGGTATATGACTCCGGTTGGGCTGTGGTGGTGGACTCAGAGGGGTAAAGAAATGAGAAATAGAGGATGCTGTGCTTTGACTGGAAGGAAGACTTTCATCATCCTCCACCTCCGCATCAGTTACTTCACCGCCTTGGTAAACATCCATTACCTCATCCTCCTCAGCTGAGTACAGAAGTGCAACAACGTTTGTGTCCTCCTTTTGTGCTTTTTGATACTGGTAAATGTGAGACTTGTTCATATGTCTTATCATTGTTGATGTTCCCAGTCGAGTACCCACTTTACCATGACTTAATTTTGTTTTGCATAATTTACAAACCACATGGCTGCCAGATGATTTATCTTGTGTGAGAAAATCCCACACAATGGATTTCACAGATTTTGTTGCACTGCTGCTTATAGGGAGGATAGGTTCATTACTACCACCGCCGCCACCACCACAGCCACTATTTCCACTACCTCTTTGAGGTCTTTCCATGCCCATCTGCACATAATTTTGAAGATGCACAACCTCTCTGACTGGTTGAACTGCATCTCTTTTTTCCCCTCGTGAAGCCTGTCCATCTTCTGTCCTCTGTTGTTCCTCTGCATGTGTGGGTGTCTGACTCTCCAAGTTATGCTCCACTATCATTAATGTTTTTTTAGCACCACAGCCATCCTTCTGAGAACTTGTTTTGTTCTTTTTCTGCCCTGTATTCCTCCTCTTCATCCCACTCCCAGAGCTACTACTACTTGACATACTGACTGCTGCCTTATCTACTACAAACTCAGGATCTGTTCCACTGATTTCCCTCACCTCATCAGTCTTCTCCTCCTCCTCATCATCATCCATCACTCTGCTTACTAAAACTGGCTGCCATGACTATTATGGCCCTTTGTGCTCATCCTCTGAGTACCATGACGGTTACTCCTGCAAAGTCCTGAATTTTCTGTACTGTTGTTACTGTTGCCTGGATTGTCTGAGAAGTGCTGCTATTTTTTTTACCACTCATGGCTGCGTCGAGTCAAGTACTTTTAGTAAGACACAGGGAAATTTACTCCCAAACAGGTAAATACAACACTGCTGGCTGTGTCGAGTCAAGTACTTTAAGTGGTAAGACACAGGGATATTTTCTCCCTAACTGGTAGATAACAGCACTGCTTGCTGCTTCGAGTCAAGTACTCTAAGTAGTAAGGCACAGGGATATTTTCTCCCTAACAGGTAAATACAGCACTGCTTGCTGCGTCGAGTCAAGTACTTTAAGTGGTAAGACACAGGGATATTTTTATTTTCTCCCTAACCAGTAAATACAGCACTGCTAATTGCTGCGTTGAGTCAAGTACTTTAAGTAGTAAGGCACAGGGATATTTTCTCCCTAACAGGTAAATAACAGCACTGCTTGCTGCATCGAGTCAAGTACTTTAAGTGGTAAGACACAGGGATATTTTTATTTTCTCTATAACCAGAAAATACAGCACTGCTTGCTGCGTCAAGTCAAGTACTTTAAGTGATAAGACACAGGGATATTTTCTCCCTAACAGATAAATACAGCACTGCTTGCTGCATCGAGTCAAGTACTTTAAGTGATAAGACACAGGGATATTTTCTCCCTAACAGATAACTACAGCACTGCTTGCTGCATCGAGTCAAGTACTTTAAATAGTAAGACACAGGGATATTTTCTCCCTAACAGGTAAATACACTACTGCTTGCTGCGTCGAGTCAAGTACTTTAAGTAGTAAGGCACAGGGATATTTTCTCCCTAACAGGTAAATACAGCACTGCTTGCTGCATCGAGTCAAGTACTTTAAGTAGTAAGGCACAGGGACATTTTCTCCCTAGCAGGTAAATAACAGCACTGCTTGCTGCATTGAATCAAGTACTTTAAGTGGTAAGACACAGGGATATTTTTATTTTCTCCCTAACCAGTAAATACAGCACTGCTTGCTGCGTCGAGTCAAGTACTTTAAGTAGTAAGGCACAGGGATATTTTCTCCCTAACAGGTAACTACAGCACTGCTTGCTGCGTCGAGTCAAGTACTTTAAATAGTAAGGCACAGGGGTATTTTTATTTTCACCCTAACAGGTAAATACAGCACTACTGGCTACATCAAGTCAGGTACTTTAAGTAGTAAAACACAGGGAGATTATTTCCCAGACAGGTAAATACAGCACTACTGGCTGCGTCAAGCAGGTACTTTAAGTAGTAAAACACAGGGAGATTATTTCCCAGACTGGTAATAATAAGTTGTTAAAATGAAAATCGGATACAAGGCCAGGCCACACAAAAAAAAAAAAAAAACCTTGACTCTGCCAAGGTTGGTTCAGTTGAACATTTTGCCTTGAGTGCTCATTCCCAGAAAGAAAGCACTAAAATCTGTTTATCTGCTCCAATGCAAAAAAAAAAAAATTTTAAATCTGTGCTGCAAGTTGGCAACAATGAGTCTGTCTGTCTCAGTGTCTGGAGTGAACTCTGTTACCCCTCCCCCACAACACAAACTGCTGTCTGCTCTGCTACTGCTAGAGCCTGTGTTAACTTATTTAGTTATGCTGTGGTTTTATCTCTCTCTTCAAAAATCAATATTTCTTTATTTTTTTCAGTTCAGTTCTTGAATCTTCACACACGCAACCAACACGGATGATCTGAGTGACTACAGTGTGACTGAACGGGCACTGCCACCCATCATGCGCTCCTGCTGGCATTTTCCTTTCCCCCTACTACCCCCAGTCCAATGTTCCCGCTCCTTGTCTTGTCCAGTACAGAAAAAAATTTAGTTACATCAACACGTCCACTACTGCATTGCACTGTAGAGCCAGCAATGTATATTTTTTTAAAGCAAGGTTTTCCAGGCTCTCATGTGACAAGGATGGAGAGATTGGAGAGAGAGTAGTTCACTCTCGTCTCTTTCTGTTGCTCGTTGTCGTCTGCCAGAAAAGAAAACTGGTGCTGCGAGTTAACTTGAGTCGACTCAGTCTGTAGCCAGCAGCCACCCAAATGACACTGTCTATTCGGTGGCCAGGAGTTGTCACTCTTGCCAGACACAGCCTTGCAGCCAATTACCCACACGCTTACATGGTCCAGGCGGGAATAAGGCTGACATGTGGGGTTGATTGACTGCTGCTGACTGGGCTGTTGGTGTCATCAGGTGATCTGATTAGGGATCTAGACTCTGCACCACCTGACCAGGCACTGCAATACATAAATGAAGTATTGCAGGGGGGTGAACCAAGTTCACATATTTTACCCATATGTTCACGGGTGGTGGACTAACGCGAACATTGGGGGTTCGACCATTTAGGCTGAATGGTGGAACCGAACTTGCAGCCCTAGTAATAATATACTAAATCTACCGGGCTCACACCTGGTCTGCGTAGCAGGGTAAAGAAATAAAGACTGCTGTTTGCTTTCTTAAGCATCTGTTCCACTTGTTCCCTCCACCCAAAATCCTGTTGTTGATCAGCCCTACAAACTTTACTTTATCTACAACCTAATTTATTTAGTTTCATCCAGTTTGATTTACATATGGATTTTCCTTGACCAGTCCTGAATGTGCAGTAAATCAGCTTGCATAGTACTGTCTCTCCTGTCCAAAAAATGTATCTGTAACTGTAGTGTCATCTATGTATTTAATACATGGCCCAGAAGTCTCCAGGCCATTAATCATAATCAGGAACAAAACTGGCCCCAGTCCGTTTCTGTGAGGGACATCTCCACAAACTATGTCATGTAGGGATTGAAACCTGTTTACCTGCACAAACTGAATCCTTCCCTCTAAAACAATCATACACCCTCCACCTCAAACATAGAGGAAAGCCACATTGTTCTAGTGTTTTTTAAAACAATATTGTGGCCGATAAGGTCAGATGTCTTTCTATAATCTACCAAACAGCCCTCATAAATTCTCCATTCCCCCCATGTTTTTACACATGAATGTAAACATTTTATAGATGTCAAGATAGTGGAGCTCGCCCTCAAGGAATCTAACTGATTTACGTCCTACTTTCCCATAATCATATATGTGATCCGGTTGGTGACAAAACCATCACACATTTTTGAAATACACTAGTTAAGGAAATCAGTCTGAAATCTTTATCAGTCTCATGGGGGGGCGGGATTTATGAAGGGCTATTACTCTTGCTTATGTCTATTGGTTAGATGACTTACCAGTTCCTTATGATTATTTAAAAATATTACACACCCAAGGTGCTAATATATTAGCACCATCCCTGCAAATCCAGTTTGAGACCAAATCTGTTCCCAGGGCCTTATTCATTTTGTTTCTTAATTTCCTTTGCCAGTCTCCACTGTGGACAAATACTCACTCAAGACATTTAACTTATCAGTGGATTTAGGTTCAGGAAGAGTTAATCTCCTACTCACATTGCATAGGGTTTTATTTAGGGCATCTATGGAATGCCTGGGCTTTATTTTCACCAAAGACACCATACCTCTTGGCCCATTTGTACACTTGGTCTCTAGAGTCATCGCCTTCCAAAAATTCTTTCATCTTCTTCCAATACCTCCTGGGATCTGAATTCTTTAAACTCTTGTTTTTTCTCTGATAGTAACTTTCCTTAGCCTTTTTGACTCTCTATTTGGCTGGTTTCATAATTTATTGTAAATTACTATATCTCCTCTTTTAAATGCCCTATGCTCTGGCTTATTAAACTTTTAAACCCCTTCATGATCCATGGTTTATCACTATCGAACTTCACACACTTTTTCATTGGTACAGTCCTATCAACTGTGGTTTGAATTGGGCCTACAGCTGCCTCCCATGTAGCATCTATGGATTCCCACCTTAAGCAATCATCTTTTAGCCCCCCCCCCAACAGTATCCAACACCATCTCTTTCTGTTTGTCCACTTTCTGCAAATTTGATTTTACAACAACTCTGCCCTATTTGTTCTATTCACTCTGTATTCAGGAATGGAAGTAGCATGGGTGGGAATGTGAGCTTAACACCATATTTCAGCGATTAATGCAGTTTGTACTCCCCATTCAGATATAACACACACCCTCTAATGCATCTATCTTACTCACTGGAGACCTTGTGTTTGTATTAAAAACAATAGGTGTCGATCTTTTAATTGGTTTAACCCTCATCAGATTAGAAACTCTATTACAGCTTTCTGAGAAATTCGGACAAGAAAGAGGGTTGCCCAAATAAAGGGGCAGACCCCATTGTCCACAGGCCCAGACCAGGATATGTGGGGCATTAAAATTTAGATTGGCAGAGAAGAGTTAGGAAGGGAGGGGTTAGGGTGAGGGAAAATTAGGTCACAAAGAGGGAGGGGCTATGAGGTCAGTGTAGGGGTGAGGTGGGAGACAGAGATTGGCTAGGAGAAGAGAAAGAGAAAGGGGTGAGCAACAGGGGTACTAAAGGATGAGCACAGGCTCAGGGAGCTCACAATTTTGCTTTAAGAAGAATTTCTCTGAGAAATATGTCAGTTTGGGCAACTTTCTGAGTTATTTGTTGGTTGGCCAGTGGGCTATTTTTTGTTGCTAGCTATTTGGAGTTAACTGGCACATTTATTCTACCTTTTGGTAAATTAAGTCGATAATATTTTTTTCCCAAAAAAAGGTAATTGGCAAGTAGTGAGAAAGCAGTAAGAGGAGACATCTGCAAGTGAGTATTACAGAATTCCATTGGGAAAGGAAAGTGTTAAAAAAAAGTGAGGATTGTGATTTGAGGTGATTTCCAGCAATTACAGCCCAAAAAGAAAGGATGAGATGTCAGGGTAATATGGTGTGGCTCGCTACAAGAAGTACAAAGAATGCTTGTGCGATACCAGTTTTGCTTGCTTGGTTTTGGTGCCTTAAGTAAAAAGAATGTTTGTGTGATGCTAGTTTTGCCTGTTCAGTTTTGGCACCTTATGCTAGGCACAGGGTGCCCCACTGGCTTCCTACATTATTGTGCAGTCTTGGCTGGTGTACCACTGGGAGCAACAGCACCCGTTTTTGTCCCACAGAAGTTCCTTGTGTCCATGATCACTGGAGGTGGCTGGTGGCTGCGTTTCTTCTTATTTGGGCCACTGCCATTTTGTTTGTGCTCCCCGCTGGAATGTTTTTGGGTGGCCTAAGTCTGAATGGGACCAGGAGTCCCCCTTATGTGCAGATGCTGGCCTGTTCTTTGCCAGGCAGCATGCCCAGAGAGGAAGTAGGTGTATGAGAGGCTTGGTCAACTGACGGAGCCTGGGGTTTTGGCCTGCGGTAATGGCTTCTGATGTCATCACCACGTGGTTGGCTGACTCAGGTCCTGTGCATCGGTTGTTCATTGGGATGGTGGGCACTGCAAGATTTTCCCAAAGGAGAGTGATTTTATGCTGAAAAGAAGGCCGTGAGTGGCCTGAGAGGTGACGTTGGCCAACCAACTTGGCCCCAGAGGCGGGCCACGTGGTGATGGCATCTGACATCATCACCACATGATTGGTCGGACCAGAATGCTTCTCTCTCTAACTAAGGCCCTCACAGCAAGTACAAGGAAATGTTTAATATCGCTGGCTACCTGTATTATTAATTCTTCTGGGTCAGAGTCTACCTAGGAAGATGACTGCAGGAAAAAAGCACTTTTGTTAGTTTCTGAATTCATAGCTGGATACATGAAGGGGATAAAAGCAAGATAAGGCGGGCCATATGACATGAAGCAAAAAAATAAATAAATTAGAAGAAATGATATACAAACAGGAACTGGAAGTGGGTGGGCTAGATGGGCTGTTTTGGAGGGGAGAACAGCAAGGAAGAGATGTCTGGCCTGTGGCTTGGGGCCCAGTATATGGTGCATTGGGGTCAGTCAGTCAGACCTAGACTCATCTGGGCCCCGGGGGGAAGTTTTTTTTTACAATTGGTCTGGTGGCAATGTGGCATGGTAGACACAAGGTGACTGATTCACTGGGGGAGAAGGGCCATAAAAGGTGGCGGGTGGCAGCCGCCGGGAATGCCTGATGGCCAGATTGATGATCCTGATGGGGGCAAGGATTCGCTTAAAAAAAAAAAAAAAAACTTTAGGTGAGGAGATGATATTACACAATGGGGGGGGGGAGGGTCTGCCCATAGAACAAGAACCTAACAAACAGAATCAAATTGCTAGGCATATGCTAGGCCTCACTGAGGGATGGGCCAGTATAAGATAAGAAGGGTGGCCATGAGAAGGAACTGAAAAGGTATAAGATATTAACTGTGTGTCTGTGTTTCTGCAGGTTCCTGCAAGTTTTGTATTATGGCTCCTAGGAGGAATAAATCAAGCAAGGAGGAGTGTTACCAGGCAGTGATGGAGCTGGTGAGCAAAGCAAGCCAGTTGCTGGAGGCAGCGAATCTGCACAGCCCAGCTAAGGATAAGAAGCAGAAAGGGGGCAAGAAGCAGGGAGGGAAGGACAGCAAAAAGGCACCGTGGGCTCCGCCCATGCCTAGGCCCTTGGAGCCTATCCCAGTTGAGATAGTGCCAGTTGACCCAGTACCTCCACCTGCTCCAATGCCTCCTCTGGCTCTGTTTCTTGCCCCTTCACCTTTGCCAGAACCACCAGTCCCTTTAGGGCCTGTACCTCCTGCCCAGGTAGCACCCCTGGTTCTGGTACCTGCACCTGACAGCAACCAGCTGCTCCTGCCCACAGGGCCGGGCCAACAACTGGATCCCCAGCCAGGTAATAAGGATCTCAAACTTGAAAGTAGTGTGAAGGAATATGTAGAGCAGATGATTAAGACTATGGGGGATACCGGACCAGGGCAGCTAGAAAAAACCCTGGGGGAAATCAGGAATAAGGACAAGGTGGAACTGGTGGGGGGAGCTAGCATAGACGCAGGGGTAAGAGCAGAGATAGTGGCGCCGGGGATCCATATAGAGGATCATATGCCTCTTGCTACAAAGAAGATATGGAAGGGTGAATATGTCGACATATTCATGTTAGCTAATGTGGGCAACATGGATAAGTACAAAGAGAAAGAAAGTTTTGAAAAGAAAGACATGGCAGCAGCGGTAGTGCTATTGGGTAAAGGGGAAGAAGGAAAAATGATGAAAGAGAAGAACTGGGACAATTGGTCCATGGGTTTTACATACTATACAGCCATAGTCATAGAAAAGAAGTTGGAGCTGGCCACTCCTTTGCTTACCTATTCCCTAATTATAAGGAACACAGACAAAAAATGGGGGTATAGTTGGTTGAAGTACGATGAGAAGTTCAGGAAGAGGATGGCGCATTTTAAGGATGTAAAATGGGATGCAAAACAGATTGATCTATGGCTGGAGATCTGTATGGGGATGACAAGCACAGATAGTGAGGGAGACAAAAAAGGGGGACCAGCCACAAAGTGCTGTTGGGGATATAACCAGGCTTTCTGTTCATGGCCGGATTGCCATTTCCGGCATGCTTGTTCAAAATGTGGGGGCAGCCACCCGGCGTCTAAGTGCCGGTATAATTGGGGAAAAGGAACTGCCAATTACAACAACTCTTTCAACCAGTTCTTTCAGGGTAACCAGGCAGGGTATAGGGGACAGCAGTGGGGAGGGGGGCAGGGGTATGGGGCAGGTGGGGGCAGAGGCCAGGCCTACTACAACCAACATCATGATAATTAAAGGTGCAGAAAACAGGTCCTTTAGGTTGGCGGATACACCCATGAAGGTTGATGTTTTTGGAAGAGGGGGAAAGGAGGCCTGTCCATCTGCTTGTAGTATTAAGAGGTTGTTTGCTTACAGGAGTGCCCTATATTCGCTTTCTCCACATCTGATGCTCAGAAGATCCAAGTGATTCCTGATGGCTATGGTCAATGGTTCAATGGCTATCCTTAGGAGTAGTGGAGGAAGTGGGCAGCCTTTATGGGTTCCCTTCTGAAGGGGGAAGGAGGCAGAGTGCAGCCCATTCACAAGCACACTGGCCAGGGTGAATTGTGAAGGAGCTGGACCCAACGAGGGAAGATGGGCCTGATGACCATCTGCTCCATACAGCACCATAAGAATTCCCATTCCATAGAGTCAAATGCGTTGGTGAAATCTATCATGAAGGCTGCTTCTGGTAAGGCATTCTGCCATGCGCTATACATTATATGCAATATTTAATGTAAGTGATCCGTGCTATGTCTGCCTTTCACAAAACCTACTTGTGATGAGTGTATCAGATCCTGGAGGGCTGGTTCTGAGCAGGAAGTTAGGATTTTGGCTAACACCTTGATGTCTGTATTGATAAAAAAATATGGGTCTGTAGTTCTCAGGGAGCATAGCATCCTTCCCTTTGTTTGGCAGGACCATGATGATTGCTTCTTCCAGGGCGGGGGACTTGCATGTCTAGCGAGGATTTGGTACACCTTGAGTAACATGGGGCTTACTTCTTTGCTCGGGACTGTAGAAAGTCGACTGGGAAGACATCTGTGCCAGGTACCTTTCCTTTATTGAGGGACTGTATGGCATATTTCACCTCCTGCAAGGACAGTGGGCAGTCTAGGGCATTGGTCTCAATCCAAGAGATTCTGGGAATCAGGAGGGAGACCAAGAAGTTTAGTATACTCTCTCTGGATGGTGAATTCAGTGATACATGCAATTGTTCATAAAAAGCACATGAGATTATTTATAGATTCCACATCTGAATGAACCTTTCTGTGCCCATCCTGGAGACCTGAAATATGTTTCTCTTCTTGCTACTTCTTTATGTGGTATGCAAGGACTTTACTTGCTTTGTCACCTCCTTCACAGTATGTGTGTTTTAGTCGGAAGAGGGTTAGTTCTGCCTTTCCAGTCAAAAGCTCATTGAGGCACATTCCAGGTACTTGTTAGTTTGGGTCAGGTCTCTTGTAGAGGAGAAACATGAGAACATAAGAATCTGCTGGCAGAAGGAGACCGTCTGGTCTATCTAGTCTGCCTGGGTTTTCTACCCCCCACTATCAATTTGTCTTGCTAAGGTGAATATACTGTCTATCCCATGCCTGTTTGAATTCACTGACCGTCTTGGCTGCCACTGCCGCTAGTGGCAGGCTGTACCAAGGGTCCACCATCCTCTCTATGAAAAAGTACTTCCTAACATTTGTTTTGAATTTACCTCCCACCAGGCGCATGTTGTGTCCTCAAGTATGTGCAATCCTGTTTTCCCGAAGAGGTTCCTGGTTTGTACTGTGTTGATCCCTTTAACAAATGTAATGTCTCAGTCATGTCTCCTCTGTTCCTCCTCTGCTCGAGGGAGAATAAATTTAGCTGGCTGAGCCTAGCTTTGTACATTTTGTGGTGCAGACCCTGCACCATTTTGGTGGCATGTCTCTGCTTGGTTTCCAGATGGTCTATGTCCTTTTTTCGGTGAGGTCTCCAGAACTGCACACAGTACTCCAAGTGAGGTCTCACTAGGGACCTGTACAGCAGGAGGATTACATCATGCTTCCTACTGGTAATACCCCATCAGTACATCTGAGGATGCTGCTTGTCTTTAGTGCCGCTTTTTATGCATTGCTTCCTTACCTTTAAATCATTTGAGATCATGACACCAAGATCCAATTCCAGCTTTGTTTCTTCTAGTAGCTGCCCCTCCATGACATACTTCATGCTTGGGTTCCTTCTACCCAAGTGCCTGACTTTACATTTTTTGGTATTGAATCTCAACTGCCAGTTCCTGGACCATTCTTCTAGCATCCTGAGATCTGCCTCCATTTCTGTGATCTTTTCCTGTGTGCCTACCATGTTGCAGAGCTGCGTATTATCTGCAAAGTGGCAGACTTTCCTTTCCAGTTCTTCATCGATGTCACTGACGAATATGTTGAAAAAGATGGGGCCTAGTACTGACCCCTGTGGCATGCCACTTGACACCTTCCCCTCTTGGGACAAGGTGCCATTTACCATAACCCTCTGTGTTCTGCCTTGTAGCCAGCTTGTGATCCATTTAACTACTTTGTGACTGATGTCAGCTTGATCCAGTTTGTTGACTAACCTTCTGTGTGGGACTATATCAAAGGCTTTACTAAAGTCCAGATACACCTTGTCCACTGCTGCCCCTGGTCTACTTCTCTTGTAACCCAGTCAAAGAATTCTATCAAATTTGTTTGGCACCCATAACACCCTAACACCCATAATGCCCACTCACCCACCCACACTCTCCTTCCCCTTCCTTTTACACCCACTCTTCCCTATTGCCCTATCCCTCTGTCTTCCTCTCCCCCCTGTGCCTTTTCTCCCACTGGATCAACCTTAAAATCAACATACTACCACTACCTCCCCAACCTCCTAGACAAAGCCACTTCTTCTGGCTGCCCACTCCCCCCCTGTCTCCCTTCCCCCTCACCTTGACTCCTCCTTGGATTCTCACACTAGGTGTCACACCTGTTTATCTCCTTCGCTACATATAAACACTGTCCTTTACCCTAGTTGAATGCTCTTGACGCTGTACTATCACCATTGGTACTATGAATGACATTGTATCCTTACTGTATACTAGCTACCTACTATTCGAGTATTGTATGTAAACTGTTTGTTATTGCTGTCATTGTTACTGTTTGACATGGAACCTTTGTAAAAGAGCTCTGAGCTCAAAGGTATGATCCGAATCCCTAAATAAATAAAAATAAATAAATAAATAAAATGCCCTGATGTGAAGCAATGCTACTTTGGGTCAAGTTACCCACTTGCTTTCAGGCAGTTCATTACCCTTTCCTTAAGCAATGTTGCCATTATTTTACCCACCACTGAGGTCAGAATTACTGGGCAGTAGTTTCCTGCTACCTCCCTGCTACCACTCTTGTGCAATGGCACAGTTCCGGCCCTTTTCCAGTTCTGTGGTACTATCCCCTGTTCCAGTGAACTGCTAAACAGTTCAACAAGTGGGGAGGCAAATTCATCCCTAAGTTCTTTTAGAACTCTTGAGTGTATTTCATCAGGGCCCATTGCCTTGTCCACCCTTATTTTAGACATCTCCTCAAGGACCCTTTCTTTCGTAAAGGGGGATATGTCAGCTGTCCTGGTATGGGAAAGTGTCCTGGCTGGTGCTGGACCATTACCAATGTCTTCCTGTGTGAAGACTGAGCAGAAGAATTCGTTAAGAACTTCTGCCTTTTCTTTGTCATTTTTCACCAGGTGTCCTTCCTTGGTTGCCAGGCATGCTATTCCTCCTTTGCTCTTTCTTTTTTCTCAAATGTATCAGTAAAATGCTTTGTTCCCCCTTTTCACTTCTTGAACCAGTTTTTCTTTGGTCTGGGCCTTTGCCACCCTAATAGCTTTCCCGGCTTCCTTGAGTTTCTCTCTGTAGGCTTCTCTATCCTTTTCAGACTTGGTCTCCTTGTACTTTTGAAAAACCTTTCTCTTTTCCCTAACTATAGTAGCTATCTCTGGAGAACCAGAGGAGGTTCCTTGTCCTTTTGGACTTGCTGATTTGTTTAGTGCATAGCGCTGTGACTGACACTATAGCACCTTTCAGCTTTGTCCATTTGTCCTCCAAATTCCATGTGATATCTGTTGCCAGCAGGGGCTTGGTCCTTTCCCTCATTTTCAGGAAATCTGCTTTCCTGAAAACGAGCACCCTGATTCTGGAGTGGCAGGGGTCCTCAGTCTTGCTAATGGAGAACCAGATTGACCTGTGGCCACTGGTACCCAGATTGATCCCCACTTGTACGTCTGATACCCTGGCACTGTTAGTGAGTACCAGGTCCAGGATAACTGATTCTCTGGTGGGAGAAACCACCATTTGATTCAGTCCTGCCCCCTCAAAGCCACAAGGAAGTCTTTACTATTCTCTGAGGAGATTGTAAAGGTGGACCATTCTACATCTGGTAGATTGAAGTCCCTGACTAACAATAGCTTGCCTTTGTTGGCCATCCTCATTATGTCTTCCAGGAGAACCTTGTCCTTTTCGATCTCCTGGTTTGGGGGTCTAGAGATAACTCCAGCCCTGATAGGATTCCTGTTTCCAGCTCCCAGAGTGATCCATAGGGCCTCTGTCTCATCTTGTGTTCCCTGGGTCTCAGTAGCATTCATCCCTTCCCTGATAAAAATAGCTACCCCCCACTCCATTCTTACCTATGCGGTCTCTCCTGAAGAGAGTGTAACCAGGGATGGCAATGTCCCAGGTATGGTTATCTGTTAACCAAGTCTCCGTGATAGCAACCCAGTCGTGGCTGTGAGATCTGCGATTTTGTTTGGAAGGCTACGGGCATTGACACACATTGCCTTCCATTCTTGGTTTGCCCTGCTTGCAGTGCAATTTCTCTGCTTGTGGTTTGTGACCCTAATATTTTGAATGGCCCTATCATGTTTGGAATGCCCGTGTGGAGTTGTGATGCACATGGTGCTTGTGATACTCTGTTTTGGTTCAGATCAATTTTCCTTAGATGGGGGAGAGGCATTCATAGCCTCATATGATGCAACTGTTGTTGATGACCCTTCTCCTCCCTCTAGTTTAAATGGCTGATTAAGACATCAAATTTTTGTCTGAGAGCACGTGTTCCCTCTTTTGTATGGTGTATGCCATCGAATCTAAAGAACTCCCTCTCCCAGAAGTCCTGCCAGTTTCCTACATAGCCATAACCTTTTTCCTGACACCAGTTTTTGAGCCAGGTATTAAGTTCAATTATGTCCATATCTCTGATCTTCTGCCTGTTAGCTCCCTTGCCCCACTCAGGCAGAATTTCTGAGAAGGAGACTTTGGATGAAAGGGAAGTGAGTTTTTCTGCTAGAGTCATTAGATGCTGCTTAGTCTCTCCAACTGACCATCTGGCCATGTTGTTTGTACCTATATGGATGAGAATGTGCGTGTCTTGCTCGGGATATGCACAGTTCCCTCAATCCTGTTTGTGTCCCTCCATGCCAATGTTCCTGGGAGGCATCTAACCTCAATTTCTGTTTGGCCACTTTGGTGGATGTTCGAGTCTACCCCATGGATCATAGATTCACCTGTTATTAAGACTTCCTTTATTTTTACTTGGAGGTTTTTGTTGTAGTTTGTTTGTCCATGTGTTGTGTGAGGGTCCTCTCCACTGTCATGCCTGCCCTGGCAGTAGGCTTGGATGAAAGTGGAGAGAACCTATTTGTTAGTTTGATTGGTGTTGGAGATATTTTGTGAGAGTTATTTCACTGAGCTTTCTGTTTTCCTACCAATTGCCAGTCCTCTGGTCTCCTAGCTCTCTGGAAGAGTGGCATTGGCGGTTAGTCACTTAAGTCCAAGTGCTGCTCAGCACGGTTGAGTTGCACCCTGAGAAAGTATATTTCAGCATGAGCGGCATGTAGTTGAGAGTGTAGATCATTTAGTGCAGAGCAAATACGACAGTGCTCCACCTGACTTGCATAAGCTCTGGTGACATGGGTACCGCAATATCTGCAATTGATGATGTCCATATTGTTGTGTAGGTAACAGATGAAAAACAAAGTTGCCATAAATCTAAGGATGGATGGTACACAAGGTGAACACCCTTATGGAATACAACTACCTGAGCCTTTCCCAGACCGAGTTATCCCGACGGCAAAGTGGAAGTGCATTCGAAAATAAAAAACACCTGTATAAGTTGGCTGTGGCAGAAATAGGGAAAATGTGTGGATGGAAATATAATCCAACTTAAGAGAAAGAAACTTAAAGGTTTTTTTTTTGAAGAAGATTGCTAGAAAGGAAGTAGAGAAGGAGTTTGGACGAAAACAGAAGTGCCTGTGGAAATAGTCATAGAGAGTTTTCTTTTATGGCCCTAGGAAGAACGTTGCTAGAAAGGGAGTAGAGAAGGAGTTCGGATGTAAATAGAAGTGCCTGTGGAAAAAGTAATAGAGAGGATATGCAGATGGAAATAGAAGTTCTATCCCAAAGAAGAAGTTTTTTTTATGTGCAGCGCCCTGTAATGATGTGTGAGGACTTGTGCTAGAAAGAAGTAAAGGTAGTACTGTTTACTTCCTGCTGTAACTCTGTAGGAAGTGGAGGTGCCTGGATGTTATAAATGTCAATGCCCCAGGGAAAGGTGGGATTTGAGGTGGAGGGTGGGTAATATGTAGCCTCCTGGCAGAGGATAGAAACAATCTGAACTATACACAGTAAGTCAAAATTAAAAACCAACTGTGGTGCAAAAGCTAAACCTGCAAGGAAAAACAGAGAGGTACAGGCAGATCTGTGAGATGTTGCTCCTTGCTCTGTGTTTTCAAGCAAACCTAGAAGACAAAGAGCTCAGGTAAAGCTAGGTGCTTTCTGTTAAGAAACCTAGTCTTCCACCTTAACACACCAAGTAACCTGACCTTTTAAATCTTCCTTCTGTTGGAAGGTACTAAGTCTTTGTTAGCTCCACCCCCCAGTTACACTCCTAATCCCCTGTATGAGCTGTGGAAAAGAAAACAAATTAGATCCTTCAATGTGAGAAAGAGACTGCAAAACCTGTAAGTCAAAAATAAAACCTGTACGCACAAAAAAAAAATAGTAACAAAACAGTAACTCTGCTTAGCTTAGAGATCAAACTGTAAAACCTGTAAGCACAAAAACAAAACAGCAACAAAACCTGTAAGCACAACCTGTAAGCCCAAATCTTGCTGGAGTGGCCTCCAGCAAGGAAAGCTCAGATTCTAGAGATGCAAGTTCAGCCTCTCTGTCCCTGCATCTGCGAGCTGCAGAGCTGATGATTTCAACCCCTTATAGTTGCCTTGTAGGCCTCCCATGGCATTCTTTTTGAGGTGTCCCTCATGTCATTTTTTTTTCGGAAAGAAAAGTTTTGTTTCCTCCTTTACCTAGGCAGGGAATCTGGGGTCTCTTAGCAAGAATGGGTTGAGTCTCCATGATTTGGTATGGGTTGGGATGGGCTCCCACACAACTGTCATGGCTAGGGGTGCATGGTCTGACATAACCAGTGGGTGTATTTTGGTGGACACAGTATTATGTTTTTTTCCAATTGTTTAACCAGGTGAGACACACTAAGCTGAAAGTTTGTTTACAGGTGCAACCTGGGAGCACAGGGAAGTCAAGTGACTTGCTCAGGGTCACACAGTATGCAAGTGGAGGCTGTGGGATTCAAACCCAGGTCCCAGATTTGCAGCTCAGAGCCTTAAACCACTGCGCTATACTGCCTCCCTTGAGATATGTGACACTGGGAGAAGAGAACCACATGTCTATACTGCTGGACATGTGATGTACAGGAGGAGAAGCACATGTAATACCTCTCCCGTGTATGTAGAAGTCTCCATAAGTCAGACAGACTGTGTTCATGGATGAAAGTACTCAGTGCAGCCCTGGCTTGGACATGTCACTCCAATGTTCCTGTGCTGCTGTCCAGATACGCCTCCATGGTGAGGCTGAAGTCACTCCCCTAGAGTAAAGGTGCATTGAGCAGATTAAAATACATCAGTGCCTGGTTGAGATCATGAAGGAACTTGGGAGTATCCACATTTGGAGCATACATATTAATCAGTACCAAAGGCCCTTGGAGTGTGGTAGCCTCCAGCAAGACCCATCAACCCTCCTTGTCTTTTGTAGACCATCCTATTCCCCATTGGAGATTCTTATATAATAGAGTAGGTACTTCTCTTTTTTTGTGATAGAGGTTATGTGGGCTTTAGCCTTCATCCATTCCCTCTTAACCCTTGCTGTGCCATGGACTAATATATCAGTCCAGAATTCCTATACGTTTTCACAGCTTCTTTGTGAGACAGCTTTATCACTTGAAGGAATGCTACCTGGGTTCCCAACTGTTTCAGATGCATCAATATCTTTTTCCACTTTACTAGGGAGTTAAAACCCCTGACATTCCATGATATCACCTGGGTATCGCCCATAGCTGCGAGGTTGGTGTGGAAAATAAGAATGATGGAGCATATGAAACCTAGGCATCTTGCGATAGAGCTGGGAAGGGCCCAAGAGCTGTCAATGCCATTCCATTTGAGAAAGTCATCCTTCCTGACAGGAAGGTTGGAGTAGTCGGCTTTAGCGTTGGAGTGAGAATACAGACAAAACAAAAAAGGTATGTAGGTGATCAGTGGGATGGCACCAGATGAACTAGACAGGTTTTGTGAGTGGCAGGAGTGATTCTAAGGAGGATCATGATTAATTTTGATAGGGGTTGTTAGGGATGAAAAAATTAGGCAGTTATCTTGTAAGCAGCCAAGCCGTGGCCCTGACATTTTCCCCTTTACCCCACCACATTCAATATGACATAAAGTATTCACAATTGCCCTCCTCATGACCCTTTTAAAATATCAGTGGCTAGATACTCTTATAGGAATGCTATATAGTTTGCTTTTCTCAAGTGAGTACATACAATGTTCAATATTAATGATTAAAAGTACAGCAATTATTAACAAAACAGCCAAGGAACCTTTCATTTTGTCCAGTAAAAGAAGGCATTGACTTAATTGTCCAGTATTTCAGCAGGCAAAATAAATGCAGTGGGCAAAAATGAAAGTCCAAGTTTGACAAATAAAAATTGAACCAGGGATCCTGGCCTCTGCACAGTCCTCCACAGTGGACTCCAGAAGGAGACTCCTGCCTCTCCTGTGACAGCCAGTCATGTGGCATGCTGCTGCACAGAGTGCCACTTGGAAGAGCTCTCCTCTTATGTGGGTGAACCCTGCCTCCTTTGGTGACGTCATGCCCACACCACCAGGCCAGTCCCGGTCACTGCCACTAGACTGGACTAGAGCGGCTTCACATGGAGGTAGGGTGGGCTGAACTAGGAACAGGCAGAAGGCTTGTTGGTGCCCTCAGGCATGGAGACAGAGTTCAGTGGCTGGCTGCAATAGTGAGAGGGGCTTGGAGCAGATCTCCTCTTATGTGGGTGGACCCCATCCCCTTGGGGACATCACACCCATTTCTCAGGACAGTCCTGGCCACTGCCACCAGACTAAACATGCTGTTTCACAAGGGGAGGGGTGGACTGAATGAGGAGCAGGCGGAAGGCTTGTTTCTACCCTCGGGCACAGAGACAGAGTTCTGTAACTGTCTGCAGTAGTCATGACATGATATAATTGGATATCCATAAATGAACTATGCAAATCTGAAAAGTGAAAAAAGAAATTCTTATTACAGTCTACACACACACACTCTGTTAAAACATGCCATTTGGAATAGAGGCAATGAGAGATCAGTTTTCCAAAATATATCCGTGTTTGTTCAAGGGGATACAGTACAAGCTAACTGGTCTAGAATTGAAGTGCCCATCCCATTTTCCAGATAAACCATAATGGGGAGCCACCTTGCCTGATTTTTGTCTTTGCTGACTCATAGGTGGGCTGTGAACTTTTTGGTACACTGAATTAATTTGCAAATTTGGAGTCCTGATTTGACAGTAAGTGAGGATTCATGCAGCCATAAGACAGTGATTGCTTTTGCTAAAACTCCCGCTGTTACATTGTACAGGTAGGGTTTATTTTTAGAAGATATACCCCTTGGCTTCACCCCTAATACTAAATGCTTCAGATTTGAAGAAGATTCATCTCCAGAATTTGGCCCACTACAGATACTAAATACTCCCAGCATTTAGCCAATCTGGGGCAGGCACGGAACAAAAGTGTGTAGTCACTTGTCCCTGATTAAACATTTGTCCAAGACAGTGCAAGTTCCCTCTCCTCCATCTAGTGAATATTGGGACAGCCCTACCTGGGGTAAAAACTCTACATTTGGTAATTGTTATCAGTGAGCTTATTTATTCCCATATTTCTTTCTATTAGTTTAATTGCTTGTAGCCAGTGCTTGGAGGTGTGTCTACCTGACTGGTTCTGAATTTTGCTCAGAGTTTCAGCATCTTTTTTTCTTATAGGGTATATCACCCGCTGATAGGCCTCCTGTGGCACTGGACTCCATTACCACCCAAGTTGATGAGTCATTGAGTATGGTGCGTGGAAGCATATGTTGGTCTTGGCATGCTAGGTAGTACCTTTTGAAGTCAGGTACCCCCAGGTCTCCGCTACATTGGCTTCCCCCCTCCCCAGATAACCCTCAAAACCATTTTATAAATAGCTTTCCATGCTGAGGCTTGTATCTCTATGGCTAGTGTAAAAAAAAATAGGAATCTCGGAAAGATGTTCATTCTTAGCACCTCTAAGACTTATTTTGGCTAAGCAGATTTACTGTGTGGTGTTGTTTTAATTTTTTTACTCACAGTGATTGCTACTGTTTGTTGCTAACATTTCATTGTTTTATTTTTCTCTGTAGCAAAGTGTTTCTTACAGAGTATATCTTCTCTGAAATTATTACAGGTGGTGCTTTACAGGTTTTACAGTTTTATCTAACATTAGGATAAGCTTTCAGGGTTACTGCATTTGTTGTTGACTGATTGTTTCTGCTCTTACCTCCTTGTTCTTGCATCCGTGGTTTTTCTTTTTCGGCAGGGGAAGGGCCCAGCCACCCACCCCCATCCCCAACCACCCCACACTACACTCCTTTTATAGGGTACCACAGTTGTGACATTTCCTGTGGCAGAGCAGGAAGGGGTGGATCAGTGGGGCCTCCACAAGGTGAGCTCTTTTACAGGGGCACTAGTAATTTAACTTGTTGTTATAACAAGTTAAACAAAACACAATCAAACCATTACTTTCATTTCTTTTCCTTTTTTTTTCCTTCTAATTTCTCCGACTAGGTTATAAACCCAGCAACTTATCTGGAATGGATATCACTAACTGCAGGTACTGTGGAACAATTTTCAGAAGGATAGTCTTACAGGATTTAGGACACTGTCCTACATGCTGGGCCTTTGGAGATCTTAGGGCTCAGCTCCGGGCAGCATGGACAGAGATTGCATGCCTCAAATTTCATATTCAAGAGGAAATACATAATAAGAACCACCCGCTATTTCCCCAGCATCCAACAGAAAAACCTTGACCGCAGAGGGTAGTTGGTCCAGGAGGTTGGCAGGTGGTTAGGAGGGGCAAATCGGGTGCCCCATCACTCTGTGCTCTCCAACATATTACCTCCAAAAAACATATAAACACTGCAACAGGTATCTGCCTCTATCTCTGAAATCAAACAAAGAGGCAGAAGACACTGCAGAGCAGGACACTGCAGCATAGGAGCTAGCACAACAAAACTCACCCAAATCAGGAACCAAAACAAAAAAAGCAAAAGGAAATCCAAAACTTTGATCATAGGAGACTCCATGATCTGGGGAGTTGATACCCATCTCCAGCCAGGTGCATGGTCAGATGTCTCCCAGGTACATCAGCATGGAGAGACACTGACCGCATTGCTAAAATTGTTCACAAAGCAGGAGAAAACATTGATGTCCTAGTACACAGGGACTAATGATCTCACCAGCCGGTCAGTTGTGGAGACCAAGGAACACCTGACCAGGCTGGGTGACAAACTATCATCTATTTCATCCAGCATCTCCTTCTCTGAGATCCTGCCAGTCTGGGAGAGGGAGCAGATGGACGGAAGGTTAGAGAAGGGGAGATAGGGGAGCTAAACACGTGGCTCAAGGGCTGGTGCCAGGAAAAGGACACAGATTTGTAGGAGCTGGCAGCAGTTCTGGGGCGAAAGTTCTTTAAATTTGATGGACTGCATCTGACTAAGGAGGAGTCAGTGCATTGGGAGCAGAAGTTTGCGTCTTTGCAGAATATTTTAAACTAGTAAATGGGAGAGGGTTGGCACCCCGATCCAAATGGGAAGAACATCCTCCCCTCAGCTAGTGGTCAAACAGGGATTCAGCATGTTTGCAGTTCATTTGCATCACTAGTAAGAAAAAGGTTTGTCTCCCCATACGATGCACAGGGTAATGCCAAACCTCACCCAACAACTAACACACCAAAATCTGGCCAATGGAAAATCATGTACACAATGCTCACAGCCTGGGAAATAAGATCCCAGACCTACAGGCAATAATGTCAGAGGCTAAACTGGACATAGTTGCAATTAGTGAGACGTGGTTTACCAGTACACTTGGGAGACTTCAGTACCTGGCTAGTATTGTTCAGAAGAGACCAAGGTGCAAAAGGGGAGGAGGGCTCCGTATGTCAATGAAAATATCAAAGCTACAGAAATTCAGAATACACATAAGGAGCCAGAAGAACTGTGGGTCACCCTGGAAACAGGAAATGGGACAGCCATAAGAACTGGGGTTGTCTACAGGCCCCCAGACCAGGGGGAGGACATAGACACATTACTGTTAGAAGATATACAAAACATGACAGCTAAAGGGGAGGTTCTGATAATGGGAGACTTCAACATGCCGGATACAGATTGGTCAATACCAGCAGGAACATCTGCCAGAACTAGACACATAGTGGATTCCCTGCAGGGGGAGGGCCTCAAACAACTGGTACAGCAACCCATGAGAGACAGGGCTATCCTAGATCTAGTACTGACTAACAAGGAAGGGATCACAGATCTCCAGATAGAAGGTCACCTGGGGCCAGTGACCATCACATGGTATGGTTCAATTTGGCTACTACATCTAAATCATCCCATTCCAATGCAAAAATATGGGACTTCAGAGGAGCTGACTTTGATAAGATGGCCAACAGAGTTAAGCTAGCCCTTGCAAAAGAAACACAGGTGAGGGGTACAGGCAAAGTGGGCAAGCATTAAGGATGCAATACTTGAAGCAACATCCCATTGTGTTAGACAGAAAAGGAAGTGCAAAGAAGAAGGAAACCACTTTGGTTCTCAAATACAGTAGCAGAAAGGTCAGAGCCAAAAGGCTGGCCTTCAGGAAATATAAGGGAACACAGCAGGATGAAGATAGGAGGCATACCAAACTGCCCTAAGGGAAGCAGGAAGGCAGTAAGGCAGGCAAAGTCCCAAACTGAGGAAAACTAGCACAAACAGTAAAGAAGGTGACAAGACTTTCTATAGATACATTAGTGAAAGAAGAAAGTCCAGAGGGGGTATTGCTAAGCTTAATGGAGAAAAGGGAGCATGTGAGGAGGAGGACCCTGTAAAGGCATCTATCCTAAATAGATACTTTTGCTCAGTATTTACTGAAGAGAAGGTAGGGCAGGGCCCACAGCTCAGCATCATGGACACGGGGAGGGAGGGAGGTGAGCACTACTCCCTTCACAAAAGAAAGGGTCCTACAAGAGCTTGCTAAGCTCATGGTGGATAAGGCAATGGGACCTGATGGCATACATCCCAAGGTACTTAAGGAGCTAAAGGTGGAATTAGCAGAGCCATTAGCAGAACTGTTTAGTGAGTCTCTGAGCACAGAAGAGGTCCCAGAAGACTGAAGAAGGGTCATGTGATCCCGCTCCACATGAGTGGTAGCAGGGAGGAGGTGGAAACTACAGACCAGTCAGTCTTACCTCAGTAGTGGGCAAGATTATGGAGGCACTCCTTAAGGAAAGGATAGTGCAACACCTGGAATCCATGGGGCACAGGATCCAAGACAGCATGGGTTTACAAAGGAAGGTCCTGTCAAACTAATCTCATAGATTTCTTTGACTGGGTAACCAGAGTGGTAGACCAAGGGGGAGCAGTTGATGTCGCCTACCTTGACTTCAGCAAAGCTTTTGACACTGTTCCACATAGAAGATTGATAAATAAGCTGGGTAGGCTCGGGGTGGGTCAGAAGTTGGTCAACTGGGTGGCAAACTGGTTGGGCAGAAAACAGAGAGTGGTGGTAAATGGTATACAGTCAGAAGAGATGCAAGTCACAAGTGGGGTACCTCAGGGATCAGTCCTGGGGCCAGTCCTCTTCAACATCTTCATTAGTGACCTTGCAGATGGACTAGAGGATAAGGCTTGTCTGTTTGCAGATGACACCAAGATCTGCAACACAGTAGATGATCCAGATGGGGTGGGCAGAATGAGAAGAGATCTGGATAAACTAGCAAAATGGTCAGAAGAGTGGCAACTGGGATTTAATGCAAAGAAGTGCAAAATCATGCACATAGGGAAGAGAAACCTGAAGCCACCTATAGGCTGGGAGGAGTTGCTAGCAGTCACAAAGGAAGAGAGACTTGGGCATCATCATCACTGATGACCTGAAATCATCCAAGCAGACCTCTAAAGCAGTAGAGTAAGGCTAGGGGGTGTTAGGGTGTATTAGTAGGGTATAACAAGTTGTAAGAGGGAGGTAATAATCCTCTTTACAAGACACTTGTTAGGCCCCATCTGGTACTGCATGCAGTATTGGAGGCCACACCTTCACAAGGACATTAACTAAATTGAGGCAGTCCAGAGAAGGGCAACCAAAATGGTGCGGGGACTGCATCAGAAGACATATGAGGACAGATTAACAGAGCTCAATATGTATACCCTTGAGCAAAGGAGGGAGAGCGGTGATATGATCGAGGCATTCAAACACCTTAAGGGCATTAACAAGGTGAAAGAGTCTAACATGTTTAAATATAAGAAAAATAGCAGGACAAGAGGACACAGCATGAGATTAGAGGGGGGCCAATTAAGGGGGAATGTGAGGAAATTCTTTTTCACAGAAAGGGTGGTGGATGCATAGAATGGCTTACCACAAGAAGTGGTGGCTATGAATACAGTGCAGGGCTTCAAACAGGCATGGGATAGGCATAAGGGAGCAATACAAATGACTATGAATAGATAGACCACTGACAGAGCAAAGGCCGATGGCACATTTATAAGGTAGAAAAAGAAATGGGCAGACTGGATGGGCCTTGAGGTCCTTATCTACCATCAACTTCTATGTTTCTATGTTTCTATTTTCCCTATCATTAGGAGTGGTAGATCTTGCCACTGGTCCAAATCCTCCCTTACTGCCTGTGTTAGTGGGCATAATTTTTCTGACAGAGGGTTGAGATGTTTTTGGGGATAAAAACACCTAGATACTTAAAACCTACTGGATTCCACTTAATGGGACACAATATATCCAGTTTCGTCATCCATGTCCACTTGCCAATATACTCTCTGACTTGTCCTGCTTAATGCAGTTGCCTTAGGCTGTGCTATATTCTTTTAGTAGGGTTAGTACTCCAAATAATGTGTTTACTGGGTGCCCCACAAAAAGGATGGTGTCATCTGCATAAAGTGAAATTTTTATTTCTTCACCTGCTATAATGATCCCTAGTAGATCATCAGCCAAGGGTTCTATGCTAACGGCGAATAGCAAGGGAGTGTCTCTCACCTAATGTTGAACCTCTCAGATATTATGATATTCACTGTCACTTTTGCTGTGTGCCAGTGATATAAGCATTTAACCCATGCCAGATATTTTTCGCCCACTCCTATTTATCCTGGGACTGCATTCAGAAAATCCCATATGAGAAAATCAAATGCCTTTTCGCATCCAGTGGAATAATAAGTTGTTGGTCTTTCCTTCCTACAGTACCTGATGACACATTTAAAACCCTGTAGATATTGTCTTGGATGCGTTTCCCAGGCAAAACCTGTTTATTCTAGGTGAATTACCTTCGTGGCAATTTTTTGCAGGCACACCACTAGTAATTTGATAAAAATGTTGACATCCTGGTTAAGCAATGAAATAGGCCTATATGCACTACAGTGGGTGCTGTCATTCCCCAGTCTGGAGATAACTGTTTTCAGGGCCTACACCCAGAAGTATGGCATTTGCCCTAACTCTTGTGCCATGCTGAAGACTTTAACTAATATTCAGCCACAAAGTTGCTTGGCCATGGAGATTTATTAAGGGTTTAAATTACTTCTTTTACTTCTTTGAAGGTAATTGTTGCATTCAGTCCTTCATTGTCACTTCCCTGTCATCATCTTAAAAGGTTGGGAGTTGAACTTTAGTTAAAATATGAGCTATTTGCTCTTGCCCCCCATACTCTGTTCTGCCCAATACAATTTAGAATAAAAGGTTTTAAATTCCTCCATCATCACTTGCAGGATTGTCACCCCATCCTGTAGATGACTAAGTTTCCTAAGTTTAGGTACAAATCTATCAGCTGCTTGTTTTTCATGTGGAAGGCCAATAGTCTCCCTGCCCTACCCAGATGTTCATAATATTTTTGGCTTGTGTAGTGGAGATGGATTAACACTATACCAGTTTATAGCTCTGCCACCTCTGCCTGTACCTGTTTAATTTCCCATAATGTTTCCTGATCTTTAGAAGTTGAGTGTTGTTTTCCTAAGGCCTTCAACTCCTCTAGCAGCCATTTTTCAATGTACATACACTGTGCTTATATGAGGTGTATGATATCAGGTGGCCTCAAAGGACCACCTTTATACCATCCCAATATGCTTCATCTGAGTTTTTGTATTCATATTATAGTTGCAGTAGTCTCTGATGGCATCCAGCACCCTGCTATTTAATTCCTCATCATTTAAAACATTTGCATTCAGTCTGTATAAGGTATTCCCAGTTCTTTGGCCTAGTGTGAGACAAAGAACTGAGAGGAGCATGGTCTGAGATGGTTGAGGAGCCATGCTCACACTTAGTTCACCCAGGGCATATATTGGCTCAAGAGATAGACCCTAGCCAAAAAGAAATAGTTATTATTTGGTGACGAATAAAAGTGCAGCCTTTATCTGTGGGATTCCGTTCCTTCCAAACATCCATCAGTCCATTTTCAGACCTGAGTGCATAAGACACCTAGTGGTTTGGGTTTGTGGGCTAAGGTATCTAATAGTTCTATCAAGCCTGTGATTTTCCATCACACTCCAGCTCCCCCCACCCCCAGAAGCATGATGCCATCTCTGTGATTAGCTATTTTGTGAAATATTTGTTTGAAAAAACTGAGTTGTGGGTGGAGTGAGACTGTACACATTCCCAATACGAATGTCTGCTCCCCCCTTTCTAAGATCACCACTGCAAACCAACCTTCTATGTCAGTATATGAATTGGCTGGTTGTATTTGCAGTCTTCATTTAAAGGAGTGGTACACCCAAAAATCTAACATAAAAAAATAATTTAATTCATAGTATTGTTCTCCCTGTGACTATTCCTGGTGTTCTGTCTAAGGCTTTTTTTTGTTTCTGTATTTCTCTGGCCATTTTGTGGCTTGTGGGGGTTGCCATGCAGGCTTCTTGTATGACCCTTCAGTTCCAAGAATGTCCCAGAATGCCTGTGGGAATGACGTCTAGGAGACCATTATGCAATGTATGGTCTTTCACCTTATGTCTTTTAAAATGAGTGGGCATTAGATGCTGTGGCCTATTTTTTGAATAAAGGCATGGGAGAGTTTTTGCCACCTACAGAATTTATAGTTTAATTGTTAGAGTGTGTTTTGAAGTATAATGTGTTTGCCTTTAACAATGACTTATTCCAACAGGTGAAAGGAACAGCGATGGGAGCCACACGTGCACCATCAATAGCGAATTTATATGTGGAGATGTGGGAGGAAGAATTTATTTTTTCAGAAAGGACAAATAGTTTTTATGAAAAAGTTTTACTTTGGAAGCATTATATTGATGATATAATACTTGTTTGGAAAGGTGATGAAAACAATCTTAAAGAATTTGTAAAATATTTGCATATGACCAATTCCAACTTAAAATTTACCTTTTGAGCAAATGAAAGTGAAATAGAATACTTGGATTTAAAGTTAATTAAAAATTCAGATGGCACAATAGCGACAGATATTTTTAGGAAAGAAATTGATGGAAACACTATTCTGTTGGCTAATAGTTGCCATCCACCCCACGTGGCAGCAAATATCCCATTTGGACAGTTTTTAAGAACTAAACATAATTGCTCCGCAGTTAATAGATTTGAAAATGGAGCTGATATTTTGAAAAATAGATTGATGGTTAGGGGATATGCAATGAAACATATAGAAAAAGCATACACTAGAGCTAAAAAACACTGAATGAGAGGGTTTTTACAAAATAAAAATTCAGAACTAGAATTAGATACAAAATTTAACTATGTAACGGGATATACAGCTCAGTCTAAAGAATTGGAGATTATACTCCGTAGACATTGGTATGTACTTGGAGCAGATTCAGATCTTAAAGAGATAGCAAAAATTCCCCCTAGAATATGTTACAAGAGAGCTCCTACGTTAAGAGATTTATTAGTTCACAGTCATTTTAAAGAAGCAGTAAAAAATACATGGTTAAAACCACCAGTTGGATGTGTAAAATGTAGAAAATGTATTTATTGTGAATTTGTCACGCAAGGAAAAGAATTTGGTAGCTGCAATACAGATAAAAAATATTTTGTTAGACAATGTATTACATGCAGTACTGAAGGTGTTATCTATGTGGCAACATGCAATTGCAGAGCATTCTATGTTGGGAAAACAATACAGAGCTTCAAAACGAGAGTAGGTGAACACATTAGAGAGATTATGAGAAAGGATAACACATATGCATCAGTGTTTCATGTTATGGAAACTATTAATGATGGAACACATGCCTTTAAATTTATGGCCATAGATAAAGTCTGTAAACATCCAAGAGGAGGAGATTTTGACAATTTGGTACTTAAAAGAGAAAACTTTTGGATACTCACTTTAAGAGCCAATCTAAAACCTGGCTTGAATAGCCATTTAGATTTAAGTCCATATCTTAAAAAAATGATAGATTGATATTAAATATAGAATAATAGAAGGGTTAGTGTGTATTACAAGGCTGTAAATTCATCGAGAGTTTCTGGGAACATAGATAACCTCGAGAGCGAAGCTCAAGAGGTTTCTATGTCCCCAGAAACTCGAGATGAAATTTCAGCCGAGTAATACACACTAACCCATTTGTTATTTTTTGTAATATATGGATGAAGGAGGTTGGCGAGTCTTAACTGTGATAGCTTGAAAGCTGCATCAGGAAGTTGACTGAAGATTTGGCAAAGATCGTAAAAGTTCGTGGCGGTGGCTTGAAAGCTGCATCAGGAAGTGGAGCCTTGTTTCTGTTATCGTTTGTAGCGTTGATAGTGCCATATTTGCGATTTTTACTGCCAGAGTATCGTAACAGTAGCGAGCATTACTTTCCCGCGAATCAGTTTTTCAAACTATTAGAGCTGTGTGGTGATTAAGGTGGCTCGTGGTGGGCGCGAGGTTGAAGGGTGCGCTTGCGCTGTGCTGCTGCAGTGATAATATTATTTGTTGGAACGATAGTATTATTGAGAGTGAAGTGTGGTATTATTGGGTCTGCAGAGTTCTGTGAGATGTATTATAAGGATTTATTTGGATAGTTTTCGATACTATTATTTTGGAAATCCATATATTACAATACTGTTATATTTATATGGCATTTACTTTGTTTTCCCTCCCTTCATTTCCTTTTCCTCCCCCCCCTTTTTTATTTTTACTTTCTTTCCCTTAGTTTTTCTCAGTTAACTTCCCTAGTATCTACTTTTGAAATAAGTTTGGAAATTTGATAATTTGTAGTAGATGCATATATGTTTAATAAATGTGATTGATTGTTTGATTTTTATGTACATTGTAATAGGTTTTGTGGTTAAAAAAGGGAGCCTTCCTTCATTTTAAGTGATGGTTTGTTTATTAACTTTTAATTATGCTCAGGTGCTTTAGTCACATGATTAAGTGTCTTTATAAACAAGGAGTTTGTGGTGGTAGTTTTTATATGAGCCTTTGATAAAGGATCTGGGATCCGAAACATGTCAGATGCTTGTGGGAATTGAAACTTATCATGAAGTAAATAAAATGGATTGGAAAATGTCCCTGTTTCACAGACATTGATTTTGGCGTTCCACTAAAAGGGTTTCTGTGTGCTGGAAACTTTTTTATCTACGTCTTTCACCTTATACAGACTAGGCAGCGCATCTGTACATCATGCTTAATTTAAAAGTCCACAAGCTATATAAGCATGACAGATCAATGGTAGTTTCGGTCATGGTATGAAATATAACTGCAATGCAATCTTGTTCCATAGAGTTGATTTACTGACCAGGCAGCTCATTGGAACACATCCTGTTGCAGTTAAACTTTAGACCACAGCTGAAACTATTATTAATTTGCCCTGCATTTCTTATCTGGCTGTTGTACTTCTAATGCTAATTTGTTTCTCCCAATGTGCTGCCTTCCCTCCTTCCAGCCTACAGTCACAACCATCTCTAAGCCTCCCAACCAGCCCCAGTGTGCTGCCATCCCTCCTGACTGCCTTCCTACCTTCAAGGGAGTGACCAGCCCTCTCCAAGCACCCTGATATGCTGCTCTCCTTCCTGACTGCTGTCTTCTCAGGAGCATGACTGATCAAATGCCAGACACTTCTCAACCTGAATGCACCACCATGTTTAAAGCTGCCAGCACTTCCTGTCACTCAAGCATATGTGAGTTTTGAATTTTCCAAGGCATAACAAAAAAGGGCTAGAGTTAATAGTAGTTGCTTTTCTGAACATGTTGATGTTAGTCTGCATTTACAGTGAACAGTAGAAGTGTGTATAGCAGTGAACACCAGAATCGGCCTCCTCTACTGGCATAGGAGCTGCCTGGCAAATGACGCCTTCCACCTGGCTGTCACTAGTTCTGTTCTATCCCTAGTGGATTATGGTATAGTAATCTACGGATCTGCATCTGCAACTGCTCTTAAAAGAATAATGCTATTCCTCAATAAAACATGTCGCCTCATAACAGGAGCACCAAAGCTAACCCATACCTGCGATCTTTACAGTCAAGTGAACTGGCTAAACTTTAAGGGTAGGCTTAACTATCACATCTGCCTGTTGGCCAAGAAACTTACCACCTCACTGTCCCTTCCCTCAGTACAGCAGCTCATCTCCCCTGCTCCTACCCCTCGTTCTACTGGGAGCTTGGATAAGGCCCTTTACTTAGTCCCTTTCTGTAAGACATCCTTAAGGCAGCGAGCATTCTTCCACAGGACCCCGTCCTACTCAATGGCCTGCCTCCTCTGGTTTCCTCCACAGTTAAATTAGGCCCCTTTAAAACTAAACTTCACCAGCACCTACTCTCTGTGAATAGTTGTGGCTGATCCTAGCTTTTACTGGTCAATCTGGGACTGCTCATGGCTTGTCCCTCAATTTCCCCCTGCTCCTCCCCACCTTATCTTGGTCTAATTTCTCCCTCCCCACTCTGTTCTCCTCCTACCCTTTACTCATCCTTTACCTGCACTCTTTTCTACTCTTCCTTCTGTACACCTTACACCTCTCTATTCAACTTTTCTCCCTACCCCCCACAGCTGTCTCACAACTCTCCTTAACTGACTTCCTTCTGGTCTCCCTTTCTTTTCTTTAGCTTCTTATCTGTTTACATAGTTAGTTAGCTAGCACTGCCTGCACCATGCTTCTTTCATTATCATGTACTCCGCCCTCAATTATGATGCACTTATGTATAATGCACTGCATTACTTGTATACTCTTATCCTATGCATTATGTACTGTATTAATTTCCTGTAATGTTTTGTATCCTGTCTGTTTTAAATTTACTCACAAGTTGTTTCTTTGCCATGTACTCCACCCTCATTTATGATGCACTTATGTATAATGTACTGTGTTATTTGTATACTCATATCCTACGTATAATGTACTGTATTATTTGTATACTCGTATCATATGTATAATGTACTGTATTATTTGTATACTCGTATCCTACATATAACATACTGTATTAATCTCCTGTAATTTTTTTTGTAACCTGTCTGTTTATAAATCTGACATGGAGCCCTTGCAAAAGAGTCTTTGACTCAAAGGGCTGTAGTTCCAAGACTTCAATAAATAAATGAATGAATAAATGAAGTATTTTACTGTTGGAATAAAATCAAACTGTGATCTCAAGCATGTGTGCCAGCATTGGGTAGCAGATGATGCAGGCAGGCATGTTCGGGATTGCAGTTTGATTTTTCCAGCAATAAAATACACACTTAAACTGCTCATTTTAAACACAGACAAACATCAACATGCTCAGAAAAGCAACTACTGTTAGCTCTAGCCCTATTTTACTTAAGCAATAAGGCACGACAAGGTGTGTGTTATTGTGTAATAATGCTACTCCTAGGGTGGGTTCAAGCACGAGGTGAAGCCAAGTACTTCCACCACCAGAAGAGTGATATTATGTAAGCAATAATACCCAACAGGGTGGGCGTTACTGGGATATAACAGACAGCCCAGGGGCATAATGAGGCCCAACGCCGCAGGTGAAGGGCCTTATAGCCCCTGGAAGGTCCATTATATCCCATAACGCCCACCCTGGAGGGTATTATTGCACTTAGAAAATGGGTTATAGGTGCCATTTTTGCTTAATATTTAAAAAAAAATCAAAACATAAATATACAGTCAATTATAAAGCAGTGAAAAGTTAGTTTTACTGTAAAGTAGTGTCTGTGCTTGTGCCAGCAGAGGGCGCTGATGCCATTTAAATTAGCATTTCCCACTTTTACTTTGTTGTCTCCCGGGGTTTTTTCTAAGATCACTAAAAAAAAATATTTGGTGTACTTTTCGGCTTTTGGTTCTACCTGCCACAGTAGAACACCGTAGTCACCCCAGAAAATTGCTCTCATTGCTGTTTTTTTGTGTGTGTTTTGTTTTTGTTTAAAAGGACCTGCCCTTTGACATGGAGGTAGCTGTTCTTTCTCTCCCGGGATTTCTTGTGCAATGAAGAGGTTGCTGGATATTGAGAGTTCTCTCTCACCTTCCCTGCCTTGGAGTTTTGTTTACTTTCTGTTTTTTGGCCAGTGCATGCTTTGCCAATGGAGTCTCTTCGGAAAAATACTGGAAGATCGAAACGGAGTTCCTTATTGAGTTTTGTGACAGGAACAGTCCCTAGTTAAAATAATTAAAAAAGAGTCTGTTTTCTGCACTCTCCCTGTTACTTTGTATTCAGTTTAGCAGTGCATAAGGGAGGGAAGGGGGTTGGCCATTCACCAACTAGCTCAGTAAATGATATGGAAAAAAAATGGCAGATGGCGAATTTGAAAATTCGGGGTGCCCATTAATAGCCTAAGTGATGGGACACCCCAAACTGGAACTTGTTTTAGAGCTGAAGTTGTTAAGAAATAACAGCTCGGGTGACAGGTGTTTCAGCCAATGAGAATGTGACTTTTCCTTTAGCCATTTTCTAATATACATTATGAACTTGGGATCATAAATACGTGAAGCTGATTGGTCGAGAGGTTTTTGAAGCCATGATGATTTCGGGCTACATCATCATGGCGTCAGAAAACATCCAGTCACCAGTCTCCTCACTGACCGCACAGTGTTCTTAATTGCCCGCAGTCCGGAGTGAGTCAGACTTGTCGGCCGCTATTAAAAAAAAAAACCTCAGCTGTGCCCATAATGGAATGCAGCACCACACAAGCTGCTAGGAGGAACGACTGTCGAGCTGCCCACAACATCCTCCACATCCTGCCCTAGCATTCCCCACACAAACATTAGCCAACAGCCAGCACTCGCAGACCACGTTGTATCTAACTACAAGACAGAATGGCGCGAGTCACGCCTTGACCGAGTATTTAAAAAAAAACAGTAAAGGATTCCAAACTGGCCCCTGACTTCTTTTTTAAACACTATTAATGGCCAGCTAAGCAGTAGTTTCAGATTTCCAGGCTACTTACTAGGAGATGTTCTTCCCATTTGCAACGCTGCTTCCTGCTTCCCACAGATAACGCTAAAAAAAAAAAAATGCACACATCTTCACTGACCCAGCGGCACCACGTCAAAGGCAAGAAGAACAGAGTTCACTTCCGGATGCTAAGAGAGACACGTAGTACACCTCTCCTCCATGAACTCGACTTACAACAGTGCCACCTGCTGTCCAGAGCTCTCCAGGAACTATTTTATTAAAAAGTACTCCTCCAACACCTCAGAAAAGACATTTTCAAAAGGATTTAAACAATTTTTTTTTACTGCTAAAACTTGTATTTCTGTTCATAATGGCAATAATGCACTCTAGGGTGTGGTATATCATGGGATATTGTCACTTCTCGGGTGGTTGGATGTACTCGACCTGTGGCCTCGTGCCCAACCAGCTGAGGCATGATGATATCCCATGTTATACCACACCCTGTCGTGCATTATTGCTTAAATAACACACACCTTGGAGTGCCTTATTGCAATTATACAATGGCTCGATGTTATACAAAATAAACAAAAATTAAAAAATGTTTTTAGTAGATTTTTTGTGTTTCTGAAAAGACAACAGCCATCAAAAGGTCCAATAAATGAATACAGTGATGTTATTGTGTAATATCATCACTGTCTCAGGCACCCACCGACTAATCAGAATACAGGAAATTTCCTTGCCATTGTATAATATGCCTTGAAAAATTCAAAACTTGTGTATGCGTGAGTTATAGGAAGTGCTGACAGCTTTATCAGTGGCGATGCTTTCATGTTGAGGGAGTTGCTGTCATGGGCACACTAGCCCACAGACACATTTTGGGAATAGAAGTGCCTAGTATGATCATGTGGATGTCGTTATCTTTCACAAACAAGGTAGTGGGAGATCAAGGAAGGTTGGCAACCAAGTGGAAATGGTGATCCCCAGCAACAAGCATGGCCATCTCAAAGAGACATACATGAGACAGATGTAAAAGTAATTTTGCCTGTGGTGTGCCACACGGGCATTGGGATTTTTTTCCCTGCAATTCCCATTTTGTTTTTGCAATTCCCATTGTTTAGCGGGGCAGTAAGTGTGCTTTTGGATGTTATACTTTATAACTACTCACACCCATCTGCAGGTTGGGTCTGATGCCACAATTTCTTTGCCCACCCAACTTTCACACAATTTTAAATGCTTCACCAAAGAAAGGTGGGGTTCTTTGAGGAGTGGGACATTGCATTCAAGTTTGGCTAGCTTTCTAAGTATCATGGCCCTTTTAACCACCAAAGAAATGCTCTTTACATTGAATGAGACTACTGTAATTTACTTCAGGATCCCTTATAGTAAGGACTCTCTTCCCTTATAAAGGTGCAGTTTTCTGCAATTAATCCCGTTGCTGTGTAGCCACAAAAAGAGGATGCTGTAACTGAGTGCACTAACATTAATATCACATTTGCCAAGCAGTACTCTGTCATAGCTTGTAACCACATAGAACATCTAATAACAAACAAGACAGATAGCACAACCAGAATGAACATTAAAACACACTTGGTGGGCAATGACCCAACTTTGCATGAGTGTGAAAACAGAGAGTTTCCCCAAGACAATTGAGGAGGATCACTGTACCCTCTTAAAGAGACTCCATGAAGGTCATAGTTACAGAAGCCTCAGGCAGATCCTTTCAGTGATCAGGTCAACCTCAAGGTCATGGTCTCTAGAGTCTGCAAGCCAACCTTTCTGAGATTCCAGCTAGGCCCTCAGGCAATAATGGAGGACTCCAGACCCACACAAGTAGCACAGTGGTACATCATAGAATTAGCAGACATTATGCTGTGCTACTGCTAAGCTATTTGTCACTCTGATGATTTCAGCAGTAGTGGAGATCTACTAGGGACCAACTTATGCTACTCATGGTTAGTTGGTATGGCTGTGTAGTTTTTTTTTAATTTGTTGGGGGGCTCTGCCTCCCACCCACTGCCATGCTTTTTCAATTTAACATGGGGGCTGGGGGGTAAAGCTCCCCAACTCAAATTGATAGAAAAAAACTACAGGGCCATACCAACTAACCCCTAATACCAGTAGCACAACTAGTGAAAGTGGCTCTGTAGATCTTCACTAACACAGAAATCAGCAGAGTGGAGTGATCAGAGCAAGGTTCAGAGTGCGTGGATAGAATGTAAAAGTGTGGCGTAAAGTGTAGCATTGTTAACAAAATAGTGTAAGTGGGTCCAGTGCCCTCCACTGTCGCCTGCCCATACCTTCTGCTGGTATGCGCATGATCCTTACAACAGTCTCTGCAGTGCAAATAGTCATTGGAGGGGGGCAACCACTACATGGAATGATGTTTTCCAACACTGAAATAAAACTGGAAATGCACTAGTGCAGGGAAGTGGTGCACCAATGGGGTAGCAACCCCCAAAACACTGACCAAGAAACAAAAGCTTGTGCATTCAGACTAGGCCCCCTGATGAAGCCCTGGTTATAGGGTGCAGTGCTGGGGTGTCCCAGGGGTAAACTGTTTTCTTATGTTTTCAACTATGTGCAACTTGTACTGTAAGTAGAACATATGCATGTTATTGTGGGGACAGACTCTGCTTGTCTCCACTTTTAATTGCACTTGATTGAACTTGATAAAGCATTTGAATAGATCTGACTTGTAACCTCAAGTTTTAATGGACTTTTTGATCAGATTAAACTTCTGAAAACTGCAGCTTGTATGAACAGCATTTCATTTATGTGCAACTTTACATGGTGGAGCCCCAGTGTCTTTCAAATGCTTACCCTGGATACCTGTTTGTCTTTGTTTTTTGGTAATTACACATCACATCTTCATGGGATAGCCTTCCTGCATTTGACAGAGCACCTCCTGGCACCATTCAGGCACCCTACATGTTCCATTGCATTCAAAACTGACAAGATGGTAGGTGGGAAAAAAATCAAGTTCAAAAACACTGTTCCAATATCAGTAGTTCACTGGGCTGATAGCTCTGAAATCATAACCAACAGTGCAAAAAATCAATGTCAGTGAATCCCCGGCACAGAACCAATCACCCCTGCACTTTACTGACCAAGAGCTTCATTATGGGACAGATGCCTGGCATGTAGACTCCCCTTTAAAAGCCAGATGTGATGTTATCCAAGAACATCTGGACCAATGCAAATCTGCCATGGTAGTTCTACCCTGTTACAAATGACTGATGACAAAGTGGCTCTGGAGGGAGTTGAACATAATGTGCTCTTTTTGACACATTGGGATCGACTCCCCCAGAGTGGGGGTTGTGGAGCCTTTACTGTGCAGATGGGCACTGGGTGGTGCTGAGCTGTTAATGGAACATGCTTGATTCGAGCTGATCACAGCCATCTACAGTGAAGCTCACCAGGATTAAACCCAATACTGCAGCATGCTGTGGCAGAGTTACTGCAGTAAACAATGCAATTTCAGTGAGAATTAGCCCCTTTTGCCATGCAAGAAACTGTGACTGTGCGCTTGATCCTGGCGGGCTTCACTCTATGTGGACTGGGACCTAAGTCAGCACAGTAACCATAGTCCAATCCACTTAAAGCACAGTTTGTGATGTTCTGATACCCTCAGTCCCCCCCTCTCATTTCAAACTATTTCTCAAAATAGTATCTCCCACCCATGATCCAGTGTACCCATTCCCATCACCTTCTGTTCAACTCAGTTCATGTTAGTGTAGTGGCCTCCCCCACTCCAGAAGCTTGCCCCTTGCTACCCTTCACAAAGCTGCTAACAAGGCATGTAACATGGGAATCATGTTTGTGTTGCGGCAGTGCAAAGGCCACTCTCTAGAGGCCCTAGTGGTCTTCCAGACCGTTAGTCTCTGTCTCCTCTTTTCTGACTAAGCCTATATGCCTGCCCATTCCCTCCTTGAAATTGCCTACTAATTTTTTGGCCTTTACCACATCTTCCAGTAGCTTGTCTCACTTGTACACCACTCTTTTCCTAAAAAAGTGCTTCCAGACATCTTTCTTGAATCTCTCTCTACTAGTCTGAGTGAATTCCCCTCTCCTCCCTGTATTTGAGCTCAAAGAAGACATTTCCTTTGCATAAACTCTGTTTATATTGTGCAGGTACTTAAATAGATCATCAGAACCAGTATGGATAAGTGTGGATGTTTTGATAGAAACCATGTGACTACATGAAAATAGCTTACAGAACCCAAGGTCCTTTTTCCAATTGACCAGTTCTTTCTTTTTTTTTAACTCTTTGGTAACTGTGTGAAGCCCACTAGGCACAAGTGCCTGTTTTCACAGATGACCCAGGAGTACTGAAGTGGTTAAGTGATTGGCTCCGAGTCACACAGCATGCAAGTGGAGGTTGTGGGACTCAAACCCAGGTCTGCTGGATATGCCAGGCTCATTCACAGCTCATTACTCAAACCTCTAGGCTATACTACCAGCCTGATACTATTTAGGTCTGATTCAGGTTCAGTGTCCTGAAAACTTCAAGATACAGAAACAAAGGCTGGACCAGTTCAATCTGTTTCGCTCTCTATGTTTTATTCAGTTGCCACCAAAAATAACAACCTTTCAAGACTCTTACATTGGTCTCTACCTCAGGGTGAATGCCTAAAAAATAATTTAAAAAGAACTGATATGAGTAAATTTTAACAAATTAAAGTTCAAAAATGGAGCAGACCATTGCCTCATATTTTACCTAAATAAACTATTTTCAAATGAAAATACAGATTTTTTTCTGATGAGTGCTTCTGTAGATTTATACAATGGGGTGAGTGGTAAATGAGTGAAATAAAACAATGTATCATCCACCGCAGTGTGATATTTTTGCCCTCTGCTCTACAGTGATGATATCAACCATTTACACACACAGGTCACACAAAGGTCACTGATATCATCACTTTAGGCAGCTTTCCGTCAGCGTACAAGAAAAAGCTGTGCTGTTACCATAGAAACAAATACAGAAATACAATGCTTTCACCTGATACACAGCTGCTGCTCCTAAGAAAGCATGTTTCTCCATCAAGGACTCCTTCTCAAAATATGTACAAAGTAACAAGTTACAAAGGAAAAGATAACTCTGTACTGTGTTGTTTCTCTTCCTCCAGGTACCCAGTGCAATCAGATGCACAGAAAGTGGGCCAGATTACTTGAATCAGACTCCAACACAGAGTAAAATGAAGCATATGAAACAAGCAACACGTCATTGTGAAGAGCAAAATTTATAACAATTCACCTTGTAAAACCACTAAAAAATAACTTTAGTTACCTTACATATTATACGTTGCAAAACAGAAGAAGAAGAAGAAGAAGAATCAGCATTTATATAGTGCTTTTCATGCACAGTGTATCCCCAAGCAATGCTAGACTGGTAGTGAAGTGACTGAATGTGTGGTGGTGGCCATATCACACATCATCACCCACAGCCTGGATAATTGCATAAACCTGTTTATGGGAAGGGGAATGTTGGCCAGGACACCTGGAATGTTCCCTACTGTTTGCGAAGAGTGCCCTGGGTTCTTTTACTTCCACCTGGACAACTCCAGGATGGGCAGAAGGGACCTCGGTCTAACATCTCATCCGAAGGACGGCTCACCCCAGCAGTACAGCACCCCTCAATACTGCACTCAGATGCCAGCGATTTTTAGGTGCAAGTCCAATCCTGGTGTGGGACGAGAACCCACGACCTTCTGGTCCAGAGTCGGATGTGCCACCAACTGAGCCACACTGACACCTTAGCAGCAGAAGAGAAACCGCTTCTGTAACATGAAAGTGAAACATCCCCAGTTTGGCCGAATGGAACCGACATGAGCAGGACAAAAATAAGTTAAAACAGTTACGCAAGCAGTACACTAAAACTGTAAGAAACAAATTAAATATAAATGCTCACAAACACAGAAATCTTAGAAAATAAAAGAAAGTTTTGCTGAAACCCCATTCCCAGATGCCAGCCTAAGTCCCACCCACCAAGGCACAACATCCAATGAAACATAACACATAGACAACATGTAGCCAAGCACACATCAGCAACACACACATCAACCACTCAGAACAGTACAAAACATACACCCAGCCCCAATTACAAAAGAAAACAAAACTTCAAAGCCCAAAAACCCATCCACAAACTAAATACATAAAACTCTCTCACTCGTTTACCACTCACCCCATTGTATAAATCGCACACATGATGTGCAGATCATGTGTTATGGAAAATATTTTCACTCCTGCATCGTGAGCTCTGGATTAGGCACTCATGAGATATCCAGAGCTCGTTCTGCAGGAGTGAGAATATTTTCCATATCACACTCCTGCCCATCATGCATCCCATATATATAGGTATGTTTCAGAACCTTGAATATTCATTTATATATCAGTGCTGTTGCTTACATAAATTAATTTCATTACCATAAAAAATCATTAACACCTTCAAACTTTCACATTCAAAATAATTTGTATGTTTATATTCATATCACTGATGTTTAGCCTATTAAAAGGATATAAGACATACAGTACATAACTAATCTGCATTTTTTGTAATCCTGTAAAAAAACATTTTTTGTACGTACTGCATATTGCAATACTTCCCAAATAATGCATTCTCTGGCTTGTTCCTTTTAATTTCCACTGCCAGCTATCAAAACTTTGTGTCTTGCAATATTTATCTACTTGGAAACAAACAGTACAGAATTAACATCCTTTTCTGATAAATGAGGGAGACAACAGTATTATAAGAAAACTCCTCATCTGCAGTCACTACACCATGCTGTCATTTATTTGTTTATAAAACAAGTCAACAGCCTGTAAGCATTATTTAATATCTAGCCATGTTCTATCAAAAGTATCAACCATTTGCACATTGTTTACATGCCAATGACACTTACTCACTTGAAGGAGAAACACTCACTTCTGGCATTCTCCACGTGGTCCTTCCATTATCTTTGTAAAGGGGATTTCTCCATCTTCAACCTCCTCCTTTCTAGGAGGCTTTTGCTAATGCTGCCAGGCAACAGATGATGTCACATGACACAGAGTATCATGGACATCACTGTGTCATCATGCAGTGGCATGTGGTGTGGGCTCCTGCCTGATCTCATCTAGAGAGACTCTTTGAGCTGCTATTGGGAGTTTGCTGTACATAGCTGCTGTGTGAGAGTCCAGTGAGTGTCAGAGAGTGATGTTTACTTAAAACAGATTTTAAAGGAACAGTAATCTGCCCTGTACTTTCCCACGCTAAGTTCCTGTTCCCAGTTGTTCCTGTTATGTCTGTTCATACAAAAATGCACCTAACAGCCTAACTGAGAAAGCTGTCAGGGTTCCAGCAACCACGTACAAAAGGAGATTCAGAACCATATGTTAACCTTTCATTATATATTGCACACTAATGGCAAGCTGGCTACTGTGTAAGTGAGAGCATGGTTCACTCTTATAAAATTAACTCATTCAATTTCTGTATTCAGGCCATGTCTTCTAGGCAAGGTATTTAATCTGTCAATCCACCATGCTTCCTGTCTTAATAACAGTTTGTCCCAGTTGCCACCCTTTTTAGGCTTTTTAACCTGATCAAATGCAAAACGTATCAATACTGATATTGAATTTTTCTCTTGCAGGAAATGTCTTGCTAATGGAGACTTTTGATCATTATGCCTAATGGCACTCTTGTGTTCACTAATTCACAACTTGAGTGTGAGTGTGATCCTTACAATGTAGTTAAGACCACATGGACATTTTATGCTATATATTACAAGGTTTGAGTCAAGAAATCAACACATTTCTCATTTTTGCTGGTTTTTGAAATCTCCTTAATCTTCATGGCATTAGAACATTGTATGCAATGGCCATAACTGTAGAGTCCTTTAGGTTTTTCACCTAACCACATTCTGTGTGGTTATGGTTGTGTCCAGTGTTGTGCCTTCACTAGGAAGCTTTTAAGGCTGTCAGTCCTTCATGCAGTTACCCAGGGTCTAGCTACAAAGGTCATTCTCCCCAACTCTGTGCTTTATAAAATATCCCAGTGTTGGTGTATTGTATGTTTAATTTGATAAAATTGATCACTAAAAGTTGTGATCATAGTAATTTTATTGCTGCCATCTTTCTTTTCCTGTTTCTTTTAAAATTGCTTATCTTTCCACTCTCGATGCTCTTTGCACTGCCTCCTTCAAAACATCTGATCGATAACCTGTTATGGAATCTTTTTATTAATCCCTCATTATTTTTCTCACATTGTGCTTCTATACCACTATTACATTTATATAGCAATAACGAACTGAATAGAATCCAAGTAAACGTATAAAACACCAGTGCTGGGATATTTTATGAATGATTCACACAGATATGGCCAGTTGGCCACTAAGATTTCAGCAGTCATCACAGTGACTATTAAAAAGACATGCAGTGGTAAAAAATAAAATTGTAACACAGGCATTTGGAGCTGATAGCTAAGCTGACTCTGACTGTACCCCAATCTCAGTTTAAAGATTTATTCAGAATTAACAAGACAAAAACTATTAAAAATGAATCTGCTAAAATGTTTTGTGTAAATACTTTTAAAATCAAACTGACTACCTTTCAGCACTCAAACTCATTGTGTTATTGTGCTCCCAGGTCGCTCCTGTAAAAAAGCTTTCAGCTTAGTGTGCTATACCTGGTTAAACAACTAAATAAAAAAAAAAAAAAACTCTACCAAAGCTCTGGTTTGCATTACCGAGACCTGGTTGGATGGGAATGTGACCCCTTTTAGGCATGAGTTCCACGGTACTCATTTGTACATTGCCTGATATTGGCCTGCGGGGGGGGGGGGTGTTGCAGTCTGTTTCAAGACCGAATTGGGCCTAACGGGTATACCAGTTGAGGAGGCCAGGTCATTTGAGTGTACCATGGTAGCTGGTGTTGTGTGCAGGATCACCCTCATTTACTGTCCACCTGGTGATGAGGAGCTATTCCTGCAGGAAATAGCAGACTTCACTGCCGACATTGCTTTGGAGTCACCCAGACTCATGGTTCTGGGCGACTTAAATGCCTGGGTCGATGACGAATCCTCACTTTTTGGTCAACATTTCCTCTAGGTGATGACATCTCTGGGCTTCACACAGGTTGTTTCCTCAGCTACACACAAGGGAGGTCACTCTCTTGACCTGGTCTTCCTCCTGGAGATTGAGGCCTCCGATTTAGTTGTAGAACCAGTTGGTTGGTCTGATCATTATTCAGTTGGGTTCAATTTTGTGGCCCCCCGGATAGGTCAGCCTCTGTGGAGTTGGTCAGGTACCGCCCTTTGCGGGATGTGGTCCCTGAAGATCTGATGGTGGTTATTGACCTCTCATTGTTGGACAAGTCTTGCACAGATCTCGAGCAGTTGGTTGTGGCCTATAAAGGGGCCATATCTTCAGCCTGCGATCTGATTGATCCTATCTGAGTTCCCCCCTTTCCACGTTGCCCTGGAGCCCTGTGGTTTGATGGGGATCTGAGACAGTTGCGGAAATTGGGGCACAGGCTAGAGCTTCATTGGAGGAAGACTGCCGCTGATGCCGACCACCATATTTTGCTAGAGCATTATAAACTCTACCAAACAGAAATTTCCCATAAGAAGGCAGAATTCCTGTCCAGGGAAATTTCTGTCACATGGAACCGACTGGCTCAACTCTTCAGAACTGTTGACAGGTTGTGCAACCCAGCCTGTCATCAGCTCCATCGAGTTTTTAAACAAATTTATTGTGATGAGCTCGCTCGCTTCTTTGCGAATAGGGTTGATGACAGCAGGAGGGAGTGCCACCAACTTCACTCTAAGGGGGTTGCTGTTGATCAGTGCTCTGTCAAAGAGCCCAGAGTTTCCTGGAGTACCTTTGACCTGCTGGATTTCGTAGACATTATGAGGATTGTCCAGGAGATGCATCCCACGTGCTGTAGTTTAGACCCAGGCCCTACTTCCCTGATTTTGGGTTGTAGCGAGATCATTGGCCCGGTCTTAGCTCGGATTGTCCGGTGCTCTCTAGACATGGGTGAGTTCTCTAGCTCTCTGAAGGAGGGGGTGATGATCCCCCTTCTGAAAAAACTTCTTTAGACCCGGAGAACCTAGCAAACTACAGGCCTATCTCTAACCTCCCTTTTGTGGGGAAGGTTATTGAGAAAGTTGTGGCTGCTCAACTGGATAACTATTTAACCATCCATAATTTATACAAACGTCTCCAATCGGGTTTTCTTAAGAGGCATAGTGCTGAGACTGCTCTGGTTCAGGTGCTCAATGATCTCCTGATGGCGAGGGATCAGAGTCACTGTTCTATCTTGGTTCTCCTGGATCTATCATCAGCCTTTGATACTGTGGATCATGGGGTTCTGCTCGAACGCCTGAGGTTCATCTGTGGGCTGTCGGGTACAGTCCTCAGATGGTTTTCATCTTTCCTTGCTAGGAGAATGCAGAGAGTGGTCTCAGATTTGTTTTCATCTGGGGCTTTCTCTCTGCATTGTGGGGTACCTCAGGTTTTGGTGCTATCCCCCATGTTATTCGCAGTATATATGCTACCCCTCGGAGACATTGTAAGATGGTATGAGCTGAAGTTTCATTGCTATGCTGATGATATCCAGCTCTACTTGTCTTTTGCGCCTGACCAGGTTGGTGCTATCTCGGCACTGAACAGCTGCCTCACAGAAATACAAGATGGATGAATTCCAGCGGTCTAAAGTTGAACCCAGGAAAGACTGAGGTTTTGGTTGTGGACCCAGGTCATAGGGTAGAGGGGTTGAGGACTGGGCTCCCTTCTGGTTTAGTCCTGGGGGAGGCCCTGATTCTCACCTCTGAACTGGTGCATAACCTGAGAGTGGTGCTTGACAATGGTCTGACTCTTCGACATCAGGTATCGGCAGTCATCAAGCTGGCCCTTTTCCATCTTAGGAACATTGCCAGGATTAGGCACCTTGTTCCATCTAGCGACCTGCCTGTTTTGGTCTATGCCTTTGTGACATCGCGCCTTGATTATTGCAACTCCCTTTATCTAGGGCTTTCTGAGGTTGATATTTGCCACTTACAGCTAGTGCAGAACGCAGCAGCAGCACGTTTGTTGACTGGGGCTTCTAGAAGATCTCATATTACCCCAGTGCTGCACGCTCTGTACTGGCTGCCAATACAGTGGCGGATCACTTTTAAAGTAGGTCTTTTGACTTACAAAGCCCTACACGGATTGGGTCCCAATAACTTGAAAGAGCTCCTGGTTCCTTACACCCCTTTGTGACAGCTCCGTTCAGCTGATGAGGGATTGCTGGAGATTCCGAGGGTTAACAAAGTCATCTGGTGCACGTGCCTTTGGGTTTGAGGCACCTACCCTCTGGAATTCTCTGCCTTGTCAGCTCCGGGAGTGCAGGATGTTGGGGAGTTTCAAGCAGGCACTTAAGACTTTTTTATGGGGGAAGGCATTTCCTGTATTATTCTGATTTTATATTGCATGTATTTGTACATGTATTTTGTTTTTATGAATATTGTACAGCGTTTTGAAATTCAAAAGGCGCGTAATCAAATAAATTTTATTATTATTATTATTAAAGATTTCTGCACTAACTGCAGTTTTTTCTCATTTCGCTGATTTATTTTTTGATTATGAAGAAAACAGTTCCTGCTCCTACTAATACTTTAGAGCTGCAGACTGTGCATGGGTTCACGTTGTGAATGCTGTATTGCAGTGTACCATGGCACCAACCATTTGCATGATAAATCAGTCATGTGACCTTCTCTCTAGCTCACACCTCATGAAGTGTAATAGAATTTATCAGCAAAATTTTGCCATCTTGGGAATATGCACCCCACTTCCGTTCTTGACAGAAAAGACTAAGCAAAATCTGCATTATATTTTTACTATGTTGATAGGCATAGTGAGCGGAATTCAGATAGATAGACAGACAGACAGAGAAAGAGAGACAGACAGACAACAAGTATAATGCATGGGTAGACTGCTTCCCTACAGGGAAGGTATAAATTTAGCAGTTCATACATCAGTACTAATTAATCAATTATGACATCATCATTCTGTAATACCCTACTAAATAAATTCCTTTGGTGTATTATGCCTACCAAAAATTACATCATGTTAACACATAATTAACAACCCACACCTATCAATGATCACACATTTCTTTAAAAAAAGGGAAGAGATCAAAACCATTCTGTTTTATAATTACATGCTGAACTCCAAATCCAGGGCTCTCATAAGGCTGTTTTGTTAACCCCCCCCCCCCACACAGACCAACATATAATTTTATTCATTTTATAAGTTAATAGGGCCCTGGGGGTATGTCTCATGTTGGGTATGCCATCGCTATGGTGACAACTTTACTGTGACTGACACTACAGTGACAACAGCGCCAGGTCACTGTAGTGTCGACGTGGGATCCTGGCACTACTTTCTGGGAGTATGGCACCCCCTCTCTGAAGCAATTCTGACTCAGAGTTGATTAATTTAGTAGCAGGAAGTGCAGGGGACAGAGCCACCTGCATGGGAGGCTTGGGGGGCAAAGCCCTTGAAGAAAACACAGCCGATAGCGACTCCCTTTATGCTGACCACAAATGTGGTTAACATAAAGGGGTCACTGTAATGTTGGTCGAAAACGAAATTTTTCGACCGACTGTCATAGATCCTCATATGGTATAAGAGAATCTGAGTCTGAAATTTGAATATGAGGATTGCGAAGCTGAGCGGGTCTGTTAGACCAAACCTCAGTGGAGGAGTCTCTTATACTACAAGGGACATCCTTTGGGGCCCTGTTATCTTATTTTATTTATATATATATATATTTATTTATTTATTTCAGTTCGGGATTAATACCTTTGAGTCAGGGATTCATTTTCAAAGGTTCCATGTCAATTGTTAAAAATAGACACAACAGTATAAAATACAGAGTTAACAGTAAAAGGAACATTGAATCACATACACAACCAGTAATAGAACAAGTCTGAGGTTTTACACATCAATTTAGTACTTAATTACACAAGCTTGATTCAGGGGAAAGAGAAGGGGGGTGGGAGGGTCAGCCAAAAGGTGGGATCATCAGAGGAGGGGGAGGAGTGTTCAGCCATTAGGAGGCATTGTTAGTTACAAGGGGATAGGGTAAGGGGGGGTCCCAGGGAAGGTGATATTCAGTGAAGTGATAATTGAGGAAAGGGGTAGGTACTGGGAGACTGTTGGCTGAGTTATTACCATATTAGCACCGGCAGGTACAGGTCATGTTTGAGCCAAGAAGGTTCTGAACCCAGTTTTGAAAGTACTAATCTTGGGTGACTCAGAGAGGTCAGTGGATAGTTAATTGTACCACTTCAGTCCCTGATACAGGATGGAGTTTTGGTCAAGTTTTGTCCTTTTGAAAGGAATTATCATCTTGTCAGTGGCTGTACTACGGGTCAATTTTGTAGGGACAGCCAGCTTAAACTGGCCTCCCAGTGTGGAAGACCACAGACCCAGCAGCACCTTTTTTAGAAGCAGGCAGGTTTGATATTGGAAAGAACCAACAAATCTCTGCACCACACAAGCTGAAGCATCAAAAAAGCAGCCTTTAATATATAACAAAAACTCCAGACAACACCCGCTCACAGTACCTCTACCAGTTTCACAAAAGTTGCGTCATCAGGAGGTGACCATTGCTTCTAAAGTGGATCCTTAAATATGTGCAATTACCACAATACACTAAAAATTTAAAGTGACAATACCAAATTTGTGCAGAAGTACATACAAAACATACACAAATTAAATTGTTAAAATATAAACACATAGCTAGATCCTATTTTGTGTTTTTCTCAAAATGAGGGAGAACAAGTAATGCTTAATAAAAAGAGATATTATAGTCCTACTTATTCTGAAGAATGGACATAATTATAGTGCTATACCATGCTGTTCTTAAATTTCAATAGATGGCGCTTGAGGTACCATGGTATTCCAATGCACCCTAGAAAAAGAACATAAACACATAAGCATGTTATTATACAAAAATAATGGAGAAAATAATAGAAGAGTACTGGAACATGTATAAATATTTGAAACAGGTTACCACATATAGATCTCAAAACATTATTTGTTATGTCTAATGCATGGCAACAGTTCTATATGGTCATTTAGACCTGGAGATTCCATAGCACCCAGAGAGAAAATCCAAAAGGATTCACGGTATAACAATTTATTATCTAAATTGCCACCACGTGGCCCTAATCTGACCTTTTCAATTGCACAAAATTTAAAAACATGATGTCCAGTTTTACTGTTTTTTACATGACATGCCAGGGCATTCTTTTCATCGCCCCTAGTAATAGCCCTTAGATGTTCCTCTATACGTATCAAGAAAGGTACAGTAGTTTACCCTATGTAGAATGAACCACATTCACATGTAGCCAAATATACAATGTTGTCAGAACTGCCATTAAGCACAACCATGGAGATGAGCCATACAAAAACAAGCATACTGGACTTTAGAAGGGCTGACTTTGGCAAAATAGGTGAATACTTGAGGAATACACTAGCAAATGGCCAAAAAGGAGGGGTGGAAGAACAATGGAGAAAAATCAAAACTGCTATCATAAAGGCAACAAGCCTTTGTGCGAAACAGATAAAGAAAACAAAGTGGAGTAAAAAAAAAAAAAACACTATGGTTCTCAAAACAGGTGGCAGGGAAGGTTAAGGAGAAAAAGGCTGCATTCAAAAAGTATAAGGAATCACAGAAGGAGCATGACAGGGAACTGTATCAATTAAAGTAGAAAGAAGTGGGGAAGGCAGAGAGAATAGCAAAAGCCCAAACCGAGGAAAAAATAGCCAATTCAGTTAAGAAGGGGGATAAAACCTTTTATAGGTACATTAGGGAGCATAGAAAGGTTAAGGGAGGAATAGTGAAGATTAATAAGGGAGAGGGGAGAGGGGAGGTGGGCAGAGGGAGACAGTGAAAAGGCAGAGTTACTGAATGAATACTTTTACTCAGTATTCACAAAAGAAGATGAGGAGGAGTTACCTAAACAAGACAATAGAAGCACTCTGGGTAGGGGGGTTGACACTAGTCCATTTACAGAAGAAAGAGTCCTGAAAGAACTCTTAAAACTCAAGGTGGACAAAGCAATGGGGCCTGACAGGATTCACCCAGAATCCTAAAAGAACTAAGGGAGGACCTAGTGACACCACTGACCACACTTTTAACAAATCATGGAGGATGGGGTGGTACATGAGGACTGGAGGAGGCAGATGGATTCCCTTCACAAAAGTGGGAGCAAGGCAGAAGCAGGAAACTACAGACCTGTAAGTTTGATCTCAGTGGTAGGAAAATGATGGAATAACACTGAAAGAAAGAATTGTTGAGTACCTAGAGGCCAGCGGGGCACAGGACCAAAAGCAGCATGGATTTACAGCAGGAAGGTCATGTCAGACGAATCTAATAGATTTCTTTGACTGGGTGACCAAAGTAATAGACCAGGGAGGGGCTGTGTATATGGCCTACCTAGACTTTAGCAAGGCATTTGACACAGTCCCACACAAAAGATTAATAATCAAGTTAGCCAGCCTGGGAGTGGGTCCCAGGGTGGTAGCCTGGGTAGCAAACTGGCTATACAACAGGACACATAAGGTAATAGTGAATGGAACACATTCCGAAGAAAGGGGGGTCACTAGTGGAGTACCTCAGGGCTCAGTACTAGGTCCAGTCCTCTTTAACATCTTTATAGGTGACATTGCAGTGGGTCTGGAGGGAAAGGTATGCCTCTTTGCAGATGACACAAAGATCTGTAACAGAGTTGATACACGGGGGTAGAAAGGATGAGAAGGGACTTGGCAAAGTTGGAGGAATGGTCAGACATATGGAAACTTAGATTCAATGCAAAGAAGTGCAAAGTAATGCACCTGGGAAACAAAATCCAGTAGAAGAGTACACAATAGCAGGGGAAGTACTAACAACAACAAAAATGGAAAGGAACCTGGGGGTAGTCATATCAGATGATTTAAAGGTGGGTAAGCAATGTGAGAAGTCAGTAAGGAGAGCCAAGGGGATACTGGGATGCATAGGAAGGGGTATCACAAGTAGAAAAAGGGAAGTGGTTATCCATCTGTACAGACAGTTGGTGAGACCCCATCTGGAGTACTGTGTGCAGTTTTGGAGACCTCATCTACAAGGACATAGACAGGATGGAAGCAGTCCAGAGGAGGGCAACTAAAATGGTGCAGGGTCTGCATCAGAAACCATATGAAGAGAGACTGAGAGAGCTTAATATGTATACCCTTGATGAAAGGATGGACGGGGGGACATGATAGAAATGTTCAAGTAGCTCAAGGGAATCAACAAAGTCCGGGAGAGTAGCATCTTTCGGAAAAAGAGATGTGTAAGAACAAGGGGGCACAATTTAAAGATAGAGGGGGGATGGTTCAGGGGTAATGTGAGGAATTTGTTTTTCACGGAGAGAGTGGTGGATGCATGGAACCGCCTTCCTGGAGAGGCTGTGGGGTCTAAAACAGTGGAGGAATTCAAACATGCATGGGACAGACATAAGGCAGTTATAGTGGGGGGGGGTGGCAGGAAGCAGGCTGTTGGTTAACTAAAATCTGCAGCTTATTCAGTAGGTAGGGAAATGGGCAGACTGGGTGGGCCAAGGGGTTCTTATCTGCCATCAAAGTCTATGTTTAAAAAACTCATTTACTTAAAAAATTTTTGAGTATTGCATGTAGTGAAGGAATCAGTTCTCATGATACTTGAACAAAATTTAAATTTCCCACATGCGAAATTACCCATAGGTAATGGGGGCAGCCCAGGTCTTGCTAGTTTGTTCTTTATTCTCCAACTTACCATGATGACTATGGACAAGCTTATCCCTTAGATTCTGACCCCAACGAAAAACCATCCTGGGTTTATTTTTAACAATCTCAGTGAGCAATGGTTCATTTTCCAAAATGTGCCAGTTAGTGTTAATGATGCCTTTTATTGCACGTACATGTCGTGAGAATTTTGTTATAAAACTGACTCTTTTATCTATTTCATCTATCTGATGTTTAACTTGAAATAGACTTCCTCTATCAGTGTGCAAAACCTCTTGGTATGCTTCCTCCACTATTCCTGAACTGTAACCTCGTGTCTTAAATCTATTGCACATGTCTGTACCTTGAATCACATAATCAGCCCCTTCGGAACAATTCCTACGAGCTCTTAGCATTTGTGCCATGGGAATATTATTTATCATGTGGCGTGGATGGCAACAAGAGGTGAGCAAGATGGAATTTCTATCTGTATCCTTTCTAAATAAATTAGTTCTGAAAGTACCATCAGGTTTCATGGATACCTTCAAATCAAGAAAGGAAATCGAAGTCGAATCACATTCTACTGAGAATTTCAAATTTGGATTGCTATTTTCCAAACAATCTATGAATTTCTGTAGCTCCCCATATGTGCCCTTCCATACCATGACTATATTGTCTATAAAACAACACCAGATATCAATCTTATTGTAAAAAGGATTGTTCTGGATGTCATAGACAAACGTTTTTTCCCATAGGCCTAAGTGACCGTATAGAACTGTTGCCATGCATTAGACATAACAAATAATGTTTTGAGTTCTATATGTGGTACCCTATTTCACATATTTATACATGTTCCAGTACTCTTTTATTATTTTCTCCATTATTTTTGTATAATAACATGCTTATGTTCTTTTTCTAGGGTGCATTGGAATACCATGGTACCTCAAGCACCATCTATTGAAATTTAAGAACAGAATGGTATAGCACTATAATGATGTCTATTTTTTAGAATAAGAAGGACTAAAATATCTCTTTTTATTAAGCATTACTTGTTCTCCCTCTTTTTGAGGAAAACACAAAATAGGATCTATGTGTTTATTTTTTAACAATTTAATTTGTGTATGTTTTGTATGTACTTCTGCACAAATTTGGTATTGTCACTTTAAATGTTTAGTGTATTGTGGTAATTGCACATATGTAAGGATCCACTTTAGAAGCAATGGTCACCTCCTGATGACGCAACTTTTGTTAAACCGGTAGAGGTATTGTGAGCGGGTGCTATCTGGTATTTTGTTATATATTAAAGGATGCTTTTTTGATACTTCAGCTTGTGTGGTGCAGAGATTTGTTGGTTCTTTCTAGTTTTGTATATATTCAGCACACACCAGAGCCTACGGAATGGTTTTGTGATTTTTTCCATTGTTTTTGTTTTAATAAGCTCGTAGGGAGCATTAGTATCGCAGTCAGTATTATAGCGTGTTTTCGCTCATTTTGTTATACCGAGACGCTTTGTTCTATACGGGACTGAAAAGCAGGAAACCAGCGATTCCATTATGTGGATTTTTCCCTGTGGATTTAAATGGCTGTGTTCAGTTACAAATTTTTCTTTTAAGAAGTAACAGCCCGTGACAGTCCGAGGATCTGTGTAAGATTCCCCTTGTTGTGGTATGTCTGAGAAGAATTTTACGGACGCCATTCTGGGGGATGCATCCAGCTCTTTTGCGATGAATGTTTTCAATACTGCAGGGGAACAAGACCTATTATTGGGTTCAACACATGAAGGAGATATAATAACAGAACAAACAGGTACAGTTCCTTCTAATCACAATCAGCCACTAATTGACATTAGGACTGCATTTATCATTCTTGAGAGTGCAATAGTGAGGGGTGGAAGACATTATTGGGGTAAAATCACTTTGGAAGTGCACCTTAAGGTGGGTCACTCACCCAGAGGTTTTTGGGTCTTAAAATTACCTGGATATGGCTGGGATAGAGAATTTTTCATGATCGATTGGAAATGTGCACAACAGATTGGTACAGATGAATTTATGAAAGCTATCATTAGAGATTATGAGACTCAGCAGCCTGAAGTACAAAGTGATATACAAAACAATAAAGCTGCTGTATTAAAATTCAAAGACCATCCTGATTTTGCCACTTTTCAGAGTAAATTAAAGGAGAATGTACAGAGGGAAGATGACAAAATAAAGAAATTGAAATTACAAATGTTTGAGAGAGACAGAAAAGATTACATCTTAGGAAGAGTCTTTGACTGGAATAATAAAAAACAACATGCAGGGAGAAATAAAAATAGTAAAAGCAATAAACATAACAGCTTTACAGCCTATCCAGGTACCCCTAAACAACAAACTAAATCCATACTTAAAAATAGGAATAACTCCCCCTCATATACCACTGATAATAGTGGATCAGAAACAGAGGATCCTTTTTTAGAGGAAAGCCTAGAGGACATCAAGGAACAGAGCAGGACTGTTCATTTTCAGTCACCAGTCTCATTGTACCAATGGAGGAGGGGCCAGAGGAACACTCAAGGGAACACAGGCCGAGGCCGAGAAAATCAACGAGGAGAGGAGGCAGGAAATATAGGAAGCAGAGTCCGAAGGAGAAGAACCAATTAACTACAGTAGAAGAAAATATTGTCATTAATATTTTGGATTGTGAATTAACTCCAATACAAGAACAGGTGCTACGAAAGGACTTTTCTTTGTACCCACCCAGGATTCAAATCATTTTGAAACATATGTGGATTTACATCGTTTTACCAGAATTTTGAATCTTCAAGCACATTATAATAAAATCAAAATGTGCTGTGGGGTGGTGACATTGGATCCTGGAACTGAGGATTCACCTATACAAAGGGAGGTAAGTCCCTTTCAACCTGCATCTACTTATATGCCCCTTATAATGACACTGTAAAAGTATTTGAATGATCGTGTGAGAGGGCCTTTAAAATACTTTTTGAGACTAATCAAAGGGCTTCCTATGTTAATCTGTCTTCAGGTGAGGCAGAAGTTCTAAGGGACCTACAAGAAAACACTGACTTCACTATAAAACCTGCAGATAAGGGGGGGGGGGTTCAGTGGTTGTTATGCAAACTGACAAGTATATTGGGGAAATTAACAGACAGCTGAGTGATTCATCTTTCTATATGAAATTGAAATATGACCCCACTAACAAGTATAAACAGGAAATAGACATTTTTTTTGAATGAGGCTTTGGCATCTGGGGTCATAACAAATGATGAATTAGGTTATTTGACAGTTCAATATCTAAAAAGAGCCAGTATCTATGTACTTCCTAAAGTACATACAGATTTGTTTAACCCTCCAGGAAGACCAATAGTGGCAGGCATAGGTTCATTAACTGAGCCTTTGTCTAGATTTGTCGATTTTGATATTAAGAGTTATGTTGCTAACTTGCCTTCTTTTATTAGAGATACCACACATATGTTAGAAATATTGGATAATATGCAGGCAGAGCAAGGATGGGTTTTGGTATCCATGGATATCACCTCCCTTTATACAAACATTTCATACGAGGAGGGTATTTCATCGATGGAATATTGTCTAGATTTGGATACAAATATCACAGTGCATAAAAAACAATTTCTGATTTCTTGTATGGAACACATTCTAAAGAAAAAATGTTTTCTGTTTCAGGATGAAAAGTATCTACAGCTCAAGGGGATGGCTATGGGGGCTACATTTTGCCCCATTTATGCCAATCTCTATTTAGACCTATGGGAAAAAACATTTGTCTATGACATCCAGAGCAATCCTTTTTACTATAAGATTGATATCTGGTGTCATTTTATAGATGATATATTCATGGTATGGATGGACACATATGGGGAGCTACAGGAATTCATAGATTATTTGGAAAATAGCAATCCAAATTTGAAATTCTCAGTAGAATGTGATTTAGCTTTGATTTCCTTTCTTGATTTGAAGGTATCCATGAAACCTGATGGTACTTTCAGAACTAATTTATTTAGAAAGGATACAGATAGAAATTCCATCTTGCTCGCCTCTAGTTGCCATCCACGCCACGTGATAAATAATATTCCCAAGGCACAAATGCTAAGTGCTCGTAGGAATTGTTCCGAAGGGGCTAATTATGTGGTTCAAGGTACAGACATGTGCAATAGATTTAAGACACGAGGTTACAGTTCAGGAATAGTGGAGAAAGCATACCAAGAGGTTTTGCACACTGATAGAGGAAATTTATTTCAAGATAAACATCAGATAGATGAAACAGATGAAATAATCAGTTTTATAACAACATTCTCATGACATGTACATGCAATACAAGGCATCATTAACACTAACTGGCACATTTTGGAAAATGAACCATTGCTCACTGAGATTGTTAACAATAAACCCAGGATGGTTTTTCTTCGGGTCAGAATCTAAGGGATAAACTTGTCCATAGTCATCATGGTAAGTTGGAGAATAAAGAACAAACTAGTAAGACCTGGGCTGCCCCCATTACCTATGAGTAATTTCACATGTGGGAAATGTAAATTTTGTTTGAATATCATGAGAACTGATACATTCACTACATGCAATACTCAAAAACTTTTTAAAGTAAATGAGTTTTTTTAATTGCAGCACTGACAACATTATATATTTGGCTACGTGTGAATGTGGTTCATTCTACATAGGGTAAACTACTATACCTTTCTTGATACATATAGAGGAACATCTAAGGGCTATTACTAGGGGCGATGAAAAGAATGCCCTGGCATGTCATGTAAAAAACAGTAAAACTGGACATCGTGTTTTTAAATTTTGTGCAATTGAAAAGGTCAGATTAGGGCCACATGGTGGCAATTTAGATAATAAATTGTTATACTGTGAATCCTTTTGGATTTTCTCTCTGGGTGCTATGGAACCTCCAGGTCTAAATGACTATATAGAACTGTTGCCATGCATTAGACGTAACAAGTAATGTTTTGAGATCTATATGTGGTAACCTGTTTCACATATTTATACATGTTCCAGTACTCTTCTATTATTTTCTCCATTATTTTTGTATAATAACATGCTTATGTGCTTATGTTCTTTTTCTAGGGTGCATTGGAATACCATGGTACCTCAAGCACCATCTATTGAAATTTAAGGACAGAATGGTATAGCACTATAATGATGTCCATTCTTCAGAATAAGTAGGACAAAAATATCTCTTTTTATTAAGCATTACTTGTTCTCCCTCTTTTTGAGAAAAACACAAAATAGGATCTATGTGTTTATTTTTTAACAGTTTAATTTGTGTATGTTTTGTATGTACTTCTGCACAAATTTGGTATTGTCACTTAAAATTTTTAGTGTATTGTGGTAATTGCACATATTTAAGGATCCACTTTAGAAGCAATGGTCACCTCCTGATGACGCAACTTTTGTGAAACCGGTAGAGGTATTGTGAGCGGGTGCTGTCTGGCGTTTTTGTTATATATTAAAGGATGCTTTTTTGATACTTCAGCTTGTGTGGTGCAGAGATTTGTTGGTTCTTTCTAGTTTTGTATATATCCAGCACACACTAGACCCTACGGAGCAGTTTTTGTGATTTTTTTTCCATAGGTTTGATATTGCCCTCGAAGGCTGAGTGGGAGCCACCCAGTGTCTTTGTAGAGCATGCAGGTATGGATGTCAATGGCAGCCCCCAGAATGAGGTGGCAGGCTTTATTGAGGAGTGTGCTGATCCTGTTTAGGGCTGTTTTTGTGCCTGCACCATAAATAGGCAATCTATAGTCTATGGTAGACGGTATTGAACTACTAGTGGCTAGTTTGAGAGCATCAGGAGTCATTGACTGTCTATGATGGTAAAGCATGCCCAGCTTTGCATTTGCGGTCTTGATAACTGAGTCTATGTGGCTTGAGAAGGTGAGGGTGTCATCAAATGTGATGCCGAGACATTTGAACTTGGTGACTTGGTCTAGAAACTCACCCTTTTGGTTATGTATCAGCAGTGGTAGGTATTTATTTTTGCTTTGAGAGGTGGTGAAGAGCATACTCTTATTTTTTTTTATGTTTAACAGTAGTTTGTTTTCTGTGAGCCAAGATTCAAGTTTAAGAAAACTATTTTGGAGGTCTGTTGTGATGGAGTGGAGGTCTTTACCACCGACTGATATTACTGTGTCATCAGCATAGAGAACTGTGCTTGCTGAACATGCTGTAGGGGTGGAGTTAATGAAAATGCTAAAGAGTAGAGGACCAAGGATTGACCCCTGCGGGACCCCAAGGGCCCCCCCCTTAGCTGCAGAAAAGGGATCACCTATTTTGACTCATTGTGTCCTGTTGGTGAGGTAGTTGCCAAACCAATTTACCATCTCAGGGGCTAGACCTGTGGATAGAAGGCAGCTTAGGAGGAGGTTGTGATTTACAAAGTCAAATGCCTTCAGAAGGTAGATGAAGACAGAACCAACCGCATGCCCATTGTCCAATGCATTGTGTAGGTGGGATGAGTAGTCCGCTAATGTAGTGAGAGTGGAGTGCTTTTTTCAGAAACCATGCTGCTGTGCACAGAGTAGATTATATTTATCTAGGTATTCCATAAATTCCTCTGAGACCATTCTTTTGAGTACTTTAGATAGGGGAGGGAGGATGGAGATGGGTCTGTAGTTGGATGTTTATGTCTTGTCTCCTGCTTAAAAGACAGATGTGACGTTTGCTGACTTCCATAAATCTGGGAATACTCCTGATTTAAGAGAGGCATTGAAAACCATGGTAAGAGGACCAGAGAGTTCATTGAGGAGAAGACCAACCAGCTTCATGTCAAGCATATCTGCTCCCATCCTGGCCTTGCCAAGGGTCCCTTTAGTGTGTTTAATTGTTTTGGCCTTGGTGACACATTTAAAGTGAAATGGTGGTACCTCTTTTCTTAATGGGTCGTGAGGGGCAGTTTGTCATTGTTGTGCTTACGTATCCATGAAATAGTCACTGGGGAGTACACTTGAGAGGTCTGTGAAGGCGTTGTTGAGCTCATTGGCAATATCGATGGGTTCCTTCAAGGGCCCCTTTGTGGTAACAAGAAGGTCAGGGGGAGCCTTAGTGGCCTTGCCCATCAGGAATTTCAAGGTCCCCCAAAAGTCTCTGCTAGAGCCCCATGTTTTGTTAAGTAGATCCTTGTAGTAGGAGGCTTTGACCTGTCGGATGAGTTTGGTGCAAGCATTTCTGGCTGCTTTGTAGGTGTTTATTGCAGCATGTGTTCCAGTTGCCTTCAATATATGCCAAAGATTGTCTCTTTTCTGCATGAGTCCAATTAGGGCTTTGGAAAGCCAAGGATTGGTGGTTCTCCTAATTGTTTTAATTCTGTACAGTGGAAAAATATCACAAGCTCTATTAGAGACCATTATGAAGTAGTTAAGAGCCTCATTGCCATCAATATCCCCGCCATTGGAGACCAATCCATATGTGTCACGTATAGTTTAAAGTGCTTGAGTAGCCCTGGCCTCAAACGACATTTTTTGCAAACCTTGGGTGGGCTTTTTGTGAAGTTGTTTGACCAGGTACACTTCACAAGGGAGTGGTCACTGATGCTGTCAGGCAGGATGGCAATGTTGGTTATATGCTCTGGGTGAGTGGTCAGGAGCCAGTCTATGAGAGAACTGCTCCCTGTTTTGTAGTTCATCCTGGTATCAGTAGTGACCATCTGTGTTAGGAAAAGGCTGGTTATTAAATCCTTATTATAAATCACTCAAGTTTAGCTTGAGTGACTTGTAATAAGTTTAGTTTATTATTTTTTATTTTAATGTGCCATCACTCCCTAATGCTCCCACATGGGAGCACACTGTACACAGGACAACATTTACAGTGATTCTGTGCATTGATTGGCTGAAATAATGTTAGTGGTTTGTAATAAAACAAACATGAAGCTGCAGTTTTCAAAACATGGTCATTTAAATACAAACAAGCAAAATGTACTGTTGTTACAAAACCTTGGACAAGTCCAAGACAACATTTGCAAGCACACTTAAAGTGACATCAGCTCATCTTTTGACAATGACCACACCTTATTTTCAAGAAGAAATGAACTTATCGAGGACTACTGCTAAAGAAACCCAAACTGAGCTGAGTGTTCTAGTACTGCAGAAAAGGTCTCAATTTTTCTGTGGCAATTTGGGTCTAAATTCTGCAGCAAGTCCCCATGTTGCCACAGAACTTCTGTGGCATTAGTTTCCTATTTCTGTGGAAATTCTGTGGCAGCAGTTGGGGGCTTCGGTGGCAGTCAGCAACCCCCCCCCTCCCAAGCACTCAGGTAGGGGGAAAATGTTAGTTTTGGGGCTGGGACCTACAAACCAGAGATGGCTGTCAATTAACTCCTGAGTTCCTAGTATTTGAAATTATACAATGGTAAGAAAATTTCCTGGACTCTTATTGGTCAGTGTGTGCCTGACACAGTGGTGATATGTCAGTATAACATCACTCTACTGAGTTATTGGAGCTGCAACATATTTCCTTGCATCTCCTCTTCAGAAACAAAGATATACTGCCTCACTAAAAATCTACTAAAATATTTTTTATTTTTTTTTTATTTTGTATAACAATGAGCCATTGTATAATTGCAATAAGGCACTCCAAGGTGTGTGTTATTGTGTAATATAGTCACTCCTGGGGTGGTCGCCTCATGCTTCAACCCATCCCAGGAGTGACGTTATTACACGATAACACACACCTTGTCATGCCTTATTGCTTAATTAAAAAATCCACCCCATCCATCTCAGCCCCATCACCCTCCCAACCCAAGACTGAGAGTCCCCAGGGCCACCAAATTTGAATGAGTAATGTATTTAGCAGCTATCACACTGCACAGTGATCCTCATCCTTCTAGTTTTACCACTAGGCCAGCATGCCGGTTTCTCATTCCAGTGGTGCTTTGTGTGGCTGTGCTCAAAGCACTTCTGTGATAAGAAACCGGAATTCAGGCCCGGCCATGAAATTAGAAGGAAGAGGATTTCTGCATAGTATGGGTCCTGATAAAAATATTTCTACTTCAAATAAAGGTACTCAAGGAGATTCTCAGGGTGGAGTGGGAAGGGTGGTGGGACTGAGCTGGACTGGGTGGGGGGTGGATTTACCTGTTTTGATTTTTAAGGTAAAGCCCTAGCAAACAAACTAATAGGCAGGGGCTGTTCTAAAATGCTTTTCTGATTTTTGTTTTTAAATTCCACAGAATTCCCAAAAGCGTTCTGCAGAATTTAAACCATGTAACTGTTTTCTTGGGTTTATATGATCCATGTAATAACCACAGTTTATATGATTCATGGAATAATTTTCCTTTGTCAGAGTCAATGTAAACTGAAGATTAATTTTATTCACAGTTTATATTGACTCTTCATGGTTTGTTTTTATTTATTGTGCTTTATCTCCTCATCCACCGGCCCTCATCAATCTGATCTAACACGTTCAATCCCACTAGACACTCAAGGACTTACCTCACTCTCAAACACCACCCCACTTACCCTCCAGGGTGAGGCTTCCAGGGGGACCCCTTCCCCTATGGAGATGGAATGGTAGAATGGGAGTGAGAGCCTGGTGCTATGGGGGGTGGACATCATTGTGTAGTGGCAGAACCTTCATTTTCCCATTTTTTCCCCAGGAGGTTTGTTTTGTTCAGTGATGTTGGTGAGGCATGCTGAATATCTGATACGCTTTTCAAATGTAGTCAGTTCTGGCTGTCGTACCACAGGCTACCATGAGGGGTTACCAAAACACTGGTGACTTCCCCACCATCCCTTCTGAAGAAGGAGAGCAGTCCATAGGATGCTTGATCCTCCTTCCCCCAGCCAGCCCTCCAACTTCCCAGGCTCTCTCCTGAACCTGGGTCGTTGGTGTCACGAGTGGTAGCAGTACCGTTGCACCCGTGGGCCAGCTAAATGCTGACTCTTCCGTATAATCTGTGGAATAATATTCTGCATTTCCTGTAAACCACAGAATACTATTCCGCAGTTCATGTAAACCGTGTAATAATATCCCGCAGTTCATGTAAATGGTGGAATAATCCACAGTTCATGTAAACTGTGGAATATTATTCAGAGTTTTTTCCATGGTTTACATTAAATTCATAGCAATCTCCGTGGCCATGGAATTGTGGAAAAATTGGGGCCTTGACTGCAGACTGCAGAGCTACATTGCCCTCTGCAATTCAAACAAACGTCTTTTCTGCATAAATGTAGCCTTTAAAAGTCCCAATCAGCATTTTTAAATAGGCTAAAAGTGTCATGAGCTCATCTTTTAACTCCTACCAAATAGTATGTTCAAGAAGAAATCAACCTACAAGATACTACTGCTACAGAAACCTAAACTGAACTGTGAGTAAAATATACACAACAGAGTTATGATGCTGTCCCAAGCCATGTGCTCTGTGATTCAAACATGTCTTTCTGCATGTAGGCAACCTTTGAAAAGTCCCAGCCAGCATTTTAAAACACACTAAAAGCAACATGAGCTCACCTTTCAACAACTTTCCACAATATTTTAAATAAGAAATCAACTTACCAGAAGCTGCTGTTACAAACACCCAAACGGGGCTGTGAGTGTTTAAACAATTTACACTGCAGAGCTGTACTGTCCTCTGAGTCATGTGCTATGTGAGTTGTATGGTCTGAATTCAAACTACAGTTTTTGCTTCATAAATGCAAACACCTGCCACTATTTAATTGATCCTGCCATCAGTTGTTTGATCCCATAGAAATTAGTCCACTAATTAGAGTTCATTTTCATTTCATTTTTTATTTTTTATTGGTTATACTGGAAAGGCATGTGAGCATTGGTGCCCGTTTACACAAGCGTCCAGTTACACACAACAATCATGTGACAAGACATAGGCTGAAACATTTAACTTACAGCTAGGGTTAACACCAAGGTACATATCCAGTCAGGACAGTAAAGACAAAAGGGCAACCAAGAACTATTCTGGGTGATTTAACAAATACAAAGGTGACATTAGCATTCTGTGAGGGTTTCACAATAATATAATAAACAGTGGGAAACAAACATTTAAGAGCAATAAAAACAACTAGCTGAGGTGGAGTAACAGTACTAAAAGTGCTAGAAAGAGAGGGTAAGTGTCAGAGGTGGATGACCAGAGGGTGGGGGGAAAAAGAGTGCTGTAAGGGAGCCAGATTAGGGCTGTGAGCAGGTGCAGGAGTGTGTGAGGGAGTAATGTCTCCTGATATTTTGTTTGGAGGATTTGTGGAGGGACAGAGTTTTAGTTTGAGGGGGAGAAAGTTGAAGAGCTTGGGTTCCATAAAGGAAAGTGTTTTCTGGCCTTAAGTGGTCCGAAAGAAAGGAACCTTGAAAGAGAGAGTGGAGGACAGTCTAGTGGTCCTGGTGGTGGCAGCTGTCTGGAAGAGAGAGGTGAGGCAATCAGGGAGCAACCCATGGAAGAGTTTGAAGAAGAAGGTGGCCATCTTGCAGTTGAGATGGGCCTCAAGCGAGGGCTGACCAGTGAGTTGATAAAGGTCACAGTGGTGTGTGAGTTTAGGAAGGCCAGAAGCAAAACCTATAGCATTGTGGTAGGAGCTTCAGAGTCTAGAGAAAGTTTTGATGGAGAGGAGGGGAGGGAGACAAGAGAACCATAGTCAATGACAGGAAGTAGAAAGCTGGAAACTAGGAGGGATTTGGATTCCCTGTTAAGGTAATGCTTAGTTCTGTGGAGGATACCAAGGTGTTGGTGGGCTTTTTTGATTGTGAGGCTAGTGTGAGCATTGAAACTGAGGTGGCAATGCAGGAATAAGCCAAGGTACTTGAATTCACTGACTCTTTCAATGGAGTTACCAAGGTTGTCATAGAGGGAGAGGTCAAAGCCAAGGGGTTTGCGGGGGCTGGAGAAAGCTATGAACTTAATTTTTTTTTTGAGTAGAGTACTAGACCTTTGGACATGAACCAGGTGTGAAGTCTGCTGAAATTGAGCTGGAATTTGTTAATGAGAGTGGTGGGGTTTTTGTCTTGACAGAAAAGGACTGCATCATCAGCATAGAGAATGAGTTCAGAGGAGGTGCAGATGTCAGGTAGGGAGTTAATAACCAGAGAGGAGAGAAGAGCTGAGGGCCCAGGATGGACCCTTGGGGAACGCCGTATTTGATGGGCCAGGATTCGGCAGGACACTGCCAATACTGGTGCAATGGAATCTTCCCATTAGGTAATCCTTGAACCAGAGGCAGACCTCTGGTGAAAAATGGAGGCCAGCCAGGGTTTGGAGGAGGACTTCATGATCAATGCAGTTGAAGGCTTTGGTGAAGTCTATGAACACAGCACCAGTATAGAGGCCTTCGTTGTTGGCTTTGTCAATGGAGTGGGTGTACTTGATAGGGGCACTTTTGGTATTGTGGTGAGCACAGAACCCATGCTGAGCCTCCTTGAGCAGGTTGCATTTGGAGAGGAATTCCGTGGTATGTCTGTGGACCACTTTCTCTAAAAGTGTGGAAAGAGGTGCAAGGAGGGAGATGGGGCGATAGTTGGATACTAGATCCTTGGGACTGGATTTATGAAGAGGTTTAATAATGGTGTACTTCCATGCTTTAGGGAAGGACCACGTGCAGAGGGAGTGGTTGAGGATGTTAGTGAGAGGGATGGCCAGGGAATCACAGACAAGATGGAGACCTCTGAAGTCAACATTGTCGGTGACCTTGGATGGTCTTGGGTCATTTGTTCTGATTAACTTGACCACTTCAGCAGGGATTAGGTATCTAAAATAGAACTTGTGGTGGGAGACTGGGAGGTGTACAGGGGTAGATGGGGTAGGAGGGGAGCTGGGCTGTACTGGTCGAGGTCACCAAAGTATTTATTGAAAAGGGATGCTATTCCGCTTGGCTCGGTGATGGTGGCCCCTTCGGAGGTGAGACAAATATGTTCTTCTGAAATTCTCCTATTAGTTAGGTTGTTAAGAATGTTCCAGTTCCTCCCAGGGTTCCCCTGAGCAGCATGTTGTTTTTCCAGGATGAAGGAGGATTTAGCAGATCTTGTGGAAGATTTGCACTTGTTCCTGAGAGTTTTGAAGTCTTGGAGGAGTTGGGGGTTTTGTGTTTTCTGTACAACTTCCAGGCTCGGTCCCTATCCTTCATTAGTTTGCGAAGCTCGGGGGTGACCCATGATTGGCTAGAACCCTTGACTGGATCTTCTTAAGCAGGATGAAATGGTCACAGAGGGCAAGGAACTTATTGCTAAAGGCTTCAAGCTCTTTGCAGATGTCAGAAATGTTTTCAGTGAAGGACCAGTCATGGGCTAGGGCTGCTTTGGAAAACTCAGAGGCATCCAGCTTCTTCAATTGTCTGGTTAAGATGAATTTGTGGAGGCAGGGGGGTGTTTTTGTTGACCAAGGGGAGAAAACAGCACAGTGGTCACTGACTGAGTCGGGAAGAACTCAGGAGGTGGTGACATGGGAGGGGTGTGAGACCAGGACCCAGTTGATGAGGGACTGAGATTCAGTCTTGTAGTTGGTTCTGGTAGGTTCAGTGATGAGCTGGTGGAGGCCAAGGCCAAGTAAGGATTCCTTGGTGGAATCACAGTGAGGGAACAGCCAGTTAAGGTTGAAATCCCTTGGAATGATCCAATCTCTCCCTTGGGATGGGAGGTATTGATATCAAGGAAGGGGTCTAGATCACGGGGTGAGGAGGAGGGTGGCAGGTAAACCATGCTGACTGTGAACATTTTATGTGCTACAAGGAGAAGGTTACTCGAGATGGATGCTAGGGAAGAGCTGAGAAGCAGGGGGTCAAATTCGGTAGTAAGGAGGTGATTGGCAACCCAGATGAGGCAGCCTCTCCCACGCTTTCCCACCCTGTCTTTTCTAAAGTTAGCCACCCTGTCTTTTCTAAAGTTAGCCTCTCTGTTGCTGGATTTGTCTTACAAACCCAAATAAAAGTAGTAACAAAGCAGTTTTCAGCTACACAAATGCATCATGTAAAACAAACAAAAGAAAATATGGTATATATGCAAAGTAATTTTATCTCAGGGGTCTAATAAGATAATAAACCACTCTCCCTTTGGGCTTGGGGCTTAGTGTCACATTAGAGCCCCTTACTGCAACTACCAATATTGTCTCATAAACACTGCTTTTCTATCATTTAGCCATATATATATTATATAATATAATATAATATAATATAATATAATATAATATAATATAATATAATATAATATAATATAATATAATATATATTAGATATGTAACTGCCTGACTCATTTTTTTTTTTTGCAATATATTACCTAGGGTAGCACAGCTATATGAGGAACCTCATTTCCAGTGGGTACCTGCTTCTATCCATTTCTGCAACTTGGTGGACTGGAGCACTGAGCAGTTACATGACTTGCCCAAGGTCACACAGTGAGTAATAGTCACTTATCTTTATGAGTGGGAGGGTAGAACTGTAACTTATGAGTGTCTAAGTCACTTATGAGTTATGAAGGTTCTGACCCTACACAAATGATGATAAATAGCATATTGTAAATCGAGCAAGTATGTATCTTGTTTATATAATAGCAGTGTCAGTGGCTGAGTAGGTAGCATGCTTGCCTTTGTGGCTGGAAGATCATAAGATCATGGGTTCTAGTCCCACAGTCGGTACTTGAGATAATACCCATAACTGACCCTTAAGTATAGTATGAGGGGTGCTGTACCATTAATATGCTGTTCTTTGGATGATATGTTAAACTGAGGTCCCTTCTGCCCATCTCTGGTCACTGTCCAGGTTGAAGTAAAAGATCTCATGGCACTTATTGAAGAAAAGTCAATGAATTTTATGTAACAAAAACAACAGCAAACAGAAATAAAAAGAAAGCTACCACAGTCATCTAAAAAAACAATAGGGTAAATAAAGCAAAACAAATACAAGAAAACAAGAAAGAAAAAGGAACACAAAATAAAAAGAAAAGCATGAATCAAAAGTCTTCAAATCCAATCGTTGTGTCCTACCCCCTCCCCAAAATGAAGGGGAAATCCACATGGATTAGTATAACATGAAACAGAAATTAATCAAAATTGTATATCTGTTCCCTCCTTCATTAATCAGGAAAATCTGTTCAAGTAACCCATGTCCATAAAACACTAAGCTGTTTACCTTGCAGTACCTTACGATCATTCCTACCAAACCTCAAAAAGAGCAGAGACACATGTTTTTGCAAACAATATTTAAGTCATTTTCAGTTGTTATAGCATTAGACAGCATCTTAACTGCCACAGGTAAAACTTAAAACACGTAAACATCATTGCCGGAGTGCTGCTCTTATACTTCCTTAGTGGTGCCGGAAAGTCACCTAGAACTAAACACTCCTAGGTTAATCTTTCCAGCCATGGAAGCTTCCATCTATGTGCCAAAAATTTCCAGAAACAAGCCACAGCCCCACATTCAAAGAAAAAGTGTTTCACTGTTTCCAAATGAACAACACAGTCTGGGTACAGACATGCTTTTTCTTCCAAGGATTTATGTTTATTATTATCATGGACATTCAGGCTCCCATAAGAGTATAACAATACAATATCCCACATCCATCGAGGCATCCTCTTGTCTACCAATTGTTGAATCTCCAAGTGATTTATCTCAGTTCTGCAGTGTTTGAATTCAAGTTCCTGTGGACAAAGTTGTGACTGATGTGCAGTACGAGGGGACTGATGTACTGTTGTCCAACATACGAGTGTTTCCTGGATGAAGCATGAATCAACAAATGGGAAATTTTCCACTGACATTATTTCTGTAGAGACAGAGTTAGGAATTCCGGTAATAACAAGGTATGGATTAGTTTCACAGGGGCCGGTCAAACTGCTAATAACTTCTTCAACAGATTCTGAGTCCAGATATTTGTGTATGAGGATACTGGTTCCAAAGTCAATTTCATGGTTCCTGCCCTAAACAAAGTGTTGAAAAAAACTACTGGATTAAACATATGACTCCACCTTTTCTCTGGGCAGATATGTCATATCCCCCCTTCACAGGGTTTAGGTGACACCCCCAGAACATCTGAAAAAAAATATGCTGTACATAGTAGTCCCCAAATTAACAAGTAATGGGAGCACATAACTTATGTATAGAATGATTGCAACAAAAACTTTGATAATGAAAAGTCTCCTGAATTTTAAGAATTTTACCCCTTCCATCTAGTCACCTTTTATGCACAAATTGCCAGTTTCTCAGACCAGTTAATCTGATCCATATCACCCAAACCAGATTTGACTCCCAGGATTTTTATAGGACCTTTCACTGTCTGGATCCCAGCTACAACAACCCCCTCTGTAGGCACCTCCCCAAGACTAATCCTTGTGCTTTTTCAATAAATTTAAACTAGCACTAGAGACCACCAAAACATTTGTAATAGTACTTAGTGCCAGTTCTCCAGTATGCTGATCTGCCACATATACACAGATGTAATCTACGTAGGCCAGCATTTTCAAACTACCCATTCTCAAAGGCCAAGAGATCCCTTTAATATGTTGAGTATCTATAATATATTGAATGAGGTGGTCCAGAGCAAAAATATAAAGCAGGGGGCTCAATGGGCACCCCTATCATACCTCAACCTTTATAGGGACTGCCTGTCCGATGCTGCCACCAATCAAAGATGCTACAGATGCTAATTCATATAATCCCTTAATCCAGGAAACAAAGCTACAGGAATCCCATACCATGTCAAGACTTTAAACAGGTACAGGTACTCATGAATGACCCTATCAAAAGCCTTCCTCTGATCCAGGGAAAGCAGATAATCTGATTTTTTATGAGTGCTACAATATTCTAAAACATCCATAATTAAATAAAAGTTATCCTGGATTTTGCAATAAGGGATGGAACAGATCTGGGCTAGGTTAATGAGAGCTGTTGCTACCTTAGTTATTTTATAGTGTAGAAGTTTAATTAACATTTTACGATCCGAATTCAATTATTCAAATTCCCTTTCTCCCCTGCTTTAAATAAAAAAAATCAACAAGCCCCTGGAAAACTCCATGAGTATAGTTTTGGTAGTAAGTAAATGGGAATAAACAAAAAATAAACAATCCAGCAGCTCAGTGGAAAAGGTTTTTAAAAACTCATGTGGGATACCATCCTAGCCAAGTGAACCACATGTTTCAGAGATGCTATGATTGTAAGTATCTCGTTTCGCAATCGGTGTTATTAATGTCTCCTTATCTATGGAGGTAAGATCTGAAATGGGGGAAGGCAATAAAGAGTCTGTTTTTGCTGATGCTACTGCTGGGTTACAAAAACCTCTTGAACATAAAGATCCACTAAGCGGTAATTATCCAAAATATTGTTAACCACCTTTCCCTTATGATCTGTCAGGGATCTAACACAACAATCTTCCACCCTCTGTTTAGATGCTTCACAGGGATTACTATAAGGTGTCTTCTAGGTCCCATATTTTAATTCTGCTTCTAAAGAGGCAGTGTGGTTATACTGGTAATGCTGCATCTCCAACTTCAACTGCTGGATTTGATAAGCATAAAATACCAGAACTGTCACTGGCCTGCGAGATTACACAGTTCAGCTAGGACTGTGCAGGGGCCGAATAGTATTTCCTGAATACATGAATAGTAGGGCTCCCAAATATTCAGAAGCCCTTCCTGAATTTGGGGGAGGAATCAGTCAGCTGGTCTGACCATCACACCATAAGGTTCAGCTTCAGGGCTCCCCCTAATAGGTCTGCCCCTACGGAGATGGTTCAGTACCACCCTTTAAGGGATATTAACCCCAGTGACCTAATGGCGGTGCTGGATCTATTGGGCTTGTTGGGTGAATGCATGAGTCCAGACGATCTCGTGCTAGTCTATAATAAAGCTGTGGAAGATGCTCTGGACAAGATTGCTCCTGTTCGTGTTCAGCCTCTCACCCTTCGTTCAAGGAGCCCTTGGTTTGATGGCTCCTTGAAGGAGTTAAGGTGAGTTGGCCGAAGGTTGGAGAGAGCCTGGTGGAGGTCTGGCCATGATGCAGACAGGCTTAGGTTGATGGCACATTATGAATGCTATCAATCAGAAATCACCCATAAGAAGGCAGAATTCCTGTCCAGGGAGATTTCTGCTGCACAGAATCGACTGGCTCAGCTTTTCCGGACCATTGACAGACTATGCAATCCAATCTGTCTCCAGCCCAGAGAAGCTTTTTCTCAGCTGAGATGCGAGGAGTTCACTCAGTTTTTTGCAGATAAGGTTGCCAGCATCAGGTCTGGCATCGGTCTTACCTCTCCTATGGGGGATTGCAGTGGTCTACAGGAAGTGGCATGCACTTGGCCTGTCTGGTCAGATTTTCGCCGGCTGGAGTTCACTGACATTGTGAAGATCATCCAAACACTGCGACCAACCAGTTGTAGTTTGGATCCGGGCCCTACACCCCTTCTAGTGGGATGTGTAGAAGTTATCTGCCCGATCCTTGCTGACATTGTCTGGAAGTCTTTGGAGAGGGGGGTCTTTCCTGACCCCCTCAAAGAGGTGGTCATTCGACCACTCCTTAAAAATCCCTCCTTGGACCCAGACTGTCTAGCCAACTACTGGCCTATCTCTAACCTGCCTTTTGTTGGTAAGGTTATTGAAAAGGTGGTTGCATTGCAATTGGATGACCATCTTACAACTCACAATGTCTATGATACTCTCCAGTCTGGTTTTAGGAAGAAGCATAGCATGGAGACTGCCCTTGTCCGGGTACTGAATGATCTCCTAATGGCTAGAGACCGAAAGGCATGTACTATTCTGGTCCTTCTCAATCTCTCTGCTTCATTTGACACTGTAGACCATGGTGTGCTGTTGGAGCTCCTGTGGTTCTTTTGTGGGCTGTCTGGTACAATCCTCAAATGGTTCCATTCTTACCTCACGGACAGGTCTCAGAGAGTTGCCACTGGAATTAATTCCTCTGGCGCTCACTCCCTGCCTTGTGGGGTACCACAGGGTTCCATCCTAGCCCCCATGCTGTTTGCAGTGTATATGCTGCCATTGGGAGATATCATCAGGCGATATAGTCTGGGTTTTCACTGCTATGCAGATGATACTCAGCTGTATTTGTCCTTTCTGACTGGGCAAGATGATGCACTCTCCATGCTAAATAATTACCGTGCTGAAATCAGACTTTGGATGAGTTCCAGCTAGCTGAGACTGAATCCGGATAAGGACTGAGGTGCTGGTAGTGGACCCAGGTCGTCCGGGGGTGGGTTTGGGGGCTGGACAACCATCAGGCTTATTACTGGGTAGTATGTCACTCACTACCTCCGATCAGATGCATAACCTGGGCGTTATTTTTGATGATAGTTTGACCTTAAAATCTCAGGTATCAGCTGTCATCAAATCCTCTTTTTACCATCTGAGGAATATCGCCTGGGTGAAACACCTGGTTCCTTCGAGTGATCTCCCAACATTGGTCCATGCCTTTGTCACTGCTCGTCTTGATTACTGCAATTCCCTCTACATAGGGCTACCAGAGGTTGATATCCGCCACCTTCAGCTGGTGCAGAATACGGTGGCCAGGCTTTTGACTGGGACTTCTAGAACCAGTCATATTATGCCTGTGCTCTGCGAACTGCACTGGCTGCCTGTTTGGTGGCGGATCACCTTTAAGGTTGGTGTACTAACCGTTAAAGCCCTACATGATCAAGAACCCGGTTACCTGAAAGATCTCCTGGTACCCTATTGCCCCCTCCGTCCTCTCTGTTCCGTCAATGAGGGATTGCTGGAGATTCCCAGGGTTCGATTAAAGACATCAGGATCTCGTGCCTTCGCTTTTTCAGTGCCAACCTTGTGGAATTCTCTACCTCGTTGGATGAGAGAATGCCTAACCATCGATAGATTCAAAACTGAGCTAAAGACTTATTTATTTAGTTTAGCTTTTCCTAATGACGGATGATTTGTTTTATGCTTGTTTTAAAATTTTAGCTTTATGTATATGGTTTTTATGTACAGCGCCTTGGTTTTGAAAGGCGCTATAAAAATAAAGATGATTTGATTTGATTTGATCTGAATAGGGCAATGTTCATATTCAGGAAAGAGTATTCGGCCACCTACAAAAGAAAAAAAAAGAAAAAAGAAACAGCCCCCTTCCCCCCAAGCCCAAAACCAAGTAAAATATAAACTCCATCCCACCCACCCTCAATCAAAATACCAATGCCATCCTCCTCCTTTCCAGCACCCACAATTTCCTGTTTTATTTAGTAATGTAAATCCCTCAATGGGTGAGTAGGTCAACCTGCCTGCCTCCATGGCCAGCTGTCATCTTACTTAACACATCATGCTTGTTTGCACTTAAAAAAATGTAACTTATGTCCCCCTTCCCCCTCCATGGTACAGCACCAACCTTCTCCCTCCCAGCAGTACCCAATTCGATTGAAGTGAAATTGGGGAGTCGAGAAGCCAACCATCTCAGTTCACCCTCCTCTATCACCTGCCGCCTTCTCATGAATGAAAGCGCTAATGCACTTGCGATAGTAAAACCAGCTGATTCCATGATCAACTGGATTTACTATAGCATGCAAGCACTTTCATTCGTAAGAAGGCAGTCCGTTGTAGAGGAGGGTGAGTTGAGCTGGTCACTTTCTCGTTTCCCTGACTTCACTTCAATAGAATAGGGTGCAGCTGGGTGGGACTAGGATGGTGCTGTACTAGAGTGGTGGGTGGCATAAATTGCATCTTTTACATGCAAATGAGCACTGTATATTAAAATATGGCTGGCCATGAAAGCAGAAGGGTTGACAGGTCAGCCATCAAGGGATTTACATAATTGAATAAAATAACAAATTGTGGGTGCTGAGTGGAATGAGGGTAGCATTGGTCTATTTGATAGAAGGTGGGGGATGGAGTTTATATTTGGCTTGGTTTAGGGCTGAGCTGGGGAGGAGGGAGGGGGCTGTTTCATTTTTCTTTCTTTTGTCTGTGGCCAAATACCTTTTCCCAAATTCCTGAATATTTGGTTGTCGAATACTGAATATTCGGCCAAATATTCAGGAAAAGTTATTAACACAGCCCTAGTTGCCTTTTAGGGATCAAATTCTAAAAGACCAGGATCAAATCCTAAAGCCTTTTCAGAATCAAATCCAAAAAAAAGTCTATGTACATTTGTGATTGTCTTTGAATTGTGTTTTTAATGAATCTGAATATTCTGGGCCAGATTCTAGAAGAGTTACATCTGGTGTAACAGCAGTTGCACCAAGTAGAATGGTGTATGTAGCAACTTACACCAGCAGTTGTAAAATTCACGATTCTACAAAGTGGCCTGCGACATGGCACAGGCCACTAGCGCCAATCAACAGTTACGCCAGCAGTTGCAGCCATAGACCCCCTGTGCCATGGCACTAAAGGGTTTACGGCTGCAGTTGCGTCCCACTCTAGAATGGCAGCCACAAAGTCCCCACCATCTGGATTCTACGAGAAACCCCAGAGGAAAACCGGCATCGTAAGTTACTCCTGCATTTGGCTGGTGTAACTTACATATCATCTCCGGGGGTTCTGTAGAACCTGGTCCATGTGCCCCACCATGCCCAGACTGCACCTGTTGTTGCCCCACTGGGCACCGCATAACAGTCCTGGACTCGGGACCATGATTCTGCCCCATCCTGCTACTGTACAGCCCCTGTACAGTATGTGCCTTGCAGGGCTGCCCACTCCAACTGCCCCCCAATCCCTGCACATGTACTGCCCCGCAGGGCTTCCCACACCCCCAGCCCCTTGGATCTCCCGTAAAATATGCCCCAGTAGGGCGATTCCTGCCAACCCCACCCATGCCTCGACCTCGAGTCGCTGGCGCATATGCTGCACTTATCCTTCCCTGGTAGTCTAATGGTCCCCCCAATCATTATAAAATATATAAACATCCTCAAGTCCCTGGTAGTCAAGTGCCCCGATCATTATAAAATAAAAACATCTCAAGTCCGGGTAGTCTAGTGGCCCCAGATCATTGTATCTTAAATAAGTAACTCCATATCCCTGATAGTATAGTGGCCCCACCCCCACCCAGCCATGCCAGCCCACCCAGCACCCTACCCATCCCAGCTGGCGCACTGGCTGACACCTATCACCACCACGCCAGTTGCTGACTGAGTTCAGTATCAACGCATACTAAAAGACATGCTCAGAAATTAATATTTAGCGCTCTTTACAGTATGCACTGATAATGAACTCAGTTGGCTGCTGGCCATGGTGGTGAGAGGTGGGCTGTGCCAGTCACTGGCTAAGGACGGGTGGGGGTACTGGGTGGGCTGGCACGGCTGGGTGGAGGCACATAAACTACCAGGGATTTGGAGTTACTTATTTAATGTACAATGACCAGAGGGCCACCAGACCACCAGGACTTGGAGAAGTTTTTATTTTATAATGATCTAGGGGCCACTAGACTACCAGGGACTTGGGACATTATATATTTTATAATGATCTGGGGCCACTAGACTACCAGGAGGGGTAATTGCCCCATATGTGGCTGGCGACCCGGGGGTTGGGGCACAGGTGGTGGGATGACAGCAGCACTCTGCGGGGCATATTGCAATGGGGATCCAGAGGGCTGGGGGTGTGGGCAGCCCTGAGGGGCATATCTATAAGGGTGTCTGGGGCCATTTGGTGTGGCCAGCACTATGGGGCTCCTATATGGGTTTTCAGGGGCCTGTTGTTGTGGCCAGCCCTGCGGGGCACATGCAGGTGGTTTGGGGGGGCAGGGGATGTGAGCCACCCTGCGGGGTGGCTTTTGTGGCTTGCTGGGCAAGGGGGTGCACTTGCACCCTGCAACAGTGGGTTATGACATGCTGGCCAGGTACAGCCTCTGTGTGGCGTATCTAGCCGCATGGCACAAGTCGCAGGACTTTGCTGCAGAGACCCTGCCCCTTCTAGAATAGGGCGCAGGGTCAATGCCGCAGTTGCTGGTGGCGCAAGTTGCATTTGGCGGCAACTTGCTCCACCCTTCTAGAATCGGGCCCTTTGATGTTGAGTTATGTTAATCTAACGCACAGATATTTGTTTATATCATATGGAATTTTTTGTTTGTTAGTTTGGTTTCAAATATTTTTTCTGCACTGTAAGTGATGCTTTGTACACCGGACAACTTAATAAATAGGACTTTAAGTCCCAACAGTTGTATCCTATATAAAAATAAAGCATTTTACTACTAGTACTACTACTACTACTAGTTGCAACAGGCTTTTTAATGTCAAATACTGAAAACATTATGACTATTGTTTCTTCCTAACATAATTTTGGAAGCATAATTTTATGTTAGACTTAGTGCCCTCCCTCCAAACTGCCATGCCATCATATAGACATTGTACCGAAACTGGTATTCTCAGCAAAGAATGTATCTCTTGTTGGACTTCACAATTGTATGGTCACTACATTTTACCTCCACCTCAGAGCATGATCCAAAAGTTTCACTGGAAGGTTTGTGACCTGGTGAACTACCAGATGAGGACAGCGAAAAATAAATTCAGTCCTGGATGTTAAATTTCCTCTGCAGTAGGTACTGCCTCCTGAGAGGTGTATATACCTATGGCAGTCAATTAAATAATCCACAGAAACCATTGTCTTTAATGCCACAGAATCACACTAGGTCTTCTTTTCACTTGGATGTCAGATAGGAAAATGTGAGGAACGATTAAAGTCACCTCCAAAAATAATTTATCTGGATATAGCTAAAAAGGGCTGGAGGGATTCAGAGACTCTTTCTGATTTTATTTGGGGGAGCATAAACATTTATACAGATTAAATGTTTTTTTTTCCACTGGATAGCCAACAGAAATGCTGTCCTAGGTACCACCTCAACCAATCTTTAAAATTTGACCTCCAAGAAAGAAAACTCACCACATCTGTCCTATCTTCCCCAATTGATCAAAATGAGGGTCCCCATCACCAGTCTTTCTTTGTTGCATCAGATTCACTACCAAAGCCATCCAGGTCTCCCTGTAAGAAGACACTATCAAGGTTCTACTGATGCAGCAGAGAAAAAATAGATTAACATCTCTGAGGGCACTTAATACTATATACATTTAAGGAGGTCACCTTTACGTGTTCCATCAGCGTTTAGAAAAGAACAACAACAACAAAAAAAGAATAAAATCCAAGTATCAGGTCACATCTCCTCCCTGTGAGACATTCAGTTTCTTCCTTCTCCTTGGATGATGGCCTGAAGGCTGCATCAATGTGGGGGCATGATTGGGAGGAGTGGGTGAACAAAGAGGGCACTTCTTCCATGTCAAAGTGCCCCAATTATTTTCTGCCTTAAAACTTCAAGTGTATTAGATAGTTTGAGTTCAGGACGGACTTGTGAGGCTTTAACATGTCTTGTACCCTCCTTGGGGGTTTAGGTGCTGTTTTGGGTGGTGGGTGGGTGGGGATTCCGGCACCTTCTTCAGCTGGGGTAGAAATTACTGGGTCTATAGGTCATGATCCTAGTACCTGTTGTTCTGATGGCTGAATTGGAGTCTGGGTCCTGGGACTCTCACCAGGGGCTGGAGCAGCATGAATCTGGTCTGTCCTGGGAGATACATGAGTTTGCCTAGGGGCTGGTACAGGACCAGGCTGACAGGGTTAACATGCATTGGCACAGGAAGTAAGCATCTAGAGGTACACTGAACTTTTTGCTTGGTCATATAAGGGTGTCTAAAGTGGCCACAGGTGCATCAGGGGTGGGGCTATTCACAGAGCTTCACAATGGAGCTGCACAGACAAGCTCATACTGGTCAAACCTATCAGTTCTGTTACAAGAGGCCCATGGGCTATCTCTGAAGATATGTGGCTAGACCTTTAAAGCCTTTGTCAGTCCCACAGCTGCAGGAAAAACCTCCTGCAAGTGGACCTTCACTTCAAGAGCTGCAGTTTTTCCCACAGCTGCGATATTTTCAAAGGGGGATTTGGTTTAGAACCGACGCCTCAATTTATGACAACTTGCGGCTGAGTTTCTGGTGCAGCTGCAGGGAAAAGTTATACCTGGTGGGGCCTGGAATAATATCCCACACAGCTGCACTAGCTGAAAATACAGAACTCCACACGTACAGAGATTTGGTCCTCAGCTGCTGTTGCGGAGAAGGATTTAGTTCCAGGATAGGCTGAAAATCCAGCCCCTGGCTTTTTCTCACAGAAGTTGCACCTTTGCCAGTTCTGACAGGACAAACTGATATGGCCAAATTCACCACACCGTCCACATCTTATTTTATCCCAGGCACTTGAGAGATGGTTTCTTTCACTGCACATATAGCAGGCTTTCAGCTGCCTGTGTAAAAGCACACAACTCTGTCACAGCCTAGTAAGAAACTGTTAGGTAAGTGTAGCACCCCTGGCACAGCATGGTGGAGTTTAACCTGAAATCTCCATCCATCAGTCAATAAGCATTCAGAATCAATAATGGCTTCTGGGGGGAGGGGGGCAGGATATCACATCTTTCCCCTAACCAATAGTGAATATCCCCCACATTCACCGCTTCATTTTTGAACGCCCCTGTCACTGTTTTAGACAAATGTTTTGTTAAAGGGATTGCTATAAAAGGAATCCATAATAGAGTTGCTTTAACCTGATGATATTTCAGCCAATCCCTTTCCAAACTTTGTGGTGACTTGAAACTTATATCAAATGTCTCTTCATCGGAGATATGAATTAAGGCGTATATCTCAGATGCCTCAAATCCTAATGATTCTTTTAACAAAGTTCTCCCCACAAAAACTGTCATGGGCTTGTCAGACATCCAACCTGTATAAGATAAGCACACTACCTTCTTTCTGGACACTGGTTTAGGTCTTTTAAAAAAATCGGAAAATCTTGGACCAGGTCGTGTGTGTGTGTGTGTGTGTGTGTGTGTGTGTGTGTGTGTGTGTGTGGTGGGGGGGCTGTGCTGAGTTGATATCTCTTCTTTCTCTGGTTATGAGGCTTCAGAAACACTGTCAGAAGTACCCAGTATCAAAGGTACTTGAACTCAAGTATCTTGTGATGCTGAATGGGAGGTAAACAGTTGTGGTTCACTGTTCCGTACTTCTCTCTGCATTTGACAATTACAGGAAGAGGTAGTCTTGGCAGTCAGAGGTTGGTCTGTGTGATTCTGGGGAGCAGGGGCATTATCTCTGTTTGTGATATTCATCATATCTGAAACCAAGTCATTTGCTGGGAGGGAGGGGGGCACATTTGTATTATGGCAAATCCACATGCACATCAACTCAGGTCTCTCTCTACCTGCTGTGCTACTGCCGTATCACTCTCAGAAGCTGTTGCAGGCAAAGTTCCATTTACTTGTGTGGTCATCCTGTGCAGAAACATAGAAACATACAATGTGCTGGCAGAAAAAGACTGGTAAGCCCATCTAGTCTGCCCTATTTTCCTTGCCTATTACTACACCCTGGACCCTATTTGGTCAAAAGTTTCCTCCCTCCTCCCTTACCTCTACTTATAACCATCTGCTATCCCACGCATTTTCAAAGCTTCCAACTGTCTTCATTCCTATCACTTCTTCTGGCAGGCTGTTTTATGCATCTGCTATGCTTTCTGTGAAGAATTATTTCCTCAGATCCCTCTTAACTCCTCCCCATGCTTTATAGCATGCCCTGTGTTCTGGTACTCCTCCTCCTATGAAAGAGACTCCTTGCACCTTGTTCACCCCCATGAGGTACGTATAGGTCTAAATCATATCCCCTGGCAGCTGTCCTCTGGTTCAAAACTCTTCAATGCTTCTTCCGCACTGTCACTGTTGGGTTCAGCATGCTCCAATATGGCAACCTTATTGGCGCGCCATTGTAATTCCGAAGTTGGGTCTCAGAAGTGGTCTGGAACCCACACACCCACTTCAGACCTCATCCATCTAGTGCCAAGCAAGGCTTTTTCTGGCATTCAGGGTTGGTCTGGCTAATTCTGAGATTGTATCCCAAAGGCTTTGCTGATCTATCTTCTTGCAGTCTGTGGCTCTCTCTTTGATTTTCTGCCAGCTGACTGTCAGACTCTGCCAACTTTGTTAAACACTGTGTTGGGAGCAGAAATCCATTATGGTGAACAGTTCTCCTGCTGATGCTCTTGAACTTGGTGGTGTTTTAGTGCAGCTTTACATCCTCCATATCTCTCCTCATCCTCTGCCAGCATGGTTACCAACATCTTTCATCTCTCAGCCATCTCCATTTCTAGCTGCTCTTTAGCTGAAGCAATATCACTTGCTTCTGTCACAGGTAAGGCAATTTCAACTTCCTATATCTTCCATCTGTTACTAATGCTCTGCAGGTTCCATTTCTCGACTTGCCATCACAGTCACATCCTCCTTAGAGGCTCCGGCTGGGTGGGAGAACAGCTCCACAGCCTGCTGCACACCTTCGTCCTCTGCAGTCTCAGGATCCTCCATCTTGGAATGAGAGCCAGCAGCACCCTCTACCAAGAGTAGAGGAAACAATAACAGAAGAACTTACACACCCATATTCAGAAAAACGTGCAAATCACATTCTATGACAATTTCGCTATTAAAAAATTGCCCAGGGACAGTGCTTCCATCTCCTACTCCACAGGGCTTTAGACAATTCTCTATATTCAAAGGCACATTGTTTCCTCAGAGCAGTTTCAATCATATGCAAAAGCACTGTTTGGTCCAAACAGAGTTGTTGCAAGACATATTTACACTGAATTTGCCATATCAATACTTTATTACAGGAATAATCATTAGTATCACAGAGGGATCATACTTGGAAATCAAATTTTGTAAATCTCTGTATATAAGGGTGTCATAAGAAATAGTTGCCGAGAAAGGGTCAGATTAACAACTACCTAACAGAGACCCAAACCTTTGTATAGAAGGATAATCAAAATATAAATGTTGTATTCTCTCAAACTGAGCCACAGAACTGCTTCATAGGCAAAACCTCTCTGTTATACTTTTTGTGCTTATTATTATCTTTTACATTCAGTTTGCCAAGACAACATAGCCAGATTACATCCCGGTATTGTGCTGGAATTATTTTATCAGTTATATAGTTCAAGTCAATCTGTTTAAGTCATAGGGAGACTCCTGGCATTATCTCAACATGCGTTATAACCAAGGATTTGTAGAAGGCTTTATGAAAGTGGATATGGATGGTGTTCCATGAAAGTTTCTGTTTCTTACTAAATTTCAGAAAAGGTTCCAAATACTGCATGTCAGAAAAAAATGCATTTTTCTAAAATTGGTCTTTGGTTTTTGTATATGGTTCCAACCATATACAGTAGTAGCCCATTCCTTCCTCAAAGAGTGTTGTGCAAAAAACCAAAGTATAATATTTGTTTGAAAAAAATGTACTGAAAATAAATATGGCTGGGTGAACCATATCTAACCCTCCTTGATGAAGGGGAAGATACAGAATATCTCTTTTAATAGGATTCAGTCTACTGCCTATATAGCATCTGAAAGAAAATACTGAATATCCAGGTTTCAAACTGCTGAGGCAGAGGAAATACTGCACTGACATAAAGAAATGTCGGTAATAAAAATGTTTTAATTACACTAATCCATTTCTTTATGGGTAACTGCCAGTTTTTTCACTTGGCAACTTTCAGTGCCCCCGCATCCAAAGCCTTCTCCAAGTTAAACAGTGGTAGTCTAGATTAATCTGATCATAATATATACCTAGCATTTTTATTTGCTCTAGTGATGCTATAATACCTCTAATATCAGGTGTAATATCCAGATAAATTCTAATAGGTAACACTTGGCATTTTTGTATATTAATCTGTCAACCCGTAAGATTAGCAATGTCTTGCACAAGTGTCACTACTACCTCCCCAGCATGCACATCCTTAATAAACAGATGTCATCTGCATATGCCAACAATTTAGCTTGTTCCAAAGACAATGGATTCTGAATTCCATGAACATTTGGTGTAGTACTAATGGCTCTTAACAGAGGATTTAATGTTAATATGTGTAAGACAGGGCCTCACACCTCTAAGTAATGATATATATGAGACCCTAGCCACCCATATTTATTTATTTATTTATTTATTGAAAGAATTGGAATTACAACCTTTGAGTCAAGTACTCCTTTGCAAAGGATCCATGTCAAAATTTAAAAAACATAATGGTACAAGAAAGACAAGAACAGAGCAATATTACAACGTTGAAAAGAGGACAAGTAACAAAATTCAAGGACAGAGAGATCCAGCCTAAGTCAGACAGCAAGCAGTAAGCAACAGTAGTTACAATATCAAAAGACAGTGATCAATAAACTACGGTCTGGTTACAATTTCTGCAGGGTCAAGCGGTAAGGGCAGACCCCAGGTCAAAAGGGAAGTGGGGGACAGTGGTGGGTGACTTGCATCCACATTGCAGATAGGGACTAGGTGTAGTTGCAGCAGGAGTGGGAGAGAATTTCTGAGTGGAGTCAGGATTTAAATGGGCCTAGACACCGCTCCAGAGAGACAGCAGGCAATAGTTCATTAAACCAGAGGGTGGCCCCTATGGAAAAAGGAGAGTTGGCCCAGGGAAGTCCTGCAGTGGGGTACTAAGAGAGGTTCACACAGAGAGATTTGAGTTGTCCGGGGTTGGGTGGAGCACTGCACAAGATGATGAAATCCCGGGGGGAGGAGCAGAGTAAGAGCTTTCTGGCAAGGAGACAGGTCTGGTATCTGAGCCATCCATTGAAGTTAAGCCAGTTGGTGCAACGGTAGAGCTCACAGGTATGAGTCCACCAGTCATATCCTGTGACAAGTCTGCAGGCTTTATTTAGGAAGACCTTAATATGGCATATAGCAGTGGGGTCAGTGGAACTGTAGATGACAATCCCATAGTCGATAAGTGAGAGCACCGAAGATGTCACAGCAAGGCTTAGGATGTTTGGGGGCAGGCAACCCCATGCCTATACAAGAGCCCTATTCTAGCATTGACAGCGGAGCAGAGGAGATTGGTGTGTTCGTGGGAAGTGAGAGAGGAGTTAAGGGTGATATCTACTGTAGGTATTTAAAGGTGGGTACCAGTCAAATGGGGAGCCCTTGTAGTTGAGGATGGTGAGGGGAAAGTTTTTATGTTTGTTTTGTCTGTGGGTGAAGAGCATGGCCTTGATCTTTTTGCAGTTCATGACAAGGCAGTGATCTGAGAACCAGGCTTCATCCTCAGTGAAGGAGCGCTGCAGGGAGGTTTGAAGAGCAAGGGGGTCAGGGTGACTGTCGAATATGACCGCATCATCAGCATAGAGAAGCAGTTGACCCAAGCAGGCCTTGGGGAGGCTGTTCAAGAACATGCTAAACAGGAGGGAGCCCAATATAGAGCCTTGGGGGACCCCAGAATGAACCAGTTTACTGGACGAGAGTATGGTGTTTAACTTGACCCTCTGAGTTCTATCACTCAGATAGCTTTTAAGCCATGTGGTGGATTCCAGAGATAGCCCCAAGAGGAGCAGGGATTATAAGAGAAGTGTGTGGCTGATAAAGTCAAAAGCCTTGGTTAATTCTATATAGGTAGTGCCAACCACATGTTCTTGGTTAAGGGCTTTGTTGATGAAGGTGGTGTATTCAAGAAGGGCAGTAGTAGTACTGTGTCCCCTCCTGAAGCCTTGTTGTTTATGGTAGAGCAGGTCATATTTGGTGAGATAGTCAGTGAGTTGGTCTGACACTAATTTTTCTAAAGCCTTGGAAATGGGGGGGGGGAGAATTGAAGTGGGGTGGTATGGTCCCCACCTTTAAGGGTAGGGGAGATGATGGCTGATTTCCAGTGTGTTGGGAATTCTCCAAGGCAGAGAGACCAGTTGAGGATGTCCACGAGGGGGCGATTATATTGTCTAGGGTGAGCAGGACAAGTTTGAGGTCCAGTGAGTCACTACTAAAGTGCAATTTGCTCAGGGCTTTGGTAAGGTAAGGTCTTGCCTCATGTGGGGAGACTGTACGGAGCCTGAAGGTGGGGTGGTTGTAGGATGGGGGGGTGTTTGGGGCAGCTTAGGGGCTGGGTTGAAAAAATTGGGGGGAAGGACATCCCTGAGGTCAGAAAAGGCAGAGTTAAGGGTATCTGCAATTAGAAAAAGGCTTGGGATAGGGAGCCATTTATCAGTAGTTGGGCTTGGGGGGGATGTTTTTTCCACTAAGTTCTTTAATTTTATTTATTTATATATCAAGTCTAGGATTACAAATACCTTTGAGCCATGGCTCTTTTACAAAGGTTCCATGTCAGAGAAATACAAATTATGGGGAACATCAAGACAGGCATTACAACAATGTGGACATTGCAAACAGAGTACAGATTAATATAGTTCAAGGGTAGCATTGTAACAAGGCAGCCAGCAGCATTTGTCAGAGAAAACAGACAACAGATAAGAAGTGCCAGAGTCATAGGGAGAGGGAAGAGGGTAGGGGGGAGAAGGAATGTAGGAAGGGTGGCAAGAGGGTGAAAAGTGCAGCATTGGGTATACCAAGATGTGAGGGAGAATCCAGTGGGGGACAACTAGAGCAGAAAGGGAAGTGGAGAAACAAGGTTAAGTTGGGCAGTCACAGGAGCTGTTGGTAGTGAGATAGTCCCGAGCCTAGTTTTAAAACATACCAATAGTTGGGGCAGAGGAGATGGTTGGGTTGAGGCCATTGAACCAGAGTGGTGCTTGATAAGCAAAGAGCATTGTCCTGTGAAGTGTGACAGTGGGGACTTTCAGTAGCTGCAGCGTGGATCTCCTAAGGCACTATTTGTTAATTCGGCGTTGTAACAGAGTTGAGACCCCAGAAGGTGCAAGGCCAAGGTAGATTTTTTTGACCATGGAGCAGGTGAGAAACTTTATGCGGTTTGATAGTTGGAGCCAGCCGGTCTGAATGTACAGGTCATATGTGTAATGTGTAATGTTATTCCAGAACTTACGCACCAAACCCCAGGTGGAGGAGACTGACTCCTGGCATTGGGCAGCTTTGGCTTTCTGAATTTCCCAGGTGCATTTGTTTCTGAGTTCCCTGTATAATTGCCGGATTGTGTGGTTTGCCTGATTCATTAGCTAAGTGCCACTGGTTGTCCTGCTGCTTCATGAGGTCAAGTAGGGTGTGGGAGAGCCAGGGGGTATCATAATTTTTAATTAGTTTCTTGGAGACTGGGGCATAATGGTAGCAGGCCGAGTTAAACATAGAGATAAAGTGGTCAAGGCCGAGGTTTGTGGTGGGTGCAGAGTTTATGGGGGACCAGTCACAATGCAGCAGGTACTGTTAGGAATAATAGTTATATGAGAACAGAGAAGTTTAATCCAATTGATAAAATTATGTGAAAATCTCTATATGTGTAATACAAGAAAAATATAATTGGGGGAACTTTAGCAAAGGCCTTTTCTTGATCCAGAATGAACATGAAGTGCCCTTTACCATCAAAAACATACAGAGAAAGCTTGCCAAGAAAATAAGGTGCATGGGCCAAAATACATCAATAAAAAATACAAAAAAGGCTTGCACACTAAAATCTTTTTTGCCAGGCTGTGGGAGTGTCCTTTCTCTGTGAATTCTAATTTTTAATGGTGAGCAATAAAAAGCACTTTAAAAAGTATATTTGTGGTCACGGTGTTTGTGCCCTTTACCTTCCCTATTACAATACTCAATAATTTCCCTTATGAGTAATAAGCTGTCCTGAATTTTCCAGCCTGAAATATAGCTTGTCTGTAAGGGATGTATAAGAGTTGACAAAACTGCAGCTAAACATTTGCACACAATTTTTGCAAGAGTCTTAGCATTGGTATTAATAAGACAAATTGGTCACCAATTTTTTAACTCCATTGGGTTACCTTTTTTGAATAAAAATATCAGTATTGCTTCAGTGATGGATCCTGAAATAATAAATTGCATCAGAAAATAATTGAAAACTAAAATCAAAATGGGAGTCAATTGTGTGATAAATGTCTACTAAAATTCCGAAGTCAAACCAGCAGTTCCTGGTGAAGTCTAATCCTTTAAGGTAAAAATTGCTGAACTGACTTCTGTACAGTTTGTTCTGAAATTATTGTCAGCGGTTGATACTTGTGGCAGGCCTAATGTGTTTTAGAAATGTTCAGTCTTATCTATAGGAAACTGTGATCCCACTGTATGTTTCAGAAATTCCTGAACAACACTTAACATTCCTTGTTTGGACGTCTGAATGTTCCCAGCCTGATCAACTAAGGAGTGCATTCTCCTCTTTTGAATTCTGGATGAGCAACATTGAAAAACATCCCCTGATAAGTGTTGACCCTTGTTCTGTATTGTTGTTCAAAATATAGAGTCTTAACCTTGTCATATTGTATGTGTTTCATCTGGTTTTTAAGAGTCTGTACCTGAGTTTGGACTGAAATGCCTGTTTGTGTTTGAAGGGAAATCAATTTATATAACTGATACTTCCATTCCAAATATTTCATTTAAGTACTCAGGTACACAGAACTAGAATATTTTTTCAACAAGTTACCAGTATCCTATTTTGTATCTTCCCACCAAATTGACAGATCGTTATACAAGCAGAGAACTGTAGTACAAGCCCAAAACAATTCCTAAAGGGCATTTTGAAAGTTCTGTGCAGAAAGAGTGATATTATTCAATCTCCAACTAGATTTCCCCATTTTGTGTTCTGGTGCACCTGCAATACTGCAGCTCAATAATAGATGATTTGTGGTTTCTGCAGGATCCATCTTTTTGTTTGTAATATAACTGGTATGGAAAACAAAAAAAAATCCTGGTGGGCAAATTTGCCCTATAATACTGTACCTACACCTGCCAGTGGGATGTTGTGTGTGATATGAATCAACTAACCATGCATCCATACAAAGTTTTTTGTAAACAGATGAAGTCATAAAATAATTTAAATATTTTTGCTCCTCTATCTTGGAGCTGTAATGGGCAATCAAATTCCCCTCCAAAAGTGACTATTTTGGAAGTGTTTAAAACTTGGAGACTCATTTGAAAAAGGGAAACTCAGCTGGCCTGGTGGCGCTGAGGGCTGAGGTGCTTGTCACTGCACCTCACGCCACACTGGCTATGGGTGTTTGAGAACGAGCACGGGTCACCGGGGGTTGGCAGGGGAGGAGAAGGATTGAGGGTCCGATGGACTTCTTTCCTTCTCTGGGGAGGGGGTTCTACAGCAGTCGGTGCACAGTTGTCTCCTGGTGGAGGCTGGGGGACTGCATGCTCTGCTGCACATAGGGATGGAGCTGGGGGTAGATGTCTGGAGGGAGTCGGGTGGACACGTGCACGCTCCCCTCTGGCAATGTCATTGCATGTCCTCAGCTCTGGGGTAAAAATGGAGGACGGTGCCTGTGTTGAGTGGCTTAATGGCCGTCTGCAAGCTTTGCCAAGTTGTTGGGCACTCAAGCTGGATCCGACTTCTGTGGGGAGATGGGGGCTCCCTGCAGCCCTGCTGTGGAGGGTACAACTGTGGAGGGGTAACGCTGCCAAACAGACCAGGGCAGAGGTGGACGGTGGCTGGAATCTCCAGAAGGATGCAAGGTCAAGAGGGGAGCAGACCAGATGGCCAGGAAAAAAGGAGGTAAAAAGAGATAGCAACGCCCCCCCCAAAAAAAAAAGAAAAGAAAAAGGGAATCTCTATCAAATTTCATTTGTGGGGCATCACAGTCATACAACATGTAATATCTTCTGTTAGACAATCTAGCATTAATGCCTTACCAGGCATAAGATCAAGAACTCTCAACACCTTAGGTTGAACATTTTTATACAAAATTGCAACCCCAGTACATGCATCAGTCCCTACAGAAAAATAAGATACACCTGCTATCCATAACCTTTGTGCTGCAGCTATGTCTGCTAAAGTTCTAAATCTGGTATCTTGCAGAAAGAATATATCAGCAGGATACTGTTGCAATATTTGGAATGTGACCTTTCTGCATGCTAAATTCTTATTGCTATTGACATTTAATGTAGCAGCCCATATGCTGAAAAGGAGAGATAAGTAGCGCAAACAACATCAAACAGAAGAAAATGTCTTAAGGTGGTCGCATATGTTTTTTCTTGGACTTCATGTTAACACTCGTACTGGGACCATCTTTCTGTTTACAGCTTTGTGTTGTAGGTTGAACATCTTCCTCAGCATCAGAGGAGATCATCCTTCTGAGTGACACTGTGGAGGGTGCTTCAGAGTCTTGTTCTTCATCAGTGTCTCCCCAGTCCTTAGACTTTGCAAGAGGATGGAATCTATTTTTTGTTGTCACTGAGCTAGAAGGAGTATCTGATGGTGTATTCTGTGGTGTTTTATAGAAACTGAATTTGATGGCAGTTAAGGACCACTTGGCCCATCCAGTCTGCCCATTTCTCACAACCTACTGTACACGATTACATCAGACTGTGCCTAGTCTGCAGCTCTTTATCCATCCCCCTTCCTTTCGACTATGATTCCTTTGTGTGTATCCCATGCATTCTTGAACTCCACCACTGTTTTTCCCCCTACCACCTCTACTGGAAGACTGTTCCAGGAATCCACTACTCTTTCTGTGAAGTAGTATTTCCTCACATCTCTCCTGAATCTACCACCCTCCAGCTTCATACCATGTCTCCTTGTTCTTGAGCACCTTTTCTTCTAAAAAATACTCCCCTCCTGTACCTTATTTACCCCTGTGAGGTATTTAAAGGTATCCATCATATCGCCCCTCTCCCTCACCTGTTCCAGGAGGGTACATATTGAGGTCCGTTAGTCTCTCCTCATAGGGCTTTTGATGCAGACCCTGCACTATTTTAATTGCCCTCTTCTGGACTGCCTCCATTCTTTGTCTTTCTGGAAATGTGATCTCCAGGACTGGACACAGTTCTCTAGGTGGGGTCTTACCAGTGATCTATACAAAGACAACACTACCTCCCTCTTTCTGCTGGTGATACCCCTCCCTATGCACCCCATCATCCCACTTGCCCTCACTACTGCCTTGTTGCACTACCTGGCCACCTTTAGGTCATCTGATATGATTGTCCTCAGGTTTCTTTCCAGTTTGGTAGTCATTGATACTACTCCACCCATTTTGTACTCTGTCACTGGGTTTCTGTTCCCTAAGTGCATTATTTTGCACTTTTTTTGCATTGAAACCCAACTGCCATACCCTTGACCACTCCTCTAGTTTTCTCAGGTCTTTGCTCTTCCTTTCCACCCCCCCCGGGTTTCCACCCTATTGCAGAGTTTGGTGACATCCACAAAGAGACAGACCTTCCTTTCCAGCTCCTCTGCAATGTCACCTACAAAGATATTAAAGGAGACTGGTCCCAGCACTGATCCCTCAACATCCCACTGATCACTGTCCCTTCCTTGGAGTGAACCCCATTTATCACCACCCTCTCTTGCCTATCCCCTAACCAAATTCTTACCCAGTTTCCCCCACCTTTGGACCCACTCCTAAGCTACCCAGCTTGTTTACTAGTCTGCTATGTGGAACAGTGTCAAAAGCCTTACTGAAATCTAGTAAGGCCATGTCCACTGCTCCACCCTGATCTAGTTCCTTTGTCACCCAGTCAAAGAAATCTATTAGATTCATTTGACATGACCCTTCCCCTTGTGAAACCATGCTGCCTTGGGTCTTGTAACCCACTGGATTCAACATATTCCACAAACCTTTCCTTCATCAGTGATTCCATTAACTTTCCCACCACTGATGTCAGGCTGACAGGCCTATAATTGCCAGCCTCCTCCCTGCTACCACTTTTGTGTAGTGGGACTACATCCTCCCTCCCTCCTCCAGTCCTATGGAACTACTCCTGTTTCCAGTGAGCTGTTAAATAGAACTCTCAGAGGTGCAGCCAGTATTTCCCTGAGCTCCCTAAATACCCATTGATGCTCTCCAGCTGGACCCATTGCTTTGTCCACCTTCAGATTAGCAAGTTCCTTCAAGACTTGTTCCTCCAAAAAAGGACTAGTGTTCCCCTCCCTCCCTCCAAAGCCTTTGTTACTTTTTTGTGGCCCCTGCCATTCTACTTCCTCTGTGAACACTGAACAAAAAGTATTTGTTCAGGATGTCTGCCTTTTCCTGATTCCCCTCTGCAAAGTCCCACCTTCCCTTTTTTTCCCCCTGTTTTTTCCCCATCAATCGCCTCGGCCAAACCACTCCCTCAGGATCCTCCAAGGTGCATAAGGCTTGGCATACTACCAGATCACCCCCTCCCGTATCCTACCTCCATGCTGCTTAGGCTTACCTCCAGCAGGGAAGGAGAAAGCAGCTCCTCCTTGTTACTCCCACCTACCTGCTTTATGTCTTTGTCAGGCAGTGCCAGACTGTCCATGTTGGGTTCACAGAGTGCAGTACTGGAGGCTGTTGTTGGGCCAGCTGTGGGGCTTTTTCCTTTTGTTTTCTCCCATCCCTTCGAGGATGTCAGTATGCTGGGAGGTCCAAGGAGCATATGCATGTAAGGTGTGCTGCTGCTCTGGATCTTGGCCAACATCTTCCCCTCCCATATTACCTCCCTGAGCTGCACTACCACCTGTGGTCACACAGGTGGCAGTATTGCAGCGGGGATGGTAACCCACACTCCCCAGAGGAAGAGAGTGGTCACTGGAATGCTCAATCCTCTTTCCCCCAGTCAGCCCCGGACAACACGAGCCTGCTCCCAAACCTACTTTGCCGGTTCTGTGAGTGATAGTGCTACCGCTGTGGTAATGGGCTGGCACCCTTCTCTTTTTAACCTACAATCCTATCTCTGGTCTTCCTCTTTTCACTTACATATCTAAAAAAATGCCTTGTCCCCTTTCGTTACCTCCTGGGCTTTTCTCCCTTCAGTTTGTGCCTTTGTACTCCTTACTGATTTCCCTGCTTTCCTCTGTTTCCACTCATACTCCTCTCTATCCTCCTCCCGCTGAGTCTCCTTATACCTTCTGAATGCTGCCCTTTTAGCTTTTACCTTTTCAGCCACTTCTTTTGAGAACCATAGCAGTCTCTTTTTCCTCTTGTTTTTGCTCACTTGTTTAATGCAGAGGTTTGTTGCCTTTACTATGCTTCCTTTTATCCTTGTCCGCTGTTCCTCCACCCCATCCAGGTCACCCACCCCTGTTAGGACATCCCTGAGGCATTAACCCATCTTATTAAAATCTCTCCCTCCTGAAGTCCAGGACCTTTATCCTTGTGTGGTTTGATTCTGCAGCCATCCTTATATTGACTCACACCATACGGTGAACACTGGTTCCTCAAGTGGCATCCCACCTTGATGTCTGTAACACTGTCCCTGTTAATGAGCACCAGGTCAAGTATTTCCCCCCATGAATGGGTTACCTGACTAGTTGCCTGAGGAATGCCACCTGCAGAGAGTCCAGGGTGTCCCTGATTCTAGCTGAAGCTGCTGGGAAGCTCCAATCCACATCTGGCAGTTTGAAGTCCCCCATCAGCAGCACCCCCCCCCCCTTTTCTGCCATCTCACCAGTGGCTTCAACCAGTACCTTATCTAATTCCTCCCTCTGTGTGGGAGGTCTATATATCACTCCACGTGAACAGTGGCTCCATTCCCCCATCTCTATGGAGACCCATAGTACATCTGCCTCCTCCTGTATTCCCTATATCTCTGTGGCTTTTATGCTTTCCCTCACATAAAGCAGCACACCTCCTTCTTTCTCTGCCACCTGGTCTTTCCTGAACAGAGTCTAGCCTGGTATGGCCATGTTCTAGTCATTGATTTCAGTGCACCATGACTTAGTAATGGCCACAATATCCAGACTAACCTCTGCCATCATGGCATCTAGGTCCAAATCCTATTTTCTAGACTTCCAGCCTTCGCACACATGGCCTTCCAGATCTTGATTCTACTCTGCTTGTTGCCCTCTTTTTTTTCCCTCCCTCCTTCCCATCTCTATTTTTAATGCTCCTGTTCCTTTCCTTCTTTATTTCCACCACCCTCCTCCATTTATTAATTTGCACCCTAGCAGACTCCTCTCCCCTCAGGTTCTTCTTACTGTCTACTTCAGCCTGTGGGGGGAGGCAGTTTCTGACTCTCCGATTCCTTCTGTAACCCCTCCTTGGCTAGTTTAAATGTTCACTGAATTAACATTTAAACCATCCACTGAGGACTGTGGTTTCCCTCCCAGATGGATGCAGGACATCATGCCTGTATAGGCCCTTATCCTCCCAGGTGGATCCCCAGTCCCTAATGTAGTGGAACCCTTCCTCTCTGCACTATTCCTTCAGATGAGAGTTGAAGATCCTGGTGGAGAGTTTCCTCTCCTATCCCCTGTCATAGACAGGCAGCACCGTGGTGAAAGCCACTGAGCAAGCTACCACTCTAAGACCCCAATGTTTTATGACATATGGAACATCTGCATTTAACTTCTGTAAAGGGATCAGGGGAAGGCATTGCAGTCCCAAGGGGAAGGGTTGGTGCAGAATCAGAATGAGAATTATGTGAAGCCTGGGACTGTGGTTGGTTTGAAATGTGATCAGTGTGGTTATCTCCTGAAATAGAGATATCCTCCCTAGGTCCAGCGGGAACAGTGGTAACTTTCAGCAGAAACAGTGGCAACAGTCAAATTGTCTCCAGGTGATACTGCAGAGTGATCAGGATCAGCTGGAGGATCTGGAAGTACTATATCCAAAGCGGCACTGGTTCCTGCTTTCTGTGCATTATCAAGGATATCCTGTCAGGGCCTACCATTTTTATTGTGGGTTGCCCATGGACAGTTTTGAAAGTAATGTTCTTCTGTTTGACAAAGATTGCACTTAACTTTATTGGGACATTGAACACTAATATGACCGTATTCCAGACACAAGTTGTAAAATCTCTGATCACATACGTTACTGAGGTGAGACAAAGATCCACATTTAAAACATGCTTTCAGTTGACCAGGGTAAAAGCAGACTCCTCTGTCTCTTCTTATGAAAAAGCTATTAGACAAATGAGAAATACCTGTGTCTATCACTTTAAATAGGACTGTATACCTCCAACCTCCAGTCCAGAAATGATATTTATCCATAATAGGCTCTGGTGTCAACATAACCTCACATCTCTGTTTGAGCCAATAAGTAATGTTATGTACATCAACCTCCTCATTACAAAACATAATAGTAACCATATGGGTGGTGGGCTTTGTAAGGGGATAGCCTGAAAAGGAAGCCAAAGTTCAGAATATTTTAGACTATTAGACTTGGTCCAGAATCTATCCAAGGTAGAAGCCAATTTGAACATTGAATGTGATGTCATATACACTGCATTCAAGAGCGAGTTCAGGGCAGTTCTGGCTCTCTGAAGATTTTTTTGAGGCATCAGAAACTGAGAGGAAAGCACCCTTAGGGTAAGTTTGCTTAGCAGTTATGGAATTCAGTGCTTGCTCTGGTTTTAAGAGGGAAATAGGCTGGAAAGAAGTTTGATTATTGCATTTTGCACCCTTTAGGCAGAAAAAAAACAAAAAAGAGGCACGTAGAATTTAAAACGTACTTCGGTGCAGTGAACTTTGCGTCAAGTCTGAGAGGTGAGGAAGAAAAAATCTTTAGAAAACTAAGAAATGTGGACATTTTTTGATGAAGGTGTAACTGGAGAGGCAGGTAAGGCTATAGGACTTGATATTTTATGTAAAATGAATGTTAAAAAAAGTCGGGTGTTTTTTCGCTGCGGGTGGGGGGGAGAACCGCCTTCTAACTTGTCCTTGGGACTCATGTGGTCCTTCCTTATCATCTCAGCCACCATGGAGTTCACAAGTGCAGGCTCTCTTCCAACATGGGAGAGTCTGAAGGTGAAACCTGTAGAGGGCAGGAGTTTGTTATGCATGTTTTCATGAATGACATGGTTCCCCCCACCCAGGTAAGCAGTAATGAACTGAGCATTAATGGACATTTAATCAGTTTAACTGCTGATAAGAAGCCAAATGGTGTGATTTGAAAGTATAAGAGGGTGAACTACCTAAGTTAAGTAAAAAATGCTCAGGTGGTTTCTATTTTGCACCTTAAGCAGTTTGAAAAAAGTAGGGAAAGTGCAATAAGTTGGTTTTGTGATCCTTAACAGGTAAAACAGTTGGGAAGGGAAGGTAGAAGGAAAAAGGTATTGCAGAGCTGCGAGTTGACTTAAGAGTGTGTGAGGTAAGAGGTATGTGAAAATTTGGAAATAAGCAACAAGGGTGTAGTAATATACAGAAGTCTTCTTTAAAGACAAAAAAATAATTATTTATGAACCTGAGGCAGAAGTAGTAAGTTGAGAAATAGTATGTTTATTATATTTTTTTTATAGAACCTGAATATTTTATGGAATAAAGCAGATGATGGAAAGAATAATGCTGAAATGTGCATGAAGTAAGTAATTTAGGATATAAATTAACATTAGTGGGGCCAGATGGGTGTATTAAAAAAGGAATGTAATTGGCATCTAATGTGGAATAAAATAATGGAATTTAAGACTAAAAAACATTAAGAGGGTTATGTATAAAGTGACAGAGACTAAAGGATTGATTGTATGAAGGAAGGGAATAGGTAGATGCTTTTATAAACATAGGGGGTGTATAGTGCTGGTTTAATGGGCATGTAGAGCTAATATGAGAATACTACAGATGTATTTTTTGTTAAGATACATTGAGATGTTATGTAGAAATGAATTGCAATGATGAATGGAGGGTTATAGTGGATATTAGAATATTTATAATGCATTTTATATATTGAAGCACTTTGTGATGCTGTGTAAAAATGGATAATTATGGGTTACAGGGTGGGATATAATCACTGGTGGTTGTTTAAAAAAAATAAATTAATTGATTGTTGAAATTGTGTTTTTATCTATTTTAATTTAGAATCAACACTGTTAATGGGCCTGAGGAAGTGGCGAAGGCCATGAAACTGTCACCCTGGCTTTCAAGTGTGAATATAAAAAAACTTCAATAAAAGCAGCCAAACTGCAAACTTTGAAATCAGTAGAGTTCATCCTTTCCTATCATAACTATTGTGTGGACTGCCAATTTGTTTTAGGATGACTCAAGATGCTTGAACTATTAGGATTATTTTTAGAGGCAACTTGAACCACGTGTTTGATTTAAGAAGTCAGTTTGAAGCAATTGTCATATAGTGTGTCACCTGAGACATAAATTGAAGCATAAATGTCCTTGGCTAGAAATTCAATTGATTCCAGAAGTAGTTTTTCAACTGTAAAAGTGTGATCAGGGAGCATTTCATCTCCTCCCTTATACTTTATCCGAACTGCATTCCATTATGGAACAGGGGCAGGCTGTGTGTCAGAAAGGTCAGAAAGTTTGAACTGTGCACCTGAAAAGCAAGTAACAGATACAGAGGAATGAGAAATCCCACCAGAGGAAGTAGAAGTTGCAGAAACAGGATCCCTAGAAGGCAAAGTATCTGATATGGAAGGAGGATCCAAGTCTTTGTACAGGGCGATAGCCATCTGATAAATAGATAATGTCGGGGCTGCAGTAGGTGGTAAATTAGGAACTGATTCCATGGTAATAATAGAAACTGTTGGCATGGATGAATCATCACAGGCATCAGTCTGATATTGTGGCACTAGATCTGGATTAGGTATTCAAGTATGTTCATCTGGACCTAACATCCAGCCTGCTGCTTCAAGAGCTGCCTCAGGGCTCCAACTCTTAAGAGGTGCCACATCATTCATGCCATGGATATTTACAACAGTGGCACAAGTTTCGTCTGTGCTATTCCTGTTAGGCAATTTAGAATCTACTCTGTGAAAGGCAGCTGTGCTGGGTTCTCAAGTTATAACAGCCTCTGCAGCTATTTTACTTCATATTCCTTAGTACAGTAATTGCAGGGCTGGTTTACCACATCAGAGGTATCCATAGCAACTTCACCTGGTTCAGCAGGCAGAACAGCCAGTGAAATATTTTCAGGAACACAAATTTGTGAGACAGAAACTAAACTGATTTGTGGTGGCCAATGGACATCAAGCTCCTTCTGGAGTAGTTATACAGCAGAGATATCACTGGAAACAGACAACGGTCCCAGTCAGAGTACTGGAAGTTTGGTGGGCTCTACATTATCAATAAAACCAGAACCACTAGACACTATTGGGAGTGCACTGTATCAGCTGAGGTGGTAGAAAAATCAGTAGATGAACCTGAAGTCTGGGCCATCAAACATCATAGTCTCCTGCAAATTTGTCAAACCCTTTGTGGTAGTGAATGTAACTCACATTTGGAATGTAAAAGCCAGCAATTGCTTTTTCTTTTCCATAAGTCGGTCTTGCAGATTGTGTTCAGCTGCCACTAAGTAAGCTTTGAACTAAGGTACGTTCTGACAAAGATCCAGAGGTAGAACAGTTCCTTGACTCAGGGCATTATCATCCAAATCAGAGACCAAATATTCGTGTTACAAACTACTGAGTCAGCTGCTGGAGCACTGGAAGGAATTGTAGCCACATTTAGTATCGGATTAAGGTATCCCCTTTCCACCTTCACCTGGATTGGTCATCTTGGACAAGACAGCCAAGGTTCTGTCTACTGGCAAGAGTAGGGGAGTTTACCTGATGTTATGGTCAAACACTCCCCTATCACTAGAAACAGGTCGATAGGGTCAGCTCCATGGTGTCAAGTGAAGGGGTTCACTCAGCACACTAGTGACGCAGGTTCGCACTCCGAGTCTGGGTACCAGGAGTGAAGACTGGCAAGGAGGGGATTCAGAGCATCCATTAGATATTTTCCTCCCAGGGGGTGGGTCTGACCTCAGCACCCTAGGGCGGATTGGCGATGTGCTTGGGGGATGTGCTGCCTCAACACACCTGCCATATGTCCCCACCCAGGGATGTCATGCTCACACATGGCCAAGAACTGTGGAGGGAGAGGGTTGAACCGGGAAAATAGGAGCTCCCCACCCAACCGGATAATGGGTGCCGGCCCCACCATTGTGAAGCCCCAGAAGACAGCCCAGACCAGCTCTGCAACACCCAGGATACATAGGAGTGACCGGTAAGGTACTGTTCCCCTTAGAAGAGAGGGACCCTCCAAATGAAGGGTTATGTTGGTTTACCTGGGGGGGTTGCAATGGGAGCTGGTGGCTAGTGGCAGGGGTCAGAGGAGAAGTTGGGACCTTGTCACTCTGAAGGAGTGGCCAGATGGGGGAGTCTCCACTGGGAAGAGAATAAACAGAAAAAAAAAAAAAGAAACAGGTCCATGTAACCCCCCCAGAACACAGCCAAAAACAAGCTGTAACAGCTTAGTGTGCATTTCTCGATCAACAAATCACAAACAAAATAAATATATTTTCAAATGTAAGACTTTCAAACTGACTCTTTTTTAGAGCAGTAACTATTTATAGTGTAATATCTTTTATTAAATTTTAAGAGAACAAAGCAATATAATTACCACATTATACATGAATACAAACAATTAGAGGATATAAATCAAGGCATAAAACTAATATAAGATATTCTTTTACTATTTAAAAACAAACAAGAATTATGAAAATCGTACACTTATGGAACACAAAGGCCCAGATATTCAAACTGCACCCAAAAAGTGTGCAATAGCAGGAGCAAGCGCAAGTCCATTGTGCCCATGCGCAAGAGGCACGATATTCAAAAACTGAGCCGGCCAAACTGCACCTACGGCTGATGACTGTATATCACACCACCTGTGCCATAGCGCAACTAGGGAGGGGAAGCTGAGCAGTCCAGAGGTGCCATAGCACAACCAAGGACGCCCCCCAGCAGCAGGGTGGCAATGCAACTGCACAACCAGGGAGGTAGGGGCCCACCACCCATGCCACAGATGGGCACAGGAACACACAGCAGAACAGACATCGTCCTCCCACACCCCATGCACTGCACAACTGGGGGAGGGCTGGAATAACCACCAGACCATGGAGACCAGCAACCAACCCACAGCTGGGCCATGGTGCCCCATCACACTCCCCCCAGCAAGCTGTGACTGGCACACAAGGAGGGCTGACCACCCCATGACACACCATCCCCCTAATGCAGAGCACACCCTGCACTGTGACCCTTAGACACCCTGCCCAGGAGCAGCGTCCACCACTGCAGGAAACCCCATGCATATCACCACCCCCACTGTGACACTGCAACCCTGTGCACCACAGAACCATGTAAGGCAGCCCCACCATGAGCACCCATCAACGAGTGGCAGCACACAGCAATGCAACAATGGCATACACAGTGCCACCATGCACAGCCCTCCCCCCGAGGTACTGCTGAGAGACCAACCATGTGTCGGCACATGAGGTACCCCACATGGGATAGGGCATGCCCCGGACCCCACCACCAGTGGTACAGCACCCTGCACACTCTCCCAGAGACACACCCTGACTCAGCACTGGCCACAACAGCCAGTGCAGACACCACTGTGGTGCATGGAAGCATGCACCACTCCGGATGCCACACAGTGCAAGGATGGACACCCACCCATACCCAAGGGCACAACAACACAGGGACGCAGTGGTGGGGCAACCAAGCCCCCAGTATGGGCCCATGTAAACTGTGTACACACAACCCGCAGTCCTCCATGCACTGGAGTGCCAGCCACCCTGTGCAGGCACTGTGGACCTGTACGCCACCAGCATTTTCCTGGAGCACAAGTCACAGACAGTGGTGAACATTCCCTGCAACACACACAAGCCATAGCATGGCGGTGGGTCAACAACTGTGGAGGCCACAGTGTCACCCAAGGCAGACATGCACCACACCAGTGACAGGAGGCAACCCAGCATTGTGACGGGTACAGTGGCTGCCCTGCATGGACAGCCGCCAGTGACATGCTAGTAGACCGTGCAGGTCACAGACATTCATGGGTGTCAGCTGCACAGGTCATGGACGGGCTGACAGGGGCGTCATGGACACAGAGCATGCACCATGGACCACTGCACACAGTCATCCAGTGCACAGGGCACAACACACACACCACAGACATTGACTGATAGCTACCCCCACACCACAGTCACCTCCACACGGACAAACACACATACCCATGACTGCACCACCCCGATGCCATGCACACCACTGCAGCTGAGCACCTATAGCCCGCTGCAAATCAGAGACCACCACAGTATTCATATCAAAATAACTGTATTAAAACAACATATAAAAGGTAACTATGTACAACAATATATACAAGGTGGGGGGGAGGGACACAAACAAGGTGGGGGTGGGTAAAAGGCAGGGGTGGACAAATGGGATAGGAAAGGAGGGTGTGAGAGTGGGTCCAGGGGGGTAGGGGATATCGGGGCAGAGGGACTTTTAACGGGAGTGCCACTCCCTGTTCTGGCTTCTCCACTGCCTGTGCCTCCTGAGGACCCCGGTCTCGTATATCTGGCGAAGGATATCCAGGGATGCCCTCGCCACCTGCAGGATCTCCTGCAGTGCCTCCCAGATGTCATTGAGCTGGAAGATACCTAGGACAAGGGAGCACAGTCAATAGGTGTGAATGCACAGCCCCATACAGCCCACCCACTGTGCGTGGCATACGGCCGTGGGACATACCTCTGCTATGGTGTGTGACCACCAACATTGATCACGTCCACATGACCCACCCACCCAGGCGCATACAGCCATGCGGAACACTGCACACACCCACCGACCAAATCATGCACAGCACCACCATGGCGTTTAGTGACATGGCTATGTGGTGCAAAGGCAGTGGTACAGCCATGTACCTGGTGCACACATGGACCACCATCGATGCACTCCCAGACATGCATTGCCACTGGACAGTGCTGACTGTAACAAGTTGCGTGCATGGCAATGGTGTTGATGGATGGTGTCCATGCCCCGCTGCCACTCTGTTACACGGCATGCAATAGTAATCATGGAGGTATGGCACTCACCATCATCGGGCCGGTCCCCTGGGCGCTGTGGACCCTCTCCCCGCCTGGCCTCCCACTACTCCTCATTGTGCCGCAGCTCACAGGCCAGGCGCCGCTCCTCCAGGCCTGTGGTGCAAACATGGAGAGAGGAACATCAGTACAATCCCGTAGCAAAGCCCCCATGCCCCCAGGTGTGTGCCCTCCCACCCAGCCAGACCCACCCACCCCACACCCTGATAACACCACCACAGTCAACACTGGATGGTCCCTCCCCCATGTGCTGGACACATACAACTGTGATACCCATATGGAAGATAAAAGTGTGTTGACATAACACCTACCTGGCTGTGGCACCGTGCCCCTCCTGGAACGTCCCTGCAGGTGGGCTAGCAGCCCCGGTTCCCTCTGCTGCAGGTCCCCATACCTATGGCGGCACTGCTGAGCACTTCTCCCCATCCAGTGGCCTCCTCCAGTGCAATGGCCACCTCTTCCCACACCTGGCTCCTGGACCTGTCCAGGGTGCCTCCTCAAACAGTGGTCCATGGTGTGGCTCAACTATGGCCACTAGGTTGGTCAGTTCCACCTGCGTCCATTGAGCAGCCCTCCTGCGTGCCATTCTCTCAGCTTGGTCTGCAAATATGGCACTCTGCAGCATGGCTCCCCACATGCAGATGCTGCGCGGTACAGCGCTGCCATTCCCTATCGTGCTGTCACTGAACAGCGAGATAGTGGTGCATCCAAGCCTGATACATGGCGCCTAGGGGACAAAGGTCAGGCACAGGGTCAAGGGTCTCGGGCACACAGACACGCACAGTGCCGTTGGAACCCAATGCATGTAGCATGATTGGCTGCCTGTGTGCTACCGCCAGCAGCAGCCTACCACGCTGTGGCCCCAGTGTGCCTATGATGGCCCAGTGCCACAGCGCCATGTAGGTGAACATTGCTATAGTGCCACTGGCACACTGGTAGCCGTGCTCTGCATTGCTTCCAATGCACAGCCCATCAGCAGCGTGGCAGACGCCTGCATCAGCAACCCGGGCATGCGCAGTGAGGTGTGTACTACGCATGTCACAGAACTGCACCATTGGCTCAGCACATTCAACACAATTGCGCAAAGCGCAACAGTGCGATATTCAGTCGTCATATGCAAAACGGCTAATCAGCCATGCAATGGCGCAGCACTACAATTTGCATCCACTTAAAGTTGCACCTCACCTCATTTGCACGGGTTGCGCTTTAAAAGTGCAACATTGGGAGGCAGTGGCCATAGTCGGTTACTGCAGTCTATTGGTGAGTTGCATGCTGTTTGGGAGTGTGGACTGTGGATTTAGGGAGATGCATGGGACTGCACAGTCACAGGTAACAACTGCCATTCTTACAGGCTAAATAATGACCGAGCAAGTTGTGGGAGAGGAGGAACACAGTGGTGGGAGGAGGAGGAGGAGGCCTAATTTTACCAAGGCTGAGACCGAAGCCCTGTTTGAGGCCTATCTGGATCAGGAGCTGCTTCTCAGTGGATGGCAGGGAACACCTCAAGCCCATGCTGCTGCATGGGAGGAGGAGGCATGTGGTGTGAACCTGCATGGCAGCCACAAGTGCTCCGTGCAGGAGTGCAAGAAGAAGAAGATGGGCACAGGCAGGAGGAGAATAAAGGAGAAGGTGGCTGCCATCAGGGCAGCATGAGCTGCGACAGGTGGGGGATAGCCGGAGGTGGTACACCTGACCCCATGGGAGGAGAGGATTGCTGGAAGCATGCAGCGTGTGCCATTGAGAGTGTTCTGGGTGGTGGCTTCCAGATGTGTGGTGGCCCATCACTGCATGGTAAGCCATGGTCTGTCTATGGGGGGAGCAGGGTAGGTCACATGCAGTAATGCGACTTTGTTTTCCCTTATAGATCCTGAACGTCTGCATGGGTTAGTGGTGGTGGGCCTGTCCACTGAGGACAGTCAGCTGGAGATGGAGGAGGGCCCATCCACCTCCACAAGTATACGTGGCTCAATGTAACAGTGGGCCCGCCTGGCTGTCCACACTGATGTTGTTGTAACAGGTGCGGAGGAAACCCTGCCTGTGTCCCAGCATGACAGCATCCACGGATGCCAGCATGCTGTGACACGGGCCAGTGCCGAGTCCGTCACCGATGATGATGTCGCTAACGGCATGGGCAGTGACACGTGTGTGTGTGCTACGGGATGGCCACACATCAGGTAACATTGCGGCCATGGCTGTGAGTGGTGCTGCCATGGAGGCCTGTGTGTCAGCACAGTCCCAGCCTGTGCCTGTCAGCGCCAGTGGGGCAGCACTGGTGTTTGTTCAGGACAGTGGGACTGTTGCAGCCACTGCGGTGGCACCACTGAGCCTTGTGGAGTGGCAGCTGGAGGGGCAGCATCAGCGGTTGGCCAATGGGCTTGGGGCTACGTGGTCCAGCGGCGGCATCTGTGCACCACCTGTGGACATGCCCAGACCTGGTTCTGGTGCGCAGCGCCCACTCCCAAGGGGTGCTGAGCATCAGGGCCACACACACCCTGAGGGACAGGATGCTGAGGAGGCAGATGACCTCTTGGATGAGCACACCCGCCTACTGCAAGCATCAGTCCAGCAGCAGATGTGGCTTGCAACATCAGTGGATGCACTGAGTGTGGCTCTGGAGCGGGCAGAGGAGCGTCGCAGCAGAGACACGGCTCTGATCCTGGCAGGGATGGACTGGTTGTGGGAGGATGTGACCGCTGCCATTGACAGGCATGCACAGGCATTCACTGCTGTCATGGCCACAATGGGCACACAGTCATGTGCCCATGCATCGTGGACACCACGCAGTGCATTGTCCACCCCCCATTCTCAGCGTCATGCGACACCCTCCCTGTCGACACCGGGTTCAGTTGTGGGCATCCCGAGCACACCTGGTGCAGGCATGTTCGGTGTGCTGCAGACCCCTGTGCGAGCAACAGTTGCGTTCACGCAGTGGTACCCCTGGGGGACCATTGGTGCCACCCCATGAGGCCAGTGGTTGGCCTGTCAGTGCTGGCAGGTCTCGGTGGGGCTGCCCACGCATCCGTGGTGTCTGGGGCACTGTGTCACATGACTGACCTGTCTCCCAACACAGCTACTGTCTGGTGCTGCCCTGTGTGCATTGTGTCTTTCAGTGGGCAGTGCACGGGTGGGTACCCGGCCCTGCACGCGGACACACAGTTCATCTGCACACCCTCCCGGCTGCTGTCCACAGTTGCATGTGCATGATGATGCCTGCATTGCACTGTACACCAGTGTGCAATGGTGCTCAGCATCTGACACACGCACATGGACAGGCAGTGGGCGTGGTGGTCTGTGGACATGTGTGTGGCTAGGGGTGGCGTTCTAGGTTGGTGTGCCTCCTACCCTTTGTGGAAGTTTGGTGCATTGTGTGCGTGTGTGTGTGTGTGTGTGTGTCCATGTGGCATGTTAGACCTCACCCATCCCTGGTTGTGTGTGTGGTTCCATGCCCTGCCGCTTCCCTTGACAGCATGCACCCCTGGTGTGTGTCCATGCATGTTTGTGGGTTGTGCCTTGGCCACTTGTGGTTGCACATGGCCCCATGACTTTCCTGGGTTGGCTGAAGTGCTCCTCCGTGATTGTGTCCCGATGCAGCTGTGCCTGCCGGAGCAGTCGGGTGTCCCGTCGGCCAAGGGGGGGCTGCCCATCACCATCATCACCGGCGTCCTCATCGTCCCCATCTCTGTCCCCCTCTTTGACCTGTACGGCTATCCCACATTCGTTGGCCATGTTGTGCAGGATGCAACAGGCCAGGAATAGCCCACAGGCCTTTAAAGGGCTGTACTGTAGGGCACCGCCGGAGGTGTCCAGGCAACAGAAACGTGCCTTCAGCATCCCGAACACCCACTCAATGACATTACGTGTGGTGGAGTGTGCCTCATTGTAGCGTTGCTGCGACGGGGTCGCGGGCCTCCGGTAGGGTGTGAGCAGCCAGGGATGGAGTGGGTATTCACTGTCACCTGTGTGTAGAGGGAGGAGGTTAGTTTGGTGATCAGCATCACCCTGCCCCAGGCCATGTAGGCCACTACCCATGTCACCTCTGACCATGCCCTCCCAGGCCCTATGATTTTCCATGTGGTTTGCATACTCACCCACTAGGTGGCCAATGGGGATATCCCCACTCTCGAATCTGTGGTACAGTACCGACTGGTGCCAAATGAAGGCATTGTGTGCTCCCCAAGGGTGTGTGGCACAGACATTAATTATGCGCCCCTTGGCATCGCACACCACCTGGCAGTTGATGCTGGCATAGCTTTTGCGATTGATGTATGCGGCCCCCTCGGGGCCAGGTGGTGTGCGGATGGCCACATGGGTGCAGTCTATTGCTCCTAGCATGCTAGGCATACGTGCTACCCTGTGGAACTCCTTTATTTTGCTGTGCGCTCCACCAGTGTGCTGGGGAAATGGATGTACTCCACAGCATGTGGCAGCAGTGCACTGAGGAATTGGGTGAGGTGGCATGATGTGGCCAACTGGGTTATGCCTGTGGTGTCCCCAGTTGGTCTCTGGAAGGTACCTGTGTTGAGCAAGCACATGCAAGCTGTCACTTTGGTCTCCACTGACGGGGCATGGCTCCGTCGTGTGGGTGCCTGCATCACATCTCTGCACAGCTCACAGAGCCACCTCAGAATTGCCCAATTCAGGTGGTACTGGCCCACAATCTTGGTATCACTGTACAGTTCAAAGCTGGTGCGGGCTCGGTACTGCCTGTTGGGGGCATACTGCCGACGGGCCCTTCCACGGCCACGCCCCCTGCTGCCCACCTTCTCACCCCCCTCATAACGGCCTCTATCTGGAAGGTGGCACTGGCCATGTCCCTGGCTTGTGTTCACCCCCCTGGCAGCTGTTACTGTATTCCCCCGCTGTCCTCACTGCTACTTCCCCTGCACCGGGAACACCTGCCTGTGCTTGCCTCACTGCTGTGTGGTGTACCTCCCCCTTCTGCAATGTCTCCCCACACCTTCCCCTGTGGCTATTGCTTCCAGGTGTCCTTTCCTGCCTGGCTCTGTGTGTCCCTACTGCCCAGTGTGTCCTGCTGTGTTTTGCTCTCATATGTGGCTTCCCTGTAGCGTTCTTACGCCTCTCCCTTGCTCCCTTTTATTTTGGCTCATTTCCTCTATGGTGCAACTTCTGCTTGCTCCCCTATTGCGCATGGCACAAGTTGTTGAATATCGCACTGCGCCATTTATGCATGGTTCCTCCCACTTCAGTTGCACATGCCTTCATTATCATTGCGCTGTTGCTCAGCGTGATTTGGGGGGGGGCGCAACTGTCTCCTGCTGAATATTGCAGAATGGCGCATTTTCGGACTTGGGCAGGTGCAACCCTATTGCACATGGCTGAACTCTTTTGAATATCTGGGCCAAAGTCGTTAAAACTAAATAAAAGAATAGAGTGCAATGAGATGTTGCATAATATTGTTACGCATTGGTGAGATAAGTTAATGGAGTATGTCATTTCCTTTCAAAACCCACAAATTATTATTAAAGCTATATGACTCTTTTATTGATACAAGGCTTGCAGGACGGCTCCAAGCAACTCATTGAAAGTTATTATTTGATCAATCAACCAATATTTAAAAAAAATTTCTTGATTATGATGGACAAGGGAAATATATAGTTGATTCTTTTTTTTCACAATTATGTGGTGGAATGACTCCCAACAAGAACGTTTCTAATTTGAGAACATTACTTAGACCAAGTGACTGCTCATATTTCCTTTATGATTTTCCCCAAAGCAGCCTGATCATTCGACATGTCTAAGAGATATGACTTAGAGAGCCACGAGAATTCTTACACCTGTAGGGTTACTACTATATTTGCATTGTTTACATGATATACAATATGAGTTGAGTAAGATTCTATTGTGAGTTCATCTGTGAAAAGTCAACCTTAAATCACTATGACCATTCTCCCAGATTCCCACCCAGCTGAATGTATCTTTGTAGTTTAATTGGAGGAATCTTTTGCTTTTTACAGTGATTCTTTACAAATAAGACTTGCATGGTTCTTGATAGTGAGACTATAAGATTATTCCAAAATAAAGAATTCATATTCCTTATGATATTCAGAGGGTAGGCCTTGGAAACACAAAATGAAAGCTACACAGTTTGGGAAGCTTCTTTTGTTTCTGTGTCATGTCCTTTAACTCCCTGAAAGACATCTCACTGTATTCATTAAACACTTGATCAAGATTGAAAATTGCTGTGGCTTTCCATTTTTTAAAACTGTGCATGTATTTCCCACACTTTAGCATAGAATTCTCCTTTATGAAGCAGTACATAGTGGTTAAGGGTATTGAGCTGCAAACTTGGAGTCCTGGGTTTGAATCCCATCAGCCCCCACTTGCATACTGTGTGACCCTGACCAAGTCTCTTAGCTTCCTTGTGCTCCCAGGTTACACCTGGAAACAAACTCTGTCTTAGTGTGCCTTGTGACACTTCGCCAGTCTGCTGGTTATTATTGGTATTATGTTTATGATAAATATACGTTTTTTTTTTAACTTCTACTTGGAAAATATGGCAGTGAGCACAAGGCAATGTGAGACTTTGGATTTTCAAAGAATTAATGCTCTCCCTCTGAGTAGAAAATCTAATTAGGAGCTTCCTTTAGTGACCAGGTTTTAGCAGATTGTAAAACATCCATTTATTGTAAATATAGGAAACTGGCCATAAAATAGGCTGCATTTTATGACCTATTGGGAGGAAAGCAACTTCTGACAGATACCTGTTACATTTCACACCACTAGGAGAAATAGCTTTGGAATTTCCTCTGAAGGTCAAAGAAGTAATTCTGACCTGCCATAAAACAGGCTCACCAATTAAAGAAAACAATATATATATATAGTGTGTGTGTGTGTGTGTGTGTGTGTGTGTGATGCTTAGCAATATGCAAATGCCTGTGACTACCATTTGGTATACAGGAAATGTGAGTGACCTCACAGCCAGCATCATCACTGAGCTGTGACCTCACAAGCTGGGTTGGTCCCTTGTTCTCTACAGAGGGTCAAAGCTAAGCAGTGATTGTGCTTTTTATCTCTGGACTCCTGAAAGGACACACTCTCAAGAGTACTTCTACATTACGTAAATCAGCCTCCACTATTTGCCAATTGAAACTAGGGTAGGATTAAATACTCAGTAATAAGGTGGATTTGTTTAAATTGCCCATTTAATTTGTATGACTGTGCAATCAGTGTTACATAGATACATAGACAGTGTCGGCAGATAAGGGCCTATGGCCCACCCAGTCTGCCCATTTGAGCTTGTAAGTTCAGTTTGATTTCCTAGAAGTCTGTTGCCCCTTACCCCTGACCTCCAGAATTCCTTTATGTCTATCCCATGCATTCTTAAATCCCGTGATTGTTTCAGCCCCCACTACTTCCTCTGGCAGGGTGTTCCACTTGTCCACCACCCGTTCTGTGAAGAAATTCTTCCTCATGTTCCTCTGAATCGTCCCTCCTCCAACTTCATCCCATGGCCTCTAGTCCTGGAACATTCTTTTCGCTAAAAATAGTGTATTCCTGCACCCTGTTCCTCCCTGTAAGATACTTGTATGTCTCTATCATATCCCCTCTCCCTCCTCTCCTCCAGGGAGTACATGTTCAGTTCCTTCAACCTGTCTTCATAGGACTTGTGATGCAATCCATGTACCATCTTGTTGCCCTCCTCTGAACCTTCTCTACCCTGTCTATGTCCTTACGTAGGCATGGTCTCCAGAACTGTACACTGTACTCCAGGTGGGGCCTCACTAGTGTCTTGTATAGCAGAATTATGACCTCCTTTCCTGCTGGTGATGCCCCTGCCTATACATCCCAGCATCCTGTTTGCTTTACCTGCTGCCTTGTCACACTGTTTCTACCTCGAGGTCATCAGAGATGATAACCCCAAGATCCCTTTCCTGCTTGGTGCATGCTATATCCTCACCCCCAACTGATATATTGTGCCGGGTTTTGTGCCCCATATGCATTATCTTGCACTTCTTTGCATTGAATTTCAACTGCCAAACCCCTGACCATTCTTCAAGTTTCTGCAGGTCCCTCCTCATTCTGTCTACACCTCTGGTGTGTCTACTCTGTTACAGAGCTTTGTGTCATTAGTGAACAGTGAAATTTGCCTTCTAGGTCCTGTGCAATGTCACTGATGAAGATGTTGAATAGGACCGTCCCAGCACTGATCCCTGTGGCACCCCACTGGTCACTCTTCCCTCTGTGGAGTGACAGCCATTTACCACCACCCCTGTGTCCTGCCACCCAGCCAGTTACCTACCCACCACACTACTGTCCTGCCCACACCCATATTCCCCAGTTTATGTAATAGTCTCTATGTGGCACAGTGTCAAAGGCCTTGCTGAAGTCCAGATAGGCCATGTCCACTGTCCTCCCCTGATCCATCTCCCTAGTCACCCAGTCAAAAAATTCAACGAGGTTGGTCTGACATGACCTCCCCCTGGTGAAACCATGCTGCCTTGGGTCCTGTAATTCATTGACAACCAGATGTTCCACCAATCTCTCCTTCAGTAGTGCTTCCATGATCTTCCCCACTACCGAGGTGAGGCTGACTGGTCTGTAGTTCCCTGCTTCCTCTTTGTTCCCACTTTCAATAAGGGACTACATCTGCTGTCCTCCAGTCTTTGGTACCTCCCTGTTTCCAGTGATCGGCTAAACAGGATAGCCAGAGGTTCAGCCACCACCTCTCTTAGTTCTTTAGGACCCTGGTGCACCCCATCTGGCCCCATTGCTTTATCAACTCTTATTACTTCCAGTTCCTTCAGGACCCTTTCTCGTGTAAAGGGACTTGTGTCCATTTCTGCACCATTCTCACCTCTTGTACTCCCTTCAGACCCATTACCCTCCTCTTCCTCAGTAAAGACTGAGCAGAAATACCTGTTCAATATGTCAGCTTTACTGTTGTCATCCTCCACGTGGCCCCCATCCTCCCCCTTCAGTCTCACTATCCCTCCCTTTGTCTTTCTTTTATCACTTATGTGCCTGTAAAAGGTTTTGTCCCCCTCTACCCACTGATTTTGCAATGTGTTCTTCTGTCTGAGCTTTGGCTTCCCTTACTGACCTCCCTGCCTCCCTTTGCTTCTCCTGGTACTTCTCCCTATCCCCTTCTGCCTGTGTCTTTTTGTATTGCCTGAATGCAATCTTTTTGGCTTTCACTTTCTCTGCTACCTCTTTGGAAATACCATAATGGTTTCCTCTTCCTTTTCCTCTTGCTAACCTGCTTAATGCATAATTATGTTGTTCTTGTAATCCCCATTTTAAATACTGCCCACTGTTCCTCAACCCCTGATTCCTGTCCCATTCCCCTTAATGCCTCTTTCAAGTATCTCCCCATTTTCCCAAAGTCTGCCCCCTAAAATCCAGGATACATGTCTTGTGTGTGGTTTGGTTCTGCTCTTTCTGTGATTTCAAACCACAATGACTGGTGGTCACTGTTCCCAGGTGCTCCCCACTGTTACCCCCATCACACTGTCCCTGTTTCTGAGCACAAGGTCTAGTATTGCCTTCTGCCGAGTTGGTTCCATGACCAGTTGCTTGAGGAAGGCACCCTGAAGGAGTCCAGGATAAATCTGCTCCTAGTTGATGCTGCTGCTGGGATGCTCTAGTCCACGCCTGGAATATTGAAGTTCCAACCAGTACTACCTCACCTTGTCTACCATCCTTTGGATGGCTAGCATTAGCTCCCTATCTGTTTCTTCCTTCTGGGCTGGTGGTCTATAGACCACACCTGTGCAGATGGCTGTCCCCATTTTCCTTTCCAGCTTAACCCACAGTTTCTCTCCCCCAATTTTGTTCCTCCTGGGTCTCTGTGGCCCTTATGTCATTTTTCACATACAGTGCCACTCCTCCTCCCTTTCTGCCTGCTATATGTTCTGTGTTTTGTATTTCATTTACTATTTTTAATTTTAGTAAACATTTTTCTTGAAATCCTGCCAGAGCCTTTTCCTTATTTTGAATGTGAATGTTGGAACAGTGTTGATAATTCTGATAGAACTGTTAAGTGCTAACAGTGTGTTACCATATGCACCAAGGTAAGAAAAGTACCTAGGTCTCAACTGAGTCAAAAGGGGGGATTGTGAACCAGGTTGAGTGCCTGCTGTGTTAAGTATTGCACTACATTTCCATGAAGAGAGTGTGATATTTGAACCTGTTAACTGGGTGTGCTAGCAAAAAAAGGTTCATAATTATCCCCAGGACTCAAGACTGGTACTTGTTCAGACCCAAAACAGACAGGAGGGTTACCCTGTTTGTCTTCTGTTCACATATTGCACTTCAAGGTTTGGCACTGTGAGAGCAGAAGGTCTGACACCCAGAGTGCATTTGTGACAGATCTGATTGGCAGTGGTGCAATTTAAAAGATTTGGTTTGCAGTGCTGCAATCAAAAAGATTTGTTTGCATACTGTGAAATTATTGGTGACACAAGCATTAACAGTCCAGTGTGTCAGATTAATAACTGCAACAGTTCACGTATAAAATAAGGCAGTGATTTAAAAAAAAGAACTATATCATTGTGGTCACGGTCAAAAGATCCCTACCTGTTTTTTTTTTTTTTTGGGTGCAAGCTAGTATAGCCATAGATTATGGAAGAATATGACTTCCACCTACAGCGCGTACACTGCAGACTACCTGAGACAGTTGTGCCAGGACTCCAGGAGAGAGGAGTCTGTTGCAAGGGGAGGAATAAGCAGCACCTCATGGAGGCTGTTGTGGCAGCTGATGCCCAAGACCTTGAGTCACAGTTAGTGACTGAAAGGGACCAGACCTTAGACGTGGAGGTGCTAGGGTCCTCCGCAGTGTTCAGACTCTGGGAGGAGGACAGCGGGACCAGTGTGAACCAAGAGCCACCACAGCAGGGGAAGGTCACCACCATGCTGAAGCCAGAAGGGACCAGGCTACAGATGGAGTTTGGAGAATGGAGTTGGAATTCAAGCAGAAAAGGTTTGAAGCTCAACAATGAAGGGAGCATGAACAGAGGAAGGTGGAGATGGAGAGAGAGCGAGAGAGAGGAGAAGCAATAGTGGAGAGAGGTCAAGGAGAAAGAAAGCCAATGGTGGAGGGAGGCAGAGGAAAAAGAGTAACAGCTTTAGAGGGAGGCCGAGCAAGAGGAGCGGGAGCACCAGAGGAAATCTGACCTGGAGAAGCCAGAATGCCAAAGACCAGCACCAGTTCAGGTAAGTGGCATGGGTGAACCTGGGACTCCAGGACTGGGTTACAAATTAAATTCTAAATTGATAGCTGTATTTAAAGAGGGGGAGGATATGGATGCATTTTTAAACTCATTTGAAAAGGTATGCATTCATGCAAAAATTTCCAGAGAGTCCTGGAGCTTCCAGCTATCCCCGCTGCTTACCGGGAAAGCTTGTGATGCATTGGGTCAAATGGACAATCAGGACAGTAATGATTATGTCAAACTTAAATCTGTATTGTTAAAAAAGTATGACTTGACAGCTGAAGCCTACAGAGTTAAGTTCAGTAAGCTCAGGAGAAGCCCTGATATGAACTGTGAGGAGCTAGCCACTAAACAACATCAGTTTTTAGAACTTTGGTGGGAAGGGATACAAGCAGACACTGTAGAGAAAATTGAAAATGTACTTTTGGAGCAGTTCTTTTGGGCTTGCCCAGCACAGCTGAAAACCTGGCAAGAGGACGAAGATCCAAAAAGAGTGCAACAGGCTGTCGTGCTCTCGGACTGCTATGCCAGGAGCAGACCTGCTCTGAGAGGGAGTGGAGTGGGCGTGGCAGTGCAGAAAGGGAAAAACGCACCTTCAGGGCAGCTAAAACCCTCACTGCCTCCACCAAAAGTGGGCTGCCCCAGGTTACAAAGAAAATATTTGCCTGATAAAAGAAATGAATGTTGCTTTTGCAAACAGCCTGAACATCTTGTAAGACAGTGTCCTAAAAAGACAGAGTGCACAAAGTGGTGCTGGGAAAGAAGTGTTTTTTATGTGTATCCCTGAAGGCATGATGGTAAACATGAGGGAGCACATACACACAGTTACTGTGAATGGGGTACAAACCCGTGGGTTAAGGGGCATGGGTACATTCCTTACTTTGGTAAAAGGGGATGTGGTTGAGCATGAACATCTTATACCCAATCAGTTTGTTATAGTGTGATGATTCACTGGGGAGGAGCAAACGTTGACACTTTCTAGTGTTCTCCTGGACTGGGGTGAGACAGGAGAGACTGTGCAAAAAGTTGCAGTGGCAGAAAATCTTGCCCTGGATGTGATTGTAGGGAATAATCTCCAAAAGAGGATGGTGTATGCAATTACCCACAGTCAAGCAGCAAAGGCAAATTGTAGTTCCCTGGACCACATAGAAGCCCCTGTGGAAAACACTGGGAGGCTGGTTCCCCAGCCTGTGTCTCCTGATATGAAGAATAGCCAAAGGGGGTAGAAATTCCCCAGGTTGCAGTTAACAGAACAGCTAAAGAAGGTCACTCTGAGGATGGAGGGGTAGCCAGTTGTCAGAGGGTTAGGGATGGCAGTGACCCTGAATGCCCTGAGACTAGAGCTAGAAACATAGAAACATAGAAGTTGATGGCAGATAAGGACCGCAAGGCCCATCCAGTCTGCCCATTTCTTTTTCTACCTTATAAATGTGCCATTGGCCTTTGCTAGAGACCCTAGTTTAGAAACTGAAGGGGACCTGTCCCATGCCTTGGGAATATATAAAGATGTTGCATCTGCTCAGAAAAATGACCCCAATTTAGAGAGGCTGAGGGCTTGGGCAGACTCTGACAGAGCACTGGGAGGTGATGGGAAACATAGAGTTTACTGGGACAATGGACTGCTGTATATGCAGGATGTAAGAACAGAAAGAGGGTGATGGGTAGGCAGTTTGTCATTCCCCAGGGGCACTGTAAGCAGTTGCTCAAGATTGCTCTTGATATTCCCATGTCTGAACATCTGGGAATTGCACACAATATGCAGCAATTGGCTCAGAATTTATATTGTCCTAACTTCACCCAGCAGGTGAAGGAATATTGCAAGTCTTGTCACCGGAGCCAAGAAATAGGGAAGGTGGATAGTAAAACCAAAGCAGCTCTAATTCCCTTGCCCATAGTGGAGGAGCCATTTCAGAGGGTAGGAATGGCTATTGTGGGGCCTTTGAATACCCACAGCTCCTCCAGGAAGGAGTTTATCCTAACAGTGGTGGATTGTGCCACCCGGTACCAGAGGCAGTCACCCTATCCTCACTGAGGACAGACAAAGTGGCAGATGCCTTGCTAAGGATTTTCTCCTGTGTTGGGTTCCTGCAGGAGGTTATCACTGTATCACTGATTGAGGGGGTTCCTTCATGTCAGACCTGATGAAATGTTTGTGGGAGAAGTGTGTGGTGGTGCAAAGATACATGACACCTTATCACCCACAAGCCAATGGGCTTATGAAAAAATTCAATGGTACCCTTAAATCGATGCACCAAGCATTTGCTGAACAGCATGGGAGGGACTGGGAGAAATACCTTCCCCACCTGTTGTTCGCATACAGGGAGGTGCCTCAAGAGGCGATAGGGTTCTCATCCTTGGAGCTCTTATATGGACGCAGGGTGCATGGGCACCTAGACTTGATCCGGAAGGACTGAGAAGGCAAGCACACCACCCAGGGAACTCCCACAGTGGATTATGTCCTTAAGTTTAGGGAAAAGCTGAAGGAGCTTATGGGAACAGGCCAGAGTAACCTGGCAGCTGTCCAGCAAAAGTTATGGTACGACCGCAGCGCCAGAGCTCACTCATACACTGTGGGTCAGGAAGTCATGGTCCTAATCCCAGTCCAGAAAGATAAGATGCAGGCCGAGTGGGCAGGACTGTACAAAGTAGTCAGATAGGTGAATGATGTCAATGACATTATAGAACTTCCTGACAGGAGGCATACCCAAAGAATGTACCATGTTAACATAATGAGGCCATATGCAAATAGGGCTGACATGGTCTTTGCAGTGCGTAGTCCTGGGGAGGAACAGATGAAGAAGACACCCTTCTGGACTTGCTGGAAGAAAGCAAGAGGGACTCCTCTGTGGAGGCAATTAAAATGTCACCCCAGTTGACCCTGGACCAGATCCAGGAAGTAAGGGAGGTTTTAGCAGACTTTGCCCCATTGTTTAGCACTAAGCTTGGACTAACCCCCTTAGCAATGCACAATGTAGATACAGGGATGCAAGTGCCCATACAGTAGACAGGATATCAGGTGTCAGAGGCTGTCCAAAAGGACATTAAGAGGGAGGTGGAGGAAATGCTGGATTTAGGGGTAATCCAGAAATCCCATAGCCTCTGGGCCTCACCCGTAGTCCTTGTTCCCAAGCAAGATGGCTCTACTCATTTTTGCATGGACTATCATGGACTCAACGCAGTCATGAAGTCAGATGCCCACCCAATGCCATGGATGGATGAACTACTGGACAAGTTGGGAGGGGCGACATACCTTTCCACTATTGACCTAATGAAAGGGCATTGGCAGGTGGAGTTAACTGCCAGAGCTAGGGAGAGGTTGGCCTTCATCACTCTGATAGGGTTATTTGAGTTTAAAGTAATGCCTTTCAGAATGAAGAAGGCGCTGGCCACTTTCCAAAGGTTGGTGAACCAGGTGTTGAATGGTACTGAAGAGTACACCATGACATACCTGGATGATATTGCCATCTTCAGTGCCAGCTGGAAGGAACACCTGTCCCACCTTAGGGAAGTGCTGGGCAGGATACAGAGGGCCGTGCTCACTGTAAAAGCTGAAAAGTGCCAGGTGGCCATGGCTGAGGTGGCATACCTCATACATGTAGTAGGCCGGGGACAGTGCTGTCCTAATCAAGCAGAAATTGAAGCAATTGAGGCATGGCCCAGACCTGAAACACAGAAGCGGGTTTGGAGTTTTCTAGGGACAGCTGGGTACCATAGAAATTTGGATCAAACTACAGTGCCCTAGCAGCTCCCCTAACTGGCCTGTTAAAGAAAAGAATACCTAAAAAGGTTAACTAGGAACCAACCTGTGAACAAGCCTTTACACGGCTAAAGGAGGCACTGTGCAGTGCTTCTGTATTATCCAGTCCAGACTATAGTAAACCCTTTGTAGTCTAGACAGATGCCTCAGATGTGGGTATCGGGGCAGTGCTTAGCCAGACTTCTAACCCAGGGAAAGATCACCCAATTGTGTACCTCAGTAAGAAGTTACTTCCCAGGGAGCAGGCTTATTCTGCAGTGGAGAAAGAATGCATTGCAATGGTGTGGACACTAAAGAAATTAGAGCCATACCTATACAGGCAGCACTTTAAGGTACAAACAGATCACAACCCCCTGGTATGGCTGGCACAAATGGGTAAAACAAATGGAAGGTTTTTAAGATGGAGTCTTGCCTTGCAGGGTTACAACATTACTGTCACTCGCAGGGCAGGGGCAGCAAATATAAATGCAGATGGACTGTCGCATCAGTTAGAGCAGTGAATTGAATTAGGGAAACTCATCCCATGCCTAGAAATAGAGTCTCCCAAATTCAGTCTAGAAGGGAGGACTGTAACACTTTGCCAATCTGCTGGTTGTTATTAGTATTATATTTGTGATAAATATATGTTGTTTTTTTTTAATTTCTGCTTGGAAAATATGGCAGTCAGCACAAGGCATTGTTGAACCTTGGATTTTCAAAAAAATACTGCTCTCTCTCTCTCTCTCTCTTTGAGTGGAAAATCTAATTAAGAGCTTCTTTTAGTGACCAGGTTGTAGAAGATTGTAAAACATACATTTGTTGTAAATATAGGAAACTGGCCTTAAAATAGGCTGCATTTTATGACCTATTAGGAGGAAAGCAACTTCTGACAGATACCTGTTAGACTTCTCACCACTAGGAGAAATAGCTTTGGAATTTCCTCCGAAGATCAAAGAGGTAATTCTGACCTGCCATAAAGCAGACTCACCAAATACATATATATATATATATATAATTTTTTTTTTGTGTGTGGGATGCTTAGCAATATGCAGATGCCTGTGACTACCATTTGGTATACAGGAAACGTGAGTGACCTCACAGCCAGCATCATCACTGAGCTGTGACCTAACAAGTTGGTTGGGACCCTTGTTCTCTATAGATGGTCAGCGCTAAGAGGTGATTGTGCTTTTTATCTCTGGACTCCTGAAAGGACACACTCTCAAGAGCACTTCTACATTAGGTAAATCAACCTCCACTATTTGCCAATTGAAACTAGGGTAGGATTAAACACTCAGTAATAAGGCGGCTTTGTTTAAATTGTCCATTTAATTTGTATGACTGTACTCTGAATGTTATATGTTCTGTGTTTTGTATTTCATTTACTATTCTTAATTTTAGTAAACGTTTTTCTTGAAATCCTGCCAGAGCCTTTTCCTCATTTTGAAAGTGAATGCTGGGACAGTGTTGATTATTCTGACAGAACTGTTAAGCGCTTACATTATGTTACCATATGCATCAAGGTAAGAAAAGTACCTAGGTCTCAACTGAGTGAAAAGAGGGCTTGTGAACCTGGTTGGGTGCCTGCTGGGTTAAGTATTGCACTGCATTTCCCCGAAGAGGGTGTGATATTTGAACCTATTAACTGGGCATGTTAGCAAAAAAGAGTTTATATTTGACCAGGACTTCAGAGTAGTAGTTGTTCTGATCCAAAACAGATAGGAGGGTTACCCTGTTTGTCTCCTGTTCACATATTGCACTTTGAGGTTTGGCATTGTGGGAGCAGAGGGCCTGACTGACCCCCAGAGTTCATTTTTGACAGGCCTTTCCTGGTTAAACAATTTCCCCTTTCCCTTTATGTGAGGTAGTATATAGCTACAGTGCTGTGGTTTAGGGCACTGAGCTGCAAACCTAGAGACCTGGGTTTGACTCCAACAGCCCCGACTTGCATAAATTGTGATTCTAAGCAAGTCTCGTAACTTCCTCGTGCTCCCAGGTCACACTTGGAAACAAACTTTAGCTTAGTGTGCCTTTCCTGGTAAACAATTTCCCCTCTTTCCCTTTCCCTCTCCCCCTCCCAATAAACTGTCATTAAAAACTGGACAATCTACCTTGAACAGTTTTTTTATAAGCTTTAAAAGCTGAAGCTGAATATTTGATTGGGGTACCCTTTAATTCACCTGGGATATTTTTCTTACACGACTGTTATGCAGCCTGAATTAAAATATTCTTTTGACTTGCACATTTCTTTTCCAATTAAATACTGTACCAGATTGGTGTATTGTATAATATGTGATTTATGGGAGTACCAGTTTAAATACTTTTCAGGAGTGAATCTTTGAGAGTAAAGAAAGAAATCTGGGCTATATAAACCACCCTTATTTTTGAAGCTGGAAGTTTAGAGTAGGAAATGCTTGGAGATTTGTTTTCTCAAATAAAAACGGAAAAGGTATTGCATATGACATTACAAAGGGTACTTGTAATTACTAAAAATACCACCAACAGCTTAATCTGGTTAAACGTCAGTTGGCATTCATCTGTATCCCCCTTCCCGGGGTCGTGCCTGAAAATAGGCATGATTTGTCTAGTGCACTTACCTAGTCAACAAAAACTAAATAAAAAATAAAAATAAATTTCTATTGGAAGCATACTGCTAGTATAATCTGGACTAAGTGTTAATTTTTCATAGTCAAAGGTATTTTTGACCAAAATTCTAACCCCATTTTATCTCTGACTACATTTTCATCAGATTGTATTTATAGATGTGAAGTATATTTGTTGATATTTTAAGAGCTAGGTATAAGATAAAAGGCATGATATTCAAAAAAGTGCAAAGTAGAGAGCAAAGGATTGTGCTGGGCTTTGTAATTAAGTAAGGTTTTTTTATATGGTGCCCAATCCCAGGGGCTCTGGGCATTTTACACAGTCATAAACAGGCAGGGTAAGAGTAACAATAAAACAAAGCTCTACAGAGTTTTTAAAACATTAAAATACAAACATACTAGGACTCATACTAGGAAGCTGTATGAGGCAAAAAGCCTACATGCCCATAAAGGCCTCAAGCCTACAATTAACAATTTGGCTTTTTTTGATTTCATGAAAATATCAAGTGTGATCTTGAAAATGTACTTATTATCACTAATGATTACAGTAGTGGGCGGTTTATTCCATGGTTCAACAATCCGTTGAGAGAAAAAGTGAACCCTTTTTTTGGTATTATATTTATTTCTGGTCAGTTGAAGTGGGTGACCTCTAGTATTGATCTTAATTTGTTTAAGGTCAAGACCGCTTTTAGCAAACAAATGTTCATCATTAAGGTGTTCCCATGAAAGCAAGAGATCACCCCTTGCCCTTCTATCTTCCAGTGACATTAGATTGAATGTTGACAGCCTGTCTGGATATGAAATTGTTTTGGAGGATACTAGATGTTTAGTTATTCTTCTCTGAACTCTTTCAATTCTTGCTACATCCTTTTTTTCATATGGACTCCATAATTGTGAACCAAAATCTAAATGGGGTCTAACATATGCTCTGTATAAAGGTAACATCACATCTGGGTTTTTTGATGTAATATTATGTCATATTGCCCACCATATCTTATTTGCTTTACTTATTGTGTTAGTGATATGGGAATCAAATGTCATCCCTACATCAACTGTAATTCCCAGGTCTTTTTCACTGTCCTTACTGACAAACACCCTGTCGTAAAGAAAGTATTGCTGCTTAGGGTTCTTTTTTCCAAAGTGCAAGACACAACATTTAGAGGTATTAAAATAAAGATTCCATTTTAGGGACCAAGTTTGAAGCAACTTTAAGTCTTCCTGAATTACCTCAAAGTCAGTCTCACTACTACAGATATTACAGATTTTACAGTCATCTGCATATTTGATAGAATTACTTTTGATGTTTGTAGATAGGTCAGATATAAAGACCTGGAAGATAAGCGGACCCAGGACTGATCCTTGTGGAACACCACTTCTAACATCTTTCCAGCTACTAACATGACCATATATTACAACTCTCTGCATTCTGTTAGATAACCAATTTGTAATCCATCTAACAAAAACTGGTTCAATGTTGTGGAGCTGTAATTTTTGTATCAAGGCCCAATGAGGTACAGCGTTAAAGGCCTTTTTAAAATCTAAAAATATAACATCACAAGAAATGCCTTTATCCAAATTTTGACAAACATAATCATAGAAACATATTAAATTAGTTATACAAGATCGTCCCTTTACAAATCCATATTGAGTTTGATCTAATCTTGCAATGGCAGAGGTTAGATCATCCTTAATGACTCATTCTAGAATTTTGCAAAAAATTGAAGTTAAATTAATAGGACAGTAGACTAATTATAAATAATTAATGAATACTAAAACAATAAAACAGAGTTAAAACATTATGGGTAGTCTGGAAAAGCCATTTTAAATGGATGTGTCTTTAAGCTCCTCTTAAATACCTTCACAGACAAGACCTCCCTTAGAGATCCAGGAAGTGAGTTCCAGAGGGCCAGGCCAGCCACCTCAAAGGCATGATCACCTGCAGTTTTTAGCCTTTCCCTTGCAACTGCAAGGAGGCCCCTGGTGGAGGAGTAGAGGGGATGGACCAGAGTGGCAAGGATAAGGAGACCAGCCAGGTAACCAGGGTCCGATCTGTACAGGGCCTTATAGGTAAGCAGGCTCACCTAGAAGATGATCCTCCAACTGACAGGCAGCCAGTGCAGATCCTGCAGGGCCGAGGCCACACTACATGACCTAGACAGGTCCATCAGCAACCTGGCCACTGCATTCTGTACCAGCTGCATCCGGCGGAGGGTCCCTTCACAGATCCCGAAGTATAGAGCATTACAGTAGTCAAGTCTGGAAGTGACAAAGATGTGTACTAGTAATGGCAGATCTTCAGGCAGGACTAAGTGTTTAATCCAGGCAATATTCCTTAAGTGGTAAACACCACTTTGGAAAGCAGATGACACCTGAGCATTAAGTGTCAATCTGTCATCCAGAAAAGCGCACAGATTTCTCACTCTAGGGGAAGCCATAAATTCAGTGCTTCCTTGGACCAATCCTATTTCCACTCCAGAGGCACTCCCATCACACCCACGACCAGGCCCAAACACCAGGATCTTCATCTTGTCTGGGTTTAGACTCAGCCAATTGGAGGCCATCCTGTCCTGAATTTTGGCCTGGCAGCTGTTAAGCACTTCCATGGTGGCATTTGTTTGAGGTGCAAAGGACATGTACAGCTGGATATCATCTTCATAGCAGTGAAAACCCAAACTGTACCATCTAATGAGCTCTCCTGGGGTAGCATGTACACCGCAAATTGCATCGGCAACAGGATTGACCATTGAGGCACTTCACATGGCAGAAGCTTCAGGGTGGAGGAGAAATTCCCCATCACCACCCATTGCTTCCTGCCCAAGAGATAGGACTCAAACCAGTTGATGACCATATCAGCAAGTCCACAGTATTCTCTAAAGTATTCCAGAAGCACAATGTGGTCCACAGTGTCCAACGCTGAGGAGCTATTGAGGAGAATGAGAATTGACCAGTCTCCTCTATCTCTTGCCCCAAGGAGGTCATTTTGCACCCTGACCAACACCATTTCAGCGCTATGCCTAGTCCTGAAACCCTAACTGGAGTGGCTCATAGATGTCACAGGCTGTGAGGTGCTCCTCGAGATGCAGTGCCACTATTTTCTCAACAACCTTCCCTAGAAATAGGAGGTGGAGATAGGTCGATAATTTGCCAGGATGTCAGGGTTTCAAGATGGTTTCTATAGGAGGGGTTTCACCAATGCCTCCTTCAAGGTATTAGTGAAAACCCCCTCCAAAAGTGAACACCGGACTATCCTGGTGAACACTGGACCAACAGCCTCGACATATCCCACTAGCAGACTGGTCAGGGCTTTGTCCAGTTCACAAAAAGTGGTCTGAAGCTTCAGAATCACCTCTATAACCTCAGCTACCTCTGCTGGCCTAAACCCCACCAAGACAGTTGGATTACCTATGTTCCCACCAGGCCAACAACTGTGGGGCAGACCTTGCCCCACTGGGAAGATCCTGGACTGGATAGAAGGCACCCTGTCAGAGAAGAACCAAGTAAACTCATTGCATATTGTGACTGAAAATGCTTTTTTCAGCTGCAGACAGACTGGATGAAGTAGTCTGTCTACAGTCTAAAAGAGCTGAGCTGGTCTGTTCCTCCCTGCAGCAATCTCCTTGGACAGGAACTCTGCCTTCTTATGGTCAATTGCCCCTTGGTACTCAAAACAGTGAGCTCACAAGGCCACTCTGTCAACCTCAGAGTGGGTCCTCCGCCAGCAATGCTCCAAAATCCTACCCTTGTTCTTCGTCTACTTGAGAGCCCTATCAAACTATGGGGGTCTCAAGCGAGAGGATCTGGATTGTGTATGGACCAGTGCAATGGCATCAAGCGCTGTGAAGATGGCCATATTATAGGCACTCTCCACCTCATCCTTGCCAATTGCACATGCAGTACTCACACCAGATAGGCCTACCACTGCTGAAAATCCCTCTGAGTGCCCAGGTGTCCGAGGATACTGTATTCAGTCAGATAGCACACCGGCACTATCCAACTGAATATAGGGCCATTTCAGCATAGTGCTAAGTCAAGTAGCATTTACCCAATATGCATCCCTGCTGTGCAGGGAAGTGCAGTGCAAGAATGGATAGCACCAGAGTGCTATCTGCAATTTTCATAGGGACCCATGCAAATAAGCCCACTGAGCATGTGAGGTGCTAAGGTGCTATTTGCATGCCCATTATGGGCTCATTTGCATAGGTAGCAGTGGCAGGTTTGCACAGCACCACCCCAATTGCCCAGTCCCAGTGAGGGAAGGTGGCCCTGGTGCCTAGTGGTCTCCCCAGCCCCCTGATCACCGACTCATAAAGGTATGAAATAATCACTGATGCCCAATACTCCCCCCCTCCAAATCACCAGCCATTGCAAGAAATAATGACTCCCAGGTGCCTAGAGGTTCCTCCTCCCTCTGGTCACATCCCATAAATGTCAGAACTTATCCCTGGTGTCCAGTGCCCCCCACCCTCTGATCACCAGTCTGACCTCTGGAATAGCAATCAGTGATGTCCAGTGGTCACACCTTGACTGCCAGCCCATACATAAAGGAAGTAATCCCTGGTGCCTAGCAGTCCCCTGGTACCCGATCCCTGGCCTATACAAGATGGCGGCATCATGGCAGCTAATGTTCCCCCAACCTTAGATAGCTGTCCCCATTGCAGTAGGAGATGTCCCTGGCATCTAGTGGTCTCTCCTAGTCCCCAAACCCTGGCCCTATCATGTACATAATAGTCCCTAGCATCCCGTGTTCCCTCTCTCCCCCCCGGTGGCCAATCCTTGGCTCCAGCTAAGCATGCTGACAGGCAGTGGACCAGGGCCGCATACCCTGCCCCACCAATGTCTCATCCCTGACCCCAGTGCACATACAAATGTTCCAATGGTGCATGCCCTGCTGTGCAAAGCCAATGCCAGGGTAATCTGTGTGACAGAATATACAGAATGCCCTGTGGTCCTGTAGTACACTCCGGCCCCTTCTGATCATTCTGGTTGCACACCACTTGTCCCTGGTGTCTAGTGGTCTCCAAACCCCCAACTGCTTAATGAGCCATGTCACTCAAGTGAGCTGACCCCCCCCCCGTTATGGGATAGTGCCACGGACAGATGTAATGACCAGCACAGCCTTCCTCACACCTGCTTGTCTGGCTGCCATATGACACTGCTGGGCTTGTGCATCCTATGTAGTGCATAGGGTGCATGTCTACTGTACACTGTGATGTAGACACCAGGGACAAGTGTCATGCTACCAGAATGGTCTGTGGGGGTTGGGGAAATACTATAGGACTGCAGGACATTGTGTATATTTTGTCACATAGATTACCCTGGTGTTGGCTTTGCACAGCAATGCATGCACCATTGGAACATTTGTATGTGTACTGGGATCACTGATTGGACATTTGCATGGAGGTTAGGGGATGGGACCCTAGTTCACCAGCTGTCAGCATGCTTGGCTGAACCAGGGGATTGGACACCAGGAGAGAGGGGGACTACTGGATTCCAGGGACTATTGGGCATTGAGTATGTGGGGTGTGAATGATTATTGGGTTGTTGGAGTGTTTGAAATATGTGCTGGGGTGTCAGGAATACGGTCAGGCAGTACTCCCCCTCAAGACTTAGGGATCTTCACCCTTTTGAACCTCTTCCCTTCCTTTCGGCATCCTGAGATGAAGGAGCAGAAGGAGTCGGGGATCCTGGAACTCTTGGGGGGGATGGGAGAGGAGTGGGTGGATAGGGACAGTGAGAACCAGGAGACGCCCTTGGACAAAATGGATACAGGATCGAGGTTATCCTTGCCTTGTGCCAATACCCAAGGACTCTGACTTTGTCAGGCAGGAAGTGGGACCATCATTGGACTCTCGTCCTTTTCAGGCATTGTTAAGCAATGCCAGGTCGATTAGGAATAAGACCGCAGTGGATGTGGATCTTGTTGCCTCTTTCAACCTGGCTTGCATCACTGAGACCTGGCTGGATGAAAATCCGGGCCCTATTTTGGAGTCTGCAGTTCTGGCTGGGTTCTCGGTGATTCACCGCCCAGGAGTGGACCGTAGGGGTTGGAGGGGGGTTGCAGTCTGTTTTAGACAGGATCTGGATCTCAGGGAGGTGCTAGTTGGAGGCACCAACTCTTTTAAGTGTATAGTGGGTGCAGGTGCAGGCTACAGGACCCTTTTCATCTAACGTCCACCAGGTGATGGGAGAGAGTTCCTGATGGAGGTTGTGGACTTCATCACCGAGATGGTATTGGAGTCTCCCAGATGGTTAATCCTGGAGGATTTCAATGCCTTAGTCGATGATGAACTCTCACCATTTGGACAAAACCCCCTCCAATTGATGGATTAATTGGGCCTGTCATGGGTTATAACCTCTTCAACTCACGAGGGAGGGCACATATTGGACTTGTTGTTCCATCTGGGGATGGAGATCTCCGATGTGGAGGTGGAGCCAATCGGTTGGTCTGACCATCACGCCCTGAGGTTTAGTTTCACAGCTCCCTGAAATAGGCCTGCCCCCAAGGAGTTGGTGCAGCTCTGTCCTTTGAGAGGGGTTACCTCAGAAGGCCTAATGATGGAGTTGGACTTCTTGGGATTTCCAATGGATAGCACTGACCCAGGGCCCCTGGTCCTGGCCTATAATAGGGCTGTGGTAGGGGCCTTGGATGTCATTGCTACAATTCACTGTTCATCCCCTTACTCTTCACCTGGGAGCCTCCTGGTTCAATGGGGAGATCTGTGAATAGAAGAGGCAGGCGCAAAGATTGGAAAGACGCTGGCAGAAAAATCGCCTGGAGGTGGATAGGCTTGGATTGCTAGATCATTATAGGCTCTATCATCAGCAATTTCCCATAAGAAGGCAGAGTTCCTGTCCAGGGAAATTGCTACAGTGAGGAATAGACCAGCCCAGCTCTTCCAGACTGTGGACAGACTGTGCAATCCAGTCTATCTACATGTCAGTCGAGCGTTGTCACAAATAAAGTGTGAGGAGTTTGCGAAATTCTTCACAGACAAGGTATCCACCATCATGGATGAGATCAGCCAGCACCTTCCCATTGTGCCTTGCACTGATCAATCGGGTGGTACTAATGCCCGGTCGGCTTGGTTCACCTTTAGTCAACCAGCAGTCATAGATATGGTGAGGATCTCCCAGATTCTGCAACCTACCTACTGTAGTTTGGATCCGGGCCCCTACTTGCCTACTAGTGGGATGTGTAGAGGTCATCGGCCCAGTCCTGGCTGGGGTAGTGGCAGGTTCACTAGAGAGAGAAAGAGAGGGATCTTTCCGGATCCTTTAAAGGAGGCGGTAGTACGCCCCCTTTTGAAAAAACCCTTTCTTGATCCCGACTGCCCAGCAAACTACAGACCGGTCTCTAACTTGCTCTTTGTAGGGAAAGTTATTGAGAAGGTGATAATTCTGCAGCTGGAGGATCATCTAACCAGCCACAATATCTATGACCCTCTCCAGTCTGGCTTCAGGAAACAGCACAGCACTGAAACGGCTCTTGTGCGGGTACTAAATGATCTCCTGATGGTGAGAGATCGGAGAACTTGTTCCATCTTGGTTCTCCTTGATCTCTCAGCAGCATTTGACACCATGGATCACGGGGTGTGGCTTGACTGCCTGTGTTTTTTCTGTGGACTGTGGGGAGCAGTCCACAGTTGGTTTCATTCTTTCCTTCAGGGCAGATCACAGAGAGTGGTGTTGGGGATTTATTCCTTGGCCCCTCATTGGCTGCCCTGCAGGGTCCCACAGGGCTCTGTGCTGTCCCCCATGTTATTTGTGGTGTATATGCTTCCATTGGGGGACATTATAAGACAGTATGGGCTGAGTTTTCATTGTTATGCTGATGATTCTCAGCTCTACCTGTCTTTTGTGCCCGAACAGGAGTCTGATTCTATTACAGTGTTTAATAACTGCCTGCTGGAGATACAGGATTGGATGAGTACTAGTTGGCTTCGGTTGAATTCAGGTAAAACTGAGGTATTGGTGGTGGACCCTGGTTTTAGGACAGCAAGGGTATGGGCGGGGAAACACTCAGGTTTATATCTTGGGGGGGCCCCGCTTATGGCCTCTGGCCAGGTGCATAACCTGGGCATGGTATTTGATGAGGGCCTGACCTTGGGGACGCAGGTGTCGGCTGTAATCAAGTCTGCCTTTTTCCATCTAAGGAATATAGCCTGGGAGAAACACCTGGTCCCGCCCGAAGATCTTCCTACCTTGGTCCACACCTTTGTTACCAGTCATTTAGATTACTGCAACGCCCTCTATCTAGGGCTGCTGGGGGTGGATATCTGCCGCTTGCAGCTAGTGCAGAACGCGATGGTCAGGCTGTTGACTGGAATCTCTAGATCCAGTCTTATAACACCTGTGCTGTGTGAACTGCACTGGCTACCCATACAGTGGCGAATCACCTTTCAAGGTCGAATTTTTCTGACCTATAAGGCCCTACACAACTTGGGACCTCACTACCTGAAAGAACTCCTGTTTTCTTACTGTCCCTCCCGCTCACTCTGATCCTCTGATGAGGGATTGCTAGAGATTCCCAGGGTATTCTTAAAAAACATCTGGAGGAAGATCCTTTGCCTTCATGGCACCTACCCTGTGGAATTCTCTACCTCGCCAGATACGGGATAGCCTGACTGTGGAAGGTTTTAAAAATCTTTGAAAGCTTTCTTATTTAACCAGGCATTTTCAGAGACTTGATGAATGGTTGGTATTGGTTTTGTTTTTAGTTTTACTGATTTTAAATTGTATTCTTGCTGTATGGAATATTGTAAAAGCGCTCTGAGCCCAGGAAGGGCGCTGTATATAAATACATTTTTACTTTACTTACTTTACTTTTACATGACAGTGCCAGGGTCTGGGGACCAGGAGGACCACTGGACACCAGGGACATCTCCTACCATAATACAGATGGCGATGGGGGGGGGACACTAGCCACCAGGGTGCCGTATTCTTATATGGGTTGGGGACTGGGTACAGGGGGATCATTATGCACCAGGGATTTTTTCCATCATGTAGAGGCTGGGGATCAAGGGGGAGACACACCGGGCACCAGGGACTGCTTTTCCAGAGGTCTGGCCAGCGATTGGAGGATGGGAGGTACTGGGCACCAGGGCTAAGTTTTGACACTCACAGGATGGCAATTGGTGGGAGGGAAGACCACTAGGCACCAGGGAGTCATTATTTATTGCAAGGGCTGATGATCGGGGGGCCACTAGGCACTAGGGATATTGTAGTTACTATATGGGCTGGCAATTGGTGGGAGTGTGGACCACTAGGCACCAGGGATTATGTCTTTATTTTATGGGCTATCAATCAGAATGATGAAAGACCACTACACACCAGGCAGTATCCCTACATGGGTGCGAGGACAGTGCTTGGATAGGGGGACCACAGACCAAGGGGGGACAGGTGTGCTCTCCCACTGGCCAGTGTGGATTGTATGTTGGCTGCAGTAACTTTGGCAGCTGCTAGGGTTGCCTGGAATAAGTTGGGGTTTTGTTTGACGGTATTTGCGCTGTGCAAATGGACTGTGCTAAGCCCTTTTGTGCAGAGCAAATGTGCTGAATATGGGTTTCATGGATATTCCTGTCCCTGACCCTCCCTTTACCCACCCATTATGTTTTGCATGGGTGCTAACCATGTTTGCCCACCCAACCGCTCCTTTTGAATGTCACGTTTGGGTGCAAGACCCGGTTTGTGCAGGCAAACACCCATTTGAGCCCATGCAAAATTTTGAATATCGGGCAAATGTTGTTTACTCCATGTAAAGGGCCATTGAAAGAAATCATTTTTTGAATGTTATACAGGTTTAGTACTCACGAACAGGATGGAGTGAGGGAAATTACTAGTGGAGAGATTGAGCACTGTGTGGCAGGGGGAGGGATAATATTCGGACAGGTGAGGAGGAGGAGGGAGAGGGAGGTGGGCGTCAAACAGGAGGAGGAGGGGGGTCTCAATTGAGAGGGCCAAGGGGAAGACACTGGGGCAAATGGTAAAAGTACCACGTTGAGTGGCCCTGGGAATGAGAACCTGTGGGGGGGTGGACGGACACAAGGAAAGAGGAGGGGGATGTACTGGTGTTGGAGGGAATCCATACTCAAGAGGATCAGATGGGGCAGCAAGGGGGAGAGGCACAGTTGGATATGGGTGGAGTCCATACCAGGATTAAAGGCAGACAAGGCAGGACAGGCAATCCTAAGGTGCGCAAGGAGGGGTAGGAAGAAACCGCACATTTTGGTACATGTGGGGACAGAGGACCTAGCGGGTGAAATGGTGGAAATAACAAGGGAGAGGTTTGAGGAAGTGGGAAGGTTGTGTGAGGAGACTGGGGGAGTCTGTGGCCTTCTCGGAGGTGCTCCCAGTACCCTGCACAAGCACAGTGAGAAAGGAGAGATTGGGGAGTTGAACACATGGTTGGTAGAATGGTGTCAAACTTAGGGGTATGGGGTTGTGGGTGACTGGGGCAGTACCTCGGATAATAATCTGTTTACAAGGGATAGGCTGCACCTAAGCAGGGAGGGGAGGGGAGGAGGTATTAAAGCAAAGACTGGGGAGGTATATTGCGACAAAGGTGGATTTAAACTAGATGGGGGTGTGTGGCAAATGGACAGCAGGTAGGCAGGGATCCGATAGAGTGGAATCACAGCCTACCCCCCAGACTAGCAGGGAAGGACTCGGGGTGACCGAAAAGGGAGTGAGTAGAAGGCAGGAGATGGAGGGTGATGAAGGGAAGGGGGCAGGATGGAGGGTGGTCTCGCTGAATGCGAGAAGCTTAGGCAACAAATCAGCTGAGCTACAGGCACTCTTGGCAGTGTGGAGGGTGGATATTGCAGCTGTTACGGAAACGTGGGTGACCGAGCACCAGGACTGGGATCTGGCAATCCCAGGGTACAAATTATACAGGAAGGATCATAAGGGGGTGTGGGGTGGCAGTGTGTGTAAGGGATGGGATCAAATGCACAAGGGATGAGGGGGAGGAAAGGAGAACAGAGGCAATCTGGTTGCAGGTCCTAGACTCAAGGGTAGGAAACTGAGGTTCGCGGTTGTATACAGGCCACTGTCCCAGTCTGAGGAGCTTGACAGGGAATTAGCGGGACAAATCAGAAAGGTATGAAGAAAAGGGGAAGTAGTCATTGTGGGGGATTTTAACTTGCTGGGAGTTGACTTCAGCATTCCGGTCACCTCCAGTGCTAGGGAGCAAGTGCTCCTGGACACAATCCAGAGGATCTCCTGACACAGTTGGTCAGTGTACCTACTAGGCTAAAGAACACTTTAGATCTGGTACTGTCAAATGGGGAGGCAGTAAGGGAAATAAGGGTGGAGAACCCACTAGCCAACAGCGATCACCAAACAATGTGGTTTACTATCATGATGTGTGGGGAGCAAGAAAAATCAGTAACCTGGGTGGTAAACTTCAGAGGTGGACTTTGGGAGGATGTGGGAAGTACTGAAAGGGAAGCTGGAGGGCATAAGGCAGGAGTTGGAAGCAGAGCAGAAATGGGATATTATTAAACGGGGGATTACAGAGGCAATGGAAGCCTGCACTAAGACACAGAGTAAGAGGAGCAGAGCATGGAAATCATACTGGTTAAACAGTGGGGTAGATGAGATAGTGAGGGCAAAAAGAGAGGTGCACCAGAGGTATAGGAGGATGGGGAAGGAAGACAGGAGGAGTATGCAAGATGGTCCAGGAGGTGATCAGAAAAGTGAGAGAAGCCAAGGCACAGAGGGAGCTGAGATTAGCGCAGGGAATTAACGGGGGGGGGGACCTTTTCAGATATATCAGGGAGAAAAGGAAGTACCAGGAGACAATAGTGAGGATAAAAAAGGCTGGGGAGTGGATAGAAAAGGTGGAGGAACAGGCAGAAGCACAAAATGAATACTTTTGCTCAGCGTTCACAGAAGAAAAGGGGGTATCGCTACCACCATGGGCTGGGAGGGTGGGACGGGGAGAGGAGGCAACAGATGGAAGAACTGCGGGAGGTAGAGTCCTAGAAGGATTGAGGGCACTGAGGGTAGACAAGGCACCAGGGCCAGATGGTATCCACCCCAGGGTGCTGAGGGAGATGGCGGAGGTGTTGGCAGAGCCACTGACAGATCTGTACAGCACTTCACTGGAGTCAAGATGTGTGCCACTGGACTGGAGGATGGCACATGTAGTGCTGTTACACAAAAGTGGATCAAGGGATGAACAGGGTAATTATCGTCCGGTAAGTCTCACCTGCATGGTGTGCAAACACATGGAAATGATACTAAAGGAAAGACTGGAGTCATGCCTGGAGGACAACGGACTCCAGGATGTGAGGCAGCATGGGTTCATTTCAGGTAAGTCTTGTCAAACCAACCTGATACAATATTATGACTGGGTGACAGGTGAGCTGGATAAGGGTCATGCGCTGAATGTTCTTTACTTGGACTTCAGCAAGGCCTTCGATTTAGTGCCTCATGGGTGGCTTGGGGAAAGCTAACTGGTGTAGGGGTAGTGGCAAAAATGACAAACTGGACTACAAGCTGACTGAGTTGGAGGCTGCAACGGGTGGTGGTGGTGGTGGGAGGGGAGCTCTCAACTCCAAAGCTGGTGACAAGCGGGGTGCCACAGGGCTCTGTACTGGGACCAGTATTATTTGGACTCTTCATATCAGACATTGCATCCTGGGTGGCGAGCAAGGTAAGTCTGTTCACAAACAACACCAAAATGGGAGCAGTGGTGGATGGAGAAGAGGGATGGAAGCAGCTACAGGGGAACCTAAGCAAGCTAGAGGAGTGATCAGAGAGGTGGCAGCTATGGTTCAATGCAAAGAAGTATGAGGTTATGCACTTCGGGGTGAAGAACCCAAGGAGAGACTACTGGCTGGGGGGGTGTTAAGCTGGGGATCACTAAGGAGGAGAAGGACCTAGGAGTAGTGGTAACAGGGACCATGAACAACACTGCCCAGTGCAGGAGAGCAGCTGCAAAAGCAAGCAAAATGCTGGGGTGCATAGTAAGGTTTTTTTTGTCCAGGCAAAGAGAGGTGATTTTGCCCCTTTACAGGTTGCTTGTAAAGCCATACTTGGAGTACTGGGTGCAGTTTTGGAGGCCATACCTGAAGTGTGATATCAAGCTACTGGAGGGGGTGCAGAGGAGGACAATGAAGATGATATGTGGAATGGAGGGGAGAGACTATGACAGCAGGCTGGGAGACCTGAATATGTACACCCTGGAGGATAGAAGGGATGGGGGACATGATAGAGACATTCAAGTATCTGAGGGGAATCAATAAGGATGGAGCAGATGGGGTCTTTAAGCTAAGGAGGGGGAGGGACACCAAGGGGCACAGGCTAAGAATAGAGGAGGGAAGATTTGGAGAAACTATTTCATGGAGAGAGTGGTAGCAAAATGGAACACACTACCAGACTAGGTAGTATATGTAAATCTGTTAACAGCTTTAAAAGAGCATGGGACAGGGGAGAGTGAGGATCGGGGAGGTGGGGTCAGCAATGGGATGACAAAGGGGAGGGGTGGGGCAGCTGCAAACTAGGGGTGCTAGCTGCACACTTCAGCACGCGAGAACACGTTCATTCACATATCAGACCTGTGTAGTACAGTGTGGTCTGCACACCCATTGGTCCACACAGTGGACCAATAGGTGTAGAGACAGTACTGTGCGCTGTCATTCGGTGGGCGGATGGGCATCATGCGGGTGGGATGCTGCCGCCCGCTGATGACGGGGGGGTGCTGGGTGACGGGGACCTCAGTGGGCGGTTGGGGAGGGGGCACCACTGGACTACCAGGGTATCTTGTGCTTTAGTCGCTCGTGATTGGGCAATGGGGGGTTCCACTGGACCACCAGGGACAATCAATGTACGTATGCCCATGATTGGGCAAAGGGGGAGACTCCACCAGTCCACCAGGGACCTTTTTCATTCATATGCCCATGATCAGGCGAAGAGGAGCACTCCACAGGTCCACCAGGGCCCTGTTTTATCCTTATGCCCACGATCGAGCGATGGAGGGCATTCTCTTGGACCACCAGGGATGGTATGTTACTCCTGCCCATGATCAGATGAACGGGATCAGGGACTGCCATGGGTCTGCAGTGCATCGATCCCCGACGGCTGCAGACTGGCAGGGTGCCAGGCGCATGTCACTGGGGATCAGTGCACTGCATGCAAGTGGGGCCATAATGACATGCAAATGGCCCCATTTGTGCCTTGCATGCATAATGGTCTCATTTGCATGCCCAGTGCTGAATATCGCAGTTGCTGCACTCAGCGCAACTGCACTTGCACTGGCACATCCCCCTGCTCCCTGCTGCCACTTGTGCTGGTGCAGTGCCACTTGTGCAGTGCGTGCGCCCTCAGTGCCATATTCAATGGTGCTGAGCCATGGCGAAGCACCATTGAATATCGCCTGGTCCCTGCCCTGGTGCAACCCAGTTGCGCTGCATCCAGGCTTGCGTCACTGCCCAACACAGTCTGAATACCCAAGCCTATGTTATTATGTATTTACCCATTGCCTAAGCTAATTTTCTCACTGCTAGTAAGAGAGATACAAAGGAAAATGGTCAAACTCAAATTACAGTACAACCAAACAAGTACTGTTTTATTAAATGAAATGAATCAAATGTAATAAAAATGTAACAGATAAACATGCCACTATAAACTGATGTCCCACTGCTTTCTCTCTTTCTTATGTGAAAACCACTCTCTGGTTTCCTATTTTATATAGTGTGTTCCGGCCTTTGTTGGTGGTGGTCAGGCTAATCATGATTTAGCTGAATGATGAGACCAAGAATCCCTTTAAATGTTAAAATGATTGAATGAAGGCAAAGTAAGGAAATGGAATTAACTTAAATGAATCGCAGACCTTCAAGCTGCTTTTTTTTTTAGAGAGGGGAGCCGCACTGGTACTATAACTGTTTGATTCTGATTTTGACCACACAGCAGGAGCACCACTGCAAAATTTAAGAAAAATGTACAAGAAAGGTGATACAATCTCTGTGTATTAACCTGCATTGAACTTGCTAAACCATTAACACTAAATTAGAAACTTGAAGGAATGAGCCCATAATTTAAGCTGGGTAACTTCCAGCTAGAGTACGACATGCCACAGGGGTGCAGATATACTTGGCTCTGTATGCCATACCAAGCTGACTGTTAACTGCCCTGCATATGTTGGGAATAGATAGGAAGATGTCAAGCTGGGAGTCAAGAGAAACCCAAGATGCCAGCCTGCCTGTACAGAGGCAAGGTGTTCTTCTGTGATGCTGACATCCTGGGTTTGGGAACAAACTTGGGAGTCAGAGGGACTGTCAGGGGGAGAAGGATTGAGCATCCAGAGGACTGCTCTCCTTCTTTGGGGGGACTGAGTGTCCAGCACAATATGGACCCCTGATAGAGGCCGGGGGTTCCACAGTGGCTGGTTCCATCATGTATGGGGGCAGGGCAGTTGCTGGACATCGTTACACATCCCCACTCCTGGGGCTTTAGCATTTGTAAAAAGCTGGCCCCCATGTATGATGCCAGCTCTGTCACCATCACCACTGCTCACCAGTGTCCACTGGGGGGGCTCGCTCCCATGGCCCTGACCTGGGGGGTAAGCCGGGCCTTGCCTACCCCAGTGTCCATTGGATGGGTGCCCGTCCGGCAGCTGCGCTCAGGGAGGCAAGCCTATGCAGGGGGAGATGGTCATCTGAGCGAGGCTGAGCTCCAATTAGGGTCTGTAAAAAAAATAGAGAGAACCTAAGATATTTAAAGGATTGAACAGTAGTAATGGTGAGTCATGAGCACATGATATGTCCAGGAGACCAGGAAATGATCTGGTTTTTGCTCAGGATCCAAAGAGCATAGCCTATGACTTTTCTACATTAAGGACCAATCTGATTGCAGCAAGCCAGGACTGGATGCAGTGAAGGTCAACTTTTAGTTGGGAATTGATGAGCTCAGTGTTATTTGAGGTAACAGTACTGGGGAGTCAGCAAATACAAGTGAGGCAGTGCCACGTTGGACAGACATGAAGAGAGGTCATTAATAAACAAGGAAAGTAAAATTTAACTAGAATGGAATCCTGGGTGACACCAGTCTTGACAGGGGGTCAACTCAGATTAGGCTGTGTTAAACTTGATCACTTGTTGTCTGCCCTGCATGGTTATACAAAGCCAGGGTGCACAGCTTAGAGCAAAGCACTTTATTATCAACCACAGCAAAAGCTTTTGAAAAGTGTACAAAGAATGATCCTGTTAGCTTGCCAAGTAGTTCATGCCTTTATTACCTCAAGACTAGGTTGCGGTAATATTTTTCATTAAGGCAATATACCTGTGGGGCAGTCCCAGAGCCTACAGCAAGTACAGAACACTGTGGCTAAGGTCTTGATAGTTGCATGCCCTAGGGATCATTTAACACCATTCCTCCACAAAGTGTGCTGGTTACCATTGAGGCACAGGGTTGTCTTCAACAATTTACTAAGGCATATACTGTAAGTCCTTACACAGGTTATGTCCAGAATACATTAGGGACTTCCTGACATTTTTTAACTATGATCTGCTCCCACCATCCACAAGTCATAAGCCACCTCGTCCCTGTGTCATACTTAGTTGACTGTGTACTGGGGTTTTGTAGGGATCTCATGCAACTGGGATGAGCTCCCAGCAACACCATGCACTTCAATGAGCTCTGATGTCTGAAGGGCCACTTAACATCCTCCTTATCAGGGTGGAAATTGAATATATGTCTATATATAAATATTGCTTTATATTAATTGATGGCGGCAATTTTTTTTTTTTATGAGTTCTGTGTAAGATGTTCCAGGTTCCAGAAGAACACCTTAAAAATAATGACTTGGCTTTAAGTACGTTCAGAACCAGTACACCTTTCAAGCTCTGGTTCTGGATCATTGATGAAAAAATAATTTCAGTCACTATAAATGTTTTAAAAGATATGTGATCATTTAGTACCAAGAATAGGATTTTAGGGTTAATACTCCACATCGTATTTTAAGTCTGAACAGACTTTTTTCAAACTTTAATTTTCTAGGGCTTGGTAAACTTATTGCAGGTAAAATGACATGTTCATACTAATGTTGTTTACTGTATTTTCCAAAACTGTAAGCATTTAAGTAACAGGCTTATTGCGTCAGAGTGAGGGCAAACCATACAATTGAATGACATTAGTCAGTCTGTAATTTATTTCTCTCAAATTGATGAGTGGACTGTATTCCCATTTTGGGTTATAAAATGAGATTGCAGAAAAAGCCTGTCATGATGAGGGTGGGTCAAAAAAGGAATGACTCTGCTTTTGTACACAGAAATTACACTGGTTTTAGACAAAACATCCTGGTGAATTTATTTTTTGTTTATGTCTGTTTCCTGGTGACACTTGTTTGGTACATTTGTTGCCCTTTAGGGCACGCAGAGATTAAATGGCACCTTTTTTTATCCAAAGGAAAATGGCCACTTTTTTTCTTGTCAGGAGCACGTAGTCATAGTCAAGCTAAACAAGAAGTGCTGCATTGAAAGGCAATTTAAACATTATTATAATATCTTGTATATCTGTATCACTTTCCCTTGGAGTGCTCATTTTCAATGGAACAAAATCCCTAAGTTCTCAAGCCTTTCTTCATAAAATGCATGTAGCACAATGCTGAACTAGGGTAGCTTGGGTTAGGCAGTTTGCATGCCTGGCATGTGGGTCAAGCAAGTGCTATCTAGGCCCATGCACTGCAACTGTGGGGAGCAGCAGACCATTGTCATCTATGCTGGCAAAAATGACATAGGGAGCACTAGTCCAGAGTGTAATAATCACACAGGCACCAACATGAAGTACTCTGGTAACGTTACTGTACTGTATAGCACTGAGATCAAACTACAAAAGTGTGGGCAACTGCCTGCCAGATAAGGGCCTTTATGTAAATGTTAACGCATGCATAGTACTAAAGCATACACAAATCGCATATGCTAATTCACTTCCTTACATCTCCCCTCTCAAACTGAACTTTCCCACCCAAACATAAAATGTTGAAAGTTCTATGTAGCTCAAAGTTTTTGTGAGTCTATGTAGTCACAATGCCACGTGGGCCTTCGGATCTCTTGTCCACTGATTCGGCTGATTTTTGGGCTGGAGCTGGTATCAGTTAGTTGGTCCCAACTGCTCAAGGGTGGGACCAACCTCACAGGCTCACTTTGTGACTGCCCTGGCATCACTTTTGGTGGGTCCTCCATTGCAGGCACCTCTGGGATCCCATTGTCCTCCATTATGTCATCCTGCTCTCTTCTCTCTTCTTCTCCTCGGATGTGCGAGTTTTATGGGCCACAGGAGTGGCTCGGCTCAGGGGTTAATAAAAGATCTCTCCTGTTTCTTTGATTCAATTTCCCATTTGTTTGGACTACACAAGAGTGTGGTTCTTCAGCATGGCATTCCACAATTGTGGGAGTCCAGATATTCTCAGGTATTCGCAAATAAACAGGCTGTTCCGGCTGTAAGGCTGGGAGTGGTCGGTCATGCAAATTGTAGTAAGATTGTTGTTTTTCTTGAGTTCCTCACACTGTAGCTCGCACATCGACTTCTGCCACTTTTGGTTTAAGTAGCTCAGATCTGGTAGGCATCAAGGTTCAGGTTCTGCAGCCCATAAGCAGCTGTGCTAGGGATCCTAGCCCCTCCAGAGGGGTATTTCTCAACTCTAAGAGTGCTAAGTACGGGTCTTAGCAGTCCACTTATGCTTTCTTTTGCAGTCTTTTTATTGTTTGAATAGCTTGCTCTATCATACCATTACTCTGGGGGTATCTTGGTGAAGACATTACATGTTAAACTCATATTATCTTTGAAAGTTTCTGAATTAGATGCAGGCAAATTGCAGGCCATTATTTTTCACAAGTATTTCTGGAATACCATATCTTCCACATTGTGATTTAATATGGTTAATCACTGTTTCGCTTGATGTGTTTCAATGTATTTGGAGTAGTAATCAACCAATTCTAGATGAGTTTCCCTTTCAGATTCAAACAAATCAACCCCAACCTTTTGTCAAGGCATTTCTGGTATCTAATGTGGCTGCAGTAGCTCTCTAGATTGTGCTCTCCTGAATTGGTTGCAAATAGCACACTTGGCCACCATGTTACTAGTCTGATTGTTCATCCCTGGCCAGAATAAGACATCTCTGGCCCTGCGCTTGCATTTTTCAATGCCCGTGTGGCTGGTGTGTAACCTGGTTAATATTTCTGGTCTCAGTGATGGTGGGGACTATCAGTCTCTCCCCCTTCAGCAAAAGTCAGTTTTCTGAAGAGATCTCATCTCTGAACAGCCAGTACTGCCTTATCTCAGGGTGCACTGATGTTTTCCCATGGGGCCACCCATTCAAAACAGTGTCTCTCAACTTGACCAATGCTGAATCTTTGTCAGTCTCTTACTGAAACAATTTCTGTTTTTCATCACTGATAGGCATGTAGTCCACTGTGTGAACCTCATGCTTGTCTAGTTCAGTTTCTGCTGCATACTTTTCTCCCATGGCCCTACTCAGGGCATCTGCTATGTGAAGTTCTTTACCCACATTGTACTGTACTTGTAAATCATACCTTTGCAGTTTTAGCATCATGTGTTGAATTCTTGGTGGGGCTGTGGCCAGTGTTTTTTTGAAAAGGCTCTCAGGGGCTTATGGTCTGATTCAAAATGGACCCTTGGTCTGCCATAGATATATTGGTGGAATTTTGAACAGCCAAACACAATAGCTAGCGTTTCTTTCTCAATTTGTGCATAATTTTTCTCAGCTTTATTAAGTGATCTGGAAGCAAAAGCAACAGGCTTGCCTGCTTGCAACAAACATTCACCAAGCCCTTCTGAAGATGCATCAACAGATAATTCAACAGGTTTTCTTATGTCATAGCAGGCCAGCACTGGGAAGTTTTTGACAACTGTTTTCAGCTCTTGAAAAGCCTGTTGGTGGTGCCCCTCCCAGTGCTACTGTATGCTGTTTCTTTCTCTAGTAACTCTCTCAATGGCTTATTTACAATTGATAGATTTGGAATCAGCTTTGCCAGGTAATTTACCATGCCCATAAACAGGGCTTCAGATTATTTTTGTTTGGTGGAAGTCAAATACTTCCATGGGTTGAAATTTGGAAGTCATTTAAGTTTTACTGGAGTCAAAATACTTCCAGTTGTCAACTTTTGGAAGTCAAAATAATTCCAGTCAACAAAATTTTAGAAGTCATAATACTCTAAGTCAGTGATACTCATTCCGTGGCCCTCGAGCTGCAAGTGGGTCTTCATTGTTACAGTTGCGGCTCCTTAACATCTTCTATTCTCTTAGTGTATTTGTGGCTCATTACATGTGGTGGAAAAGTATGGTTATGTGTTTGCACTTTTGTGCTGTTAACATCACCCGCTTAGCGCAATGTAGCTTGTACCCCTCAATCTATTTGCAGCTCTTAACATGTGGCAGAAAAGTATTGATATATTTTAGCACTTTAGTGCAGTTAACATCACCTGTTTAGCGCCTTGTAACTTGTACCTGTCAATGACAGCCATTGGACAGACATTATGGATGTGCTGCACAAGAAACCAAGAACTATGTAAAAACACTGGGAAAGGCAGCCTGAGAGTAAAAAATGTGTAGTACATCACCCGCTTAGCACAGTAAAACTTGTACATGTGCATACCTGTATAAATGGAAAAAAATATACGGTTAACTTAAACAGATCACACTGAACCACTTCAGTTAAAGTTCATTTCGGTTCAATAATTATCTCTTTTACTATTGATCTGGTGCTAGCACCATAATTAAGATGAACAGATGAATGATTAATGATCTGTACCCACTGGTCAGTGGTGCAGCGTTAATCATTTTTTTTTAATTGAACATCTGAATTGCCTGTGCCATATTTCGTACGACGTGTATAACTGATGTGGCTCTGTTGTGGCTCCTTGGCTAAGGCTGTAAAGTCAAGTGGCTCCCAAGCCAGTCAAGACTGAGTATCACTGCTCTAAGTCCTATAGTTTTTGAAGTCATAGGCCTTCTGAATACCTCACTGTAACCTCATCCATGGCACATCCACAGAAATACATTTCTGAATGAGTCAAGAAAGGAAAATGTGCACAGTAAATCAGTTACTTACAATACGTGTTTATTTATATATATTTTTTTACTCTGTTTATGCCACCTCGTTCTTTGGCCCCAGACCTCTTTCCAGTGTGGACGCTAGGCTCTGGCTTTTTCCTGCTCTGTGAGGTCCTCCAACCAGACATATGTCCCAGGAGTGCTCTTTACCCCTCATTCCAACCTGACCGACCCCACCGCTCTGAGTTCCACAAGATGGGACCATTACTCCTCTGGTGCTTTATCTACAATCTAGCCGGAGGGGGGTGAGAGCTGGAGGCTGGTTAGAAGGGCCCAGCATTGAGCATGGGTGCTGTGCCATAAATCATGCCCTCGCCTGACTGGGTGCCAGGGTTTTTCTGCTTTTTCTTCCCAAGATGTGGGCATGCAATGGAGCCCGGTGCATGGCGGGTGCCCTCCTGCACCCGCATTCAGAGCATCCTGCCACACCTCTCCCCACCTACTGTACTTGTCTCCTTGGCTGCAGAGCCCCAAGTCTCCACTGGGAGCCACTAAACCCTTGGCGCCCACAACCCACCCTCTCTAAGAGAGGAGAGCAGTCCTCTGGACGCTCAATCCTCTCCTGCCCTGACTGACCCCCGATGACTCGTGTCTGCTCCCGAACATGAGTCACCAACGTTGGGTGAGGTAAGATGGATGCCTCAACTCTCATCTTCACTGGGCTGGCCACAGTGCATGTTTATTTCATGAATTGTTCTTGCAGTTCCAAGTAATCGCTATTAATCTTGTTTTAAGTTGTTTGCAGTCAGATGCTGGCTACATTCAAAGTCTAGTGATCATACACTACCACTAACACACAGATATCACCTTCCTATTAAAGCTGACAGATGTTTTGATATCAGATCTCATTTGTTGTATTATTATAGGTTGATGATGGCAAGCAAGATACAATGCATGAATGCAATTATACAACCAACAAATCAAGTCAAACAAACTCAGTTTTGTTTTAGTTTGTTGCTCATGCTTCATTAACAGCATGTTGTGGAGTATCACCACCCACTTAAATGGGAAATTCAGCACAAAAGGACCTTACACCACCAGTTTAAGGCACCAATATGGCCAGGTACCCAAGTCTGGAACCCACACCAGCTAATGCCATGGCCAGCTCCTGCGACATACCTGCCCTCACCAACATGATCAGCTTCCCACACATATGGCTGGTCCCCTCCACTGCCAACATGGCCAGTTCCCCACACATACACCTGGCTTCTCCTACAATAGCCACCATCCCCAACCAAGACACACACACAGCCTGCTTCCCAAACCCACACACAGTCCACTCCACCCTCATTCCTCACAGCCAACTCACCTAAACAGTCCGGTCCTTTGCACCAAACGCACAACACGCACATCCCCCCATACCCTCTGTATTACAGCACAGTATGTAGAGCCACCTAAGATCACAAGGGCCCCCCCTGGACACACCAGCCATCTTGCAGCCTTTGAACCTGTTGCCCCCCCCCACACAAATATATAAACATACTTCCCAAAGTGCAGCCAAGTATGGCATGCTTTGGTAATATTTTGTAAGCCAAAAATAAACTTTCACCACCAGTTTAAGGCACCAGCATGGTCAGGTTCCCATGTCTGGCACCCTCATTCAATGGCCATCTTCTGTGACATGTCTGCCTCTACCAACATGGTCAGCTTCCCACAAATATGCCTGGCTTCTTCCACTGCCAACATAGCTAGTCACCCACACATACACCCGGCTTCTCCTACAATAGTCACCATCCCCCACTAAGATACACACAGCCTGCTCCCCAAACCCACACACAGATCACTCCACCCTACCAACATAAATACAGACACACATACACATATATGCATGCACGCACACACACACACACACACACACACACACACACACACACACACTCACTCTCTCTCTCTCTGAAAGAATATGGCTAATGAGTCCCCATTTCCCAGTGAGTCCCCCTCTATCAAAGTATGCCGCTCCCCCAAAATGATCATAGTCAGCTCCCTCAGCCATTGCTGCAACATAAACAGCCCTGAACAACAATACGGCCAGTCTACCCCCCAGCCGCCCAACACCCAAGGGAACACAGCCCTAGCACCAACACTGCCAACCCTACCCCACCGAAGTAAACACAGCCAAACCAGGAATCAACACTACCAGTGCACACCCCAACAAATCCAAGTGAACACTGATGGACCCAGCACCTACACGGCCAGTCACCACCAAAGCAAATAGCTCACCCCTGCACTAACACTGCCAACCCTCCCACTCATTTGCGTGAATGCTGATGCCCTTGGCACCAGCACATCCAGTCCCCCAGCAAACACAGCCAGCTTCGCAACAATGTACAAATCCCTACCCCACCCAAGTAAACCTGCCCAGCTTTCATACCCATAGCCCTAACAGAGCCCATCCTAGATTTGGATGAAGCAAGTAAGGTTTTTTTTTTTTCATGGTAGCTAGGTAAGGCCTACTAGGCACAAGTGCCTGTTTTCAGGGGTGAGCTGGGAGCACTGGGGAGATTATATGACTTGCTCAGAGTCACACAGTATACATGTGGAGGTTGTGGGAATCAAACCCAGGTCTACCAGATGTACCAAGTTCATTCACAGGCCAGCTTGTTACTCTAACCTCCAGGCTATACAGTGTCAGTCCAGCCCAATTATACAACTGCTGCTCCCCCTCTTATCCATGCCAGATATAGGCAGCTCTTGTCAACAGGCTTCTCGTTAGTCAAGATCAGATCATAGTGTTGAACTGTTTGAATACTCAGCCAAGTTTGAATATCAGAATGCAGTCTGCTCCAGGTGCCAAGAGTCAGGACTTCCTGTGGAGAGCGATCCTTCTCCGCCTCCATCCCTTCCCTGTGGAACTCACTCCCTTCCTGTAGCCAGTCCTCTGCTTCCCTGAGGGGCTTCAAAAAATAACTCTAGTCCTACCTACTGAGTTTAAGGCAATGTTCCTGTTACAAATGATAAGGTATCGATCCTGCTGACATGAACCTTTTTTTATTTCAGTAACAATGTATAGCCCGTCTCTGACTCCCTGTTACTGTTGATTGTTAGCTATGTATTATAACCGACTAATAATCTGATTTATCCCTCTGTACGGCCTGTCTCACGTGCTCTGTGATATGTGTAATGTACATATGTAATGCTTTATGTTACCTGTAATTAACTCCGGGTTGCCCCTGAAAAAGGGACTCCTGGTCTCAGTGGGCCTACCCAGTTACCAAAATTAAATAAATAAAAGTTTGAATATAATAGAAATGGCTCACAGCAGTTTATGAAGTGGGTAATTTATTAAAGTTACTAAGTTCTGTAATGAATCTGAATTTTACATGACACCTCAGTTAACAGAATCTGCAGAAGTTAGCTCAAGTTTAAAAGTAACTCACTATTGCAGTTTATTAGGGGATTTAAACCTATTCAAAGGGTGCGCTATGTCTTAAGTTTGATGTTGGATCTCCCCTGCTCTTGGCAGTAATAGCCTATCCTGGTATATATCTTCGCTAAAATACCAGATGTTGATAACCCCCACATGCTGCAACATGATCAGAAGTCAACACTAACTGTAATAATGATGTGTACAATATGCCTATGTACTTGCCTGCTGAAATGACTTGTATCAATTGAAGTTATAATCAATAAATAAAAGTTTACAAGACAAGCTTCTCGTTTCTCTTCTTTTGTAGAAATAAACTGATACACACACACACTGGTCCACAAGCACAGAGCCATGTCAAGGCTAGCTGTATTTCTTTCAGCTCTCTGAGTTACAGACTGCTACAGAACATAAATACAATAAAATTCCTCCATGCTGAAGCTCATTAACAGGGTTGCAAATAATTTTAGTTTAATTTAACCCCTTCACATCACACCTGAATTATATAGCAATCAATGCAAATTGAGTTTTAAAAGCGTGTCTCTGTTAGGTGAGGGGTTAAATTAAACAATAAGAAAATATGTCTACAGTAGAAAAAACAGACGTCAGCCCTTAACAGGGTTCTTATACAAGGATGTCAGTTACTCCAAGCTGTCTATTTCTGGACGTTTTGCACACATTTCTGCATGTAAAATACATCTAAAATCCACTTATTTGAAGCTCTGCCCATAAATCTTTGTAAGTCAGTCTTATTTTGGGGAACAGGTATCTGGGTAATTGCTTTTATCTTCTCTGGGTCTACCAACAGTCCATCTTTACCTAACTTGTGTCCGATATATTGGACCTCGACCTCTGACATTCTGATTTTGGATTTTTTTAGGTTTAAAGACAAATGCTTATCTATGGCTCTTTGTAAAACATTCTGTAACCTCTCATTGTGCTCTTGAACATTTGCTCCCCATACTAGGATGTTATCCATAACGACCTCTGTGCCCTCAAGACGCTCAAATATGTGTGAAATCTTCTTTTGGAAGACCTCTGGTGCTGAGCAAATCCCAAAGAGGAGACACTTGAACTTGTACCTCCCAAAGGGTGTATTAAAAGTCACTAGATCACAGCAGGGCCCATCCTGTTTATTCTGCCAGAAGGCATGCCAGCATCTAACACTGTGAATACTTTAGCCCCTGTTAACTGGGTTGCAACCTCTTCGACTGTTTTCATCATGTGATGTTCCCTTTTAATTGCTCTATTAAGATCTCTGGTATCTATGCAGATTCATAACTTGGTTTCTCTACAACCACCATTGAGTTGACCCAGCTCCTGAGTTTCTTCACCTTTTCAATAACTCCCATTCTTTCCATATTCTCAAGTTCAATTTTCACTTTGTCTTGTAATTTGAAAGGTGGTTTTCTAGGGGGGTGGATCACAGGGCTGTCTTGTCTATTTTAATGTTATATTCACCCGCTAAGCATCCCAATTCCTCAAATACATCAGCAAATTCAGCCAGTATTCCTTCTGTGGTTTCCCCTGCACTTCCACTTGCAGCATCTGCTGAAAATAGCTTCTTTATCAGCTTCGTTTCCAAACAAGTAGACAGGCCCAACACTGGGGTCACATTTGCATTAGCCAGTTAAAATGGCAACAGGTAATTCTTTTGCTTAAAACATGTTAGCAACATCACTTTGCCTTTCACATCAGGTTTATGCCCAGAATAGGAAACCAGTCTAGCTGATGACCTTTGAACAGCTTCTCCAGACAGGGTCTTATACATCTGAATAGGCATCACATTACACTATGTACCAGTGTTTAATTTGAACGTCACCATTTTCCCATTTAAACTCAGATTTACTTTTTAGTCAGTCTGTGTCTTATAGGTAGTCACAGCCTCAATGCTAAAAGTATTTTCATTCTCCTGGGCATCTTCTCTAGCAACATGGATCTCACTGTGTTTACCCAAATGACACAAACTAGCAAAGTGGTTTATTCTGTGGCACAATATACAAAACTGTCCATATGCTAGGCATTTATTTATCCCAGGTCACAACCACACTTTTCACATTTTACTTTATTCGCTCAAGATACATAACTCCCTTTGCTCATTTTTGCACCTACTTTTTACTTTTTCTTCCTGCACAGCTGCTACTTGCACTGATATTTCATCCTGAGTATTTTTCACTTAAGCGTTTAATCTGTGTTTCACTCAGTTTGGCAGTTCTGCATATATCTATGGCCTCATCTAATGTGAAGTTCACTTCTCTCAACAGTCTGCTTCTCACATGCTCACTCTGTATGCCGCATACAATTCTATCTCTGATCAACAATTCAGTTACATCTCCAAATTCACTAGATTTAGCCTTTTGCCTCAGTTCAGTTACATATGAATCAATGGACTCGCCCAGATTCTGACTCCTAGTATTAAACAAGTGTATTTCATAAGTCACATTCTTTCTTGGGTTTCAGCACCTCTCAAACTGTCCCATAATTTTGTCCAGTTGCTCCTTCTTTTCCTCCCTTTCCCAAACAAAAGTGTTGTATTCCTCCAGTTCATCAGGGTCTGCCATTTGCAAGAGGGTCGTCACCTGGATTTTCTGGGACTTTTCATTGATTCCACTGGCAACCAAGAAAATTTCAAATTGCTGCTTGAATCTTCTCCAATTTTCAACTACATATCCTTGCAGACTGAGAGCGGTGGGAGGCTGCAGGCGTTTCATTCTGACACCATGTAATAATCATGCAGACATCAACGTGGAGTACTCTGGTAACTTTACTGTATGGTATAGCACTGAGATCAAACTGTAAAAGTGTGGACAACTGCCAGCCAGATGAGGGATTTTATATAAATGTTAATGCATGCGCAGTAACAAAGCATACACAAATTGCATATGCTAATTCACTTCCTTACACAAAGAACATGAGTCAAGTCAGGTCACTTTTATTTCTTAAGTGCCCAATCCAGGAGGCTCTGGGAACTTTATATTATATTACATGATAGATTATAGCAATACACAAATTAGTTCTGGTCTCAGCTAATCGGATTTGAGGATTTTGACTGTCCATTTCATATTTTTAAATTTCTAACTGGCCATTTGAACAAACACAATCCGAGGGATATCCAATTGTCTATCCATTATATTTCACTCAAGAGACACAGAAGTTAAGTTTTCAGGTATTCCTTTTTTTAATATAATATACTTTATTGAGAAAATAATCAAGGTTACAATTAAACAGACAATTATGGATTGTGAATTAACTGTTTTTACAGTACAGGCAATGACAAGCTTTCCGATACTTCATTCTGTAGGAGCAGGGGGGTGGTGCCAGGTGCCCCATGGCTTTCAGCAACTGCCTTCAGGTATTGTCTCTCAGAGGTGGGGTAGCTAGAGGTTGTTCAGAGGTGGAGGCTTTTTCTCCCCTGTGACCCAGGGAGGGGCACCCAGTAGCAGAAGAGTTTCTAGAGACCCCCTTTTTTTGTGGAACTGGAGCAGTCTGTTATTGTGGGAGTTAATCATTTTCTCCATTCTGAGTGCTTCCAGGATGGAGTTGTGCCACTCCCTGAAGCTGAGCATAGTGTCGTCCAGCCATAGTTAGAGTATTACCTTTTTGGTTATTACTGAGTTGAGGGAAATGTGGAATTTACCAGGGCCAGAGACTATGTCCATGTCAAGGCCCAGTAGGCAGATTCGAGGAGTGAAGGAATTGTCCAGCCCTAGGAGTGGGTCTAAATGACTGCGGATATCTTCCCATAGGGGTCTTGCTTTTGGGCAGTCCCATAGGATGCGTTTTAGATTTCCTTTGTCTAACTGACACTTGATGCAGTTAGGAGACAGAAGGTGGTCCATCCTATGGAGCTTGACTGGTGTGTAATACATGTTGTAAGCAATATTGTATTGCAGGGTTCTGAGCCCATCAAATTTGATGTATTTATGCAGATTCCTCCACATAAGTCGGTGAGTGGGGAGTTGTTTCATATCTGGAAAGTCTTTCTCCCAGTGGGGGCATTTGTCTGTGTCCTTGGGGTGGATACCTCCTGCAGTTTTTTATAGAGCAGGGAAGTGGCATGTGGCTGGGTAGTGAGATGGGTGAGGTCCCCCCATGGAGAGGTATTGGGGAAGGGCCAAGATCTGGGATCGGGGTAGATATGACTGTGTGGTGGAGCTATAAGAAGGAGAGTGGGGATACTTTTGTGTTGGGGAGAGATTCAGAGAAGGTGTTTAATGGGATGACTGAGCCCTCATGTATAAGTTGGTTTAGGACTGGGGTGGGAGTGGATCCTAGGAAGTTGTGAGGGATGAGTTTTTTCTGTATTTTGAAGTTGGGATTACCCGATATGGGCTGATCCAAGAGGAATAGGAGTTGGGTATGAAGAAACTTGTGTAGTTGCTTGCTTATGGGCAGGGAGGTCCTAATGGGAGTATCCCTTAGGGGCTTAGGTAGTTTAGTGCGTGGTATGTGAATCAGCACTTTAGGATTGATATAAAATGGGTTGCATAACTCTGCCTCGATTCACAACCATTAGGGGGAATAAGAGTAGGAATGTTTTGGTGGGGTCATTGGGAGCCATTTTAGGAATTTGCCCACAAGTAGAGCCAAATAATGTAGATAGAAGTCTGGCAGTTGTATCCCCCCCATTCATTTCAGTGGTGAGAGTTTGTGATAAGCTCTTTGTGGGGATTTATCCCCCCAGAGGAAGGGGGTCAGAATGGATTTAAGCCTGGGGAACCATTTGATGGGTAAAAATGGGTTGATCATCCCAAGGGGGTCAAGTATTCTTGGAAGGATGCTCATTTTAACCACATTGATTCTAGCCCAGAACATCATAAGGTGGCACATCCAATGGTGTGGATCCTGTCTGATGGCCATTAGGATAGAGTCTAGAGTTTTGGTAATCATCTTGCAGGGACAGCTGGTGACATGTATACCCAGGTATTTGGTGGTGTCTGGTGCCCAGGTACTTGCCCATTGGAGAACCTGGGATTTTAGGGTCCAGTGATTAAGATGCATTATGATAGTTTTCTCTGTGTTCATCTTATAACCTGACAGGGTGCTGAATTTAAATAGTATTGAGATGGTAGCTGGAATCGATTGTTCCAGATCTTCTATGTGGAGTAGAATATCATTTGCATAAGTGGAGAGTTTATATTTGTTTTGGCCTACCTTGATTCCTTTTTTTTGTGTCACTTTGAAGGATATATTTTGTTAGGGGTTCGAGGTATAGGTTAAAGAGGTAGGAAGAGAGAGGGCAACCCTTATGTGTGCCTATTTGCAGTCCGAAAAGGTCTGTGGTCTTTCAGATAATATAGGCAGAAGGATTGGAGTATAGGAGCTTAATCCAGTCTATGGGAGATTCAAGGAAGTTAAAGTGACCCAGTGTTTGTAACAGGAAAGGCCAGGAGACCCTATCATACTAACATATACTAACATACTATTTGCCAGCAGATTAGGCCTTATGGTCTATCAAGTCTGCTCGAACCTAGATCCTTAGTTGGGTGCAGAGACCCTCCCATCCCTTGTGCTCCAGAAACCCCTATCATCCATCCCCACCCCCCCGGGACAGGCCATCATCTGATACATCCACTTTCTGTGTCTGTCCCACCCTCTCTTAAAGCCCTCCACTGTGGATCTCTGAACCAGCTCACCAGGCAGAGCATTCCAAGGGTCCACCACCCTCTCAGTGAAAAACCTCCTCCTCTTTTCCCCCCTCACCCTTCCACCTTCCAACTTCAAACCATGCCCTCTGGTGATGCCTCCCTGCTTTAGTCTAAAGATCCCCTCCATGTTTACCCTATTTATTCCCTTGAGGTACTTGAAGACCTCAATCATGTCCCCCCTGTCTCTCCTCTCCTCCAATGAAAACAGGCAGAGCTCCTCAAGTCTGTCCTCGTAAGTCATATCCCCTAGCCCTCGTATCATCTTTGTTGCCCTCCTCTGAACCCTCTCCAGGAGCTGTATGTCCCTCTTCAAGTGTGGTCTCCAGTACTGTACACAGTACTCAAGGTGTGGTCTAACCAGTCCATTGTACAGCGGCAGAATCACTTCCTTGCTCCTAGAGGTGATCCCCCTTGGGATGCATCCCAACATCCTGTTTGCCTTGCTAGCTGCTCTCCTGCACTGCTCAGAGTTATTCGCATGTATCCACCATGACCCCTAGGTCTTTTTCCCTGTTGAGGCTTCCAGCACCTCCCTCCCAGGGTGTACCTGTGTTTGGGGTTTCCCGACCAAGATGCAACACCTTGCACTTGGTGATATTGAAATTTAATTTCCATGTGTGAGCCCAGCTTCCAGGGTGTCCAGGTCCTTGCAGGGCCAACCTCCCTCTTCTCCCTCAACTACTGCTCCCATCTTGGAGTCATCCAAAGAGACTCATTTCACACCCTATACCATCCCTGATGTCCGATATGTATGCATTAAACAGGATTGGACCCAGGACCGAGCCCTGTGGTACCCCACTACCAACCTCTGTAGGGTTCGAGCTCCCACAGACCACTACTCTCTGAGTGCGTCCCAGCTATCCAGTTTTCAATCCATCTGACCATCAAAGGGCCTACTCCTAACCCCATCAGTTTCTCCACCAGACCATTGTGGGGAACAGAGTCAAACGCCTTGCTGAAGTCCAAGAATAATACATCCACAGGCTTACCCCTGTCCAGTTCTGATGTTACCCATTCATAGAACTCCACAAGGTTGGTTTGACATGATCTACCTGGCACAAACCCATGCTGCCGACTATCCAGACCTCCCACCTCCCCCAAGTAAACCCCCAATCGTTCCTTTAGTATACTCTCCATTAATTTTCCCACCACCGAGGTTAAACTGATGGGTCTATAGTTTCCTGGTACTTCCTTCGACCCCCCTTTATGGATTGGTACCACATGTGCCTCTCGCCAATCCCTAGGTACCCTCCCTGTCTCAAGTGACCTGTTGAAAAGCTCCGCCAGGGGTGCAGCCAGTATGTCCGCCAATTCCCATAGTACTCTCAGATGAATGCCATCCGGCCCAGGAGATTTGTCTTTCTTTAGGGCCTTGAGGGCAAACCACACCCTTGGTGGGATGGCATCATCTGTCCCTCCACCTTACTGGTCTTTTTATCCTTATCCAGATGTGACACCCTGGGGTACCTTTCCTCCCTTTTGCTCCATTTCTGTTGCTCCTGATCCCACTCCCTGCCGCTTCTATCCCTTTGTACCTTGCTTTGTAGATATCCCATCCCTCCCTAGTAAACACAGAGGCAAAGTACTCTAAATACCTCTGCCTGGTCCCTCGCCTCTTCCACCCACCCTTCTTCTGATCTCAATCTGCTGAGATGGCCCTAGTTTTTCTCCGCCTCCCCAATGTACGGAAGAACCTTTCCCTCCATGTATCCCCTGTGCCAGCCGTTGCTCTTTACTGGACTTTGCTCCCCTCACCATACGGGTGACTTTTCTAGATGCAAGCTGGTACATTTCCTTATCCCTATCCCCTCTTGTTGTCTTATATTTTTTGTAAGCCGCCTTCTTTTCTCTGACTGCTACCTGGACCTCACTGTGGTGAGGGATATCAGCACCATGGGATCCTTTGAGTTCCTGGTGGCAGCAAGTAGATATAAGATTTTGTGCATGTGATCCGAGGAGAGGCGGCCCTGCATGAAGCCCACCTGCTCTGGCCCAATTAGGAGGCCCCACATGGCCCTGATCCTGTGGGCAAGTATCTTGCCCAAAATTTTGATGTCTGTATTGAGGAGAGAGATGGGGCGGTAGTTCTCAACATGCTCTGGGTCTTTGCCTGGTTTAGGGAGAAGGGTAATAGTGGCCTGCTGTAGGGATGGCTCTAGCGAGTTATTGTGCTGTTTCATGTTAAAGAGGTTTGTCTGAGGCTTGACCAGGTATTGTTGGAGGGATTTATAGAGATTACTTGGTAGTCCTTCTGGACCTAGGGCTTTGTCTGAGGGGAGACTGTTGAGTGATTGGACCATCTCTGCTGCTGAGATGTCTGATCATAGTTTATTCATACTCTCCTGGGGTATTTTGGGTAAGTGGGACACTTTGATGAAGCACTGAATGTCTGAGACTGGTGCGGATGTAACCTTTGAGTATAGTTGCCAGTAGTATTTGGCAAATGCTTTGGCTATGACCCTGGGGTTAGTGACTAGAGGCCCTGAAGGAGAAGAGTGGATACCTTTGATTAGTTTAAGGGATTCTTGTTGCTTTAGTCTTAGTGCAAGGAGTTTGCCTGCCTTTTTCCCTTGATCTATGTACGTGACTCTCACCCAGAATATGGCAAACTCTGTCTTTTCCCTTAAGAGTTCCTCATACTTGGCTCTGGCTGAGTTCAGTCTAAGCCAGTCAGATTCTGGGGACATTCTGGAATTAGTGTACTCCATTGTCCTGATTTCTTGGAGCAGCTCTGCTACCTTGTGGTCATTTGCGCACTTCTTGGTGGCCGCTATTCATATGTATTCTCCTCTAAGGGTGCATTTACATGCTTCCCACACATGAGCAAAGTTGTCTACAGTATTGGCATTTTCCTTGAAGAAGTGCTCTATGCTAGTTTGTAGCTTTTTTAGAGTGTGTGAGTCCTGGGGGGGGGGTGTTAAGTCACCATGCTCTATCCCTGTATGAGGGATTCAGGGGTGAGAAGGAGAGTTGGATTAGTGCATAGCAGGAGATGACTTTAGTAAGAATTTCACATTTGATCAAATTTGTGTGGATGTCCGGGAAGGTGAGGAAGTAATCCAAACATGAGGATGAACTGTGCACAGGGGACAGAAAGGTGTAGCTTCTATCTCCCGGGTGGAGAACCCTCCATGTTTCTATAAGCCCTAGTGAATCTTGGATTTCCTGTATGGCCCATTGATTTGGGGTGAGACCCTTTCTAACAGAGTTGGACCTGTTCAGTGTGGCATCGTGAACTGTGTTCCAGTTCCCTGCCAGGATCCTTGGTGTTGATTGGTGTGTCCCTAATTCTGCTAGGAGGGATGAGAAGAACTATGGGTCTTCTTTGTTAGGGCCGTACACTGATGCCAGCAGGATTTCAGTCCTGTCCAGCACCCCCTGAGACAACAAAGCATCCATTAGGATCGAAGGTGTGTCTAACTAACTGGAAGGGGGTGTTGTAGTGAATCAGGATAGTCATACTGGCTCATTTGGTATTGGCCCCTGCTGTGTAGACCTGGCCTACCCACTCCCTTTGCCAGAGATTGGCTTGAGCAGTGGGAATGTGGTTCCTGAAAGAATGCAATGTTTGTGACTAGGTGTTTGAGGTGCCAGAGTATTTGGTGTCATTTTTCTTTCATCTGGGCCCCTTTACTCATTCCTTCCTGATGACGCCATATGGCGTCATAAAAAAAATACCTCTTTTTCCTGATGACGCCATATGGCATCCTAAATCATATGCTGTAGTGCCTAATGACGCCAATTGGTGTCCATATCTTTCTCTTGGTGCAGCTCAAGCATTTGTTTACATTTGATGAATTGAGTTGTACCAGCTAATAAGGGGCATCGTCCCCTTACTGATTTTACCTAATATAATATGCATTCCCATTGGCTATTTTTGAGAAAACAAGCCTTAATACATAAATAAATAAATTTACTATTTTTTGCATGTGCTGTGAAACTGTATAATGTTCATTCTGCCATTAGTTTGTATTGTAACAACAAATCATCTTGTTTTAGTGTAACACGTTAAGCTGATCAGGTTGACACTATAATTAATTTCATAACTTATATTTTTTTATTCGAGTAATCTGATTGGCTGTCACCATTTTGGTGGTATTTTTTATGTCTTTTGGGGTATTTTTATAGAATAACATGTTGTCACTGATATCGTGATTGTTATAACTATTAGTCCATTTATACCACTAAGTGAGCTAAATATTTCTGCATTTAAAAATCGAGCTCTGTGATTGATCGTATTCTCTGACATCATCAATTCTGAATTTAATTGGAATAAAGGGATTGTTTTAGATGCAGGCACCATCCCCCTGATTAAGCCTTAGTTGTCGAAGCACAAGGGAACCTGCATGCAGATCTTTTGTTGTGCCTTCCACTATTCTAGTCAATGTGTGTGCCTGAAACGTTAGACTAAATCCTTGTTTAGCCTTCAAGCAAGGACTCGTATTTTTTTACAACCATCACTAGAGGGAAAGTGGCTCTCTGGGCTCTGGAGTATACAGTGATTTTTTTTTTTTTTTGATGTTTCAGTTAAGGGTCGCAGCCCTCACCTGCACCTGCCCTAGCTCTGTAGTGCATCACCATTTGGTCATATTGATCCTCACTGTTGCCAAGCTTGCTCTATGTTTATTGTACATGTCACTATTTCTATTAAGCAGTCAGAGCACACACTGGTGCAGGAAGAGCATGGTGACTGGAAACTTAGTTTCAAGGTGAGGTGCTGCTCTTATTCTAAAATACTCACTTCATTTCGGTGCCAAAACCTCGATTTGTAATCTGTATTTACTTTATTTGTTTTAATTTTTATTTTTGATAAAAGTTTTCATAGTCCTTACTTTGTTCATTTTGGGATAATTTCTGGTCATCCGGTGTGATCACATCTTATGGATTTGTCTGGCATTCCTGATGGGAGAGAGTGTTTCTTGTGCATGTACTAGATGCGGTCACGTGAATTCAGCACCTTTTGTTACTTTTTAAAGAGTTTATGTTCGGATTATGGCTATGTTAAAATCTATGTGGCATGTTGCTCCCTGCGTTATGGATGATAAGTGGATTAGGGTCAGTAGCATGTTTGTCTCATGCTCTGCACTTGAGTTTTCTCCCTAATGCACAGTTGCTGATTGTTAAAAATGAAAAAATAATGGTGTTGCCTTCAACTTATCTGGCATCAGTCCAGACCCAATCTCTGATGCATTGTAAAGGCCAAATCAGTTTTGAATCCCTCCACAGTCACCGGTGTTGTCCATCGGCTCGTATGACATCAGTCCAGACAACCTCTGATGCACTGTAAAGTGTTCTTCAGGTTAAAATTCCCTTCACAGCCACTTGTAAGATCTAGCTCGTTACCATGCAGCAGTTAAGCCCCAAACTGTAGTGAACAGTGAAGTGCAATATGGGTTCAGATCCCTCCTCAACTGATGGTGTTGTCCATCGACTTACCATGCATCAGTCCAGACCAATCCCATAATGCACTGTGAAGTGCATTTCATGTTCAAAACCCTCCACATCCACTGGTGTAGTCCATCAATTCATATGACATCAGTTCAGCCCCAATCTGTGATGCACTGTAAAGTATTCTTCAGGTTCAAATCCCCCCACAGCCACTTGTAAGATCTGTCTCCCCATCATGTGTCAGTCGAGCCCCAAACTGTAGTGAACAGTGAAGTGCATTTCAGGTGCAGATCCCTCCACAGCTGATGGTGTTGTCCATCGACTTACCATGTATCAGTCCAGACCAATCCCATAATGAACTGTGAAGTGCATTTGGTATTCAAAACTCTCCACATCCATCAATTCATATGATATCAGTTCAGCCCCAATCTCTGATGCACTGTAAAGTATTCTTCAGGCTCAAATCCCTCCACAGCCACTTGTAAAATCTATCTCCTTATCATGCATCCATCGAGCTCCAAAATGTAGTGAAGAGTGAAGTGCATTTCAGGTTCAGATCCCTCCACAGCCAATGGTGTTGTCCATTGACTGATCTGGTGTCAGTCCAGCCCCAACCTCTACTGCACTGTAAAGTGCTGTTCGGGTTCAAATCCCACCAGAGTTACTGATTTAGTCCATCTGTTCATCAGTCTTCAGTCCAACCTTTATCTCTGGCACTCTGTGATGTGCATTACTGATATGGATCCCTCCTCAGTCACCATGGCGTAGTCCACTGTGCACATCAAGATTCATCCCAACACTACCCTCAGATGCACTGTAATGTTCTATTCAAGTTCGAATCACTCCACAACCACTTTAATCCCTTGTGCTCATAATGCTTCAGACCATCCCTTACCTCTGATGCACTGTGATGTGATCAATGCCAGTGTATGACTTATACAGTCCATTCAAATGAAACATAGCACACTGTGCTCATGTGTGCCAATGATCATCACTCCATGGTGCAGGCATACCCACACTCCTTCCCACCCACACAGTGCGCCATACTGAATGTTGCAACATACCACATGTGTATGCAGGCAAACCATGTGACACAGCACATAGTACACAACCTTTACAGGTGCCCATGTAGTCACCCTGTATGTGTACCCACAATGTTTCTGCATGGCATATGAACACCATTACCAGGTGCAGGCAGCCCCACCTGCTTCCCTACAACTGAGTATACCCCAAGGATGGGTGCCAATTCATGACGCAAAATGACTGCAGTGCCTATGAGCATCATTCCTTGGTACAGACACACCCACCCCCTTCCCCATGACACAGTATACCCCAAATTACCAGTGCCTTTTCAGCAATTTCATCATCCCATACATGATACCCATAATGTATCTACAGTGTCTGTTAGCACCATTTTTACTTGCATACAGCCCTCTCATTTCCCAGAACATATGAAGTGCATCTGAACCTGTATTATGAATGCAGGACCCCCGCCACTAACACACAGTGCTTCATCATACAGTCATTCCTCACCTTAAACCATCCCATAATACAACCCCCAAAAATAAACTATACCAGGAAATTAAATACACAGATTTATGTAGCATGATGTTTACTGAAAGACTGCGAACCTTTACATGAACAGCATCATGCTTCATTTACAGTATGATAAAGCAAACAGCACAAATAAAATACAGTTTCATGTACTTATAATGGGATTTTATTACAAAAGTAAAATAGTTTATTTCAATGAAATTACACATTTTAAGTACAGCAAATATGCTATTAATCATAGAGAGACCTCCAGCACTAAAATGTCTCCATTTCCTGTGTCAGCTCACTGACCTACACTGGAAGTGTTCTTTCTGTTTACATCACTTGACCTCACAAAGCACTTCCTTCCTGCATCACTTCCTGATATGTCCTTCTTAGGTAATGTGTAAATATGTTCTTACTAAACTAGGGGGAAATACAAAAAAATTGATAATCAGATTCATAAAACTAAAATCAGTGGGTAGAAATAATTAAACACTGCAAAAATTCCAACCAGTGGAGTGGAACAAAAAACTCAAACTGTAATAACAAGAGATTCTGATATTGATTTCTGACTAAAAAAATGGTAGAAAACTTACAAAATGTATATTTAGACAATGACAGATGTTTATTATATATTTTTAACAATTTTAATCAACAATTTTACAGAAATTTAATATTTTTGCATGACTAAGTAAACAGAGCATAATTATATTTAGATAAAATCATTAGAATTTATTAAAATATGAAAACAACCTTACACAACATTAAATCCAGTTAACTAGACATTACCAAACCTCACTCATTTTCAAAACCTTTTTGTCCTGAAAAACTTTTCTTTTTACAGTTTTAAAATTGGATGTATGGTTTATGAGATATGCAGGTTTAAGCACAGTGCGTTTGTATGAATGCTGCAGGTCTAAAACCCCTTCAGGTACACAGGTGTTCTAGCAGCAGGCAGAGGGTATCTGAACATTCTAAGTGACAATAGGATAGAATGAGTTAATATTCAATATGGGGACCTTATAGCTTGGGGGTGTTATTCTATGGGGTATGTGGTCATGATGTAAGCCTCGGTGGTTGGGTGTGCAGAGAGGGGCACTGGTGTGCCCTGTCCACACCCACCTGGCAGGGTCTGCTTTGAGTTCAGTAGGCAGTTTGAGGTTGGGCTGATTGTCTTAAGGTCTTCTGCTCCTGGTGGCCTCCTCCCCAAGATGGCGTGGAGTGGAAGCTAGCAATGCCGTTGTACTGTGAAATTTAATTGTCTGCAGAGGAAAGCATGGTTTGACAAAAGCATATAAAACAACACAGCAGTTAAGTGTCTTAAGACTTCTATGAGTAATAATAACATTGCTACTAAGGCTAGTACTTACACGCACTCTAACTATACCACTAACTATAACTAGGAACAGAGAATAACAAGGGCGGGGCCAACTGGAGCTTATCACCCCAGACCCTGAGGTCTGGGATTCAGATAGGTGGGGGCTAGCCCTTGAGATCTTTAGTCCGTGCAAGGCTGTCATCCTGTGCTGCTCTCTGTCTGTGATCCAAGGTTTAATAGTTATGTGAAAGGGCATAACCTTCTTGTCAAATATTTACACAACTGATTGTACATTCATATTGAACATAGAATAATAGTATGAGGCAGAGAAAACAGCATGTTTGCAGGTTACCCTCTTGTGTACTCTGTGTAGCCCAGTGTGATACCCCACCCCCTTTAAAGTGATCTATTGGCTTATTGACTTCACAGCAGGGAAGGGGGAGCCCGGGGACAACCAGTCAGTATTGCAAGCAAATTGGCATCCCTTCTGTTGGATCCTGCCAAGCCAAGCGGCTGTAGTCTTGATGTAACTAATTTGGGGCTATGAAGGGAAGACCTGTTGCTCGGCCAGGACCGCCCTGCACACAGCCTGTGCAGTTGCAGTAGAGTTCTGTTAAGAGGCCCCGGGCATCACATTAACTTCCCTGATTTGGCACGTTTGCCTCCCCCCTCCCCATCAGCCCCAACTGAGGAGTGGGCATTGTTAATTGTGCAGCAGTTGCTTACTACTGTTGGAAATTACTGTTCATTTGTCTTCTGGTACCAGGTGTACCTGTCTTGCCAGTGGGTGCCTAGTATGTGGCACACTCAGCCCCTGTACCTGTGTGGTTACTACACACCATATTTGACAGTCAGTTCCATAACATACACTAACCACAAGTTCCCATAACATATGAAGTAATTGCAGCAAATATCCTCCAAAACAGTGTGTGCATGTGGGTGAAGGTAGGCATAGTGTTTTGGTGTATTGCAAAAATGACAGACTCGAATTTGTTGATTCTAAGGTAAGTGTATATATGTATGCATATCTCCGCTGCACACACACCCTCATGTGTGTGCATGCTTACATGCATACACACACACACGTACGCATACATGCACGCACACACACATATGCCCACACGATATGTATCATAAAGATTGGTACTGTAATTTCACATTTTCCAGTCTCCCTGCTGCTCATTACAAAGCCCATTGTAACCCATGTAGGTTTGACAGACCTACCCCCCCCTTGCAGTTTTGCTATGCAGCATGATCCACTCACGAAAGTGTAAAATAAGTTCACTGTTGGCTCTCATTTACCCTCTTTTGTCTAAAAACTTACAGTGACTTCACAGGTGCTATAGACATAATGCTTAAATTATAAAAGTTGATTGTAATTTTGCTGTATTCTGCATCTTTGATTATTTTCCTGAGCAAGCAGGAGAGCCACAGGCTAATGTTATGCAGGACAGTCAAAAAATAGCATTGATGTAGCTACAATAGTTTGTGGAGGAGCTGCTGTATGTTTGGCTGGGTGTTTGTTTTCAGGCCATTGCCCCAGATAGCCTTTCTGCTCGAAGGACTAAGATGGTTGGAATTTCAAGCCAACTAGGCACTGTTCCAGTCTCTGATAGTGCAGATAGTTGCAAATAGTGGTTTTATGGCTCCAGTGGGGGTCTTCAACAGGAATCCCAGTTAGAGGAAGAGAAACAAAGGATGTTAACTGCCTGCTAAGTTTCAAACCTTAACCCTTTCTCACCAGAATTAAATAAAGGTCAGTGGAAAAAAGGCAATTACTGTATGTGTCACTTTGCTGTGAAGGGGTTAAAAGCTTGGAGTGCTGAGGCCCTGTTCCCTGCAGAAGTGTCCACTGTCAACTAGGTGTGATGAGGTTTCTCTGAGGAAAAAGCTGCTACATTGAAGTATTAACACAAAGCCAGTAGGAATGAGAAAGGGAGTATACCTCGGCTCCTGTGAAATGAGACAGCTTGATTCAGAAGAGATGTCAGATTCTGCTACCGCAGCTTTGTATTTGCAGGCTTCTTACCTGAGTTAGTGGATTGCTTTGACATTTTTAGGCACTGTTGGGTGGATTTTCTTTGGAGGGAAGATGTGAGGGAGAAGTTTCGGTAGATCCCTGATGGCGGATTCTGCGCTGGGAAATTCATGGGATACTCCAGAGATTGTTACTATTAACCTTGCCGGATGTAAAATGCAAATGGGATGTTTGCCTGGTGAAGGTCTTGCTTTATGTCCTGGTAAGCCTGCTATTTGCCTTGGACAGAATGTGTTACATCGCTGAAGATGAAGATGAAGATGGAGAAGCGCTTGCCCTTCCAGTTTAAGCTCCCTTTTTGCGAGCTTGTGCCATGATATACAACTTTTCTTAGAAGTTGGTGTATCGGAGGATTATAGTTCTGGATTTCCCACCATTGGGAGGAGGGTGTTTCTGTGACCTGCGCACTCGCTCTGTCCCATAGGATGCCCCTGACTCTGGGGGACTGGAAACCTCTTACAGCAGTTTCTGTGTGAAAGAGGTGAGAACTTTGCCCTCAGCCAGCTCTGGTATGCCCACCAGGACAAGGTTGTTGCTCCTATATCTGCTTTCCTGGTCCTCAATTAGGTTTTCTAGCTTGTGAACTTTCTGCCTTAGGGCCTGGAGTTCTTTGCTGTCTCTGAGCTGTTGGTCTTCAATAGAGCTTATTCTAGTCTCAGTGTCTGAAATTCTGGTTGTCAGTGATTCTAGGGTCTGTTTTACTGCCTTCATGTCAGTAGCCAGCTCCCCAATGGTTAGTTTCACTGATGCAAAATCTAAGAAGAAATGCTTCATTTTTTTCCATGAAAAAGTTAATAGAAGCTGTGTCTAGTGGCATCTTGGAGGGTGAGTCCTGCTTCTGCTGTTGAGATGGCTGAGTGTATTGCTGCAGGGGCTGTGTCCCAGTAAGCTCCATTTGCTGCTTATCTGCCATGTCTGAGGGGTGTGATTTCTTAGTCATTCATTATCCACCCGTTTTATCTAGCAAATAAGTGCAAGGTTGTGAAATGTTTGTCCTTTTGATTTGTTTTTGCCATGGTTTAATTGCTGTGGATCACAGAGCTCTGAGAGTGGCGTCCAGTCAGCGAGAGCTCATCACGTGACTCTCCATTTTCAGACATTCCCTGATCTGGTCTACCATGATGGATGTAAATAGGACTGGGTAGTGCTGTTCAAGCAGTCATAAAACAGCACACGCTATCACAACACCAACAGATCAACATTGTGGGTATAGTGTGCACACAACTGCAGCGTAGCCTTGGTGAAGAAGATAAATTTAAACCTGCTGAGAACTGCTATCTTTATAGTTGTGTGACACTAATAAAAACATTTCTGGATGCTGCTGAATCAAATTAAAACTATCACAGCAACAACACCAAGAAAGGCAGGACTTCACCGAAAAAAGGATACAGCAAGTTTGGTGTTTTCCCTATAATTACTGCAGTCTTTGAGACACCCTCACTGTCTTCTCAGCCTGCAGAGGCCTTCTGTAACTAGAATGGCACTTTAAGCAGCCATTAAAATGCTTTCCTGTTTGTTCTGATTGTCTAAAAATGATACCCTGGTTTAGAATAATATCAAATAATAATCTAAGGTGGTTTGCACATTTTGAGTCCCAGTGCTGAATTTGCATGTGGCAACACAGACATGGTGGATCACTGTTCTCTGAATTGTAAAGGACTACATGAAAATAATCTCTTAATTCAGAAGACAGAAGAACATTCTAGACTGGATATTTCGTCTTTTGTTTTTGGTTCAAAATGTCCTTTCTGCCTGGAAGGACTGACAGAGTCAATTAACTAAGACTAATAAAAGATATGGCAAAATGAGGAAAATGAAAATGAAGTAGTATGTGTATACATGGGATGCACACTGACCTGCCTCAGAATATGCCACTTACCTTCCCGAGTGAGGGGGCAGGACAATAAATCACAAGTGGCAGAGCTAGGAGTGGCTAAACACTCTCAGCACAACTTCTCCTAATTAGGCCAGACACATTCTGTCCTCCTTCCCTTAGCAAGTGCACTGTCTTTCTTCCTCTCACCTGCTTCCTTGCGCACCATGCATTTACTCTATCTCCTCTCTCAGTGCAGTGCTTTGAACAGCACCTCCTCCCCCACCCTTGTTCTCCCTGCCCACCACTCCCTCTCTTTGCATACCTCTCCATGCCCTAACTACTCCATTCTCTTTTCTCCTATTACTCAGCCACTCCTAATGTCCTCACCACAGCCCAACACACTCACTCTTCCACTCCTGACTCCAGGGTGCCTTCCTCTCTGCTCTCCCATGCATTACTGTATATCTTAGTTGCCCACTCCACAACTCCTGCCACTGCATCTACCCACTCACCCCAGTCTTCTTCCCTCCCCCTTCTCTTAACTTTGTGAACACCCACTTTGACTACTGCAATGCCCTGTACCTAGGTCTACTAGGGGTTGATATCGGCCGCTTGCAGCTGGTGCAGAATGCAGCAGCCAGGCTTATGACAAGTACTTCTAGGACCAGACACATTAAAAATGTGCTCCTCGGACTGTCCTGGCTGCCTATACAGTGGCGAATCACCTTCAAGATCAGCTTACTGATCTATAGAGCCCTGCACGACCAAGGACCCTGCTACCTGAAAGTTCTCCTTTGTCCCTGCTGCCCCTCCCAACCACTTCAATCCACCAATGAGGGATTGCTAGAGATTCCAAGTGGGCGTTTGAAAACATCTGGGGCTCATTCCTTTGCATATGTGTCCCCTACCCTGTGGAACTCTCTACCTCTTCGGGTGAGGGAGGGCCTGACCATCCAGAGTTTTAAGTCAGACCGCAAGACTCATTTATTTAGTTTAGCTTTCTCTGATAGTGCCAGCTGATAGAAAGTATTAATTAATGTCACTGCTGATTATTTATTGATTGGAATGTCTGATTTTATTCATGTGATTTTATGAAGTACTTTGAAGATGTTGTTAGTTATTTGTATTTGTTTTAGTGAAATTTTGTTCAGCGCTTTGATCTTGGGAAAGGTGCTTTATAAATAAAGCTTATTATTATTATTATTAACTTTGAGGCCCTCCTCCACTACATCTGCTTCTCCACACCCCTTCCTGCTCTTGCTTACCCAGAAAATTCAATTACCCCCCCCTTTTCTTACTCTACCTGCTCCTCCTACTTCTCTCAGGTGATGTCGAACTAAACCCAGGTCCGCCAAGTATTTGGTCTTCCCCTGACCAGCTGAAGGGACTGCGTGTCTTTCATCTAAAAGCCAGAAGTGTCTTACCAAAATTGGATGCCCTTAGTCTACGTCACTCAAAACTCCCCTGACATTCTGTGCATGTCTGAATCCTGGCTGTCCGCTAAAATCCCTGATTCTTCACTATTTATCTTGGATTTTAATCTATTTTGACAAGACTGAGGGAATCATAGTGGAGGCATAGCAGTCTATGCCAGGCATTCTTTCAATTGCTCCCTCTCCCTCTGGGATGCCCGCTTCTCCTCTCATGAGCTCCTCATTGTTCACCTCTTACTCCCTTTCACCCTCACCATTTTTATCAGCGTTATGTATTGTCCACCCAAAGCATCCCAAAACTCAGTTCTAGAGTGCATCTCCATCACCTCATCGCATTGTGCTAAGGGAGAGCTAATCCTGCTAGGTGACTTCAACCTGGATTGGCTCACTCCCTCCACCCTTAAAATTGAATCCCTCAACCCCAAATGCCTAAACCACTCCCTCCTTGACTGAGTGCTTACCACCCGTCCCCACCGTGTCATCACCACCAGAGTCCTCCCCGATGCCTTCAGTGACCATTGCATTACCTTCTGTATTAGAAAAGCCTCCATTCTCTATTCGATCCCTAAATATCTTCTATACCAACCCCTCTGCAACCTGGACACAAGCTCACTACTACAGGACCTGACTCGATCTGACTGGCCCCCTTTATACACAGTCTCAGATGTAAATTCAGCCTATAAATTCTTTGCTGACACCTTAACCAGGGTCTGGAACATATATGCCCCCCTAAAATGAGCTAGAGTAAAACATAATCACCATCCGTGGATCACTCCAGATCCCCTGAGACTCTGCAAATCTTGGGACAAGCTCTGAGCCTTCTATAAAGCTTCCCCACTTTCCTCACTAAATCAGTCTTATGTCCCTTAGAAATGCCTGCACCAAGGCCATTAAATTAGCTAAATCCAGCTTCTTCAATTTCAAGTTACAGGCCAGTTACAGCTATCCTCCACTCCCTCCTCAATCCCCCCAACACCCTTCATCTTAAAACATGAGGGCTGGACTATTATGGACCCTGTCTCTATTGCAAGTTCCTTCTATCCTTTCTTCACTACCTGTGCCCTTCCTGACCATTCTGCTCCTACCCCTTCAAGCCCACCACCCTTCCCCTTCCTTGGTTCTGGTTTCAATTTCACCCCCATTTCTGCACATGAAGTTTTCATGGCCTTAATGCCCCTCAATCCTTCCAAAACTAGTCCCGATGGCCTACACCTCAAAATTCTTCATACATCTTCACCTGTCATCTCCGCCCCCCCCTTGCCCACCTACTAAACCTCTCCATAACTACCAGCACTGTCCTCCAGGCCTGGAAAATGGTGTGGCTTAGACACTACAAAAGCAGGTGACTCAAATTACAACTTCCTGTTGCTAGCCTTGCTTGTAGAGCAGAAAGCAGCTAACTAAAAGAAGCTACATTTTCTTATTAATTTAACACTTATATCTGAGCAGGAATCAGTGTCTGTTGAGATTAAGTAGACAGATACTTTATTAGAAGTAGAAGGGGTCTTCTTTAGGATTAAAAAAAAGAAAGAAAAGAAAGAAAGTCAGTGTGTGTTCTGTCTTGGGAAGAGTATGTATCAGCTGACTTTGCTAAACCAGAAGGAGGAGAGAGAGCTTAATTGGGGGTGTGGCTTAGACACTGTAAAAGCAGGTGACTCAAATTACAACTTCCTGTTGCTAGCCTTGCTTGTAGAGCAGAAAGCAGCTAGCTAAAATAAGCTACATTTTCTTATTAGTTTAACACTTACATCTCAGCAGAAGTCAATGTCTGTTGAGATTAAGTAGACAGATACTTTATTAGAAGTAGAAGGGATCTTCTTTAGGGTTAAAGAAAGAAAGAAAACAAAGAAAGTCAGTGTGTGTTCTGTGCTGGGAAGGGTACTGTATCAGCTGACTTTGCTAAACCAATAGGAGGAGAGAGAGCTTAATTGGGGGTGTGGCTTAGACACTATAAAAGCAGGTGACTCAAATTACAACTTCCTGTTGCTAGCCTTTTTTCTTACTAATTGCCATCCATCCCACCCTAAGCCAGTTCTACTTTTATAGCCACTGGATTTGACTGTCAACAGGAACTTCCTGTTTGGCAGTAGGAAGGAAGGATCATAGAGAAACATTGGTTTTGTCAACCCTAAAGGAAAAAAGTAGCTCACCCCCCCCCCCAGCTGCTGGTGGTCTGACATTGAGCGAGGAAGAAGGAGGCTGCTGAAGAAGATAGGAAGTTGCTGTCTCAGAACAGGAAGGGTGAGAGTTGTAAGGAGAGGAGAGAGTAAGCATACAGAGAAACAGGAGAGGGGGCACAAAATAAGACATGATAGGAGTGGTGCAGTGCAATGGCTGTGGGGTGGCAGTGTTCCGGGAGACATTCTGGAGGCTGCGATGCTGCCCTATTTGCAGGCACCTCTCTGGTCTGAGAGAGGAGGTTGCCCATCTCCAAGCTGACCTGACTGGGATTTATGAAACCTCCTCCCCCACCCAAGGACCACGAGGGCCAATGCCACTACCTCAGAGGTTGCCAAGAAAGAGGAGAGGCTGGATCAGGGTGGGCTCAGGGAGGTAGAGGGTGGTGGAACAGCTGTACCTCTCCACAATTCATTCGCTCTTCTGGTGGATAGTGGTTCCTCTACGGAGGCACCTGCAGTGGAGACCAAGGAGGATGCTGGGAATCTTTACAAAGGAGACCCACAGGAGGGTGACATGGGACCCCACAGGGGAAGAAAACAACTTCTGGTGGGGGACTCAATCATTGGGGGGTAGAAATGGGGGAGGAAGGGGAGAGGGAGGTAAGGTGCCTTCCTGGCACCACAGCTTAGAGGGACAGGAAGCAAATCCTCAGGATCGTGGGAGGAGCTGCATGAGGGAGGGAGCTGGATGTCATTGTCCACCTAGGGACAAATGACCTGGCAAGGAATGGGATCAGAGCAGTGGAAGAGGAGTTTGTAGAGTTGGGGAGGGGCCTTAGACAAGTAGTGCATGCGGTAGCTTTCTCGGAGGTGCTGCCTGTCTATGGCAAGATTGATGCTAGGACACTCCTCACCAGGGAATTCAATGAGTGGTTGAAAAACTGGTGTGGAGCTCAGGGTTTTGGCTTCATTGGGGACTGGGGAGCCACCTGGAGGGTGTAGACTTATACTGGTGTGATGGTCTGCATCTGTCTGGGGGGGAACTAGGATCCTAGGTGAGAGGTTTAAATGCTTCATTGGCAAGCATTTAAACTAGCCAAGGGGGGAGGCACTGAAAAGGAGCAGGGAAATCCCAGCCTCCACCCACAAAACGTGGTAATTAGTGAGGTAAATACCAAGGTAGAGAAGTTATTAGGGAGCAGGACAGAGGTAAATGTAAAAAAAGGCAAAGGCAGTATGGACAGAAATGGGGCTAAAAGGGGTAAGGCTATCAAAAAGTGGAGGGTGATGAGTACCAATGCCCGTAGTCTGTGTAACAAGCACCTTGAGCTAGTGGCCTTGATGGAAGAGGGTTGCCTGGATATCGTGGCAGTCACAGAAACACGGTACACAGAGAACCATGACTGGGATGTCAACATTCCAGGATACACAATCTACAGGAGGGACAGGAAGGGTAAAAGAGGAGGAGGAGGAGTAGCTCTCTATGTAAAGGAAGGGATCAAAGCAACAGAACTAAAGAGCAAACGGGGAGCAGATGAGGCACTCTGGGTCACCCTGGAGACAGGAAATGGCACCACAATTCACATGGGGGTTGTATACAGACCCCCATCTCAGTGGGAGGGAATGGACAAGGAAATGACAGAAGGCTTCCTTAGAATGTCAGAAAAAGGGGAGATAGTGTTGATGGGGGACCTGAATATGCCAGATGTTAACTGGAGCACCTTTGCTGCAGGCACATCCAAGAGCAAGGTCATTTCTGATGCCCTACAGGGGGCATGCCTCAGACAGCTAGTACTGGAACCCACTCGGGAGGGAGCAATCTTAGACCTGGTACTCTCAAATGGGGACAGAGAAAGAATCTCAGATTTAGAAGTGGGTAGCCATCTGGGAATAAGAGACCACCAAACAGTGTGGTTCATGATAAACACAGCCATAAAATCAAGCCATACAAAAGCAAGAGTATTGGACTTTAGATGGGCTGACTTTGGGAAAATGAGAGAGTGCCTCAGAAAAGCACTAGCAATCAGGCAAGAAGGAGGGGTGGAAGAACAATGGGGAGTAATCAAAACAGCCATCACAGAGGCAACAAGCCTTTGTGTAAAGCAAATCAACAGAACACAACAAAGGAAAAAAATGCTATGGTTCTCAAAAGAGGTGGCAGGGAAGGTTAAGGAGAAAAGGATATACAGAAGGAGCAGGACAGAGAACTTTATCAGTTAAAGCAGAAAGAGGCTCGGAAGGCAATCAGAATAGCAAAGGCCCAACCCAATGAAAGGATAGCCAATTCTGTTAAGAAGGGGGATAAGAACTTTTATAGGTACATTAGGGAGCAAAGAAAGACCAAAGGAGGGATACTGAGGCTTAATATAGGGGAGGGAATGTGGGTAGAGGGTGACAGTGAAAAAGCAGGGATGCTGAATGAATATTTCTGCTCAGTATTCACAAAGGAAGAGGAGGGGGGAGGTACCTAAACCAAACAAGAGAAACACTCTGAAGACGGGGGTTGAAACCAGTCCATTTACAAAAGAAAGGGTTCTGAAAGAACTAATAAAATTTAATGTGGACAAAGCAATGGGGCCTGATGGGATTCACCCAAGAATTCTAAAGGAACTAAGGGTAGAACTAGTGACACCGCTGACTACTCTCTTTAACAAATCATGGGAGGATGGGTGGTACCTGAGGACTGGAGGAGGGCAGATATGATTCCTCTTCACAAAAGTGGGAGCAGGACAGAGGCAGGAAACTACGGACCAGTTAGTTTGACCTCAGTGGTAGGGAAAATTATGGAATCACTTCTGAAGGAAAGAATTGTTGAGTACCTAGGGGCCAGTGGGGCACAGGACCCAAGGCAGCATGGATTCACAATGGGAAGGTCGTGTCAGATGAATCTGATAGATTTCTTTAACTGGGTGACCAAAGTAGTAGACCAGGGAGGGGCTGTAGACATGGTCTACCTAGATTTTAGCAAGGCATTTGATACAGTCCCACACAAAAGATTAATACACAAGTTAGCCAGCCTTGGAGTGGGTCCCAGGGTGGTAGCCTGGATAAAAACTGGTTAGACAACAGGACGCAAAGGGTAGTAGTAAATGGAGTACACAGTGAGGAAATGAGGGTTACTAGTGGGCTACCGCAGGGTTCAGTACTGGGACCGGTCCTTTTTAATGTCTTTATAAGTGACATTGCAGAGGAACTAGAAGGAAAAGTATGTCTATTTGCAGATGACACAAAGATCTGCAACAGGATTGATACACAAGATGGAGTGGAAAGGATGAGAAGGGACTTGGCAAGGTTGGAGGAATGGTCAAATGTATGGCAGCTCAGATTCAATGCAAAGAAGTGCAAGGCAATGCACATGGGAAACAAAAACCCAGGGAAAGCGTACACAATGGGGAGTGAGATACTGACAACAGTAAAAATGGAAAGGGACCTGGGGTAATTATATCAGATGACCTAAAGGTGGGCAAGCAATGTGAGAAGGCAGTAAGGAAGGCTGGAGGGATACTGGAATGCATAGGAAGAGGCATCAATAGTAAAAACAGGAAGTTGTTATCCCTCTGTAAAGACAGTTGGTGAGACCCCATCTGGAGTACTGTGTGCAGTTCTGGAGACCCCATCTCCGCAAAGACATAGACAGAGTGGAGGCTGTCCAGAGGAGGGCAACCAAAATGGTGCAGGGTCTGCACCAGAAGACATACGAAGAAAGACTAAAGGAGCTTAATATGTATACCCTTCAGGAAAGAAGGGAGAGAGAGGACATGATAGAAACTTTCAAGTACCTCAAGGGAATCAACAAAGCCCAAAGGGTAGCATCTTTCAGAAAAAGAGATGTGCAAAACAAGGGGACACAATTTGAAGATAGAGGGGGGACGGCTCAGAGGTAATGTGAGGAAGTATTTTTTCACAGAGAGGGTTGTGGATGCATGAAACAGCCTCCCTGAGGAGGTCGTGGAGTCAAGAACAGTGGGGGAATTCAAGAATGCATGGGACAGACATAAGGCAGTCCTAGTGGGGGATAGGAGGAAGTAAGCTGTTGGTTAACTAGAATCTGCAGCTTATCTGTTAGGTAGGAAAATGGGAAGACTAGGTGGGCCAAGCGGTCCTTATCTGCTGTCAAATTCTATGTTTCTATATTTCTAAGGTCCTCTCCCTTCACAAGGGTGGAGACCCCACCTCCCCTGGTAATTATAGACCCATTTCTCTACAGCCCGCTCTAGCAAATATTCCAAGAGTCTCTCATATACACAAGATTTTTGGAACATCTCACTACTAGAAACTGTCTTTTCCCCTTCCAGTCTGGCTTCAGGAAGCTACAATCCACTGTTTCTTCCTTCCTTCGCCTCACTGACCACATTCAGACAGCCATGGATAAAGGTCTGGTCTCCACTGCCATCTTCCTGGACCTTGCAGAGACCTTCAACTCAGTCTTGCATCAACTCCTGATACACAAACTCCTGTTGTCCAGCCTGGCCCCAGCTGCTGCTGATTGGTTCAAATCCTACCTCCTAAACAGACAACAATCTGTTCAGGTTGGTGATGCCCTCTCCCTTCCCCTCTCCATCCAGACTGGTGTTTCCCAAGGATCCATACTCGGCCCCATTCTAGCTTCTCTTTTTATGAATGACCTCCCTTCTGTCTGCTCTCCATCCAATATTCACATGTATGCAAACAATACAGTACTCTGCGTCTCTGGTTCCGACCCCTCTGCCATAGCTACTACCCTGTAGCATGATTACAATAAAGTACAGACCTGGTTCAGTCAAAATCAACTCAAACTTAACTCCAAATAAACTGCCTCTATGCTCTTTGGTTCCAGACAAAGACTGTCTAAATACCTCAGACCCCCACTTTCACCACTCTGGACAGCTGCTTACTCGACTCCTGCCATGACCTGGTTACCAAGATCATCTTACCTGTTTTTGACTATGCTGAGATTGCTTACTGTTCTGTCCCTTTCACATCTCTCGCAAGACTCGACACCCTTCTAAACGCTTTCTGTCATTTTGCCACCTCCCCCCCCCCCATTCACCACTGCACCCTGTACTCCTCTCTCTCCCTTCTGCCTTTATCCTCCAGGCACCTTATCCACTGTACCTCTTTCATCTCCAAATTCTGGTTTGATACCCTCCTCCCTTACCTAAACTCCTGCCTCTCAGCTGTCAGACCCTCCTCATACTCACTCCAATCCAGGGATGCTCGGACGTTCTCCCTTCCCCACCCATTTACTTGCTCTGGTAAAGCCACTTTCTCCTACCATCTCCCTTTCCTCTGGAACAATCTCTCCTGGGGCATATGCCACTCCCCCACTTTTCCGCACCTTTAAATTCATTCTCCATGCAACCTCCCCCCATGCACCTGTTTCTCACCAGCTGTTCTGGCTACTTCTACACCCTCCCTCGCCCCAGTCCCCTTCCCCCTTAGCCTATACCCTCCTTTCTGCTGACCACTCATTACCAGTTTCCTTGCCTCTGTATATACTTTATCTGTAGATGCCTGTATTATTTGTCTGTATATAAACCTAAGCTTTCTCCAATTTGACTGTAAACTATCATGTTTGTCTGTGTACTATGATATTACTTGCTGCGCTGCCATGTTACTGTACCTATCACTGTTGCATTACTGTTATTTGCTTGTTTTTTTCTCCCTTGACCCCTGCCCCTGGGTCACACCTGGAAATGAGCCCTGGCTTGAGGTGCCTTTCCCTGTTACCAACTTTTAAATAAAGAAATGAGTGAATTATGTAAGTCATGCTCCTCACAAGTGATAGTAAGTAGCATATTCTGAGTCATGCCATAGTGCATCCAACTCTAAATCTGATACAAATATCCCAGCCTTATGCCTGCATACATTTGTTTAACTAAAAGATGCAAGAATAAACATATTAGATTTTTTTCCAAGGAAGTAAACCTTTATGCTTAATTGTAAGGAGGCCATTCATGGAGCTGGGGATTTTTCTGCAGGGAAAGATTTCCATGGTGATCATTACTGAGAATCTTATCGTCATGGGGTAAGTGAGGAGCAGTAGTTGGTTATTAAGCAGACTATTGCTTGGCAAGGGGTCTGGTACAGCATTTTCTGGCTATATTGAGGGCCTTCTTGGGCAAGGGAGTCTATATGCCCATGATGGACTTCATTTGCACAAAGAGGGACTGGGAGTCTTGGCCATGAGAATTGACAGGTCAGTTAGTGAGGATTTAGAGGCTTGGGGAGGAGTCTGGTACAGGGGATCACCAGAGCAGGAGGGAGATGCTTGAGATTACTGAGGAAAGGACAGCAGAGCAATGAAGTGCCTGGAGAGGAAACGGGGGGAGGGAAGCATAAGGGCCAACATTCCATATTTACATACAAGCCAATATAGGTGCACATCCAGCAGAACTGGATATTCAAGGACCTGATGCGCTTTGAAGGCCATCACTTACTGGCACTCACAGAGACCTGGTGGGAGAAAGAAAATAACTGGGACACCAGGACAGAGGGATACTGATTATTATGGAGATAGGCTTAACATGAAAGAGATGGGGTGGTTCTCATTGAGGGAGAGGGAATCACTGTGCAAAACAAGGTGAACCTCACATTGACACAGAATCCACCTGTGTTAAGCAAGGGAGGAAAGGGGGCAAATTAAAAAAACCTGGGAGTGTGCTACAGTCCCTTTAGAGTTCAATAGACGAGGATGCGCAACTAATTGGGGCAATTATGAGAGCAGTCAAATTAGATGCAGTGGTGATCCTTGTTTACTTCAATCTCTCAGTCAGAGAATGGTGACCTAAGAGGGCTAACAGTGCTGATGCAGAGTTCCTGTTTACATTCAAAGATTGCTTCCTAGAGCAGCATCTGCAACAGGGGACAGAGTTTGAGAATACCCTCAACCTTGTTCTCAGCAGTGAGGGATGGAGTCTTTGAAGCAGTACAATCAGAGCAGTGATCAGTGACTAAAATCCTGGAGTCAAAAAGTTGTGATTGCAAAAGAAATTTGTTATAGTGCAGACACCGACTAAGGGCTGTTGGACACCCCAATGCTTTATGCCACGTTAACATGTTGTCAGAAGGTAGGGTCCAACAAAAAACATCCTTACAGTAGGGGGAGATAATTCTTAGCAGACGCCATTCTGAAGTGGAGTGATGGCCTTTGCATTCTCCTTTGTGAGTGTAGCCGGTGTGAAATGAGCTACAGCCAGTTAAGATAGGGTGCCCTTGTGGTGCCAGGGGGGTCTTAGTTCTTAGGGGACTCAAACATAGAATTTGACGGCAGATAAGGGCCGCTAGGCCCACCTAGTCTGCCCATTTTCCTACCCAACAGATAAGCTGCAAATCCTAGTTAACCAACAGCTTACTTCCTCCTACTCCCAACTAGGACTGCCTTATGCCTGTCCCATGCATTCTTGAAGTCCCCCATTGTTCTTGACTCCATGACCTCCTCAGGGAGGCTGTTCCATGCATCCACAACCCTCTCAGTGAAAAAATACTTCCTCACATTACCTCTGAGCTGCCCCTCTATCTTCAAATTGTGCCCCTTGTTCTTGCACATCTCTTTTCTGGAAGATGCTACCCTCTGGACTTTGTTAATTCCTTGAGGTACTTGAAAGTTTCTATCATGTCCCTCTCTCCTCTCTTCTCTATGGTATACATATTAAGCTCCTTTAGTCTTTCTTCATATGTCTTCTGGTGCAGACCCTGCACCATTTTGGTTGCTCTCCTCTGGACAGCCTCCACTCTGTCTATGTCTTTGTGGAGATGGGGTCTCCAGAACTGCACACAGTACTCCAGATGGGGTCTCACCAACTGTCTGTACAGAGGGATAACAACTTCCTGTTTTCTACTATTGATGCCTCTTCCTATGCATCCCAGTATCCCCCCAGCCTTCCTTACTGCCTTCTCACATTGCTTGCCCACCTTTAGGTCATCTGATATAATTACCCCCAGGTCCCTTTCTATTTTTACTGTTGTCAGTATCTCACCCCCCATTGTGTACACTTCCCCTGGGTTTTTGTTTCCCATGTGCATTACCTTGCACTTCTTTGCATTGAATCTGAGCTGCCATACATTTGACCATTCCTATAGAAACAAAGAATTTGACAATTTGACTCTCAAGTCTTAGGAGTAGCTTAGGATGCTATTGCACTTCGGAATAGAGAGAATGTCAATACTCCAAGTGACTGTGTGTGGCAGGTGCCCTCTGAAGTGTGAGAGAGGGGTCCTCTGGTTTACTTGTGGCAGGGTTACTAGCCATGGGGGTGAGAAAGCATCACCAGCAGGGTGCTGAGGTGTCAGTAGGTACTCCATGTGTGTTCAGAAGGGGTGCTAACTCATCATTGTCCACTAAGTGACAGGCCACAGGACTCAGACCAGGAGCATAGGAGGCACTCAGAGGCAAGCTCCCACCTGGAGGCACAGGTGCACAGGTGCCATGTACTCTTAGTGCCCTGAGAGTGACACAGAGTCCTGAACACCTAGTTGAGGTGAGGGAATCAAACTGCCACTGGGTGAGAAGCTGGAAGCACCTGGTCAGGGTGTGGATCACTCAAGATGGATCCTGACTGGTCAGGACTTGTGGAAGAGGATCTGCAATGATACCTTAGTTTGGGAGTTTACTGGGACCAGCAGGAGGGAGTGAGAACCTCAGGGAGGTGTCCCCTCAAAGGTGACCTCCTGATGGCTTTCAGACCTGTGGCAGGTTCTCCTGCATATCATCATGGGATACTCTGGTGGTGTGACATAGAAACATAGAAGCTGATGGCAGAGAAGGACCGCAAGGCCCATTCAGTCTGCTCATTTCTTTTTCTACCTTATGAATGTGCCATCGGCCTTTGCTCTGTCATGACCTATCTATTCAGCTTAATCTGGTTCAAGGTCAGTTGGTATTCATCTGTATCCCCCTCCCTCGGGTCGTGCCTGAAAACAGGCAGGATTTGTCTAATGCACTTACCCAGTCAACAAAACAAAATAAAAATAAATAAATAAATAAAATTTAATTTCATACTCATCTGTATTGCTCCCTTATGCCTATCCCATCCCTGTTTGAAGCCCTGCACTGTATTCATATCCACCACTTCCTGAGTTAGGCCATTCCATGCATCCACCACCCTTTCTGCAAAAAAGAACTTCCTTACATTATCCCTTAATTGACCTCCCTCTAATCTCATGCTGTGTCCTCTTGACCTGCTATTTTTCTTATATTGAAACATGTTAGACTCTTTCAACTTGTTAATGCCAGTAAAGTGTTTGAATGTTTTGATCATATCACCTCCCCCCCCCTCTTTGCTCTAGGGTATACATTTTGAGCTCCGTTAATCTGTCCTCATATGTTTTCTGATGCAGTCCCTGCACCATTTTGGTTGCCCTTCTCTGGACTACCTCAATTTAGTTAATGTCCTTGTTAAGGTGTGGCCTCCAGTACTGCACACAGTACTCCAGATGGGGTCTAACCAGTGTCTTATAAAGAGGGATTATTACCTCCCTCTTATTTATTTATTTATTTATTTATTTATTGAAACAATCGGAATTAATACCTTTGAGTCAGCGACTCCTTTACAAAGGCTCCACATCATAAAAAACAATACAGAGCATACAGTGCACAGACATTACAGTATAGATAGCGGAGTGGGAAATAACACACCTTACAACTGATACAGAGTATAGTACATCAGGTAGATGTGGTACAGGAGAATTACAACTTGTGATACCCCTACTGATACACCCCAACATCCCCCTAGCCTTACCTACTGCTTTAGTGGTCTACTTGGATGATTTCAGATCATCTGTGATGATGATGCCCAAGTCACTTTCTTCCCTTGTGACTGCCAGCAACTCCCCTCCCAGCCTACAGCTGGCTTCAGGGTCTCTCTTCCCTATGTGCATGATCTTGCACTTCTTTGCATTAAACCCCAGTTGCCACTTTTCCAACCATTTTGCCAGTGTATCCAGATCTCTTCTCATTCTGTCCACCTCATCTGGATCATATACTCTGTTGCAGATCATGGTGTCATCTGCAAACAGACAAACCTTACCCTCCAGTCCATCTGCAATGTCATTGATGAAGATATTGAAGAAGTCTGGTCCCAGGAGTGATCCCTGACGTAACCCACTTGTGACTTGCATCTCTTCTGACTGTGTACCGTTTATCATCACTCTGTTTTCTGACCGTCAACCACTTTGCCACCCAGTTGACCAAACTCTGACCCACCCTGAGCCTACCCAGCTTATTAATCAATCTTCTATGTGGAACAGTATCGAATGCTTTGCTGAAGTTAAGGTAGGTGACGTTAACTGCTCCCCCTTGGTCCATCACTCTGGTTACCCAGTCAAAGAAATCTATGAGATTAGTTTGACAGGACCTTCCTGTTGAAAACCCATGGTGTCTTGGATCCTGTGCTCCTATGGATTCCAGGTGTTGCACTATCTTTTCCTTAAGGAGTGCCTCCATAATCTTGCCAACTACTGAGGTAAGACCGACTGGTCTGTAGCTCCCTGCCTCCTGCCTGCTACCAGTCTTGTAGAGTGGAATCACACGAGCCCTTCTCCAGTCTTCTGCGACCTCGCCTGTGTTCAGAGACTCACTAAACAGTTCTGATAATGGCTCTGTTAGTTCCACCCTTAGCTCCTTTAGTACCCTGGGATGTATGCCATCAGGTCCCATTGCCTTGTCCACCCTGAGCTTATCAAGCTCTTGTAGGACCCTTTCTTTTGTGAAGGGACTAGTGCACACCTCCCTCCCCACTGTGTCCATGGTGCTGAGCTGTGGGCCCTGATCTACCTTCTGTTCAGTAAATACTGAGCAGAAGTATATATTTAGGATAGCAGCTTTTATATGGTCCTCCTCCTGACATGCCCTCTTTGTCCCCTTTGATCTTAGCAATACCCCCTCTGTACTTTGTCCTTTCACTAATGTATCTATAGAAAGTCTTGTCACCTTCTTTTACCATTTGTGCTAGTGTTTCCTCGGTTTGGGCCTTTGCCTGCCTTACTGCCTTCCCTGCTTCCCTTAGGGAAGTTTGGTATGCCTCCCTATCTTCATCCTGCTGTGTTCCCTTATATTTCCTGAAGGCCAGCCTTTTGGCACTGACCTTCTCTGCTATTGTTTTTGAGAACCAAAGTGGTTTCCTTCTTCTTTTGCACTTCCTTTTCTCTCTAACACAATGGGATGTTGCTTAAAGTATTGCATCCTTAATGCTTGCCCACTTTGCCTGTATCCCCTCACTTGTATTTTTTTTTGCCAGGCTAGCATAACTCTGTTGGCCATCTTATCAAAGTCATCTCCTCTGAAGTCCCATATTTTTGCCTTGGAATGGGATGATTTAGTTCTAGTGGCCAAATTGAACCATACCACATGATGGTCACTGGCCCCCAGGTGACCTACTACCTGGAGATCTGTGATCCTTTCCCTGTTAGTCAGTATTAGATTTAGGATAGCCCTGTCTCTTGTGGGTTGTTGTACCAATTGTTTGAGGCCTTCCCCCTGCAGGGAATCCACTATGTGTCTAGTTCTGGCAAATATTCCTGCTGGTATTGACCAATCTGTATCTGGCATGTTGAAGTCTCCCATTATCAGAACCTCCCTTTTAGCTGTTATGTTTTGTATATCTTCCAACAGTAATGTGTCTATGTCCTCCCCTTGGTCTGGAGGTCTGTAGACAACCCCAGTTCGTATGGCTGTCCATTTCCTGTTTCCAGGGTGACTCAGTTCTTCTGGCTCCTTATGTGTATTCTGAATTTCTGTAGCTTTGATATTTTCATTGACATAAAGGGCCACTCCGTTCCCCCCCTTTTTGCACCTCTGTCTCTTCTGAACAGTACATAGCTGGGTACTGAAGTCTCCCTAGTGTGGTTACTGGTAAACCATGTCTCGCTAATGGCTACTATGTCCAGTTTAGCCTCTGTCATTATTGCCTGCTGGTCTGGGATCTTGTTTCCCAGACTGCGAGCATTTGTGTACATGATTTTCCATTGGCCAGATTTTGGTGTGTTAGTTGTTGGGTGAGGTCTGATATTTCCCCTGTGCATCGTATGGGGATCCAGACCTTTTTCCTTACTTGGTGATGCAAATGAACTACAAACATGCTGAACTCCTGATTGACCACTAGCTGAGGGGGAGGGATGTTCTTCCCATTCAACGTATCAGGTGCTGCACTCCTCTCCCCATTTGCTAGTTTAAATATTCTTCAAAAATGTCAAACTTCTGCCCCAATGCACTGACTCTCTCCTTAGTCAGATGCAGTCCATCAAATTTAAAGAACTTTCACTCCCAAAACTGTTGCCAGTTCCCTACAAATTTGTATCCTTTTTCCTGGCACCAGCCCTTGAGCCACATGTTTAGCTCCCCTATCTCCCCTTCTCTGACCTTCCATCCATCTGCCCCCCTCTCCCAGACTGGCAGGATCTCAGAGAAGGAGATGCTGGATTAAATGGATGATCATTTGTCACCCAGTCTGGTCAGGTGTCCCTTGGTCTCCACAACTGACCAGCTGGCAAGATTGTTAGTCCCTATGTGTACCAGGACATCAATGTTTTCTCCTGCTTCTGGTACAGTTTTAGCAATGCAGTTAATGTCTCTCCATGCTGATGTACCTTGGAGACATTTGACCATTACCCCTGGATGGAGATAGTTATCAACCCCCCGAATCATGGAGTCACCTATGATCAGAAGTTTTTTGGATTTCCTTTTTGCTTTTTTTGTTTTGGTTCCTGTTTTGGGTGAGTTTTGTTGTGCTAGCTCCTGTGCTGCAGAGTCCTGCTCTGCAGTGTCCTCTACCCCTTTGTTTGATTTCAGAAATAGAGGCAGATACCTGTTTGTAGTTTATTATATGGTTTGTGGAGGTGATATGTTGGAGAGCACTGAGTGATGGAGCACCTGATTTGCCACTCCTAACCACCTGCCAACCTCCCAGACCAACTACCCTCTGCAGTCGATGTGCTTCTGTTGGATGTTGGAGAAATGGTGGGCGGTTCTTATAATTCCTCCTCAATGTGCGATTTGAGGTGCACAATCTCTATCCATGCTGCCTGGAGCTGAGCCCTTAGATCTTCAATGGCCCAGCATGTAGGACTGTTTCCTAAATTCTGCAAAACTGCCCTTCTGAAAAGTGTCCGGCAGTACCTGCAGGTAATAATATCCATTCCAGATAAGTTGCTGGGTTTATAATCTGGTCAGAGTAATTAGAAGGAGGAAAATGAAAGCAAAAGTTTGATTTTTTTTTTTTGTATAACTTGTTATAACAAGTTAAATTACTTGTGCCGCTATAAATGAGGTCACTATGTGGATACCCCTCTGATTCACCCTTTCATGCTTTGCTGCCTGAAATGTCATGACTGTGCTACCCTATAAAATAATAATAATAATCTTTATTTAATTGAGTGGCTTTCAAATATCAAGGTGCTTCACAACAGTCTCAGATAATTCATAAAGACACAATTAAAATCACAGAATATCAGGAAATACTTTAAACCATAAGAATGCTTTCATTGCCTGCTTAAAGCTCCCCACAGTCCTGCACTCCCAAAGCTGATGGGGTAGATAATTCCAGAGGGTTAGGGCAACAAACATAAAAGCATGAGCCCTGGAAGAATTCAAGGTAACCTTCGAAATTTCCATCAACCCCTCGTCAGCCAAGCAGAGCTGACACACAGAGGCATAAGGAATCAGAAGCTCTTTCAAGTAGTCAGGACCAAGTCTGTGTAGGGCTTTGTAGGTTAACAAACCTACCTTAAAGGTGATCCGCCACTGAACTGGCAGCCAGTGGAGACCGCACAGCACTGGGTTAATATGAGATCTCCTAGATACCCCAGTCAGTAAACGAGCAGCAGCATTCTGCACTAGCTGCAAGTGGCAGATATCAACCCCAGGATGCCCTAAGTAAAGGGAGTTGCAGTAGTCAAGGCGCAAGGTCACAAAGGCGTGAACTAAAATGGGCAGATCACTGGATGGAACAAGGTGCTTGATCCTGGCAATGTTCCTAAGATGATAAAAAGCTGACTTCATGACTGCTGACACCTGATGATGGAGGGTCAGCCCATCATCAAGTACCACTCCCAGGTTGTGCACTCATTCAGAGGCAAGGATCTAAGCTCCCCCCAGGAATATTCCGGAGGGAAAATCAGTCCTCAACCTCTCTATCCTACATCCTGGGTTCACCACCAAAACCTCTGTTTTACCTGCGTTCAACTTTAACCCGCTCAAATTCATCCGGTCTTGGATTTAAGCAAGGCAGCTGTTAAATAGTGAGAGAGCACTAACCTGGTCAGGGCCAAAAGACAGGTAGAGCTGGGTATCATCAGCATAGCAATGAAACCGCAGCCCATACCGTCTTACAATGTCTCTGAGGGGTAGCATATACACTGCAAACAACATGGGGGACAGCACTGAACCCTGGGGAACCCCACAAAGCAGAGAGAAAGACTCTGAAGAATAAATTCCTGAGATGACTCTCTGAGTTCTACTGGTGAGGAAAGATGAAAACCATCTGAGCACTGTATCAGTCAGTCCACAGATGGACCCCAGGTGTTCGAGCAGTGCTCCACGGCCACAGTGTCAAAAGCTGAAGAGCGAGATCAAGGAGCGCCAAGGTGGAGCCGTGTCTCCAATCTCTCGCCATCAGGAGATCACTGAGCACCTGAACCAGAACAGTCTCAGTACTATGCCTCTTACAAAAAACAGATTGGAGAGGTTTGTATATACTGTGGATGGTCAAATGGTTCTCCAGTTGAGTTGCCACAACTTTCTCGATAACCTTTCCCACAAAAGGAAGGTTTGAGATAGGTCTGTAGTTTACTAAGCTATCCGGGTCTAAGGAAGCTTTCTTCAGAAGGGGTGTAACCATCGCCTCCTTCAGGGAGCTTGGAGACTCTCCCAATTCCAAGGAGCACTGGATAATCTGATCCAAGACTGGGCCAATTATATCACTACAACCTAAAATTAAGGAAGTAGGGCCCGGGTCTAAACTTTAGCATATAAGGCACATCCCCTGGACAATCCTCATAATATTGACGAACTCCGGCAGGTCAAAGGTACTCCAGGAAACAGGAGGCACAGTGACTGAGCACCGACCACCAGCATCCCCCATAGAATGGGTCTGATGGATCTCTGACTTGATGTCATTCACATTATTCACAAAGAATCAAGCAACTCATCACACTCAATTTGTGAAAAAACTTGACGGAGCTGCAAACAGGCTGGGTTGCACAGCCTGTCCACAGTTCGGACTGTAGTGTGGGGTGGTTGGGGATGGGGTGGGTAGCTGGACCCTTCCCCTGCCATAAAAGAAGAACCGTGGACAACAAAAACAAGGAGGTAAGAGCAGAAAAAATCAGCCAGCAACAAATGCAGTAGCCCTGAAAGCTTATCCTAATGATAGGTAAAACTGTAAAACCTGTAAAGCACCACCTGTAATAATTTCACAGAAGATATACCCTGTAAGAAACACTTTGCTACAAAGAAAAATAAAGCAGTAACAGAAGATATATCTTGAAAAAGACAATTTGAATCAGAAGATTATAGCAGTAATCTGTAAGCACATACCTGTCGGCATGCCCTGTAATAATGCAGCAGAAGGTATACCCAGCAACAACAATTTGAATCAGAGAAAAATACAGCAATAAAATGTTAGCAACAAACAGTAACAATCCCTGTGAGTACAAAAGAAAATAATAACACACAGTAAATCTGCGTAGTCAAAAGAAGCCTTAATCCTTTTCCTTGCTCTGGCAAGGTTCTTTGCTCTGTCCTTTCAAGCAACCTAGAAGAAAAGAGCTCAGGTGAAGCTAGGTGCCTTGGCCAGCAAAATGTGTCTTCCACCCTACGCTGACAACCCCAAAGACCTGCCTGGGTTGAGCTGAGACCATTGAGCACACCCAGTCTTTGGTAAATAAGGTAATTTAGGAGGCAGCAGGAGTCAACTGGGAGACACAGCTCTGTGAAACAGAGGGGAGAGGGCATCTCTGAGGAGGTGTCACCCACAGCCTCACTGCCAGAAAGCTGTCTTCCATGTTAAGTGTCTGGACCCGAACTTGGATTAAATTCTTTTGCATTACAACCTACCAGAGTTTCTGAATTTTTTCTGTCACCTGGAGTGCCTGTCTACTTGGTCCGTGCTTCTGCCAGAAAGCAACCCAGGATGGTGGGCTGAAGGGTGCAGATGGCATGCACTAAAGATATTGGAGGGCAGAGGACTTGGTGAGTGAAGTGCCAGCCCCCGATTGTGACCTATGGTAAAGTAGTTCATGCTATAATAGGACACCCTATCATTTTACCAAGCAGAGCATTTGAACTATAAAGCAGTGCTCTGCTACAGAATAAAGCCAAAACATAACAGCACTAAACCCAGCACATTTCACACTTGAGGAAAAAACACTGCTGGCTGGAGGCTGGTGAAGTGATGCAGTTTAAAGCAGGAACATGCAATGGGTACAATAAAAATCTTAGACAAACTGCCTCAGTGTCTCATGCTCCTGCTTGAATGCTTTGTCAAGAGTACAGATTCCCCTACTGGCTTAATCTTTATACAAGGTTCAACATGTTAACGGCGATTACAGAATAGCAATTGCCGTTTGGGCAAGTGTACATCTCTGAAAATGGATTTCAGCAATGTACACTCGCTGAACCAGCGTAAAGGGTGCCTAAGAGCTATGGTTTTCTGTTTTGTCTCTGCACCCTCCACTAAAAGATTCTCAACCCGAGGGGGATAATGTCAGGGGAGGGGGTACAAAACTTAAAAAAAAAAAATCATGCCCAGAACTGAACCCAGCACCCTCCCAACCCTAGCCTGCCACCAACCCATCATGCCACATGACCAGCTCGGCAGCCCACCACCACACTACACCCCACAAACCCTCCCTACCCTTCCAGTCATCACATGGCGTGGTCCCTCCCCTGCTGCGTGTGTGTATACATAGTGACATCCTGTTGCTATATTCGCCTACCCCCACATCTGGTCCCCCCACCAGGTGGCTCTGTGCACAGGTGCCATGATTGAGTTGCCCTCTTTAAAAGTGCTCAATCACAGTCACCCTGTACACTAAATACCTTATACAATGCTTTTTTAAAGTAGTCCCAGTTAGAATAAACTCTGGTCAGAGCCACTGCAGCTGCTAATACATTAGACTTGATAAGGGTGTTTCATGGCCTTAAATGTAAAGATGAATTGCAGTAGTCATCTCCATGTGTAAATATAATGTTTGCTAAAGGGAGATCATTTATTTAGTTGATCCTGTGTTTCCCATGTGTTTAAAATGTGAGTGGTGAGTGCATGTTATACTACATGTGGAAGAAGAGGGAGCTCCGCACCAAGGCCTTTGATTAATGGTAGAAGGAATGGTGCAGGAAGGAGAGGTATATCTACACTGGGGACTGTGGGCCAATCTGGAAGGATAAGAACCTATACAGAGGTGATAGCCTGCTTTCATCCAGGAGGCAACCACAGTCCTCAGTGGATGATTCAAATGTTACTTCTGTGAACATTTAATGTAACTGGGGGGGTGATGGAAGAAATATGGGAGGCAGAGAGAGTGGGCCACCAGAAGCTGAGATAGAGAGTAGGGAGATCCCAAGGGGAGAGAGTCCCAGCAAGATGCAAGTTATTCAATGAAGCAGGGGGTTAGTAAAGGAGGAAGGGAGAAAAGAGCAGTCAAAGGAGAAAGGTGTATAAGGGGGAAAAAGAGAAAGCAGCAAGAAGAGAGGTGAGGGCTGTCAAAATGGTGCAAGGTCTGCATCAGAAGCTCTATGAGGAGAGACTGAAAGAGTTCAATATGTACACCCTGGAGCAGAGGAGGGGAGAGTGGGGATATTATGGAGACCTTTAAAATACCTCTAGGGGGTTAATAAGGTACAGGAGGGAGACAGAGTGTGTTTCAGAGAAAAAGGTGCTATAGAACAAGGGGTCTTGATATGAAGCTGGAAGAAGGTAGATTTTGGAGAGATGTGAGGAGGTATTTCTTCACAGAAAGGGTGGTGGATTTCTGGAACAGTTTTCCCTGCGAGGCAGTGGGGGTGAAACCAGTGGTGGGTTTCAAAAATGCCTGGGACAGGCACAAAGGAATCCAAGGAGAAAGGAGTCAGGTGGAAGAGACTGTGCTGTGGAGCAAATTGGATCTGCAGCAAAAGTGATCATAATTAAAAATGGGCAAACTAGATAGGTCCAGCAGTCATTTTCTGCCATCAGTTTCTATGTTTATGTAACCCCCTCTTTGGGAGATTACTAGTTCTATTTGTCCCTCCCTTGGTTTTGTGGCCTAATTCAGCCCAATAGAAAAAAAGGTTAATTCTTCTCAGCCCTCAAATGCAGCCTCCCATGGGTTGGGAAGTCACCATGGGTGCATGGGGGGATAAAGCCCATCTGTTCAGTTGGGAGGGGGAGTTCCAGTTGGAGGAGTGAGCAGTGAGTGAGTGAGTCAGGGCTGGACAGGGTTGATTGCTAGCTCTGGCCCCCAGCCGGTAGCACTTGGGGGGACACAGAGGAAGAAGTTGGAGCCAGTAGCCACAAGCCACAAAGTATCATGGAACGCAGCTAAAGTTGAGAGAGGAGCTAGCAGTCGCAAGTTGCAGAGTGACCTGGCAGCCCGTGCTGATTCTTGTAGTGATCTTGTGGACAAGAATGTGGCAAAGAGTGTGGTGTCCAGACAGCGAGCTGATTTGGAGCTCTGTGGGACATGTTCCCTTCTCAGTTTGGGGACAGTTGCTGCCAGTCCTGGGAAAGGGTGCAGGGATCATGAGAGAACCCACAAATTCCAAAGCCATGAGGATTTCATGTTCCAAGGGGGACCCACTGAGTCAGTATGGAGAAAGAGAGAGAGAGAGAGAGAGAAAGAGAGAGATGGGGATCATTAAGAGTTTGGGTGCCTGTGAAGAATAATGGGCTGTTCAGCCCTGAGAACTGTTCTGGAACTTGTGCTGCCTTCAGACTTCTGTGACCACAGCAGTCCCAAGTTAATGCTGCCCTAAATACTGTGTGACGGTCCAGGTAAAAGCTGCTATTATGGCCACACCAGCCGTGTGAAAGCTGAATGTGTTTCCCACTAATTAACTGATGCTCCCCAGAGCTCTGTGTGAATATGTTTAATGAATTTGGGACCCCTGTTGTTTCTTCAAATTCTGTGTGGACATTCCATTATTGAAAGGAACTGTTTAATATGTATTAACCTGTTGCTTTCATCCAGAACCAGCGAGGAAAAGGAACCCTGTGTGTGACATCTGGGCCTGGGTAATGTGGACACTGGAAGTGTTTCTGCTGCTGTGGGTGCTCCCTTCCCAAGGACATATTCCATCCATACCCCTAAACACGGAGAGGGAGGGCTACATTTCTATGTATGACAGGTTATGTGATTCAAATGGATAAGGCACACAGCTTTTCCAGTTTTGCACTCAGACTGTTGGTTTGCAGAGCAAGTTTAGATGTACAGTAAATGTGTGTGGTGGTTATTGGGGGGAGCGGTTAGAAGACGTGGTCTTGAGGGTCAAACAAAACAAAAAACCAAAACAAATTAAATACCTGTGCCATATAATACTATGCACTCCATAAAGCTCAGCAGTGATGACCATGACATGCATATTCAGTAGGTTACAGTCAGTGATTTCAGAAATGCATACTTTTTTTTTATCCAGACCATCAGCCTTCATTCAGTGCACATATTACGCTCTATTTGTAAAAGGTTGGGAAATAATTTAAAAGTTTAAGTTGACAAAAAAGTCAAGTAAGTTATCACATTTGGTCAGCTTCACTTTTCAGTATTTCTCTGTACAAGTATGGCTCCTAGAGAGAGAGAGAGAGAGAGAGAGAGAAGAAGAGAATAGTAGAGCATGGTTGCTCATCCAGTATTCTCTATGTACAGTGACACACACACACACACACAATTGGGAGACAGAGAGAGAGAGAGAGAGAGAGAGAGAGAAGTGTAATTTGAATCTCTGCTGGATGAATGTAGTCTCATTACAAACTCAGTTTTTATGAACAGGCAGTGGTGTGGTACTAAATTTAGAAGTGTGGGGTCTTCATGAACTACAATTTCTCCAACCCCTCTACAGGCCGGGGGTTTAGGCCCCAGAAGCTGTCAAGTTTTAGATGCATTCTGGTGCATTTTGAGAGTCATTTTGACATTATTTTTCTGATTTTAAAGCCTTCTTTGATTTGTTACAATCAACCAATATCACTATCAAAATAACTGCTTTTTATTTTCTTAAAAAAAAAAAAATTGTCAAAACTAAAGTAAAAATCCCACTCCAGCCACCCTTCAAACACCCAACTTTATACAACTTCTGTTGGGTACAGGCAGCTATCACTGCAGCAGACATTGCACTTGTTACCTTGCAACCTGAACAGCAGACTCTGCCCCCCCAAACAGTGCACCACACAGTCAGACATACAAGGCAGTGAGAAAGGCACACAAAACACCAGCCTGGATGTGCATGTGTCTGTCACACAGCAGACACTTACAAAAGCCACCCATGCCAGAGAATGGAACTGATACACACGACCCACTGGAGGGTCTCTCAAGGCCCAGCATTGACACAGGATGAATACCAGGTCATGATTGCTTTATCTGCATGTACCCTAAACTGAGGCAGTTGGAGCAGGGAGGGTAAGGCTTCAGCAAGGACAGCTGCATGAAATAAAGGGCATATACAGTGACATCACAGCCCACAGACTTGACATACAGCAAGGGTTCTGCAACCTGTGTGAGACCTCAGACAATGGCATGACCATAACGGTCACTGCTCTACAGCAGGGTGATGTTTCCCATTCATATCCAGTACATGGCAGCCAACCCCCAAATCCTCATATGTCGTACACCAGAACCACAACACCATCAAGCACTCCAGCACAACTCATACTTGACAGCCAACCTGCAGGGGTGCACAGCCAACTGTAACAGATTATGACTTAATGCCAAGCACATCCTCTGGCATGTAGACAGCCCAGTCACATGTCAAGGGCAGGGGTAATACCAGTGGTAGGCTCACCCCCACCTTAATCGCCAACTCAGAAGTCATCCTAGACACCAAAGCCAAAAAACAATTACCTAATGCTTCATCCAAATGCAGCACAGGCTTTAATGCTGAAGAACTGCCATCCACCATCAGATTCATGTGGACTTCAGTTAATGGGTTTCATGCTCACTCACAGCAGAGGTATGGGAGGCTGACAGGAATGGGACAAGCTTGGGGGAAAGAGAGATCACTCAAGTCACTGGACTCAGCCCAGCCCCTCACCATCAGATAAGATCATCAGATAAGACCATCCAATACAAGCAAAATTAATATTACAAAACAGCACACTTACCTCACTGCTCCTTTAATGATAAAGCCATGCTAGTTATTAATTCATTTTGTTTTGTTGGCACCGACCATCTAACTCACTCAGTCCTGGCCAAGTTCTGACTCCCGACTTGTGTGAATTAATCCCGCACAGGCTCACATGGTGCCACTAGTCGGCTGCTCCCCACACACACTCCGCATAGTACCAGCAGCACCTCCAGCCACACAGGTACAGCTAGCTGATCGCTGGGTTAGAGGATTTCTGCAGGACATTCCCTAGACTGCAGATCTATCTTTCACATGAACAAAAAGCACCAACTTCAAGAAGTGAACAAAGCTATCAATGCCAGGTTATTAAGTTACTAATCCTTCATGGAGAAGACATTTAAACATGTACTATTGCTTTGCCACATTAAATAAGTTAATTAAATAAGTAATTCCACTATTCTGCTCTATCATGGAAAAATAGATAGCAAAAGCTGGACCCCACTGAAAATGAGAAATTGCCTCTCACTTGGGCTATCCTGGGTAAATGCATTATAACAATGGGTAAAAGGAGGACCCCACTGAAAAAGTAAATCTTGCATCTCCACTGTACTATCCCGGATAAATACAGTGTAAAAACTTGGTCAACAGAACCCCACTGCAAACAAGATATCACAACTCTGCTGAGTTAGCCTGTATAAATATATAATAAAACTGTAAAAACAGGGCCCTACAGCAGAACCCTACTGAAAAGCAGATATTGCATGTAAGCTGATCGCTCCTGGAAAAATACATTGTAACAGTATCCAGATTACCCATCTTGTAGCCATCTGGTATATTCTTGGTGGTCTAATGATCCCTTCAATAAGGGCATCTGACCCCCTCCTGACTCACCCTCTCAGGCACCTCATCAGCCTGGTTTTATGTGATAAGGGTGTTTCCCTTATCTCACAGAACACAAACTGCTAATGAAAAACTACCCGATGTCAAAAGGGCGCCCGAAATAACATTGACCACTGCAAACTGTTGTTACTCTTCTCACTGCAAAACAGTACAAAATTATTTTTTATTGAGGGGTCTATGCCCCCTGCTGTCCCCAACTAATTGATTATCAACTTGGGGGGGGCAGCGGACTTAGAAGCAATGAAAAAAACAGCAGTAAAAACATTTATCCTGCACCAGGACCACTGGTTTCGTAGGTGGTGGCTCTAGCCACTACACCAAATGGCCAACTCAGCAGGGCTTGGCCAAAAACCTTCCTTTATCCTGCTATAGCAAGTGTAGTTTCCTGCTACACTGACTATACAGGATAGTGCAACATCTTATACCATTCATCGAAAGTAGAAGTGGTATTATTGAGTTGGTCATATTGAGCTGCTCAATAATACTCACTCATATAGGGTGCTACCCACCAGCCATGGTCACATAATGCAAGCTACAGCAACAGTGATAACTGACAGAGCCCTCAGCTCACCACCTTAACTGGTTTCCTTCTGACGGTCTCTGAGCAATTGCAAGTATTCTACAAACACCTGCTTCTACTGTACTCATGACCACTCAGTGAGAATCAGACGGTGGCAGGCCAAGGTGGTGAGCAGAGGGCTGTGCAGGTTGCTGTCATTATTTCTGTACTTCAGCTTGGGTGACCTGAGTGGGGGGGGGTTGTGGGGAGAAGGGTTCTGAGCAGGCGGGTTGACAGAGAATCAATGTCCTTTTGGGGGGGGTGACCACTAGACTACCAAAAATATTCAAGAGAGCTACAGGACGGTTGACTGAGGGTGCAGGAACATGAGAAGGGGTGTGCAGACAATCCTTTTTTAAATCAAGCTCCCCAGATTCAGCCCTCGTTCCAGAACTCAGATAAATAAGGACTCATCTGCAGGAGTCAGGTTCCAAGTCCTTATTTAGTTATTTTACCTTTATTTCACAATATTTTTGGCCAGGAAAGACACGAGCTGAAACTCATTTCCAGGTCATCCTGGTAGCACTATGAAGTTAAGTGACTTGCTCAGCTCAGGGTTACACAGTATACAAATGGTGGCTGTGGGATTCAAACCCATGTCTCCAGGTTTCTTCAGAAGTCCTTTAATAAGAGCATAAAAAACTGTAGCCAGGAATTACTTTATGTAACATCCCAGTTCTGTTTGTAGGCAGTATGGGTTAACAGTGCTGTGCTCAATCAGTCACAGTCATTTTGTTTCCTCCTAGGTTTTAAATTTCATACACACACACACACACACACACACACTTGCTTTGCTACTGTGGACTGACACAGTCCAGCACTCATTCTCTCTGATCTCTACCACTACAGCTTGTAGTGCTGTGTGGTAACATGAGTTATATAATTCACAACCTCACAGTCTCCTCACACTGGGAGGTAATGGAGGTCAGAGGGGGACTGATATGCTCATGTGTTTTAGAAAAAAAATACTTGATAGAATTACCATCCTGCAATTTAAGTAACCACAATTATACTATACAGTTTATATCTGTATTGATATTAACGACAAAATGAAATATTTACAAAAGTAGTATGAGAAACAACTACAGTATATTGTATATTTCCGTTGATGTAAAAAGGCAAACTATTATTAGCGTGACATAACCACTAGTGATTTTTAAATGTAATTTGTTTAGTTAGGATAGCCAAGCTGAGATACAATATTTCATTTTCAGTTGGGCCCTAGATTTGTTCATTATTATAGCTTAGTGAACTGAAGTACTGAGAAGTTAAGAGACTTGCTTATGGTCACACACCAAGTAAGTAGCTCTGGTACAATTTAAACTGTGGTCTCCTTGTTCTAAAATCTGTGCCCTAGATTTTATTTTCTGCACAAAAGTTCAGGGCCCTGTGGGATTTTTTTCCCCATTCCCACCACTGGATAAAAATGGATAGCAGTAGTGTTTCACCTCTAGGTCACTTGTCAAAAACTGATCAGGTTGTGACAACAATGCATAATGGACAACAACTGCTTTAACTTGCACTGCTCCACTGTGATGTGGCGCACTGAAAGAGGCAGAAAGAAATCAAGGGTGTATGAGGTCTGCCTGTCACACTGTTTCTATATATAAAGCATCAAGTAATATTGCACTGCAGGATAAATGCTAATTCAGCTTTCATGTTTTTTTTTATTTCTGTTTTGTCTCAGCCTTAAGAATGTTACAGATCATTTTCTATAAAAGACACAGCTCTTGTAGGACTTTATTATACCCAGTCCTTACAAGACCAGGACTTTGATGCTCACCCATAAATAAAAATGATTAGTTATAACCTGGTGGTGCTTTTTTGTCAAAACTTTTATTTTCAGTAAACACCTGACTTGATCAGTCAAGTCAATCTGTGCATATCAAAGAGGGACGATAGCCATCAGACTCAGGCACCAATAAAACTGTCACTTTATAATCAATGAAGCAGTATTTCCAAATAAACTCCTTAAGAATACAAGTAAAGTGCAATCACCCAAATGTTTCAACAGGATTGTCAGTAAAAAAACTGGACAGAGGGTTGCAGGATCTTTACTTACCTTAGTAGGGAAAGTAACTTTAACTTGGCAAACAAACAGATTTACTAAAAAAATGAAACTGCCTGTTTTACTTAATTGGAGAATCATGACAATCTCTGTCTGGCTGTCCTAGCCCAGTGATCCCACTGCCACAAGTCATCTTGTGCTGCAATAAAGTCTGTGAAGCAAATCAGCAAAGACGCTATAAAATAAAGTCATTTCACAACTCTTCTTCAAAGATTGTTAAGCTGCTGGTTTAACACTGTTGCCTGGAAAACTACATAAAAAAAATACACCCTTGCCAACAGGGCATTGTTTAGATATAAATATGTAAAAAGAGGGTTTAAGTATCCTTTAAGACTAAAACAAGCTGTCTGTGCTGTTTACATGGAGCATATCCACTGATTGTAATTTGAGCTGGCATGAGAATGCTACATGTAGGAAAAGAACTCTTCCCTCCTCAGCATAGGGATTTCAGGGAGTGGAAGAATCACATATTATGTCTAACATGTGCTTCAGAAGGAGTCTGGTTATTCTGACTTTGGGCCAGGTTTAAAGACGCAGAGGTTTTGGGAAGAGCGGTCTGTGTTGTTTGGGCCTGCGGAACCACTGCTGGGATGAGGAGGAGGAATTGCAGCTGTTTTGGGCTGCCTGCAACCATTGGATTTGAGCCAAGCTGTGTACTGTGAGTGGAGTGGAGTTGTTGGCTGCCGAGGTTGGGATGTTTGGATGCTGGGATATTTTTTAATTGTGTTTGGTGAGACTGCTGCTGCAGTTTATTCTTGCCAATGAGAGAGATTTGTTATCTGCTCTATGAGGGGGCCTGTTGCTTTCTGACTTGTCCTGATCTGAACCTGGGGAGAGCTGCTGTGGTGATTGGTGGTGCGGGGGATTGGGCCTGTGGCTGTTGGAGGCTGAGCATACAGTGCACGGTCCTCATTGGTCTGTGGGGGGATGAACTGGTGAGCCTGTCCCACACCAATGTCCACTTGCACTCTGATCTCTCTGTGGTGTTCTTCTTGGGTAATGGTTTGGCTGCTCGGAGTGGAGCGAAGCTCCCTGTGGAAGTCCAGAGGAGTTGTAGGAAAGTTAACAGCTCAGAGTGGAGTAAAACCTTCTTGGAAGCCCAGAGGTCCTTTTGGAATCTACAGCCCAGAAGATTGTTGCCGGACATATGGTCAGACTCTACCTCTTTCTGTTCTTTCACCTGGTAGGCAGTGATAGTGCCCTGTTTTGTTGCAAACAGTTTAAAAAATGATGATGTATTCCTGACCTAAGTGAGAGGTAGGTTTGGGGAGACATTTTCTTTCAATTCTCTGGTGAGGTGAGAGCTCCCAGAGGTTGTAAATTATTTTCTGGACATAATTGTGGCAACTCTTTTTAATTACCTCACTACTTCATCTCCTATTGTGCTTTTTGATATTTTATGTTTATTTGTTGTATTGCTGTTAATTTTTTTTATTAAGTGTTGAATATTTTGGAGCATGTATGGTGTGTGGGTGTGTGATTGGAAAGTTGAGCATTTGAGTGTTTAATTGTGGTGTGGATTAAGTGGTGTTGGTGTGGTAGTTTATTTTGGGTGCTCACTGAGTGTGTGAAGATTTGTTGGGAAGGTGCTGGGAACATCAGGCATTATTCCCCCTTCAGGCTTAAGGAACTCTGCCATTTTAGGCATCCCCCACTGTCCCCAGAGGTATACAGATGGTGTTGGGCTCTGGGGATTGTTAGGAGGAGGAGGGCAGGGACTAGGCCTGGCAGGGAAATGGAAAAGAGTGGGCAGATTGGGACAGTGGGAACAAGAAGATGCCCTGGGGTGACATGGGTTCAGGAGATGAGTCCTTCCTGCCTGATTCCCATACCCAGGGGTTCTGCTTGCAGCAGGCAGGTAGCTCGGTCTTCACTGGTGACTCATCCTACTTGGACAGTGTTATGTAATGCCAGGTTCATTAAAAACAAGACTGCTATAATAACTGATCTTGTTGGGTCATCGTACCTGGTGTGTATCACAGAGACCTGGCTGGATGAGAATGCTGGCCCCATTTTGGCTTCAGCTATACCAGCCAGGTACTCAGTGATACACCGTCTGAGGTTGGATTGTAGGGGAGGGAGAGTTGCCATCTATTTTAGATCAGAACTGAACCTGGCAGAGGTACCAATGGGGACCACCAAGTCCTTTGACTGTATCATGGGCGAGGGTGTGAGGTACAGGATTCTTCTCAGCTACCATCCACCAGGTGATGGGAATGTTTTCCTGTGGGAAGTCGCGTACGTCTTTGTCAGCCTGACATTGGGATCCTCCAGATGGCTGATCCTGAGGGATTTCAACGTCTGGGTCGATGATGAACTCTCGCAGTTTGGTCAGAACTTCCTCCAGCTAATGAATTTGCTGGGCAACACACAGATTATTTACTCCTCAACACATATAGGTGGTCATTCATTGGACTTGGTGTTTCTCCTGGGGATGGAGATATTCGACTTGGTGGTGGAACCAGCCAGGTGGTCTGACCATCATACCATCGGGTTCAGTTTCGTGGCCCCACCTAGTGGGTCAGCCCCTATAGAGATGGTCCAGTACTGCCCTTTGAGGGGTGTTTTCCCAGATGGCCTGATGGTGGTGCTGGACCTAGCAGGTCTACTGAGTAAATGCATGGAACCCAGGGACCTGGTACTTGACTATAACAAGGCAGTGGTAGGGGCCCTGGATTCCATTGCTCCTTTTCGTGGTCATCCCCTCACTCTTTGCCCCAGGTCTCCTTGGTTTGATGAGACCTTGAGGGAGTTGAGGAGAGTGGGATGAAGGCTAGAGAGATGTTGACGGAAGTTGGGCCTGGACTGTGACAGACTTAGTTTGATGGACCACTATATGGTCTATCAATCAGCAATTACCCATAAGTAAGCAGAATTCCTGCCCAGGGAAATTGCTGCTGCACAGAATTGACCAGCTCAGCTCTTCTGGACTGTGGTCAGATTGTGCAATTCAATCTATCTTCAGCCCAGAAGTGTTTTTTCACAAGAAAGGTGTGAAGAGTTTGCTCGATTCTTCATGGATCAAGTTGCCACAATCAGGCCCAATCTCCTCCTGGCTCTCTCTAATTGGAGTTGTGGTGGTCAGGAGGAGATGTTGGACACCCATTTTGTGTGGTGTGACTTTGGCCTGCCCACAATCAATAACATTGTGGTGGTCGTCCAGTTGCTGTGATCGACCAACTGTAGTTTGGACCCGGGCCCCACAAGCCTTTTAGTAGTCTGTGTGGATGAAATTGGCCCAGTCCTTGCCAAGATAGCCTGGTTGTCTTTGGAGAAGGGGATCTTTACCAATCCCCTGAAGGAAGCCGTGGTTCAGCCCCTTCTTAAAAAGCCCTCCTTTAGACTTGGACTGTCTGGCCAACTACAAGCCTGTCTCTAACCTACCCTTTGCAAGTAAGGTTATTGAGAAGGTGGTTGCGTTGCAGCTGGATGATCATTTGACCAGTCACAATATCTATGATTCTCTCCAGTCCGGATTTAGGAAGAGTCATAGTACCGAGACAGCCCTTGTCTGGGTACTAAATGACCTCCTAATAGCGAGAGATCGAAAGACCAGTTCCATCTTGATCCTTCTAGATCTCTCTGTGGCATTTGACACCATGGACCATGGTGTGCTGTTAAAGCACCTGAGGCTTGTCTGTGGACTGTTTGGTACTATCCTCACATGGTTTCCATCTTTTCTTGAGGGTAGGTTTCAGAGGGTGGTGTCTTGGATTTTTTCCTCGGCACCACTTCCCCTATCCTGTGGGGTGCCACAGGGCTCCATCTTGACACTCATGTTGTTTGTGGTGTATATGCTGCCGTTGGGAGTGATTATTAGGCAGTACACTTGAGTTTTCACTGCTATGCAGATGATACTCAGCTGTACATGTCCTTTGTGCCTGGCCAGGGTGATGCTGTCTCGGTCTTTATCAACTGTCTCACAGAGATCCGGGATTGGATGAGTGTGAGCTGGCTGTGGTTAAACCGGGAAAAAACTGAGGTGTTGGTTGTGGACCCAGGTCATCGGGAGGCAGGTTTGTTGGCAGGATCACCTTCGGGTCTTTGGCTTGGGGGTGCTCAGCTAACTACCTCAGACTGGGTGTGAAACCTGGGCGTTATGTTTGATGACTGCGTGATCCTTAAATCACAGGTGTTGGCAGTTGTCAAAACCTCTTTTTACCATCTGAGGAATATCACCCAGGTGAAGCACCTGGTTCCTTCCTACGATCTGTCAACTCTGGTCCACACCTTCGTTACCTCTCACCTTGACTACTGCAACACCCTCTACCCCTCTACCTAGGGCTACCGGGGGTTGATATCCGCTCCCTGCAGCTGGTGCAGAATGCAGCAGTCACACTTTTGACTGGTACAGTGGTAGCCACAGACACTGCCAGCGATTTTCTGAAATTTCTGTGATATTTCCAGAAATATCTGATGCTTTTTGCATTTAAAAGTAGGGGCAGCAGAGAGAAACTCTTTAGAAATTTCGTGAAATATCTGGAAATAGCAGGCAATGTCTGTGGCTACCACTGTACCTCTAGGACTAGTCATATAACGCCTGTCCTTCGTGGACTGCACTGGCTGCCAGTACAGTGGTGGATCACCTTCAAGGTCGGTTTGCTGACATACAAGGCCCTACATGACCAGGAAGCTAGTTACCTGCAAGATTGTCTTTACCCCTACTGTCCCCCCTGCCATTTCCAATCCACTGACGAGGGATTGCTAGAGATTCCCAGAGTCCATTTGAAGACATCTGGGGCAAGGTAATTTAGTTTCATGGCCCCGACCCTATGCAATTTTCTAGCTCGTCGGGTGTGAGATTGCCTGACCAACCAAAGTTTTAAAGTTGCCTTAAAAACTCATTTATTTAGCCTAGCCTGCCCTGAATTTTAATGCTACTATTGTTGATTGGTTTTGGTTCATTTTTTTCATCTCTTGGTGAATTTTAATTATTTATTGCTGTACAAGCTCCTTTGTTTTAGAAATGTGCTTTTTATAAATAAAGATTGAATTTAATTGAATTTTTTTCCATGTAACAGCAAGATGTCTCCAGAGCTCTGCCCACTCAGCCATAAAAAGGTGTTGCTTATAAGTGTTAACCATTAGGCTGCCAGAAGATTTAGAGTGTTTAGGTTTTTAGAACATGTATACATGCCGGCAGGTAAAGGGCCATGCCAGAATCAAACGTGCTAAAGTGCTGATAACAGTGTCATTATTATTTAGCAGTTTGCCAGCTGCCAGTGCTAAATTTGAGGCCTGGCGCTTAAATGCCTTGTATACTCATGCACAGCTTTTATCACTAGTTGATGCAATATACTTGATTGGTAACAGCAAATGTTTTTTGAGAAACCCACATAGGCCTTGGTTCTCTCCCTGTATCATGAATGGTTGTTCAGTTTCATCTTTCCCCACTCTTTCAACATGAAGTATATTTCTCTATTTCTGGCACAATCCATTATGCATGTCATCCCCCTTGGAGTACTCATATCTCAGAAGCTTGGGTCTTGTCTCTGTTTTCTTTATAAATCAAAATGCCTCATATGGGGCAAGAATGTTCTATGCAGCATTGCAAAGCTACAATATGTTGATGGAGATAGTCACTGGTGGGCTCTGTACTGTCCACACACTATTTGGTATTTGCAGGGGAGGGTTGCTTATCAGTGTAGAACCTCTTGCTTTTATTGTTGACTCCAGGATCTTTATCCATTCTGCACCAGTTATGTAACTATCCAAAGGACATTGAAACAAAGGTATCTGCATCCACATGGTTTTAGGCCCAGGTGGTACTCTACAGAATCATTGCATATAGATAGGGGCCATGTTTTACAGCATTCAACCTGGCCAAAATCTATACATAGTCCAGTGGAACATTGTCAGTCATTACAGTGATTAGTGCCCCGTACAAGTAGTTGTGATATTAGCCCACAGTTGCCCATTTGAGAGTGAGAAGTTTTAGTTTATCGATGGGGTAGTTGCTTTTGGCAGGTAACAAGCTCCAGCTAGCAAAGGGAATGGGTTTTAAGCCCTCAATTACTTTTGACAGAGGCAAGTGACCACCCCACTGATGATTCCTCCAAGCTTTATTGGTGAGTGAATATCCTTGTATCAAATTCAGGAAGGAACTAACTGCATGAGTGTAATGTTCAATGAAGTGATGACAAAACTTGCAGAATCCTAGGAAATGAGGAAGGTCTTCAGGGTTCTTGGGCCGTGGCCTGGTAGTCAGTGCTTGTACTTTGTTAAGGTCAGTCTGGATCTCATTCTTAGATACAATATGAGCCATACAGTTCATGGACATTTAAAACCATTGGCATTTGTCTATGAAAAATTTGAGTTTGGATTCCTCTGGCTGATCCAGCACCTTGAATAGTCAACTTTCATGTTCCTCTGGGGTCTTATAGAATATGATTATGTTGTCCAGGTATACCAATCACTCCAAGAGATTCATGGATCCCACAGTTCACTCTGTAAGGTATTGGAATCAGCCAATGCACCACAGCTGCCTTGAGGCTTGTGCAAAAACTCAGAGAACACCAGCAAGCAAAGGAAAACAGTCTTTCTGTGGTCAGTCTTGGCCATGGGATCTAATAATACCCACTTCTTAAAGTGGGACTATGGCCAAAATTTCTGGCATCATTAAATTCAGAATTTGGATCAGCATAGACCCAATCAGCCTCATGCCAACAATGAGATCTCTAAGTTATGTTGTTTAAAAGTTACACAAGTTATTTTGCAAGCCTAAAGTCACTGCCTGTTCAGAAAAGCTAGTTTCAGTGAAAGGCTACTGAAATGTCATCTCCTGAATTCACAGTCTAGTCCTCCTGGTCAGCAAGCTTATAGGACCTGTTTCTCTAAAGTTTAAAGTGATTTATGAAAGTTCCCCAAATGCCTTTTTCACATAGTATGCCATTGTCAGCCATGTTTCAGATGTTGAGGTTGCAATTTGGATTGTAAAAAAATCTGTGATAGTCAGTTTTGTTGATGTTTTATCAACACTTTGTTTCTGCCTTCCTTCCGTTTTTTTCTATGTGTCCACACCCCCAGAATGATGTCATGCAAGGGATCTGTCAATGTTTTACATACAGCAACACAGAATTATGGGTAAATTATAAAGGTGATTTAAATGTTAGTTACTCAGCGGTGCAGCCCCTTATGTTGGTGGTGACTACATCTGGTATGTAGAAGTACATAGCAAGACATTGTGGGTATAATAAGAAGATGTTTTCCAAATCTCTTACTATGAGGTGCAGTCTCATATCTCTGTCGTGACTTCAACAATAAAAGCTCTCATATGTTTATTTTCAAAACAAGGCATTGTGCATATAGTGTCTAGCTGACAAGAGTTCTTTTCTGAGAGATGTAGTCTCCTCTGTCAGTAGTGTAGATGCCTGCAATACCCAAACTGACCAACAGAGGTCTCTGTTTTAAAACAGTGCTTATAAACATTGTTTCCCCTTGCTGATGTCACACTTGGGGTTTGCAGCACTGAGAAAAGGGGGGGGCTATGCAAATAAAACAGAGCACAGAAATAAAAGCATTTATTTCTTGGAAAAAGCTCTTTTTGACAGTTTGAATGGTAGGAGATTGAATCTCAACTCCTACAGGTTAGTACAGTTTACCACTCCCATTTGCTATGGCAAAGCTTGCTAAATCACTAAAAACGTTGTTTCCCTTGCAAGATGTAAAGGTTGGGGGTTGCAGCACTGAGAAAAAAGGGGTAGGTCTATGCAAATGAAATGGAGCACTGAAATAAAAGGATTTTTGTTTCATGGAACACAATACTTTTTGGCAGTTTGAATGGTAGGAGACTGATTCACAACTCCTACAGGGTACTATGCTCATTGGCTATGGTAACTTTCCATAAATCACTTTAAATGTTGGAGAAACAGGTCTTACTATATAAGATTACTAACAGGGAGGACTAGACTGTGAGCACAGGAAATTACATCAGGGTTACAAAATAGCTCATAACTTTAAAACAAAGTAAAGCAGAAACCTAATTTTTGGTATGAGATATATTGGGGGTATGCTTATTCTAATTCTGCAATGTAGCAGTTTTGGCCAGCGTCCCTCTTTAAGTCCAGCACAGAGAACCAACAACTCCCTTTAAGGTGAGCCAGTGCATCTTGGATCCAGGGTATGATGCCTTGGTCTGAGATGATGCATTTGTTAAGAGTGCTATAATCTAGGCACATGTGCAGAGTGCCATTCTTCTTCTTTCTTATCACAATGATGACAGAGCCCTAGGGACTCCAGAACTCTTGTGTGATCGCTGTAACCAATGGCTACTGTAGACGTTGTCACACATCTCCTGTATTGGTGGGCACCTATCATCAGGACCATTTCCTAAATGGCTGGTCATCATGTAGCTGGATTTGTATTTATTTCTTTCACCAGGGGAAAAAAAGCTGAATTGAGCAATGCTCATTTACCAGGAGGTTCTGGGTAGGACAGATGACAGAAGATAAGGTGGCAGATAACATACAGTAATACAGGGACTAATAACAATGGATAAAGTATTTTACGCTGAGAACCAAAACAAGGTTATGAAACAGAGGCACATTAATTTTAAGTCCATGCTTACAGAAAGGTATAATTGAAGTGCAGTATTATCTGTGTAGTTAAGCTCAATTTACAGGGTGATTTAATAGCATTCACGTTTGTCAACACAAAACTACTGTAAGTAAAACCTTGAAATACTGAGGACTGAAAAATGAACTCAGTTGACATGAATGTTACAAGACATTCCAAGATGTTGGTGCGACCCAACTAAAGACTATGTTTCAAGATTTGGAGTTGTGCCTTGGGACATTGAGCAGAATAGTATTACAGTATGTTTTCTTAGATTGTACAGACCAGTAGATCTCTTCAGGAGATCCAATATACATAATGGCAATGAATTCTGCATGGACATTAAGGATCACACATTTAGGTTCTGAGCCTTCAGCTTGTCAGTGAAGTCCATGAGCTGCTGTGTAGAGGAGGCAATCACCACGTTTACATGATGTCAGATGTCTGATTCAAATAGGAGTTTTAAATTTTCCGATAATTTAATTGGGTATCTGACAGTCATGTAAACATGCAGTAATCGTAAAAAGTTCCTTACCGGAAAACATTTGGTTTTGGTTAGCAACCAGTGGAAATTTCCTTATAATTTCTGATAGGTGAGCCATGTAAACCTGCAGCTGCTGCCTTTTTAATAAGTCAGATGGAAACATGTGCAGTGCGAGGTATGTGTGGAATGTCCACCGGATAAACAGTGGCACGCGATTAAGCATGTTTACTTTCGTGTTGTCTCCTACTGTTTGTCACATCACAGTTGTCAAGAGGTCTCGTAATAGACGAGCAAGGCTAGTGAGAAAAAGAAAGTGTGAATTAATTAAATATATAAAGTAACAACAAGATAGGTCTTTTTTGGCCATGTCAGACTTTTTTGATGTCAACAGAGATAATTTATAGTGTTTGATGTTAGTCAGCAGTAGCTGATCATGAAGTATGTTTAGACTGGACAGGTGTATGGATTGCCTGCAGAAATTGAGGACTGTCATCATTTTTTTGGTTTTTTGGCATTTGACTGTAACATAACAGTCATTTGTTATTATTACCTCAGATTTGCTGCCAGTCAGGAAAACTGTTGTGGTAAAATGCACAACACAGTGAAGGAATGAGATTTTGTTATTTAAATTTTTTTGTAGACAAATATCTCAAACCATACAGGCTGTTATGTTTCATCAGGCACTTTTATTGTCACTGTCATCACTAGTTGATGGTGTAGTGTTTCACGCCAATATTGATCATTCATTGTAATTAAAAAAGTTCTGACAGGCCCCCCCTGCCCCCCAATCTGTTTCCTTCACATGTTCTCCTAACTTGCAATCAGAAGGAGATTGATGTGACTTTAATGAGATGTGCAACCGGATATGGTGGTGTACTGCCAGCAAGACAGGAATCTCAGGTCTTTCAGGCAGTACATGGCAACACTCCACTGTGCACCACTGCACTCATAGTGACAGCAAGGGAGTCAAGTTTTTTTTTTTTTAGTATAACTTTGCTTTTGTTAAGTTGGTAGAGTCACTGAGAATAAAAGTCCACTTGTCTGGACCAACCTGAAATTAATTAAGAAATAAGGCTTGACCAAGGGTTATGCTAATGGTCTGTTAATCACCCTCTTGCGGTGTAATGTGGCACACGGCATAGCCAAGTGTTATGTACTGCTAGAGGGTGATTGACTGACAATTAACACAACTCCTGGGAGTGCCTTATTACTATAATAATAAAACATGTTTTAAACCAGTGTTAAACCTTGTTCAGCATATGTTATAGTGGGCTAATGGGCCTTCTTGGGTGGTGGAATTCCTCGGCTACGCTTTGTGCTTCAACCCACCCCAAGGTGGGCCATTATCCAACTATAACACCCCCCCCCATCATACCTTATTTCTTAAACAGTATTATCTTGTTCAACAGCAAGACGTATGTGTACAACAGTAAATTGCAGAATGGCAGGGAAGGCCTGTAACCAAATGAATAATTGTGTAGGGCGGGCTCAGCGAAGGTAGTTTCACTGACTGCTTATCAGAAGTAATGCCATAAGGGATGTTTTGAATGAGTGCTGGTTGGGGTATGCCTTGACATCAGGCTGGAGGTCATTCTACAGCCTTTATGCCACTGAGGCAAATGATCATTTGTTTGCGGCATAAACAGTTCTGAGAGCAGTAAGTAGTAATTGGGAGTAAGTTTGGATGAACATCATGTAAGGTCTCATCTTCAGTATGGAGACAAGATTTGGAGGGTGGCATGTAGTATTCTATGTGCCAGAGATATCAGATAATACTGGATGTTTTTTTTTTGTTTGTTTTTTGTTTTGGTGGGGATGGGGGGGTTAGTTTAGCATTGAAAGTGCTTTGCAGTGATGTTCCTGCTTGCGGATACAGCAAACCTGGACACATGGTGATACTGTGTTGTGACTTCTGTCAGGTCAGATTCCTGACCAGTACTGAGGAAAGAGGGGGAGGAGATAAGACCCTGATTAGCAAAGGGTATGTTAGGAGGCGGAGGTCAGACCAAGAGTCCACTTGCAATCTATGCCGGACGTATTGTACGTATGACAGTGGGCCTAACTGAAGTAAGGAACCGACAGCCCGCATGCTAAGTTATTAATCAGGGAGAGCCCATTTGCTGAACAACAGTAGTCCGCTTTATAAACTCAACCACTCTGTCTAATATGTGCGACAATGACAATTTAGAAAATAGACAAGCAGAAATCCAGTAGGTTTTCCTGACCTATAAGGTGATTCTGCAATGACTGCTGGGTTCTGAAAAGTACCTTGAAAGTCTTGTAACGTATTTTCTGTACTATTTTTGTAACTGTGAAAGGGGTGGGTGGTTGTCAACTAACAGCATGAGTGACTTACTTTGTTGCGTACTTGATGGCCTTCCAATGGATGTAAATGCCTGATGTGTTTTGGTGTAAATGCCTCAGGCTTTTACACGCACCCCTTGATGTGTTGATTCATCATTGTCTCACACTCTGTCATTTATTATTTGATTGATCCTATCATGTATGTAGCCTAAGCCATATTGTATGCATTTGTCATGTCTAAAGCAACTATATTACACCACATGGGTTAACTTCTCCACCACATATGTTGCATCTTAGCACTGATTCTTAAAGTGCTGGTGCCTGTAAGCCACCCCAGTATGCAGTACTTCCTCCTTCCCAGCTGCCAAATGAGACCCATAGTTATTCAACCTGTCAGCAACTTGTCCTGCAGTTTGGGTGCTCTAATACAATCCTTTACATATAGATCACCCAATACACACCCTCTTGTCCTCCCTGACCCCCCTGAATATGTCATACTCTGGGGAGAGAAAGGGTGGGGTGTGGTGTATCACTGTTAGTCAGAAATTGCATTAGTATTGGAGGGGTACAGGATGCTAGGGGGAACATGGAGGCTATTTGTGTCACCCTGATGATGCAGGGTGGTAGGAGAGTACAGATGGGAGTGGTATACATACCACCTGCAGTGACAGAGGCTCTGGATGAAAATTTGGTGGCAAATCTAGAGGGTCACTGTACTGTGGGGAAGGGAAGGATAATTGAAAGGGGGCCCTCAACATACCGGGAACAGATGGGGAACTATGATGTGACCAGTGGACAGGGAGCAGATACTGCTTGATTTTTTCCAGGACATGTTCCTGACCCAGCAGATGGGTGAGCCAACTTGGGAGACCTTGAAAATGGACATGGTCCTGGTGGACAGTAATCAGATTATGGGTGTATAGGTAAGGGATCTGTTGGTGGGGGGTGATCACGCCACAGTCTGTTTCTCGATGTACCTGGGTGGGAGGAAAGCTAAACAGGGATGGTGGCAACTGACTTTAGGGTGTAAACTTCAGGGATAGAGGAAGGATCCTTACATATCATTTGGACAGGGTAAGTCTGGGTATGTATGCTGATAGTAGGTGGGAGACTATTAGGAGGGTAATACAGGATGTTACCAGATCCTGCGTAAGGGTAAGACACAAGTTTGGAAAGGTAAGAAAATCCTGATTGACCCAGGAGGTGCAGGAAGTGGCAAGGGACAGAAAGGCGGCCTATAGGCACTTCAAGTGCTAAAGGAGTTAAAGGCATCAGGGGGAGTATGACCGGACAGCCATTATGGTCAACATTGTGGTGAGAGCAGCTAAGGTGAAAAAGGAGCAATCCTTGTCCATGTGGGTCTAGAGGGGGTGGGGGTAGGACAGGGGGTTCTTTGCACACATAGGTGGGAAAAAAAGAGTAAGGGGCAGATCAGCAGGATACGGATTTGGGATGGTTGGGCACAGGAGGTAGGGGGAACAGGCAGAGGTCATAAATGATTATCTAGGATCAATTTTTACCAGGGGGGAGGAGGGGTTATGCCCTGTGTCGGTGACCTGGGAAAAAATTGAAGAATGGATGGGACCGGTAGCGACCAGTGGCCCTGACGGGTCAGGTGAAAGGGAGTGGCCGCCACAGACTGGTGGGTTCCCAGCAGTACAGGATGCAAAGTGGGAGGATGTGGAGGCTGAAATCTCAGTAAAGAGATTAAGGGAAGCCATAATGTCCCTTCAAATGAAGAATGCACCTAGATCAGATGAGATACATCCAATGATGCTAACAGAATTGGTGGATGTTCTGGTACTCCTCTTGGTGGAGTTCTGCAACAACTATCTGAGGACTGGATGGGTGCAACTAGACTGGAAGATGGCCCGTGTCATGACAACCCACAAATGGGGGGGGGGGGTTAAGTGAGGTGGTGGGAATTTACAAGCCCGTTAATCTGACATTGGTGGTCAGCAGAGTGATGGATGATATTGAAAATGATAGGCAAGGGAAAATGGAATAACTAATTTGTCCTCCCAGTGTCGATGCTAGGTCCACTAGTGAAAAAAACGAACAAACAAAAAAACAGTTGGTATAATCGCAATAAGCTATGAGGGGGTTTGGGTTATTTGGGGCATGTTCCACTGTTGGCAAGGATTTTATCACTCATCTGTGTCCTGTGGTTAAACAACTACAGTTGTGGTAAATCACCCGATAACCCACACCCCCTCTTAGTTTATTGGTAAAGTGGAAGTCAGGGAATATCGATCAGTAGTAATGATGCAGTTGCACACCTTTAGTAAGCATTGCTAATGTCTCTCATTGAGTATGGTTTCTTGCTGTGGAGGACTCAAATCAGGAAGGACATATAGGTGGTGTACAGGGGTCACGTAAGAGTGATCAAGAGGTGGTGTGGACTGAGGAGTAGACCTATGAACAGATATATAGTGTATAGTGGAATGTTGTTCTATATATAATTCTATCCCTTTCAAAATGCTGTTCTACCACAGTTTCAAGGTCATGGAATGTTGTTCTACCTTACTGTGGTAGAACAGCATTCCAGAACCTCTAGAGACTGCATGAGTCTGTTTCATTTTGAAAGCAAAAGAACTCACAAAACACATTTTTCACACAGTACTATACGCTATAAATAAGCAACTCTATGCCAGTGTGTTTTGCCTCTTGAGTTCTGATTCCAATGGACCTGTTGAAGCTTCACTCTCAAGGTCAGAGGGAATCAGAATCCCTCGGTGGCAGAACACACTGGTTGTGTATAGTTACCCATCCAGTATTCTCTATGTATGACAATGGGTCTCTAGTGATATGTTTACAGTCTGTTAGATATCTCCTTTACCTAAGGCATGTTTTAACAGATTTTTTTTCTTTTCACCAACAGGTATTGAAATGAGTTCTGGTAAAAATCTGTCGTACTTGTGGTCAGATAAGGAAACAGCAGTACTTATTAACTGCTTGAAAGAGATGGATATTGTAAGGCAGTTAGATGGCAGAAAAGCAAGGAACAGTGATATATATATATATATATATATACATATATATAGAACAGTGGTTGAAAAAACGAAGACAGTTAGTTTTGTAAGAACTTTTGACCAAGTTAAACATAAATGGAAGTTCCTTAAAACATTATATTTCAAGGCTAAGAAAAGCAGTAGTCAAAGTGGTGCATCAAGTTCAACTTTTGCATTCTATTTGGAGATGGATGAGTTGATCGGTCATAGACCTTCATCTATAATGCAATCAACTAATCTTGATGTAGGATTTCCTATCATAGAGCAGGAAATTAGACATTATCCGATGTTGATCACATGCTTAATGATACATCTGCAGGTTAGTTATGGGCGCAGTGTGATGTGATTTTATGGGCTTGTATTTTTTAAGCCTAGTCTGATTTTTTTATGTGTGAGTAAAGGCTGCATTACTGTCTGTAATGGAAAATTGGAAATAGGCTGCTCATGAGTTTTGTGAGTTGTCCAAGTTTGCAGGGACCTGTTTTAGCCAGAGGTGTTCCTCTCTTACTTGTTGCGTTTGAAAATCAATATTTCACAGAGAACTGGCAGAGAACACCAGGATGAAGAAGCTGCTATTGTAGCTGGACTTCTCTAGTGGGAATAAAGAAGCAGAACTCTACTACTGGGACCTTCAATTTAAGGTTAAAAAAAGTCCCAAACTGAGGAAAAGATAGCCAACTCGGTCAAGAAGGGGAATAAAACCTTTTATAGGTACATCAGGGAGCGAAGAAAGACAAAGGGAGGGATAGTGAGGCTGAATAGAATGGACAGTGGGTGGGCAGGGAGGGACAGTGAAAAAGCAGGGATACTGAACTAATATTTCTGCTCAGTATTCACAAAAGAGTAGAAGGGGAAGGTGTCTAATCCAATTAACAGAAGCACTGTGGATAGGGGGGTCAATCCCAGTCATTTCACAAAAGAAAGGATTCTGAAAGAACTCCTAAAACTGAAGGTGTACAAACAATGGGGCCTGATGGAATTCACCACAGAATTCTAAAAGAATTAAGAGAAGAACTAGTGAAACCACTGACTACCCTTTTTAACAAATCATGGGAGGATGGTGTGGTACCTGAGGACTGGAGGAAGGTGGATGTGATTCTCCTTCACAAAAGTAGGACCAAGACAGAGGCAGGAAACTACAGACCTGTTAGTTTGACCTCTGTGGTAGGGGAAAGTGATGGAATCACTTCTGAAGGATAGAATTGTTGAGTACCTAGAGGTCAGTGGGGCAGAGGACCCAAGGCAGCATGGGTTCACAGCGGGAAGGTCATGTCAGACAAATCTAATTGACTTCTTTGACTGGGTGACCAAAGTAGTAGACCAGGGAGGGGCTGTGGACATGGTCTACCCAAACTTTAGCAAGGCATTTGACACAGTCCCACACAAAAGATTAATAGTCAAATTAACCAGCCTGGGAGTGGGTACCAGGGCGGTAGCCTGGGAAAAACATTGGCTGGAGCAACAGGACACAGAAGGTAATTGTAAATGGCGTCCACTCTGAAGAAAGAGGGGTTACTACTGGGGTACCGCAGGGTTCAGTATTGGGTCCAGTCCTTTTTAATGTTGTTATAAGTGATATTGCAGAGGGACTGGAAGGAAAAGTATGCCTCTTTGCAGGTAACGCAAAGATTTGCAACAGGGTTGATACTCAAGGAGTCATGGAAAGGATGAGAAGGAACTAGACAAGGTTGGAGGAATGGTCAGAAGTATGGCAGCTTGGATTCAATGCAAAGAAGTACAAAATAATGCACCTAGGAAACAAAAACTCAGGGGAAGATTACACAATGGGGGGGGTAGTAACAACAATAAAAATAGAAAGGGACCTGGGGTTAATCATATCAGATGACCTTAATGTTAGCAAGCAATGTGAGAAGGCAGTAGGGAGGGCTGGGGGATACTGGGATGTATAGGGCGGGATCACCAGCAGAAAACAGGAAGTTGTTATCCCTCTGTACAGACAGTTGGTGAGATCCGATCTGGAGTACTGCATCCAGTTCTGGAGACCCCATCTCTGCAAGGACATAGACAGGAAAGAGGCAGTCCAGAGGAGGGCAACTAAAATGGTGCAAGGTCTGCAAGAGAAGACATACGAGGAGAGACTAAAGGAGCTTAATATGTATGTCCTTAATGAAAGGAGGGAGAGAGGGGGACACGATAGAAACTTTTAAGTACCTCAGTGGACTCTACAAAGTCCAAGAGGGTAGCATCTTTCAGAAAAAGAGATGTGCAAGAACAAGTGGACACAATTTGAAGATAGAGGTGAGCGGTTCAGGGGCAATGTGAGGAAGTATTTTTTTCACAGAGAGGGCGGTGGACACATGCAACAGCCTTCCTGAGGAGGTTGTGTTGTCTAAAACTGTGGGAGAATTCAAGAATGTATGGGACAGACATAAGGCAATTTTTGTAGGGGGCAGAAAGAAATAGGCTATTGGTTAACTAGGATCTGTAGCTTATCCTGTAGGTAGGGAAATGGCCAGACTAGGTGGGCCAATTCGTCCTTATCTGCCGTCAAAGTCTATGTTTCTATGTTTCACAGAAAATTTACTAACATGTAGACAGTGTCTTGCAGAAATTTTGATTAATGAAGAGCAGCAAGACCAAAGTAATGAACAGGATAAAAACGTGGTTTCAGAAACAGCAAATGTTGAAGAATCTGATGAAAATTATCATTGTTCAGTGTTAGCCCCTGAGAGTATATCTGAAGATGATGATGATGATGCCAGTGAAGGATGCAGCTCGTGAACTCCAGCAAGTATGTGTAACATAGTTAAAATGTATGGACACTGTCCATTACCTGAAACATAAGTAAACAAATTAGTAATTTCCGATAACGGTTCATCGAAGGTGACATTAAGCTAAGTCCATCTTTCACCTCCTTATATTTTGCTAATGGAACACCCTTCAGCTATTTATTTTGTCCTGGCTTCTTTGTGTCATATCTAAAAAGATTGATCTTGCTCATAATGCACACTGATATGTCGGGTATGAAAATGGTAAACAGAACTGGTCCCATTATTGCGCCCTGTAGAACATCACATGTTACAGCCCTTGTTTCAAGTGTTACCCCCACCCCAACACTACTATCTTCTAATTGGTACCCTGCAGCTAGTCCTCAACCCATCTTACCATTTGGATCCCTGCACCCAGAGTCCTCAACTTGCAGGTCATCCTATCATGTGGTACTGAGTCAAAGGCCTTGCTGACATTCAGGTAGAGGACATCCACTGCATGACCCCTTCCAGTGCCATCATAACCCAGTTGTGAAAGTCAACAAACTTATTCTGGCACGATTATGCAAACCGAGTTCAGAGAGGAATTGAACAGATCTTTCTATGGCCTTGACAGGACACCTACCATGTCTCTCATCATCCTGGGGTGCAAGTAGGGGGATATATTAATTGTAATAATAAATGAAACAATTGAGCTGTTAATTTATTTTTAAAAGTTTTCTTGTAATCCAAAAATGTTTTATATTTAATTCTTATATTTATAGAACCTTTGCATGAGAAAAAAAAACAGGGTAAAATGAATGAAATAATGCTCCATGAGAGCAGCGTAATTTTATTAAATCATTAGATAAGCAGCATTGTTTGCGCCAAGAATGGGAGGAGAAAATGAATGAAAAAATAGTTAAATATTTTACAGAAGCATTGACTAAAGCATCAAAGGAAATAATCCATGAATTCTTTCAAGGGATGCATGCTCTAATGTATAAGCCACCATCAAGCACCATCAGCCAGAACAGGTTTTTATATTACATTTAATGTTTTTTTAATCAAATGGGCCAATAAGTCTCTGTTAACAGAGCTGCAGATACTTAGTTAGAATCAGTGAAGTTAAGAAGTCCCAGCACTGTGTAAAGCTATTCCCTTTCAACCAGGAAAACTCATATTATTCATAAGCTACCTAGCACATAATTTCTATATTAAGCATAACTGTAGTCTTCACCAATATACAAATCTCCATTAACCCCTCCTCAGGTGAGTGATGCAATTGCCTGGTGCATCATGGGTACAGTACCACTTTCAGGAAGGCTTGGCCCAGTCCGTGTGGAGATGTACAAGTCAAGCGTCTGACTGTGAAGATGATTCGATACTGAATCGGCAACCAATGCAGTTTTCTTAGCAACAGTGTGAAGTGCCAAGTTTGAGGGTCGGGAGGGGGGATCGTCTGCTGCTGGTGGTGGATATCAACCCCTGGTAGCCCTAGATAGATGGAGTTACAATTAAGCAATAAGGCATGACCAGGGGTTATGTTAATGGTCTGTTAACCACCTTCTAGGGGTGTACTGTGGCATGTGTTGTAGTCGAGTGCCACATGCCCCTAGAGAATGATTAACTGACCATTAACATAATCCCTGGGAATACCTTATTGCTATTATAATAAAACATGTTTTTAAACAGTATTAAACCTTGTTCAGCTTATGGCTAAGCTCTACATGTATGTTAATAAAAGATTAACATAAGGCTGTTCGAATGTTTGCGGCCAATCAGAAAGCTCCATTTCTCAGACCCTTTTTATAGTACTGTTTGTTTGCATCTGTTTGACAATAACATGATCAAGTACTGCTTTTACTACTATATTTTTTTAACTAATTATGAAGTAATATGTAAGGGATCTGTAAATGAAATACCTCTCATTTTGTAGATAAGTTTACGCTGAACAATTGTGAATAAGCAATTTGGACCGAATACATTTTAAAACATCTTTTGTCTATTTCAGACTTGAGAGACGTGATCTGGATCAGTCGACATACCAACCAATCCTTCAGAACAACACATACCAAACTTGGAATCACTTTGGAAGTGAATATCAGTGCAGCACTTCACCATGTCAACAGACTTATCAGACAGGTTTTAACTTGCACTACAGTATGAGGAGCAATGTATCTGTTAAACAGATAGATGAGATTGATTATGTTCTCCAGAGACTTAGGTAATAATAGTGGCTAGCTTATTTATATTGTTGACAGACCTTTGTTTATTCTGTTACAGTCAACCATTAAATTGTATTGCCTATTACATTGAATATATTTCCGTATAATGCAATAGTATCCAGTGATACATGCCTGTATCACAACTTACTATGTAATGAACCTTTCTTTGATAATTTTTACTATAGCACTAATTACTGCGGTTCTGTTAGAAATAAAGTTTTCAGTTTTGCATGCGTTATTACTATCACAATGTTCAAAAGAGAAATCAAAATGTTGTCATTTGAAATTCAAATGTGCTTCTCATATATTTATATAATTACTTTTTAAGACAAGCAATACTAATTTCGATCACCCTTAACAAACTGTATAGTAAATAAGTCATATCCTAAGACATATCATTTGATAGTAAATGCTTAGCTTAACAAGCTTCATTTGATTCTATTACTGTTGGAAAACTTCAAGAATTTATGAGAAAAGCATGGAAGACAATAACAGTTCTTTCTTAACTGAACACTATATAACTTAGCATACAAATTGAATGTCTGCGTATATGTCAATATCTAATGAAATTCAATATTTACATTACAGTGCTTATCTGAATTCATGGTGTGTATATATATATATATATATATATATATATATATATATATAGTTATTGTACCGTATTTTAATTAAAACATTGAAAGTTTCCAACATGTACTAATTTTTTTCTTCAATATTCTTGTTGTATTATTTCCTATTCTGTTCCTTTATGTACACTATTATTTTGTCTAATGACAGCTCTGCTTTCTGAGAGGAAAGTTGGAAGCCATATAGCCTGTCAAAATGTCTCTATTATGTGTGGCTTTTGTGCATTCCACATTACATCGGCCATGAGCCAGTTGTGGGAGACCTCTATCACAACTATGTACATCGTCCAACCACCCAGAGTGCACTTGTTCTTTCTGCCACTCCCAGAAGTTGTGCAGGCTGCAACCTGTGGAAATCACATACTGAGTGAATCCATGGTCAAAGTCACTTCTTTTAAGAAGCACATGCCGCCTGCCTTTTAAATGTCCAAATGCAATTTCCACAGCAATGCACACTGAACTCAAGTATGCATTGAAAGACTCCTGGTTCTGTGTTAAGCAAGGAGAGTAAACATAAGCCTTCAGTAGCCACTCCATTAATGGATAAGCCGGGTCGCCCACAATATACATATTAATTGGATAATTGTCTATAACACGTGGTTCCTGTTCACACACAATAAATATAAATTATTATGGTGAAAATAAGTGTTAGCAATCCAATTTACTGTAATGGTTCACATCTAGTCTTCCAGAAGTTCTCCGGCATATGACAACCACTAAATATTGTTTATTTCCTGCACCTGACTTACATGACATAACTACGATGTACTCACATCGAGTTGTCGATAAGGCATCAGTGACCATGTGGAGTGCAGCTGGACATGTTATCCATTGTTCTTGCAGCCCTGACAGGTCATCACACCGTGATTATCACATGAAAATTAGGCCTTGTCATGCACAGTATGTGGACCTGTAAATGACAGTGTATCCCCGTCTCCTGTCTACCCCCTCATCACAACTTACACAAATAATGTATCCTTACCATATTAATTACTCTGAAGTATGCCAAGATGATTGAGTATGTTATCCATTTAGTGAGATACATGGACTGAAGGACAGTGGGTCAAAATAGCACCTGAGTTACACTCTGCAGCACAGATGGCGATCGCCAGACTTGGTGAAAATAACCTATTATGAATGGATTGTTTTACGAATACTGTACTGAGAGTCTTAAAGCTGTGCTGGTTAACGCATATTAGTGTATCTTAGACATCCACCAAGCTTCTCCCTTATTTCTTTTTCATTGAACTAGTACTTCATGTCTCAACCAGAAGTCTGAACTGTACTCCCACTCTCAACCTCCAGACAGAATACAGCTCTCCTCCCAACACATACTTCTCTCCTTCCCCTGCTGGTCCACAGATCTATATCAAAAAGAAGTCCAGACAGAACAAGGGTGTAACTGACAGAATCAAATAATCTAGATATAGTATTAGAAAGATGTGTGATTACTTTTGGAAGTTCTTCACAACAGCTGAATAATGTGGAGTTTCTCAATACTTTAGCATCATGACTACTTCATGATGAACCACAATTTATATTCCAAAAACTGCAAAAGAGATGATAAACAATATCTTATTAATTATTATGCTGGGGCCTGCAAAATATACTGGCCCAGATATTCAAAAGGGTTGCGCCTTGCGCAATAGGGTTACTCCAACACAAGTCTGAAAATGCACCATTCTGCGATATTCAGTGGGAGGCAGATGTGCCCCCCAAATCACGCTGAGCAATAGTGCAATGATAATGAATGTATGTGCAACTGAAGGAGGAGGAACCATGCATGAATGGCGCAGTGCGATATTCAACAACATGTGCCATGCGCAATAGGAGAGCAAGCGGAAGTTGTGCAATAGCGGAAATGAGCCAAAATAAAAAGGAACAAGGGAGAGGCACAAGAACGCTACAGGGAAGGCACATGAGGCTCAACTCTAGCTGCACAAACAGGGCAGGAGGGACACACAGGGAAGGCCAGGGAAAGGGCACCCTGAACAGAGAGGCACAGGGAAGGTGTGGGGAGCCACAGCCAGTGCAGAAGGGGGAAGTGCCACACAGAGGCCACCACATTTAGGTGTTCCCGGTGCAGGGGAAGTAGCAGCCCGGACAGCAGGGGGAACACAGAAACAGCTGCCGGGGGGGGTTAACACAAGCCAGGGACATAGCCAGTGCCACCATCCAGATGGAGGCAGTAATGAGGGGGGTGAGAAGGCAGGCAGCAGGGGGGCACAGCCATGGAAGGGCCCGTTGGCAGTATGCCCCCAACAGGCAGTACTGAGCCCATACCAGCTTCGAGATGTACAGCGATACTGAGATCGTGGGCCAGTACTGCCTGAATCGGGCAATTCTGAGGCGGCTCTGTGAGTTGTGCAGTGATGTGATGCAGACACCCACACGACGGAGTCATGCTCTATCAGTGGAGACTAAAGTGACAGCTTGCATGTGCTTGCTCACCACGGGTACCTTCCAGAGACCAACAGAGGACACCACAGGCATAACCCAGTCAGCCGTGTCACGCCACCTCATCCAATTCCTTAGCGCACTGCTGCCACATGCTGCAGAGTACATACATTTCCCCAGCACACTGGTGGAGTGTACAGCAAACATACAGGAGTTCCACAGGGTAGCATGTATGCCTGGCATGCTAGGGACAATAGACTGCACCCATGTGGCCATCCACACACCACCTGGCCCTGAGGGGGCCGCATATATTAATCAGAAGGGATATGCTAGCATCAACTGCCAGGTGGTGTGAGATGCCAGGGGGCGCATAATCAATTTCTGTGCCATGCACCCTGGGGGAGCACACGATGCCTTCATCTGGCACCAGTCAACACTGTGCCACAGATTCAAGAGTGGGGACATCCCCACTGGCCACTTAGTGGGTGAGTATGCAAACCACATGGACAAACCTAGGGCTTGGGAGAGGCATGGTCAGAGGTGACATGGGTAGTGGCCTACATGGCCTGGGGCAGGGCGATGCTGATCACTAAACTAACCTCCACCCTCTACACACAGGTGACAGTGGATACCCACTCTGTCCCTGGCTGTTCACACCATACTGGTGGCCCGCGACCCCATCGCAGCAATGCTACAATGAGGCACATGCCACCACACACAATGTCATCGAGCGGGTGTTCGGTATGCTGAAGTCACGTTTCCATTGCTTGGACTCCTCCGGCAGTGCCCTACAGTACAGCCCCTCAAAGGCCTGTGGGCTATTCCTGGCCTGTTGCATCCTGCACAACATGGCCAACGAATGTGGGATAGCCATACCAGTCGAAGAGGGGGACAGCGATGGGGACAATGAGGACGCCGGTGACAATGGTGATGGACAGCCCCACCTTGGGTGATGGGACCCCCGACTGCTCCGGCTGGCACAGCTGCACCGGGACACCATCACGGAGAAGCACTGCAGCCAACCCAGGTTAGTCATGGAGCCATGTGCAACCACCAGTGGCAAAGGCACAACCCACAAACATGGATGGACACACACCAGGGGTGCATGCCGTCAAGGGAAGTGGCCGGGCATGGAACCGCACACACCACCAAGGATGGGTGAGGCCTAACATGGCATGCGGTCAGCACACACACACACACACACACACACACACACACACACACACAACTCACCAGACACACACACACAACTCACCAGACATGCACAAAGGGTAGGAGGCATGCCGACCCAGAACACCACCCCTAGCCACACACATGTCCACAGACCACCACGCCCAGTGCCTGTCATTGTGCGTGTGTCAGACACTGGGCACCATTGCACAGTGGCGTACAGTGCAATGCAGGCATCATCATGCACACGCAACTGTGGACAGCAGCTGGGAGGATGTGCAGATGGACTCTGTGTGTGTGCAGGGCCGGGTACCTACCCGTGCATTGCCCGCTGAATGACACAATATACACACAGGGCAGCATCAGACAGTAGCTGCGCTGGGAGACAGGTCAGTCATGCGCCACAGTGCCACGGCTGCCACGGATGCATGGGCAGCCTGCCAAGACCTGCCAGCAGTGACAGGCTGACCACTGGCCTCATGGGGTGGCACCGACGGTCCCCCAGGGGTTCCACTGTGTGAACGCGACCATGCTCGCACAGGGGTCTGCAGCACACCGAACATGCCTGCACCAGGCATGCTCAAGATGCCCACAGCTGAACCCGGTGTCGACAAGGATGGTGTCGCACGATGCCGGGAACAGGGGGTGGACATTGCACTGCATGGTGTCTGCGATGCATGGGCAAATAACTGTGTGCCCATTGTGGCCATGACAGCAGTGAATACCTGTGTCTGCCTGTCAATGGCAGCGGTCACATCCTCCCACAACTGGTCCATCTCTGCCAGGAGCAGAGCGGTGTCTCTGCTGCGACGCTCCTCTGCCTGCAGCAGAGCTGCACTCAGTGCATCCACCGCCATCTCAAGCCACATCTGCTGATTGACTGATGCTTGTGGTATGCGGGTGTGTTCATCCAAGAGGTCATCTGCCTGATCAGCATGCTGCCCCTCAGGGTGTTCATAGCCCTGATGCTCATCACCCCTTGAGGGTGGGCGCTGCACACCAGGACCAGGCCTGGGCATGTCCACAGGCAGTGCACTGACCCCACCCCCTGACACTGTACCCCCATGGCCATTGGCCAGCTGCTGATGCTGCCCCTCCAGCTGCCGCTCCCCAGGGCTCAGTGGTGTTGCCACAGTGGCTGCAACAGTCCCACTGTCCTATACACACACCAGTGCTGCCCCACCGGTGCTGACGGGCACAGGCTGGGACTGTGATGACACGCAGGCCTCCACGGCGTCACCACCCACAGCCATGGCCTCAATGTAACCTGCTGTGTGGCCATCCTGTGGCACACAAGTGTCACTGCCCATGATGTTAGCGCCATCATCATCAGTGATGGATCCGGCACCAGCCTGAGTCTCAGCATGCTGGCATCCATGGACGCTGGCATGCTGGGACATGGGCAGGGCCTCCTCCGCACCTGCTCCACCAACATCAGTCTGGATGTCCAGGTGGGCCCACTGTCGCCCTGACCCACGTATTCCTGTGGAGGTGGATGGGCCCTCCTCCATCTCCATGTAACTGGCCTCAGTGGAGAAGCCCACCACCGCTGACCCATGCAGACGTTCAGGAGCTGCAAGGGAAAACAAAGTTGCATTACTGCATGTGACCAACCCTGTCCCCCCCCCAATAGACAGACCATGACCTACCATGCTGTGACGGGCTACCACCCATCTGGAATCCACCACCTGGAACACCCTCAATGGCACGACGCTGCATGCTGCCAGCAACCCGCTCCTCCTGTGGGGTCAGGCGTAGCACCTCCGGCTGTCCCCCACCTGTCGCAGACCGTGCAGCCCTGATGGAAGCCACCTTCTCCTTAATCCTCCGCCTGTCTGTGCCCATCTTCTTCTTGCACTCCTGCACAGAGCGCTGGTGGCTGCCATGCAGGTTTACAGCACGCGCCACTCCCATGCAGCAGCACAGGCCTGTGGTGTTCCCTGGCATCCACTGAGAAGTGGCTCCTGGTCTAGGTAGACCTCAAACGGGACATCTGTCTCAGCCTTAGTGAAATTCGGCCTCCTCTTCCTCCCACGACTCTGTTCCTCTTCCTCCACCACAAGCTCGGTCATGATTCATCCTGTGAGAATGACAGGTGTTACCTGTGACTGTGCAGTCCCATGCATGTCCCAAAATCCACAGTCCACACTCCCAAACAGCATGCAACTCACCGCAATAGACTGCAGTAACCGACTATAGCCAGTGCAGCCCAATGTCGCACTTTTATAGTGCAACCCATGCAAATAAGGCAAGGCGCATCTTTAAGTGGATGCAAATTGCGGTGACTGCGCCATTGAATGGCAGATTAGCTGATATGCATATGCCAGCTGAATATCACGCTGTTGTGCTTTGCGCAATTGTGATGAACGTGCTGAACCAAGGGAACAGTTCTGTGACATGCGCAATACACACCTAACTACACATGCCCGGGTCGAAGATGCAGGCGCCTGCCACGCTTCTGATGTGCTGTGCACTGGAGGCAATGCTGGGCAAGGCCACTATTGTGCCAGTGGCGCTACAGCGCTGTTCACCTATATGGTGCTGTGGCACTGGGGTGTCATAGGTGCACTGGGGCAACAACGTGGTAGGCTGCTACAGGAAGTGGCACACAGGCACCCAATCATGCTACACACATTGGGCTCCAATCGTGCTGTGGCTGTCCGTGCACCAGAGACCCTTGACCCTGTGCCCGACCTTTGCCCCCTAGGTGCCATGCATCAGGCATGGGTGCCCACTATCGTGCTGTTCGGTGACAGCATGATACGGAATGGCAGCACTGTACCAGGCAGCATCTGCACGTGGCAGGACCGCGCTGCAGAGTGCCATTTTGATTGAACTGAGCAGCAGAGATGGCACGGAGGCATGCTGTGCAGTGGAGCCAGATCGAGCTGGCAAACCTTGTGGCCATAGTGGAGCCACATGTTGGGCCTTTGTTTGGGGAGGCACCCCTGGACAGGGCCAGGAGTCAAGTATGGCAGGAGGTGGCCGATGCCTTGGGGGAGGCCACCAGTATGGGGTGGACAGGAGAACAATGCCACCACTGATATGGGGACCCGAGGTGCAGGGACCCGGACCTGCTTGCCCACCTGCGGGCACGTGCCAGGAGGGGCATGGTGCCATGGCCAGGTAGGTGCAACATCCATACTTTTATTGTCCATACGGGTATCACGGTTGCATGTGTCCGGCACATGGCGGGGCATCCGGTGTTGGCCGTGGTGGTGTTATCGTGGTGTGGGGTTGGTGGGTCTGGCTGTGTGGGATTGCACACACATGGGGGCAGGGGGAAATTGCTACAGGATTGTACTGATGTTCCTCTCCCCAAGTTTTGCACCTTATTACCTGCAGAATGCCAGCAGGCCAGAGACTGGAGGTGCTGCCTTGAGAAGCAGCAGGCCAGGAGGGATAATGGTGGTCAGCGGTGCATGGACCACCCTGATGATGGTGAGTGTCTTACATCCATGATTACTATTGCATGTTGTATAACTGGGCAGGCAGCGGGGCATAGCCACCATCCATTGACACCACTGCCATGCACGCAACTTGTTACAATTAGCACTGTCCAGTGGCACTGCACGTCTGGGAGTGTGTCAATGGTGGTCCATGTGTGCACTGGGCACATGGCTGTGGCACTGCCTTCACACTGCATAGCCAAGTCACTGTACAGCCATGGTGGTGCTGTGTAGGAGATGGGCGGTGGGTGTGTGCAGTGGTCCACATGGCTGTGGCTGCCTGGGTAGGCAGGTCCTGTGGACACGGACACTGTGGGTGGTTGCACACCATCACAGGGGCGTGGCACATGGCTGTATGCCATGCACAATAGGTGGGCTGCAGGGGGCTGGACAGTCACACTTATTGACTCTGCTCCCTTGTCCTAGGTGGACGGTGACTCCAGGCGCTGGAGAGGAGTGTGAGGGAGCTGCTCCAGGTGGTGCAGGTGACACTGGAGCTGTTAAGGTGCATCCACTGTCACAGGGTGAGGAGGAGGAGGAGTGGCAGACATAGGCACCATGTGGAGGAGGACCGAGGCACACACTGAGGACTCCATGCCCCTACTACCACCTTCCCCCTTTGACCCACCCTCACACCCCTTCTTCGCTCTCCCATATGTTCACCCCTGCCCCTTACCCACACCCACCTATTATGTGTCCCTTCCCCCCCCTTGTAAATACTTGTAAATAGTTTTTACTTCTTTTAAATATAAGCATTTTGTTATGACAACTGTGGTGGTCTCTGATTTGCAGCAGGCTACAGGTGCTCAGCTGCAGTGGCGTGTATGGCATCAGGGATGGTTCACGCATTGGCGTGTGTGTGTGTGTGCAGAGGTGAACCACCTATGGTGTGGGCAGGGGGATCAGTCACTGTCTGTGGTTTGTGTGTTGTACTCTGTGCACTGGATGCCTGTGTGCAGTGGTCCATGGGGCCTGCACTGTGTGCATGGCACCCCTGTCAGACCGTCCATGGCCTGAGCAGCTGACATCCTTGCATGTCTGTGATATGCAGGGTCTGCTGGCATGTCAGTGGTGGCTGTCCATGCTGGATAACTACTGTGCCCGGCACAATGCCAGGTTTCCTTCCATCACCAGTATGGTGCACTTCTGCCTCCGGTGGCACTGTGGCATCCGCTGTTGTTGTCCCCTCTCCATGCTGTCACTTGTGTCTGTTGCAGGGGATGTGCTCCAGTGTCTGTCATCTGTGCTCTGGTGGCATGCTGGTGGCATACAGCTTCATGGTGCCTGCACAGGGTGGCTGGCACACCTGTGTAATGTAGGGGTGCTGGCCGTGTGTACACGTCAGCCGTGGCCATACGCCAGTGGCTTGGTTGACCTGCTACTGTGTCCCTGTGTTGGTGTGCCCTTGGGTATGGGTGGGTGTTTGTCCATGCACTATGTTGCATCCTGTGTGGTGCATGCCTCCATGCTACACTGTGTGTATCTGTGCTGGCTGTTGTGGCCAGTGCTGGGATAGGATGTGTCCTTGGGAGGGTGTGCAGGGTGCTGTACCACTGGAGGTGGGGTCCAGGGCATGCCCTGTTGCATGTGGGGTACCTCGTGTGCTGATGCATGGTCAGTCTCTCAGTACTTCGGGGGGGACATGCAGGGTGGCACTGTGTATGCATCTGTTGCATCACTGTCTGCTGCCGCCCGCTGCAGAGTGCCATTAGTGGGTCTGCCTTGCATGGCTCCATGGTGCACAGGGTTGCATTGTCACAGTGGGGGTGGTGGCATGCATGGGGTGTCCTGCACTGTTGGGTGCTACTCCTGGGCAGGGTGTATGGGGATCATGGTGCAGGGTGTGCTCTGCATTTGTGGGATGGTGTGGTACGGGGTGGTCGGCCATCCTTGTGTGCTGGTCACATCTTGCCAGGGGGTGTGCTTGGGCACCATGGCCCGGCTGTGGGTTGGTTGCTGGTATCCATGGGCCAGTGGTTATTGCAGCTCTCCCCCAGTTGTGCAGTGCATGGGGTGTGGGGGGACGATGTCTGTTCTGCTGTGTGTTCCTCTGCCCATCTGTGGCATGGGTGGTGGGCCCCTGCATCCCTGGTTGTGCTGTTGCATTGCTGCCCTGCTGCTGGGGGCATCCCTGGTTGTGCTATGGCACATCTGGACTGCTCAGTTGAACATCCCTTGTTGCGCTATGGCGCATCAGATATGCTCAGCTTCACCTCCCTAGTTGCTCTATGGCACAGGTGGTGCGATATTCAGTCGTCGACGCATCTTGGCCTGTGCAGTTTTTGAATATCGCACTTCTTGTGCATGGGCGCAGTGGACTTGCGCTTGCTCCTGCTGTTGAGCACTTTTTGGGCACAGTCTAAATATCTGGGCCACTGTGCTTACTACTTAAAAAAAAACAATAGTTACACCAAGTTACAAGAGTAGGCAAACACCCAAACATATGAGACTACTTTACTTGTCGTAATGTTATTGCCTTTAATAAAATGATAAACCCTTATTTTTAAAAATAGTAATGACATTATTCATGTCTCTAATTTTTATTGACCATTTCATAACCACTTATTGCTTACTTCACCAACTTATTGTTTGGTTACGTCACTCAGCTGAGCCTCGTGACACACCACACAAGGCAAGGGTAAATCTCCAATAACCCACACACAGTTGTGACTTAATGCTGAAGTATGCACAAGCAACATTTGTAATCATAGCATTTAATAAAAAACTAAAATGGTAATTTGCCTGAGGAGTTTGGAGACAGAGCAAATAGATGAAATGTAAAAAATAGAAAAAAAAGATAAGGGGATGGGTAAAAGTGATCAAATTAATTAGCAATATTTATGGTCAACAACTGCTTGCAAAACATATGAAGGCCAACCTTTGCGATTTACAAAGTCTCTATACCCATCTGTGGGTGCCTGTATGGGGGATGTGTGTACCATCAACACACCCTATGACTTGTGGCAAACCGTGTAATTTTTCAAAGGTCTCAAATATTTCAATGGCGTCTGACTTTGTAGGAATCTTAATTAGAGTAGGTAACACATTGTTGAAGAATGATGCACAAAACAAGAGAACAAATTTATGTACGGTTGCTTTGTGAATTCCAAATCGGTTAGCTACCACTCTATATTCACAACAACTACCCAGGTTGTACAACACCACTGCTACTGTCATCAGCAAGGGTATTGGCCTGCGTACATATGAAGTATCAGGTTCCATGTGTGGTGCCATAATTTGAGAAAGGCTCATAAAGGAGGCACGAGACATGCAAAAATTCTCCCGCCAATCCACATCATTGAATTCACATAAAACAATTCTCTCCCACCAGTCCTGACTGCGCACTTTCATCCAAATGGCACAATCTCGAATACGACAATCTGCTGCAGCACATATCATGTTACAGTTCAAGACATGTAGATTGTAGCAGGAAACTAAGAAGTCATGATGATCTTGCTGTTGCATTTGCAGCATCGAAAAGAAGCGACTTTCCAGTTCTCCTTTTAACATTAGTATTTAATACAGAAAGTTGGAAATTGTGATTATCATATGATGATCCATTGGATACATTGTGATTTAATTATATTTTTTTGGAAGCTTTGTGAAAACTTAACAGTAGATGGTGTTAGTAGGTGAGACGATACTTTGCTGATTCACACTACTTTTTTATTTAGTGTCCTCTCTGCAGATGGAGTTATGATTTTAGAAGTATAAGTAAATTGCACAGCATTACATGTAACGACTGAAGATCAGATGACGTATCTGAAAAATAAATACAAACTTATATTACATAAGAAACCCTTCACTTTCATCTAAACAGTCAATGCATGGCTATCAAAACATATGGACAGAAAATGATTACTTTCATATGAGTTAACATAACAGTACTATTAAGCATTATGATATGGCTATAACAAATCAACTTATTTGATTGATGGAGGAGCTCGAAACCCTGTGCTGATATCCAATAACACAGTGACAAAATAAGGTCCCGTGGCCTCTTCATAACAAAATCAAGTGCACCACCCATTCCTGACTGTCATAACAAAAGTATCTGTCACCTTGGATCCACAACAGGAGCGCGACAAAATTTTTGTCGAACGCCCCGTCAGCAACACCGGCAGGTCGACCACATTCTGCAGTCAGTTGCGGTCGCACTGTCCGTCCTTGTTTTCTCAGGGTGACTTCACCCCCAAACCCCCCACATAGGGGGCTGTGCCCCACACCTCCTCACTTAAAGATTATCAACTCTGAGTTGGAGCTGATTGGGGGGGTGCAGGACCCCTGACAGACAGTGCTGGGTACCCATTGTTTTCCCACAGTGGCATGGCATTGTAGTCGCTGTGGGGGACCTCGCTGGTGAAATGTCACTGTCAGGAGGGGGGTAACCATGTCACCTTCATGCTCTGAAAACTCTAAACCAGACCCATATTAACCATTGACAGTAAGCTGTCTACAACATTGTAATTCAAGTGATGTAATATCAGAACCTTAGAAACCCATCTCATCCATGGCAATGTATTTCATTTGGCAACCGGAAATTCCACCATAATTCACTATACTACACATCCAGAATGTGATTGTTGGCCTCAGTACAGTATTAGCATAACAGTCCAGTTGTATAACTTTACTGTTACTGAGTCTAGCAATCTGCATATCTCATACAGATTATAACTCTGGTTCTATTTTGGCCCACTGTCATTAAGTCAGTATATCTTAATAAACTGTTTTTCTACACAATCATTTGGCTGTAGTTCAGATTAATTAATAAGAACATCAAGCAGTAGTATCCAACAGGGTGGGCAATATTGGAAAACACCAAACCGCACAGGGGTGTGATGAGGCCCAACAACGCAGGCGGAGGGCCTTACAGACGATGGAAGGTCTGATATTGCCCACACTGTCCACTCTGAGGGATATCTTTCAACATGTGAAGTTAAGCAATAAGGCACAACAGGATGTGGGTTATTTAAGCAATATACCATGAGAGGGTGTTGGTGATGTCAGGATTTACCCATGCCCTGGGGTGCTGTGGGCATAGTGGGTGGCATAGCCCACCTTTGGTGCAACCCACATGCGCTAAGCCACCAAGAAACAATACACTCCATACAAGGCAGAAAAAGGTGTAGCCTGATTTACTGGTGCCTTCAATCACCCATGCACACTCACCTTCACCCACAGGATCTGGTCTCCCCAAATGTTAGCACACTGGACCAGGAACTCCACACTGCACATCTATCACCTCTGGAGCCCCCTGAGCCCCTCAGCCACGCCAAGGGTGGGATGAAAATTTCATCTGGAATACAACTTATGAGAGATTAAGTTAGCTACAAAGAAAGTGGAAAAGGGAAGAATAATTTAATTTCATTAGCTTCCCCCTTAAGTTTAAATAAAGCACTCACAGCTATTCCTCCCAACTAGCTTCTTTATTTAGCTCCTGCACTGCAAATGATTTCAGCAGTGCAGGGGTCACTCACTTCATTCAAATAAATAAAGCAGCTCTATGGGGCTAATATAAACTTTTTTACACACATACTGGCTGAATATTTAGAGCAGCAGAAATGATAGATTATAAGGCAGTAACAAGCAAGGATTTTTCCTCTATCTCCCTTGGATGCTTTACCCAAGACCTCTTGACTCAGATCCCTTCAATCTCCAGGCTCTCTGGATCCCAGTAAGTAAAACCAATTTCTCTCTACTGCCGGGTTACACACTCTCAATGGCACTGGTCATCACCATTACTCTGGTGTGAGGAAGTGGGCTGCTTCCCCCACCTGGACTCCAGGGCGCTGTCCCAAAGGGGGTGCCAGGATAGTTTCCTTAAGATCCAGGCCCCATTACCCACTTCAAGCTTGGTTCTGCGCTGGTGCTACTTCAGCACCTGCCCCCTCATTTCACTCAGCCTCTCATCTTAATGGCTCCACTGGTGCAGTGGCCCCAAAACTTGGCCCCGCCCCAGTACTCTAGCCCCTTTGCATCTGGCTGTCCTGCCACTGGGGAGATCTGGGGCACTGCCACCCCCAGGTCCCTCCGAACAGCCTGCCTTCACACACTAGTGGCCCAAACTGCTCTGACTCCTGCTGTTCCTTTATGGGGAACCCCTGCCAGGCCCATATCCCCTTCAGGACTTCCTGGGCTTGTGTTGAGCTCCAGCCGAGGGCTACCCTCCAAGGTCTGCAATTCTGGCCTGTGGCCTGCCCGGCATCCATGTGCCAGTTCCCTGGGACCTGTCCCTCCAAGGAGGCCCCTGTGGAGGGGTTGTGGGATAACAGATGGGCCAGACACCGAACTTCCAGTTCAACACACAATCTCTATATGATGTTTTTCAAAATACAGGGAATAAGCTTAAGCAATGGCATATCCCTTCTTCAGTGCATCAGTTTGCAGAAACAGACTAGGTATGTCCTTTCTCTGCACTTAGCCAGCACCTACTGACACTGATCTCTGATCTAACTTAGCAGCTGAGATTTAGCCTCCACATCTGTGCAGGCCTTGTTTGCTTGGGTAAACATATAGAAAAAGGAATCTAAGTTGGAAAAAACATATAGATAAAGTAAAATCTAATTCAATCAAAACAATGCAAGGAGTCGCATGATTTTCCAATTTAATGGCAAACAATTCATACATAGCTCAAAAAAGATGCTATGAATCAAAAGTAAATGCTCAAGTACTGTACGCCTCTGAAGTGTGGGGGCTGGGTAAAAATGTTAAGGAACTGGAGATAATGCAAAATCAGCAAATAAAAAAAATGTTTGGTGTTCCCGGATTTACCCTAAATGCAGCAATAAGGGCTGAAACAGGATCTCTGGCAAGAGCAGCAAAAACTCAAAAAAGACGTGTACATTTTTGTAAAAAAATAATAAAAGCCCCAAGAGAAAGCATTGTATATCAATGCTGGGCAGAAGCAAAACAAAGGCTATCAAGTAAAAGGAATAATTGATTTGATGTATTGAATAATAATTTAAACCAGATTGGTATACAATATAATTTGATCTACGAGCTGGAAATGAACCTAGATAAATTTAGGGATATAGCAAGTCAAAGAATAGTAGATGTGGCAATCCAACAAGATCTCAGCAGCACTGGGGAGTCCTGGGAACACACATCATATAAGAGAATCAAGCATTCTTTTGAAATAGAAAAATACCTGATTGAGTGCAAAATATGAAGCAGAGAAAAACATTGACAAGACTAAGAATGGGGATTTTAAATGATAGGTGGATACTTATTAGTGAACTGTTATATAGAAACTGTGGATGTGGAATCATGTTTAAACTAACAATAGAACATCTATTACTGGAGTGTCCAATCCTAAAAATTGAAAGAGAGAAACTTTTGAATATAATCTTGAATAGGAGGGTCAATTTAGAGGGGAAGATAGGAAAATAGAACCATTATTAAATCCAACAACCATAAGAGAGATCTTCACAATCGCAAGTTTTGCACAGAAAGTTTTATATAGATTAAATTAAAATATACCAAAGAAATAAGTGGAAACTTGATGATCTGGAAAATGTAAAGCCATGTGAAAAGTCCAACTCAGTTATTAAGAAATATTGTGTAATATGTGATGTTTTGTAGTCACTGTGTGTATATAAATTATTGAGTCTGTAACAAACTTTGTTTCATACATATTTTAACAAAATAAACTGAACTGAATTGAAATAAACTGTTTGCTTGGGTAGTGGGGCCTCAAATAAATAAATAAAAAAAAAACAAGCTAAAGACAAAGAACCTCAGTGCAGAAGCACTGAAACATGGGTTACCCCAAAGGTCATTGACAATAAGCCAAGTTTCAAAGAAACACAAATCACACATACTTCCATAATGCAAAGCATCATGGAATATTTGCAATTATACAATGGCATGTGGTCAAAACACATCACATGACCGTGGGTAAATCCTGCATAACCCACAGCTGAGGAATGACATGGGTCCATTGTATAATTGCAGTAAGGAACTCCAGGGTGTGAGTTATTGAGTGATTTACTCACTTCTTGTGTGGTTAAGTCACTCGGCTGCACCTCGTGACACACCACACAAGGCGTGGGTAAATCCCCAATAACCCACACCCTGCTGTGCCTTATTGCTTAAATCACCATGACATTTCAGACTTGTTCAGTTTACAGCAATTTACATGCATTTTAAATAGCACAACTAACTTAAATTGTATAATAGTCACCTAGTACTTTTTACCATTATCAAAAACACCTAATGCCATGGTATTTTCAACATTCATAGGTTTCATAAACATAAGGTATTCAAGGTAACATCAAGTTATTTTATGATACAGTTCTCTACAATGTGGACCTGGGGAAGTGGTGTGGGAGCCCTTTCACTAACGGCCCCCCCAAACAACAGACACCGCATCGCTGCTATGACTAACTGGGGGGATTTTTTGTATACCTGCTCCTCGTTGCCTGTGCTGGGTGCCGATCTTCCATGGTGAGACTTTGTCTGGAACTTCCAGGGGTTGCAGTTCAGTGGGCTGCAGTACTGTACGGGCAAAATTTCTGCCTTTGGAGACTCATCGCTGTTCCTGGCTGGAGACTGGGGAGATTTCTGGTGCCAATTTCAAATCAAGCACTGGCGTCTGATTGGCTCCCCAGTCACAGACCTACCCAACTTAAAGCTACTCTCTGGAGCTGGCGATGTAGTTCTCTACAACATGGACCTGGGGAAGTGGTGTGGTAGCCCTTTCACTAATGGCCCCTTCCAAAGACCAGACGCCGCATCGCTGCTATGACGAACCGGGGGGATTCTTTGTATACCTGCACCTCTCTGCCTGTGCTGGGTGCTGATCTTCCATGGTGGGACTTTGTTCAGAACTTCCAGGGGTTGTGGTTCAGTGGGCTGCAGTACTGTATGGGCAAAATTTTTCCTGCCCACCCACCCCATTCCCTCCTCCCATTAAATGCTCCCCAGCCTCTCCCACTAGCCCAGGGCCACCTCCTCTCTACCTGTCACCACAACAAGTGTAGTGCTACATCTCCCAGAGCCTACTGGGTCTCTTTCTAGGTTCGCTTCCTTGACTGGCTCTGTGGGGGTTCAGATCAGTGCATTGCCTTCTATCCTGAATCCAGGTTCACAACCTGACCTGCAGCCAGAACTGTTTCTTCTTGCCTTGTTCTTACCATTCCCATCACGGGACTGTACTTACTGGTGTTTCTTAGGGCATGTACTTTTTCCCATTGTTGGATTGTATTTTACAGCTGAAATTCTTGGACTTTTATGTACTTGCAGTTTTATGCATGCATTATATCATACCTCGCTGTCTCACCGGTGTTGATTAGGGCCAGTATAATATACTTGCTTCTGCAGGCTAGTTACAGCATATCTACGTACTTGTCCTGGTACTGCATATTTGCTTGAGTTGCTCAATTCCTACCCCTCATCTGGTTTGACCAGCAACTGCTACCCCAGGAAAATTACACTACAGCTTTCTGCCCTCTGTGCCATGGCAGTCTGGGCCTAGCATCTTTCAAGGCTGCTACCTGTCTCTTAATTGGTGTGGGGTGACTGCCACAAGCAGGCCTCTGTTGATATAACTCAGTGGTGCAGTTTTGGGTTAGTCTTGGACTCTGCCTCTTTTGGGCTACCTGGGGCTCTAGGCTTGGAACTCGGCTGTACTGGACCCCCCCGTGGCTTTTAGGATGTCACCCCAGGGGTGCTCAGTCCTCCCTGTCATAGCTGGGGGTGCAGCTCGAACTTCTGGGCCTCAGGCTGCCTTGCCCTCCTTCAAGCCCTCCCCTACCCGGCAATCTACCAAAGGCATAAAGTTGGCTCACCTGAACATGCATAGTCTACTACCAAACCTAGCAGAGCTAACTGCCTGGGTGGCTCACTACAAGCCTGACTTTTTGGGGGTCACTGAAACCTGGCTGAAGCTGCACACCCCAGACTCTGTATGTGCCTCCCAGGGTACCACCTTATTAGGCTGGACAGAGAAGGGAAAAAGCCGGGCGGCGGGGTGCTCCTCGACTACAAGGGCATCTAAACGTGTCTATCATTAGGCACACCCCCTGCACTCCCCCTACTTGTGAGTTCTTACATGACCTCCTCCTTCTAGGCAATACAAAAAAGATCCATGTGGTATGTGCCTATAACCCTCCAAAGGGAGGAACGCTTGGGCTCTCTTCCTTACTTGATTGCCTTAATGACAAAGTGGGCTCTAATGAGCTACTGGTCCTGGGTGAGCTCAACTTAAACTGGTTGGGGGGGCAATGCCAAGCTGTATGAGCCTCTGCTATCAGGTCTCTCCCTCACCCAACTCATCACCAAACTCACGAGGTCCTCCCCACGTGGGGGGTATGATCCCTCATTGACTGGTTACTGAGTAATAGACCTGATAGAATAGTCTCCTCAGGTGTCCTCCCTGATGCCATCTCTGATCACTCCCCCACTTATTGTACATGGGGCATCTCACCCCCCAAAATCCCTAGCAAGGTGATCCAGATGCGGGACTACTCAAGCTTTTGCACTGAAGCCTACCTTGCTGACCTCCAGCAAACCGACTGGTCCCGGATCACTACTATGAGTGATCCCACGGAGGCCCTCGACATCTTCCTTGCTGTCTTCACACCTCTGCAAAACAAACATGCACCCCTAATGAAAAGGAGGGTAAGGGGCACAGTTACCAAGTGGTTCCATGGTGGCCTATTCTCCCTCATGAAACAAAGGGATAAATGCTGGGTGAGATTTAAATCCACCCACTCCAGTACCTACTTCCTTGAATAGACAGCTGAGGAACTCCTGCAAGAGAGCCATCTGCTCTGCTAAGAGTGAATTCTGCCAGTCCGCCCTAATATCCTCAGCCAGCAACCCCAGGACCTTCTGACAAAACATTAAAAACTTGGTTGGAGGGTCCGCCCATGCTCAGGCCTCCAACCTGCTGATTGGGAGGGTCAGTTGTAATAACCTCCTCACTATTGCCAATGCTTTTAACAGCCAGTTCTCTGACCCAGATGCTCCCTCCCCCCAACCCCTCGGCCCAGTGACCCTGGGTCCCCCCCCATGATGGGGCACCCAGACAACCATCCTTCTACCTAAAGGCTGTCTCCACCTCAAAGACTCAGAGGCTCTTTGCTAGTCTCTCCCCTCACACTGGGGCTGGCCACGACAGCCTTGAGGCATCCCCCCTAGCCTGGCCTATCTCTCACATATTCAACACTTCATTAATCTCAGGAACCATCCCGGAGGTATGGAAGGTGGCTAGGGTTGTCTCTGTACTCAAGCATGGTGACCCAAAGGATCCCAATAACTACCGACCTATTGCGATCCTGTCAGCAATCTGCAAGCTACTTGAGAAAGTAGTTGCCTCCCAGCTCACTCACTACCTTGAGAGTTAAGAGCTACTCTCCCAAGCACAACATGACTTCAGAAAAGGGCACAGCATGAGAGAGACCACGTGATGCAGAGTGCTGAGTAGAAGTTCCTCCGCTAAGCTCCAGCCTCCTGACTTTATAATTGTCTTTTCTGACATCTAGATCTTCCAAAACCCTCTGTTCTCTGCTGATCCTGCCTGCAAAACACCTTGAGCGTCTGATTAGTGAGTTTGGGGTACTGATGGAGGCTTACATGAAGAAGGCCCCGAAAAAACATACTCCCCCGCCACCCCCGAGAAGGCCTCAAAGAAATCTTGGGCCTCGAGTGGGCCTGACAGATCCGATCATCCGAGTCAAGCATCGGAACAAGAGCCTCTAATGCTGAACAGGTTCCTGGAAGAATTTAAACCCTTCCGTGAGGAGGTGAAAGAGATGGCGACCGACCTGAAGACTCTTTCAAAAAAATTGGACGAGGTCTCGGTGACTGGTTATGATAACACTGCCCGTATAGTCTATCTGGAGAAACGTCTAGAAAAGGTGGACCCTGGGCTAGTGGCTATATGGCAGAAGCTTTCCCTAGTGGAGGCAAAGCTTGAAGATCTTGAGGGCCTCAGCCACAGGAACAATGTTGTGATTTTAGGGCTGCCTGAAGGAGAAGAGGGACAGAATACTGTAGCTTTTATACAGAAGTGGGTAGAATGGGTTGCTGGCCCCTCTCCCTTTGACCCTGCCTACACCATTGAGCGAGTGCACAGGTCGTTGCAACCGAAACCTCCACCAGGGGCTGCCCCTTGCCCCATTATATGCTGATTCTTAAACTTTTTAGAGAGGCAACACCTTTTGTTGAAAGTGAGAGCCCTACAGGAGGTTCATTGGGAGAATTCCAAATTGAGAATTGCACAAGACCTGCCAGGATCGGTCCGACTGAAGCGTACAGTTTTTCACCCCATGGTGTCCAAGATTATTGCTGCGGGGCTTAAGTTTAGGATGGGGTACCTGGCCAGGCTGCAAGTGCTTGTGAACGGATCCTGGTTAACTTATGAAGACCCAGATTCTGCTGTCTCCGGTCTCAAAACTGCCCTACTTGATTTGTTTTGGGATTCCTGAGAAGTTCTGTCCCTAAGGTGAGGGGAAGTCCTTTGCTGCCAAGTTGTGACTGTTATCTTGTTAAATGTTTATGAGGATAGCAATGACGGGGTGCATCCGGAATGTTCTTGCTACTCAAACAGACTGAGTTAATATTCAACTGGGTTAATTACCATGGGATACTTATACCCTAATTCTAATGAACAAACTTGATGTTCAGAGCAAGGACTCGGGGAATGTTTAACTTGTCTATTTGGGGATGGTGTTCGTCGTTCCAATGTAACCAGTTGTATAAGTCTATCACTAGGGAGGGGAAAATCATTCTAAGTTGTTAAGGTTTACTATTTTACTCCATGGGTGCCTTAAATTAAGAGCGGTGCTGGGCTTTTCTATTATTTTATGCGGGTACTCAGGTAGGATCGCTCAGTAGCCTCAAGAGGGAGCTCTGTGTGTAGGAATCATAGCTTAGCGCTGTTGTTAATTTGGGGATGTTTTCCCCCAGTATTGTTCCCCGTTTCTAGTTTGGGGCAGCAAATCACCCTAAGCTGTGCTTGTGGGTCTTTGAGCTGGTGAGAACCCGGTGCAGAGATACCCTCCTTTTTAACTTTTTGCCTGGGGCTCAGGATGTTTGAGTCCCTTATCGGTTTTCAGGTCATAGACTTCAGGTTGGAAGGGGCAATTTCCCATTTTTGATTTGTGAGGACATCTCTTGCAGGGCAACAGGGGCCCTATTTCCTATTTTGTCTCCTGAGGTTTCTAGGCATTCGCTCATGTTTTGCAGGCCACATTACCCTTTTCTTTGCCCTAACACATTCGCTGTGCACCTATGTTTGATGCCCAGCACCGCTTTTAAGCTACTAGGGGTTGTTAAAGTAGCAGAGTTACCATGTATTCACTGAGGGGACTGTTACACTCCCTGGGGCAGGGGTATATTTGGGGGCTGGAGGGAGGAGGGGATGCAGTACTGTAGTGGCGTTGCTTCACGACAGTGGGGGTGGTTGGGTGGGGTGGCCAATTCTGGGCTAAGGGACAGGCTTTCTCTATGTCAAATGTAAGGGGGGGAATTCTGGGGGAGGGGATCTGGGGATGTTTTGGTTTGAGTTGGAAGGTAGGGGGAGGGTGGTACGTACAGAAGTAATCATTGGAACCTAACTAATTGTTTTGTGATGTTTTTGTACAGGGCTTTCGGAACTAAGCTCATTACTTTTGTTCTAGATGGCTAACAATGTGATTTTCACAACTTGGAATGTGAAGGAGATTAGGAAAAAGTCCAAACAATATCAGGTGCTTAAACATCTAAGCCTATTGCGCTCCCAGATAACATTTTTGCAGGAGTCTCACTTACTAGAATCCGAAGCTTCACAACTAAGGAGACAACAAGTGGGTCAGGTCTTTAATGCCTCGGGATCCTCCAATAGTTGTGGGGTCATGTTAATTATTAATAGAGGCATTCCTTTCATCTCCACACAGGTCATTAAAGATCCGGGGGGCAGATTTATTCTGGTTCAGGGCACTCTTTGGTTAGTTCCACTTTTGCTTTGCAGTATCTATGAGCCTAATAATGATGACCCAGGCTTTTTCAGCAGGTTGATCACGATTATTCTCCCAGTGCTTCCCATCATGATTATTATGGGTGGTGATTTTAATCAGGTACTGGATTCCAACTTGGATAGGTAAGGTAAGAGGCTGAGGGGACTTTCCCCAGGGCAAAGGGCATTTAAGGAATTGGTGGATCAATGCAGGCTTTGCGATATTTGGCGTGTTCTGCATCCCAGTTCCAAGGAGTTTACCTTTAATTCTATGGTGCATGGCACACAGTCTCGCATTGACTACATATTCATTTCTCAGGGGCTCTTTCCCGGGGTTATGTCTACCTCGATCCATCCTGGTCCTATTTTCGACCACTCCCTCGTGGTATGTAATTTTGCTTTTCTCAACACACCTAGAAGGGAGACCCAGTGGAAGCTCAATGAACAGTTGTTAAAAGATGCCAAGTATTGTAAGCTTATAAAAGAACAAATTGCCAGCCCGCTGGCGCGGTGAGTGAATTTCCGCTTGTAGCGCAGGTATTGGAGGTCAGGAAATGGACCTGGACTGTTGGAGGGCCGGCCAGGGGAGAAGGATGGGACGTCCTATGGACTGCTCTCCTTCTCCGGGGGGAGGGTGAGGGAAGCGTTCGGTGCACTGAGGACTCAGGGCGGAGGCCGGGGGATCTCAGGCATCCAACGGGTGCAGTTCTGGGAGGCGGGGCGGATGCTGGCGTCATTGCACATCCCCGCCTCCATAACAAAAACATGGAGGAAAAATGCGAAGGCGGGCAAAGGACCACTGTGCTCATGAAGCCCTCCCTGGAGGACCTCACTGCACCACCATCGCTGCGGGTTCCCGACCAGATATTGGTTCTGTGGTCACCGTAGAGGTGGTCGCGGCCCTGCCCTCCGGGGGGTAAGCCGGGGGTGACCGAGGGACCTCGGCAGCCATAGACAGTGGTGGAGGTCTCTGGAGGCCGTGACCAGGGCTGATGAAATAAGATGGGGTCCTGCCAGGGGAAAAAGACAAAATAAAAAAAAAAAAATAAAAGAACAAATTGAGGTTTTCTTCTCATCTAATTGTATTGATAGTGCAAGGCCGGATATCTTATGGGGTGCCTTCAAAGTGTTTATGAGGGGAATCCTTATTAGTCTAGCTTCGAAAAGAAAAAGGGCACGAGAGGAAGAGTTAGTATTACTATTGTCCCAAATACGGTCCCTTGAGGCTAACCTCTCTGTCAACACTTTGAGTGAAGACAGAAAGCAGCTTCTGGTGGCCAAGGATAGATATTTAGATCTGCTGAGGGAAAAGGCAGAGTTAGCTATTATCCAAACTAGAGCCAGCTATATGGATCAGGGAGAGAAGGCGGGGCATCTCCTCGCATTATGACTTAAACAACAGGAGTCTGCAAAATTTATTCCCCCAATCCGAGCTCAGGCAGACGGGTCTCTGAAAGTATCCCTATCCGAGATAGTACAAGAGTTTGCACTATATTACGAACAGTTATACAGGGATATGGAGATCCCTCCTTACCCAGAGTCTCTGGAGGAGTATTTAAAGGATTCCCATCTGCCCTCCCTAACAGAACAACACAAGTGTTTTTTGGCCTCTCCAATATCCCAGGAGGAGATCTCGGGGGTTATAGGAGCCTTGCCATTGGATAAGGTCCCGGGGTCAGATGGTTTCTCCTCAGTATTTTACAAAGTTTTCCAAGAACTCTTATTGCTGGTGCTTCACTGGCTTTTTCAGCACATTTTATCCAGGGTGGGGGTAGATGCCTATCTGTTCGAAGCCCTGATTGTTCTTCTCCCCAAGCCAGACAAAGACCCCGAGTTAGTCCAAAGTTACAGGCCCATATCCCTTTCGAATCAAGACATCAAAATTCTTTCAAAGATATTGGCCGATAGGTTAATGGGGTCCTCCCAGACCTAATAGGTATGGTCCAGGTCGGGTTCATGAAGGGACGGTCGTCCTCAGACCATCTGCACACGTTGTCACATGTCTTCTCGGTGTCCAGGGATGCCGTTTTTCCAGTCAGACTGGTCTCCCTGGATGCCGAGAAGGCTTTTGACTGGGTGAATTGGAACTTTCTGTTCCAGGTCCTTAGGGCCTTCCAGTTTCCCATCATTTTTATAGACTGGATCCATGCATTATACAAAGCCCCTTCAGCAAAGATTTCAGGAAATGGTGCATTTTCTAAATCTTTCTCACTATATTCAGGCACTAGACAGGGTTGTCCCCTTTCACTCCTCCTATTTAACCTTTACCTGGAACCTCTCATCCAAAACATTCTCAGCAACGTGGGGATACAGGGCATTCGGGTGGGGCGTCATGAGGTTAAGGTTACCGTGTACGTGGATGATCTCCTTCTTTATTTATCCCACCTGGTGTCTTCTGTTCCGGCCTTGTTGGGAGAAATTGCTAAATTTAGTGCCCTCTCAAATTATAAACTAAATGCTAATAAATTCTCCTTTTTTCCTCTGAATTATAAGATTTTTAAGGCCGACATTACTCCCTTTGGTTTGTGTTGGGCACCCTGGACACTGCAATATCTGGGCAACAAATTAACGCGTAATCCCTCAGCATGGTTTAAGGAAAATATGGAGCCTCTTTCTCAGCTCATAATTCAGGAGCTGGATAGATGGTCCAAACTCCCGGTTTCATTATGGGGCCGGATTAACATAATCAAGATGAATATCTTCCCAAGGATTTTCTACCCCTCTCTCTTCTTAATTCATTCATTCCTTTATCCTGGTTTCAGAAAATGCATAGTATTTTTATCAAGTTTATCTGGTCAGACAAGTACCCCCGATTGGCATACCATAAGTTGGCCGCTTCTAAGTTTGATGGAGGACTGCGGATCCCCCATTTGGCTATTTATTATTGGGCTAGCCATCTGGCTAAATGCCTGAAATGGGTTTGTCCTGGTCCCAAGAATGTGAGACCGATTTGGCTCAAAATAGAGTTAGATTTAATCCGGTTTATGAACATGGACCCATTAACTTTGTTTTATGTAAAAATGTCCCAGTTACAAGGCGCTGAGAAGTGTCCAATTTTTATGACCTCTTTAAAAGTATATGCGCAGCTTTGTTCTTTTTTGCGCTATACCCCTCAGCTTGACCTGGCCCAATCCATCTGGAACTCTCCATCCTTTACCACAAGTAAACAGTGGATTCCCCGCACTTGGTTGCCTCAGCTGGGTGATGGGATAGTATCCTCCTTCCTGGATGTTGAGGGAAAGTGGCTGTCAGTGGATGAGCTCATTCAGAAATGTAATATTTCACCACACTCACATTTTAAAGTGGTTCAATTAAGGTACTTACTTACAATAGTGATAGGTAATACCCCCCCCCCCGTCAAGCGGTTGGGGCCTTGATTCCGGAATCCTCCTCCCTGCTAGGGTCCTCGGGAGTCGTCTCTAAATTATACCAAAACTTGTTTAATAGACCGTACGGGGACTCCTTCGGACCACCCCAGGTTCTGGAGTTCCTTATTCCCCCAATATGTTCCCAACTGGCAGGCCTTGTGGAGGTTCTGTCATAAGTATGTGTCCCAAGATAGACTGCATCTTATGCAATATCACATTTTGCATAATATGTATTATACCCCTGTTAAGTTAGCGATATGGGGTTGTACTGACTCTAACCTATGTGTTAGATGTTTCCGGGGGAGGGAACACTCCTTCACACATTTTGGTTGTGTCCTAAAATATCTTTGTTGTGGGACTCTATCAAAGCTTCTCTGGACCCCATACTGGGTCTGCAGGAGTGTTTCACACCCGATATTTGTCTCCTAGGGGATCTGTCCTCTATTAGGGTTGAGGTAAGGAGGTTTCATATCTCCATGATTGCACTATCTGCCAAAAAGCTTATTTTATGTCACTGGAAAGATAACATCACCCTGACTTTGCAGGAATGGGTGAATGAAATCCTTGCTAACTTGCGTACAGAGAAAGCTATAGCAAGCCTCTATAATAGACTGTCCGTCTACACACATATATGGGATCCCCTTCACTCTTTAATTATTGATACCCAGATATAAGCACTGATTCATAGTAAGTAGCCCTGTATACTTATGTATAATGTCACAGTTTCTACACTGAAAGTGTCCCGATACTGCTGTATGGGGGAAGGGGTGGGGGCAGTTTTAAAGGAATAACTATTGTCTTCATGTCCTATTTGTCATGTTAACTGCCTCTAATGTTGTGGAATATTTTGTCAATAAAGGTTGAATTATAAAAAAAAAAAAGAAAAGGGCTCAGCACACCTACAGCCCTTGCGGTGGTCACCTCCGAGATCAGGTCTGCTACTGACTATGGTAAGTTGACAGGAGCCATCTTCGTTGATCTCTCAAAAGCCTTTGACCAGGTTGATCACTCACTCCTGCGCTCCACCATTTGGTCTGTTGGTCTCTCCCTTCCTGCCCATGCCTGACTGTCCAACTACCTCACTGGGAGGCAGCAATATACTGTCTTTAACAAAGCCCTTTCTAAACCTTCCCAGGTGACCTGCGGGGTACCTCAGGGCTCTGTCCTTGGACCCATCTTGTTTTCCCTATTCATAAACAAGCTGCCCTCAGTATCTGCCCATGGGCACGCCACCCTGTATGCAGACGATCTTGTCATCCTGGTCAGCTCATGGGACATCAAAGACATTAACTCCTGGTAAAACCACGACTTTAACCACATTCAAACCTGGCTTGAGGACCACAGGCTAACCATTAATCTCACCAAGACCCAGGCCATGCTGTTTGGCTCCTCGGCCAAGATAAAATCATGCCAAGCTTCTCTCAACATCTTGGGAGCTGATGGTTCTCTCCTGAATGTTGCGGATGTGGTCAGGTACCTGGGTGTCACCCTTGACTCCCAACTGGACCTCTCGCTCCACATTCGGAATGCCTGTAAAGCCACACACTGCAAGCTGGGCATGGATTGCAGAGCTAAAGGCTGTCTCACCCCGGCCGCATGTCTCGCCATTGCTAGAGGGATCCTTCTACCCATGTTCGGTTATGGGCTTGGTATCCTTTGCCCATGTTCCAAAATCCAGTCTTTCCAAATGGGACACTGCATACAACAATGTATGCCATTTTGCCCTCGCTGCTCCTCACCTCACACACCATTGTGAGTTATACTCCCGACTGGAGTGGCTTCCCCTGGAATACCACCGCACCTTTGTCCTTGGCAACTTCATTGACAATATTGTCAGAAATGCCACTCCCCCCACACTCGACTCTTTCCTCAAACCTGCTAATCCCACCTACCAACTAAGATCAAGCGACTGTCTGGTCCTCCTGGTCCCTAAAACTCACACCCAAATAAGGGATCAGGCCTTTGCTACCTATGCGCCCAAACTATGGAACTTCCTTCCTGCAAACATTCACTCCACTACCTCCCATCCCTGTTTCAAAGCCTCCTTATGGGGCTCCCTAAAATCAGCCTCTTCCTGCCTCTGTGCCTCAGCCACCAAACTGGTCCCAACAGTCTGGGAATGATGACCCTGGCCTCTACTAGCACTTCTTCCACCAGGCAAGCTCGAGGCCTACTGACCCACCTGTTGAATACGGTGCTGGCATACTCGATGCCTCCTGTCCCACCTTCCGTACACGGTACACTCCCCAGCCCTAGATGACCCTGACTTGTGTGCCTACAACCAGAATTCCCCCCACCCACAACCAGTTGCCCATCCTCTGTAGCTTGCCTCTCAATTACCTGGCTCTGCAGATTGGTACTTGTGACTTGTCCTGTATGCTTTTACTGCCCAGGCCGGTACCACACTGTCATCTACCTCTTGACGAAATGCATGAGCCTGAAAGCTCTTCCTTGTACCTAGCTAGCTTGATGTTTGTTATTATATACTTTTGTTTTTTCTCCCATGCCTGTACCTATTGTGATTCTACCCCCACGCCATTTTTACTATGTCTGTTGCTCCTGTATGAACCCTGTTTGCCAGATGATCACAATGTACCTCTTAATGTAACAATTGTTTTAATGCTTTGTGTGCACCCTGTCTACCTGTTTACTCTGATTTGTACGCTTGTAATCCTCCCGGGTCGCACCTGAAGATAGGCATGTGCTGTCTAGTGTGCTTACCTGGTTAACAAAAGCAAATAAATAAATAAATAAATAGTGCTATCACATACTAAATCCAACAATGTTAAACATAACCTGTTTTACATACGCATGGAGGTCACCACAATAACCTCCCTGTATGAGGACCTGAGAGGGAAAAGGAAAATTAAAGAGGACTCTATAGCATAGTCAAGAAAGGGAAGGGGGTGCCCATAAGTGGCCAACCTTATGGACTGGAAATTGTAAAGGATAGATTAGGCTAAGAAATAGAAGAACTGTTGCAACAGATTTAAGAAAAGGTCGGTCTTCAAGAGTGGAAGGAGCTCCCTGTCACATATCCCCCACCTTAAGATGGAAGCAGTTATTGCAGACTGCTTACCACCTTCCTGTCCCAGGAAGGGATGGAGCTTCCACCCATATATCTTCAGAAGCTCTGTCTCAGGGTCCCTATTAACGATAAACATTCTATCATAAACATAGTGGATATCATCATTCTTTACCCTGAGGCATTAACACATTTCTCAACAGAGACTAACGGTACCTTCCCTGATCTGTCTCCTTTTAGGGAAAGTACGTCATATTTCTTAACCAAAAATCTGAATAGCTGTATAGTCCAGTACCATAGAAAGACTTTCTCTGGGGTGAGTAATTACCTGCTCCAACCCCACCAGACATGTCAGTTTTAAGCAGGGGTACAGTCCAAGGTTCAACCTGTCTACATAAACCCACTGTGTCTCTTGATTCAATCATTTCACTTGCTACTGATACAGACACCTGAGTGTAGGCATTTTAGGTGTTACCCCATCACAGGTTTCTATCCATTTTCCATCCACCTCCTCCTTTATAGGTTTTTCATCAAAAAAATGAAACACATGTACCACCTCCTTGATCTTAATATATTGTAACATTTTGGCAAGGTTAGCATCTTTAGCCTGCAGTATATCCCAGTCAATACTGTTAATAGATTTAGCTGTATCAGTACCAGAAAAAGACCCTTCAGCCACATAAGCTTCTTCTTGCTTGCTTGGAGTCTTCAACCCCAGCTCAATATCACTAGGCACAGTCTTACCTGGGGTCTCACATTTAAGTTTCATACTTATATCTCCGACCTCCAACAGGTAACATCCTGGGAACACAGGCAACAAAGGAATATCCTGCTCAGTCAGGGAGTCCTCCTCCAGGTGAGCCCATGAAAAATTCTCCTCCGATTATTTATCCATACTCTCTGGCAGGGACCTCTCAAGCACCTGGTACCGGTGTTTCACCTCTCTGCATAGTTGGTCTGCCTCCAGCCATTGGCCACTCATTCAGTGGATCATCCTCATCAGGGTCTCCACCTCCTGGGTGTTGTCTCTTATGCCTCCAGTCTGCCTTGATCTGCATCTCTTCATCTTCTTCAGGCTTGGCCTTCCTCTGAGCTCCCAAGACCAGTCTAGGCAGCAGCTTCTCTCCATCTGTCAGCCATGGTTCTGGTCAGAATTCTATGAACTTTCTTTTCCGGGTTCTCTTCTGCCAACTCTTGATGCATTGGTCCACCTGGAATATCTGGGCAATATTCACCAGAAAAACGTCCCTCTTCAGCCAGTTCAGACACTTCCAGCAAGTTATCCTACTTCTGACACCAAGTCTGTGAAGGGGTTGTGGGACAATGATAAACCGGACACCAAACTTCAAGTTCAATATACAATCTCTATGTGATGTTTATTCAAAATACAGTAGATAACCATAAGCAATGGCATATCTCTTCTTCGGTACATCAGTTTGTGGCAACAGACTAGATATGTCCTTTCTCTGCACTTAGCCAGCACCTACTGACACTGATCTCTGATTTAATTTAGCAGTTGAGATTCAGCCTTCACCCCATGCAGGCTTTGTTTGCTTGGGTAGTGGGGGCTCAAATAATGAACAAAAACAAAACAAGCTAAAGACAAAGAACCTCAGTGCAGAAGTACTGAAACATGGGTTACCCCAAAGGGCATTGACAATAAGCTAAGTTTCAAAGAAATACAACATCACGCATACTTCCATAATGCAAAGCATCATGGGATATATGCAAATCACTATGACATTTCAGACTTGTTTAGTTTACAGTAATTTACATGCATTTTAAATAGCACAACTAACTTAATTTTATAATAGTCACCTAGTACATTTTACCATTATCAAAAACACCTAGGGCAGGATTCACAAAAAAGATGCACCGGGCGCAATTGAGATGCACCAGTGCAAACCAGAAATGTGTCATGAAGTGATTCACACACAGGGCAGATGCGCCGGTGCATCCCAGAAGTGTCACATCAAAAGGGATGCGCTGTAGATGCATCATAATGTTATGCAGTGCATATAGAGGGGGTGTACATATGCATACACAGCGCAAAGTGATTCACAGTGCAAAATGAAGGTGCAATGAGAGAGCAAACCCAGCGCAAGCACCAAATGTGCCATGAAAACATAGGTATAAAAGAAGCAGACTTAAGTGCAAGTCACCAGCAGGTCAGTGGCAGAACAGCAGCACCAGCACAGTGGCAGAGAGAGGGGGAGAGAGTGAGAGAGAGACAGAGTGAGAGAGTGCACACCACCACCAGCAGCATGGATGCAGAGCTATTTGCAATGATTGGGGTACTAATAAGGATGAGGAGACGGGGAGGCAGAAGGCACCGTAGGTGGTCTGCCTCACGGCGGTATCATGCCAGGCTGTCATTTGAGCAACTGATGGATGTGGAGACAGTAGGCCAATACCACCTGAACAGAACCATTCTGAGGCAGCTCTGTGAGCTGTGCCATGAAGAAATGCAGGTTCCCACTGCACTTGGTCATGCCATCTTGGTGGAGATCAAGGTGACACCAGTAATGTGCTTGCTCACCATGGGAACCTTCCAGAGGTCTACTGGGGACACCAGTGGTGTATCACAGGCCTCCACTTCCCACCTTCTCACACAATTCCTTGCTGCACTGCTACTTCATGCTTCAGAATACATCCATTTCCCCAGCACACAGGCAGAGTAGACAGAAGCCATGCAGGGGATTTTACAGGGTGGCACACATGCCAGGCATCATAGGGGCCATTGACTGCACCCATGTGGCAATCCACACACCACCTGGCAAGAACGCCATCACCAAGGTCAACTGTAAGGCATATCACTTGGTGAACTGCTAGGTGGTGTGCAATGCCAAAGGACACATCAGCAATGTCTGCACCACACACCCTGGGAGCACACATGATGCCTTCATATGGCAACAGTTGGTCCTCTGCCAGAGGTTCCAGGTAGGGGACATACCAAGTGGCCATCTATTAGGTGCATGGGACATGGCAACCAGCTGCACAACAGGGCACCAATGCCAGGACAGGAGGGGTGTGCGGAGGCAGCACACATGCAGTAGGCACAGCTGCCTTGGGACAGCGTAGGTGTGCAGGGGTACACAGGCTGAAACCAGCAGGTACAGGTAGGCACATGTGCAGTGCATGGCATGTGTGAGGCAGTGCCATGGAGGAGCATCTGTGGCAGGGACATGCACAACACAAGCAGACAGCAGGTAGCAGTGGAACACACACTGGCAGGGCAATGGTGGGCATGGCATGTGTGACCCCAATGGCATTGCTGACCTTGAGCCAACAGCAGGCACAGGCCCAGCAACAGCTGCTGGGGTAGGGTAGGGTAGTAAGAATGCAGGGAAGGGACAGGCACAGGCAGTGGTGGATGCCTGGCACACACACCAATGTGGACTGGAGCAGGTAATGGGGGCATCCCACACATGGGACCAATGTACTAATGACCATCCTTCCACCCCACAGGTGATGCAGCATACTCACTGAGGCCCTGGCTCCTCATCCCCATCCGATGAACCACAACAGAGGTGGAGGAACGGTACAATGAGGCACACTTTGCTACGCGCACCATCATAGAGTGAGTCTTTGGCATGTTGAAGATGCATTTCCAGTGTCTGTGTAGGTTGAGTGGTGCCCTACAGTATAGCCCTGATAAGGCCTGTGGCATATTCCTGGCCTGTTGTATGCTACACAACGTGGCCATTGCCCATGGAATACCTGTCAGGACAGTGAGGGCGACAGCTCCGGGGAGGATGAGGAGCTTGGGAGATGAAGCATCACCACAGGGCCACAACACAGAACCACCAATTGCTGGTGGGACCCACGGCTGGCAGCACAAGCCAGGCAGTACAGGAGCAGGCTGGTGGAGAATCATTTCAGGAACCTTGGGTGAGTATTGGAGGTATGTATACAGGAGGTGCACAATGCTGAGAACAGGTAGTCACAGAGTGGTGCAGTGCATGGCAGACACAGGACAATACACAGACAGACCCACACAGGCATATACACACACACACACACACACGCACACACATCCTGCAACACACACCTACCACCATGACAGTGCCAGGGATGGCATGGATCAGTGTGCACTGCAACCTGCACTCAGGCACAGCAGACACTGGAACACACTCATCACACCCATGCCACATGGCACAATAGTGGTACACACAGACACGTAGGTGGCACTGCACAGGGAGACCAAGGTGGTGCTGCACTGAGGCAGGTGCCTGCCACACATGCAGCCCCAGGCATCATCATTCAGGCATGCAGGACACAGTGGTGGTATGTGCTGCTGCTGTTGGAACAGGGACCAGAACATCACAGGGCGGCACCTCAGCCACCATGGACACATGGGTGGCCTCTACCACAAATGGTGGATGCAGCTGCAGCACCACCAGCCACAGGGGGTGTAGCCAACACCCCTGTAGGGGTACTGCAATGAGACAGTGAACAGGTGCTCATTGGCATGGTGGCCCCACAAGCCACATCTGGGCCGGAGATGCTGGGCATTGTGACATGCAGTGATGGTGTCAGCAGTAGTGGGTCCACCACCCTGAGGAGGTCGTGGAGTCAAGAACAGTGGGGGAATTCAAGAATGCATGGGACAGACATAAGGCAGTCCTAGTGGGGGGGGTAAAAGGAAGTAAGCTGTTGGTTAATTAGGATCTGCAGCTTATCTGTTAGGTAGGAAAATGGGCAGACTAGGTGGGCCAAGTGGTCCTTATCTACTGTCAAATTCTGTGTTTCTACATTTCTGATGCCACTGCCTGGGTGTACAGGAGGTGCTCCTGGGTGTCTGACTAGATGCCTGATGGCCATGGCATACAGGGGCTGCAGACGCCACCTCTACAGCTGCTGCAATCTGCTCCAATGCTGCAGTCATGCCCACCCACAGGAGGCATGCCTCAGTCAATATCTGGGCATGCCATGCAGCCATGGACCATCACTGTCCTGTGGCTCCTGAACTCCACAGGGAGGGCCTTCTGCCCCTCCATGGTGTCACACAAGAGGCGGACGTATCCCTCCATGTCATCGGTGGATGAAGGGTCATGGTGGCATTGCTGATGAGTGCGGGGTGAGACAGCCTGCCCTGGGTCATCCACAGGTGGTGGTTGTACCATGGCAGGCTGCAGCATCGGTGGGCCTTGGCCATGCACAGCCACTGCACATCCACAGCTGGTGACATCATGCCCCAATGGTGCATGCATGTGCCCTGCAGCATCTGGATCAGATGCCCCTGATGGTCTGGCCACTGCACTTGGGCCTAACGCAGGGTGCACAGTGTGATGTAGACAGCCAGCTCTGGGTGCTTGAGTGCTGTATTAATTTTTGTTATTACATATAAAATATGTGAAGGGAAGGGTCAGTTCAAGGAAAAGGCTGTCTTACTGGAACTGACACATCAAGACCCCCCAGGGATAAGTTCAAAGGACAGGAGATATTTTAAACTGCAGAGATCTGGGGTGCAATTACCTTGTCAAATTGCTTTCATCCCAGGAAATAAGAATAGCCATTCATAATGCCCTCAAGGAGATCCTTTGACTTGCATAGTTGCCAGGGAAGGATTTGTGGAGAGAGGTGTCATAGAGAGGACAGCATGGACATTGAAGAGGTTGGATGTCTGAGCCAGGGAGGACCCAGACAATTCTGGAAGGTTCAATATACATTTCCAGGGAACCCCTGAATTACATGACTATCCTTTGATGTGTAGATACCCAGGGGCCAGATGAGGTTTAGGAGTCAAATACACTTCTGATTTAAATACAGTGATTTGCATCAAAAGACTGCTTATATGTGTGTGTGTGTGTGTGTGTGTGTGTGTGTGTGTGTAGCAGAGCACAAACCAGTTCTGACCAGTTGACCTGTGGAGAGGAAAGTCAGTGAGGTCATCTCATACATTTTTTTAAATATTTTATTTGAAGACCCTATATTGTTAAATATAGAGTTTGATTCACCAAGGTGGAGTTAGTGACCTCATGAGAAGGCCGGCTCAGAAGTGTGTTTAAGTGCTGAAAGAGCCTGACAGAGGGACACAAGAAAATATTTCTAACTGACACAAGAGAATATCATCTGGCTGAGGGAGAATCATCACAGCACTGAAGAAGAGTAAGATTAGACCAGTCTAAATGTATGTATTGTAGGAAATGTACTTTTTCCTGTTTGTTTTAAAGCTGCATATGTTGGGATATATATATATATATATATTTTTCTGTGGTGATTGTTCTGTTTTGATAGTTTTAAAGTAAATATATTTTTTTACAAATGAAACTGCTGGAGTGCCTTGACAATTCTTTTTATTTTAAGTGGAGCTTTTAAAGGTTATAAGTATACTGTGTATGGGCTTATTGTACACCAAACTGGGAAATGGATAGAGTTCTCTAAAAGTCTTGCATAGAGTTCTAGGGGTTCATTTGAAAGACCTGGTTGGGTACCTGCAGGCAAATATATCTGGCCCCTGAAGACAGAATTATCTGAGCCTGATACTTGGGTATGCTAACAAGAGGTAATCAGTTTGAATCCTTCCAGAGCTTGAGACTAAGGTGACTTGAACCCACAAAACAGACAAGAGGATTACCTTGTCTGCTCACTATACACAAATCATACGCTCAGAGGTTGGCACTTTGGGAGTAGAGGGCTGACCAGCTGAGTGAGTTTGTGATAGATTGGTGGCAGTGGTGGGATAAAAGTTTAGTGGTACAAGTTTCATTGTTCAGTGTGTTAGCTTGAAACCATTAAGCTCACTTGGAAAAAAAGAAAGGCACTGTTTTATCTGAAAAGGAAACAGAACTATATCCCTTGACTTATAGTTAAGTTCCCACCCATTTTTTTTTCTGAAGTGCCAGTCAGAATAGTATTAGTAGGGAGAGAAGAAGAAAATGTCTTCTGACTACAGCAAGCACACTGTAGATTTCTTAAAGCAGTTATGCAGGGTCAGCGGAGTCCCATTTGGGGTGAAAGCCAATAAGCAGAACCTCATAGAGGCCCTGATGGTAGCAGATACCCAGAGCAGTGAGTCAGCAACCATGACTGAAAGGGACCAGACCTCAAGTGTGGCAGAACTAGTGGCCAGTGAGGGGTCCCAAGCTGATGAGGTGGACAGCAGGACCACTGTCAGTGAAGGGCCACAGAAGCAGGGGAAAGTCACCAGTATCCTGAATCCAGCGGTACTCAAGCTGCAAATTGAGTTGCAGAGGATAGAACTGGAGGCACAGCGACAACAGAGGGAGGTGGACTGTGAGGAATGTGAGCGCCAGCGAGAGGCAGAGGAGAAAAGAGAGTGAGAATGCAGAGCTGCAGAGGAGAGGAGAGGAGAGAGGAGCACCAGTGGCAACACGAACTGGAGAAGCTATGACTCCAACCAGCGGCACTAGGGCAGGTAAGTGGCTTGGGGTTAACTGGGACTGCAGGACTGGGTTACAAATTGAACTCTAAATTAATAGCTGAGTTTAAGGATGGGGAGGATATAGATGCCTTTTTAAATTCTTTTGAAAAAGTTTGCATTCAGGCTAAAATTTCTAAAGAGTCCTGGAGCTTCCAGCTATCCCCGCTACTTACCAGAAAAGCTTGGGATGCATTGGGTCACATGGACAATAAAGACAGTGATGATTACAGCAAGTTAAAAGCTGCACTACTAAAAAAGTTTGAATTAACTGCTGAATCATACAGAGCTAAATCCTGTAAGCTCAGGAGAAGCCCTGATATGAGTTATGAGGAGCTAGCCACGAAACAACATCAGTTTTTAAAATGTTGGTGGGAAGGAATTGAGGCAAACACTGTTGATAAAATTGAATATGTGATATTATTAGACCAGTTTTATTGGGCATGCCCAACAGAGTTAAAAACCTGGCTAGAGGACCGAGATCCGAAAACAGTACAAGAGGCTGCTGAACTCTTGGACTACTATGCCAAGAGCAGACCTGCTCTGAGAGCAAATGGGGTGAGTGTGGCAGCACAGAAAGGGAAAAGCACACCTTCAGGGCAGCTAAAACCCTCACTGTCTCCACCAAAACAAGTTAGCCCCAGGTTTCAAAGAAAAGATTTCTCTGAAGTAAGAAATGTTTGTTGGTTATGTAAAGAAACTGGGCACATTGCCAGACACTCAGACAGTGTCCAAGAAGGGCAAGCAATAATACGCAAAGTAGTACCAGAAAGGAAGTGGGTTGTTTGTGTGTCCCTGGAAGCATGCCAGTGAACATGAGGAAACACATGCACCCAGTCATGGTAAATGGCATACAGACTCAGGGGTTAAGGGACACAAGGGTATCCCTGACATAGGTGAAAGGGGATCTAGTACAGCCTGGTCAGCTTATCCCAAAAAATTACATAACTATACAAGGGTTTACTGGGGAAGAGAAATCATTGCCACTCACTAGTGTTCTCCTGGACTGGGGTGAAAAAGGGGGTACTGGGCAACAGGTGGCTGTAGCTAACACATTAGCAGTGGATGTGATCCTGGGCAACAATCTCCAGCAGGGGGTTGTATGTGCAGTTACCCATAGCCAAGCAGCCAGGGAAAATTGTAGTTCCCTGAGCCCTCCAGAAGCCATTGGGGAAGATACTGAGAGGCTGGTTCCCTAGCCTGTGTCTCCATAGGTGGAGACTGATAAAAAGGGGGGTAGAAATTTCCCCAGTAGCAAGTAACCACCCAGCTACAGAGGGTTACTCCAAAGAGGGAGTGGTGACACCTTGTCATAGGGTAGGGATTGACAGTGATCCTAAGGGCCCTGTTGCCAGTGCTAGGGACCCTAGTTTAGTGACTGAAGGGGACCTGTCCCATGCTTTGGGAAGTTGTGAGGGGTTTGCAGCTGCTCAGAGAAGTGACCCTAGTTTAGAGAAGCTGAGGGCTTGGGCAGACTTGGATGGTGCACAGGGAGGTGACGGAAGACATAGGGTTTATTGGGAAAATTGACTTATGTATACACAGGCAGTACAGACAGAGGGAGAGATGCTAGGCAGGCAGCTTGTTGTTCCCCAGGGATATCGTGAGCAGTTGCTCAAGGTTGCCTACGATATTCCCTTATCTGATCATCTGGGAATTGCACAAACTACGCAGTGGTTGGCCCAGAATTTCTACTGGCCTCACTTCACCCAGCAGGTGAAGGAGTATTACGGGTCTTGTCACCGGTGCCAAGAAATAGGGAAGGCGGGCAAGAAAACCCTAGCTGTCCTGATCCCCTTGCCCATAGTAGAGGAGCCATTCCAGAGGGTGGGAATGAATATTGTGTGGCATTTAAATACCCCAAGCTCCTCAGGGAAAAGGTTCATCCTGACTGTGGTGGATTATGCCACCTGGTACCCAGAGGCAGTCACCCTTTCCTCACTGAGGACAGACAAAGTGGCAGATGCCTTGCTTGTGATTTTCTCCCATGTTGGGTTTCTCCGGGAAGTAATCACTGATCAAGGGGGTTCCTTCATGTCAGACCTAATGAAATGTCTATGGAAGAAGTGTGGGGTGATGCAGAGATGCACAACACCGTATCACCCTTAAGCCAATGGGCTTGTGGAACGCTTCAATGGTACCCTAAAGTCAATGCTCCAGGTGTTTGCTGAACAGTATGGGAGGGACTGGGAGAAATACCTTCCCCACCTGTTGTTCACATATGGGGAGGTGCCCCAAGAGTCAACATGATTTTCCCCATTCGAACTCTTGTATGGACGCTGGGTACGTGGGCCCCTAGACTTGATCCTGGAGGACTGGGAAGGAAAGCAGACCACCCAGGGAACTCCCATAGTGGATTATGTCCTTAGGTTTAGGGAAAGGCTGAAGGACCTTATGGGGACAGCCCAGAGCAACCTGGCAGCTGCCCAACAGAAACAAAAAGTATGGTACAACTGCAGAGCCGGAGCTCACTCGTACATGGTGGGTCAGGAAGTCATGGTCCTTATTCTGGTCTGGAAAGACAAGCTGCAAGCCGAGTGGGCAGGACCGTACAAAGTGGTTAGGAAAGTAAATGACGTAAACTACATCGTGGAGTTACCTGACCATAGATAGAAAGAAAGGATGTACCATGTCAACATGATGAAGCCATATGCAAATAGGGCTGACATGGTGCTCACAGTGTGTAGCCATGGGGAGGGGATGGACTAAGGAGACCCCCCCTTCTGGACTTGCTGGAATATAGTAAGTGGGAGTCCTCTGCGGAGGCAGTAAAATTGTCTCCCCAGCTGACCTCGGGCCAGATCCAGAAAGTGAGGGAGGTTTTAGCAGATGTGCCAAGCCTGTACTAACCCCCTTAGCAACACAAGATGTGGAGACAGGGACACAGATGCCCATATAGCGGACAGCATATCAGGTGTCAGAGACTGTCCCAAAGGACATTAGGAGGGAAGAGGTGGAGATGCTGGATTTAGGGGTAATCCAGAGATCCCACAGTCCCTGGGCCTCACCCGTAGTCCTTGTACCCAAGCCAGATGGCTCAACTCGTTTCTGTGTAGACTATTGTGGACTGAATGCAGTCAGATGCCCACCCGATGCCTGGGATGGATGAACTCCTGAACAAGTTGGGGGGATGACCTACCTTACGACCATTGACCTGACAAAGAGGTATTGGCAGGTAGAGTTGATGGACAGAGCTAGGGAGAAGTCGGCCTTCATCACTCCAATAGGCTTATTTCAGTTCAAAGTAATGCCTTTAAGAATGAAGAACACCCTGGCCATTTTCCAAAGGTTGGTGAACCAGGTGTTAAATGGTGCTGAGGAGTATGCCGTGGCATACCTGGATGACATTACCATCTTCAGTGCCAGCTGGGAGGAACACCTGTCACACCTTAGGGAAGTGCCGGGCAGAGTTCAGAGGGCCAGACTCACTGTCAAAGCTGAGAAGTGCCAGATGGCCATGGGAAAAGTGGCATACCTTGGGCACATGGTAGGCCGGGGACAGTTCCGTCCGAACCAGATAAAAATAGAAGTAATACAGGCGTGGCCCAGACCAGAAACTCAGAAGCAGGTGAGGAATTTTCTCGGGACAGCAAGGTACTACAGAAAGTTTGTACCTAATTACAGTGCCCTGGCTGCTCCCCTATCTGACCTGACAAAGAAAAAAATGCCAAGGAAAATTACCTGGGGTCTAGCCTGTGAGGAAGCCTTTACCAAACTGAGGGAGGCACTGTGCAGTGCTCCTGTTTTGACAAGTCCGGACTATAGCAAAACTTTTGTAGTTCAGATGGATGCCTCAGACGTGGGTATTGGGGCAGTACTAAGCCAGACATCCAGAGAAGGGAGGGACACCCGATAGCCTGCCTGAGCAGAAAGCTGCTCCCCAGGGAACAAGCCTACTCCATGGTGGAAAAGGAGTATCTTGCCCCAAAGAAATTGGAGCCGTACTTGTATGGGCAGCCTTTTGTGGTGCAGACTGACCACAGCCCCCAGGTTTGGTTGTCACAGATGGGAAAATCAATGGCAGACTGCTCAGATGGAGTCTTGCTTTACAAGGGTATGATTTGAAAATCGTACATAGGGCCAGAGCCAAATATAAGAACTCAGATGGACTGTCTAGGGTCTATGAAGAGTGAACTGATTTGAGAAGCTCATCCCATGTAGGGGATGGATCCCCCAAATTCAGTCTAGGTGGGGAGGAGTGTGACGTAGACAGCCACCTCTGAGTGCTCGAGTGCTGTATTAATTTTTGTTATTACATATGAAATATGTGAAGGGAAGGGTCAGTTCAAGGAAAAGGCTGTCTTACTGGAACTGACACATCAAGACCCCCAAGGGATAAGTTCAAAGGATAGGAGGTATTTTAAACTGCAGAGATCTGGGGTGCAATTAACTTGTCAATTTGCTTTCATCCCAGGAAATAAGATTAGCCATTCATAATGCCCTCAAGGAGATCCTTTGACTTGCATAGTTGCCAGGGAAGGACTTGTGGGGAGGGATGTCGAAAAGAGGCTAGAATGGACATTGAAGAGGTTTGATGTCTGAGCCAGGGAGGACCCAGACGATTCTGGAAGGTCCAATCTACTGTTCCAGGGAACTCTTGAATTACATGAATACCCTTTGATGTGTAGATACCTAGGGCCCAGACGAGGTTTAGGAGTCAAATACACTTCTAATTTGAATACAGTGACTTACATCAAAAGACTGTTTATGTGTGTGTGTGTAGCAGAGCACAAACCAGTTTTGATCAGTTAACCTGTGGAGAGGAAAGTCAGTGAGGTCATCTCATATGTTTTTTAAATATTTTATTTGGAGACCCTGCATTGTAAAATAGAGCTTGATTCACCAAGGCGGAGTTAGTGACCTCATGATAAGGCCGACTCAGAAGCGTGTTTAAGTGCTGAAAGAACCTGCCAGAGGGACACTAGAAAATATTTCTGACTGACACAAGAGAATATTAACTGACTGAGGGACAAATCATCACAGCACTGAAAAAGAGTAAGATTAGACCAGTCTAATGTATGTATTGTAGGAACTGTACTTTTTCCTGTTTGTTTTAAAGCTGTATGTGTTGGGATACATACATACATATATATATGCTTTGCGTTGTGGGGGCATGTGTGATTTTATATATATACTGTGTATATATATATATATATATATATATATATATATATAGATATATATATAGATATTTATACAGTATATATATATATATATATATATATATAAATATATATATATATATATATAGTGTTCTGTAGTGATTGTTCTGTTTTGATAGTTTTAAAGTAAAGCTATTTTTTTACAAATAAAACTGCTGGAATGCCTTGACAATTCTTTTTTTTGTAAGTGGAGCTGTTAAAGGTTATAAGTACACTGTGTATGGGATTATTGTTTGCCAAACTGGGAAATGGATAAAGTTCTCTAAAAGTCTTGAATAGAGTTCTAGGAGTTCATTTGAAAGACCTGATTGGGTACCTGTAGGCAAAGATATCTGGCCCCCCAAAGACAGAATTATCTGAGCCTGATAATTGGGTACGCTAACAAAAGGTTATCAGTTTGAATCCTTCCAGAGCTTGAGATTAAGGTGACTTGAACCCACAAAACAGACAAGAGGGTTACCTTGTCTGTTTGTGACACACAGCACCTGCTGATACAGGCAGCTGTGTGGCCAATGAAGCTGCACCACTTACAGTCAGGCCATTGGTGGCATCCGGGGCCACTTACATAGGTCCCTGCATGCCGCATGTCCCACTGTCTGCCATGTCCCCTCAATCTGTGTGGCGTCATCATCTGCAGTGTCATCACTGTATGCCCCCTGCATGCCAGTTGCAAGCACGAGGAGGGTGTCGGATATGTCCACCGCATCTGCGTGGTCATCGTCAGAGAACCCAATCAGACACCTCAGCCATACGTTGTCATCACCAGCCACCATGCCAGCATTGGCCGAGGGGTCTGACAGGCCCACTACAACTGGGGCTGTGTCTGGTGGGTCTGGTGCATTGGATGGCCCAGGGGTGGCACCATCCACTGCAGTGACCACAGCCCTGTGCGATGGGCCTGCATCATTGCCTGCTAGGGCATCCTGTGCAGCCGTGCCCACGGCTGCACCTGTGAGGTGTGATGGAGCTGTGGAAAGAAGATGGGAGAACATGGTTAATGCACTAGAACATACAGTGGCAAACATACATGCAGACAGACAGACATGTACAATGTGGCACAGTGTGGTGCCATGGGTGCGCATGACAGTCTGCAGTGCGGCTGTGCTGTGCTCACTACGCCACACCATCCATGTGCATGCTATGACCAGTACCGTGTGGTGACAGGCCATGACCTCATGGCACCATGTGTGGCATTGGCAGAACAGGCACAGCCAACAGTGTGTGTGACCCAGGGGCCTGACTGGCGGTGGCACCACACATGCATCACCAAAGGCATGGGCAGTGTGGCCAAGCATAGCATGGCATGGGACAATGATGTGTCACCACTACACATGGCACAGCCACTGGGTACACAGTTGCACTGCACAGCACACTGGGACAGGCATGGCAGCCAGGGCACACATGTGTCCAGACATGTGTCGAGTCCATGGATACTTACAGTGTTGCGACGGGCTTCCACCAGTCTGGAACCACCCACCTGTGACATCTTGCATGGTGGCCCTGGCAATGGTTGCCATAAGTAGCTGTTCATTGGGGCTCAGGTGGACATCTGCCTGTGGGCCACTCCCAGTCTACCACAGGAAGGACTCTATGTGAGCCACCTTCTCCTTAGCCCTCCATTTCCTGTCATTCAGATGCTTCCTGCACTCCTGGGGGGTTCTGTTGAATGTCCCCATGGTATTGACATGGTGGGCCACCACCTCCCAGCCCTCCTCCTGCTCCATACAGCTGTCACCCCTGCCTGTCAGGACATCATGCTGTAGGTGGTATGCCTCGATGAGGGCCTGTTCCTCATCCTTAGTGAAGTTGGGCTGCTGTCTGCTGGTGGCACTGTTGCCTCCTGACATCGTGATTTCTGTGGGAGAGTACAGACAGACATTAACCATTCTCTTGTAGATTCCTGTGTGGCCATTACCGATAGACAGTGGTTGCGGTAGGACACACCAGCACCTGTCAGCCAGGACCTGCAGGCAGTGCACTTGCATGATTGTGCAAGGTGTGCCATGGTGGTTGTGACTGCGTTCCGTATGTACATCACACACGCCATGAACAGCTGCAAGGCCATGGCCGTGCCACCTGTGCCGCATGTCCAGCTACACATACAGCTGTCAGCACATCACACGCACTATGCACACCATACTGTTGGTGCAGGAATATCAGCCATCATGCCCCCCCCAATGGTGCAGTCTGTGGGGCAGTTTGTGGCACACCATCTTGCCCACCAGATTGTCCCTGCACATGGCAGCCTGGCAATGGGATGTGCTCAGCCAGCCCCAGCATGTGGTTTGGCTGCACTGCAACTGGGCCTGTACACAAATGGATGTCTGTATCTTACATTTCTGTACCAGTCTGCTGTATCCTCCACCCCTGGGATGTGCCTGGGTGTAGGCAGCAGTCTACAACGGCACATATCCACTCCACAAAACCTGCAGTATTACATGTGTGACTAGTTGTGTACTCACCCTCAAGGCTGTGAATCCTCTCAGTCACCTATTCTCAGTGTGGGCTGAATGGGGAGCATTTATGGTTCAGGGCATGCAAATAAGGTCTGGGGCAGTGTTAATGAGATGCTAAACAGCTGAGATGACCCTGCATATGATATGAGGCTGTTTTGGGTGCATTGTTGCCCTCAGCTCATCTCAAACAGCACAGTGCATCTGCTGAGTTGGGCTCATCCCTACGTGGTGCATGCCCCGTGCATGCACGTTGCGCTAAGAGCATCTTCCTGGATTGGGCACATATGCCTCGTTGCAAGCTGCGCACATGTGTTGTGCATTGTACTCATGGCATAGTCCTGCAGGTGCGCGGCTGTACTGTCGATCACATTGTGAACATGCAGATGGTGCCCATCATGTGGTGCAATCAGTCTGCACATTGCATGCCCACCTGTGGGGTGCACATAGTGCTGGTTGATGGTGGTGTACGTGGATCGCACATTATTTTCCAGTGTGCAACAGTGTGCTACTGTGCTTCACGGGCACTGTGTGTGATCGCGCTTGCCACACATAACACAGTTGCCATGTACACATCGCACATACCTGACCTGGCCATGACTCATGCCCTGCATTCCCGCCTTAACATTGTGCATTGGGCCTGCACCAATGGGCGCTTGATGGACCAATTGCGCTTCATAACGCTATGCGTGGTGCACTGCACGTGGCCTACTGATGCATGTGACACCATTTTGGTTTTCTGCTGTGCATCCTGTGCTTGCACTACTGATCTGCATCTAGTGTTGGGATACCTAGGGGAGGGAGGACTGGGCCTAGGGCCATGAACTGGTCCAAACTGGAGCTGCTTCACCTGGTGGCCCTAGTGATGTCTGTGGAGGGGCAGCTGTTTGGCCGTGAGGGCCTGCAGATGCCCAGGTCACAGGTGTGGGCCACCATTGCCTGGTGGCTGGTGTGGCACATGGGGGTTCCCCAAACTGGGGAAGAGTGCAGGCACCGGTATGGTGACCTTGGCCAGAGGGACAGGGACTGTCTTTGGTGGCTGCGTAGCCATGCACGCAGGGGTACCCTTTCACGACCAGGTAAGTTGCGTGCGTACCTGCACATCACCGGCGCATGCGAGGTGGGGATGGGCCACATCACAACATCACACCCACATGGGTACATGTGACCGGGTTGTGTGGGTGGGATAAATGAGTGACACAAGACCTCATTTTAAGGTTAACACACCTTTGCTCGGTGTGATGTTTATTAGTCCTGAGGACTGCTTTTTTGTAAAAGATATACACAAAAATAAAAGAACATCCATAAACAACCTTAAACAAAAATGAGTCTTAAATGTCAGACAATAAAATAAGAAGAAAATTAATAACAAAAGGAAATAGCTCTTCCTCGAGCTCCAGAACTACCCTACCACGGTAGTTCTGCCACAGAGTAGCTAAATTTCTTTAAAAACAATTTACTACAATCTTTTGTGTTATGAGACAGCCTCTCGCTACTCTCTCCAAGGTTGATCTGATACTTCTGAGCACCAGGGCAGCTTATATACTCCTCCCTTGGGTGTCATCGGGTCAGCTGATCTGCCCCTAATCTGAATTCTCATCATTCCTGCTCTAATACATACACGTTGGAGGATCAGCTGGACCATTCGCTGATACTAATACTGTGGTTCATTATAACCACTCTTTGTCCTCCTTTTGGTAGTACAGGACAAGACATAAACAAATATCTACTAATTACCTGTAATTTGTGTAGCTCCTCCCCCAACTCAACTGGAGTGACAGCTGTCATTTCTTATATAACAGCCTCATCACAGGGCTGCTGGCTCCTAAGGGCTCATTTTTTTCAAACTTCCAGCACTCAGGTACGAACTCACTTTATTTCTTCAAACAGAAAACAAACATGTATTTAGTTCACATGGCCAATGATTCTTCTGTGCACATATACAATAATAATACCCTTAACACCTTACAGCAGCTTCTAAACCCAGCGGCTGAAAAGGTAGGTCATTGGTAAAACATTTCAGTTCAGCCATTTTCTCTGTGTCTATTTCACAAGGAGTTCCTTTTATTTAGCAAGAATAAATTTGTTTCTTTAAGGTGCGTGTCAAGGAAAGTGACAGCCTTAAACTTGCAAGTCACTGAGGTGCCGTGAGCAATCTCCCGGACTGTTTAAACACAGTCTCTCACTGTTTTACAATGGGAAAGCCTTCCTATGCTATGGGCTTCTCTCCCGTGGCAGATCTCACTTCACTGAGATCATATTTGGCTCCTTTACCCTCCGTAAAAAGCGGCAGCCGTTTCTCTCTCACAATGAAGCTAAACTCAACTCCTTTCAAGGAACAGATGTCCGTGTCTTTACCAGATCCTCACAGGGGCTGGACTATAGCACAAACACGCATCTGGACATAATACATAAAGAAAAATATCGTGCTCTGTTTTCCTGACTGGAACGTATGCTTTCCACAGAGCATATTCAATAACCAGCTCTTTCTTACTAGTTCCTTAGTTTTTAAATTTGCAGGCCTAAGGCAGGGATAAACAAAAATATGTAGAGGGAACAGCCAAGTGAGTTTAAGATACTATAAATATCCATAATAGTAGAAAAAGATATAGTCAGAAATACAGAATAGAAAGAAGTGCTACTGCAGTAGACTTTAGGGGGAAAAGAAATGCCAAAGCCTGCTTTCGGACGGGGGCAGGTCAAACTACCACAGTACAGCACACCACGCACACATGGCTGTGGCTGCACCTGCCCTGTGGTGTCCTGTCCTGCATGCGACATGAGGTGGGCACTCCGCAGTGGTGTGTGTGGGGCAGGTACACCGTGTCACACATGGGGTGGGACCACCGTGTGCAGTGCATATCCTTGGGAGGGCACTCTGGGGGTTCGGGCACAGCAGCTGTGCATTGCTGTGGTCTGCATGGATGGACACTGGTGTTGTACCGGCTGTGTACACCTACACTGCATGCTCACACTGATGTTGGGGTGGGTTTGTGCACTGATGTGTCTACTCATAGCGGTATCTGTCTGTTGTGTCTTGCAGGGCTGGAGGCCAGTGATGGGCTGCAGAGGCCACTGAGGAGAGGCATCAAGGGGCTGTAGGGGCTCATCGAGGCGTCCATCTGGGAGCAGGTAGGTGGCACCCTTCTGTGTGCTTTGTCTGATGGGGTGGGTTGGGGTACTGCTTGGTGGGAGTTTTGTGTCCACCATGGTCCTTAGTATGTCTTCTCTCTGTCCTTGCTGTAGGTCCCCAGGATCATCATGCAGTGGTCACAGGTGCAGGTGCCATGGACTGTCATGAAGACTTCTACCAGAGAATTGCTCAGGCCATCCAGGGGTCACTCCAGCCCACACAGCGGACCATTGGGCACTTCAGTCAGGCCATCCTCTGGCTCATACTGGCATGTGGCCATCTGGGGTTGGGGCGCAGAGATGCGCAACCATGCCTGTAGCCCCCTCTGTGTGCAGGCATATCTCTGCTGTACATAGCCTGCAGTTACCCACCCTCTCCATTCCTCTGTTGTTCACGCACCCTCCCCCCCTTCTGCACACATGTAGCTGTATATAGTCCCTCACTACCCTTCCCTTCTGATTGTACTTTGTACATAGGTTCTGCAATTGCTGTTGTTTATATTGTCTGTTCTGTTTATTTTGTATATAAACCTTTTTGAACTCTACTATGGTGTCTGTGGTCATTTACTGTTCCACATTCCTGGATATGTGTACTGTCAGGGGCTCATCTCTGTACCATTCCTGCCATGGCTCTGTGTTCCCACAGCGTTGTTTGGTCTCCTTCCCCCGCCACACCCCTCCTTGTGGCCCCACAATTGCTTGTGGCATGTGCGTGGGCCTCTGTCCTGCTGCTCATGTCTCTTCTCCTAGTCTCTGTGTCTGTGCTGCTTGTGGCCTGCATACATTGCACTGCTGCACTATTGCACGGTGGACCTGTGTGTGGTGTCCTGTTATTGGGGTTGTGGCCTGGCTGTATGGTGCTGTGGTGGCACGGTGTGCTGGCCACTGTTGGGCACAGTGTCACCCTGTATGTCCTCCCCATGGCCACAGTCATGGCCACCTGTGTGGTTGGCCATGTCCAGTGCCCTCCACCTTGCTCTTTGCACTTGCACGCTGTTGTGTGGCACCATGCCTGCTAAAGTGTGCCTGTTCTGTGTGCCTGCCATGGACCTGTGTGGGTTGTGGCCTGGGGCTCTGTGTGGTGTTCTCAGGTCCCTGTCACAGTTCTGTGCCTGTTGTGGCCACTGTTGTGTTCTTGGCATCTCTGTCCCATTGGTCCTGTGTTCCTCTCTCCTTTGTCCCACTGCATCGTCCCCTGTTGCTCCCACATGCCTTACTGGCTTGCTCTGTATTCACTATGTTGCTCCCCTGGGCGGCTCTTCACATCCTGGTTGTGCTGGCGCATCTCCACTTGTGCCCTTCCCTTTCTGTGCGATTCACAGTGGGGTTGCGCATGGCGCATCCCTTGGCGCATCCCTTTGTGGATCGCTCAGCATTTGGTGGGTGCATCTCACTTGCACCCAGCACTTCTGTTCTGTGAATCCTGCCCCAAGTGCCATGGTATTTTCAACATTTATAGGTTTTATAAACATAAGGTATATACATTATGATATTTTATGACATAGTGCTATTACGTACTAAATCCAACAATGATAAACACAACCTGTTTTACAGACACTTGGAAGTCACCACAATACTCTCCTGGTATGAGGACCTGAGAGGGAAAAGGAAAATGAAAGAGGACACTATAGCATAGTCAAGAAAGGGAAGGGGGTGCCCATAGGTGGCCAACCTTATGGACTGGAAATTGTAAAGGATAGATTAGGCTAAGCAATAGAAGAACTGTTGCAACAGATTTAAGAAAAGGCTGGTCCTCAAGAGTGGCAGGAGCTCCCTGTCACAGCCCCATACTTGGGTGAAGGGACCCACGGCTCCCTCCACCCCCAAGCCGCCCCACCACAATGAGTATGAGGGAGAGCCACTGCCACTTGCTTCCCTCCTGTGAGGTTCCTGTCACTTCTCCCACAGCCCTGGTGGCCCAGGAATTTCACTTTACAGGGGTCTCTAAGGGTTCCTACCTTTCCTGGCCCCACATAGCCACCTACATTCCCTGCCCCCAATGACGCCAGACCTGGCTAACCATACTTCCCCCACGGAGCTCCATTTCCCAACTCCTCATTACCCCAGCGCTGTGAAAGCTGTACTGTCTCCACTTTTGGGGGGTCCCCTCACTGGCCCATCTGGACCGCTGAGCTCCCATACTTGCCCACCTAACTCTGTTCCTCCAGCCACCCCCATCCAGCCCAGGCATAATGCCCAGGCTGGAAAGGCCCCCAAACTTCCTGTCTGCTCCCTTATATACTCCCTAAACCTATTCTCTGCTGCCACCTTGAGGTATCCAGCAGCCAATATCCCTCAGAGCACTAAAAATTTCCTAGCTCTGGGGGGGTGGGGGTAGGAGGGGGAAAGGGATGCCTAATTGGGAGCATAAGCCCCTCTTTAAAGGGGGGCTTACACTAGGGAAGCATAAAAGCAATGGAGATGCAGGGAATTCGGGGGGCAGTGATGTTGTGGGTCACCTTGAGTCAGGAAATGGAGCCACAATTCAAACAGGCATGATCTACAGGCCTACAGCCAGCAGGAGGAGTTAGATAAGGAAATCTTAAAAGCAACTGGCAAAATGACTGGAATGGGGGAGGTGCTGCTGGTGGGAACTATAGTCTACTGGATGTAGACTGGAGCCTCCCAGCTGTGGCTTCAGTTAGAAGTAGGGGCATCCTGGACTCCATGCAGGGGATGTTCCTCGGGCAATTAGTCAGTGAACCAACTCTATATGGGGCAATAGTGGACCTTGTGCTTGTTAACAGTGACATTATTCCAGACATAAAGGTGGAAATCCACCTGGGGACCAGTGATCATCATACAGCATAGATCAAGACAAGAACAGCTGCGGAATCCAACCACACAATGGCAAGGGTTCTGGGCTTCAGAAGGGCAGATTTTATGATGAATGTAGTCCTCCTCCCCAGTGTCTAGGGGTATGCTGGTGGAACATCCGTGGGGAGGGGAGCCACACAGAAACATGTTTTCTGACTTACATTTTGCTCCCTGGGACTGGGGTGCAGATCTTCCCCCTCGAGTGCTGTACTAGAAGGCAAACTTGGTTAGCAGACAACACTGTAACACTGGAGACATTAAACAGTCCAACCCAAGATTAACAATAACAGAACTTTTAATTAATTTGTCCATGGACAGCCAGAGGTAGACATTGTGCAATAGCCCCACTGGGGAAAAGTAAGTCTCTGGACTGAAAGGTCGTGGCAGGCACCATTCAAAAGTCCCAAAGCTCATATTTACAGCAGACAGCTTATTATTTACACTGGGCAGATCATAGTTACATTGGGCATTCATTACGATTACCTGAAAGCAAGTAACATTATTTAAACACTTCTGGTCACAGGCATTTCACCTATTTTGCAGTAGGTGCTTTACTCAATATCTCTGTAGTTGAACTCCAGAGGCAGGATCCACAGGTCCCAATTCCTTGGACACAAGTAGCACAATTCCAGACTGCAGCAGCACGTTTTTCCTAAACCCAGCCCCCTGAGGCAATATTCTCAGTCTCTCAAGACTCTCAAGACTCTCACTCTCAGTAGTCTTCACTAGTGGGGTCCTCCATTCCAGAACCCATTGTAAATTCATAAAGGGCATTTAGCAGCTCCCTTCACTGGCCATTGGCCATTCAGATTTACACAGAAATATTCAGAAGCTCCCCTTCACTGGCCATTGGCCATTCAGACTTAAACATAAACATTTGGCAGTTACCCTTCACTGGCCATTGGCTTTTCCCAACTGTAACCTGACTTCCAGTCCATTTATCCTTGCTGAGGTCAATACACAGATGCATGCCTGTGGACTCCCACTTGAATTCTGTTGGCTCCTACCTTAATTCCTCTGCACGTTACTTTTACCATGGCTCGGGCAGGCAGCCATCCCAAGGGGGACCGTGGTGCCACAAGACAATACCTGCCACCCACTGGCCAAGAAACTGACCCCTGGGGCCAATAAGTCCACATGCCCAACTACATCTTCATCCCTGCAGGGCTACAATTTAGTGGGCAAAGGAGGGGCTGGCATCTCGGGGGGATCTATGGTGCTACACAGATCCAACCCCCCATCCTCACCTAAGAACTGACCTCCATGGGTGAGGGTCCCAAAGCCAAATTACCAAGTCTGCAGAGCCATTTTCCTCCAGAAGCTCAGGAGGTTTAGCACTGCTGGTGCATAGTCTTTTGCACAGTTCTGTTAGGGTGCTGGATCAAAGTCCCAATCCTGCCATTGGCAGGCTCTTTCACGCCCATCTATTCCTAACTGCCCTTCACCCCACATAAGAGCAGTGTACCTCTGGTCTCCACCACTTCACTGGCCAATGCTCCTGGCCATCCTTCAGAGAAAAGGATAGTTCAGCTTACAGAAGCCAGGCAATGCATGCTAGTCAATCACCTCCACAACTCTGCAAAAGTGAATGTAACTTTTTGCAACCTCTTCAGCAACAAGCAGCTGTCCTTCCCCCTGGAAGCCAGCATAGCCTAGCTATCCAGCTTACTGAAGTTCCAAGGAATTAACCCCTTAGTTGGTTGTTTAGGCCCAGAGACTTACTCAAAAAAGGAAAACAGTGTTTCTTGGAGACCTACTGTACATAAAGATGGGTGAATGCCTCAGGAATGACCTGGCAGAGGTAGGTGTTTTGGGGGGGGTGGAGGAACAGTGTGTCAAACTAAAACAGGGCATAGTGAAAGCAACAAACTTCTGCATCAAACAAGTAAGCAAAAGGAAGAGGAGACCACCATGGTTCTCAAAAGAGGTGGCAGAGGTAAAGGCTAGCATTCAGAAGGTATAAGAAGACCCAGAGGGAGGAGGGTAGGCATGTGTATCAGGCAGGGGCATGGACAGGATTTTTTTTGGGGGGTGTTTAGATTTGTGAACTGAGACAAATAAAAGCCAGTTGTCTATGGGCCGCTAGGCCCCCAGAAGCTCTGGGGGTTTTACAGACGTTGTGGTGAGTTTTAGGGGTTTTCTTGAAGAAAAAAACACACTTCATCTTCTCTACTCCTACTTTCAGGGGAATTTCTTTCCCCATGGAATCAGGGGTGCTGGAGACTCTGGCTGGCATTAGAGTCTGCACCTTCAATGGTTGTTTTTAACAACTGGCTGTCAAACAGTGGCATCAACCACCCACCCCATATGCAGTTTTTGCAATACTGTGAAATATTTCTACATAAAGGCTAGGGATCTGGGGGCCACTAGGCCCCCAGATGCTCTAGAGGTTTACATGCTCTGTGGTGAGTTTCGGGGCTTACCTTAAAGAAAAAAAAAACACTTCTGTCACATCTTCCCTACTCCCAATTTCAGGGGAAATGTTTTTCCCCATGGAATCAGGAGTGTGGGAGACTCTGGCTAGCATCAGAGTCTGCAGCTCCAGTTGTTATGGACAACTGGCTGTCAAACAGTGCCATCAACCACCCACACCAAATGCAGTTTTTGTAATATTCTGTGAAAGATTTCTACTGAAAAGCTGGGGTCTGGGTCTCTTCTTGAAGAAAAAACACACTTTTGTTACATCTTCCCTATCACTCCAAGGTAAGAATTTTTTTTTTTCCTCTGAATAGGAAGACCCTCGTTAGCATTACAATATGTAGCTGCAAGTAACTGTGGTGGTCAACTGACTGACCAACATTGCCATGCTCAACCACCAACCCTATAGCCTGACACATTTGGGGCCCAAATGCAACAAGTTATAGGGTTGGTGGGTGAAGTGAATGTCTCTTAAAAAAAAAAAAAAGAAGGACCAGGACAGACATGGATCTCTGGGTGGAACAACTGGTACTGAAGCAGTCAACTATGAAAACAGCATCAACCACCAGGTCACATAATTGTCAAGCTCTTTTCTGGTTATTATGACAGAAGACCTTTGCAAGTAACATTTCTTTGGAAAAAATACAAAAATTAGAACTCTGCAATTAGCTGCTAAAGTATTTTATTAATCATGGGAAGCAGCATTCAGTTCCTTCTAGTCTCCAGACATCATCTCGTTGGCTTGGGGGGAAGCTAACTGTGTAGGGGTAGGGGCAAAAATGATGAACTGAATTACAAGCTGGCTGAGTGGGAGGCTGCAATGAGTGGTGGCGAGAGGGGAGCTTTCAACTCCAAGGCCGGTGATGAGTAGGGTGCCACACAGGGGTTCAGTTAACTCCATTTATGGAGTATTTGACTTCCAAAATAAGGCAAAAACATCCAAAATAAAGGGGGAGGAAGTCATTGACTTCCCAGATGTAAAACAAAAATTTGAAGACTTCCAAAATTATAAGGATGGATTTCAGAAATGATGGATTTTTCTGAAAGAAATTGTATTTGACCACTAGTATATTGAATTAACATCCATAAACTGGTCCTTCCAAGAATACTGACTTCCACAAGTGGGATCATGGAAGTATTTTGACTTCCCAAAAATGAGAATGACTTCCAGAATTTGACTAATGGAAGTTTTAGACTTCCATTAAAAATAAATTAACTTGAACCCCTGGTGCCACAGAGCTCTGTGTTGGGGTCAGTATTGTTTGGGCTCTTCATATCAGACATTGCACATGGGGTGGTGAGCAAGATAAGTCTGTTTGCTGATGACACCAAAATTGGAGCATGGGGTATGGAGAGAAGGGATGGAAGCAGCTGCAGGGGGACCTAAGCAAGCTAGAGGAGTGGTCAGAGAGGTGGCAGCTGGGGTTCAATGCAAAGAAGTGTAAGGTTATGCACTTTGGGGTGAAGAACCCAAGGAGAGAATACTGGTTGAGAGGGGTTAAGCTGGGGATCACTGAGGAGGAGGAGAAGGACCTAGGGGTAGTGATAAGAGGGACCATGAACAACACTACCCGGTGCAGGAGAGTGGCTGCAAAAGTGAACAAAATGCTGGGGTGCATAGAGAAGGGGTTTTCATTCAGGTGAAGAGAGGTGAACTTGCCCCTCTACAGGTCACTGGTAAGGCTGCACTTAAAGTATTGTGTGCAGTTTTGGAGGCCATACCTAAAGCGTGATATCAGGCTACTGGAGGGCAACAAAAATGATATGTGAAATGGAGGGGAGAGACTATGACAGCAGGCTGGGAGACCTGAATATGTACACCCTGGAGGATAGAAGGGACAGGGGGACATGATAGAGACATTACAGTACCCGAGGGGAATCAATAAGGATGGGGCAGAGGGGGTCTTTAAGTTAAGGAGGGGGAGGGTTACCAGGGGGCATGGGCTAAGAATAGAGGGGGAAAGATTTAGGAAGGAAATGAGGAGACACTCTTTCACAGAGAGGGTGGTAGCAAAAGGAATGCCCTACCAGAATGGGTGGTATCATGTAAATCTGTAAACAGCTTCAAAAGGGCATGGGACAGGGAACGGAGAGAGTGAGGATGGGGAAGGTGGGGTGGCAGTGGGATGACAAAGGGGGGGGGAAGCTGCAAACTAGGGGTGCTAGCTGCACACTCGAGCAGACTTAGATAGACCGGGTGGTCTGTTTCTGCTGGCACATTCGTAGTCATCATGTAGGCAAGTCCCTCTTCAATAAATACTGTGCAAACTGACCCTTGTGCTAATATATTCTAGAACACATACTATCATAAGGGGGTCTGTCTGGGGTGACCAAATAAGTATCTTTTTATCTTTATGAGTTTGCTGTCTTTTAGTATTGTATACATGTACAGTAGATTAGATCCACATGACTCTTTACTAGACTGAACAAGAGACAACCCATACACAGCAGTTTTAACCCTTACTGCACACAGTAGTCACTGCAACAAAAACATTTGTACAGAAATGCAATTTTTAACTTGAAAATCTCTTGGCCTTGGTGATTCTACAGCATGGTATTCCCTGGGGTTTGAGACAGTGATCACATGAATCATACAGCATTTAGAATTGATCTTATTTGGCAGAGTTAGAACTCTCTTCAAAGGCCCTGGAAAAATATTAACAACATAAATAGGTAAAATTGAAGCCTTAGCCCCTAGAAACACCACACCTAGGCACAGAATGGCACCCGAACAGGAGATTGAGTCTGCTGCCTACAGGACAGGGAAAAAATACATTTATGCTGGATTGCTCAGTCTGCCTGCCTTACTGAACCCTGAACTGAATAAATTTTACCTGAGAATAATGGCCATCAAGGCCAGGGCAGGCAGACCACAACTCCAGACCATCTTCCCCAAGATCCTCCTAGTACTCCTCCAGCTCGCCTCTCAGTGCTCCTCCTCAGCTTGCTCTCACCATCGATTGCGACATCTGACTCACTCTCCCTCTCATTATTTTAATTAAAAGATTTTGTTCTCTGTCGCGAGTCGCAACACACATTGCTTTCCTCGGCTCTGACCGACAGCACAAAACAGTCCTCCTCCTCCAGCTGAGTCCATCCACAACATCCCAGTTCACTCCTTGGCTGTGCATTGTGTGGGTGATGTGGCATTGCGTACTGTGTGCTGGTGTGCATTAAAGCACCAAGCCGCCAAATTCCAGCCGCAGAACTTCATTGGCAGTCTTATCCATACAGGAGGAGGAGGAGCAGAGGTGGAGACCTGACAAACTGATAATGCTGCCTCCTCCTCATCCCCGCCTCATAGGCATGCGTGCTGCTTGCTGCTCCCAGCGCATCCAGCATTCAGATCTGATTTAACAATGGATATTATTTAAAGGGGCAGCGCGACTGTGCTGAATCTGAAAAACTAAAGCCTAAATTAATAATTTGGGGTGTAATTTTGGGGGGTGTTTGAACACCCAGAAACCCCCCCTCCACCTACGCCCCTGGTATCAGGGAAAACAGAGGGAGACAGGGACAGCAATAAGGAGCACAAAGGTGCAGACTGAAGAAAGAATAGCTCAGGCAGTATCAAAAGGGGGCAACACATTTTTTAGGTATGTTAGCAAAAATGGAAAACAAAGGGAGGGATTGTACCGTTAAAAGGAGGGACTGCGTGGATGAGTACCAAGAAAAGGCAGACATCTTGAACAAATACTTCTGTTCAGTGTTCGCAGTGGAAGGGAAGGGGATGGACTGCGAAAAAGCATCAGGAGCTTTGATGGGAGGGAAGTGGACACTAGTCCTTTTTCTGAGGAGAGAGTATGGAAAGCACTCAGTAATCTGAAGGCAGACAAAGCTATGGGGCCAGACAGGGTGCATCCAAGGGTACTGAGGGAGCTCTGGGGGGACTAGCTGCACCTCTGACAGACCTGTTTAACAGATCACTGGAGACCAGAGTGGTCACGGAGGACTGGCAAAGGGCAGATGTAGTCCCACTTCACAAAAATGGGAGCAGCGAAAAGGCGAGTAGTTATAGGCCTGTCAGCTTGACATTGGTGGTGGGTAAGTTAATGGAAACACTACTAAAGGAAAAGATTGTGGAATATCTTGAATTCAACAGGTTACATGATCTGAGGCAGAATGTATTGGGGGGGGGGCATGCCCAACAAGTCATATGATAGATTACTTTGACTGGGTGGCCAAAGATTTAGATCAGGGTGGAGCGGTGGACGTGGCCTACCTAGATTTCAGCAAGGCTTTTGCCATCATTTTACATGAGAGACTGGCAAGCAAGCTGGGTAGCTTAGGGGTGGGCAACAAGGTGGTAACCTGCCTAAGAAACTGGTTAGGGGATAGGAGACAGAGGGAAGCAGTAAATGGTGTTCGTTCTGAGGAAGGGAGGGTGACCAGCAGGGTACCTTAGGTTTCAATACTGGGACAAGTCCTCTTTAATGTCTTTATTAGTGACATAGCAGAGGAGCTGGAAGGGAAGGTCTGCCTCTTTGCAGATGACACCAAGATCTGCAACAGGGTGGTCATTCCAGGGATGAAGGATGGGCAGAAATCTGAAAAAAATGGAGGAATGGTCAAGGGTATGGCTACTGGGTTTTAATGCAAAAATGTGCAAAATAATGCACTTAGGCCATAGAAATCCAGGGGCAGAGTACAAAATTGGTAGAGTGATACTGACAATGACCAAGCAGGAAAGAGACCTGGGGCAATCATATCGGATGACCCAAAGGTGGCCAGGCAGTGTGACAAGGCAGTCAGGAGGACTAGTGGGATTCTGGGGTGCACATGAAGGGGTATCATCAGCAGAAAGAGGGAGGTGGTGTTTCCCCTATATAGATCACTAGTAAGACCCCACATGGAGTACTGTGCCCAGTTCTGGAGACCACATCCAAGGAAGGACATAGACAGAGTAGAGGCGGTCCAGAAGAGGGCTACCAAAATGGTGCAATGTCTACATCAAAGCCCTACAAGGAGAGGCTAAAGAAGCTCAGTATATACACCCTGGAGAAGAAGGGGGAAAGGGGAGCTATGACAGAGACTTTTAAATACCTCATGGAGGTTAATAAGGTACAAGAGGGGAGTATTTTTTCAGAACAAAAGGTGCTCTAGAAAAGAACAATGGGACATGCTATGAAGCTGGAGGAAGGTAGATTCAGGAGAGATGTGAGGATGCATTTCTCCACAGAAAGGGTGGCTGATTCCTGGAACAGCCTTCCAGCTGAGGTAGTGGGGTCAAAAACAGTGGTGGGGTTCAAAAATGCCTGGAATAAGACAAGGGAATCATAGGGTTGGGGGGGAGACAGCACCGCATATCAAGTGGGTCTGCAGCAAAAATGAATGTAGCCCAGGCGCTGTATATAAGTGGGCTACTACCCATGCCTGTTGACCTTCTAACAGGTTAAGGGGCCTGGGTCCTGCTATGGTGTTGGTCGGGGGTTCTATCCCAAAGTTATAGTAAATAGTGTGGTGCCACCACCCAGAGTGAGTTACAAGTGGGTTAGGTGACTGGTTGGTGCAGCTCCCTGGGATGCTGTACCTACCCACCTCCCCTACCAACCACTCTACACACAGAATACTCAATGGTTTCCCAATACCAATAACCATAAGCACCTGGTAATTGACAGTTACAAAATACCACTCACACTGCAATTCCAAACAACAAATAACAGCTTTATTGGGGTTAAAATGGGGTTAGGGTGGGGGTACCTGGCCTAGGGATAGCTGTGGAGGAAAAATGATTATTAGTAAGACATAACAAGGCAATATCAACATGGGCCCGGAAGCCAAACCATCCCTGTAACCCACCTCCACTGGTACCAGTGTCATGTTTAAAAGGTCTGTCTGGGTACCCAAAAGGTGCAGACCTGGATGGTGCCACAGGTTGTCCAGCTTTTGGGGCCCTAGGACGTTGAAAAGTTAAAGGTAAATGTAAGCTGAACACTCCCCTTGAATTCCAGGGCAATCCCTGGGTACTCACAATTTGAAGATTCTCCAGAGCCTCTAGCTTGAAAGAACTCCACAAGTCCTGGAGTGATGGGCTTAGTTCTCAGAGGGTGGTGTACTGGACAGCAGAAGGGTACACTGAAGCCTTGATCTTGATTGAAGGTCTAGCAGCTTGTCCCCTTGATTGAAGATCTGGACGCTTGTCACCTTTGGACTCTTCTGGCCCATTGCAGAGCACAAACGCAGGTTCCACACAGCCTCAGAAGGCCCAGACCCGGGATTGGCTCCACAGCCCAGCTACCTCAATGGGTCATAGGTGCCCTAGCACCCCAGCAAGTGTCTGTGATCCCCTGAGACTGGCATGCCCCAACTTGAGAGGGGTAAGCAAGTTCCCTCCCTTACTCTGGAGAGTGCCTCTGTAACTGGAAGAGATCACCTTTTTTCTGCACCAATATGCAGTTCCTGAGGCAGTCAGGCAACTTTCCACTTTCTGTGCCATTGTGCCACTGTGCCACTGACTTCCAAACTTTAAGCAACAGTTTCACCTCACACTGGGATGCACAGCAATAGCAAGGATCCTGAAACGTGAAAGCACCAGCTCAACTTTTTCTCTCACAATTTCTTAATATCAGTCTAGCTTCCTAAGCAGCTTCAGCAGGGACACAACTTTCAGAGATCTGTCCAGTCCTCAAACAGTTTCCACACAGCCTGGTTTGCACCCAGCTCCAGAAACTTTCAAGCTCTCAAAGCAGCTTCTCAAAGTCCAACCAAAGTGCAGGATTTCTGCAGTAGAACAATTTTTCCCAAAAGAAACAGCACAGTCCAAAATACCTGTAGCGTTCTCACACCAGATCAGTCTCTCTCTCTCTCTCTCTCTCTCTCGCTCTCTCTCTCAGACAGAATTCACTTTCCTCTCTCAGAATCAGTTTCAAGCTTAAGTCCTGTGGAAGGCCTCAGAAAATGTAGTTCTCTCAGCACAGATCCCTCCTGACTTGATGGGAGTCTAGACAAGAATGATCCAAACTTCTAAAAGTCCAAGGGATTTCCTCCCCAAGCTCCTGCCCTCTGGTTGGCGGCCCAGTGCCATAAATCACAGTTAATGACTCTCTGACCCCTCTGATTGGCTGTATCCCTTGGTACCTGAAAATAGTTCACTCCTTCTCCCACAAGCCTTCTGAAACAGTTTTAGGAGCCTAAACACTGGATTGGCTGCCAAGCAGCGGTCAAAGTAACGAGGAAGTGGCTGCTGGTACACCTGAGAATGCAGTCCCACACAGTTCCATAGCAGTTCCAATTTTGGACATTGAGTGCAGCCATAGTATTTACATTTATTTTATAATTTTCCAGTAAGTGATAGGGACCCCGCCCCCTGTTAAGTGACTGCATAAACATTTAAAAGAGCTCCTCCAATTACTTATCGATAGCTCCGTTTCAAGCAGTCCCCACAGAGCAGTGGCTGACATACTAATATTCATGAGCTGGCATTAACATCTATGAAAACCCCATTTCCTAAGCACTCTCTTGCGCTGTTTTAAACATAAGAGACACTTTCTGGTCACCTCTCCCAAGTGAACGACCCCTGCAGCCCATTTCGGGCAGGATTCCAGACGGGAGCCCGAAAAACACAAGGTAAGCCCCGGGGGGGGGGGGTTACACTCCCTCCCCTTAAATGCTTGGCTTCCATGCCAAGCCTACAAGCAAAGTACTACAAAAATTGCAAAAAGGTGATCTTTAACATTAGCACACGATAACTGTTCTAACTATACACCTGATTCCTATCTATTACACCATGAACTATTTAAGAACAGGAAAACATATACAGTTCAGTAAATACTTTCCCTTTCAGTTAGCTCACTGGCCACATAAGATGTGGCACCCATATGTTTAACCTTTAGAACCATGGGAACTTTAGTACCTCATAGTATACTTGTATCACTCCTTCCCTTTGTATTCTTTCACCTACCTCTTTTCCTTTTGCCCACTTTCCCTTCGGGCATGGGGGCTTAGCACTAGCAGGAAACATGAACACCCTTTTCAGGACCTAGGTGTGATATATAACCCCTTGTGTACTACTAATAAGGGCAGGTCAGTGGGCACCCCCAGTGCATCATAATTCAGCTTTAGTAGGGGCTGTACAGTCCTCCCTGACCTTCTGGGGGTTTCTTAGACTTCGGGTCTAGTGGCTACCTCCTGTTTGGAGGCAGAGTCCATGTCACTTTCCCCTTGGCCTGTGCCTTCTTTTTCAGTGGGGACAGAGTGCTCCAGCTCTTCCTCTCCTGTACCACTCTGTACAGGATTGCTGTCTTGGGGCCATTCTGAGGACCCAGTCGAAGTAGTATTCAACTTTGATGTGGGCTATCCAAAAGGCATTTCTTCAGGGGGATTGCTCCGGAACCACTCAAACAGCTCAGTTGGACTTGTATTCAAGTCCGAAATGGTCCCTTTGAAGGATGTAGAAGGAGCAGCCTCCCCTTCAGTACCCTGATCCCCAGGAACAGCCATGTCCACCTCTTTATGTCTGTCATCCCTGGGGACCTCTGTGTCACTTGTAATGAGCCCTTCTGTCACAGGACCAATCTCGAACATCAGGGGCAGTCCCCAAAACAGTTTCTAGTTCAGGTGTAGGTTAGAAACAGACAGGCATGTCATCAGGCTCGCTGTCTGATTCATCAGCCGAATCTTCTTCCTCAGGTACCTCCTGTAACTGGGCAGGTCCTCCCCTGTAGTATCCCCATCTTCCTGCTTCTGTCATCTGTGTGCAGCAGCTCAAGTGGTTGGAAGTATAGGCAGCTCTATTGAATCAGTCTCTGATCCAACAGTTTTAGCCCTAATGGGAAGGAGGTGGTTCCTGTGCATCACTTTGCACCCTCTGGTTTCTCCCTCTGGTCGAATCTTGTATACAGGTAGCCCTTCCAGTTTCTCAACTACCACATATGGTGTGCTTCCCCACTGGTCAGCAGTTTTATGTTTCCCAGGTATGCCCAGACTCCTGAGTTGCACTCAGTCACTGGGCTCCAAGTCTTGTGCCCACACTCTTTTGTCATACCTCTCTTTATTGGCCTGATTTCACTTGGTGGCTCCCTCTAACGCTAGCTGATAGGCATCATTCAACTGTTGTTTCAGCTTTTTCACATGTTGCAAATATTCATTCTCTTTAATGCCATCTGCTAGCACTCCAAAACAGAGGTCCACAGGGAGTCAGGCCTCCCTCCTAAACATAAGATGGTAAGGAGAGAAACCCGTGGCATCATTTTTTGTACAATTGTATGCATGGCAAATGTGCTTACTCTTTGGCTCCAGGTACGCTTGTCTCTTGGATCCAGGATGCCCAGCATGTCCAGTAGTGTCCTGTTGAATCTCTCAGAGTGGGGGTCACCCTGGGGATGGTATGGCGTGATTTGAGACTTTCTGATGCCCCATAAGGACAAGAGCTCTTTTATCAACTGCTCTCAAAATCACATCCCTGGTCCGAATGGATTCATTGGGGTGCTCTGTAGTGGACAAAAAACTTCTTGACCAACACTTTGGCCACCGTGGAGGCTCTCTGGTCCTTGGCGGGGTAAGCTTGAGCGTACTGGATGAAATGGTCTGTAGCCACCAATCTGTTGGAGATATTCCTGGAGTCTGGTTCCAGTGTGAGAAAACTGATACATACTAATTCCATCGGTGCACTGGTACTGATGTTAACTAGCTGGGCAGCCTTTTGGGGAAGTGCTTCCCTCTGGATACACTGATAACAGTTCTTGCAATAATACTCCACATCAGCTCCCATCTTGGGCCAATAGAATCTGCTCTTGAGCATTTCCAGGGTGCGCTCACTGCCCAAGTGGCCCATATCATCATGTAGAGCGTTCAACACCAGGTTGTGGAAACAGTCAGGCAATACCAACTTCACATGGGGTGCCCCCTACTGGTCTTTAGTCACTCAGTAGAGCAAACCTTTCTTTTCTCTGCAACTTCGGCCATTATCGCAGTGATAACCTGGCATGTGGATCACTAGCTTTTACCTGAGCTGGATCTCCTTTTCTCTGAAGCACTTGGATTATCTCCCCCACAACGGAACTGTCCTGCTGCTCTTTTTGAAAGTCCTGAGTAGTCAGCTGTGGCAAAGACCTCATATCCAGGGTGGTCAGATGGTAGTAAGCTACAGGAAGGCAGCTCCCAGATGCTTCTAAACAGTTCACCAAACAAGGGGCATCTTCAGGAGAATGGGACTCGTGACCATCAAATTTCTTACACAACGCTTTTACCACTTGTTCAGGTATCTTGATCCAGCTGGAATGCTCAGCCCTGAGTCAAAGGGCATTGGGACAAGGCATCAGAATCTATATTATTCAGCCCAGGCCAGTACTCTATGCTGTAGTCATAGGTAGACAAAGACAACAACCACCAGTGGCCAGCTGCATCTAGTTTGGCTATAGTCTGTACATCAGTGAGCAGGTTGCTGTCGGTCTTCACAGTAATCTTTGCCCCATACAGGTAATCATGAAATTAGCCCACAGTAGACTATTTCATCGCTATAAATTCCAACTTGTGGATGGGATACCTCTGTTCCAAGGAGTTGAGTCTCCAGCTCATATATGCCACTGGACGCAGGCCCTCTGGATATTCTTGATACAACACTTCTCCTAGACCGTTAAAACTTGCATCTGTATGTAGGATATAGGGATTCTGTGGGTCAGCATAGGCAAGCACTGGTGCATGAGTCAAGCAGTATATAATGTCCTCAAAAGGTTTATTACACTCCTCGGTCCACCAGGAGCCAAAAGGTTCAGATGCACAAAAATATTTAGGTTGTTCAGTTTGGCCTCCTGGGGGAGGGGTGTTCTTGCTCTTATTTGTTAGAGGATACCCCTGTTGTAAGTTCAAAAGAGGCCTGACTACTCTGGTGTAGTGCCTCACAAATCTCTCGTAATACTCACAAAAGCCAAGCAGCTGTTCCAGTTTTTTCAGGTTTCTAGGTTTAAGCAAGGTTGTAAGGGCCTCCACTTTACTAGGGTTGGTATGAATGCCCCTGGCGGAGATGATGTGTCCAACATATTTGACAGAGGCCTGGAAGAATTGCCACTTGTCAACACAGAACTTCAGGCCAAATTCCTTCAGTCAGTCTAACACCTTGAGTAGCCATCACACATGTTCTTCCAGAGTCTTTCCAAACATGATAATGTCATCCAAGTAAATCAAGCACTCCAGCAGGTTCATATCCCCCACAACCTTTTCCATAAGGCACTGAAACGTCCTGGGGTGCCCGAAATGCCTTGAGGCATTCTCAGAAATTCATAAAATCCTAGAGGGCTAATAAAAGCTGTCTTCTCCCAATCCTGTGGGGCCATGGGAATTTGATAATACCCACTTCTTAAGTCCAAAACCAAAAACCACAGGTTGCTCTTCAAGCAGTCTAGAGCATCTTGTATTCATGGCATCATATATTGATTTGGCATAGTGCACTTATTCATGGTGTGGTAGTTCACGCACATCCTAATAGCCCCAGTCTTTTTCCTCACCACCACTATAGGCGATGCATATGGACTTCGGGTCTCCTGGATGATGCCTGCAGCCAGCATCTCTTGAAGGTGTCTTCTTACAGATGTCTGGATTTCTTCCTGAATGGGCACTCATCTGTGAGCCTTATGCAATGCTGTTCTCTCATAATGCAGCCAACATCTAACTCATGCAAGGAAAACACTTTTATCCTGGTAGCCAGCTTCTTCTGGATACACTCCTTCTGCTCCTCCAGGATGGGGGAGTTATTCATATCAAACAAAGCAGGGTCAATACCACCATAATCATCTCTCCCTGGAACAGCAGGCTGCACAGCTGTGTCAAGACAGTAAACCCTGGCTAAAGTCTGGACCCTTCTGACAACCACTTCTCTTGTCAGTTGTGTTCCTCACCTGCACTGTCACTCTTTGAACATAGGCTTGTACTCATGCCGGTAAGACAGTAGGCTTCACTAATAATCCGGGCAGCAATCCATGTTCCTCAGCAGGGGCATCTAGCATTAAAATTTTGTTCTTTACCTCTTCCTTTAACTCATTGCCTCCACAGGCTCACTCTGAGATTACGCCACTTGCCTCCTGAATCTCCTGTATACTTTTAACAGTGAATCCTGGGCCTTTCTAAGCAAAATCAAGCAATAGTCAGCATGTTGCAAACAAATGCTAATAGCTCAATAACTGTACATGCTAGACACAAAGTATGAGTGGCAGAGTTATTCAGCACAAAATTGCCTTTCCAATAGTGGCATGCATGTAATAATAAGTAATTTTGTTTTTTTTTTCTATGCTGGTCGAAAGAGCAAATTAAATATTTTTTTCACCAAAAAAGTGCAACATAAGCCATTTTTTGTTGGAAAATATGTAAAATATCAACACCAAATTAAGCATACAGACATTAGATGGTGTTTTAATATTATGTTAGTTAAAAAAAAGATATATTTTTACTATAAAATGCATATTTTCCCCCATTTTAGTCAAGGTGCTTTGGTGAGATTTGAGGGCTGAATCTCAACCACACACACCATATCATAAACAAATGCGTATAACTCCAAAAGTATACATGATACACACAAAGTATCAGCATGAAAGTTGATTAGCACAAAATGCCTTTCCAATGGTGCTATGCAGCCAGTTGTAATCAATACGGTTTTTATTTTATACCTGCTGAAGTGCCAAAAAAGTGAATTGTATTCAAGCTGCTTAGGTGAATCTTGATGGAAAACATGCCAGCCATACACACTATACCATAAACAAATGTGAATAACTCCTAAAGTATACATGATATACACAAAATATCAGTGGCAAAGTTGTTCAGCACAACATTACCTTCCCAGTGGTGGTATGCAAATAATATGTAATTTTGTTTTTTTTTAAGCTGGTTGAAACAGCAAAAAAAATATTTTTTTCACTAAAACAGGCCACATAAGCCATACACACCATACCATAAACAAATGCAAATAACTCCTAAAGTATACATGATATGCACAAAATATCAGTGACAGAGTTGTTCAGTATAACATTACCTTTCCAATGGTGCTATGCAGTCAAATATATATTATATTCTGTTACACTATATATTAAAATATATAAGTGACTTCTCCAGATGTTGCTTGGGCACACTGGGAGTCAGTAGCCAACTTCTGCAGACGTCCTCAGGACACATCAGTGTTTTTTTACTGACGAGTACAGGCGTCTGCTAGGAGACAATGAGTTAACTGCAGTACTCTGCTGATATTGCATTTCACATTGGGTGGCAACACAATCTCCTCTGCATCTATCCTCCAAACTATGCCCACAGACTCATCTACATCTTCAGTGGGGGTTTGCCCTTGACTCATATAGGCCTCTTGGATCACCGCGTGAATGGATAATTTCTTCCCTTGCTGTTCTGCTTCACTGGCTTGACAAAGCTGAGCAAGCCTCCAGAACATGTGAGCATTTGTACCCACCAGCACAGGTACCCTGTCATACACACCAGTCTCAGGACAGATTAAAGCCAGGGTCTCAACTGCATCTCCCCCTCCAGCCACATTAGTCAGGAAGGCCATCCATACTCTGACATATCCAAGGTAGGGGTAAGACTTCTTCAGCAAGCCCCCACACATATAGTCCTTCCAGGGGCTGCAATTCCAGGTGGGATAAGTGTCTGTCATACTAGGTCTTGAAGATGATAGTGACCTGGGAGCCACAATCAAGGATGGTGGTGACTCCCTCTATAGTGACAACAGTTTCAGTTGATGGCCCCACCAGCCTGTGCACATCAAGGGGTGCAACTGAGGTGGCTTTCACTGAAGAGGCTTTTATCTTGGCTATGGAGCTGGACCTGTTTGGGGCCCTGGTATGCTCCTTTACCGGGCCCCATTGAAGTTTCCCTGTGACTATCCTTCCTTGTCCAACTGTCTGTTAGCCACTTGAAGGGGATCTACTGGTGACCAACACCCTCTCCAGTAATGGCCATTCCTTTCACACTGGTAGCAGATTATCTCTTCTCATTTAGGTTGTCTGGGGTAGTAGGCTTCAGGAGGGGATCGGGTGGTGGATAGTTTGGGTCCCCTGGATACACTAAGGGAGCAGAATGGGAAATTGGGGCTATTGCTTGGGCCATAGCTACTGGTTCGGGAGCCCCTGCCCTTGCCACCCCCTGGGCCTTTAGTTCATTAACAGCCTGACACAGTTCCTGCAACTGGGCTTCAATCTGAAGGACTATAGGGGGCAGTGTAAGTGACTCTCCAAGGTCCATCACGGGGAGGGTAGCAGGAGCTGCCTGGGTAGACTGTTCAGCAGAAGCTTTAGGGGACCTAGTAGGACCAACACCAGCCCTATCCAACATTTCCCTGCATTCTTTCAATAACCTTTTCACCTCAGAAACCTCAGCCAGGGAGTGGCTTCCTGGACCTGGGCAGTAGCTACTGTAGTGGACTGGACCCCCCATTGGGCCTCCCTCTCCTCCACCTCTCTCACCTCCCTAACCAGCACCCGGAGTGGAGGTGGATTACTCAATTTGTCTTTTAGGCCCAACTTCAGTAGCAACAACTCTGAGTACCGGGCAACCCTCAGTACTTGCTCTAGCCTAGTCTTATTCAAGTCAGAGGCCTGGATTCCCCCTTTCCTATATACCTTCTGCAGGGCCTTCTCCAGCCTCTGCACATAGTCAGACAAGTGCTCCCCCTTCTGCTGGTAGGTTGTTCTGAATCCCCACCATAAGTCTTCACATGTCTCCATGTTACTGAAAGCACTATTCAAGGCAGCTATATAGTCTTCTACCTTGGCCTCAGGGTCAGTGGTCCAGAGAGACCAAATGGCTTTGAGGGCAGGGCTTTTTCCCCTTCACTGCACTTCCAGTCTTGGAGCAGTGGTAACACATAGTTTATCCAAGACTCAAAATCTTGTTCCCCCACAGGAGTAGGCTTTACCCCCCCCAAAACATTCTCAACTCCCTATAAGATTCCAGGGGGGTGGGCACCTGTCCAGGCCTAAGCCTCGCATCAGGTATGGGGCCTGAAAAGGGTCAGGCTCTCCTCCCCCTTGAGGAAACCACACTGAACATTGTCTCTATAGCCCAGGCCTCTGTCTTGCCATCTATGTCTATGTCCTCCAGCACCCAGGCAGCCTCTGTGGCATTTAGGCATTCCATCAACACAGTTAACTTCCCAGTACCTGAATCAAGCATCTGTTCCCTCACCTTCACTTTACTCAGTTTTGTTATGGTGGGCAAGTGCTCTTCTATTTCACCCTCGTCCATCTTGGGGGATACTTCTAACAACAGAAAGGACCTCTGGGGGTCCATCCCCATATCCCCACTCCATTTCACCAACCTCACTTTATCCTTTTCTTGAGGCCTACATGTCAGCTGGGGGGGTAGACTTGGGTGCTGGGGACCCCACAGTGGTCTTTACAGTTGGGTCCTCCATAGTGGTATGGCTGATGAACAGGAGATCCCAATGGTGCCTCCAAAAGATGAAGCCAAGGCACCATATGCCAGTGGGCTACTATCCCTGCCTGTTGACCCTCTAATAGGTTAAGGGTCCTGGGTCCTACTATGGTGTTGGTCACTGGTTCTGTCCCAAAGTTATATGAATGAATGAATACTTTATTTCTAAAAAGTGCCTTTCCAAAACCAAGGAGCTTTTACAACAAATCAATACATAAAACTTAAAATCTTAAGAACAATCCATAAATATATTTAAAAATCTGGATATGCCAGGTTAAACAAATATGTTTTCAAAGCTGATTTAAAATAAATAGTGCAGTGCCTCCACCCAGAGTGTTACAAATGGGTCAGGTGACTGGTTGGCACAGCCCCCTGGGATGCTGCACCTACGTCCCCTACCAACCATCCCACACACTGAATACCCAATGGTTTCCCAATACCAATAACCATAAGCACCTGGTAATTGATACTCACAAAATACCCCTCACACAGCAGTTCCAAACAACAAATCACAATTTCATTGGGGGTAAAAGGGGGTTTGATCTGCTTACACAACTGGATAAGATAATATGAGATGATGCTTTCGTAACTTGATTTGCTTTGTGGCTTTCCACCTCTCTCTCCATGGGATATACCACCCTTTAGGGTACAATGCAAGGAACCCTAGAGGAGGGTTGCCCCCCTACAGGTGCCGGGGATGAATGTGTTGGCTAAAGGTAGGTTAGGATGAAGCCCACGAGGAAAAGAGATGAGCCGCTGGAGGAGGAGGGGTGGATGGTGGGCAATGAGAAAGGATCCTGGTGAGGCCCAGGATGTTTGTGACCTTCTAAACTTGATGGGGGAGTGACATTGTTACTCTGCCCATTGAATCACAGGCTTAAAGCCTTCCCATTCAATGTGCTTATGCAACTGGATGATATAATATGAGATGATGCTTGTGTAACTTGATTTGCTTTGTGGCTTTCTGCCCCTCTATCCATGGGATATACCACCCTGTAGTGGTACGATGCAAGGAACCCTAGAGGAGGGTTGTCCCCCTACAGGTGCCAGGGATGAATGCATTGGCTAAAGGTAGGTTAGGAAGAAGCTCATGGGGAAGAGAGATGAGCCACTGGAGGAGGAGGAGGTGGATGGTGGGCAAAGAAAAAGAATCCTGGTGAGGCCCAGGATGTTTGTGACCTTTTAAACTTGATGGGGGAGTGACGTTGTTGCTCTGCCCATTGAATCACAGGCTTAAAGCCCTCCCATTCGATGTGTTTAAGCAACTGGATGAGATAATATGAGATGATGCTTGTGTAACTTGATTTGCTTTGTGGCTTTCTGCCTCTCTATCCATGGGATATACCACCCTGTAGGGGTATGACGCAAGGAACCCTAGAGAAGGGTTGCCCCCTATAGGTGCCGGGGATGAATGCATCGGCTAAAGGTAGGTTAGGAAGAAGCCCAAAAAGAATGCCCAAGATGTCAACCTTTGAAGAGGTGAGGATGATGAATGAATTCTGTGAAGAGAAGGACTAACTTCCTAAGGAGAGAGGGGAAAGCCGGGGCCACCATCCGCCTCCATCCAACAGTGGAACCTAACTAACTAACTAATGTGAAGAGAGCACTAACTCTAAATACTATTATGACCATTGGCATGAAGGAGAGGAAAAAAACCCTTTGAAGAAGAAACCTCTGGGGATCCAAGGCCTAGGTCACCTTCCCTCCAGGCTGATGACGTTTGATTCAAAGACGTACGTCAGTGAAGAGAATGGTTCACAGATGAGGGATCTAAGTAGTGAAGAGCAATGAAATAGACATGAGTAGGGAGGATGATGATGAAATAGGGAAACTCCCTGAAAGAAAGCATGTTTAAATATGGAACATGAGGCTGTGCACGTCTCAAAGGAACGTAGGCAAGGATAAATATGGATGATGATAATTGTCACAAGAGGGTGGCAGGAAGATGAGGTAGCATAACATTGAATGAGATGTATGCCTGATTGAGTAAGGTGAGTATGTAGACACAGAAGCTGATAAAGCATGAACATGTGATGTGAACGATTAGACTAATGTTGTGGGCGATGAATATCATAGAATTCAATAGAGTGATGTAGTAATGAGGCTCCTCAAAAGTAGACATACTCCAAGGCCAAGGAGGCATATCTGAAACCAGAGAGTATGCGGACTAGATGGGTGATATGCTTGACAGAGCAATGTGACTAAGTAGACTCCTTCAAAGGAGGTAGATTCGGAATGAACAGAGTGATGTGAATAAATAGGCTCCTCAGAAGGAGGTAGATTAGGAAAGGAATGTTAAAGGAACATGAATGATGGTGGAGAGCCTTGAGCCAGCCCTTAATAAGGGAAAACTGACAGGAAGGCATGGCTCTTGCGCGGAGGTAGAGTCAAATCGTGGTAACAATGATGGATGAGGAATGAGGTCATGAGTGGAGTGAATCCTTGATAACCAGTACTAGAAAAAGGCATGCCTGGAACTCGCTATACTGAGGAAAGTAAAATATGAATGGATGAGGTAGAAAGATGGGTTGCAGCCATGGAGGCTGGAGTGGGAAAGCGAAGTATGAAAGGTCGAAGGACAGCAAGGATGCAATAGGTTAGCAAAGGACCCCGCCAGTAGGAAGAAAACTGCAATAGGGCAAGTCGGAGGAGGTCAGACTGAGTTGCCAGAGTGTAATGCTATGGAAGCTGGTAAGATGACCCAGCTGAGTCAGCCGAGGCATGGTAGGATGGGGAACCCCAAAAGAAATGCACAGGAGTAGCCGAGAAGGCGAAGGGAAGGACTAAGATAGAGCATTCAATGTGACGGAGAGACCCATGGAGAGGTAGGATGAGGGGAGAGGGAAAGAACTCCAAAGAAGGACAGATTAAAGAAGGATCGGGAGGTAGCAGGGACCCAAGAAGGGCAGGCTCAAGGAAGTGATGAGAGATAGTAGATAAGAGGAGCAAAGATGGGAGGGAGGAAATCCAGGAAGGAGTCAAAGGAACAAGGGATTTCCAAATGTGCTCATGAAGCGAATACAAAAGCTCTGATGAGGAGACCGATCATAATGTATACTGGCTTGAGGTAGCGATGCGCATGACTGAGCAATGCAAGTGAGCAGACATTGAGGTTGAAGAGGCAGGCAGGATTACATGATGTGAATGATAAGACCCTGAACGATTAGACTCTGAGGGTGGAAACAATGAGGTAGTATGGAAGTCAATGATGAGAATGTTCGAGTAAGCGATGTAAATAGAGAAACCTTGAGGCAATGCTGAGGGAATGACGATTGGATATAGGAACTCAATATGACTGGAGTTATGAACTTGATACAATCAGCAGGATGGCTGCATTTGACAGGAGGCATAGGAGGTATAAGAAGGATGCCCAAGAAACTTGATGGTGGGCCACGAGCAGAAGATGGCGCACCAGGTACTAGAGGACAAGCTCAGGACGATGAGCAAGGAGAGGCAATCAGATGATGGAAGAAGAGGAGGGAAGCTGAGAGAGAGAAAAGAATCCACGAGGGGAGGATGAAAAGAAGCACTAGGTTGAGAAAGTTAACAGAAACAAATGAGGTACTACGAGGGATTGACGACATTAAGGAAGGAACTGGAAAGTGAGGTCTGAAAGGGCAAAGAACGGAAGGGAGGTCAACAGGGTAGCAGAGGACCCAGGCGATATGGGAGGAGAACATCAGAGGGCAATTTGGATTAGGTGGGCCAAAAGGAAAAATGCAGACATGGCAACGAATGACGCCAGGGCATACTGATACCAAGTGATGGAATACAGATGAGCAGGTCGAGGAGCAGAGGCAATGGTGTCAAAGGTGAAGGGAACTAACAACAAATGACATGGAGAAAGGAGACTCCTTGGAGGAAGTAGGCACCCAGTGAAGAAGATCCAAGATGGATGGTATGTGACGAGGAAAGCCACAAAAGTGCAGCTGGAAATGAAAAGGCAGGAGAGGAGAGATAGAAGCCATGATCGGAGGGAATCCATGGTGGCCGATGATGGTCGGAAGCTAGGAACAGAGAGAATCCGGGACTGCAGGCGTGAGAGAAGGCACGGTTAATGATGACAGAAGGCAGGAACCAGAGTGAATGAAGCATAACAGGGAAGCCCAAAGGAATAACAGTAACAGGCTAGACTTGCAAGAAGGCCAAAGGAAGGTAGCCAGAGATGGCCAGTGATGTGGATGGTGGAACAAGCTGGTGAGGACCGAAGACAAGACTGCAGGATGGAAGTGAAAGCACGAACAAGCAAGAAGAGTAAAGCGGACGATGGGCATAGATGGAGAGAAGCCAGGAATTCTGGAATGAGTATTGTCGATCATAGGCCTGTAGTGGAGAGAATCCTTGAGAACAGGTGAGAAGACAGCAGCCAGGAACCGGAAGAGATGCTGAAAGAAGATTCGAGGAAAAGGAATAGGATTCATGACAAACATGCCCCAATGAGAAATGACGAATGTGGACCCAGGGCGTGGCTAATCCGGGATGGCCTGGACATGAGGGTGATGAGATGGCAACTTACAAGTCGATCGGTCCAGAGCAGAGGGACAAAGAGGAATGCCACAGGAGAGCTAAGTGCAACGGTTCAGTGAAGAAGCATATGATCCAAGGAGAGGCATGCCAGTTGAGAAGAGGTATACTGAGCGAGGGAAGGAAACAGATGGACCATGAGGGTAGAAGGAGGGAAGGGGAACCAGAGGTTCCAAGGAGAGAGAGTGAAGGTAAGGCTCAGATGATGAAAGCGATGATGCTACAGATGCACAGAATGAAGAAGGAACATGAGGCAATAACGAAGACTGAAGATGAAGATCACTGCAGAAGAGCGGCATAGTGACAAGGTAGTATAGGATCCAGTGAGACGGCAGTCTGATTGAGTGATGCGAGTGAGTAGAAGCTGCGTCCGATAAGGCATGCTGTTGATCAATTTGAGTAAGTAGACTCTGAGGCCAAAGAGGCATGCTAACGTGGATGACGGGCGCTTGAGAGAAGATAAAGTAGAATCGAGGTTCAGGATGAGATGGAAGCATGAGGATATATGGAAGTCAGGACTGGAGCAAATCCATGATATCTGAAAATGGATGGACAGTGATGGAGCGAAGCTATGATTGGAGTAAAGCCTTGAAGGCTGGTACGAGTAGTGAATGATGACCGGAATCAAGAACCAGATACGTGCGGCAAGAGGGCTGCTAGTCAATGAGGTGGCATATGATTAATGATAGACACAGAATAGGGGAAATCCCCAAAAGAAGGTACTGGATGAGAACTGAGGGAGAGAACCCACTAGAGAGAGGAATGAAGGAAGGGACTTGGAGAGGCAGAATGAACAAGCCAGTGTAAGAAGCAGGAGAGGCATGTCCCATAAGAAATACTGATGGCAGGCCAGATGGATTCAGTCGAGGCATACCAAGAGAGCGAATGAAAGAAGAGTAAGCTGAGGCATGGTATCATGGACCCGAGAGGGCCTGCAGGGGTTCGAGGAAGTACGGGAAGAGAACTGCAGTAAATAGAGTCTGATGAGGAGGACAGGGATGTAGACAGAGTGTTGCGAATGACGGTGGAAAAACACAAGCACAGGGTACAATAGCAATTGGAGTAAACAGTAGCAGTAGCCACAGTTGTAGGTAACTGAAAGCAGTAGTATGAGCTCTTAGCAGCAGTATGCTAGGAGCCTAGAAGCAAAGCCGCCAAAGAGACAAAACCAAAACGCAGCAAAACAGGGAACAAGGTGGCTTTCAGATGGGTGGGGATGTCAGGAATAGCCAAGCTCCCAAGTAGAGTAGAAGGCCATACCATAGCAGCATAAGCTCCAAAAGTAGCAAAAGCATGACCCCAGCCAAAATTCCAGCAGAGGAGGTTACTAACACACTATCAGTCCTTATAGAGAGCCCCAGAAGAAATCTGAGTTTAACTCAGACCCGGCAGGCCCCCACCGCCAATTCTGAATTGTGATTCCTAGACAACGGAGGGGGCCCATTCAGACAGCAATAGCTGTAGTTCAGTGAGAAACACTATCACAGTGGTCAGCAAAATCTATCCCATCCTTCTACACTTCAGAGAAGAATCTGTACAGGTGAGATCATTACCTGAAATACTACAAGAACTGGTTAGTACCACCATCACGGCAGAAGGGTTTAAAACAAACTGCCAAGTCCTGTTGGTATCCTCCCATAACTCTTCCATGCTGATGCAAGCAGACAGTATCGATCTTCAGGCCTTGAAAGGCAAGCATGGAAGCAGAATTGAAAAGAAATCCGAATGGCAGTAAACAGCAGAGACATGAGAGAAGAGGAAATTTGTACAGGAAAGACATGGTCGAAATCCAGGAAAGAGCTGAACATACCTGATGCCACACCCGATGCTGGAGAGCACAGGGTGCTACAGAATGAGCCGCTGCATGTATGACTTCTACGGAGCAACTGCAAGAGCATGAAATGGAGGGGTGAGCCAGTCGGCAGTAGGTAAAAGGCAGGGCTGTCAGACATGCGGTGAAGAATCACGTAGCTCCCGATAGAAATAAAACCATCACCTGCGTGGGTCCTGGATGGTAGGGAAAATGGCACATCGGTAATGAGTGACACCTAGGGAGTGCACCGTGCAAGCACCGGCAAAGGAAGCCAGGCATGGTGAAAGAAGCACCAAAGACTGAGTGAGGCCAAAGAAAGGGGGGGGATAGCAGGCCACCAAAGCAGCAGATGGGGAGGAGGAGGAGGTGGTGAGCCACCGACAGCAGCGAAAGTGAAAACCAAAAAAAGGGGGAACAACGCACATAGAGGAGGACCGAGCAAGTGTGATGCCAATAAGTGCAGCAGGAAAGGGGAAAATACGGCAGGAAGCAGGAATCGGGTAATCAGAGAGAGAGAGGCACGCTCGAAGCGCCGACGAACAAAGGGCCAATAGAACGAAGTAGCATAAGTTGCAGGAGGAAGAGAAGGCAAGGTGAAACCTGCAAGGCAGTCAGGTAGGAACAAGGGGGGGGGCAGCAGCAAAGATGTGGGGAAAGGAGAAACAGCCAGATAGGCAGAGGAGTGCAGTGCCTCTGGCTGCAACAAGAAAGAATCCTGGCAAGGCCCAGGATGCTTGTGATCTTTTAAACTCGATGGGGGAGTGATGTTGTTGCTCTGCCCATCGAACCACAGGCTTAAAGCCCTCCCATTAGGACAGGGGTACCTGGACTAGGGATAGCTGTGGAGGAAAAATGATTATTAGTAAGAAATAATATTAGCCCGGAGGCCAAACCACTCCTGTGATCCACCCCCACTGGTACCAGTGTAATGTTTAAAAGGTCTATCTGGATACCCAATAGGTGCAGGCCTGGATGGTGCCATGTATTGGCCAGCTGTTGGGGCCATAGGACATTGAAAAGTTAAAGGTAAATGTAAGCTGAACACTCCCCTTGAATTCCAGGGTAATCCCTGGGTATTCACAATTTGAAGATTCTTCAGAGTCTCTAGCTTGAAAGAGCTCATACAAGTCTGGGAGTGATGGGCTCAGTTCTCAGGGGGTGGTGTACTGGACAGCAGAAGGGTGCACTGAAGGCTTGATCTTGATTGAAGACCTAGCAGATGTCCCTTTGAATGACAATCTGGCTGCTTGTCACCTTCGGCCTCTTCTGGCCCATTGTAGAGCACAAACACAGGTCCCACCCAGCCTCGGAAGGCCCAGACCCAGGAGTCGCTCCACAGCCCAGCTGCTCAATGGGTCATAGGTGCCCTAGCACTCCAGCAAGCTCTGATGATCCCCTGAGACTGACTTGCCCCACTTGAGAGGGGTTAGCAAGTTCCCTCCCTGGTTCTGGACAGTGCCTCAGTAACTAGAAGAGACCACCCTTTTTCTGCACCAGTTCCTGAGGCAGCCAGGCAACTTTCCACTTTTGGTTCGCAGTGCCGCTGTACCACTGACTTCCAAACTTTAAGCAACAATTCCACTTCACACTGGGATGCACAGCAATAGCAAGGACCCTGAGGCATGAACGCATCTCCTCACCTTTTTCTCACACAGTACCTGAATATCAGTCCAGCTTCCAAAGCAGCTTCAGCTGGGACACAGCTTTCAGAGATCTGTTCAGTCCTCAAACAGTTTCCTCACAGCCTGGCTTGCACCCAGTTCCAGAAACGTCCAAGCTCTCAATGCAGTTTCTCAAAGTCCAACCACTCTCTCTCTCTCTCAAACAGAGTTTGCTTTTCTCTCTCAGAATCAATTCCAAGTTTAAGTCCTGTGGAAGCCTCAGAAAATTCAGCTCTCTCAGCACAGATCCCTCCTGACTCAATGGGAGTCTAGCCAAGACTGACCCAAACTTCTCAAAGTCTAAGGGATTTCCTCCCCCCAGCTCATGCCCTCTGATTGGCTTTCCAGTGCTATCAATCACAGTTAATGACTCGTCGAGCCCTCTGATTGGCTGTATCCCTTGGTGCCTGAAAATAGTTCACTCCTTCTCCCACAAGTTCTCTGAAACAGTTTTGTGCACCGGAACACTGGATTGGGTGCCAGGCAGAGGTCAAAGTAACAAGGAATTGTGTCTCAGGTACAGTATGTGGGTATAAAAATAACACTGGACACAGTAATAGGGTACAACACACCCACAGTGTGTTTTATTTTATACAAAAGTAGAAAAATTAAAAAAATAGAAATAAAACAGTTCAAACAGAAAAAGAAAATAAACAGTAGCTCAAGGCTATTTCACCTTACATCAGGTATCTCAGAACAGCTTCATCAGCTTTCCTGCTGTTAAAAATAAATTCCTGTTGAGGCACAGGTCCTTCTGCTTACCTTACTCCAGGTGAGTGAGACTGGCTATGCAGCTAATCTGATGCTTGGTGTTTGAGGAGAGCTTATATAGCCCTCCCATTTATGGGAAGTCCCTCCCATAACATCCAATTATTTTTAGAATGATCCCAAAATAGGGAAACTCCTTTTCTATTACGTAATAATGTTTTAACTCGCAGGGTATTAATATAGCTCTCTAGGGGCCGCTGTTCTCCTATAGGAAATTCCCTTTACTAAGGTCTTGCTATCAGGTCAGCACCTATTTTCTATATAAGCAAACAGTGCAAACATTTATTTCATTTATACTGTGTTGTATTGTTATAATATATGGACACTAGCCCTTTAATTTATATCTCAGGGCTCTATACCTAATGGGTCTCTTTTAGAGACCTGCAGTGTCTCTTTATTCTTTAATTTGTTTAATTTCTTTATTGTGTTTAGTTCATCTTGTAGACCTCTCCTTACTCTTAGGGCTACTTCAGCTGTATAGCATTTCCAAATACAGAGGGATGTTACTGTCCCTTTAAATAATTTGTTTTCTATGTTGCAGCAGAGCGGCAGACTGCTAGACACTCATTATCTCCTCTCTGCTTTGGGGCTCTGCATAGCTTTGGTAAGCACCTTTTTAATTATTTTTATTCTGGGCTGTAGCTTTTAAGTCTAGGGACGGCATAGTCCCTTTTATTTTCCAAGTGCTCACTTTTTAAAGCTCACAGATTACTTGCGGAAGCAGGGCGGTTGAAAGGGAAGGTTAACGTTTGCCACCCCACTTTGAACTGCGACACAGCAGTTCAGTGAGAGAGACATAATGTCACTCCATAACACTCATATTCCACCTATCCAAATGGACATCTCTTTTTACTTAACTGGCATTTCAAACTTTTCTTTATTAATTTATTTCTCTGGCACCTTAAATTCAGTGCTCTTGTAAATGCTTTCCATGATGTTAAGGGCATTGCTGACTCTACAGTGACACTAGTAGTTCTCATTCTTCCTCCTACCTTATACATCCCGCTGCCCTTTTTTATGTGCCTCCATACTTTTTCTGTCATCTTTCCTAGCAGTTTGACTCAAATACTTGCAACATTGTTATATTAAGTACTGTTGATTTATATGAGTGCCTGTTGTAAATAAATTCTGTATTTTTTGTTATATCCTGAATTGTTGCATCACCCTGTGCCTTAACCTTTCTTGGGTTGTCCATGTTACTCTGTTATGCAAACAATGTATTTCTGTTATTCTATTGAATGACTTATGTGTACTACACAGGTCCACCTTGCAAATGAGCTCGCTCAGTGGTGTTCCACCTGGTTAAATAAAGATTGATTGATTGATTGATATACATATAATGGCATAGGCACCTTAGCTTATAAACTGAATTAAGCACTGCAGCACTTTAAATTCATTAAAGGGCACAAAATTAACTTTATTCATTAGATGACCTTTATTTCAAAACAAATGCTCTTTATTCAACTAGCACTTTATACACTTTAAGGCACTTTGTATCTTCTGGCATTTAATGCCATAAATGCAACTTATTTCATTCTTGCCAGCTGGCCTTAGCCTGATGCATTATTTTGGGGAGTTCTTGGTGAGTGATGGATATATAGAATCTAGAAATTAAGGCAGTAGGAAAAAAGATTTAGTGAGAAATACGAAAGACTGACATATGGTGGCCAACCTACGCCAGAGGCAGAAAAAGGTAATGTATAGTATAGGAAAATACTGTTGCGCAACAGATTTCAGTAGAAAAAAGAAGAAGATAGGAAAGACATCCCTCCACCGGGTTATCGGACTAGCCGAATGCAGTTCTGCCACACCCCTTCCTCTTTATGAAGGAAAAAACAGTAACCTTCAAGAACTGGTTTTAGCAACAAACCCCCAGCATGTATATACAGTCTGTACCGATGGGGGTTTGGGTTGGAGGTTTCACTCACCCATGCTTTAGAAACTCCACCCCAGGGTCCCTCTAAACAATAAACAAATTACAGTACAGTCTTTACTGTACGCACTGTAATTACTTTATTACCCTGGGGTTTAAAACCCATTGCACTATTAACCATCATAGTGCATCATTATAACAATTCAGTATATAAACATACTCATGCTTCATTCTCCTTCATTATATCTGCCCCATATCATGACAAAAAATCAACGTTTTTGTGTTGACTTCATGAGCTATATTTTACCACAAAACAATAAGGTTGCAATGTCAGACACCACAGCATGATGCAGGCATTTTGATCTTTCATTTGATTTATCCACACAAGTGGATTGTGATCTGTAAGAAGAGTAAATTCCACACCCTACAAACAAAAATGCAACGTTTCAATTGCCCACTTGTTGGCTAAGCATTCTTTTTCAATTGTAGCATACTTTTGCTCCCTATCATGCAGTTTCCTGCTGTTATAAATGATAGGGTGCTCCTCTCCTTGAATGGTCTGACTCAGGACTGCTTCTGTGCCTGTCTCAGAAGAGTCTGTGTGCACTTTGAAAGGGAGACTAAAATCAGGGCACTTTAATACAGGTGAGACACAAGACTGCCTTAATGGCTCTAAAGGCCTCATCACACTCAGGACTCCATTTTACTAGGTTACTACACCTTTTCTTTGTCAGATCTGTTAATGGTGTGGCTATAGAGGCAAAATTAGCTATAAACCTGTGATAACATCCAGCTAGGCCTAGGAATGACCTGACATGTTTTTTGGTCTTTGGCACAGGACTGTTAGCTACTGCCTATACTTTCTCTATTTCTGACCGCACACACCCATTACCCAAAAGAAATCCAAGGTATCTGGTTTCTGACATAGCTAGTGCACATTTTTCTGGGTTTATAGTGAGTCCAGCTTTCTGGATGGAATGTAACACAGTGGTCAACTGTGTAATGTGCGCTGACCAATCTGGACTATAGATGTTAATGTCATCCAGATAGGCGGCACAGTAGGCAGTGTGTGGGGTCAGGATCTGATCCATAAGTCTCTGAAATATTACAGGGGCCCCGTGTAGGCCAAAGGGCATGGTAGTGAACTGGTATAATCCAAGTGGCATGCTGAATGCTGTTTTCTCCCTAGACTCAGGGGATAAGGGAATTTGCCAGTATCCCTTAGTTAGATCTGGTGTGTTAATGTATCTAGCATTGCTGATGTTGTCTATGATATCATCTACCCTAGGCATGGGGTATCCATCAAAGTGTGATACATTACTGACCTTCCTGAAGTCCAGGCACAGTCTGATGCCACCCTCCTTTTTAGGGACCACCACTACGAGAGATGACCAGGCAGTAGTTGATGGTTCGATTATGCCAAGTTTCTTCAACTTCTCTATCTTGTGCTTCACCCCTTCTCTGACTTTTTCAGGAAACCTGTAGGGTTTCTGCCTGATGGGACTAGAATCAGTTCTAATATAATGATGTACCCCAACTGCCTTTCCAGGGACACTTGTAAACATGCGTGCAAAGGTTTTTAACAACTGGTGTATGCCCTCTTTCTGCGGTGTGTCTAGCTTGGGGTTCATTTTTATGTTAGAGAGGTTATCCTTTTCCTCTAATCTTTGATAAGCCATTTCCAATTCAGACATGACCCTCTCTGGGAGTATGTGCATAGCCCCCATAGCTTCCTTTTTCTCTACCCATTTCTTAAAAAGATTGGCAAGGTAAATATTTCTCCCTGGGTATTTATCTGGTGTTTCCCCTTCAAATGCTACTAATCCTGTTTGTCTGATGATTGTGTATGGCCCTTGCCACTTCATTGGTAGCTTGTTCTGGGTGGTGGGGAGTAACAACAGCACTTTTTCTCCTGCCTGCAACTTTTTGGGCTTACAATTCTGATCATAGTTGGTCTTCTGCTTCTCCTGATACACAATACTATTGTGGTGTGCCCTTTTTGTGTAATCTATCAACCTTTTGCAAAGCTGAACCATATAATCAGTGATTTTGAATTGAATTGTCCCACATTGGTTCCCTCTTCCCAAAATTCTTTTACCATGTCCAGTGGCCCTTGGGGATTCCTTCTATACAGCAGGGAAAAAGGGGAGTACACTGTAGCTGCTTGTGGGACTTCTCTGTAAGAAAACAACAAGAGGGGGAGGTACCTATCCCAATCCTTTCCCTTGTTGTGTACAAATTTCTTTAACATACATTTCAATGTTTGGTTGAAATGTTCAACCAATCCATCTGTTTGTGGGTGGTAGGGCATAGATCTTATTACCCCCAACTAATGGTACAGATCTTTAAGTAATGTAGCCTGAAAGCTACTGCCTTGGTCGGTCAATATTTCCTTAGGTATCCCAAGTTGGCCAGAAACCTTAACTATTCAGGGAGTAGTGTCTGTACGCAATGGTATGGCCTTGGGGTATTTTGTTGCATAGGCACAGGTGACTAATATGTATTTGTATCTTGGGACACTTTTCTGTAAGGGGCCAACAATGTCCACTTCCATCCTTTCAAAGGGTGTGCTAACTATAGGAAAGGGTACCAGGGGCACTACATCCTTTCAGGTTACCTAGGCCACCTTCTGACACTCTGGACTGGCTCTGCAGTATTCTGCCACTTGCTCGTGGATACTGGGCCAGTAAAAACATTGTAATAGCCTGGCCAGGGTTTTATCCCTACCTGCATGACCTGCCTATGGTAAGTCATGACTAGCGATGTTGCAAAGTTTAAATCCACTGGTGAAGTTCCCACGAAGTCGCCAAATTCACCCTGTGAAAAACTTCATGTAAATGACTTCTCTGGTGCCAAAACTTCGTTGGGTAACTTTGTCGGTTAACTTTGACTTTTTTTAGTGTCTTCGAAGATAATTGGCTTCTGGTGCCAAAACTTCGCCTGTTACCTTTGAAGGTAACTTCGACTTTGTTAGTAACTTCGAAGTTAATGAAAAACATGGTTCGTCACATGATTCACTTACTGAAGGTCACATGGGAGACTCCAGGCAGGCAGGAAGTGAATGTTTCACTTTCATTTCAGCAGTTGTAGCTGAAGGAGACAGAGAGCATTTTAGCAGCATCTTAGAGTTGAATATTTTGCACCTTTTTGAGTTGTAATCCTTATCTTTCTTTATTGTAGTTTCTGATTTTATAAATTTTGTTAGCGTATACTTCTTTTTTCTGACTTCTTATTGCCTTTTTCTTTCATTTTCTTTACATTTCCGTTTGTAACAGAGGGGCAGTGTCAGGACTCAGTGGAGTCCAGACCAGGTGGGGCTGGAGCACCAGTAAGGCACCCATGTCTTAGCAGGTGTGTTTTTTCCAGAGGGACTGCTGACCCCCCAGCTCAGAAGGTAGTTCTGCTGCTGCAGAGCAGCAGCAACAAGAAAAACCTCAGCAGCATGAACAGTAGCAGCTGGTGCAGGAACAACAGCAGCAACAGCAGCCACAAGTTCCCCCCCCCAGCAGTAGACTGCTGCCTCCTCTTCTGGTGTTCCCCCACTCCCACAGTGCTTTGTGGTCTGGGACTTTTTTGACGTGCACCTTTCAGATGAGACAGTGGCCATCTGCAAGGTGTAAGGGTGTGTGTGAGGCAGGGTAAAAAAGGGAGCCATCTTGGGACTGGTGGCCAGAGGACACACCTCCACATCTGCCACCTCACTGAGTGGAGGGTCAAGGAGTGTGATGTGGCTTCATCACATGATGGTGGTGATGGCTCTGGGGGAAATATCAAGCAGCATGAGGTTGGTGGTGCTGCTGCAGCAAGTCAGCATGGCAGGCATGGGATGGATGAGCAGTACTTCACAGACAGCACCGCTTTTATGGCAGTAATGTTGATGGCCTCATGACACCTGCCACAAATGACCATTTGGTTGTGTTGTGGGCCGAGGTGAAGGATCTGCAGCAAGAATTTAACACTTTAGCCAGCTTGGTGGCACAGAGGGTTGAGGTGCTGGATGCCATACCTTGCACCACGCCAGTGACCTGGGTTTGGGATTGAGTCTGGGTCATTGGAGGTTGGCAGAGGGAGGGAGAGAACATTGGGTAGGCTGCTGGCAGGCAGCTCTCCTCCTCGGGAGGGTGTGGGGGGCCTCTTGGTGCTTGGCTGCCACCCAGTGGAGGCTGGGTGGTAGCGCTGCCTCTGAGAAGCTCAGTTCTAGACCAGCAGAGTGTAGATGGGGCCAGTATGGAGCTGTGGCACACATGTGCACCTCCACACACATGCAACGCTACTTCTGGGGCCCCGGGTAGAAAGGGGAAAAAACAGGTGGAAAATCAGGGGTTGCCACATGGTGAAGCCTCCGGGCCCACTCTAGAGTTCTGCTGGGATGCTCAAAGTGCATGGCAGATCCCGAAAGACCCCGAGACGGGTAAGGATGGCAGAGGCCAGCAGCGACCCGCCATGGTGGATAAAGAGAATTAGAAAAAAAAAAAAAAAGAATTTAACACTTTCTGGCAGGAAGCGATGGATCAGTTGGACAGTTTCATGCCCAGCCATGAGAGGATCCTCACTCTCTTGTTTAAGCTGCGTGGTGGTGGTGGGCATGGCTCATCTTCAGGCAGTGCTGGTGGGGTGGTCTGAGTTGTTTTGTTTCAAGAAACATTTTAGTTTATATGTAGTTTTTCTGTCATCTGTGCTCTTAATTTCTCCACTCTCTAGTCCCCCCTATTAAAAATAAAAGACACCAAAAAAATATAAAAAATTATACAAAGTGAAAAAAAAGAGCTCTCTTGTTTTAAGGTCTTTTTTGTCTATCCTCTTTTTTTTAGTATTGTTTCGTTCGTGTGGATGTCCCTTGCTTGTCCTGTTCTGTTATTTTTTTAATGCTTTTTGCACATGATGAACCACTTTCCTTCCTTTCATTTTTGTTACTGGTTCATCATGTATACTCCCTCCTTCTATTCACAAATGTCAGGTAGTCACCACATTAAATAAATTGTTTTTCCATGGTATGTGATGGTGCGTAACTGGTAGTTGTGTTGTGTGCAAGTGCCAACCACCCAAAGACATGCAAACCATAACACAAACATGAGCTATTCTACTGAGAAGTTAAACATAAATCTAAGCATTCAACATGTTTACTGCGTTTGCCAGAAATTTGAAGTTGTGTACCCAGAAATAAATTTCTTCCCTTCACTGAAATACTGTTGCTGCACACACCTGATAAGGCAGTGTAAAGCACATGTGAAACTTGCAGGAAAACTTAAACATATTTAGCGTACTAAGCATTTTTGGGCCTGCAACCCCACCACCACCATCAGTACTTTGCCAGAAATGTGAAGTTATGTACCCAGAGACAAAACTCATTCTTTCGGTCAAATACCGTTGCCGCACACACCTGAGAAAGTGGTGCAAAACACATGTGAAGCTTGCAAGAGAACATAAACATATTTATTGTGCTAACCATTTTTGGGCCTGCCACCCCACTTCCTTTCAGTCAAATACTGTTGCTGCACACACCTGAGAAGGCGGTGTAAAGCATACGTGAAGCTTGCATGAGAACCTAAACATATTTATCGTACTAAGCATTTTTGGGCCTGCCATCCTGCCACTATCACCACCAGCACTTTGACAGAAATGTGAAGTTTGATCCCCAGAGAAAAAAGCTTCCTTTCAGTCAAATGGCGAAGGAGAAAATAAATAGTAAAGTTCATTATTCTTCCACAATCTCCATGAAGCATCCCTCACAGTCTTCGATACTGGAAGTGTCACCATACAGGAACTCCCACTCCATCACTTCATCATCCACTTCAATGTTGTGAGATAATGATGAGGTACATCCCAGTCTGCCTAATGCACTTTCCTTCTCATCATCATCATCACTGTCAATCGGTGCTGTTACCATGAACATTACTCTTTTTGATGGTATGTGAGCCTCACTCATTTTGATAAATGTCAGCATGCCAATATTTGTTGGAGATAGATTTGTGCGCCTTTCACATACAATGGTACCCGCTGAACTGAACACCCGCTCAACGCTGACACTAGAGGATGGACAGCTAAGATATTTCAGGGCAACCATTGTCAGGGCTGGCCAGTCATTGACCTAAGTGCCCCAGTATAATAGTGGTTCATCTCTGATTGCGAGGTTCTTTGTATCTGTGAAACATGCATCTACCATGTGTTTTGCCAGATGAAGATGTGCAGCGTGATCCTCCTCCTCCTCCTTTCCCTCCTCCTCAGTTTCCCCATGTCTGTGACTTCTACCTGACTGAGGATGACCCAAATGGGATTCAGCATAGGTTCCTTTACCTTACATTGCCTTTCTGCAATTTGACACCCTGGCTGGGATGAAGAGAAGTAGATGGCAGTAACACTGGATCACTGTGAAGTACCATCATATTTATTTGACCCCGTGCCCATAGTAGAAACTGTACGCCACTTACCCTCTGAATGAGTAGTTCTGTCAGTCTCTACAACTCATGACACCCACCTTGTAATATGGCTGCCAGCCCATGTTTACAATGTGGGCCAAGCACTGTGGCAATTCCAAACTCCTCAGACTGCAGAATATACTTTATGTGTGTGTTGGAGTCTAATGTGGACAGCATGTGTTCCATTAATGAGGAAATTGCTCTGTCACCACCTGCCTCCAGCTGTTGCTGCATGTTCAGCAGTGTCTGCCTCAGCACTCATAGCAGAGTGAGGAACTCACTGATGCAGGCAGCATCCCCACTCACTGGCTGTGTTACATGCTTGAAGGGTCTCAGAATCGAGATGAGCCCATCCATTAGGTGCTACGGCTCTGTCATGAGACACATGGATGCCCCACTGTTGTCATGACTTGCATGAAGTAGCAGATACTCAGATATAGTCTTGTACTGCTGGCATAGATGTTCCACCACGTACAAGGTGGAGTTCCACCTGGTGACATTGTCAAACTTTAAACGGTGCTGAGGCAACTTGTTCTTTACCTGCAGATCATGTAGATGGTCACGTGCTTTTGCTGAACATGCAAAGTGAGCACAGATGCATCGGGCAAGAGTCAAAACTTCTTTTATATCCAGATGGTTAATGAAAGCCTGAACAACAAAGTTAAGGCACTGTGCCAAGCATGGCACCCTAACAAATCCCCCATAAGTGATGCACTTCTGCACATTTGAGCCATTATCAGTGGCGATGAATCCAGCTTTCAGTGCATGGGGGTGGAGCCACTGATCAATCTTGGTTAGTACGACTTCCAGCATCTTTTCTTTAGTGTGTGACCCAGGGATACTCTTCGTGGTCAGTGTTGCATGTTGCCTAACACCAGGCATGTTGCTACCTCTACAGTTTGTCCTAATGCAATTCTTGCCTCTCCCCCAGTCATCTGCTACCCAAGGTACCTGTGCCCAGTGTGCTGTACTGTACAGGTAAGAGCTACCAGATGTTTTCCCACTGGTCCACATGTCCATGCTCAGATGGAGATACTGTGCTGAGAAATGCTGCAGGGCATGATGTACCATGTCACATACATTACTGTACAGTTCAGTGGTGGCACGCTTTGAAAAGCATGTACATGAAAGCACCTACTATTTAGGCAAGGCCCGGGTCATGAGCTACATAAATCCCACATTCTCTACAAAAGAGTATGGCAACAAATCCAGAGCAATCATTTCTGCACATGCTGCATTCAACTCCCGCACTGTACCCTGATTAGACGGGACTTTTGTTTGCCTATCCAAAATGGAAAGCAGTGTCAGCTGAACTTTTCTTGATATTGCTACTGTCAGTGATGCACCTGCTATTGTGCTAAACAGCTTGCCTAGTTGTTGTGCAATCAAGGGGTGCTCCTTGCCTGGGGACTGCCAGTGGTACTCAGCCTGGACTGATGCACGACACACCTCAGTGGCTTTATTTGTTTTTCGTAACTGGGGAAGCAATCACATTTTGACTTGTGGTGGTACTCTGGATGCTAGGATCACTAATTTACCCACTTCCAGAATCCTCCTCATCCAGTACCATGATGATGTCCTCCTCCTCACGTGCACCTCCATGTCCCTCTAGTGGTGCTGGGCGTATTTTGCTTACATTGCCCTCTGATTGGGATGGACCAGAACCACTGGCACTGGCTACCTTCTGGTGTTGATGCCACCAAACTGGGTGCCTGTTTTTAAGGTGTGCATGTTGCCCACATGTGCTGAGGTAACTACCCTTCTTACCCCAACTTACTCGGGTTTGACACAGTTGACAAATTGCCACTGTCTCGTCAGATGGGTCCCGTACATAAAAATCCCACACTAGGGATTTATGGGACCTTGTATTTACTTGGTGCCAAGATGACTGTGATTGTGATAGTAAAGGAGAAGATTTGCTCTTTGTTATGTTGTGGGGTGACTGGAACAATGTAGAAATGGGAGAAACAGTGCTTGGGATGTCCTTCTCCTTGATGGTTTTAGCAGTTAAAGCAACAGAAAAGACACATCCTGTAACACCCTGTTTTGCCCTTTTCTTTTCTGGCTCCCATGAGGGATCTGTGTCATCTGACACATCATCATCATCTACATCATAGTCTGAAAAAAATCTGGCACTGCTGGCAGTCTCATCAGCCTCAGCAGGACTGTCCGCCTCAGTAGCAAGTGTCACAGGCTCTGTAACATGCACCTCCTCTTCATGACTGTTGTCCTCATGTTGCTCCACATGTACCACCTGGCCCTCGCTCACTGGACACACATTATCAGGCTCCGCCTGTGACCCACCATCACCAACAGCACCACTTTCAAATTACACTTCAGAACCAACCTCTTCCAAGCCCACAGTTGTTTGTTTGGTGCTGGTGCTGCTGCTTCCTCTCACTGTGTCACTTGACATTGACACATTCATTAACATGTCTGCCACAGATTCGGCAGAGAAAAATTTAATGGCAGGAAAGCCAACATCAGGGCCATATGTGTTGCTACTACTGCTACTGCCTGCCACAGAGTCATTTGAATGCTGTCCCTGTGCTCTCCCAGACACGTTTTTGGTTCCTGCACCACAATTAGGAATAGGAACCACAAATGGAAAGGTTCTATGTGCCCTCTCCACTGCCTCTCCCTTTAGTTGCCCTTTTCTTTCCAGTTATTCTTCAGCGCACACAGTCACAGAAAAATCACTCTGGTTAAATCATAGGACAGTGATTGTTTTTCTAAATACAGGTGTGTAGTCAGGGACACAACAATCACTCCAGTTAAATCACAGTCAGGAGGACAGTGATTTTTTTCCTAAATGCAGTTGTGCATGCAGTCACACAAAAATCACTCTGGTTAAATCGCTATCTGGAGGACAGTGATTTTTTTTCTCAATACAGTTGTGCATGCAGGGCCACAAACAATCACTCACAAACAATCACTCTGGTTAAATTGCAGTCAGGAGGACAGTGATTTTTTTCCTAAATACAGTTGTACACGCAGTCACACAAAAATCACTTCGGTTCAATAGCAGTCAGGAGGACAGTGACTTTTTTCCCTAAATACAGTTGTGCACGCAGTCATACAAACATCACTTTGGTTAAATTGCTGTCTGGAGGACAGTGATTTCTTTTCTAAACACAGTTGTGCACGTAGGGACATACCAATCACTCTGGCTAAATTGCAGTCAGGAAGACAGTGATTTTTTTTCCTAAATACTGTTGTTCATGCAGGGACACAAGAATCACTCTGGCTAAATCGCAGTCTGGAGGACAGTGATTTTTTCTCCTAAATACAGTTGTGCATGCAATCACACAACAATTGCTCTGGTTAAATTACAGTCATTAGGACAGTGATTTGTTTTCTAAATACAGTTGTGCATGCAGGGACACAAGAATAACTCTAGTTAAATCGCTATCTGAAGGACAGTGATTTTTTTCCTAAATACAGCTGTGCATGCAGGGACACAATCACTCTGGTTAAATCGCAGTCAGGAGAACAGTGATTTTTTTTTTTCATAAATACAGTTGTGCATGCAGTCACACAAAAATCACTGTGGTTAAATCATAGTCAGGAAGACAGTGATTTTTTTCTTAAGAAAAGACAGGGTACATTGCCACTGATTATGTTCAGAAGACAACTGTGTCTTCTAAACTGCTCCTACCCTCCCCCACACAAGCCACCAAACCACAACTTCTAACAGAAAACTAAATACTTCAAATAAACAATGCAGGATGGAGAAAATCAACACAAAAAAAATCTGTGTGTGTGTGTGTGCAAAGAGCACTCACAGTAACAGTTCTGAAGCAATTTGACAAACAAAACGTTCTTTTATATAACATTTTTAGATTGTGATTCTAAGCTGTAGTACAAACTCAGCTATTTAAGTCTCTCTCAAACACACTACACTCACAGAACGACAAAACTAGTCTTTCAGTGGCTGTTCAGCAACATGTGACCTCATGTCCCATGGTTCTTTGCAAACTTCTACTCTTATGCTAAATTCCGACTGCAAAGTTTCAACTTTGTGGATCTGGGACACTTCTACTATTGACTGTAACAGGAATTAAAGTTTCTGACTTTGAAATTTTGTGAATCCATAAAAAGGCTTTAAAGTGGGACTTTGCAGAGCAGAAAACTTCACAGAATAGTCAAAATCTGTGAAATTTTATGTGGAACTAATTTTCCCAACTGTAGTTATGGCCTAAATACAATAGTTGGTTCCTAAACTGTTTAGAGACTACTAGCTGTTCAACAGTTTCACCTGTACAGGGGTTATTATATATCTGGTACAGTATTTGGTTGTTACATTTAAACACAGAGGCCCTGGTGGTTTCTTCTGATCCATCTGTTGAAAAAGAAACAGCTAATGTGTCATCCTTATGTTGTTCCTGGAAATATCATATTTAGCAAACATTTTATCTACAGTGACATTAAGCAGTCCATTTTCTCTCCAAATCTTCTGTACTTTCTTCTTTCCCCCTTTGATCTCCTGCTGGCACTGGTGTATCAAATAAATCCCCTCAAAGAAAATGTATCTCAAGAGTTTTCACCTTGTTCTGTGATTTGGTGATAATGGCTGTCACATTTTTAGTGGTCAACAATGCCAAACAATGGGGAAAGTCTTGCCCAATAATCATAGGTACTGGCAGCTTTGGGATTCTATTCCACTACCATTTCTGCTTATTGTCCATCAGTGTTTAAAGTCACCTTGGTAGTGGGATACTGATGAGCGTCCCCATGCACATAGATGACACAAGTGTAGACATCAGAAAATAGGGCCTTTTGTAGTACGTCTGGGTGTACTAATGTCTGTCACCTGCTAGTGTCAATCAAACCCATCATTCTCTTCTCTCTGATGGTGACTGTTGTTAAAAACTTACACCAATTAAGAAGGGCCAGATGGTAGCCTGGCTCTTTTTCTTGTAACAGAACCAAACTATATGGCCTTTATTGTTACAGCATCTATAGACAATATCTGGATTATATGGCCTACCCCCTTTGCCTTCTTGCCTACCTGCATTTTTTCCCAGGTGGACTGATGGAGTAAAATAAGTTGGTCTTATCAGTTGCTGGGTGGAGCTTTTGGAACAAAGGCTTATAATATCACTTTTTATAATGATGTGCTTAGATTCACCTCAGGCCTTACTCAAAAATTATTTCATAAATTACCAAAAATAATAACAATTCACATGTGATATTATCCAGATTCAAGTATAATGGCAAATGACACTGCTTACCACACTTATATGAAAAATCAATATTTTATTTACACATATGTACAAGTCCTAAATATTCATAATTAGCATAAATATCAAGCCTAAAATTGTAAGCATAAAAATTGTTTCAGATAATCCGGCAAACTAATAAAATAAAATTCTAGCAAATAATGCAAAGGAATAAGCAATACTCAGCATAATAAATAGTAATAGTTATACTAAACTTTTCTCATATTTAGTATTTTACTATAATCTTTATGCATAAGAACATATACTTAACAGATCAATATCTCAGATTATTTCTGTACAAAACTTGTTTCAAAACTTCATAACATGTAAAATGTATTTTTGTATGAGAACTGGCAACAACTCATTACATTAATGGTTTGTACTACACTTTCATAAAACTCAGTTTTAACTTTTCAAATCATGCAAAATTTCTTAGTTCAAAGCGTTTAAGCTATATACCCAGATTATATAGTTAAAAGCAGGTTTCCATCTTACTTTCCTAGATAAGCCAATTTAAATTACCAAGACTAGTAATTAAAATTAATTAGTGAAAATAATTAAAAAGGAATACTTATATTTCTGGTTGTAGAAGTGCTTCTTCTTTTCTCAACTTAGAACTCTTGGCTGAGTCTGGCTATCAATGAAAAAGTCTCTTTGTCAGCTAACCTTGACCCTGGAACTTCTTTTAGCATGGATACACTCTGCAAGTTAAACTTTTGCTGAAAGTCATTTGACCAAAAGCCAGTTCCTGGATTTGTAGAACACAACTTCAAACTCCACAGTCCATAGCAACACTGGACTCAAAAGACCTTCTTGTGGATAGCAAAGTTGTTTTAGTAACTAGAACTTAATGGCTGTTCATGTTTCATCTGCTTTTATAACGTTAGGACACTATACCTTCTTCTCCTCAGCATGCTGTATAGCTTATACTCATTTTAAAGGTAAGTCTGTGTCTGGTCCTCAGCAGGCAACATTACTTCCATCAAGGTTCAGCAAATAACTCAGACCTTGCTTCATATACAATGAGAATGTCCTTGCATCAGGTTTACACTGGATCTTCTAGCAGCACTGTATAAGCTTTTGGCTATCCTTATGCTGGTCCCAGCATTCCCAACAGGTGTGGCCCAACGTTCTTTGGCCTAGCTACAGCATAAAGCCTTTAGAATTCTTAGTTAAGCTAACATAGGTCTTTTTGCATCTTCATTCTAGCTCAGACTGAGGAGTGTCCAGACAGATTCACTAATATAAAATTGCTCTCGTGATGACATCACCAGATTTTGATTGGCCTGAGTCACTAGAAAGGTAGTACATCTCAGAAGATAAATGATGACATACAGACATGCCTCTTAAGACACTCAACTTCTTTCCTCAGACTTTATTTTTGGTCAAAATTATTTTCTTTAAATAAAAGGCTTATTTAACCTAATTTAGACATTAAAGTTACATATTCAGGTGTTTTGTCTTAAGCACATCATTTTGGTGTAATTCTGAGGTTTCTGACATGGATACTTTATAAACTGCACTATTAAGGTTATAACTTCATAATTTTAATAAAACTTCTTAAAATAAAATGATAGTCTTGCTTTAAGTATTCTAAGCAACAGAATGATATGAGTTTTGTAAGAAAAATCCATTTTTAAAGTCTTTAAAATATAATTTTTTGTAGAAACACATGAGGTTCTTTGTTCTACTAAGGAAAGTAATATATCACTGTCAGAAAAGTTAATTTCCTATAAACTTTTAGACAGTACTTCTCTCTATAGCAACAAACTACTGATTTAAGAGCCATATTGTTAGACTTCCTAAGATGTGAGCTATCACAAGATACTAGATTTGTTTAGTTTCCTAATAAGAAAATGATATTAAATAAATGTTATTTATAACTCCAGTACCCTTCATTCTGCAGTCATAAAACTTGGTAAGCTTATTTATCATACTATTGTCCAAAAACTGTCCAATTTTTGTAGCTGCAGTACATTGCATCTTTAAACTATGAATACAACTTCTTCTTTCTATACAAAGTAATGGGACTCTTAAAGTCTAATTTCCTAAGACAAGTTTTTTTTTCCCTTGGTTGTACCAGTCACATGATCTCCTATCTGATTGTGGTCATGGATACCTAGCTTGAGCTAAGACTTTCCCATGCAAACACATGGCTATATATCAGTCACATCACAGGGATGCTTATCTGGTACCAGCTAACTTTGGCTGAAGCATTTCTGGAATGTGACTAGGTCCCTAGGAAAACATCACACTACATGACTTAACTTAGGAAGTGTCCACTTATATCATGCCTTAAAAAACAAAATGGAGTCTCATCTTCATTTCCTCAGACCTAATTTACCACATGGCAAAGTGATGCTTAGGGAACAGAGACATTTTCCGCTTAAGCATTAAAGCCAGATACCTTGTCTTAAGGTTCAATTAACTAACACTTTTTGCTTTTTCTTAGGAATTTATGCAAACAATAATCTTAACCAGAAATTAGTCCCATATACAAATCACATAAAATAATAATAATTAGAAAATCAATTCTTGATAATAAAAATAAAATAATATTTCCATCAAGGGTTTTATCCTTACAGAGTGATGGTCGAGTCTGTTGTCCAGTATCCCTTCCTCACTGGTTGCCTGGCACCAGAAATCCTCCGCCAGGGTGACTGCAACTTCCGCCATTTCTGGTTGATGTTCTCTCACCCAGATCTGGACCTTTCAGGTAGAATCTGAAGAAACTGTTCCATTACTACAGCCTCAATTATATTCTACAGCGTCTTCCTTGAGGTTGCAGCCGTTTGATGCAAAGTTTGTTCAAGTGTATCGTCTCGAGGAGTATCATTTCCTTGGTGTTTCAGGGGTGAAAATGCTGCTAAGTTTTGGTATTAATATCAAAGCACTTCAAAATCTCCTTTTGACAAGGTCATACTTCTCAGTGCTTGATGGTCCATGTGGCTATAGGCCAGTTGTGCTCGACCTGTTAAATAGGAGTCAACTGACCACCCACTCCTCTGGAGGCAACCCACACACTTTGCTTTTCAAAGGTGATTAGGTATGCCTTGATGTCATCTGTGGCTGATATCTTGGTCAATTTGATGTCTTTAGGGATGTCATGTGTACCTTCACTGGACTTACTGGTCCCAATGATCTGTAGGGCCCTCAGTGTGTCCACCTAATGCTCATCTTGCCATCTTCTTTCCTTTTTGCTCTGGCTGTCCTTTACCCAAAGCTGGTCCATCTCTATTTGTTGCCTTGCAAGCCACTTCAATAGCTTGCTCATGTCTTCTGGTGGTTTCTAGACTCTCAGTTCCTCCAGTCCTTCTTCTTCTTCCTCTTTGCCATCTTCTCCTCCAAAGAAATCTGTCGATTATGCCCGGCTTGGTCCTTGGTTTCCTCTCAAACTCAAGGCCTGGGAGCAACTGCTCACCTCTCAGCTTGGCCTGCGCTCTGGTCAGGTGAGTAATACAGGAGTGATCATGATGACAAAAAAGTACCACCATGCCACAGGTTACCTTAATATCAGGTATGACACCTACTGGAATCCACCCTGTGGCTAGGACTTCCAGTATCCCTCTTCTAACACCATATGTCACAGGTATGTGGCTATAAAGATAACACTGGACACAGTAATATGGTACAATACACCCGTAGTGTGTTTTATTTTATACAAAAGTAGAAAAAATAAATAAATAGAAATAAAACAGTTTAAATAGAAGAAGAAAATAAACAACAGCTTAAGGCTATTTCACCTTACATCAGGTATCACAAAACAATTCATCAGTTTTCCTGCTGTTAGAGATAAATTCCTGCTCAGGCAGAGGTCCTTCTGCTTACCTTTCTTCAGGTAAGTGAGACTGGCTATGCAGCTAGTCTGACTCTTGGTGTTTGAGGAGGGCTAATATAGTCCTCCCACTTGTAGAATGCCCTTCCCATAACATCCATTAGTTCTAGAATGATCCTGAAATAGAAACTCCTCTATTACATAATGAGGTTTGACTTCATTCATATATTTGGGACTATCTAGTACAGTATGCCCTGCAAGCCCATTGGTCCACACTGGGGACCAATGGGCTAACAGCTCATACTATACCTGTCATTCGGCAGGTGACCAGGCAGTATGTGGGTGGGTTGCAGCCTCCCGCCAATGATGGGGGCAGGGTGGGAAAAGGAGTCTGTGTGGGTGGGAGGGGTGGTGGGGTGCCTCTGGATCACTAGGGCATTTCAACACAGGGTTTTGCCACGAGTGCTGCACCAGGCAGTGGGGTACCACCGGACTATCAGGGATGTGTAATACAGTGGATCACCCATGACTGGGGACACGGGAGGTTGGGGGGGTTCCACTAGACCACCAGGGACTGGGTCTTTCTGCAATTACTGTTACTGGTGATTAGGAGGGAGGGGGTGTCACTCGACCACCAGTGAGCTGTGGGTGCTTGTGGATGGTGTACTGGGTGTGTGGGTGGCCACCCACATCAGGCGACTGCTGTGTTGCACCATGCAATACAGCAGCCCACCTGTGGGTGGCCAGGATTTGTTCCCTCTTTTCCCGGGCTCAACTTTGAGTCCCCCTATGTGGCACAGTGCAAGGTTGTGCCAGCATATGTACCGCACATCCCGGGCTGAATATCGGGATGTGCCACATATCATGAGGACGCCACCTGCATCTCGCTGCATACAATTACAATGTGCCCTAGTGCATCAGGATTTGGCTGTGCCTGGCAGCCCTTTCAATATTCCACTGGGGCACAGTGTGGGGTTGCGCTAGTGCAACTCTGTTGTGCCAGGTGCAACCCTTGAATATCCCAGCCTAGCTGTTTAATTTATATCTCAGGGCTCTATACATAATGAGGCTCTTTTAGAGACTTGCAGTGACTCTTTTTTCTTTAATTTGCTTAATTTCTTTCTTGTGTTTCATTTATCTTGCAGCTTTCTCCTTATTCTGAGGGCTACTTCAACTGTATAGCATTTCCACATACATAGGGACGTTCTTGTCCCTTTAAATCACTTGTTTTCTATGTTGTTGCAGAGCAGCAGACTGCTAGACAATCATTTTCTAGCCACTCTGCTTTGGCGCTCTGCATTGTTTTGGTAAGCCCCTTTTTAATTATTTTTATTCTGGGCTGTAGCTTTTAAGTCTAGAAACAGTATAGTCCCTTTTATTTTCCAAGCGCTCACTTCTCAGAGTGCACAGATTACTCAGGAAAGCGGAGCAGCTGAAAGGGAAAGTAAAAGTGTGCTGCCCCACTTTGAACTGCAACACAGCAGTTCAGTAAGAGAGACATAATGCCATTCCATAACACTCATATTCTACCTATCCAAGTGGACATCTCTTTTATTTAACTGGCAGTTCAAACTTTTCTTTATTCATTTGTTACTTTGGACCTTAAATTCAGTGCTCCTGCACCATATATACACAGAATGGCATAGACACCTTAGCTTATAAACTGAATTAAGCACTGCAGCACTTTAAACTCATTAAAGGGCACAACATGCACTTCATTTATTCTATGCACTTTATTTCAAAACAAATGCACTTTATTCAACTAGCACCTTATATACTTAAAGGCACTTTGTATCTTTTGGCATGTAATGCCATAAATGCCTGTATTTCATTCTTGCCAGCTGACCTTAGCCAGGTGCATTATTTTAGGGAGTTCTTGGTGAGTGATGGATATATAGAAACTAGAAATAAAAGGTGTAGGAAAAAGATTTAATGAGAAAAGAAAGACTGATGCAGGTGGTCAACCTACGCCGGGGCAGAAAAAGGTAAAGTATAGTATAGTATAGGAAGATACTGTTGTGCAACATATTTCAGTAGGAAAAAGAAGATAGGAAAGGCATCCCTCCACCAGGGTTATCAGACTGACAAAGTTGCTGCTGGTACACTGGAGAATGCAGTCCCACACTATTCTATAGCACTTCCAGTTTTGGACATTGACTGCAACCAGAGTATTTCCATTTATTTTATAATTTTCTCAGTAAGTGATAGGGACCCCTGTCCCCTGTTAAGTAACTGCATAAACATTTAAAAAAGCTCCTCCAATTCCCTATCGCTAGCTCCATTTCAAGCAGTCCCCACAGAGCAGCGGCTGGCTCATTAATATTCATGAGCTGGCATTAACAGCTATGAAAACCCCAGTTTCTTAAGTGCTGTCTTGCACTGTTTTAAACATAAGAACCACTCACTGGTCACCTCCCCCAAGTGTCTGACCCCTGCAGCCCATTTTGGGCAGGATTCCAGGGCGGGAACCCAAAAAACACAATGTAACCCCCGGGGGGGGGGGTTACATGAAAGCAGAAAAAAATGGGCAGACTGGGTGGGTCAAGCAGCCCTTATCTACCATCAGATTCCATGTTTCTATGTTTCATAGAAGTACTTGAAGATCAAGGTGACTTGTGACCTGCTGTCAAGCACTGTTTGAGCCCACTGTCCTTTCTCTTTGACATATTTCTGATGCTCTGATGTATGGCTGACAACCCTGGTCATCATTTCCATCAGTCCCACTACTGTCTTGATGGTAGATTTTTCAACATTTGACTGTGAGAATCTTGTGGGTAGGCTCCAGAGCACTCTCTTACTGGTCCTGCTGGTATTTACATAGAAACATAGAATTTGTTGGCAGAAAGGGATCAATTGGCCCACCCAGTCTGCCCAGATGATCCCTGCCTAAACTGTCTCTGTGGACCCTATTTGGTGTTCAGCGACCCTCCCACCTCCCTGTCTCATATCTAGTATACTTCTGTGTTTATCTCATGCATGAAATCTCCCACTATTGCAGCCTCTGCCACTTCTGCTGGCAGTCTATTCCAAGCCTCTACCACCTTTTTGGTGATGAAATATTTTCTCACATCACTCTTGACCCCCCCCAGTTTTTTTCATGCCCCTGGACTTTGTGCTTGTTCATATTTAAGAGAGACTTCCCACCTGCACCCTGTTCACCCCTTTGAGGTACTTGTAGGTCTCTATCATTTCACCTCTCTCTGTCACCCATCTTCCAGGGTCTACATGTTGAGATCTCTCTGTCTGTCCTTGTAGGGCTTCTTGTGCAAGCCCTGCACCATTTTAGTTGAGAGGAAAGAAACTCTGGTGTGCAAACACAAAAACACAGGCTGTACTGCATTAAAGCAGCATGTGGCTTATTTATTAAATAAGTGAGGCAGTAAAAAAACAGATGAACAGATGTAACTCCTCGGAGCTTTGAACCTCTGCAGGTTCTTCTTTGGCAGGGGCTGGGCACATATTCTGGGGCATTCTTAAATAGTCCAATGCTGAAGAGATGGTTCATCCATATCTCAGTGCAGTAGAAACCCATACAGTCAAAATACATGCTGCCTGGAGACCCCAAAAGCATGTGGTCAAAAAACGATCTAAAATTAAATTAACTGCAAACCACGCACACTGTTTTAACAAGGCGGTTTTTGAGTGTGTGTCCATTCCATTGCAATCTTGACAGGATGCCTGAAAAGACGGTGCCCATTAATTATTGCCATAGTGCCATACACGTAGGAAAAAATACTTGTGAAATATATCCAAATCCAACATTACTAATTACAAGGTACAGAATCCGTATACTTTGTATTATTCAATTAAGTGGCTTTATTGCACATATTTGCTTCTGTACAGTTTTGGCACAGCTGTTCCTTTCTTCCTTTTTCCCTCCCCCTCTCTCAATCTGCCTCTGCCATACTATTTTACTGTTGTCTTCAGCACTGTACAACATGTACTCCCCTGGAGGAGAGGAGAGTGAGAGGGAACATGACTACGACCTATAAGAGCCTCACAGGAGTGAACAAAGTTCAGGTGGGGAGAGGAGGAGGACCCTCAGACGACAGGGGCATGTAATGAAGGTTGGGGGGGAGTTTACGAGGGATGTGAGAAAATGCTTCTTCACAAAAGGGTGGTCGATGCCTGGAACAGCCTGCCAGAAGAGGTGGTGGGGGAAAACACAGTGGGGGTGGTTCAGCATGAGTGGGATAGTTACAAGGGCATAATAATTAGAGGAAAGACAGTAGGGAGGGACACTAGTGATCAATCAGGGTCCAGCATGTAGTAATGGGCAGGGAAAAATAGGGCAAACTAGATGGGCCCACTCATCCTTTTCTGCTAACAGATTCTATGAGGGAAATTTTCAAAGCCCAGAGTCCATTTTTCTGAATCAGGTGCTGAAATCCATCCCTGTAGTTACACCACAAAAAGCTGGTCTAACTCCCACACTGGAATTCTGCTCTTGTGTTCAGAAAATGGACATGATTCCCATTGTTGTGGCAGAAGTTGGCATAAACTACAGGAACTATAACAAATGCATCCAGATGTCTATGAATAGCACACAGACATCTGGATGCATCTGAGTGGACTCAGCATGTGTCTGAAATACTGGTGCAAGTGCTGTGTCCAGACCTTTCAAAATCCTGCCCTGTGTTTCTGTTCACCTGCCTATTTGTGCCTTTAATATTGTTAGGCACTTTTACTATGGATTCTGTACCTTGTAAGTACAAATTTTGGATTTGGATCTATTTCACTAGTAGTGTTTTGTTATGTGTATGGTGCTATGGCAATAGTTAATAGGCACTGTCTATTTAACATTGGACTATTTAAGAATGCCTTAGTGCTATGTACCTGGCCTCCTCTGAAGAACCCACAGGAGTTTGAAGTGCTTGGGAGTTGATGTGTCGGTTCATCCGTTTTTTGTACTTAATCATTTTTACTCAGTTTTCAAGAACAAACATACAGTGTATACAAAGTATGCAAAAACAGGTTGTGATTTTACAGGGTAGTATCATATATTTTAGGGTTCTACAGAGCCTCTTAAGCATAGAACATTTATTACATGAAAAGGAGGTACATTAAGTGTGATCTGCGGGTTCCGAGCCCAGGTAGTGCTGTCAAACCAGGGGTTGAACTATACTCTCAGGATTAGATGAGAGCAACAGTACACAACATAACCTGTTTCTAGTACAAGGACAAATCAGCAGATCATGGAGGAAAATAAAAGAGGTACTCATTGAGTCAGAACTATTTGCAAAGTAAATCACAGCTACTCATATTGGTCGTCCATCAAAAGTCGAGTCATATTTTTACGTCTTGGTTTGTGCTATGCGGGACACCACCAGAGATGCCCAAGATGTGAAGGGAGAAAAGGAGGGAGTAGTTTCTATTGGGAAATGGCAGTGGATCGAATAAACCTATACCTGTCTGGGGAAAAGGGGGTATAGCCTGAGTGGGTTTTCCACCTGGTGGACTGGAATGGCAGAGGTAGTTATGGAAGGGGGACCAGACTTTATTATATCTCTCCATGGAGCTAGTAGCTAGATGGGGCAGCCTCTCATATTGAGATAGTTGGGTCATGTATGATAGGAGTTAGTTCTTGGTAGGATTTTCTTCTCTATGCCATTTTTGAAGTAGCAGCTGCTTGGCCTCTATGCTAACCAGAATCACTGGGTCATAATGATATTTCTGAAGTTGAGGGGCTTCCTACTGGAAGCCTAATAAAAGTAGGGCAGCAGAGGATGGTATATGGGTCTGAAGGGTCTTACATAGGATCTCTATTACTTGTTGCCAGTATTGTGTGATATTTGAGCACATCCACAGGATTTGGTAAGACCACCATTAAAATTTGCGCACTGCCAGCAGTCATTTGAGAGCATAAGGTGGGCAGCGTGTAGCACAGCTGGTGTGTGGTACCAGCAGTGCAGGACATTGTTTTGTGTAAGTCTACTGCATGCATTCCATACTGGAGAATGAACAGTATGGTTCTCCAGTAGAACTGTCATTCCCTCTCATCTATTGTTTGCCTCAGGGCTGACTCCCAATAATCCTTATCGCGTGTTGTCTGGTCTAGGATATTGTCTCGAATGTGTGAATATATGTCACCAAGTCTGCCTTTTGGCATGGATAGCCACTTGGTGAGAGGGTGCTGAGGTAAGGGAGGGTGTGATGCTTTAAGATGTTTTGCTAGTGGAGTGATGGCACTTCTAATTTGGAGATGCCTCCAAAACTACCATAAAGGGTGAGCTTGATCAGGATCTGGAAACCACTGTATAGTCTGAGCTGCTCTGTATACCAAGTAGTAGCCTTTGATCCTCAGAAGGCCCCAGCTGTCTCTATGCCAAAGTGAGTGGAGTTTATTCCTTTTATACCTGGGTGATTTACCTTTCCATAAGAAGTGTCCTATCAATTTATCTATGCCAGAGAACCATTCATTGGGTATAGAGATTTGTAGATGTGAAATTAGATGGAGGAGTTTTGGGGTAGCGATCATCTTTATAGCCTCTATTTTACCCACTAGAGAAAGCTGTGAGAGTTTCCATCTTTCAAATTCAGTTTTAAGCTTGGTAAGGAGTGGGGACAGGTTTACGTCACATAACTGATGGGTTCTAGGGGTAATTATCACTCCTAAGTAGGTGATAGAGGTCATAGCCCATCAGAGATTTAAGGAAGTGAAGGACGGCGAGTGGTAGTGTTGGTCCAGATGAAGAACCTCCATTTTGCTTTGATTGGTTTTAGCCCTGAAAAGAAAAGGAAGGTTTCCAGCAGATGTAGCAATGATTCAATTGAGACTTGGGCATCCCCCGTGAGCACTAGCAAGTCATCCACATACAGTAAGGTTTTATACTCTGTGCTTTAGACTTGGATGCTCTTTCACCGGCCCATCGGTGCAGCGGTTGGATTTTCACTTGTGACGCCAATGACCTGGGTTCAGGAATGGACCTGAGTCATTGGCAGGCTGGCCAGGGGGAGAAGTATTGAGCATCCCAGGGACTGCTCTCCTTCTCTGGGGAGAGGGTGCGGTGTGCAACTGGTGCTAGAGGTACCCTTGGCAGAGGTCCGGGATATCACAGCATCCGGGGGCCAGCTTGATTCTGATGGGCAGGATGGACACTGGCATCATTGCATGCTCCCGCCCCTCGCATACAAGGGGAAAGAAAATCGAGCTGCAGGCCACCCTCCATGATGCCAGCCCTCGGCTCTGATTAGCCTCCAGGATGGCACTCCCTGACTTATCCCGTCATCTGTGGTACTGATGGGAGCCTGGTGCCGTGGCCCAGCCCTGGGGGTTAAGCCAAGAGTATCGGAGGAAGGGTCGCATCTGATATGGAGGTGGGAGTGAGGGTCTGTGACCTGGAGGAATTACCGGGTGGCTGGTGGCTGCCAAAAAGTACAATAAATAAAAATAAAAAAAAGACTTGGATGCTCTTAATATTCAGATATTGTCTAATTGCAGCTGCTAGGGCCTCTATAGTCAAGACGAACAGAAGTGGGAGGGGGAAGCCTTGCCTAGTGCCCTGTGACAGACAGAAGAATCTAAAAGGGTGTTGTTTGTGAGGACTTGGGCCTGAGGTCCTGAGTACATCACCCACACTGCTGAAACAAAGGGGGTGTTGAATCCCATGTATTGCAGGACCATGTAGAAGTAATCCCACTCCACCGAGTTGAAAGCTTTTCCAAAGTTTATTGCTATCACTGTGGAGGAAGTGGGATCAGTCTTTGCTAAAGGCATTTGGTCTAGGAGGGTGCAGATGTTAACAGAGCTGAGGTGCCCCTGAACAAAGCGAACCTGTGAGGGGTGGATTAATTGTCGCAGGAGGGCTTCAAGCCAGCTCACCAGGACCTCTGCATAGATTTTACTGTTCACATTAATGAGTGAGATTGGGCGATAACTGGCATTTGATGTGTTTTTTTTTTCCTGGCTTGAGAAGAACTGTTACAGTTGCCACAGTCATGGTGGGAGGGAAGGTACCAATTTGCCACATTTCAGAATACAGGCATTGTAGAATCGGGGAAATCTGGGAAGCTAAGACATGCTAAGACTCAGTAGGAAGGGCATCTCCGCAGGGACCTTGCAAGGATTTAGTTGTTTGATGGTGGCACATATTTCTTCTGTAGTGATTTGTAAATCCAGAGTTGAAGTTAGGGCTAGGGTTAGCTTGGGAAGATCAAGTGAGGACAAAAAAGAGGATAGCTGTGTGGGATTTGGGGTAATCTCAAAAGAGTATAGGCAGCTGTAAAAGGTAGTCATGCTATCATTTACCTCATTCTGGGTGACACATAGTTTGCCAGAGGCATTATGAAGGGATGCAATGTGCCTTTTGGATTGTCACTTTTTAGGGTGGTTGGCTAATAACTTCCCAAATGTCTCACCACCTTCCCAGAAGTGGTGCTGCAGGTGAAAAATTGTGAGCTCTGCTTTCCTGGTAGTGAGGGTATAGGTATCATGTCGAATTCTCAGAATTTCCTTAAGTGGAGGAGAAGTAGGCAATATTGCAGTCCTGGATTAGAGTACTGCTGCTTTTGAATTAGCTGGGCTTCTAGTGTGGCTAGTTCTTGCTCCTGTTGCTTACAGTGATATGCTGCATACTCTATGATGTACCCATAAATGATCCTTTGAATGACTCCCATAATGTGGAGACAGTGGGTGTCCCCAGTGTCATAAAATTGAAAGACTTCTGCTACTGTGTCCTGCAGCCAGGTCTTAAATTGGGGTCTAGCAACAGAAGAGGGTCTATTCTCAAGCTTGAGATTTGGGGCAATTTCGAGATTTGGGCCTGGCCTCTCCATACAGTAAGTCCAGCTGGACTGGCATGTGGTCTGATATGATCAGGGGATTTATAAGTGCAGCAGTGACCATAGGGGTGAGTTGGTGAGAGGTGAGCCACATGTCGAGTCTACCGAAGGACCAGTGGACAGGAGAATAGTAAGTGTAGTCTCCGACCCTGTGATTAAGGGTTTGCCAGGCATCTGGCAGCCTGGTCTGGCATCCAGAGTTTGACCACTTGAGTGGTCCTAATATGAAGTTCAGCTCCCCCATGGGTTCTGTCTGTGGAGCAGTCTGGTGTAAGGCTGAAGTCTTCCCCTAACAAAAAGCAGCTGATAGATGCAAGCCAGGGCACTGACCATCATTAGAGTGGGTTGGAGCGAAAGGTTGTGGTCTGCTAGGGGAAACCCCTCTCACATCTTGGTACCACTGGGGCAAGTCGCAGCACCTGGGACTCGACATTAAGTTACAAAAGTTACACTGCGAGCTTATTAGAATTATAACGAGAATGATAATTGTGAACTTTGGCAAGCTTATTAGAATTATAACGAGAACAATAACTGTGAACTTCAGCAACAGAAATAGGGGCTGGGTGTGAGTTAAGGCCCACATCCTTCTCTGAGTGTACTGAGGAGGGACAACTGTCTCAATGAAAGTAATCATGGTTTGAGGGGGAACTCTCTCTACAAGTAGTAGCACAAGCCTTTATGCTAACAGTCCATACCAACAGCAGTCCCACTTTCCAGTTCCCAACCCTTATGTGCCAAGAAATAAATCGTTTTCCTTGACAACACAAGAAAGGAGAGGGCCAGCATACAGGGGATAGAAATTACACTACTTGTAGGGCTTGACTGTGCTCCTAGGACAGAAGCAAGGGATAGGAATCTCATGATCATGGAATAGGACAATGGAAAGGTGATGGAGGGACTGGTGGGTTACGCCGTGCTACCTGCCATAACCTCGGAGGCTGTCAGGCAATACAATAGGTAGGCAAGTTGAAAGGTGGAGTTATGGGGTAAGGAAAGAGGAAATTCACAAGACAGTAAACTAACATCCTAAGCCTCCTATAATCCCTGCTTGCAAAATTTGTGCTTCGTGAATCCAGACCAATTAATAAACAATAAGATGCCCAGGAGTGACAGACAACTATACACAGGCCATCTAGGTACCACAGGAGGGATATTTGGATGCCCTAGCCCCAGAAAAAATCTGAGATGACAGAGGTTATGGCTATGCCTTAAACCTGGGCACTGGCACCGTTAGAGAGCATGTAAATTTAAAGTTTTGGGACTCATGGGGTGTGGTTCTGCTCCCATTGCTATCGTTGTGAAGGAGGAGGCAAAGTAAGAAAGGCAGCACTGAGCATGATGGTCAGGGTGCTGTATGCAGACGCTATACACCCGCCTCCTTGCCCAGGGATATTAGCTTTGTATGGAGGTTTTAAAGGGCATAGAGGTGTCTGGAATTCATCCCATACCTAATAGGTGGAGGGGGCCAAATGGATGCTACTTGCCTAGATGGAAAGTAGAGCTGGACTGTAAGACAGGAGGAAGACTTGGGGGGGGGGGGATAAAGGATGGCAGTAGGGATAGGATGAGATGTATGAGACCAAAGAGGAGTAGACTGAATGGGAAAAGGGCAGAAGATGCAGACGAGAACGACTGAGCAATGGGCTGGAAGAACTGCTGGCATAGTCCTGTGGGAGAGGGAACATATACCTAACTGACAATTGCCCAGGATATTGTCCAGCTGCGGTGGGCAGCTGATTACTCAGGTAGATGAGAGAGGGGTAGCAGTGTGCTGCTATTGGAGGAGGAGCATGGATGGGGAGGTAAACTGCTGAAAACACCAGTTTCTTGGTTGAGCAAATCACTGGCATTCTCGGATGACAAAGTTAGTGCCAAGAGATTATATGTAAATTTATAGAGGGAAGGAGGGCAGTGAAGGTACTCGGAATGTATATTCCCCCGGGTGTGACCAATGGATGAGGGAAGAGTAGTAGGTGAGTAACTAAAGGGGAAAGCCCAGACCCATGAGTATCCCACCCTGAAGGGTCCAAGAGACAGATTCTTACAGACGTCAGGGCCATCAGCACTGTTCAGGGAAGTGGGAGGGATGAGTCTTGCTATGGCCACCAGGGTGAATGCCAGGGGACAAAAACTGCACATCTTTGAAACCAAGCCAGTAATTCAGACTTCCTTTTGTTTGGTTTGTTTGTGAAGCAAGGCAATAATGTAACCAGGAAGAGTAAAACTGTGCCCATATATTGCTCCATAGTGCCTGCTCTCCTTCGATTAACGGTAAACAGCTCCCCCCCCCAAGAGAGTATTCAAAACTTGTCACCCACAAGTGGTCTTATACTCATTCAGGCAAAAGAGAGCAGGAGAGAGAATTAGTAAATGTGGCTTCCATATACCATTTAAAAGGGAAACAGCATCACCATCCAATTTGAGGAGGTGCCTCTGCTCGGATCACTTATGGTTGTGAAGACCAGTGCATTGCTGCCTAAGATGTTCCAGGCTGCAAGGTAAGCCTGTTGCTGGGCCATGCAGAAAAACAGTCTGAGAGTTTGGATTAATGGCAGCAGGGTGCATTCAATTATGGCTCCTAAGTGGAAGGTAGGGTGTCACTTGGCTGTCGGTTCCATTCAGCTGGGCTTTCTTCTCGTGGCCGGGTTCTGAGGTTGGGTTGAAGGACAGCCCTGGGCCAGGTGGCTCTAATGAAGTCCATAGCAGCTTCTGGAGTATTAAAAAACCTAGGGACCCCATTATCCATGATGAAGAGTTTAGCCGGGAATCATAAGGAGAAGGCAATGCCAGCTCTGTGCAAGGCCTGCCATACTTCAGTAAAGGCCTGATGGGAATTAATTCCCTGGGTAGTCTGGGAAAATCATAATCCAATCTGCCTGCCACTTGAGCCTGCCCAATTCCCATACCCATCAGAGGATGTCTTCTTTTACCAGGAAATGTAGGAATTGGGAGATGTTGGGCCTCGGGCAGTCTCCTAGTTTTGGTGGTGAAGCCAGAGATCTGTGGGCCCATTCAGAGTAAAATCAAAGGTCCCCTGGGAGGCAGAGGAGCTGTGGCAAAGCACAGCTAAGGAAGGTGGCACAGTCTCCAATTCTGTTTGCTCCAGGAAACTGACAAACCTTAGGTTATTTCATTTCATCAGCCCCAGTTTTCCATTTCATCAGTTTTTTCCTGTAGCTGTTGGATGGTCCAGTCTTGTTGTCAGAGTTGAGCCATGAGATTGTGGCAGGTTTCTTCAGTTGCTTGAACTTTCTGCTCCATAGCAGTTGTTCTGGCATCGAGCTGCACAATTTTATTAGTGTTCTGTGTAATACTGATTTTAATGTCCTTAAACTCCTGTAGTGCTGTATCTGCATGAACATTGATTCTATTTTGTCTACCAGAAGAGCTGCCATCCTGACAGCACAGGCTGTTTCACTCCTGGAGGTCTAGGTCAGAAGCAGAGAGATGGGATCCAGCTTTGCTGCAGTCCCAGAGATAAATTTTCAGAAATGTCTTGTTCAGGAGGTAGATGTAGGGGTGTTCTCTTTGGATGGCTAGGAAACGAGTAGTGTTGTGTGGAATTTTTTAAATTCTGCTGAATTTCGCCAAAAACGGAATGGTGGAATTCCGTGGCAGAAAAATGCAGAATGAGTTTTTCTGCAACATTTCCACTGAATTTTATTCCACGCATCTCAATATTTTCTGCAGAAATGGTGGCGGTATGATTTTCTGCAGAAAAAATGCTGTTCTGAGGAATATTATTCTGCTGATCACAGCAGGTGGAATTTTGCAGAAGAATCAGTGAAATTCCAGTGGAAATTCCACCAGTGGAATGGTCATTCAGTGCAAATTTCGCCAGCAGAATTCCTCATTCCACACAGCACTAGATATTAGTTGATTTTCGCCAAGGAAGATTACAGATGTCCTTTGTTTGGGGACTGTTTGTGGGAGAGCTAGGATTATGCTGTCATCTTGGTTGAGCTGTAGCCGTGCCCCCAGTTCATCCATTTTTCACTATCTCACTGCTTAAATAAATCAGCCATGTGCTGGTTTAATGCAATACAGTCTGCGTTTTTGTGTTTGTGCACCAGCGTTTCATTTTTCTGTTCTAAATTTTGTTTGGTGCCACAGGAACACCTCTTCCTGAATGCCTTCAACTTTGTTTCCTGTCACCACTTTAGTTGCCCTCCTCAAGACTGCCTCAAGCCTGTCAAGGCCCTTCTGAGGTGTAGTCTCCAAAACAGGTCACGGTACTCCAAGTGGGGTTGCACCAATGAATGATACAGCAGCAACACCATCTCCCTCCTGCTGGAGATACCTCTCCCTATGCACCACAGAATCCCACTAGCCCTACCCACTGCCTTTTCACACTACCTTGCCACCTTGAGGTCCTCAGTTATTATAACCCCAAGGTACCTTTCCTGTCTAGTGACTGTCAGTACCTCCCAACATCCCATACTCAGTGCTGTGGTTTCTGTGCCCCAGGTGCATGATGTTGCTCTTTTTGGATTGAACCCCAACTACCATGTTTTTAACCACTCCTCATATTTCCAAGATTCCTGTGCGTTATTTCCACCCCCTCCTGTGTGTTCACCCAATTGCCGATCTTGGTGTCATCTGCACAAAGGCATACTTTCCCTTCCAATTCTTCTGCAATATCTCCTATGAAAACTTTGAAGAGGATTGTTCCCAGTACTGAACCCTGAAGTACCCACTGGTCACTCTCCCTTCCTTAGAATGAGTGCCGTTAATCACCACCCTCTGTCTCCTATCCATTAACCAGTTCCTAACTCAGTTCATCACTTTAAATCCCACTCTCAGGCTGGTCAACATCCTAATCTGCCTCGTGTGTGGCACAATTTTTAAGGCCTTGCTAAAGTACAGATAGGCCACATCCACTGCCCTCCCTTCATCTATTGTCCTGGTCACCCAGTCAAAAAATGCTATCAGATTCATTTACCATGACATTCCCCATGTGAATTCATGTTACCTGTGGTCTTGCATCCCACTGGATTCAATATACTCTATCAGTCTTCCAGTAGAGTTTCCATTGATTTACCCACTACTGAAGTAAGACTGACCAACCTATAGTTGCCAGCCTCCTCCCTCCTGCTGCTGTTACATAGAGGGACAATGTCAGACCTCCAGTCATCCAGAATTATGCCTGTTTCGAGTGTGCTATTGAACAAGACTGTCAGTGGGGCAACTAACACCTCCCCGAGTTCTTTTAGTACCCTGGGGTGAATGTCGTCTGGTCCCATAGCATTGTCCACCTTCAGGGTTGGAAGCACTTTCAGGACTCTTTCCTCTGAAAATGGACATGTGTCCATCTCACCTCCCCATGTATTCCTGCAAGTTCTTTGCTTTCATGGTACCTTATTGCATCACATTTTCATATTTCCCTGCAAGTTCCTTCCTTTCATGACAAGTTTGTCTATCACCAACCAAGGATTATACTGGTTCAAACAGTCCTTCCAGTGGTGACTGTATACTCCACACTTGATACAGATTTAGTCTTTCAAGACCCCAGGCATCATGGCTGTCAGCAGGGAATCCCTGTTCCTTTTTAGGGTGGCATCTGAATGTGGGGGGTTATTCAGTGGAGATGCTGGGGCTCCTACCCTCTCCTTGAGCTTTTCTTGCTGTTGCTGCAGCACTATCTAAGCCAGCACATTGAGCCTTGCCATGAGTTCAGACAATCTCAGGCTCTCCTGGGTGGCCACATGGGAATATCCCATCAGACTCACTTGTATTAAAACTGTTTTTTTCCTTTTTTTGCACTTTATATTGTTAAGCACTTTGGGGCTATATAATTGAAAGCACAATTACTCTGGTGGATAACTCTGACTGCTAAATGATTTAGGCAAGTTATACTATCTGTATTAGAATACATTTCAATCACCTGTGAATGTAACTATAAATATGTATGTTGTTCTAAGCTACCTTGCCCTCTTGAGGAAGGATTAGCGTGATCCAAAGCGCCGGGGAGTGAGTGCAGTTTTTTGTGTGTAGCCTTGGCTCCCAATTCCATTAAAGCACTTTAAGCATCCATTATTTGCTTTGAAACGTTTTTTGCACACCTAGTTTTTGTACTTTGAATATCCCATCACAAGGCAGTGGGGGCTTTGGCTGGTAGATACTTCAGATAGGCGCTCTTCCTGATCCTGTACCTCTCCAACCAAATCCCCATACTGCGGTGGTGAGTATATTCAATCTCTCAGGCACAGTTTAATGAGTATCTGGTCTGAGTAGAATGCTCCCTCTATAATATGTTCTACCCATGTCCAGTTGGTGTTGGTTTCAAGGTGTTCTTTCATGTATGCCCACTGAATGAACATCTCCATCTGTACAATAAACTCCAACAACTTCTCTCACTCTGTCTGCCGTAGCAGGGCCAATTGCATCAGAATCTTTCTATGCTTTTCCACACTGCCATATGTGCACTCTAGCTTGGCCATGCAGTCTTTTGCAGTGGTGTTACTCTTGGATGCCAGGTGTGCCAAGATGATGATCAACCCAGGGCCATCCTCAAATTTCCTGTCAGTCGAGACCTCTTTTCATGCTCTGAACTTTCCACCACTTACATCATCAGGGTGGATTGCACACTTCAGGTGTCAAAATCCTCCTCTTTGGTTTGGGTGATTCTCACTCCAGAGAGTGGGAGGAGCCTTCTTTAAGCTGAGGTAGCTTCTTCAGTAGCAATCCCAGGGGATTCAACGTGGTGGCTGAGGGGGCCATGTCTGACCTCACAGGGTCCATTAAGTCCTTTCAGACCCTTGAGTGTTTTGCCCTCTTTCACAAACCAGTCCTTGGCTCAAGTTTTCTAATCAGAGCCTCTTCGTAAGGGGGAATCACTGTCAGAGCTACTTCCCTGACTGATGAGTTTTCATTCACACTTCAGGCCCTCAAATGTTCACTGACTGTTCTTACAACTTTTGTACTTTGTACTCAGGTCTGATGACCTCGGGATTGTGTAACCGGTGTTGACTCCGGCATTGATGGTTTTATTGCTACCTGTTTTGACTGTATTGCTGTGTAATATTAATAATATAATTGCAGGTGTCAGCATGGCTCAGTTGGTAGCATATCCGCCTCTGGACCAGAAGGTCATGGGTTCTCGTCCCACACCGGGATTGGACTTGCACCTAAAAATCGCTGGCATCCGAGTGCAGTATTGGGGGGTGCTGTACTGCTGGGGTGTGCCGTCCTTCGGATGAGATGTTAAACCGAGGTCCCTTCTACCCATCCTGGTGTTGTCCTGGTGGGTGTCCAGGTGGAAGTAAAAGAACCCAGGGCACTCTTCGCAAAGAGTAGGGAACATTCCTGGTGTCCTGGCCAATATTCCCCTTCCCATAAACTGGTTCATGCAATTATCCAGGCTGTGTGTGGGTGATGATGTGCGATATGGCCGCCACCACACATTCAGTCACTTCACTACCAGTCTAGCATTGCTTGTAAAGCACTTTGGATGTATGAAAAGCGCTATATAAATGCTGATTCTTCTTCTTCTTCTTCTTCTTCTAATATTTGTTTTGCCTGTATCCATGTTTTTACTGAGTTTGCTGTGTAATCTTTGCCACTCTGTGGCCCAGGTCATGCCTGAAAATAGTCCCCTGGATCAGTGCACTTACCTGGTGATCAAAGACATAAATAAATAAAATAAATAAATAAAATGTAAGGGAAGGGGGCAGGGTGCTTGAGTCCACCAGCTGGACACTCCCATGATGACAGTAATTGTGCAAGTACCATTCTTGCAGGTGATGCACACTACCCTTAGTTTTCCAGTCTCCACAAAGCCTTTGTCAAAGTGTGCCAAGATGGCCCCATTGTCCAAGTTGTCAGGGACATTCTGCACCACACTAGTGGTTCACTGGGATGATGAGTTGGTAGAGAGATCAATCCCAGTGATGTCTCCAAGATGTAAAGCCCCTGTAAGATGGGTGTCCTCCCAAGATGGTTGAGGAGGCAAGGCACCACTACCTGACACCATCACCATGCTGCCATAGATGTTTGCGGTGGCTTCTGGTTTCTTTTCTCACTCAGCAATGAGAGGGGTTCATGACCCGAGAGAAAGAAATGTATGGTGTGTTCACTCTGAGAAAGATGTAAGTGGGCCTGATGAGTGTTCAGTAACTCCCCCAGGATGCTTTACCTGCCCACCTCCTCACTGTGCTCATGCCTCCCTCTAACCCCAGACACATGCAGCAGTTACCCCCAAATAAGAATGCATCATGATATAGCAGTTAATAATAAATGGCTAAACAGCATAACACAGTTTTATTTTAGGATCAGGCCTGTAAAGTAGAAAAGTAAGTGCAATCACTCCCCTCAAAGAGACTACTACCGTATCTATTTATTTTTAATTTTAGTGCAGTCTCTTTTTAGGCACCTGAACAGGCAGGGTCAATCTACCAACTTTCCACATGCCTGCTGTTAGTTAAGCCCTTTTCAGGCACAGTGCAATGATATCTCAGTAGCTGCCATTAATAAAGCCAAACTAAGCATAGTTCCCCTACTGATATCCACAGTTCAGGTCCTGCTTCCATTGGTTTAGGTGGCATTTTAGTCACTTCAGTCCCTCCTGATAAGTCCACACTTGACAGTTAATTGGCTCACAAAAAATGGGTCCAGAATCCATGTCCGCCTGTATCACAGAAGCCTGCTGGAATCTGCTTGGCAGTATGACCCCTAGAGTGGCCGTTCAACAAGGTCAGTGGTCAGCAATGTGATGGAGGTAACAGATTCAAGGGCACTAGCCCCAGGATTCCTCAGATGGAGGGCTCTAGGTCATTTTTACCACTCCCACCTCCCTGGTTCAGGTGGCAGGAGAGGATAATGACTTCCAGTTGCAGACGAGTGGTCATTGGTGCAGTCTTCTGTCGGCAGCAGCTTCCTACTTTTGATGTGCTGCTCAAGCCATGTTACAGCATGGTGCAAGAGGTACAGAGGAGACAAGGACTCTGCAGGTCCATGCCAGCCTCACTATACAGGCAGAGTTCTAGGGATTGTAAGGAAAAAAAAATCACAGGTGGTAGTTGGGGTGACCAGGTACTCTCCACCTTGTGGGAGGGGGGTTACATACACATTCACATGGGCTTTGAAGCCCTAGCCTAGGGGCTCTGTACACATACTCATAGCTCTACTATTTAACTTTGATGTGCTTGCCTTTGATATGCTGCCAAAGCTATGTTACAGCATGGTGCAAGAGGCACAGAGGAAACAAGGACTCTGCAGGTCCCTGCCAGTCCTCACTACACAGGTGGAGCTCAAGGGATCGGAAGAAAAAAAAAATCATAGGTGGTAGCAGTTGGGGTAGCCAAGTAGGATCCACAAAGAAAGTATGCATTAGGATGATGGTGCTCTTGTTTAAAAGCGTTCAATGGTACACCTTAGAAAACAGACACAACATCAGCTACTTTTTGGAAAAGAACACCACGGTGTATTTCAGTTTAAAACATTTTATTCCCAAAATAAAAAAAACACATAGTAGACAAACTGTGTACGCCTGACGTGATTGTATTAAAAAATACTTTATCAAAGGCTGCTGCACATGATTGAAGCATTTTATTAAATACTTTAAGATAACAGATAAAAAGTAACATCACATACAGCATTTCAAATACATTCGTCCCACACCATGTGACACAGACATTTTTGAGTACTTTGGTATTTGAGGTACTATATTTAGTAGGTCTGCTATGGTGTTTTTATCTAAGTGAATAACCATTGTTTGTGAATAGTTAATTAATGAACTGTTTTTTGTGAAAAATGTCTGTCACGTAGTATGGAACCAATGAATTTGAAATGTTCTATGTGATGTCACTTTTTGTCTGTTAAGGTATTTAATGACTGTTTGAATCATGTGCAGCTGCCTTTGATAAAGGATTTTTTAATCTGAAACATGTCAGGTGTGCACAGTTTGTCTACCGTGTTTTTTTATATTTGGAATAAAATGTTATAAATTGAAATCCACCAATCAATCAATCTTTATTTTACCAGGAGAAACACTGTTGAGGAAGCTTATTTACAAAGTGATCCTTGGAAGAAGGTATGAACAAAAAATAGCGTCACTTGCACATACAAAATATCATACATAGCAAGATATCACACAGTTCAAACACTACATAAGTTACAAATGCAAAATAACATACAATTTAAGAGAAAAAAGATATACAGTTCAATGTTACATAAATCAGTGATACAAGGGATCATAAGGACAACAGTTACTAGGTAAAATATACAGTGAGGAAGGTACATAGGAAAACAAGTAAGCAGCTAGAAATATAATTCTGTGGTTAGTCCAACCAGATGGAGTCAAATTCCATGGGACTTAAGCGGATATCAAGGTTAAGGGGAGGAGTAACAGCGAATGCAGTAGTTCTCCTGGAGGGATGTAGTTTAAAGAGCAGAGAGGGGGGTAGAAGAAGAAGAAGGTGATGACTGAGGGGTGTGTGTGTGTAATTGCTATACCAGTAGTCAGATCTAGGTTATGCGCTTAAAGGGGAGAGTAGAATGGTATGTCTGAGCAGGATTTAGGAGTAGCAGTTGCAAGTTTCCTTAAAGGCGTTAAGGTTAAGGGTTATGCAGTGCTTTTATGGTATGCGTGCCAACTAATTGAGTATGTTTTAGGGATTTCTGGAGGTTATTCCATAATGAGGGGAGGGTGTGGCTTATGGCAGCTACACCGTAATGAGAATATATTTTGGGGTTATCGAATAAGACGTAAGAATATCTGCAGAGGGAGTAAACCCCGGGAGTGCATTTGAACAGTTCAGCGATATATGGCGGGAGCTTATTTGTAAGGGCTCTGTAAGTCCAGAGGGAGGCATTTCTCCATCTCCTAGTTGTAAGTAAGGACCAGCCTAACTGCTTGTAGAGAGAACCGTGGTGGGTGTTATAAGGAGCATTTGTGATGAACCTTATTGCTCTGTGATACAAAGTATTCAACTTTGATAGCGCCGTTTTTGGACAGTGGCTGTAAAGGAGGTCCGCATAGTCTATGAGGGGAAGGAAAGTAGTCTGAACCAGTTTCTTTTTTGCTTCACGGTTTAATAGGCGTTTGATGCGGTAGAATAAGCTGAACTTTTGTCTTAGTTTTTTTGATAGTTCCTCAATGTGAGACATAAATGACAGTTTGCAGTTGAGCCAGAACCCCAGGTACTTGAATTTTTCCACAGTTTCTAGTGGTTCCCCCAGAACTGTCAGTATCTGAGGATAAGTGCTGACAGAATTAAAAAAGGTTGCTTGAGCATGAAGATAGAGATATATAACCTTGTTTTTTTGGCATTAAGCAGTAGTTTCAACCACAACAAGTTATTCTGAAGGATATTGAATTCAGACTGTAGTTTCATGCATGCAAGCTGAAGGGTGGGCTTAGCAACATAGAGAACCATGTCATCAGCAAATAGATGAACTTTTGCAGCATTGATCTTAATGTCAATATCATTTATATAAATTGCAAAAAGTAAAGGACCCTATACTGATGCTTGAGGTACTCCTCTCAACAGAGTTTTAAGGGGGGAGAATATGCCTTGGGCTTTAACCTGCTGTTTCCTACCCTTGATATAGCATGAGAACCATTTTAACGCAGTGCCACATAGGCCAAGGGTTTGCAGCTTCGAAATCAAGATAGTGTGATCAACAGTATCAAATGCCTTACTTAGGTCCTCTTCAAAAAATAGCTGATGTTGTGCCATTTTTCCAAGTTGTACCATTGAATGCTTTTAAACAAGAGCACCACATCCTAGTGCACACTTTCTTTGTGGCCTCTCCTTTGGAACCAAGTGACACGCACAGGTTGCAGGTGGAATAGACACCACGTGAAAGCTACATTTAAGAAGGACACTGGATGGCAGCAAAGGAACTCAGAGACAATGTCTTTGGAAGCTGCACCTAATATGATGTTTAACACAGGACCAGCCAATCCACTGGAGTATGTGAATCAACTATTGACTACGGCAGAATCAGTGAATTCCTTTCTACTAGAAGGAACAGAACATGACAATGCGATTCTAGAAGCTAAGTCATTATTTGATATAATTAAAAGTTTGGAAAAACTAACACATCAATTAAGAAGAATTTGCTGGAATGTTACTAATTTTTAAGTGTATTTACAAGTACAGAGGATATCGAGAGGATTAAGACTTTTAAAAAAGCCCACCTTTGGAATGGAAAATGACATCTTCATGAAAGAGTGGGAGGTAATTTTAACTGAAGCAAGCTTTAAATTAATGAAGCTAATTATTAAATACAGCGAGGAATGAAAAACTATCTGAAGGCAAGAACTGAAAAAACAAGATCAGGAGGCGATGAAATTTAAAGACTATGCGGACTTAGATATGCAGAACAAAAGACTACAGGAATCTATTACTAGACTGGATGCAGAGTTAAAAAAGTAAAACAAATGAAATTCACAAGGGACAAAAATGACTGGGAGAGGGGCCAGATATATGCAGTAGAATCCGTTTAAAGGGGACAGCTCTGTAGACACTGATTTGTCCCCTTTAAGCAGGCATCCTGTTAAAAAGAAGCTGCTGTTCGCGGTTTGCCGAGCATTCATAAACTTCACTGTCACCCCCCCCCATGCACACAAACACACATTATGTTAACACAGACACTGAACACTGAACACACTCAATGATTACAGCTCTTTTCTTGAGAGTGTATTTGTAGTGTTTAGTGTTTAAAATAGTAATTTTATTTAAACTGGCCCGAACTGTACTGTACAGTAATTTGTTAAAAGAAACTTATCTCCTTCTCTGTCTTCTCTCCCTCGCTCTTCAGGTTACTTGTTGACTTCCTCATGGGTTGTTGCTGCTTGTTTGGTCACCACGCCAAAGTAATCTGTGATCTTCATTTGTTTCGCCTCTGCAGCAATCTGCTGGTGTATTATGCTCTCCAGCTCGAAGATGTGATCATAATAGCCAATTTTGTTGTGTAGAAGACACCAGTCATGCAGAGATTTTGCATGCAAAAGTGCTTCCGCACTGGTGACATTATTGGGAGAGGGCTCTTCGTCATCCTCTGTAGCTGCAGCAGTGGATTCCAGATTTTCTTTAAGTGAGGCATAGATGTCATCGACTGTAAGCTCACCCTCAGTTGCCTCCCCATCATCGACTGCCACAAATGCCTCAAACTCAGCTGTTGTCATTCCTGTGTGTATGGCTACATCCATGAGGGGATCCATGAAATCATCAGCATCTTCATGTTGGTGTTGTTCAGGTACGAGGGAGGTGTCATCTTGCTGAGGTTTAAATCCAGCATTCCTAAAGCAGTTAACAATCATGCCTTCTTTAACAGTGACCCATGCCTTGGCCATCATGAAAATTGCATCTAGCAAACACACAGACTTTGTGATTTCAGTGGCCAAGGCAGAGGAGCCACTGTCAATAACGCCCTCCACGTGGCTCGATAAAAAGGACCGATAATGACCCTTAAAGTTCATAATCACCCCCATATCAAGGGGTTGGATCAGGGTAGTTGTATTTGGGGAAGGAAAATTATTTTAATGTTGCTGAATTTGTCAGCTAGGAAACTTGGATGGGCACTGCAGTTGTCCACGAACAAGAACACCTTTCTGCAGCGCTGTCGCAGTTTATTGTTCCAAGCTACCAACTACTCTTAAAAAAAAACAACGCAGTCATCCATGCATTTTTGGAGCTCTGATAGGTGACAGGGAGGGTAGATAAATCTTTTGGCAGACATTGGGGTCTCCTACTCTTCCCTATAATGAGCAAAAGCAGTTTTTCAGTCCCATCCATGTCAGTGCAGCAAAGCAGGGAAACGAGATCTTTGGATTTATTGCCACTGATCAGCTTAGTTGATCTTTGGATGTAACCCCTATCTGGGTATCCAGGATAGAAGATACCAGTTTCATCTGCATTAAAGATGTCAGCAAATGGGTACTCAGACAGAAGCCCTGGGAGCACTGTTTTAATCTACTCACTGGCTGAAGAAGCATCCGTATCCATATCCATATGCTGTCCATGCTCCTTTTGCCACACAATGTTGTTTCGTGTCTTCCACCTAGTTAGCCAGCCATCAGTGGACTCTAAATCATTGTGTTGGAGATGCTTGGCAATCTCCTCAGCTTTGCTTTTTAGCATTGGGCCACTGAATCTTGCACTGCGACTTACTGAATAATTGAACCAAGCAAGCAATCTCTCCTCAGCCTCATTTATCTTTGCTTTCATGCTTCCGTTTATGGCTTTGATTCATAGTCACCTGCCATTTTGTCTGAAGGCAATCCCAGTTAAGGCTTATTCTCCCCGCCTGAGACTTTGATATGCCAAATTGTTTGGCGCCTTGGCCAGGGAGGAATTTGGAAGCTGAATGCACTCCAAAACTTTAATCTTCTTGAAGAGAGGGAGGTTGATTCACTTGCTGGATGCCATTGCAATACCAAACAAAACAACACTGAGGCAACACTAACTGTTGGCTGCTAATCAGCTTTATCCAGTTAATAATCAGGTGTTAAACGTTGTTAGTGACCACTAAGTAGCTGAGAGCTCTGCAAGCTGGTAGTCAATTGTCCCATTTAAACAGATTTTGTGTCCCAATTAACAGGTAATTGAGCTCATAGGATAACATTACAAAACAAATCGGTGCCCAGGGAAATGTCCCAATTAAACGACCATCCCCTTTATCAGGATCCCCTTTAAATGGCGTGTACTGTACCTGGAAAAAGAATTCCGCACGAGGAAGTTTTACAAGAACTAGACATGTCTCCTTTGATTTTAGTACTGATAGAAGTGATTCAGAACCAGAAGAAATGAACAGAGGGCCTTTTTAGTCAGGGGCAATGACAATGCAGAACAACCTCCACCACCACCCCCACCACCCGCCTCACAGCAACCACCCTCAATTTTTCGGCGGAGCCCTTGTCTCACCTACAAGAACAGAAATTTCCAAGGAGACAGAAGAAGAGAACATGGGGGCGTGGGGTGAAGGAAATCCAAATCACTACCAAGGACAACAGTGGAGATACAGGAGAGGATACTACAACAGGTGGACATACAGGGTCTGGAGGAGGTAACAGAACAAGAAGCTTTAAGTTCTACTATTATAAACTTATGCAGTCATATTCTAAGTGAAGACGAAATATTGGTCTTGGAAAAGGGTTTGAAATGTGCCCCCACTAACCCTATGAATCAAGCAGAGACATTAATTAATTTAAATCTTGCCTGCTGAAAGCTAAATTTAAAATCCTTTTTTGATAAAAAAAAAATCAGACAGCACAACATCCAACACTAGTGAAGTGAGATTCAATAAAAACTCCATGTTCTGTGTCCCGTATTGCACAGCAGAGAAAGTTTTTCAAGAACTTGTTGAACAAGACCTACAAGAACTTTTTAACCACTTTCCTAAGGCTCCTTTTCAAAATCTGTCAAAAAAAAGAAAATGAAACAATTAAATCCTTGCAAAATGACTTAGACTTGATAGTAAACCAAGCAGATAAGGGCGGGAGTGTGATTTTGCAGCATAAAGAAGCATATATTACAGAGGCCATGCAGCAATTAGAGGATCCTGTCTTTTATTCCCAAGTATCTGCAGACCCCACTACAGACTTCAGATGTGTGATAGAGGAAATTGCCATAGAAGCACACAGGAAAGGTTGGATTGAATCCAGAATGAAAGCTTTTTTATTGGTTGAACACCCATTACGGCAATGTTTTACACTCTACCAAAAACCCGTAAACACAAAGAACAACCACCGGGTTGACCCATCATTAGTGGAACCGATTCTTTAACAGAACTACTTTCAGAATATTTGGATCACTTTTTAAGACCACATGCGGAAGCTCTTCCCGCGTGCATTAAAGACACTAAGAGAGTGTTACAGTTGTGTGAAGAACTCGAGGTAGAAAATGACATCAAACTGGTAACCCTGGACATCGAATCTCTATATTAGAATATTCCGCATGACAGAGCACTGGACAGAGTAGCATCTGTTTTGAATATAAGGGAGAATGACTCTAGTCCACCCAGGAAATTCCTTGTTAAGCTCTTAGAGTGCATTTTGAAATTCAATGTCTTTTTGTTTGATAAAAAAATATACTTACAAATGAAGGGAACAGCAATGGGGGCCACTTGCACCCCATCAGTGGCGAACATCCATGTGGGGATGTGGGAAAACAATTATGTGTTGAATGCAGGGGAAAATCCATGCAGAGATAAAATCAAATACTGGGGCAGGTATACAGATGATGTGCTCTTGTTATGGAAATGTACAGATACTGAATTGAGAGATTTTATAGATTATATGCATGGTATAAATGAAAATTTAAGATTCACCTCCAAAAGCAGTATAGAGAACATTGAGTTCCTAGACCTTACTTTAATAAAAGATGGACAAGGGGGATAGACACAGCCCTCTATAAAAAAAGAGGTGGATGGCAACAGTTTTCTTTTAGCGTCTAGTTACCATCCTTGGCACACTACACAGAACATTCTGAAGGGACAGGTCTTGTGAGCAAGGCAGAGCTGTAGCACTAAGGAAGCATTTTCTACAGAAAAGTAAGTCCTTGCAGACAGAATCCAGGATAGGGGCTATAGTAAACAAAATATTGAATCGGCGAGAAAGTATGCTGAATCAAAAGATAGAAAAAGCCTCTTGAAAGAAACAAACAGGAACGGGCAAATGAAGATAAGTTCCATTTTGTTACTACCTATTCCTGTCACACGAAACAGATAAGTGAAATTATCAATAAACATTGGTTTATACTAACCAGTGACCCAGCACTTAGAAATATTGCAGCAACAAAGCTATGTATGTCTTACAGAAAGGCACTGACTTTACAAGATAAGCTGGAACACAGTCACTTTATGAATAAAAGAGCCTTAACAAGGTTAGAGAAGAAAAAGGGCTGTATGTACTGCAAAGATTGTACTGTGGCAGTGTAAAAACCTGTGATGCTTTCTCCAGTGTGAATGTGCAAAAGCATTATGAGATTAGACAGCTTAATACCTGCAATACTGTGGGTATGGTCTATTTCGCAGAATGCACATTCAAGGCTTTCTATGTTGGCAAGACAACCCTCCCCTTTAAAAAAAGGCTGGGTGAACATCATACAGCCATTGAAAGAAAAGACCCACTGTATGCCATGGCAACTCATATTGCTGACTCCCTGAACGGCACAGAGCACTGATTCAAGTTTACGATTATTGATAAAGCAAGCCGCAACCCTAGAGGCAGCAATTTCACTAATCTATTCCTAAAAAGGGAGACTTTCTGGATCCTGACACTCCAAACTACTAAGAAACCTGGTCTAGACACTAGGTTTGACTTGAAACCTTACTTGGAGGATAGATAATATAACAAGTAGTTCCTTGCTTTTTACACAGCAATGTTGCACTTTACATATTTTTTCTCATATAAACAAACACCCCCCGTTTACCTTAGTACTTTGGTATTTGAGATACTGGGTGGGATATTCAGACTGCACCAGGCAGGGGTGCAAGCCTGGGTGCAGTGCAACTGGGATACGCCAGGGCATGGACCATGCGATATTCAATGGTGCTGCGCCATGGCTCAGCACCATTGAATATGGCACTGAGGGTGCATGCACTGCACATGGAGCAGTGGCACTGCGCCAACACAAGTGGCAGAAGGGGAGCTAGGGGATGCGCCAGCACAAGTGCAGTTGCGCTAGGTGCATCAACCTCAATATTCAGCACTGGGCATGCAAATGAGGCCATTATGCATGCAAGGCACAAATGGGGCCATTTGCATGTCATTATGGCTCCATTTGCATGCGGTGCCCCGGTCCCCGGTGACTTGCTCCTGGCACCCTGCCAGGCTGCAGCCATCAGGGACCGACACCCTGCAGCCCTTGGTGGACCCCGCACCTGTACACCTGATTGTAGGTATATGTTAAATATAACCCTGGTGGTCCAGTGGACCGCTCTCTATCGCCCGATAGTGGGCATATGTGTAGATCATCCGTGGTGGTACAGTGGACCACACTCCATCACCTGATCATGGGCATATGTGAAGATCATCCCTGATGGTCCAGTGGACAGCACTCCAGTGCCCAATCACGGACATATGTTACATACATCCCTGGTGGTCCAGTGGAACCCCCCACAGCGCCCGTTCGTGGGCGGAGATCATAAATGCAAACCTGATGGTCCAGTGGCACTGCCCTCCCCACCCACAACCCAGAACCCCCCCAGTCAGTGGCGGGCGGTGGCATCCCAATCCGCATGCCACCTGGCCACCCACCAACTGACAGTGTATAGTACTGTCTGTATGCCTATTGGTCCACTGCATGGGCCAATGGGCACACAGACCATACTGTACTACACAGGCCCAATATGTGAATGAATGAGGTCATTCACATATCGGGCTTGTGTCGTCACAGTATGGTCTGCATGCCCATTGGCCAACGCAGTGGACCAATAGGCGACAGACAGTACTGTATGCTGTCAGTCGGCGGGCGGCTCGCCTGCCGGGTGGCATGCATGGTGTGCCACTGCCCGACGCCTGACTGGGGGGTTCTGGGTGGCGGTGGACCACATTGGGTGGGCGGGAGGGGGTACCACTGGACCACCAGGATAGCGCTTGCGACTCCGCCTGTGATCATGCACTGGGGGCAATTTCCACAGGACCACCAGGGATATTTGTACCATATGCCCATGATCAGGTGGGGGGGCACAATGCATCCAGGGTGGGGGCTTATGGACAGTGTTCTGGGTGGGCGGGTGGCTACCCATGGCTGGTGGCTGCCATGTTGCACCCTGCAATATGGCAGCTCACCTGTGGGTGGCCAGGACTTGGTCCTGCTTTTCCCAGGCGCAACTTTGTGCCTCCCTGAGCAGTGCAAGGCGGGGTTGTGCCAGCATATGCACCACACATCCCAGGCTGAATATCGGGATATGCCGCATATGCATGGGCATGCTCCCCTGCACTTGCACCACATACATTACCGATGCACCCCTTTGAATATCACACCGGGGTGCATTGGTGGGTTGCACATGGCACAATCTTGTTACGCCATGCGCAACCCTTTTGAATATCCCATCCACTGTATTAGTAGGTCTGATATGGTGTTTTTATCTATGTGAGTAATCATTGCTTTTGAATAGTTAATTAATGAACTATTTTTTGTGAAAAATGTCTGCCACATGGTGTGGAACCAATGAGTTTGAAATGTTCTATGTGATGTCACTTTTTGTCTGTTAAGGTATTTAATGAGTGTTTGAATCATGTGCAGCAGCCTTTGATAAAGGGTTGTTAATCTGAAACATGTCAGGTGTGCACAATTAGTCTACTGTGTGTTTTTATTTCTGGAATAAAATGTTTTAAACTGAAATCCACAGTGGTGTCCTCTTCAAAAAATAGCTGATGCTGTGCCTGTTTTCCAAGTTGTACCAAGGGGTGGTCAGGTAATTCCCATCTTGTTGGGGGGGTTACATACACATTTACATAGGCTCTGGACCTCTAGCCTGATGGCTCTGTACTCATATTCATACTCGTAGCCCTACTATTTACAAGCAGTCATACAGATCTTAACTGCTGCACCCAGAGGCAGGCAAAGTGTTAAAAGGGCATGTGACGGGGTTGAATAAGACCCTGTTCCATTTGTTATGCATAAAGAGTTATAAGCAAGGGTCTGTTCTATCCCCTCCTTTTCTGTCTCTTGTCTGTCTGATTGTGCAGTCAAATTTTCTGGTGAGACATAGGAAGTGATCACTCTGATGGCCTTGCAGTTCAATCCCCTTGCTATCTCCCTGCCTTCACTTGCTGTTTCTATCTTTTCTTCCCCCTTGCATATCTCCAGTTATAACAAAATATGCAAATCTTTGTGTGAAAATGGGATCCCTTGGTTTGAAAATGTACAGTGGCATATCCCAGGATGAAACCCATTTTTAAAGCACTCTGCAGTATGCTACAGAAGACCTACTGAATAGTACAATGTAATTTCAATGGCAATTAGTCCCTTTTGTCATGCAGGGAACTGTGACATTCACTTCATTCTGGCAGTGTCACATTTTCCTGAATGACAAAAGGGACTAATTGCCATTGAAATTATATTGCTTTATTCAGTAGCTCTGCTGCAGCATTCTGCAGAGTGCTGCAAAATGCTGCAGAATTGGGTTTCATCCTGGGGAATGTCACTGTATATAGTTATACTCTTGAAATCACTGCAAAAAACTATTTGGAACTCAGGAGATTAACTTTGAGATGCAGTTTGACCTCCACAAATTCTTTTACAGAGTTGTCAATAGGAGATTAGTTTTGGGACACCATCTTCTATTTTGTTCACCTGCAGGAAATAAACTGACAAGAACTCTGTTATATTTTGTGTGAAAACAGAATGTCTCTTAATGAGATCAGGGTGCAGAAATTAATTGCCAGGCAAAGACTTCTTATAAAAAGAGAGCAGTCTTTTGTTAGAGAAAGACACATTTAGAATTAGAGATACCCTCAGAGGAAGGATTTTGTTTTGCTTGAATTGCCTATGTTAAAAAAACAATTCTGTACAATTTTTTTTTTATTCTATTGTTATTGAGAATAACAAAATGCTACTTGAGAATTTTATAACTGCTCCTGGTTTTCCTATGCTTCCTGACTGTGCCTCAATGGCAGGGTACAGTAATCCAACCTCTAGTGCCAGGGGTTCTGATGCCCTCACTCTCTGCAGGGATGCCCAAACATAATTAGGCACTTCTCCCCAGGCTCTCTGAAGCCCACTTACAACTCCAGATAACTGTAGGGTTAAAATTCTTCAGATTTCATGGGGCACAGACATATACAATGGCAGGAAAACTTGGCACACGTGTGTGACCCCCTCCTTACAGTCAGAGTAATCTCAATAGCCGTAATTGATGGAAGATCTTTCTCAGTTCTGTGACTCCAGGCATATGGACCAAGACTACTCTCCTCTACCACCTCAAAACCTGGAGTGGGCTCTCATGAACCCCAGCCTCATCCCCTGAGAGGATTCCCCACTACTCTATCTTTCTCTCTTTGCAAGACTTTGAGGCCTCCTCTCTCTCCCTCTCCCTTCTCATCTCTCTCCCTTCTCATCTCTGCTCACTTCAGTTCCCCTCTAGATCTCATGTTCTGGTTTTTACTTCCTCTAGCCAACAAGCACACCCCCTTGGGGGGGGGGAGAGGAGATGAATCTCAAGTGTAGACTCTCTTCTCATAGGCCAGGTTCTGTACTCTGAGCTGAGTATATGTGCTCCACTCAGGCAAGACTGAGTAGTGCCTGCACTGTCCCCTTTTATTAGGGTTGGGAGGAGCAAGCAGCAGCCGACAGCACTCAGCCACTGTGCACATATGGAGGATAAAATGACTCAGCAGTCTAATTAATACTGGGGGATGGAACTGTGGAATATTGCAGGAATCGGGGTCTCTATTCACAATATGCTGTTGCCGACCAGATTCAAATAGGCAGAGGGTGAGATCCCGGTTACATACTCTTCCCTGTAAACCCTTGTGGTCCCTTGCAAAGACTACACACAATTTTCTCAAGGGAAGAGAAAGGTACATGCCTTCCTGATGCCCCTGCAATGGGGCATTGACTAATCCCTATCTACCTATAAGCAACACATGCGGGAATACTCAGAAGACTCAAAACAAAAAGTCATGATGTAGATAGAATGAGAAAAAAATAACGGGCCCTTTGTACCATGCCACCTGGAGTGTCCAATGTATTGCTTCCACCATGGTGGGTGCATCATGGTTTACTCTGTGCCCTGTTACATTTCAGACACAGATTCAATAAGTACCTAATGCAATAATCCATATCATTACCATCATGCTGAAGGGCAGTGTCTTGACTCTGCCACCTTTAACAGTGCTAATGGTCCAAGAGTCTAAGGCCTCTCCTCTTCTTACGGTGAACAAACATCTAATGCACACAGATATGGACAGCACTAAAAACCCACACTAACTGTAAAGAAAATTAATGACATAGAAACATAGAAAATGACAGCAGAAAAAGACCAATGGTCCATCCAGTCTGCCCATAATTCCCTATCAAATCTCGGGACCTATTGTCCATACAGAGTACTAGCCCTCACTATCCACCCCGTTCCTCTCCCTACTACTACTGCCCTGAGTAACCTTTATACCCTTTACTCTGTCCCAGTTGTGCTTGAAACCATTTATGGTTTTTGGCACCCACCACCTCCACTGGCAGACTGTTCCATGGTTCCACCACTCTTTCTGTAAAATAAAACCTTCTCATATCACACTTGAACCTACCTTCTGTGCCTCTCCACTCATGCCCCCATGTTCTTGAAGTGTTACTCATACTAAATAGTTCCTCACAGTTCACTTTGTTTATTTCTTTCAGGAATTATAATGGTCTTTATTATATCACCACTCTTGTCTGGTCTCCAGCAAGTACGTGTTCAGTGTCTTAAGCCCATACTTGTAAGATCTGTCCTGCTGGTCCTAAATCATGCTGGCCACCCTTTGTTGCACCATCTCTAGCCTGATGTGCAGACTTCAGAGCTGGGTACAGTACTCTGAGTGTGGCCTCACCAATGATATATGAAGAGGTAGCAAAACCTCTTTTCTTCTACTGTCACTACCTCTTCCAATACATCCCAGCATCCTTTTAGCCTTACTAGAGGCCTTGTTGCACTGGTTTGATTGTTTAAGGGAGTCACTAATGATAACTCTTACAGCAGTCTCTTTCCTCAGCCACAGTGTTCAGCTTTATCCCTCCCATCCAGTACTCTTTCCTGGGGATCTTGTTCCCTAGGTCTACCACCTTGCAGTTTTTGACACTGAATTTCAAACTGTGAGGTGAGCACCCTGGTGGTCAACCCTGGAGAATGTTTTATTTAGGTCCTCTGTGATACCGGCAAAAGGTTTTTGAACATCTCAGAAAACAGGGATAGATGTGTACACCAGTGAACATCAGACTTTAAATTGTAGGTTCTCATAAGTGTTTATTCAGTTGCTTGGCCACATTTAATTCCCAACCTTTTGCTGATAGCACTTCAGCTTTTTCAATGGATAATGGTTGTAAAGTCAAAAATATATACAGAAATACATGTATTAATATACATAATTCTTAATATTCCCACCCAATTTTATAATGACTACATCATTACTGTAGTTTAAGCCACTTTGCAAAATTAACCATCGCTTTCTGTATTTAAATCTTAGAAACATAGAAACATAGAAACATAGAAGCATAGACTCTGACGGCAGATAAGGACTGCTTGGCCCACCTAGTCTGCCCATTTCCCTGCCTAGAGGATAAGCTGCAGATCCTATTTAACCAACAGCTTATTTCTTCCTACCCACCACAAAAATTGCCTTATGTCTGTCCCATGCATTCTTGAATTCTCCCACAGTTTAAGACCCCACAACCTCCTCAGGAAGGCTGTTCCATGTGTCCACCACCCTCTCTGTGAAAAAATACTTCCTCACATTGCCCCTGAGCCGTCCCCTCTATCTTCAAATTGTGTTCCCTTGTTCTTGCACATCTCTTTTTCTGAAAGATGCTACCCTCTTGGACTTTGTTGATTCCACTGAGGTACTTAAATGTTTCTATCATGTCCCCTCTCTCCCTCCTTTCCCCAAGGGTATACATATTAAGCTCCTTTAGTCTCACCTTGTATGGCTTCTCTTGCAGACCCTGCACCATTTTAGTTGCCCTCCTCTGAACTCCTCCATCCTGTCTATGTCCTAATGGAGATGGGGTCTCCAGAACTGGACGCAGTACTCCAGATAGGGTCTCACCAACTGTCTGTACAGGGGGATAACAACTTCCTGTTTTTTGCTTACCAGTTGGTAGTTTAACAATGCCCATGTTAGGAACACGCTTTGTGTGCTAAGATGTTGAAAATGTCATTCTTTGCTGCTAGGCTAGTGCTCCTATAACTCCTCGTGCTTATCTAGTCTGCTGTTAACCTGCATGTTGAAGTCAAACACTCAGTCCTGTGCCAGTCCTGTGTTTGGCAACATACTGTTATCACACAGGGCACAAAATGCACTTGTCCGAGTGCTCTGTCAGTGGGTGAATCATCTAAGAAAGATAAGTTAGCACCTCCCAAGACCATTGAACTTAGTGCTCTGTGACTCGTATCTTTTTTCTGGATCGTAATGTTAAGCATGGTTCTAAAGTAATGGGATCATATCCCAGTATAATTGTTTATCTACAAATCTCTTTGTTCCGAAACTTCAAATGCACAATAGTTTAGATCCTGGCAAGTCAGACAGAGTCTGCACAAAGTCACAAGTTAGTTAATCCAAGTTCTAGAGGTATTTCCATTCATAACAAAGTTACATTATTTACACAGCACTTTATGCTTTTCAGTAAAAATAAATTTATATAGAAACATTTATAAAAATAGTTACTTCTACATATTAATAAATACTAATACATAATAAACTCTATATATTAATAAATCAATTGATTTGCAACTTTATAATGCACTTTGTTATGAATTTGAAATTTCAGAGCTAAGAGATTTGTAGCTAAGCAATTACAGTACACCTGGGACAATGATCCCATTAGTTCTGAACCATGCTTAACATATGATCCAGAGAAAAGATAAAAGGTACAGTTCATAGACCACTAAGTCTTATGGTTTTGAGAGGAGCTGACTTATCTTTTTTAAATAATCCACCTATTGACAGACCACTCAAATGAGTGCATTTTGTAGCTAGTATGATGACAAATGCAGGCCTGAGCTGGTCTGGTGGCGCTGGGGGTTGAGGGGCTGGACACCACACTTCACGCCATGCCAGAGACCCAGGTTCAGGAATGACCCTGGACCATCAGGGGTTGGCAGGAAAAGGAGAAGATTGAGCATCCAGAGGACTGCTCTCTTCTCCTGGGGTGGGTTCTGGGGATTTCCCCACTCATTGGTGGCTCCTGGCAGAGGCTGGGAGCACTGCACCTGGGGTGGGGAGAAGCAGATGGGGTTTGGTGTTGGCAGGCATCTGCAAGAGTGGGTGGGCTTGCTCACTCAGCACTCCAATGCCATTGCACGGTCACACCAAGGGGCGGAACAAAGGAAAATAACCTGCCTCCCAGTAGGTGAAGGGGGGTACAGGGGCCGGCCAGCCAAGCCCAGTGTCGGGTCCCTCTGTTCACTCCTATGGGTCTCCTCCCTGCCTGGTTGCTCTACTAGATTATAGATAGAGCACCAGGAGGAGTAGGTGGTCCCACCTCGGGGACTCAGAGCTGGGGGGTTGGGTGGCCAGGTAGCAGATGGAGAGGCGACCGACAGAGGAGGAATGGAGGACTTCAGGTGGGCGGGATTATGGCAGAGTCAAGTGACCCCCTGGAGAGAGTCCAGGTAGCGCAGAGAAATAAACAGAACTGTCAAAAAAAATAAATGCAGGACTGAGTGTTTGATGTCAGGATGCAGGTCAGTGGCAGATTAGACAAGCATGAGGAGCTGTATGACCACTGGGCTAGCACCAAAGAATGGTGGCTTCAGCGTCTTAGCACACAGAGCACGTCGATAACGCAAGCATTTATTGAACTACTGACTAGTAAGCTTTTAAGATTTAAATACAGAAAGGGATTACTCATTTTGCAAAGCTACTTAAACTGCAGTAATGATTTAGTCATTTTAACATTGAGTGCAAATGTTAAGACTCATAGAAACATAGACAATGATGGCAGAAAAAGACCAAAGTTGTATTCAGTCTTTCCGAGTTCCCTATTTAGCCTTGGGGCCTACTGTTTTTCCAGGGTCTTAGCCCTTCTAACCCTCCCTCCATTCTCCCCATTTCTGATGTTAATACATGTATTTCTGCATATATTTTTGAGTTTAGAACCATTATCCATTGAAAAAGCTAAAGTGATATTAGCAAAAGGTTGGGAATTAAATGTGGCCATGCAACTGAATAAACACTTATGAAAACCTACAATTTAAAGTCTGTTGATCACTGGTGGAGACATCCATCCTTAATTTTTGAGATTGAATTTCAAATACCAAACCTTATACCACCTTTCTAGTGTTTGCAGGTCTCTCGACATCTCCCTAATTCCCTCATCACTATCTTCCCTCCTACAGAGCTTTAAGTCATCTGCGAAGAGACACAGTTTGCACCAGATTCCTTCTCCAATGTCACAGATGAACATATGGAAGAGGACAGCACCCAGCATGGGTCCCTGTGGCACCCCACTTGTGACCTCCCTCTCTTCTGATTTGACACCGTTAGCCACAACCTTCTGCTGCCTCTCCTTCAACCAATTTCCTACCCATCCTACTATGTCCATGTCCACACAGATCCTCCATCTTCTTCAGCAATCCTCTATGAGGCACTGAGTCAAAAGCCTTGCTGAAGTCGAAGCTGAGTAAATCCACGGCACAGTCCCTATCCAATACCCTCATCACTCAGTCAAAGAAAACTATCAGATTGGTGTGACAAGACTTCCCTGCCACAAACCCATGCTGTTTATTATCCTGGAGATTGTTGCTCTTCAGCTAGTCCACAAGATTCTCTTTGATTAGTGACTCTATCAGTTTAGAATCATAGCAACAAAGAATTTGTCAGCAGAAAAGGACTGCTTGGCCCACCCAGTCTGCCTGTCTGGTCCCTGCCTAGTCTTTCTCTGCAGACCCTAACTGGCCACCAGTGATCCTCCCTCCTCCCTGCTTTAATATTCCCCATGTCTATCCCAGGCATGCTTGAAGTCCCTTACTGTTTTCACCTCCACCACTTTTCTGGTCCAGGCATCCAGAACATTTAGTGAAGTATTACTTCCTCACTTCCCTCTTAAACTTCCCCCCCTTCAGCTTCATCACATACCTTCTGGTCCTGGTGCTCTTTCTCATTTGAAAGAAACTCCCCTCCTGCACCCTGTTCATCCCATGAGGTACCTGTAGATCTCTATCATGTCCCCTTTCACTCCCCTCTCTTCCAGGGTGTACTTGTTGAGAGCCATCAGTCACTCCTCATAGGACTTTTGATGCAACCCCTACACCATTTTAGTTGCCCTTCTCTGGACTGCCTCCACCCTGTATATGTCCTTTCTGAGGTGCAGCCTCCAGAACCCACAACAGAAGTAAAACTAACAGATCTGTAGTTTCCCACTTGCTGCTTGCCCCCTCCCCCCAATATGGAGCAGAACTATGTCTGCTGCCCTTCAGTCTTTTGGAACAACCCCCATCTGTAATGAGTTTTTGAATAGCTCTAGCAGGGGTTCATCCAGTTCCTTGAGCCTCCTGGATGCATCCCATCAGGATTCAAAAAAGTTGACTGTTTCCAGTATTTAGGTGTAATTTTTGACAATACATTGTCCTTTGAACCTCATGTTAAATATGTTGTTAAGACAGTTCATCAAAACTTGGGCTTGCTATTTAGGGTAAAGAAGTCTCTGTTTCCCAAATCTCACAAACTGCTGGGCCATAGTCTTTTCATTTTGGTATTAGACTATGTGCTACCAGTTTGTGTAACTGCTAATGAAAGCACAGTGTCCAAAGATCAGGTCATGTGCAATAATATTTGTAGATTCATAACCAGTTTCCCAGGATCTACCCATCACTTTTTTTATTAGTACTTTTTCTGGGGCTGGCAGGCAGTTTGGCCCCTCCCTCCCTTGGAAGGGGCTTATTCCTCTGGTCCGGCATCCTGCACCTGATCCTCCGGGGAGTCCTCCACATGTATTTTACCCCCCACCCCATGACAGGGACATGGAGAGGAGCATCGACTTTCTCCCCCCCCCCCCCCCGGAAGCCTCCATCTGGTTCCCGGAGGTTGGAGTGGGTCCCGCCAGCTATCATGGGGCCTGTCAGCTCCTATTTTCTATTTTTCACCCCAGCTCCCATACCAAGCAATGAGAGGGATGGCTAACCCCTGCCTCTGCAGAAGTAACCAAGCACTCCAGATGTGGGACCATCCCTTCTGATCGGCTGATCCACAGGCTGGTTTGCCAGATCATTGGTACCTCAGTGTACCAGCATCCTCTGCCATCCTCCCTACCCTGTCTATATCTTGGATGGTCTATGCACCAGGAGGACACCTGAACTTCCCCCTCCCACCACCCTCTATACCCCTGTGATCATCGGGTCCCCGACCACTAAGACTTTCCATGTTGCCTTCATCCTGCTTGTTCACCCAGGTGACACCACCTGATACAACCTTTCCAGTCAACCACACCTACAACGTAAAGTTGGCACATATGTTGCAGTCATATTTACTGATCTTATATTTCATTTTACCCAAACAACTCCTATACCAGCGCCTTCTAGTCGTTCTTCAGTCTTTTGTCATGAAACAAAAAATGCACATACCGCAACACAGACAGTGTGGGTCACACCACCTCCCTCCTTCTACTGGTGATACCCCTCCCTATTCATCCTAGCATCCTGCTGTCCTACCCACTGCCTTGTCACACTGCCTCGCCACCTTGAGGTCATCCAATATGATTACTCCAAGGTCCCTTTCCTGTTTGGTGACCGTCAAAACCTCTTCCCCATTTTTAACTCTGCCCCTGGCTTTCTATACCCTAGGTGCATGATTTTGCACTTTTGGCATTGGATCATAGCTGCCATACCTTTGACAACTCCTGGAGTTTTTTCTCAGGTCTCTGTTCATTCTTTCCACGCCCTCTGGAGTGCCGACCTTGTTGGAGATTTTGTTGTCATCTGTAAAGAGGCATACCTTCCCTTCCAGCTCTTCTGCAGTGTCACTTATAAAGGCAATGAAGAGGACTGGTCTCAGTCCCAAGCCTTGATATACTCTGCTGGTCACTTTCCCCTCCCTTGAGTGAGTGCCATTTATCACTACCCTCTGTTTCCTATCCATCAACCAATACTGCACCCACTTTACCACCTTAAGACTCACCCTCAAAATGCCCAGTTTACTGATAAGCCTTTTATATGATATGGTGCCAAAGGTTTTAATGAAGTCTAAGGCCACATCCATTGCCCCACCCTGATCTATTTCCCTGGTCACCTAGTCAAGGAAATTAATGAGCCTGGTTTGACACGACCCCCCCCCCCCCGAAATCTGTGCTGTTTCGGGCCTTGTAACCCGCATGGTTCAAGATACTCCACAATCCTTTCCTTTAAAAAGTGTCTCCATTAACTTCCCCAGCACTAACATCAGACTGACCAGCCTGTAGTTGCCAGCCTCCTCCCTGCTGCCAGTTTTATGAAGCAGGACTACACCTGCACTCCTCCAGTCCTCTGGAACCACTTCTGTTTCCACTGAGTTGTTTAATAGGGCTGTTAGAGGTACAGCCAGTCCCTCCCTGAACTCCCTCAGTACCCTTGCATGTAGCCCATCTAGCACCATAGCTTTATCCACTTTCAGATTCACATGTCCTTTCAGGACTCTCTCCTCTGTGCATGGACTTGTGTCTACCTCACTCCCCCCAGTGTTTCTGCTGTTTTTGTGTGGTCCATAAAGCTCCATTTCCCTCTCTCCATATCTCTCTCCCCCCCCCATCCCCTTGACTCTTATCTCAGGTCACTCCTCTGGATCTCTTGTTCTGTTTTTCATTGACTCTGGCCACAAGTACATACTCCTTGGGGGGGGGCGGGGATTGGCTAACCTCAGGTGTAGACTCTCATCTCATAGGTCAGGTTCTGCACTCCTCTAACCTGACTGTTTGAGCTCAGCTTAGGCAAGATTGAGTAGTGCCCTGTACCTTCCCCATTTATTTGGGATGGAAGGGGTAAGTAGCAGCCAAATACACTCAGCCACTGAGGACTTGTGCAGGGCATGCACAATGACTTAGCTATCTAACTTCTGCAGGGGAAAGGGACCTCAGAATATTCCATGACCCAGGGCCTCTGTTCACAATACACTGTTGGTGACCAGGGTTGAGCAGGCAGGGTGTGAGAGCCTGCTTGCACATGTAAGATTGAAGTTACAAGTAATAAAGTCTGTAAAACTGTTTATATTGGGAGGATGTAGCTCTCAGTGCCATGGGAGTATGTTCTTGATTCTCTATATGAATATCTAGTGTTCTTGCTTCTTTATGAATATCTAGTGTTCTTGCTTCTTTATGTGACCATCCAGACTAAGAATGGAATATGAGACATGGTGTCTGTGGCGGCAACTGAATCCTAAGCAGCTGACAGAGAAAGTTTAGAGCTGTAGTACAGAGTGAAATTAATGATAGCAGACATTAACAAAACACGTGTTTGTGAGTATCAAGCTGCACAATTCTACTTAAACAAATGGAACATGGGCTTGAATCTCCAGGGGCATTGAATTTGCAGGCTAAGAACATATCTCAGGCTTGGAGGAGCTGGAAGCAAGAACTTGTATTGGAATTTACATAATCAGTGGTATGCAGGAGGCATCATATGATGAGAGCTTGATTGATCTCAATTGATTTAGCCTTGAAAGGAGAAAGACTGCAGATGATTTAGTTCTGCTTTTCAGTTTCACTGATAACAGCACCAGTATAGAAAGTATGGGTCTATATAAATGGATGAGTGATAGTACAAGGGGGCACAGTACAAAAATGAAGGGGATGTCTTTTAAAACTAACAGAAGAAAATACTATTTAGCCAGTGAATGGTTTGTGTATGGAATGCACTACCACATGAACTTTCTGTGTGCATGCATGCAGAGAAATGTTTAGGCAAGGTTAAGCAACCTGATGTTCAGGGGCAAATCTGTATTATCACTGTATAGTGTGGATATGGTAATCATGGGCTAATCCCTTCCTCTGTGTCTACAATGATAGTATGTAGAATAGTATATATTTAGTTTTTCACAGAAAATGCTATGTTTAATAAGGAAGATGAAATAAAAGTGAAACTGCAGAAACAGGAAGAGAGGTGTGTGACACTTCGTGCAGTGAAACTTCTTAAGATCAGTGTATTGTATCTCAACCAGTTGCAAGCCTCAATACTTATCACAACTTCAAGAATAATGAGACTGTAGAAAGATGCAAATTTTTTTTTTACAAGAAATCAGGAACCAGGGAAAGCATACAGTATATAAGTAAAGCATGTAACAGATTTCAGAGTTTTAGCAGCCAGTTGCAGTTATGGTAATGTTAAAGATTTCCTCATTTAAGACTGAATTGTATGTGGGATTCAAAGTTCTCTTCTGCAAGAAATGTTGTTAAGAGAAGCAGAACCAACCTTAGGAAATACAAATACTGTATGCACATCTTAGAGTTATCCAATAAAACGTATTAGAACATGAGAAGGACAGTCTATGGAAGTGGTGCATGTGGTAGAGTGAAAGTGGAAATTTAGAAAGGACAAATCTAAAGCTGGATTAATTTGACCAATGACATGCAAGTACTGTGGGAGAAAAAAATGCAATAAATAAATAGAAATTTCCATTCTATGGTCAAAATTATAGATCAAGGGAACACTCCTGACCAATCAGAGTGCTCCTTTCCTCTGCGCATGAGACACTATTATTCTGTGAAGAGCGTCACACGTGCAGCTGCCCTGGAAACAGACACTTTCGGTGCTGTTTTTTTTTATTTTATTTAATATATTATTGATCCATCTTGATCAATAGTCTATTAATACAACCATTGAGACCACTTTTATAATAGGATATAAGTTAGATATTAAGGATATAAGAAGGATAAGTTGAAAAGAATATTATATATAGTGTGCTCAGACAACGGCTTGTAGATCACATCAGAAGAGTTTAACAAAATCAGTAATGACTGGGACTTAGAACACAACAAAATCATCACCTGGTTAACAACAAAGTAATGGTAAAGCAGAATAAGCAATAAAATAGCCAAGAGGCTGATGAGAAAAGCAAAAAGCAGTGATACTGACCCATTCTTAGCCATGCTGGATCACTGTAGCACTCTGTCTCAAGGTCTGGGCACCAGTTTAGCTCAAAGATTAATGAGCTCTAGAACAAAGACACTGTTTTCAACAAGTGGGAGTCTCCTGGTGGCAGGGTTGCAAAGAGTCCCTTTTGAAGCAATGCGAGACAATCAGCAAAGTCAGCAAGCCTGCTATTGTAACAGATCAGCAAGAGATCTGTCTAGTCTGAAACGAGGGGATACTGCGTGAGGTCAACCACTTGACAAGGAGAGAAAGTACTGGCTCTAAATTACTGTTCTAAGATCAAGGATCAGAGATCATATAAACTATAATTGGACAGAGGGTAGATTCTGAGAGTGGTTTGCAGACATATAAGGAAATAAAAAGAAGCAAACAAGGAATTAACCAAGTCTACAAAACAGAAGCTGGGTACACAACACATTCACCCCGACACTTACCAAAGTGTAACACAATATTTATTTGATACAAATTTGATGTCCCAATGCAGCTCAGCACTCCATGCACCATCCACCATGCTCTCACAAATGTTTTCCACTGCATACAGTGTGTTTTTCAAGATGACACCTTGAAAAAGCACCAGATGTAGTATGAAACCTTGTGAGTATGGTGGATAGTGTATGAAAAAAATATTTCATTACATTTTGATAAGTGTCAGCCTACTCTGCCACCACAGCCAGGAATGCACTACCACCTCATCTCCTCTCTTGCCCTTCCCTATTGCTGTTCAAAAAAGCACCTTATGCACACCTGCTCAATCCACCTATCTGCATTTGTTTTTGCTAACCCCTACTTAATCTGTACCCTATTTAATTTTATATAATAAAATGAATGTGTGTGTGTGTGTGGTATGACTGATTAGATTTGTATATAGTATTTGTGTGAATCTTTGTGTGTCTAGTAGTGACAAGTTGTTTATTGAGGCTCCCCAGCTAGGATAGTATGTGTCTGGGGAAGTCAGGGGATCTGCGGCCCTTCTCTGACCTCCCAGTTTCCATCATCACAGTTCGGCGCTGTAGGGAGGTCAGAATTAGGAGGCCTCATATTGGTCGACTATGGCAGGGCACCCCGTGCACATTGGGCAAGGGAAGGATCATGGTTATCAGGTGCAGAAGTCACCCTGGGTGTTGGTGGAACCTAGGGAGAGGACAGTCATGTGTTCCCATCCCCAAGGTTTCCATCAGATCAAGTGGACTGGTACCCAGAAGGGCTTCACTTCTCTCCTGCTCTGGCGTTACCGCTCTTGCGCTATGACCTCGTCCAAATGCCCCCTCCCTTGTTTGACCGACGCTATGATGTTACCATGCTCATAATCCTCACCAGCCCTGTTGGTCACTGAATTTATCTCTAATTTATACCTTGCCCCAGCATTGTATCTGGGTGTACCTTCCACGAAATGTAAAACTGTAAAATTGTCTTTTCTCCTGTTTTTGTACCTGAATGTATTCGTCAGAACCAATTACTGTATCAATGTACCTGTTGTACCCTTTTGTACTCTCCCGGGTCGTTCCTGAAAATAGGCATAAAACTTGTCTAGTGTACTTACCCGGTAAACAAAAACTAAATAAATAAATAAATTACTCACCAATTCCCTGAGGGTAGTGCTTTGCAATGCCTGATCGATTAGGAACAAGACCACAATTATAGCGGACTTGGTTTCCTCGGTCAATCTGGCTTGCATTACCGGGACCTGGCTGGGTGAGGATGCAGGCCCAATTTTAGAGACCGCCCCGGATACTCAGTGGTGCACTGCCCCAGAGTGGAATGCAGGGGCAGGGAAGTGGCCATCTGTTTTAGATCTAAGCTTGGATTCATTATGCATCAGGTGGGAAGGCCAGGTTCTTTTAAATGTGTGGCCATGCGTGGGGGTCTGGGCACAAGCTGCAGGATTCTCCTGGTTTACCATCCCCCTGGGGCGGTAGGGGAATTCCTGCAGGAGGTAGCCGATTTTGTCACCGGTGAGACATTGGAGTCCCCCAGATGTTTAGTTTTGGGGAATTTCAATGTCTAGGCCAACAACACATTGTCTAGGCTAGGGTACAATCTCCTCCAGATGATGTAATCTCTGGGCCTGTCACAAGAAGTTTCTTCCGTGACCCACCGGAGTGGCCACATGTTGGACCTGGGTTTCACTCTTGGGCTTGAGATTAATAGTCTCAGAACTGATCGGGTCATTTGGTCTGATCATTGCACGGTGGAATTCTCACTCAGGGCCCCCCTGTGAGCCCTCCCCCTGCAGAGATGGTAAGCTACTGCCCTTTGAGGGGTTTGATCCTGGAGGGACTCCTGGCAGTGGAAGATCTATCTAGTGTGAGTAATGCATGTGTAGGGGGTACGGGTGAAGCTGTCACCGCCTATAATAGGGTGATGTTGGCTGCACTTGACTCTCTCACACTTGTCCGTGTATGACCCAAATCCTCTCACTTGAGGTCCCCATGATTCAATGGTGAGCTCAAGGTGATAAATATTTTGGGTCAGAGGTTAGAGCACTGCTGGTGGAAGTCCAGACTGGAGGTGGACAAACTGACCCTGCGCTCTCATTATGTTGAGTATCAGACTGTAATCACCTGTAAGAAGTTCCTGTCCAGGGAGATTGCTGCTGGGAAGAACTGACCTACAGTGCTATTTCAAACTGTGGACAGGCTATTAAACCTAGCCTGTCTACAGCTGAAAAAAGCCTTTCCTGACATGCTATGTGAAGAGTTTGCTCGATTCTTCCTGGACAGGGTGACTATCATCCGGCAGGGCATTCCGCCAATGTGCCACATAGTGGCCGACAGTGATTGCCTTGGATGTTTGAAGAGCACTCCACCTGGTTGGGGGGAGTTTAAACCAGTGGGGGTGGCTGAGGTCATTGAGGTAACTCATAGGCTGAAGCACTCATATTGTGAACTGGACCCAGTGCCGACGCATTTCTTGATGGGATGTGTTGACACTGTTGGCCTGGTGTTCGCCTTGATTGTCCAGTGTTCTATCTCATAAGGGGTCTTCCTAGATGCCTTGAAGGAGGCACTGGTTAGGCCTCTTCTGAAAAAGCATCTTTAGACCCAGACGTTAAGTCGAATTACCATCCAATCTCCAGCCTCCCTTTTTTAGGGAAGGTTGTTGAGAAGGTTGTGGCTTTGCAACTTAAGGAGCACCTTATGACCTTTGACCTGTATGAACCCCGCCATTCAGGGTTTTGGGTGAGGTATAGCATGGAATCCGTATTAGTTTGGGTGCACAATGATCTCTTTAGGGCCCGATATCGAGGAGAAGGGACAATTCTCGTTCTCCTCAATCTCTCTTCAGCCTTCGACATGGTAGACCATTGAGTGTTACTCAAACCCTTGAGAGAATTTTGTGGACTCACCGGCACTGTCATCCACTGGTTTGAGTCCTATCTCACTAATAGGAGGTAAATGGTAGTAATGGGGAATTTCTCCTTCTCCCCTAGCCTCCTATCATGTGGAGAACCTCAGGGGTCGGTATTGTCACCAGTGTTGTTTGCCGTATATATGCTGCCCCTGGGAGAGCTGATTAGGAAATACAGTTTGGGTTTTCATTGCTATGCTGATGATACCCAACTGTATCTTTCCTTTGCCTGGAACACCCAATGCAATGAAAATGTTTAACAGCTGTCTAGCTGAGATCAATGGCTGGATGGCCTCCAGCTGGTTGCGATTTAACCCTGATAAGACAGAGGTACTGGTGGTACAGAACAGAAGGTGTGACAGGATGGCCTCTGGTGCAGTAACAGGGTTACTCCTGGGTTCTATGCCATTGAAGGCCTTCTATAGGGTTCACGATCTTGGTGTGACCTTTGACAGAGGATTGACATTTAAATTTCAGGTATCATCCATTGTCCGGACCAGCTTCTGTCATTTTAGAAATATCGTCAGGATCAAGCCCCTAGTTCTGCCCATGGTCCTCCCCACCTTGGTGCTTGCCTTCATAACGTCCAGGTTTGATTATTGTAATACGCTCTACTTCGGGTTCTCGGGAAGTATCCTCAGCAGGCTGCAGCTAGTGCAGAATGCAGCTGCCAGATTGTTAACAGGGCAGTCTAAATACTACCATATTACCCCGGTGGTGCGTAAACTGCACTAGCTGTTGGTCAGGTGGAGGATCCTCTTCAAGGTGGGCTTGCTCACATTTAAGGCCCTGCATGGGCTAGACCCTGGATACCTGTCAGACCTTATGACACTTGCTGCTTTGGTCTATTCCCTTTGCTCTTCTTTTAGGAGCCTCCTGGCGATTCCCAGGATGAGGCTTAAAACCACCAGCGACAGGGCATTTAGTGTCACTGGCTTCCTCCTGTGGAATGCGTTGCTTCTATCTGTAAGGGAGACCCACTCAGTCGAAGTATTTAAGGCCCACTTCAAGACCTTCTTGTTTAGTCAAACCTTCTCTGACACTGGTTAGTTTACTTCAGCGGGACAGCTTTTTATCGACTGCTGCAATTTTTTTTTAATTGTTGTTTAGATGGTTTGTTATTTATTAGTATTTATTTTATTTAAATTGAGTAGTTGTATTTTGTATTTTGTGTACGGCGCCCAGAGCCTCCGGGATTGGGCACCTGAAAAATGAAACTTGCCTTGCCTATTTTACTCTCAAATTAATAATCTCAAGTGCATTTTTCTAATCATGCTTTCTCTCTGCTCTACTATGTACACCCTCATTCTATTATTGTATTGTTCTTCATTCTGCTGAAGAAACCTCAGTTGAATCCACTACACTGAACTTTTGTAAATATGTATATTTCTCTGTAAATTTGTATATCTGATTGTATTAACCTTCATAATTTATGTATTTTATGTATTTTATTGACTCACTGTTGCAACTTTTGCTACCTTGCCTACCCTCCTGACTTTGTAGTACACTCATTACTGTTTAGCTGCCCTCAGCAACTGTTCACTAATTGTATTTGTAACATGGCATTAATGAGAGAGGTGGAATGGGCAGCAGCGATTGGCACAATGCCAGCACGGGACCCAAATCAGAGCGGGTATTAACCCACGATATATGCCGTGCACCATGAGGTAGTACTCGGAAGCAGCCAGACCCCCAGCTTAACAGCACTGGGCACAGGTGGGCAGCGAGTGCTGGAGAGGGAAGTGCAGCAGACAAAGAGTGAGATGATCTAGAGGCAGATGGAAGGGGGGGAGAGAAGCAGGTGCGCACAGGAGGGATAGGTAACACAGTCCCACACAGAGACCCCATGCAGGCAAGTGGTGTACCGCCGGAGGAGCCTGCGAGAGGGAACGGGAAGTGAGCAAGCCCGCATGGTAATTTGTGACCGCGCGCACACCGTGGCAAGGGATGCACCCACCGGGAGACCTCCAACGGGTGGTAACGCACAAATAGCCGTGTACATCGGGATAGGTGGTGGACAAGCATGCCAGCTGCACTGGTTGCTATCAGTAGAGGTAGACACTGTTTTGACCGCATCAGCATCATAATGCCATTGTCTGACATGATTTGTAAGTGCACTGGTAAAGTTTGCTCAGCACACTGACTCCCCGTCCTATCTAGTTGCACCGACATGAAATGGGCTCCTGGCGACTCTCTCCTCGCGTGGCCCATGTTACAAGCGCATTAAGCCACTCCGTCGGTGGCATCTAATGTGATTGATGCATGGTTGGGCGGTTGTTCACCCTCGACCTCTGGCCACAACCCTCCCAACCATGCATCAATCCAGCAATACAGTAGATGGCACCTTCATCGTGGCTTAATGCTTACATCTACTGTTCGTAGCATTTGCTGCCCCTTATTTGTTTCCTGTTCTGTATATTGGATTGGATAGTATTGGATTGTCTGCCCAGATCACCCTGAAAAAAGGACTGCATGGTGTCAGCGGGCTCACCCGGTTACCAGAATTGAAATAACTAAATAACTAAGTGTGACTGTGGTGCATGCCCATCTTCTGCTTTGTGGACATTGTGACTAAATACTGTAATGCTGTGTGACATATTCCTTAGCTCTGAGTGGTCTGTCTGTTGCAAAAGAAAATAATTAATTCCAGCCAAATCCAAGATTGAGGTGGGAGACCACAAAGCAGGAGACTTCAGAAGAAGAGTTAACAGTTTCAGTTAATCATGATGGTGAGTGGCAGCTTAGCCGAGAATAACAGAGACTGAGTTACAGTAAGTAGCAAAACACAAATCTATTGTGGGGAACAGACAGACACAGGGAAACCTCAAAATTCAGGAATTACCCAAGCAGTTGCAAGCTGTTGCAAATTAGGGAGGCGGTTGACAGGATAGGGCGGCAGCTAGCAGTGATGAAGGGAGGGCTTGGAAGGAGCAAAACAGGGGAGGATAGCGAGGGGCAGGTGGGTGTTGGTATGGTACCCTCTAGATCCCTTCCAGCAGACAGGAGGGGTGGGGAAATGGTGGGAGGACTTGGGCTGCAAGGAGGCCCCACTAGGGGGTGCCCTAAGGGTGGCAACTACCAGGAATGCAGGCAGTGTCTGGGGAAAAAAGGGAAAGGCACTGCAAAAGGAGAGACGGGTGGGGGAAGTAGGGTGGCAACAGGGTGGGATGAGACAGGGAGGCTTGAGTGCTACAATAAATTTAAACCACTGCATTTGATTCATGATGAGGAGGGGGAGTTTGGAGCAGTGGCGGAAGGGGAGGGATGGGCAAGAATAGCTGCCAGGGAAACAGGAAGAGCAACGGGGGGACCTTGCACCCAAACCAGCAGCTAACCAGGGGTCTTAAAGGACCAGTTGAAGTGGATGGGGGGAAAGACGAGAAGGAGGGGTGACAGGAGAATTGAAGGGTCTAGTCCTGCTAAGGAAGGTGGTGATGAGGCCAACCCAGTGGAGATAAAAAAAGGGGGTGTGGGGGGAGGTGGGCGATGTAACTAGCCTGGAGTTCGAGGATAGCAGGGAGGGGTCCTTGCATAGGAACCAAATTGGAGCAGGAGAAGTGGACAGTCCGGTGGCTGGCAAGTGTGAGGCTGCAAAAGGGCTTGGGGATGCAGTGGGGGTAGGGTGCTCTCATAGTATTGGACAGGAGGAAATTGTTGTAGGTAGTGATGCAGGATGTGAGGGCCCAGGTGATTCAGATGGATTCAGGGCTGGTAAGGGTGCTGTGCTCAGGGGGGATCCTCACAGGGAAATGGGGGACCCTGTCAGGAGAGAGGTGAGAGGCCTGGAGTCCAACAGGCAGACAGTGTGGGGAAGAGTAGGATAGAGGCCACTGGGGGGGTGGAAGCTGAAAGTGTCACAAAAGGGGGAGTAACTGGAGCTGCTGGCTCATCTAGGGAAATGAGTGGGGCTGGGGCAGTGCTACGTGGGGAAGAGACAACTGGGTCAATTCATGGGGATGAGTTGAATGGGGATGCATGCACAGCTCGGGGGGGGCGGCAGCTACCCAATTAAAGGGCATGGCCCACGAAGGTGTAGGGATTGGGGTGTAAATGGAAAGGGGAAGGGGCAAAGATCGAGGCAGGAGTTAAGGTGCTCCTGCTGGGGGATTCCATGATTAGAGGTCTCCAGTGGGAAGGGCAGGGTGAGGGGAAGTCCGGTCCAGTTAGGGTCAAGAGCATTTCTGGCCTGTCAGTGCACAAGGCTAAGTTCCTAGTGTATGAGTTGGCACAAAGTTGTAGAGGTTCCCTGGACTTCCTAGTACATCTGGGTACAAATGACAAAGAAGGAAACAGTGTGTTCGAAGTCCAGGCTAGGTTCCGTGAGCTTGCCAGGGTCTGTCATGCAAATGGCTGCTCGGTCTCCTTCTCGGAAATCCTGCCAGTACCGAGGGCCAGTGTGGAAAATCAACAGAAAATTAGGGAGTTAAATGAGTGGCTCAGAGGGTGGGGTGAAGCTCGGGGGTATGGGGTAATGGGTGATTGGCGGACAACTTGGGAGGAAAAGGGGCTGTACACTAGGGATAGGCTTCATCTCAACCTGTTGGGGAAGGAGGTGCTTAAACAGAAATTGATCAAATTTATTCAGGCCACATGGGGTTTAAACTTGTGAGGGGGGAGAGTGGAGCTGTGTGGCCGAACCTGGCAAACCCATCAAGGATGGGTTCAATCTTCTCCACCACATTGAAACGGTAGACTGTGCACTGGGGGCGGCGGGTGGATGGCTGTGAGTTAGCTCTACAGGGGGGAACGGGAAGGAGAGGAGGGGAAAGGGGTGGAGGGTGGTCTTGATAAATGGCAGGAGCTTGGGAAATAAGATGCCTAAGCTCCACGACATGCTGGCAGAGGGGGATGTGCATGTGGCTGCAGTCACAGAGACTTGGGCCACCCCCGGATATGACTGGGACCTAAACCTAAACGGGTATTTGGTGCTCAGGAAAGACAGGATGGTGGGCGGGGGGGGGTTGCACTGCTCATTAGGAACAGCATAAGGATAAGCTGGGTGGAGGAAGCTGAGGGTAGCGTCAAGGCCCTGTGGGTCACCATGCAAGCCCTGGGGGGCAAGAAGGTCAAAATGTGGGTGGAGTACAGACCTCCCATGCTGGCTGATGACCTGGAGGACAGCCTGCTTGCTAATATTAGGGACCATTGTGGATGAGAGGGGGGGTGAGGTGGTGATATTGGGTGATCTTAACATGCCGGCGACTGATTGGGGAACTATGATGTCCTCTGTGGCCAGGGAGCAGGGCTTGTTGGATGTCTTCCAGGATGCATTCCTAAGTCAGCAGGTTGTGGAACCAACAAGAGAGGGACATGTCCTGGATGTGGTCCTGGCTGACTATGACCTGGTTAAGGGATTGAGGTGGGGGACCCTCTGACTGGGAGTGACCATGCCACTGTCTAGTTTGAATTGGACATGGGGGGGACCATACAAGGATGGTGACAGTGGACTTCAGGGGGGCGGACTTTGAGAACATGGATAAACTCTACAAGGGACACTTGCAGGGTATAACATTGGACATGGACGTGGAAAGCAGGTGGGATATCATTAAGAGAGGGCTGCAGGTGGTTACCAGGTCCTGTGAGAGGGCGAGACATAAGGGCAGTGGGTCTAGGAAGCCATGCTAGTGGACCAGGGAGGTCCAGGAGGCAGTAAAGGAAAAGGGGGATGCATACGGTAGGTTCAAGTGTTCACGTGGGATCACGGATAGGGAGGAGTATCCTCTAAAGGCCAGGAGGGTTACCAGGGCAGTGAGAAGAACCAAGGCTATGAAGGAGCAGAGACTGATGCAGGGGATCATGAGGTGAGGAAAGGATTCTTTAGGTATATAGGGGAGAGAAGGAGAGGGAAGAGGCAGTTCAGTAGGTTGAGGATGGTGAGAGGGTGGGTGGAGAAGTCAGGGGACCAGGCAGAAGTACTCTATGAATACTTTGCATCGGTCTTCACTAGGAAGGATCCCCGGGAGGCTCAAGGCAGGAGGAAGCAGGGGGTAGAGGGGGCAAGGGTCCCAAATTTTGGGATTCCAGATGATATTCTGAGCACAGAAAAAAATGCCCTGTATGGGAGGGGACATGCTGGATCCCAGGGGGGCAGGGGACACTGAAGGTGAAAGCCTAGTCAGGGGAATGTGGGAAGCCCTCAAGTCCCTTAAAAAGGATAAGGCTCCCGGTCCTGATGGGATCCATCCCAGGGTTCTGTAGGAATTGGCTGATGTCCTGGCTGCACCCCTGGTGGCCCTTTTCAACACTTCTCTGCAAACAGGAAGGGTGCCCAAGGACTCGAGGGAGGCACACATCATGTCGATCCATAAAGGATGATTGAGGGAGGAGCTGGGGAACTACAGGCCTGTCAGCTTGACTTCGGTGGTGGTGAAGTTGATGGAGGCCATCTTAAAGGAGAGGCTGAGGGTGTTCTTGGCAGAACAGGGATTCCTGGATGATCACCAGCATGGCTTCATCCTGGGCAGTTCATGTCAGATGAACCTTGTGGAGTTCTATGACTGGGTGTCAGTGGTGCTTGACCAGGGTAGACCAGTGGATGTCCTCATCCTGGACTTCAGCAAGGTGTTTGACTCGGTCCTCCACACAGGTTTGCTAAATAAGTTGAGAAGTATGGGGGTGCGAGCCCTGATGTCAGGTGGATTGGGAACTGGCTATATGTACGTACTCAGTGGGTGGTGGGGGGGTAGCATTGTCTTCCAGAGGAGTCATAATTGGGGTCCCACGATGTTCAGTTTTGGGGCCACTCCTGTTTAACGCGTACATTGCCGATATCAGGTAGGGTATCAAGTGCGAGCCTCTTCACGGATGACTCTAAGCTGGAGGCAGTGGTGGATGGGGAGGAGGGTAGGCTAGCCCTACAAGGTGACTTGATTATTCTGGGAAGATGGTCACGCACCTGGAAGTTGAAGTTCAACACCAGGAAATGCAAGGTGCTTCACCTGGGGTGTAGGAACGCAGGACAGGTGTACTCTCTAGGTGGGGACATACTGCAGGCTTCAAGTGGGGAAAGAGACCTGGGGGTGATGGTGGATGCCAAAATGAACAACTCTGAGCAATGCAGGCAGGCTGCAGCCAGGACAAACAAGATGCTGGGCTGCATCGCCAGAGGGATCTCTGCAAGGAACAAGGAGGTGATTTTACCACTGTACAATTGCCTGGTTCAGCCACACCTTGAATACTGAGTGTAGTTTTAGCTTCCACACCTACAGAAAGATATCCATCTCCTGGAGTGGGTTCAGAGGAGGGCAACCAGGATGATCTGGGGTCTGGGGGACAGAACATATGAGGAGTGACTCAAGGAGCTCAACCGTTTCTCGTTAGAGGAGAGGAGGGATGGGGGGGATATGATTGAGGTCTCCAAGTGTGTAAAAGGGATGAATGGGGTAAGCCTCAGTGGAATCTTTCAGAGGATGGTGGTTGGGGCCACCAGGGGGCACGGTTGGAGGCTGGAGGGAGGGAGACTCAGGGGGGAAAGAGGAGGAGATACTTCACGGAAAGAGTGGTGGAGCCTTGGATTGCACTGGCTGAGGAGTTGGTGGTGGTATCTACAATGGAGGGGTTCAAGAGAGGCTGGGATAGGTATTGGTGGGGAATGAAGCAGGGAAGAGCTTGTCAGGAGGTTGGTAAAGGTACCTGTTTAAGGTGCTGACACGAGCAAACTCGATAGACCATGTGGCCTACTCTGCTGGTGTTTTCAGTATGTTAGTATGTTAGAAATTGGATAGCAGATCTCAAAAGTTACCTTAAATGAAAATCAAGAGAATTGTGAGATGGAATCCAAAGTGTGAGTCAAACCAGTCAGAATGAGGGGAGGTTGAGTCCTAAGGAGATCAACTCATTTAAGAGACTATGTACTGTATAAATGACTGAAAGTTATGAAGTAAGAGCATATCAAGAGTCTGAAGTGCTATGTGTTGCTTCTTACTGTACATACAGTGACTGGACATTTTAGTTTTTCAGATATACTGCAGTACACATTCTGAGACATGGAAACAGCTGCCAACAAGAATTGTATATGGACTTATGGAATAATTTATTCTGAATCAAACATGGTTTCTTTTTCTTTCTTTCTTTTTCTTTTTTTTTTAAGAAAGGGATATAACAATCAATGAAGTTCCAAGATTTACTTTTAGAACAGCACTTTGTTTCCAGGGGGACTTATTGTTGGGAACCCATTGTTTCAATTATGCTATAGCAGAAGGGTTATGAGGAATTAAATGGGCAACCACCATTACCTTGGAGGCAGGCCTTCCTCTGAGGCAGCCCACAAAACTCCTTCATTTCATTCTGCAGATTGGCTGGCACTGAGCAAGACATCACCTGCTTCTGACCCAGGTATTTCACTCTGCCACTCAGGTCCATCCTCCAAGGGAGGCACACCCCCATCCAGACAGGCTCTGTCTGTGAGGCAGGTGTTGCCCCTAGACAGAGGCAGCCTTTGCCTCTAAGACAGTCATCACCTCTATTAGGACAGTCCCAGTCTCCATACCAGGCATTACCCCTACACAAAGATAGCCCCTACCTCCATGGCAGGTGTTCCCTTTGACTGAGATACCCCCTGCTTCGGAGGCAGGTGCTGTCCCTTGAAAAAACAACATCCCCTACCTCCAAGGCAGGTGTTGTCCCATGGCTGACACAGCCACTGACTCTGAGGCAGATATTTCTTCTTCTGTACAGGTTCTGTCTCCAACGTATTGCCCCAGACAGAGATATCCCTGCCTCTGAGGCAGGAATTCCTCACAGTCAAACAGGCCATTCTTTGGAAGCAGGCATTGCCCATATTGGGGCAGTCTCTGCCTCCAAGAAAAGCATTGCCTTTACACTGAGAAAGCCTACCTGAGTGGATTGAATGCCTGCCTTAAAGATAGGGTCTTCCCGAGTAGGGTCAGTGCCTGCGTTGGAGGCAGACATCTATATCTAGGGGTAATGCCCGACTCAGAGACAGTGACTGCCTTGGAGAAAGAATCTGCTTCTGTTTAGGGGCAACTCCTGACTCAGAGGCAGGGTCTGTGATTGTCTCAGTCTAGGCACACCTGTCTCTGAAACAGAGCTTTACTAAGTGGGGTTGTTGAATGCTTGCCTCAGGGGGCAGAGCATGCCTGGTAGGGGGCAACAGCTGTCTTGGATGCAGAAGCTGTTTCGCTGGGCACTGACCAATCAGCAGAATGAGATTGTGAAGTGAAGTGTCGCTCTAATTAAGCAGACCCCCCCATCTTTCTTCTTCTTTTACTCTTGTTAATTATTGGTAATCTTTCCTGCTTTGCGGAATAAGTCTGTGAATCTGGGAAGTTAATTATCATGACAATGGGAAGTAAAATGTAAAATGAAGAAAAGAAAAAGAATAAAATAAAGGTAAAATGGGTTTTCTTTGCATGATTGTCAAACTACACAAAGGATATAAGTTAATTCTAGCCAAAATGAAATTCTGTTATATTTTGAATTGTATGAAATGATAAAAATGATGAACTGCTGCTTATCTGAATCCTTGAACTCTTTGAATTACTTTGTACACTATCAAGTGTTTGATTGATCGTGTCTTTATTAGCACTGAGCACTCTTCTTCTTTGGTATAAATAACATGTATAATGGTGGTTTTATGTGATTGGATTTGAAAGTCCTTGTATGGTGGTGTATTGAAATTGTGATGTGTGTTACAGACTCCACCCCCCCGAAGAAGAAGGTTGTTACCCTTGAAGCACCGGGGAACCATCCATTAGTTCATGTTAATATTAAATAGTTACTTAGCCACAGTCTATGTGCATCGCTGTTTTTTTGTGTTTCAGTCATTTGTTGCTTCATATGGCTGATCCGTGGACCCCTTTCCACCATCTAGCCTCTAGCACATCTCGTTTGTGTTTTTGGAATCTTTGGACTGGCTATCCTCTGATGCTGCTTCTGTGTGTGAGCAAATTTAAATTGCAAAAGTAACAGTGGCTTTCTTATTGTGCAAACTCTCCGTGGTAAATTACAATTTCTGAGAATTTACGCCTACCGGTGAGCATTACCAAATGGGGTGTTTTGCTTTTTGTTGCTTTATGCACTGTGCTCCAGTTTTTTGAACTAATGCACGTTTTTTTTTTCAGGCACCTCTGATAAATAAAATTGTAACTCATTCGTGTTAACACAGAAACGCTGAACTGAGTGGAACTACGTGGTGTATCTTGAGACCACGGTTCTTGTGGAATCTGGATCACCTGGACTGTTTGAATTATTTGAATTGCCTGAACTGAAATTGCTAGTAATTAGGGAGGGTATTGGCCACTTTTTGGGACTTACCAGCATTTATATAAGATATGAGTGTGCCCACTATGGCTCGCCTTCGGTTTTCATTTGTCCATAAACAAACTCGCTCAAGTTCCCTGTTTGAAATTGGAGGTTCACATTTCTCTGCAGTCGTTATAAACTAATAGCTGATTTCAATGTGAGACTTTTGGCAGAATGAACGTTAACAGGGATCCAGAAGAGCATATGAGTTCGGATGATGATCCAGATCAAATTCAGACTGAGGAGGTGTCTTATTTGGAGTCATTGGAAAACAGAATAAGGAAATGGGAAATACGGCGACCCCCTCCCCTCTCAGCAACAGTAAGTGAACAGCAGGAAAATGTTACAGAATTAAGAAATACATTTTCCAAGCTTGAAAAGCAGTTATAAACTGAACTGTCTCTTTATTATAATATCAACAGCCTAGATGGAGAATATTTACAGAATAAAAGAGTACCGAGGGGCCTCAGACTGGATATAGAACCAACAGTGGGACTAGAACATTTTAAGTGCAGGAATGACTGGGAGACTGTTTTGGGTGCTTGCTCTGATGAACTCATAAAAATGTTGGTAAAAGAAGATGAACTTAATTATGAAGAAATAAAAAGAGATATTGAAGCAACTCAGAAAGAAGTGGAACAGTTCAAACAACACTCTTTGTTTAAACAAAATTAAAAAAAAGAATTTAACAGGAGTGTGGACCTTCAAGAGAAGTAGGTGGTAAAAAGGAAACAAACAAAGCATGAAAGAGACATAAAAGATTATTCATTTGGTCAGGTTTTTGCATGGGACAGAATAAACAATTCTGATGATAGGGGCTGAAACCCCAAATGCAGCAATTCAAGAAACCGCAGCAGAAGTAATAACAGGAGAAATTCCAGGAATTGGAGACAAAATAAGAATTAAAATATGAACAGAACAGACTTGGAGTGAAGTAATCAAAATAATACAAGGGCTGGATATTCAAAAGGGTTGCGCCATGTGCAAGTCCAAAATTGCACCATTCTGCCATATTCAGCAGGAGGCAGTTGCGCCCCCCAAGTCATGCTGAGCAACAGCGCAATGCTAATCAAGGCATGCTCAACCGGAGGGGGAGGAACCATACATAAACTGCACAGCCCAATATTCAGCTGGGCTGTGCAGAGTTGTGCAGACGCAACCCCCAACCTGCGCCTACACGACTTTGAGCCAAAAAAAAAAGGATCAAGTCGAGGGCCACCCACAGGTGAGCTGCCACATTGCAGGGTGCAACACAGCAGCTGCCACCTCTGGGTGGCCCTCCACTTTTTCCCGTGCCCCCCCCTGCAGCCCGATCGTGGGCAGAACTCACTTCCCTCCCTGGCCTCCCGACTGGCCTGATCGCAGGGATAACAGTAGTGAACCCTTCCACTGTCCCGATCGTGGGCATAACAGTAGTGAACCCCCCCACTGGCCCGATCGGGGGCATAACAGTAGTGAAACCCCCCCTCTGAACCAATGGGTGTGCAGCCCTACTGAGCAGTCAGTCGGCGGGTGGCGAGGTGGCAGGCGGGTGAGGTGCTGCCACCCGCCAGCTGACAGGGGGGAGCAGCGTGGTGGGACTCCATGGGTGGGGTGGGGGACCACTAGATCACCAGGAAGTGGACTTGGGGGTTGACCTTATGTCCCATGATCGGGCCAGTCGGGAGGGTGGGTTTCAGTAGTTATACTTACGGTCCGGGCCATTGGGAGGGTTCACTACTGTTATGCCTGCGATTGGGCCAGTGGGGGTTCAGTGGGTTTATGCTCGATGGGGCCAGTGGGGGTTCACTACTGTTATGCCCACGATCGGGCCAGTGGGGTTCACTACTGTTATGCCCACGATCGGGCCAGTCAGAGGAGATTTACTTCATGCCCGCGATTGGGCTGCAGGGGTGTTGGTCCTCGACGGCTGCTGCCTGGCAGGGTGCCAGGCGCAAGTTGTCTGGGATCGGCGCACCTGCATGCTAATGGCATGCAAATTGGGCCGTAAGTAGATGCAAATGACCCCCCCCCTGCACCTTGCATGAATTATGGCCCCATTTGCATGTCACCTTTTGAATATCGGAAAGTTGCGCATGATGCAATGGAACTTGCGCCACCACATCTTGAATGCTCCACTCTGACCACTTGCGGTGGAGCAAGTTCCAGTACGCCATGCACAGTGGCTGTGTCCGGGGGGGGCGATATTCAAAGGAGTTGCTCAATAGTGCAACTCCATTGAATATCGCCCCGGCCACACCCCAGCGTAACTTTTTTTGAGCAGCGCAAGGGCTTGCGCCACAGAATGGCGCAGTTTGAATATCCAGCCCATAGTGCAATAGCATCTACTAGTGCACAGCCTGAAACATCTGGCCAACAGAAAAAAGTGTTTTTTTAGACAGAAGGACACAGGAACAAAATAAAAGACAAGAAGGGGAAAACGAGGGGGCAAGGCCAAAGAGGGATGACAAATCAAAAAGAACAACCAGGAACAATATCAACAAAACAAATTAAATGAAATTATAAATGTGAGCACTTACAAACTTAATCAAGTAGAAATAAATGTGCTAAGCAAGAATTTTTCTTTTATCCCCACCCCCAAAGTGAATTGTTTTAGGCTACAAGTTGAATTATTTAAGATATTCAGAAAGATTAATTTGTGTTATTTTTCTGCATCTAATAACATGGGGGTCAGCAGTTTTCGATATGGCTGAACAATACTCTGATAGGAGCACATTAGATCTCCTATTGGATTCTTTGGATTCCTCAGATCTGGTAGCAATACAAGGGGATGGGGAAGCATGTTCTAGCCCAACCCCTGAGACTGTTGATATGTTAGATCTTATCAGTTTTGACTCTCATGGAAATGCATGTGTGTTTAATGTAATGGGTGAAACCAGTTCTGAATTACAGAATAATTTTCAATTTTCAGATGAAGCTAAAAAATATAAGTTCAGGCCAAAATCTGTTTTTTTTGCCCAAGGGTTCCAGATGCTGCAATTCAGACTTATCAAAAAAGTGGTTCTTAAAGAGATAGATACCTTGTTTACGAAGAAATGGTATAATGTTTCAAATTTAATATCAGACGAAGCCACTGCCTTAGAGCACTTGAAAAACTTTAAAGAAATAATTTTTAAACGATCTGACAAAGGAGGCAATATTGTTGTCCTTAATAAGAAAGATTATGAGTTAGAGGTCACTAGACTGCTATCAGATAGGGAAACCTATATGTTCCTTGAATGGGATCCTACTATGGAATTTCAGAAAACATTGTGAGCACTGATTGATGAGACAACCAGGAGGGGTTTCATTAATATGAAAGAGAGTGATTTTTAAAAAATCAAAACACCTATTATTCCAACTTTCTATTACCTACCAAAGGTGCATAAAAATAAAGAGAACCCCTGGTCATCCAATAATTTCTAGTATGGGCTCTTTGAGTGAAAACCTGTCCAAATTCTGTGACTTCTTTTTACAGCCCATAGTAACACACCTACCCTCTCATACCAGGGATTCAGCACATGTATTAGAGAAATTGGATGGGTTACAGTGGAAGGAAAATCATATCTGGATTTCAGTAGATGTGACTTTGCTCTACATCTCTATACCCCATAATAATGGGTTTAGAAGCATTAACATCTTTTTTGACTAGGATAAGGCTTGATAATACACCCCCACCCAAATTCTTTGTGGATGCAATATATTTTATTTTGATGCATAACTGTTTTCTGTTTAATGGGAAATTATATTTACAGCAAAGAGGTATGGCAATGGGTGCAATGGTGGCACCAGTGTACTCCAACCTATATTTAGGTTGGTGGGAAGAAAGATACATTTTTCATGTGGGGAATGATTATTGGAATAAAATTGTCTTTTGGAGTCGATTTATTGATGACCTGTTAATAATTTGGTCAGGAACAGAAGCAGAAGCAGAACATTTTATTAAGGATTTAAACAACAGTGACATGAATTTGGGATTCACTTACCATTTTAGTAAAGAAAAAACTGAATTTTTAGACCTGTCTTTACAAGTACTGGAAGGTGGAAAGATTGAAACAAGTTGTTTCAGAAAAGAGACAGCTGGTAATGCTGTGCTCCATGCTAATAGTGCACACCCACCAAAATTGATTTTGTCTGTCCCATATGGTCAGTTCCTCCGGTTAAGGAGGAACTGCTCACCACCAGAAGTAATTTTTGAAAGTCAGTCAGAGTAAATGTTAAACAGGTTTGAGGAAAGGGGATATAAGGTCCCTGAACTAAATGAGGCAAGAGAGAGACAGCTAAGTCACAAATCAGACAAACATTATTAACCCCAAAAACAAACAAGGAGTGGATCCAAATAAGATGACTTTGTTCTAGAGCCTTTCACCCAAAGAATGACACCACATCCAGTATTGCTTTGGCTGCACAGTCGGCACACCGTTTATTAAACTTTTCATTCAAATTTTACAAACAATACTGAGTTCCTTTACGTACCATATTTAACATATTTCTTTATTCCATATTCTCTTTATTTTGAAATATCATAACTTATATCACATTTTATAAACATCTTTTATATCACATTTTCTTTCACCCCAAGTGTAAACTCGAAGGGATCTTTCTTTCTTGCTCATTTTTCTCTCTCATCCCCAGATGTAAAACTGAGGGGGTTATCTCTTACTGTCTGGGCCAGGCCAATTCCTGACCCCATTTTCAATTCCTGAGTGTCCACACCCTTTCCTCTTGTCCAGGCCAGGTCCAATTCCTGCCCCCCATTTTCCATTCCTGGGTGTCCACACCCTTTTCTCTTACACTCCACCTTGGTGTAACTCCCAAAATGTCCCCCCCCCCCCCAAAAAAGTATTTTCTTCTCTCTTTTTCCACTAGCCCGACTCCAGCATGTGTTTGTAAGTTGGGCTTCCCCCTCAAACTCCTCCTCTCCTCTCCTCTCCTCCATGAGGCATCAATGCCCTTTCTGAATTTGTGATGAAAATGGGGTTGCCCATCTCCACTAGAAGATCCCCATCCATTCTACCCAAAACCGGCTAGGTGTCCTACTAATTCACCATACCACCATGTCCCCCCCCCCATTATTTGGCAAACCTTCTCCCCTTTATCTGCTCATCCTCTTTTCTGGCTCCAACTATGTCCCTGTGTTTTTCTGCGAGATGCACACACTTTCAGGGGGTGAAGCAAGGGTATCCCATGAGCTCTGTGTTGTATATGTTCTGTTTAGATCCTCATTATGCACCCTAGCACATCCCCACACCCTGCTCTGCCAGACCCGTACCTTCCAGTGGACAACAGGCCCATCTGTTCTTACTGGGCTTCTGTGCGGCCTTCGTCCAGCCTTCTCTCTGCCCCCTTATCCTTAGGCATGCCCCCACGATCCAGACCTCTATCTTGTAGACAATTCTTTAAAAAATATAACCAATATTTGTGAAACTCTTTATCTTTTTTTTTTTGCATCCCCCCGTGTCAATTTCCCATTTGCTTGCAAAGAAGACACTTCCTTATTGATTGCTATATCTGATGCCCCACAGGGGCCTGCTCCCGTTCCATAGCTCCCCAGATACATGATTTTCTGTTACCCTTATCCTTTCTGGGGCCGATCCTCAACCCCTTCCCCCAATGGTCTAGTGGCCTGAAATTCCCCTCTTGCCTGAACTTTCTGCCCCTTGCTTTCCTCGGTTCCCTGCTGCCATCCTGTAGTCATCCTTCTTGCTATTACTCTCTAGGCCTCTGACCCCCAATTGGCCCTAGCAGCTTCCACTCCTGAAATGTGGAAAATAACATCCCTGGACTCTGTAGATGCAGTGGAAGGAAGATTACCATCCTGCTCTACACCCTGGCTTGCCAGAGGCCCCCGTCAAGTGGGTTATGACAATATTCCCCCAGTCAGACGTAATTTACTACATATCAGTAGCTTGAACAACCCATCTGTTTTATCTCTTATTGTTCCAAACCAGTGCACCTTCATTCTCCTAAAAATGCTGCTGAGTGCTGCTGACCCTTCTCTTGTAATCTGGTACTCCAACACCTGCATGTTATCCTGAAGTGGGTTTCCCCACCCCAAGTAAAGCTCTACTCAACTGCTGTCTGATAGTAACAATCTGCGTCAGTGATCAGGGACATCCCTATGCCTTCCTTACGGATTTAAATTTCATAACCCCCCTGCATTCCCACAATCCTCCAGGTTGGTGCTGCTGTGCTTCATATAGACAGCCATTGGAACTGTAGCCCCCCATCAAGATTCTCTAGCCCACTAGCTCCCCCATATGATTGTCTCCACCTCACCCTCAAAATCAGCCACCCAAGATCCAAGGTACTGCATCTTTGCCCCGCTTTTCAGCTCCCCATCAGCCTCAAGTGCCTTCCTCAAGTACCTGGCTGCATTAGTAACTGACCTAAGAATGGAGGGTATACGTATCATCCTATGCCTGGCTGATTGGTTATTAGAGGCCCGCTCCCCAAGCATCATTGTGACCAGCACCCCTAAGAGCACCGGGCCACAGTACAGTATAGTGGGACTGTGGACTGGACCACAGCAACCTTAATATATTGTTAGGGCTAGTACACCAGTGCTGGTGTTGACTACGGTACCAGGAACATCTATGGACCCCAAAATATTTGTTTTCATTTTCATGAGTGTTTTATTATCTGTATACCAAATTGTAGTTGGGTCCACTGCTGGTTTTTCTTGCCTCGCCACCTTGTGGCCCAGGTCGTGACTGAAATTGGTCCACAGGATTAGCGCAGTTCCCTGGTTATCCCTAAAAACCCGAATAAATACATAATCCTCACATCCTTAGGTTAATTAGGCAGTGGCCACTAAAACCTATGCCGGAGACCATAAACCCTCTGGCTCATCATGCAGCTGGACTCGTAGCCCCCTTTTGTTGCCCTCTAGCACTGGTTCCAGCTGGCACCGGAGGCTCCTAACTGTTGTTCTTCCAAACTGGTCTCACATTAACCAATCCACCTCTGAATACTATGTACGCCTTCTCGCTATAAAGTCCCAGCTCTGTCTCAGACTTCCCACATCAACCATGACTGGTCACAACTCCCGACCCATGATTCTCAATAAATCTATGCCAGAGACCAATCCTCTCACTTCCATAATGCAGCTACACTCCTGGCCTCCTTCCTCATCCTCTACAGCTGGCCCAGCTGGACCTCAGCCCCTGAAATGTTTCTCCTTGCTTTGGATCATGTTAAACCCAACCCCTTCGTATGACCAGTATTGTTCTCTCTAGCTAGCTAGTACCTGACCTGTTTTTTTTTTTTTTGACTCCCCACTGTAATCTTAATTGGCTGCCCTACCAGCCCTCACCACATCCCCAACTGGCCCCCAAGTGCACACTCCAGGCAGGGATAAAACAAATCTCCTGTGACAGTGCCATTACATGATCCCCCAAACAAACCTGGACCTTTCCAACCATATGCTGGAGCCAAAAAGACGGACTGTCCGGTTAGCCCTCATACCCTTCTTGAACCTGATCCTACCGATTTAACTGGCCCAGAGCCTGCCTACGGCACTGGTACTGGTCTCACACCACTGGTAAGCATGACTACCCTCTTAAACCTACGATAGGTATAATATCAGAATGCTGCCTACCGGAACCCCAGTACCCTGTCAAACTGACATCGTCATTGCACAGAGGGTGGGGGAATATTAAGTACATGGACAGTGAGGACAGTGAGGCAAACAGAACCTGTTTTTTACCTTCGTCTGTCCCTTTTTGGCCCTTAGGTTTAGTCCCGGTTTGCTATGCACCATTGGGAAATCCCCAGCTCGCCAAAGTCCAACATGCAGCCTTGGGTTTTATCATTACCAGCTGCCCTGAACGGGTCACATTCGGATTAATCAGTCTGCCACCCACCAAACAAGAAATTTCATTATGATTAGCTTTTTGCTTTAACAGGCTTCCAACTTAACAATAGCGCCCTTTTTTTCTTTTTTTTTGTAAGCCACTTTCGTCCCCTATACATTATAGCCCTACAAGCCATTTTCATTCCAACATTAAGATACTATCCCTAATGACTGTAACCATATATAGTGGGGTTTTCTTCCTTGTTTTTTTTCATTTTTGCACTATCTTATCCTTGTGGAAGTCCCTCTCATTGGAAACAAACACTACAGTTATAAACAAAGGCTGCATGAGTCTAATGGTTCGGCTGTCACATTTTCCACTTATCCCATCCTACCAAAACTTAAGCAGCTATCAACCAACCAATATGAAAGCGCTGATCCCCATAATACCTGTTTAGTGTGAGAATGCAAGAACATTTTTTTTTGGATGAACCTTGCTATTGACTGCTGCAAACTCCTTTGCCTGGAATTCCCCTTTTTCTGTTGCCACTGCTCATACCATAAGAACAGCCCCCCCCTTATCCCTGCATTATTTTAGCATTAAGCCATTCTGTTACCCTCGTGTTGGCTTTGCCTCATTGCAGCATTCTCATGAACCCCCACTCCACCATGGCCGCTGCCCATGGCCTTTTCAAAATTGCTGGCAGCCCCCGGCCCCCATCAACCCACCTAACAATGATCCCGCTTCCTGTGACCACCGCATGGTGCCGCTGAAGCAAATGCAAGATACCCCTTTGTGTTTGTTTTTTTTTATATTTCTGCCCTGTCCTCAATAGCATGCTGATCTTATTCATTGGCCCTCCTATGCCACCTGTGCCCCCCCCCCCAGGTAAATCAAAGACCCCTTCATATTATGTTATTTCATTATCCACGAAGTCCAGGCTCAGCTTCATGGCTTCTGCCTTCATTGCACATCACCCTCTGGCGTCCATGGTCCTATTAGCACCAAAACCACAGGAAAATGAAAAAAGGAAGAAAAGAGGGAGAGGTCCTGGAAGATGCATCAGATGTTTGCTCAGCCTTCTGATACCCTCCTACCCATATCTTATATGTCTTTGTCTTTTTTTTGTTTTTTGTCTTTTTTACAGCACTGTTGTAATACCCTGGTCTAACATCCATATCCCCTCCTTTTGGGGATCCCCTTGGTCTGTTTGGCATGCTCACCAGCCCTTCCTTCCCCTCACAGTGTCTTATTCTATATACCTAGTGATTTATTTGTTCCCTATGTGGTTAATCTCCTTGGCTTCTTTCCCAAATGGCTGTCTGCTGCTCAATAACATTCTTACAGTATTAATATCGGATGTATAATGACATTTTATAGTGAGCCCCCAGTTTGTTCAAGTTGCAGATTTTAAACTTTTGTATGTTTTGGCCAAGTACCATTTTTATAAATGGGTAGACCTAAGTAGACATAAGAGTTTATCATTGTAAATTCTTACCACCAGCTTCCAACTTAATTTGCTTTTGATCAAAACAAGAACTTGACTTTTAGAGCCATTAACCCTCAGGTTGTATTGCTCAGCATAGGCCACCAGTGATTCTAACTTTTCTGTAATCCTGAATGTTATAATGCTAGAAGTGTCAAATAATCACCCTAAACTAACAGCAGGCAGCACCTATTGCCAATTAGTGGTGCATCTGAAGTGGTTACTGCTAACCCCTGCAGTAAACGCGCATCCGATGCAGCCACCTGTATTTCCAAAATGGCGTCTGCCACTCGGTCACCCGATTCCAACATGGCGGGCCTCCATGTGGCCCTGTTCTTTAAATGGACACCACCATGTGGGCAGTTCCACACCTGTTCAGGCCTACGGCTCTGCGCCCGCCATGCCCGACTCTCCCCCAACCTGTCAGCCTTGCAGTAAACCGCAGGTGTCATCGAACTCAGTCTTGCTGCTTGCTCCCCTACCGGGTGCCTCTGCCCTCATTGGCTCCTGTCCCTTGCAATGCTCTGAAAAAGAAGACAAAAGTCATTTGCCGGTCCCCTTGCACTCCGCAGGCCCCTTCCATGGTCTGCTAGCAAGTACCTCTGCCCGTACGCCACGCTCTCCCAATTTAAAAATTAAACCCTCTGCAGCCCCACAGTTTCCCGAATGCTGAAAAATGAAGACAAAAAGCCTTTTCCGGTCCCCTTGCTTCCCCGCGGGCCCCTCCCATGCCATTTGCTAAATGAAACCCTCTGCCACCCTGTAGCTTTCTGGGACCCCATTCTTGCTCCTGGTTACTCTCTAAGGAGGTCTCCTGCTGCCTGCAGTGCTGCGACACTCCTGCAGTTGCCATACTGGACTTCTCTAATGTGAAACCTTGCTCCCAAAAAGTCTCAGCCATCCCTCTGGTGACTGCAACACAGTCTCACTCCAGCTCCTGACCTGCTGAACAACTGATTGCTTTTATCAGCAATTGCTACTATTAATATTTGTATTCAGTATGCATTTTTAAAATTGCTTTGCCCCCCCCCCGATATTTCTAACAATCAGTGTACACTACAAGGGATAAGTCAGTCAAAGACAGGCTGATACATATAGCCTTGTAGCTGATGCAGATGACTCTTAAAAGTGATAAAAACAGGTACACATTTCTTAATTGTACATTTTCTACACAACTGAAACATAGAAACATAGAAGTTAACAGCAGATAAGAACCGCAAGGCCCATCCTGTCTGCCCATTTCTTTTTCTACCTTATGAATGTGCCATTGGCCTTTGCTCTGTCAATGGCCTATCTATTCATACTCATCTGTATTGCTCCGTTATGCCTATTCCATGCCTGTTTGAAGCCCTGCACTGTATTCATATCCACCACTTCCTGAGGTAGGCCGTTTCATGCATCCACCACCCTTTCTGTGAAAAAGAACTTCCTCATATTACCCCTTAATCTGTCCCTGTAATCTCATGCTGTGTCCTCTTGTCCTGCTATTTTACTTGTATTGAAACATGTTAGACTCTTTCACCTTGTTAATGCCTTTAAGGTGTTTGAATGTTTCGATCATATCACCTCTCTCCCTCCTTTGCTCTAGGGTGTACATACTGAGCTCCGTTAATCTGTCCTCATATGTTTTCCGATGCAGTCCCTGTACCATTTTGGTTGCCTTTCTCTGGACTGCCTCAATTTGGTTAATGCCCTTGTGAAGGTGTGGCCTCCAGTACTGAATGCAGTACTCCAGAGGGGGCCTAGCCAGTGTCTTGTAAAGAGGGATTATTACCTCCCTCTTCCGACTTGTGATACCCCTACTAATACACTCAACATCCCCCTAGCCTTACCTACTGCTTTAGTGGTCTGCTTGGATGATTTCAGGTCATCAGTGATGATGATGCCCAAGTCTCTTTCTTCCCTAGTGACTGCCAGCAACTCCCCTTCCAGCCTATAGGTGACTTCAGGGTTTCTCCTCCCTATGTGCATGATCTTGCACTTCCTTGCGTTAAACCCCAGTTGCTACTCTTTCAATCATTTTGCTAGTTTATCCAGAGCTCTTCTCATTCTGCCCATCCCATCTGGATCATCTACTCTTTTGCAGATCTTGGTGTCATCTTCAAACAGGCAAACCTAGCCCTTCAGTCCATCTGCAATGTCACTGATGAAAATATTGAAGAGGAGTTGCCCAAGGACTGATCCCTGATTACCCCACTTGTGACTTGCATCTCTTCTGACTGTATACCGTTTACCACCACTCTGTTTTCTGCCCGTCAACCAGTTTGCCACCCAATTGACCAACTTCTGACCCATCCTGAGCCTACCCAGCTTATTAATCAATCTTCTATGTGGAACGGTATTGAAAGCTGAAGTCAAGATAGGTGACATCAACTGCTCCCCCTTTGTCCACCACTCTGGTTACTCAGTCAAAGAAATCTATGAGATTAGTTTGACAGGACCTTCCTTTTGTAAATCCATGCTGTCTTGGATCCTGTGCTCCCATGGATTCCAGGTGTTGCACTATTCTTTCCTTAAGGAGTGCCTGCATAATCTTGCCCACTACTGAGATAAGACTGACTGGTCTGTAGGTCCCTGTCTCCTCCCTGCTACCACTCTTGTGGAACGGGATCACATGAGCCCTTCTCCAGTGACCTTAAACAGGTTTGGCATTATTTCACTGGGTTTATACTATGTAATTGCAGCCTGCCTAGGCATGTAATTCTTTTTTATAAACAAAACTCAACTCGGCTAATAACTGACCTTACCCCTTAAAACTGCAACAAACCTCAGGAACTCCATCCAACTGATGTGCTAAGCAAAATCAAAATTTTGTCCAGCAAAAGTGAGGGAGAGCTCATCTGCATGGCCCCTTATATCCCCCCTTTTGCCCCCACCTCCTTCGCTCCCTTTTCCCTCTCTCTCTTCCTCTGACCTATCCTTTGTTTTCTTTCCCCATAAGACCCGCCCCTTCTTGGTGAGGTCATCACCTCTGGAGCCGAGCCCCTTTTCCTGACTGTGCCCCTTCCCCTTATGACCCTTCTTCAAAATCCCCACCCCTTTTCTTACCTGTCCTCCTTCCCCCCTTTCCCTCCTTCTTTATCCTTCCTTCCTTTCTTCCAGGCCTATAACAAAGGGGCTTGTCCTTTAAGAGACAATCCTATGCGCTAGAATACAATGGCATTGCATACAAAGGTAAAAATATACTACTTAATAGCTGGAAGTTGTTAGAGCATTGTAATATTCCAAATGTATTTCTGGATACACCTAGAGTGACATATAACAGAGCTAAAAACATCAGGGATCTGATCTTCTCAAGCTACTATGTCGCCATTGGTGATCGTCCATTGATGTGGCTTCCTGAAAGACCAGTAGGTTGTTTCCAGTGTGGACACTATTTGGCTTGCAGATATGTAGTACTGGGGAAGGTTTTTCATCACCCAGTCAAGGAGATTCAAGTACATATCCTAGAGTTTGTAAATTGTTCCACTGAATACATAGTATGTGTGGCACAGTGTCCATGCCCCACACTTTGTGTGGGCAGGACAGTGAGACAGATGAAAGAAAGATTGTTAGAGCATATCAGGGACTTCAAAAATAGCAATGTTGAGTCCACCTTTGCATCACATTTTTTGACTTTCATGATAGTAACCCTTTACTTTTAAGGTTTATGATTATTGATCATGTGAAGCCACCCTTATGTAAGGGAGATAGAAAATAGTTACACTATAAAAAGAATCCAAGTGGACTTTCACTTTAGGTTCTTCACACCCTAGTGGTTTGAATAAGGACCTGGATTTAACAGTATATTTATAAAGAATGCTGTATTGTTGTGCTTTGCTTGTTTCTTCCCTTCCCCCTTCCCTCCCCTTCCCCCTCATCCCTTCCTTTTTTATTTCTTTTTATTTTTTCCTATTTCTCTCCTTCCATCCCTTTTGTTCTCTTTTTCCTTTTTCTTTCCACTTGCATTCCCTTCCATTTAATTCCCCTCCCCCTCTAGTGGATTTCCTGTGCTTTTTATACTACTTTTTAATTATTTCATTTGCTATATTGTCCCACGTTGTGTAAATATATAAGTCCATCTGTGTACTGTTTTTCTTCATGTTGCATAGGTTTAATACACACTGTTTAGGCACTTTCATAGAGTTACTTAATGGATCCAAGTTTGACATCATGCAATGGGAGCCATGGGGTGAAATGTCGCTCTAATTAAGCAGACCCCTCCCCCCATCTTTCTTCTTCTTTTACTCTGGTTTATTTTTTATTTATTTTATTTTATTTTATTGAAATCTAGGATTACAAATACATTTGAGCAGGAACTGCTCGTTTACAAAGGTTCCACATCGAAGGAATGGGGGTATACATACATACAAAGGTCAACATAATAATACATAGTTATACAATAAAAAGAAGTAAGAGACTGAGGCTTAGGAAATTCCAGTAATTCAAAATGTGCCAAATGTTAGGTAGCATGACATACCAGCCAAAGAAAATCTTAGAAATAAGCACTGCAGGTGAGAGGGAAGGGGGTATGCAGGCAGGAAGGCCATTGTCGGAGGGTACAGGGTGAGGGTAAGAGCTCTAAAGGGAGGGAGGGAGGATAAAAGTCAGGAAATGCCCAGGGGGAGGAAAGGAAGGGGGTAAGAGGGTAGGCAGGTAGAAAAGGGCAAGGCGGGGAGAGGTAGCTGTCAAGACTGAAGTGGAGGGCAGTAGACACTGGACCCCTGATTAGGCGAGGCAGTCACAATGACTAGTTGAAATGAGATGAAGTCGGAGTTGTCTCTTGAAAGGGCCAAGAGCAGCAGCAGTAAGAGTTTCTTTGTTGAGAGTATTGTACCACTGTGGGGCTCTGTGGGCAAAGGATTATTGTTGGTCATCTTTCTTGCTTCGAGGAATAAGTCTGTGAATCTGGGAAGTTAATTATCATGACAATGGGAAGTAAAATGAAGAAAAGGAAAAGAATAAAATAAATGTAAAATGGGTTTCCTTTGCATGATTGTCAAACTACACAAAGGATATAAGTTGGTTCTAGTCAAACTGAAATTCTGTTATATTATGAATTGTATGAAATGATAAAATGATGAACTGCTGCTTATCTGAATTCTTGAACTCTTTGAATTACTCTGTGCACTATTATGCATTTGATTGATTGTGTCTTTAATAGCACTGAGCACTTTTCTTCTTTGATATAAATACCATGTATAATCGTGCTTTTATGTGACTGGATTGTAAAGCCCTATGTCCTTGTATGGTGGTGTATTTATTGTGATATGTGTTACGGACTCCACCCCCCCCCATGAAGAGGGTTGTTACCCTCAAAGCGCCAGGGAACCATCCATTAGTTCATGTTAATATTAAATAAATAGTTACTTAGCCACAGTCCATGTGTATCGCTGTTTTTTTTTTAACTTAAATAGCAGCAGATTATGGTGCACTAAATCGAAGGAAGGTCTTTGTCAGGTCAACGAATATTGCCCCTGTGGGTTTACCTTAGTCTAAATCATGTAGGACAGCAATGGTGCAGCGTACCAGGGCTGAACCAATGTTGTGGATTTATGGAACCCATGTTGATCGTCCTTGAGCAGTGAGTGGGTTTCAATGTATGCAAATAACTGGTTATACATAAGTCTTTCTTGGACGTTCGCCAGGGTGCTGAGTATGGAGATGGGGTGATAATTTGCAGTCAGTTCCCTGGCTTCTCCTTTGTGCACTGGGACCACATGCACTACCTTCCATTTTATGGGAACTGTGCCTTTAAGCAGGGAGCGGTTATAGAGAACAGCCAAAGGAGGTGCAAGGACTGGTGCAGCTATTTTTAGGAGCCAAGGTTCAAGATTATCATGCCCTGCAGATTTGTTGGTTTTAATTTTTAGGAGGAGGTCAAGAACCTCATTTTTGGAGACTAGTTGAAAGTAGAAATAAGCATGATTTGAGGGCCTAAGGAGAATCAGCCTGGGGAGCTACAGAAGGACCCTTGTAAGCATCCAGAGCAGTGTAGAAAGTGCTGAAAGCTTCAGCGATTTGTTTAGGTTCTCTAATCATTTTTGTACTGTGGAGAATTTCTTGATTTGAAACACTGGTCCATCCCTTGAAGAGAAAATTTACCCCTGTTCTGAACCATTGGGGCTGAAGTTGTTGGCTTGAAGACCATTTAGGTAGGTGATCTTGGCCTTTGTCAAGGTGGATTTACACAAGTTTCTGAGGTGCCTGTGTGCTAACCAGTCTTGCTGGCAGCCTGTTTTCTTAAACACCTGCAAGGCTTGGTCCCTCTGCTTCATAAGGTTGTGGAGGGAGGGGGTTAACCATTTGGAACAGGCACCTTTGACCCTTCTTTGGACAATGGATGCATGCTTATTTACAACATTAATAAAGTTATTTGCTAGGTAGTTGAGTATGAGGTTAACATCCTTAAGGTAGTCAATATGTTCTCAGTCCACCAGTGCTAGGTCTTTGAGAAAAACATTGCTATCCACACCTGAGGATTCTGTGGCAGTGATAATTTGGTGGTGGAGTGGGGCACTAGGGAAATTATTTTGCCAAATGCAATATACTGGAGAGTGGTCACTCAGAGATTCTGAGATGGTTCTTGCTGCTTGTATTCGGTCTGTTCTACTGACTGGGACCCAATCTATTAGGGCATGGTTCCCTGTTTTAGTATTTAACCTTGGTAGGTTCACTAATTATTTGGTGTAGGCTAGCATCATTTAAAATATTTCTAAGGTGCAGGGGCCCTTGTCTGACCAATTAAGGTTAAAGTCCCTAACAAGATATACCATCGAACCCTTGCTCTCCAAGGCAGCCCAGAAGGTCATCCAGGGCAGGCTTGGCTAGGGGCCTATAGTTGCAGCCCACATGCAAGGGCTTGGCATTTCCTAACAATAGTCTAATGAATATAAATTCACAAGAACTAGAGCCAGAAGTAGGAGGGGATCATTCAATTGCCTGGAGGCTGGTGCTGGCATAGATTACAACTTCAACTCCTTTCTTATTGCCAGTCCAGTCATTTCTCAACGCATTGTAGTCAGGGACGTCAATTTCATTCAATAGGATATGCAACTTCAGCCAGGTTTCTGAAACAGCAAGTATGTCCTGGTTATTCAAATTCACCCAGGCCTCTAATTCACCAGTCTTGGGCCTGAAGCTGTTTATATTCACATGGACTAACTTGAGCCCCTTACAATTAGCCCAGCCTTGGTTTGAGGGATAATTCTGGCATTAAGAAGACAAGGGTCTGGATTTGTTTCAGTGTCCCTGGCTGAAAGCAAGAGGATTACTAGGGAGACTTTAGTTAGCAGACAGTGGGATGGTGCAGTATGTTTAGTAATTGGCAATACCAGGAGTCAAGACATCCAGTGACAAACATCTTTTTTTTCCATTGCAGAGGCTCATAACTCAGGAGGAGTAGGCCAGCTGGGTCTTTTCATAGACTGGAGACACTGGGTGTCTGGCTTGCAGCCTCAGCTACAGAGTGGGGAGTTTAGCTATCAAGCTGTCTGCTATAACCTTCAAATATATGGAGAGTAAGGTGAGGAATAAGCATGTTTTGGCCATGATTACAAGTTGCAGTGGTATGTAAACAGTTGGGCATGGTGGGACTTAACTAGAAAAAGGGGGACTTCATTATTGCTTTTGCAAGGAGGATCTGCCTTATGCCTTATCTGAATAGGGGATGGGGATACAGCTATGTTGCTTTTGCAGATTGGATCTGCCTTACCAAGGGTGGTTTACTTCAGACAACGGAGGAGGGGGGGATCCAGTTAATGTCAAAAATAATTTGTAATATAGAGGCCACCTGATAGAGATTTGCTAGTAGTGTGGAAAAACCCTTGGGCACAGTTGGACCAAAAAGAGATGCTTTTTAGCAGATATAGACCTGGCCAGCAGATGGCTGTACATGGATACGTGAACAGTAGGTGATGCAGGTCAGATTACAAGTCTTATTTAACAGATTAACTGGCAGCAGGGTTAAGGAGTTCTCAATCACAGTTTAACCGAATTAACAAATCAGGCAGCTTAACAGTAAGTATGCAACTAAGTGCTGACACACAGTAAGGTAAGGAGCAGGTTACAAATCGTATCTAACAGCAGAAAAAAGGGAATTAGGCAAGTGCTCCAAAAACAATGCAGCACTTGCATAAAAAACAAGAATGGAACAAAGCAATGAGAAAGTGTACAAAATAAACAAGCCAAAAGGCTCAGTGTGACTGCTATAAAAAGTTTACTGTGGTCACACAAAACAATGGACAGCACTATACCCTGGCATTTTGAATCTCTGCAGTCTTCCTTGAGGTGGGGTTGGGGGGGCTTGCCGGTAACAGATCCGTTTTAGATGGTTTTTAAGGGCACAGTGGCTTGCATTCATTACTCTATGCAAAGTACCCATTTCAGGCTGCTAATTAATTACAATACATATAGTAATATAACTAATGGAACTGTGTATCAAATAAATATTAAATGAATTCAGAAAGTGAATACAGATAGTAAATTAAAGACCGTTAATTACAGAGAAGTAAATCAAAATAAAATGAAGGGGATAAAACATAAGAATAAGTACAAAGCAAGACTGAAGCATTTAAGTTCCAGCAGTAAAGATATATTGAAAACAATCTGAATCCAAATTTCTGGCTGCTGGATAGGGTGCCATAGCAAAGACAAGGAACATAACTGGATAAGGACATCTCTAAAAGAGAAAAAGACAATAATAGAATTAACATTAACATATTTCAAAGATGCAAAGGATTTTTGATCTGATTTTCTAAATAAATGAGGGCTAAAGGATTATCCTTTGTCCCTGACCCCCAAATTGATAGAGTCAACCTTGAGGTGGATCTTCAGAAGACATTCTGTAAGATAAAACTTAAAAAGTTATTTTCTAAGAAAAATCCCACAATGGGTCACTACAGTAGAAATGGAAACACCATCCACTATGTAACAGGCACTGACTCAACATCAGAGCAATGCTGCAGCATCAAATATCATATGTCCGCCAATATCAAAGTGATGCCTCAGTATCACATACTGCTGAACCACCATTGGATTTGGAACTAAATAACTTAACACAGGTGCCAAGGGAACTTGAAGAATTACCATCTAGCTGGGACTAGGAGGGCATTAAGTAATGTTATACTGAATGATTTTGAGGATGATTCTGAAACTGACATCAATGATTTCACTCAAGAGCATTACAGGTATAAACCATGTTCAGTATTTAATCCTCCTAATATGCAGTCACTGTCTATTACAACAGAATATACATTAATATATTTTAAAGACACAAAGGAGCAGTAATGAATGTATGATGCAACACAATGACGGAAAAGTCCATGAGATAGCCAGGGAGGCTGAGAGTTCTTTTTTGCATTGCAGACTGACTACTTATAGTCGATATTTGGTCAGATAGTATGGCTGGCTGCTGGCTGTCTCCATGACTGACTCTGGGCAGACTCTGTATTGTCCTTTGTGCTTGGTCCTTAGTGTGAGGGCCACAGCGTGGAAGGGCTGCTTGGAGTATTGGCCTAAAGAAGAAAGAACTGAGCATTTCATTGGCTGGGCTGGCTGGCAGGGGTGGGGTAATTGCTGACACTCAGACGGAGAACCAGGAAGGCAAGCTGAGATCTGGAATGGTAATCAACAAGAGGCAGAGCCTCTGGGGAAGTGGGAAGGCTCTTAGCTACAAACATGCCCAGAGGAGGTGTAGGGCCACTGAGTTTTGCTGGAGCAGTGTACTGAGGTTCAAATCTCATACATCTGTTCTGGCCATGCTTTGATTAGCTGAGTGGGCTGGGAGGGGGCAGGGTAATGATTGACACACAGACGCAGGTTTGGAAAGGCAAGCTGAGATCTGGAACAGTGATTGGCAAGGGAGAGAGCCTATGGGGATGTAGAAAGGTTTTTAGCTGCATTTGCAGTGAAATATAAGTCCCTAGGAGGTGTAATGCTGCTGAGTGTTGTTGCGGTGGGCTGCCAAGGTTAAAATTCTGCACATCTCTTCTAGCCATGATTTAATTGGCTGGGTGGGGTAACTGCTGACACACAGCCGCAGGTCCAGGAAGGCAAGTTGAGATCTGGAATGGCAATCTGAAAGGTGGAGAGCCACTGGAGAAGTAGGAAGGCTGTTAGTTGCACCCCAGATGAAGTTCAAGTCCTTAGGAGTTGTAGGGCTGCTGAGTTGTATTGCAGTGAGCTGCTGAGGTTCAAATTCTGCATGCCTCTTCTGGCCATGCTTTGATTGGCTGGGAGGTAGGGGGCCAAGTTAACCACCACCACACAGCCACAGGTCTGGGAAGGCAAGCTGAGATCTGGAACAGTGATCAGCAAATGGTAGAGCTGCCAGGGAAGTAGGAAGGTTCTTAGCTGTACTACTGTGAAGTGCAAATCCTGAGGAAGTGTACAGCCACTGTATTTGTTGGAGAGGGCTGCCAAGGTTCAAATGTTGTGCACCTCTTTTGGCTGCCCTTTGATTGCCAGTACAGGCTAGGAGGGGGTGTGGTAACCACTGACATAAAGCCACAGGTTTTGGAAAGCAAGCCAAGATCAGGAATGGTGAGTGGCAAGGGAATGAGCCCTTGGGGAAGTAGGAAGGCTCCTAGCTGCACCCCTAATGAAGTGCAATCGCAAGGAGGTGTAAGGCTGTTGAGTTTTGTTGAAGCAGGCTGCCAAAGTTAAAATCTTGTGCTTCCCTTTTGGCCATGCTTTGACTGATTGAGTGGGCTGGAAAGAGGCAGTGTAACTGCCAACACACAGGCACAGGCTTGGGAAAGCAAGCTGAGATCTAGAATGGCAACTGGAAAGGGAGAGAGCCTCTGAGGAAGAAGGAAGGCTCTTAGCTGAACCCCCTGAGGAACTACAAGTTCTGAGGAGGTGTAGGACTGCTGTGTTTTGTTGGAGTCAGCTGCTGAGGTCCAAAATTCCATGTGCCTCTTCTGGACATGCCTTGATTGACTGGGTGGGCTGGAAGGGGGCATGGTAACTGCTGACACATAGCCACAGATCCAGGAAGGCAAGACTATATCTGGAATGGCAATCAGCCAGGGGAAGAGCCTTTGGGAAAGTGGGAAGGCTCTTCTCTGCACCCACAATGAAGTACAAGTCCCAAGGAGGTGTGAGGTCCCTGGATTTTGTTAGAGAGAACTGCCAAGGTTCAAGTGTCATGTGCCTCTTCTGGCTACACTTTGATTGGCTGGGTGGGTTAACCACTATCACACAGCTGCAGATTTGGGAAGGCAAGCTGAGATCTAGAATGGTGACTGGCAAGGGGGAGAGCCTCTGGGGAGATAAGAAGGCTCTTAGCTGCATCCCTGATGAAGTACAAATCCCAAGGTGGTGCAGGACTGCTGAGGTTTGTTGGAGTGGGCTGCTGAGTTTCAATTCCCAGTGCCTCTTCTAGCTGGGCTGGGAGGGGGCAGAGTAACTGCTGACACACAGTCACACATCCAACAAGGCCTTCCAAGATCTGGAATGGTGATTGGCAAGTGGTAAAGCCTCTGGAGAAGTAGGAAGGCTCTTAGCTGCACCCCTAATGAAGTCCATGTCCCAAGGAGGTGTAGGGTCACTGTGATTTGTTGGAGCAGGCTGCCGGGGTTCAAATGTCATGCATCTCTTCTGGCCATGCTTTGATTGGCTGGGAGAGTAACTGCCAACACACAGCTGCAGGTCCGGGAAGGCAAGCAGAGATCTATAATGGTGACTAGCATGGAGGAGAGCTTCTGAGGAAGTACAAAAGCTCTTATTTGCATGCCCACTGAAGTCCAAGTCCCAAGGAGATGTAGGGCCACTGAGTTTTGTTGCAGTGGGCTGCTGAGGTTCAAATTCTGTGAGCCTCTTCTGGCCATACTTTGATTAGATTGGTGGGCTAGGAGGGCACATGGTATCTGCTGACACATAGCTGCAGGTACATGAAGGCAAGCTGAGATTTGAAACAGCAATTGGCAAGGGGAAGAGCCTTTGAGGAAGTAGGAAAGCTCTTAGCAACATCCACAATGAAGTATTTATAGGTCCGCTGAGTTTTGTTGAAGTGTGCTGCCAAGGTTCAAATTCAAAGTGCCCCTTCTGGTCATGCTTTGATTGATTAGGTGGGCTGGGAGGGGATGGGGTAACTGCCAACACGTAGCCGCAGGTCTGGGAAGGCAAGTTGAGATCTGAAACAATGATCAGAAAGGGTGAGAGCCTCTGGGGAAGTAAGAAGGCACTAAGCTGCATTCCTGATTGAAGTACAAGTCCCCAGATGCTCTCTGAATAGCATGGTAGGCTATCACTCTCATACTGTGTGGCCTTGCACCCCCCCCCTCCTTGAGTAGACATATCTGGTGCTGGCTGAAATAAAACTATCCTCCACACTAGTGTTCCACCTTCTGTTACCCGATCCCAGAGCCAGCCAGTTATAAAAATTATAGACCTGGCTGCCTAACAGTTGCCATTCTCCCTCTCCTTCAAACAATACTAAATAAAAGCTTAGCCTAGATAAATAGTTTTTCCCCTTTCTGATCCTGATAATAAATAAATGATTGCCTCTGACAGTCCGGTGGTCCACACTCCTTCTACTGATCCCAATAGTAAATAAAGAATGATTTCTGGTAGTCTAGTCATCCCCCTCCTCATCTGGGTATTGAGTGCACCTCCTGTGCTCCAAGCCCCAACTAAGTCCCTACTCAGTGATGGTGGCTGACACATACCCTCACCAAAGTCCATGGCTGAGCACCACCAGCCACTCACAAGTACTGTAGTGCTATACAACTATTCATAGCAATGCAATACTTGTGAAATATATATTCATAATTAGGTATGATCCATAGAATCATAGAAACATAGAATTTGACAGCAATAAAGGACTGGTTGTCCCAACCAGTCTGTCCTGATGGTCCCTACCTAGTCTGTCTCCACAGACCCTAATCTTATTTACTAATATTTACCTGTGTCTATCTCACACATGCTTGAAGCCCCCTACTGTTTTCACCTCCCTCACTTCCACTGGCAGTCTGTGCCAGGCAGCTACTACTCTTTCAGTGACCTCTACTCCTGTGGTAGTAACAAAGTCAACTAATAGGAAGGTGGGGAATGGTATACAAAATATGGGGACTTTTGTTGAAAATGAGTCCACAGTAAATTCCTCAAAGTATACTGATCTGGAAAACTCACCCAATCGGAAAGCTCTAGTCAATAACAAGACAAGACAAATAGGGAAAGTTTTATCTTCATTTGCACATGATTGGGAGTCATATAATCATTCAAATTCAATATTGGATGACTCGAGTTATGTACAAAATCTTGATTTATTAGATTCACCATCATTCTCCTTGGAATTAACGCAATCTAGCTGCACAGGTTATATAATAAAATTGCCAATATTGCATAAGGAAGATACCAACAAAAATCAGTGGGACCCTAAACATAATGAGATGAAGAATCCTGACAATTTGCATCTGTCATACAGGATCTTAGTCAGGCTATAGCTGGCCTTAAGAAACTAGTGACACCTGGTTTAGAGGAGAGAAAAAAGTATAAAATAAAGTCAGAGGGCTATCTTTCCTCTGAACAGCTCACAGAGGGAAAAATGAATACTGAAATTAGGACAAATCCTACAAGTATAGAATAGAATACAACAAAGAATTTTTTAGCAATGAAGGAAATTTTGTTTCTTCTTCTACTTTCTCCAAACAAATGTTGGAAATAGTTAAAAATCCATATTTTGCTAATATAGTAATTTTGGAAAATCTGGGAGCACTTAAGGAGGAAATTTCAAATCTGAGAGCTGATGTAGTTTTAATCAGGCTGTTTTAAAGCAACTGAGAGGAAAAGAACAACCAATTTCTGATTAATCTTTCTATATCTGTGAAGTGGGGGGAGTGGCAAAAAGAACATGCTAATAAAGCAATTCAAGTGTCTTTACCATGTTCTTTTAGTATTGAACAACATGAAGCATCAGCATATAGGAAAGAAGAAAAGTTGAGTTTAATAAAGATCAGAGAACCTCAAAAGGTAAAAAAAACCAGAAACATAACAAAAACACTAAGAAAGACTAAAAAAAAACCAGATAGAGAAGGAAAAGGATTAAAGCAAAAACAAATACAACTGGGAAAAAAAGGACCAGGGAAAAAAGGGTGTATCACTAAAAAGATGAAGGAAACAGATAACATGAGTAAGCAGGAAGTTTTATATCAAACACAAAAAGATATTCAGCTAGCTGGACAGTATAAAGAAAACCACCAAGTGGAATCTGGGGAATTGTCTAAAAAAGAGCTGAATAGAGGTAACACTGCAAAGAATGAGGAATGTTTGGTCAGAAGGGAAGTCAAAGGAGTCCAAGGAGTCCTGAAAGGACAACTAATAGAGGAAGGTACAAAGGAGAGCTCTGATGGCAGAGTTTTACCTAATATATTTGTTTCATTTGTTGCTTATGATGCAGGTGGGTTCATCTACAAGGATTGAATTTTTGTTAGAGATGTAGGGAGTGGGTCTTCTGGAACAGGAAACTTCAGAAAAATTGTTAAAATGGATTAAGTTCATATTGCACATTCCAGAAGAAGAAGAATAGGCTGTATTAGTGGCCTGCCCATCAAATTCAGCACTAAGGGACTGTGTTTTATTATATCTAGGTAATGAACAACTAGCATCTATGATAGGGGATCAAGCACCTTTTTTTTCTGGCATTGGGAATCAGGATTTTTGACCCTTTAAAAGTCCCAAGGCCATCAGGGAATAACAATGAAAGGTCTGAAGTTATTGCTCAAAGTAGATCAAGAAAGAGGTTTTAAATAGAATTAGCAGAGTCCGAGAGATAATAGCTAAATATGAACCTGGAAATAAACTATTCCGAGAAAACAGGACTCTTTCGATATTTGGTTGGAAGACAGCTGAGGGAGAGACAATAAGAAATGTGAAGACGGAACTGGCAGCCTTTCTTTCTCAGTCACTTAAGATGAATATTGCCCCTAGTTCAATAGCTTGGATTAAAATCAACAAGGGTATTTCTGATACTCCACAATTAGATATTATGTTTAAAAGTTCAAAAATTGCTGACTTGGTTCTAAAATCCTCACATGAATTGAACATGTTGGGGATACTCATAACACATTTTGAAATCCTAAATACAGAATCTGGTCCTAATTATAATTTGACAAAATCTTCCAAAAACAGGAAAAAGTCAATAATTGAGAACAGTAGATATTCAATCCTGCAGTCAATACCGTCCCAATGACAAAGAGAAAAGCCATCAGTGGCAGGTAATCCAGAAGAGATAGAACAAAAAATAAAGCCTATACCTTGAAATATTGAAAGCCTTTCATTTAAATTAGCAGATATTGAAACCAGAGAATTCATGACGAAATATGACATTCTTTGTCTGCAGGAGACATGGTCCTCTAATATTCCTCTAATATCAGGATTTTCTCCATATGTCTTTCCAGCTATTAGGGAGAAAAATATGGGTGTAATAAAGTGGGAATGGCCATATATGATATAACATCTTTGAACCTGGTGAGTATGGTAATTTCTTCCTTTACAGATTTTTTCTTTTTTTTTTGCTCCTCCCTCGGCCCCAGCCCTGCCACTCCATCTGGCTTGCTAATGTCCCCTTGTGCCTGCCAGTCTTATCTCCACTTCTTACCATCCACCGGTCATGGCCTGCAATCTGCTCCCAGGGGCATCTGGCACTAACCCTACCAGAAGGGCCCCCCTCCCCATTGGGGGGACAGGGAGAGGAGATTACTGGAGCGGTGCCCCCATGGCAGATGCAGGGATGGAGGAGGTACACTCTGGAGACTGCAGCATGGAGGGGAGAATGGCCATCATCAGGTGTAGCTGGACAGCCCATTTTCTATTTTTCTGGTCCCCGCCTACCCTTGTTGAGGTGGCCATAATGTGTATCCTGGGTGGGGACATCTGGTAGTGCATGGTCACCTACACTGCCATGGACATCACCCTGGAGCCACCACCAGGAACCACTAGACAAGGGGCATGGCACCATAATCCCCACAGAGGCAAGCATCCTAGGGATGTTCTGAATCCCTTCCCTGTTGGCAACTGCTCCTGATGTCCCATGCTTGGGGTGTAAACTCAGGTCACCAGCATGCTGAGTGATCACTTGTCACTTGACACCATGGCACTGGCAATATATGCTTATTTAAAGAATAGTCGGAGAGAATCTAAAATTAGTAATTATAAACATCTACTTTCCCCCAAATAATAAACAATTTATGGATATTTGGTCACAGTATGAATCAGTCATAAAAGAGTTAATGAATAAATATGAAAATAAGGAGATTCTAATTGTGCGTGATCATAATGCTAGGATTAACATAAACAAGAAAACTTTATTATGAATTAATGCAGAATTTTCAGATAATTAATCCAAGGGTGAACAAGATCAGAAGATCTAAAGACCAAAAATGTAATCTGCATGGGAAAAATCTCTTTCACTTAAAGTTAGATAGGAACTTTTGTCTGCTTATTTGACATCTGCCTGGGGACCAAAATGAGGAATTTACTTATATGGGTCCATTGGGATCTTCCATTATAGATTTGACTTGGGCTAACCACCAGGCATTAACAATAATCTGTGATTTAAAAATAATAGGTTGATCAAAATCTTCACATGTACCAGTTGTGATAATATTGAATACACAATATTTTTCAGAGACAATTGAAGATCCCAATATGGATATGGAGGGCTTAGAAATAATTAATGAAAAAAGAATTAGGTGGAATAATCAAAATATGACACTTTTTGCTGAAATATTGAGTAATGGTACTGTATCCAATATTATCATTGTCATTTTGAATCCTGAAGAAAGAAGTGAGATAGTAGAAAACTGGTCTTCTTTAATTTCATATATTAGACCATTTATGAGACCTAGAACCTCAGTAAAGAAAAAACAACTTACGTGGTTTAATAAAACATGTAAAATGGCAAAAAGACTTGCAGAAGAGATAAGATACTGTAAGAATGCAAGTACCAAACAGAACATTGTGATCTTCAATAGAATAAGGAAAGAAATATAAAATGTTATATGAGGTGGAAAGAGGCAAATATTATAAAAAAGGTGGTAAGAACTTAGGCAGACCACATATAACAGAGACACTATAAATTCTGGACATAGGTTAGTAAAGGCTATGGTGGATACACAACAGCTGTCGAGGCATATATTGTCTCTCATATTTTAGAGGAATATTTTCAAAATTTGTATTATTCAGAAACAGAAGATATGGATTTCAGGAATCGCTATTTATTAAAACATTATTTAAGCCAGCTATGGGCACCTTATCCTATATATATATATATATATATATATCGAGAGAGAGATAGAGAGGAAAATTAGATTAGAGAAGCAATAGCTACAGTATGGCACCTGCAAATAAAGCCCCAGGACCAGATCAGAAACTGGTGGATATGTACAAATCCTTTCAGGATTGGTGGGGGTCTGTTCTAAGGATCTTATAAAATCATATTGTACAAGGAGGACAAATTCCATCTAGTTGGTTAGGAAGTATTGTATTTTCATTATTTAAGAAAGGAAATGCTTCAGACCACAAAATGTATTGACATATGTCTGATAGATGCTTCACAAAAACTATTCTCTAAAATTCTCCTTCAAAGAAAACAAGTTTGGCTTAAAGAAAATCAGATATTGAGAAAATACCAAAATGGGTTTAAACCAGGACGTTCAACTGTCAAACATTGCTATGTACTTTCACACATTATTTGGAAATATGCTAAAGTAAATAAAGCAAGGCTCTATTGTTATTTTGAGGACTTGAGTGCAGCTTTTGATAGCATAAGCAGAACTTTATTATGAAAAAACTGGAAGATTTGGTAATAGACCCAGTCTTACTGGATACTTTGATCTGGTTACACTCTGATACATGGACTAGGGTACAGTATAAGCAATTTGGAGGTATAACTTCAACAATTAAAGCAAATTGTTGGGTCTATCAAGGGTGTTTGCTAGCTCTGGCACTTTTCAATATATACATAAATAATATATTATCAGATTTGGAGAATCAAGATTTTCACTTACAGGAGATAAAGAATAAAAAAATTGCATGCCTTGCTTATGCTGATAATATAGTCTTGTTTTCAACATCCGTTTTAGGATTACAGAGAAAGGTAGATCATTTTTCCAAGTGAAGTATAAAAAACCGATTGGTAATTAATAAAGATAAAACAAAAATGGTTATTTTTGGTAATAAGAGCAAGAAATTAACCATGTTATTTATAGATAAAAATAAATTGGAATCAACAAAATATTATGACTATCTAGGGGTCAAGTTTGCTGAAAACTGTACATTGAAGACACAGATATTATATCTACACGCTAAACTGAAAATGGCTGTAAATGCATTTAAAAACTTTAATACAAAGATCGGTAAGAGCTTGGTAGAAGGAGCCTTGAAGGTTATAAATGCTAAAGTACAATGTTCTAATGTACTAATATTCACTGTGCAACAGAAATTTAAGGAGTTACAAAGATCAAACCTTTGGAAACCATTATAAATAAATTATATCACTATCTACTCATGATTCCACAATCAGTCCCTTCAGAATTGATAAGATCTAAATTAGGCTAATTCTCGTTACAAACTTTGATAATGAAAAGACAGCTAACATTTTTGCTTCACCTTTTCTTGCTGCCAGAGTCCATATTCTGAGATATTGTCTCGAAGAAGAAATTCAGTGTTCATCAATGGGTTTTCAGTTTCTGAGCATTCAATTAATTAAGAAAAAGTTACTCCCATTAGGCCTGGGGCATCTGCTGACTTGAATATATATAAGACCTAAAGAAGCAATACTACTTTAATTAAAAAGAAGGGTTAGGGATACTGAGATCTCAAATAATTTGCAGCATCTTATGAATTTAAACCACTTTAGATGGTATAAACTGCTTAAAACTAAACATCCATTGGAGCCTTATTTAAGGAAAATAGTTAACCCAGATAGAAGATGTATTGTAACAAGATTTAGATTGGAAGCATATAGTGAATAAGAAAAAAAAAAGAAATGTGATAGCCATGTTAGTCCAGTCAACAATGTAGAGAAAAAAACAACAACAAATATGTTGCGGGTGATACCTTTTATTGGACTAACAAAACTATTTCTGACACTAGCTTTTGAGAGATAAAACTCTCTTCTTCAGGTCAGAGTGAAAACAGCTAAATAGCATGACAGATATAGCGGTTGGATGTGGATTCAAGACATAGACTAGCAGTTTACACATCAAAGCATTACAGTCAATTCACATTCCTAACAAACAGGAAAACTAATTGTCATTGGAGTCTGTCTGTTGGAGATCTCAATTTATAAGATCAAAGAGCAGCTACATTTTAGTCTGGACCATCAATTCACATTTGCAAAAAATCAAGGCAAGAAAAAATTACAATTGTCTTTAGAAGGTACTTGTTAAAAGAGCCAGAGGGTGGTTCAAGGAGAAACTGTGAAGCACTGTTTTAAGCATAATCACTGGTAATGTGCTAATAAAACAACATTTTTATTAAGTCCATTTTCTTAACTGTCAAAAAAGTGTATCATTTTTAGTTCAAGTGTTTGCCATTCCTGACTGTTTTTGAAGTTACCTTTTAACACTCTGACAGTAAAATCACTGATGGAGTGGTCTGGTCTTGAGAAATGTTCCCCTACTGGTGTATTTTGATTTGTGTGGGTAACTGTAAATCTGTGGTGATTCATTATTGTTTTGAATTCCTGTCCAGTTTTACCAATATAGTAACCATCCTCACATTTTCTACATTGTATCATATATACTACATTGTCTTTGGAAAGAAAAGCAATTGGTAACCTGCAAAACAATAAAAGCATCACCATTAAACCTGTAGATAAGGGAGGTGCGGTTATGATCATGGATGAAAACAACTATATACAGGAAGGCTACAGACAACTTTTGGACAACGCCTACTACAGGAAGCTGACCTCAGACCCCACAAAGAAATTCATTAAGGAATTAAAACAACTATTTTGCACATTTCCAGAACATACACATAATGAACTGGAAAATCTGATACCAACAAGGCCAATACTAGGAACCTTCTACATGTTACCAAAAATTCACAAATCTGGAAACCCCAGCAGACCAATTATATCAGGAACTGGCACATTAACGGAGGGGATTTCTGGTCTCATAGAAGGTATACTCAAACCACTAGTGCAAAACACAAACAGCTGCATACAGGCTACAACAGACTGTCTAAACAAACTGCACAGTATTGACCAGTTACCACCTGACACTGTTTTGGTCACAATGGATGTTGCATCCTTAGACAGTAACATCCCTCACTGAGATGATGTAATGGCATGCTCTGGATACCTGAAAAAAGCAGCCACAGACAGCAAATATCCACCAAATGTGGTAGCCAAACTTATGGAATACATCCTTACACACAATTATTTCAGCTTCAACACTGATATTTACCTTCAAAATATGGGGATGGCTATGAGCACCAGGATGGCACTACAGTACGCCAACCTCTTCATGGCAGGTCTAGAAGGAAAATTCCTTAGTACACAACATCATAAGCCATTAAAATATTATTGATATATTGATGATATCTTTATGATATGGACAGCAGGAGAGGAAAACTTAAACATTTTTTTGACAGCTTAAATAAATTCTATCCTTCGATAAAATTCCAAATAAATTATTCAAAGTGCGTGCATTTCCTGCATACCACAGTCACACTAAAGAAATGGAACACTGCAAACAGCTCCGTACAGAAAACATACAGACAAATGCAGTTACCTTCACATCTTGAGCTACCATCCCTCAGATACCAAACCATCCATTATACATAGTCAGGCCATCTGGTACCGCCGCATTTGTTCAAATCAAGAGGACAGGGACAGACATCTTAGTACACTAAAAGAATCTTTCAGGCAGAAGGGATATAAAACCAGCACCATTGACTGGAATATCCATTCTGCACTCCGTAGGCCAAGGGAAGAACTACTAAGGTACAAGCCACAGAGAACATCTGAACGTACACCTCTGGTAGTAACCTACAATCCAGAACTAGAAAAACTATGGAAAATAATTAAAGATCTACAGCCACTACTGTCTGAAGATGAGACTCTAAAAATATATTTCCCACTCCACCAGTACTTGCCTTCCGCTAGCCACCAAACCTGAAGCAGAAACTGGTGTGAAGCAAACTTCCCACAGAGCTGCAGCTAGGTGACAAAGGTGCAAAGCCATGCAAAGCACTTCACTGAAAACTATGTACACATATCTCTCCTGAGACATGCAATTTGTAATGGAAAATATTTAAAATCCAAAACTCATATTCCTGTTTTTCTAGCAATGTAGTATATATGATACAATGTAGAAAATGTGAGGATGACTGTTATATTAGTGAAACTGGACAGGAACTCAAAACAAGAATGAATCACCACAGATTTACAGTTACCCACAAAATGAAAATACACCATTAGGGGAATATTTCTCAAGAACAGACCATTCCATCAGTGGTTTTACTGTCAGAGTGTTAAAAGGTAACTTCAAAGTTGGCCGGTGGCACTGAGAGTTGAGGCACTGAATGCTACACCTTGTGCCATGCCGGTGACCTGGGTTCAGGAATGGACTCAGGTTGCTTAGGAGTTGGCCGGGGTGAGGAAGGATTGAGCATCCACAAAGTGCTGTCCTTCCTCAGGGAGTGGGGACAAGTTTGGCACATTGTAGCCTGACATCTAGCAGTGTCTGGATGCCAGCACAGGCATACCAGCCATAAAGGGAGGTCCCATATCCAGAGCACTTGGTTGCTTCCGTGGAGGTGGGGCAGCTGTTCCGCTCATTGCACAGTATGGGGGTTGGGGTAAAATAGCAAAATAGGAGCTGGCAGTCTCCATGATGGTCAGAAGGGACTCACACCTATCTCCAGGAACCAAATGTAGGTTTTTGGGGGGAAGAGAGAAAGTCGATGCTCCTCTACCTGACCCTGTCACTAGGGGAACATGTGGGGTCTCGCTGGTAGATTGGGTGTGGAGCCGCTGGACTGGAGGTCTAGGCCTTATCTGAGGGAGGGGTCGTAGTGTGCCTGCCAGCTCCAAGAAAAAGTACAAATTAAAAAAAAAAGGTAACTTCAAAAACAGTCAGGAACGGCAAACATTTGAACTAAACAAGATGAAGTTTTTTGACACTAAAGAAAAAGGACTTAGTAAAAATGTTGTTATTTTTTTTTGCACATTATCAGTGATTATGCTTAAAACAGTGCTTCAGAGTTTCTCCTTGAACCATCACATCGGCACCCTCTGGCTCTTTTAACAGGTACCTTTTAAAGACAATGGTATTTTTTTTTTCTTGTCTTGATTTTTTACAAATGTGACTTGATGGTCCAGACTAAAATGTAGCTGCCCTTTGATCTTATAAGTTTAGCTCTTCAACAGACACACTCCAATGATAATTCGTCTTCCTGTTTGTTAGGAATATGAATTGAATGTAATGCTTTGATGTGTAAACTGCTAGTCTATGTCTTGAATCCACATCCAACCTCTATATCTGTCATGCCATTCAGCTGTTTTCACTCTGACCAGAAGAAGAAAGTTTTATCTCTCGAAAGCTAGTCTCAGAAATAATTTTGTTAGCCCAATAAAAGGTATCACCTGCAATATATTAGTTGTTTTTTTTTTTTTCTCTATGAAGTATATAGTGCAAATTACATATATTTCGATCAAAAAGGATTGGTATATCCTCTCCATTTTGTAAATGTAATATGAATCATGAAGATGATTTAAAACATATTTTACTTATTTGCCCCCTTTACACAAAGGGGAGGCAGGAATGCTTGATTACTATATTGAGAAACTTCAATTTTCCCTCTGATCAAATTATTCTCCATCTATTTAATTCAAATTATATGGATACATTGAATAGGGTCTATGGCTTTGGTCAACTGTTCATCTCTAATTTATAAGGCAGAAACATAAAAGCAGAATATGGAAGACATTATTGTCTATTTGTATGCTGTATGTTAAGGAACAGTGTCACTTTTTCTATGAGTTAGATAATTAATTGTCTAGAATAGGTGAAAATGGTAATGTAATGAGATGCAAAACTGTTGTGGATGTTATTATATGATGATGCTTTTGCAATTTGCACTAATTGTACATGGAATGTACTTATGTATTTGTATTTAAATGTATTTTGTAAAGGTTTATAGCCGAACAATTGATTGATGCCACTATTTCAGTGAAGTATTACTTCATCACGTCCCCCTTAAACCCACCCCTTCAGCTTCATCACATACCATCTGTTCCTGGTGCTCTTTCTCATTTGAAAGAGACTCCCCTCCTACACCCTGTTCATCCTCATGAGGTACTTGTATGTCTCTATCATGTCCCCTCTTGCTCTCGTCTCTCCCAGGGTATACATGTTGAGATCCCTTAATCTCCTCATAGGGCTTTTGATGCACCCCTACACCATTTTAGTCATCATTCTCTGGAATGCCTCTGCTCTGCCTATGTCCATTCTGAGGTGCAACCTCCAGAACCGGACACAATACTACAGTTGGGGTCTCATGAGGGAGCGAGATGGTGGCAACACCACCTGCCTCCTCCTGCTGGAGATTATCTCTTGCTATGCATCCCAGCATCCCACTGACCCTATCGACTGCTTTGTCACAGTGACCTGCCATTTTGAGGTCACCAGGTATGATGATCCCTAGGTTTCTTTCCTACTTAGTGGCTGTCAAGACCTCTCCCCCTCCCCATCTTATACTCAGCTCATGGGTTCCTATACCCTAAGTGCATGATGTTGTATTTTTTTGGCATTGAACCCCAACTGCCATTCTCTTGACCACTTTTTGAGACATTGGGATGTTTTTCAGGGGAAATATCACTTATTTGGAAAGGATGGTTTGCATCTCAGCTTTAGAGGAAGCAGAGTGTTAAGAATTAGGTTGAGAAATTAGACAAATATTTAAACTAAACAGGACGGAGTCAAACACATCATTTGAGATGGGAGGTCAGAGTGTGCACATTAACAGTAAGGTGTTCCTGGGACAGATATAATGCCAAAAAACTTAGAAATTTTCTGAATGTTGCTAATCTAGTGGACATTTGGAGAGAAATAAATCCAAATATTAGGGACTATATTTTTTATTTAGCACGACACAAGATGTATTCCCATCTCTAGGGATTTTTTGGTCTCCTGTATTTCAATTGAAGCAAACATACACCCTATGCTTATTTCAGATCACAATATCATATCGCTAGATCTGGGTCTAGAAGCTAGATGATCCAGATCAAATATCTGGAGAATTAATAACTACTTATTGTCTGACTCAAATGTACATAGACAAACTCTAAAAGTAATTAATGACTTCTTTGCAGATAATCAGACACCTCAAATATTATACAAAGCTGGAATGCTTGGAAAGCAACAATTTGGGGAAATTTGATATCTGTTGCTTCATTGAAAAATAAATTAAGACTTCAAAAACAAAAGGAAATACAAGAGAAACTTAAAAACTTAGAATCAGAGATTCATAACAGGACTATAGATAAGAAAGCTGAATTGGCTGAGCTAAGGAAATTTATTGATTCAACTGAAATTTATCAGACTAAATTTTTGTGGGCAAAGAAAACCAAAAATTGGAAACAATATAGTGAACAAATTGGTAAAACATTAGCCAGAAGATTCAAAGGACAGTCAGGAAAAATCAGAAATAGCATTAATAATAAAATCAGATGTCAGTACTTGTCAGTCCCAGGAGGAGATACAGAGGGAATTTCTTGAATATTATAAAGATTTATGTTGCTCTAAATGCAAACATACTGCAGAAGAAATATCTTATTATGCCCAGTTTTGCTCAATAGGTATTAAGGATGAATGCTGGGAATTTCTGACAGCCCCAATTGAGGAAAAAGAAATAATTGAAGTGATCAATAATATGAAAAAAAAAACAAATGTCCCGGTTCAGAAGGGTTTTCTGCAGAATTTTAAGCTGCCTTTGCTCCAACAATAACCCCTTGGTTAAAGTTATTGTTTAATCACAGTTTGCTGCTCTGGATCAAGAGCTATCTGTCTGATCGATCCCAGAAAGTTAAATGGGATGGCTCCCAGTCCGAACAAAAACCAGTTTCCCATGGTGCCCCAGAAGGCTCCATTATGGGCCCCATGCTATTCTCGCTCTTTATCAATGACCTCCTCAAATTCAGTGGGGGTGCCGCAGTTCATCTATACATAGACGATGCCATCATCTACTGCTCCTCTTCAGTTATAGACCAAATCAATCGTGACCTTGCCTCAGACTTCACCTCCCTGGAAGTCTGGTTCAAGTGTAATCATCTTGTTCTCAACTCAAAAAAAACAAAATACATGGTCTTCACTCATTGACCTGTGCAAAAGCCTAATCCACCTACCCATAGCATCTCCACTATCAAGGGAGACTCATTAGAGGTGATCCACTCCTTCAAATATCTGGGTGTTACCTTGAACACATCCCTCTCGCTCAACTCCCATGTCTCCAACACTATCAAAAACATCAACCAGAAACTCAATCACATTCACCCGGACCTCACACTTGCCTCCTGCCAAAAAATAGCCTCTGCATCCTCCTCCCCTCCTATCCTTTGCTGCACCACTTCCTCCTTGCACTAACTCCACCTCTATGTCCCTCCTTTCTCAGGCATACCACAGGGTTGGTCGCTTTACCTTGGGGACCTCTGCCCACTTTCACAATTGTAATGTTCTCGCCTCACTGGGGTGGTCCTCATATGAAGCAAAACTGAGGTACTCCACCCTGAGCATCATGTTCAAGCTTGTCCACAAATTCACCCCTCCTTGCCTCGGAGAACTTATTCACCTCAAACAAATACTATGCACACTTCGCTCTGCCTCTCTCCCCCTTCTCATTGTTCCCAAAATACATCTTGCTGTATCCAGATGCTCCTTTTCATATGCTGCTCTAACTGACTGGAACTCCCTCCCTCCATTCTTTCATGCTCCTCCCTCTCACAATTTCAGTCACATTTGTCTGCTTTTCTATCTAACTTGGCTACCTGCTCTTGCTTTCAGTGAAGAGTGCCTGCCCAGAAACTCCTCCACCTTCCACACAGCTGCCTCCTAATGCCTCATCCTTCCTTTCACTCTTCTACTGCTCCCTCCTAGCATAATATGAGAGTATTACATGTAGAATCTCTGATCCTAGCCATTTCCATGTTATATTGCTACTGTTTAATATGAAGTGTTGCACTATAACTGCCCTGTATATAGCCTCCTCCTCTATCTAGGCTTGCATCACTCACCAAAAGAAAGTCTGAAGTTGTTTGTTTGTGTAATTGCAATATTTTGTCTTGACATGTATTCTGCCTAATGTCAACTTTGTAACACAAGAACTGCATTGCTGATTTCACCTGTAACTATATGGTTGTTCCTCAACCCCGTGTTGACCCTGAAAAAGGGACTGTAATTGTCTCAGTGGACTTACCCAGTTACCAAAACTCACATAAATAAAATAAATAAATAATCAAATACAGTTACAGAATATTCTTCCTGATTTATTTAATCAGGCATTTGTCTCATTGATACTTAAACAAGGGAAAGAATCATCCAAAAAAGAGAATTACAGACCAATAGCAATACTTAACACATATTATAAAATGTATACAAAAATCTTAAATACTAGAATATTATCTCATTTCAACTCCATAATTCATATTAATCAGTCCGGTTTCATACCAGACATATATATACAGTCAGGCCTAATCAAATTACAGTATACTATAGAATATCTTCAGGATTCAGGAGTTCAGGCTCTTTTGCTGGCCCTGGATGCTACCAAAGCCTTTGACATGCTGGAATGGAATTACCTGTTTCAGACAATGCAAATGTTCAATTTTCCTTTACAGTTTATAGGATATAGATACATAGATACACAGACAGTGTTGGCAGATAAGGGCCTATGGCCCACCCAGTCTGCTCATATATCCAGACAATTTATAAAAATCCGAGGGCTCAGTTGAAGATCAATGGTCAGCTGACAGAGCCTTTTTGTCTGCATCGTGGTGTAAGACAAGGCTATCCATTATCCCCTTCATTATTCATTATTGGTTTAGAATTATTATTAAAAGAAATACAGGCTAATCAATGGATCACTGGAATTATGATAGCTTCCACAGAATTTAAATATAATATCTATGCAGATGACCTTTTGGTTTTGGTCCAGGAGCCAGAGCAAAGTTTAACTGAGTTAACAAAGTTAATAAAAATATTTTCCAAAATATCAAGTTACACAATAAATGAATCTAAGTCTGAGATACTGACTTTTAATATTCCTCAAACAGTAGATTTCAAAAATATAATAAAGGCCATGATACAATCGGAAGGACTGTCCTATTTAGGCATTGTTATCACTAGAAAACCACAAGATTGGTATAACAAAAATGTTAGAGCCATGTACAGTCAGATTAAGGATCAATTAAATATGTGGAGTAAATTCCATCTTTCTATCTGGGGGAAGATACAATTAATGAAAATGGCTGTGATACCGATTCTTTTATATAAATTTCAGTCCATAATTCACCCAATACCACTATGTTAGTTCAAAAAGACCAGCAAATTGTTTACGGATTTCATTTGGAACAACAAACATCATGTATGTCTTGGACTAAATTGTGTATGTCAAAAGAAAAAGGCGGGTTAGCCTGCCCTAATGTTTTGAATTGCTATTACTCCTTCATTGTTAAGTCTGTACTAAATTGGGCATTTAAAGATATTGATCTGTTTTGGGAAAAACAGATTCTTTCAATACACTTCAAAGAACAGTTAGACATTAAGAATTTACTTTTCTCTGTAACAAAGGGGGAAAAAATCAAAATCCCTTCTGACCAAAAATCTTAGTATGATTATACAGAAATTTCTGTCCAAACTGAAATGGTCGGTTATGAGCTCACCACTAAATATTATATGGAGCAATCCAAAATATCTTTTACATGGTAAAACTTAACATAATTCAAACTGGATTAAAAATGGTATCATTAGATGGAAGGATTTATACTTGCAGGGCTCTAAATTATCATGGAACTCATTTAAAGTTAAATTCCATTTGCCTGATTCAGATATTTTGTTTTTCAATTAAATCAGTTCCATTTACAAAAATGACTATCAGAGGTTGGAATGTGCCCCTAATAATTGCTCTATAAAGCAAGAATTAAATCATGTCTTATATCCCAAAGGGAAAGTTGTTAAATTATTTGCTTGGATAAGTTCTAAGCTCTTTCCTAACCCATCCAAGATATTCAGAAATACCAAATTACAATAGGAAAAAGAGCTTAGATATTCAATATTAGACCAATACTGGCTAAAGGTTCTTGCACAAACTCATACTTATAAATTAACAAGGAATAAATCTATCCAATACAAAATTATGATGAGAGCATACTATGCTCCTTCAAGGCTTTGTAAGATGAAAACTAAAACTTCTAGTAATTGTTGGTCATGCGATCATCCAGATGCTGATTTTCTACATATGCTCATACATTGTAAATGAAGTAAAGCATGGTGGGAATCAGTCCTTCTCTCTTTTGAGGGAGGCTGGTTTCCAAACAGATAACTGGGATTTATATCCAGATCTTCTTTTAGGAATGGAACTTGTCAGTAATACAAATTTAAATATTCCAAAATCTATTATAAAGGCTAATATAATATTCATCAAAAGATTAATTCTGAAATATTGGAATTTGACAGATATAAATCCCATTTTTCCAGTTTTGGAATGGAAGCAGTTGTTTTTAAGTTCATTATATAATAACGAGTTTGTGTCAGACTATGCATCATTATGGACACTATATAAAAAGAACTGTCAAGACTGGCCTAAAGGGGCTGGCCTGGTGGTGCTGAGGGTTGAGTCACTGGATGCCACACCTCGTGCTACACCAGTGACCCAGGTTCGGGAACGAGCCTGGACTGCCAGGGGTTAGCAGGGGAGAGAGAGGATTGAGCATCCATAGAACTGCTCTCCTCTCTTGGGGAGGGATCCAGGGGTAGCCCGGTGCAGCAGCAGCCCCTGGTGGAGATCAGCAGCACTGCTGCACACATGGGCTTGCTAGCAAGGGGTAGACATCGGGCAGCTGCCTTCCAGACGTGGGTGCTTCACCACGTCTCGGGCTGGGCAGCATTGCATGTCCCATGTTGGGGGCATAAACACAGAAAAAAACCCTCTGCTTCACATAGGCAATGGCCCTCCCAGAGCTGTTTACCACACGGCCAACACTGGAGCCACTCCACTGCCCCTTCGATCTTCTCGGGCACTATGTCCATCCAGGGTTCGGGGAGAAAGTAATGTCCTTGAGGATGGTGGGGCTCACAGTGGGTGGTAGAGTGACACTAGCCAGTGGAGAGGTCTGAGAGAGTTCAGGCTCTGGGGGGTGACAAAGAGAGTTGAAAAAAAAAAGATTGGACTAAAGAAGATTTTGATAAACTAAATCTTAAAGTGTAGTTGGGTTTGGTTCTTTGGGGTATCTTACTTGAGGAATAATAATCTGACAGTCTATTTAGAATTAATTGCAATCTTACCCTTTTCTCCTTACTCTATGTACCTACAATTTTTCTTCATGGATTTAGACATTATTTACCCTCTGTCTGTAAATGTTGTAAATGAAGTAAGTTAATTATGGCTGAGGAATTGTTTTGATATAACCTAATGTGTCTTAATATTAAAAATATTTTTTGTAAAAAAAAAAAACAGTAAGGTGCTGAAAACAAGGACTGCCTATAATATGAAAGCTATGTTTTATAATGCAAGAAGTTTAAATAAAGAGAAAATGGTAGAATTAACTTCTATTATGGATAAAGAAAAGTTGGATATAGTTGGGGTCACGGAAACATGGTGGGGACAGGAGTACGGATGGAACAAGAACATCCAGAGTTCCATCCGATTAGCAAAGAGAGACAAGTGAAGAAAGGTGGGGGTATTGCTATATATATATATATATATATATATATATATATAAAAGAAGGAATTGAGCATATGCAGGAACATCAGGATACTAATTATGAAAATATACAGATCCTCTGGATGGAATGTCTGGGGTTGCATGGAGAAAAAATCAAAATGGGGGTCTTTTATAGGCCACCAGACACACCTATGAATGAAACTGAAAAGTTTATAAAGGACATTATCCTAATAGCTGAGCAAAATGATACGATATTTATGGGAGACCTAAATTTACCAGATATTGACTGGGATGGGTTGAATAACCCCATACATATGATGGTAAACAGGATCCAGGTGAAGCTATTTTCATCAGGCATTGAACAATGTGTAGATGCACCTACTAGGGGTGATAATATATTGGATGTGATATTGACCAATATAAAGGAGGATGTCATAAACATAGTACTTTATTCACCATTGGGATCCAGTGACCATGATATCATCTTTTTTTTCAAATTAACAAATCAAGGAAAATTATAAGAGGTAAAACAAGGCTGAGATTATACAAAAAAGCAAATTATGTGGCAATAAAACAAGAGTTAGTTAAATTAGATTGGGAGAAATCGACCAGTGGTTTTACATCTAAGAAGTGCTGGGATACATTTAAAAATGAATTAGAAAAGTTAGTTCAACTATGTATTCCAACAAAAGAAATGTATAACAATAGAGGGGAAAAAATATGGTTAACTAGAAAACTTACTAAGCTATGTAATGAAAAAAGAAAGTATTATAACATATTGAAAACTATCCCTTCAGTAAATGACAGGAATAGATATAAGAAAATGTTATATAAAATGAAAACCGAGATAGTAAAAGCTAAGAAACAAACAGAATTCAGGTTGACAAACACTAAAGGAGATTGAAAATGTTTTTATACCTATATTAACAAAAAAAAAAGGGCAGGAAATAGTGATCGGTCCTCTAACGGTTAATGGGGTAATGTTTAATAAACCAGAGGATATTGCCAGAGAATTCAACAACTTTTTTGGGTCACTTTATAACAAGAGGGATGATAGACAAGATGGAGTAGTTGAGGCTAGAATAGGTTTTGATCCTATAGATTTTATTACTAGCACCAAGGTTCTTGAGAAAATTGAGAAGCTGAAAGATAATAAATCAGCAGTACTGGATAATTTACCCCCAAAATTACTGAAGGCGCTAAAGGAGGAATTGGCACCAAATATAGCTGATATTGTTCAGAAATCATTGAAAGAGGGATATGTTCCTAAGGATTGGAGGGCTGCAGTTATGGTTCCTAAATATAAGAGAGGTAGCAGGACAGATCCAGCAAATTATTGGCCTGTTAGCCTGACCTCTATAGTAGGCAAAATAATTGAGGGATTGGTAGTAGATGAAATAAAAAATTGGATGATGGAGAATAAGGTCATGGATGATTTGCAGCATGGTTTTAAACAAAATAGATTATGTAACACAAATCTGATAAGCTTTTATAACTACGTAGGAGAAAATATAGATGGGGTAAGGCTGTTGATGTGGCACTGTTCGACTTCAGTATAGCTTTTGACTATGTGCCTCATAGGAATCTGATTCTTAAAATGCAATGCTTGGGATTTAAGAAAACCATAATAAGATGGATTGAGCACTGGTTGATGGAGAGGACACAAGTGATGCATATACACGGGTTTTTGTCTCAGGAGACTGATGTTGGGAGTGGAGTGCCACACAGATTGGTGTTGGGGCCCTCTACTTTTCAATATATATGTAAGTGACCTTAACATCAACAGTGGAAATAAATTAATCAAGTTTGCAGATGATGTAAAACTTGAAGGGATAGTTGACACTTTTGATGACAGGTTAAAATTTGGTCAAGATACTTTAACAATAGTTGACTGGTCGGAAAAGAATGGGATGAGGCTGAATCTAAAGAAGTGCAGTTTAATGCATATGGGGAAAGGGAACATTCAGCAGGAACATGATATAATGGGAACTTATTTGAGGAAATCGAGGTGTGAGAAAGATCTGGGAATTTATATTAGATACGATTTAAAATCTGAATCTCATTGTAAATACGTATCAAATAAGGCCGTGTATTTAGTCAACGGTGTGAGAAGAAGTTTCTTTTCTAGAAATGAAACAGTGTTGTTACTATTATATAATATATACATGATGCCAATCCTTGATTATGGTTCTCCATGTTGGAGCCCTTACCTAGTGAAAGATAAAAAGCTCATTGAAAGAACTCAGAGATCCTATACAAAACTAATAGATGGCTGCAAGGGGAAATCATACTTGGGGAGATTAAAGCTTCTTAACTTATGGTCAGTAGAATTAAGAAGGCGATGAGGAGACCTATTATTGTTGTATACAATCTTGAGGGATGATACATTAAAGGAGGATTTGGGTCTGGTAATGAGAGACCATAAATATAACATGAGAGGGCATAAGATCCAGATTAAAGAAAACTGTTTTAGATTGGAGGTAGGGAAATATAGTTTTGTATCAAGAACTGTGAGATGGTGGAATGAACTGCCAGGGGACGTGGTCAGTGCAGAAACTCTTCAGATCTTTAAGCAAAAACTAGATAGCTTTTTAGAGGTTAGTGACTCGGTTACTTCCACTGTGTAGTGGGGACAACTGATATGGGCACTAGCCTTTGTTGTCCTATATTCACAAGTATTCACAAGTACTCACTCCTTGAGTTTCCCAAGGTCCCTACACATTGTCTCCACCCCACCCCCTTGAGTCTCCACCCTATTACAGATCTTGGTATCATCTGTGAAAAGTTATACCTTTTCATCCAGTTCTTCTGTAATGTCACTTATGATGACATTGAAAAAGACCAGTCCCAGTACTGAGCCCAGTGGCATCCCACTGGTCACTCTCCCTCAGTAGAGTAAGTGCTGTTAACCAACACCCTCTGTCACCTATCCATTAGACTGTTCCTTACCCGGCTCATAACTTTGGATCCCACCACTAGGCTGCTCAGTTTCTTTATCAGTCTCCTGTGCAGCACAGTGTCAAAGGCCTTGCTAAACTCCAGATAAGTCATGCCCTTCCCTGATTTAGTTCCCTGGTCACCCAGTCAAAGAAATCAATCAGATTGGTGTGGCCTGACCCCTCCATGAGTCCATGGTGCCATTGATCTTGTAGCCCATTGGCTTCAAGATACTCTACTAAACTTTCCTTTAAAAGGGTTAGCATTAATTTCCCCACCACTGATGTAAGACTGAGTGGCCAATAGTTGTTAGCTTCCTTTCTGCTGCTGTTCTTATGGAATGGGACCATGTCTGCTCTCCTCCAGTCATCCGGAACCATATCTGTTTCCAGTAAGGTGTTGAATATTGCTGTCAGTGGAGAGCTAGCTCCTCCCTGAGTTTCTTTAGTGCCCGTAGGTATATCCTGTCTGGTCCCACAGGTTTGTCCATTTTCAGAGCTGCAAGTCCCTTCAGGACTCTTTCCACTGAAAATGGACTTGTGTCTACCTCCCCTTCCCCTTTGTTCCTGTTGCTCCTTTGTGGTCTGTTTCCCCTTCATTCCATGCTGAAGACTGAGGAGAAGTACCTATTCAGGATGTCTGCTTTTTCTTGATCCTGTTCTGTGCAGTCTCCCCCTGCTGCCCTTCTTATCCTCACTATCCCTCCCCTTACTTCTCTTCTCATCTATGTGCCTCAAGAAAGTCTCTTGACAAAGAGCTTGATGCTTGAAACAGTGGGACATTGCATACATCCACTCTTCTGCATTTTGCTGTGTCCATCTTGAAATAAAATTGCACTGCATTTTGAAGCTGCTTGGTGTAGTGCCTCTTCTGTGACAGCATGGGTGAATGCACAGATTTTCTTCATTCCTTAGTAGCTGGCTTTATATTGCCATATCACCTCTGCTGCAGTAGTGGCCCTGTTATTACTTTGGTACCTAAAGAATGACTTATCCCCCTAGCTGCATCTTTGGCTATCCTTTCATCTGTCTGCCCCTTTGCTCACCTCACTGCTTTTCCTGCTTCCTTAAGTTTTACTTGGTATACCTCCCTGTCTTTCTCCTTCTGTACTTCCTTATAGCACCTGAATGCCACCTTTTTTTCCCTCACCACCTTGGCCACTTCCCTAAAGAACCCTAATGGTTCCTTTTTCCTTCTTCTTTTACTCACTTCCTTCACACCAAGGTTGATTGCCTTAATTATACCCTCCCTTGTTTTTCCCCAGTGACTTCTGATCCTCCCTGGCACTCCTCTCCTGTGAGGCAGTTTCTGAGGAAGTCCCCATTTCTTTAAAAGTTGCCCTTCTAAAGTCCAGGAGCATCAGCCTCATGTGGTTCACCTCTGTTCCTATCTTAATGTTAAACCACACTGTATGGTGATCATTGGTACCTAGGGGGCTGCCCACAGTGACATCTGCAATATAGTCCTTGTCTCTAAGTACCAGATGCAGCACTGCCCATCCCTAATAGGTTCCTCGACTAGCTACCTGAGAAAATCCCCTTATAGGGAGTCAAGGATGACCCTGCTCCTGGCCGAAGCTGCAGTCTGAAGGCTCCAATCCACATCTGCCAGACTAAAGTCCCCAACTAGCAGCACCTTCCCCTACTTCCATCCTGATAATGGCTTCCCCTAGTGCCTTATACAAGTCATCTCCCTGTGCTGGAGGTCTGTATTCCACTTCTGTATGGATAACAGCTCCAACGCTTCTCTCCAGGATGGCCCTCAGTACCTCTAGCCCTTCTTTTTCCTCCAGGTGCCCCAGTACTACTGTGATGTTAATTCCTTCCCTCAAATATAGTACAACACCTCCTCCCCTCCTTCTTTCCCTGTATCTCCTGAACAGAGTGCTTAACTATGTCAATGTCCCAGTCATGGCTATCAGTGCCCCATAACTCTGTTATGGCCACAAAATTCAGACTAGCCTCTGCTATGATGGCTCCCAAGTCTGGAATTTGATTTCTCAGACTCTTCGCATTGGCACAAATGGCTCTTCATACCTTAATCTTTCTGTGCCTTCTTCCTTGTTTCACTGCCTGTGCCATTCCCTGAAGCTGCCTCTGACCCCCTCTCCTTGTTACCATCACTGTTACCTTTCTGCTTTACTCCTTTCTTTTTGCTTTCCTGATTTACTGTCCTCTGCCTTGTCCCTGCCTCTGTCTTCTTGTGCCTCTGCCCTGGGGGAACTTACTCTTGGACCCTCCTTCTCTGCTGCTTCATCATGGGGAAATTGTTTCCTTGCTTGGTTTTACAGCCTCCCCCTCCTGTCTAGTGTAAATGCTCATCCAAGTAGTATTTAAGCCTCCCGTTAAGGACTGGAAAGATGCAGGCTGTCTCTCCCATAGAGGCTCATATCCTCCCAGGTTATCCTCCAAATATAGCCAAAGCCCTCCTCCATGCACCATGCTGTCTTCAACCAGTTGTTAAAAGCCTTGCTGCAGAGTGTTCTGTCTTCTCCCATGATTTTAAACTGATGTTTCATAAGTACAGTATTGTTATACATAGTTATAATTGCATTGTTACATAGTTATATAGCTCTACAGTACTTGTGAGTGGCAGATGGCAGTCTGTCACTGAGGTGAGTGGTGGGTATGTTCCAACTGCCATCACTGGGACAAAGCTAAATAGAATGTTAGGAGCATGGGTTGGGGAGCCCCAGGTACTGGGACAGGGAGTAGGAAAACTCAACTACCAGGGCTAATCATTTATTTGCTACTGGTTGATTATAAAGAAAGGTAGGACCACTAAATGACCAGGTATAATCAGTTTTTTAATATTAGGTGAGGGTGAGGGAAGAGGGACCTCTTGACGACCAGGAAAAATCATTGGGAACACTAGATTACCAGGGATAATCAAGTATTTAATATCAGGACTGGGTGAGGGAGTGCGGATACTAGAATACCAGTGATAATTATTTATTATTTGAAGAGAGAGGGGAACCAGTGAAGCACTGCACTGTCAGAGATATCCTTTTTTGGCAAATAGCTGGCACTGGGATCGGGTGAGGGGCTACCACTAGAACCAAGGATGGCTGCTTCAGAGATGGAGGGGGGTTCCTGTGCACCACTGTGCACATTTGTAAACATAGGGATTTGAAAGTGTGAACTAGTACTGACCTGTTACTGCTTTCAGAACCATTCTAATGTGACATTCATTTGCACGTGCACTGGTAGTTATTAGTGTTCATGTGCAAACGGCTTAGTGCTGCACTCACTGTGCCTTTAAATATGGCACCGGGCACAGAAACTGCCTGTTAAGTGCACAAGGCACAACTAGCATGGCGCTAAACCTGTTAGCATGGGGTTAAATGTTTGAGTATGGAGTCCTGTGTCTCTTATGTTTATGAGTGAAACTCATTTTCTTTGGATGAGAGAACTGCAAATAAAGCTGATCAGTTCTAGTGCATTAATGACTTAAGAGGAAACTCATAACCATGAGAGGCACAGGAACTGTACTGTAATATAAACAGAAATCATGTGTAAGATTTCTGTTTTTTTAAAAAGAAAATAGAATTTGAATTTACCATCAAAAATACCTGCAGAAAATTTGAGACATTCCTGTATGGGACATGAACTATACAAATTGTAACTAGAACTTCAGAATTTTAGAGCTATTATAAAAATGGTCTGAGAAATGAAGCTGTCTGATTGGCTATAAACATTCTAACTGACTTATGTTAATCTTTTCTTAACATACATGTAGAGCTTAACCATATGTTGAACAAGTTTTAGTACTATTTAAAAAACATGTTTGTTATAATAGCAACAAGGTATGACCAGGGGTTATGTTAATGATCAGTTAATCACCCTCTAGGGGCATGTGGCACTCAGTGATGCCTTGTGCCACATTGTACTCCTAGAGGGTAATTGACAGACCGTTAACATAACCCCTGGTCATGCCTTACTACTTAGCATGAGACAGCTTCCTATGGTTCACCGATCCAGCAGGCAACTACATAGGCAGCTAGTTAAGGCCTCACTAGGGACAGGGTAGTGCTGGACCTGGTGCTCAGAAAAAGGAACAACACTGCAGATGCCACAGTGGGCAGTCCTCTAGGTACCAGTGATCACCGTACAGTATGGATTAACATTAGGACAGCAACAGAGGAAAACCACACAAGGACAATGGTCCTGGACTTTAGAAGGGCAGTTTTTAAAGAAATGGGAGGCTGCCTCAAACACTACCTTGTATGTGGGGATTGCCAGGGAGGGGTAGGGGCACAGTGGGGAAAATAAGGGAGAGCATAATTAAGGCAACCAAACGCTGAGTGAAGGAAGTGAGAAAAATGAGAAGGAACAAAGAGATCATTATGGCTCTCTAGGGAAGTGGTCAACGTGGTGAGGGGAATAAGAATGGCATTCAAGAATATAAGGAAATGCAGAGGGAGAAAGACGGGGAGGAAGTGTACCAAGTGAAACAGAGGGAAGTAGGAAAGGCAATGAAGTGAGCAAACAAGCAAACAGAGGAAATGATAATCAATGGGGTAGCTACATGGAATAAGACTTTTTTCAGGTACATAAGTGAGAAGAGAAGAGAAAAGCATGAGGCGGAATAGTGAGCATAAGAATGGTGGCATGGGGAGACTGCGCAGAAGATGATTAAAAAAAGCAGGCATTTTGAATTGGTACTTCTGCTCTATATTCACAGTAGAGGGGGGATGGACCACCAAAGAGCAGCAGGAACAAGGGTGGTGGTGGACACAATTCCATTTTCAGAGGAAAATGTTCTGAATGACCTTGGAACTCTAAAAAATGGAATACACCCAAGGGTACTAAAGGAGCTCAGGGAGGTGCTAGTTGTCCCATTGACATCCTTACTCAACAGCTTACAAGAAACGGGTATGATTCCAGAGAAATAGAAGAGAGCAGACATGGTCCTTCTCCATAAGGGCAGCAGCAGGGAGGAGGCTAACAACTATAGGCTGGTCAGTCTCACATCGATGGTGAGGGAATTAATGGAAACCCTGTTAAAGAAAAGATTGGTAGAGTATCTTGACTCCAGTGGGTTACAAGACCAAAGTAGTAGTAAAAATGCTTATTTTCAGTCAGGAAAGTTTAAAGATACACCATTAGGGCAACAATGCCTTCTTTACAAGATGGTCCTGAATTCACAAATAAAGACTAGTTACAGCAAAATCCATAACACAGTTTATCAATTAATGTAAAGTAAATCCGTACACACATAAGTACAGAAAACAAACGATCACCAAATACAACAATGAAAGCTGTTTAGAATTTGTGTAGCTAAACACAGCATCTTCATCTAATATAATTACAACTCATTGTCAGTTCTTGGATTATAGCAGAGTTAAAAGCACTAGGCTTTTTTTGCATGAAATGTAATACTTTCATCCAATCTGTCCCATCCAATCTGTCCTTCCCAAAATGTGACCATAGCCACTGGAGCTGCCCCCGACTTCCCTCTTCAAGCACAGCCCTCACCACAATGTCAGGCTTTCCAAAGCATGGCCGTGGCCACTGGAGCTGCCCCCCTGAATGCCCACTGCAAGCACAGCCCTCACCACACTGTTGGACTTCCTGAAACGTGGCTGTAGCTTGTAAATGAGCATGCTCAATTAATTTTATCCTGCTAATAAACTGAACTGAACTGTTCCAAAGAAATGCTGCAGAAAATAAGAAAGTCATTTCCCCAGACAGACTTTTAGGTGTCAGTTACAAACATACGAGCATACAAAATTGCCAGCAGAAACAGGCCTCATGGTCTATCGAGTCTGCTCGAGTGTACAGCTAGCCCCTCATCATGCATCATGCAGCTGCCCCTCCCGCCCCCTTCTCAGTATCCCTTCCCCTTCCCCTGTCCCAACTCCTCATGAAACTGCCCACCATGTTACAGGACACCATCTCATCTGGTAAGGTGTTCCATTTGTCCACCACTCTTTCAGTGAAAAAAATGTCTCCTCATCTCCCTCTTGAATCTTCTATGTATTCTCTTTGTCTGTTAGTTTGCAAACTATGTTCATGTTCAGTTTTACTAAGTTTTTCTATCAGACAAATTGGTTTAAAGGCAGAATGGATTTCATGGGGGGGTCTTGCCAGACAAATCTGATTGATGTGGGCATGATGACCTATCTGGACTTTAGCAAGCCCTTGAACACTGTGCTGCAGATGAGACTGATAAAGAAATTGAGCAGCTTAAGGATGGACTCAAAGCGGTGAACTGAGTAAGTAACTGATTAATGGGTAGGAACAGAAGGTGGTTGTTAATGGCACTCACTCTAATAAGGGGAAAGTGACTACTGGGGTGCTACAGGCTTCAGTAGTGGGACTGGCCTTCTTTAATGTTATAATAAGTAACATTGCAGAAGAACTGGAAGAAAAAGTATGCCTTTTTGCAGATAATGCCAACATCTGTAATAGGGTGGAGACTCAGGAGTGGGTGGAGAGAATGCACAGGGACCTTGAGAAACTCAAGGAGTGGTCAAAAGCATGACAATTAGGTTCAAGGCCAAAAAGGGCAAAATCATTCACCCTAGGGATAGAAACCCAGGAGCTGAGTATAGGATGGGGGGATACTGACAGTCACAAAGCAGGAAAGGAACCTTAGGTTATCATATCTGATAAACTCAAAGTGGCAGGACAATGTGACAATGCTGTGGGTAGTGCCAGTGGGATGTTGGGATGCATAAGGAGAGGAATCTCCAGCAGGATGTTTTAAGGGTTGTTACCACTGTAGCACTCACTTTTGAGGCCCTAACTGGAGAATTGTGTCCTGTTCTGGAGACTGCACCTCAGAAGGGACATAGACAGGATATGAGCTGTCCAGAAGAGGGCAACTAAAGTGGTGCAGGGGTTGCATTGAAAGCCCTATGAATGGAGACTGAGGGACCTCAACATGCTCACCCTGGGAGAGAGGAGAGTGAGTGGGGACATGATAGAGTCCTACAAGTACCTTACCGGGGTGAACAAGGTACAGGAAGGGAGTCTCTTTCAAATGAGAAAGAGCACCAGGACTAGAGGACATACAATGAAGCTGGGGGTGGTGAGTTTAAGAAGGACATGAGGAAGGACTACTTCATTGAAAGAGTGGTGGATGCCTGGAACAGATTGCCAGCAGACGTGGTGGAAGTGAAAACAGTAGGTGTCTTCAAGTATGTTTGGAATACACATAGAGGGATATTAATGAATAGGCAGGGAGGAGGGAGGGTTTTCAGAGACCAGTTAGTGTCTGTGGAGACAGACTAGGAAGAGACCATCTGGGCAGACTGGGTGGGTTAAAGCAGTCTTTTTCTGCTGACAAATTCTATGTTTCTATTTATTATAAGAGTGGTTAAAAGTGTATGTAGACAGCTTCTGCACTGCAGTTTTGGCCATTCCTCTCTAGGGGACTACAACTCTTTTGGAGGTACCGCTGTACTTGATTATGTAGCAAACAAAGCTATTTTGACGAGAATTTCACCCCTAGAGGTGCCACAGGGACACAAGGTCCACATTGACTAAAATGTGCCTTTGGGAATATGGTAAAGCTCCCCCCAAGGAGAGTGAGGCACTACCAGAAGAGGAGGCCTAGATGGTGCAGTAAGGAATGCGTGTCAAAAGGAAGTTGGAGCAAGCTTCTTAAACAGTGTTTGGAGAAGGCAGGACTTGTTGCTTGCAGCTCTACTGCATTTCAAGCATGGAATATAATTTCACTGGTCCAATGGACTACACATGATAGGAGTGGTTAAGGATGTATATAGAATGTTTATGCATCATAGACTTTGGCCATTCCTCTCTCTGTCCTAGAAAGGAACTACTACCATTTTGAGGTACCACTGAGCTCAATCATGTGGCAAAATAACCCATCTTAAAGAAGAACTGTCATCAGTGGGGTTTCTTAATGTCTGAAAGACCATAAACAGCTGATTTGAGTGAGCCATTGTGTTTATCTGTGAGTCTATGCAGTCCAGAGTTATTCATATGTAAATCAGCCTGTAATTAATGGCTGGGGGCAGCCATATGTTTTAGGCTCCTAACAGGAAATGATGTCACCCAGGATCTTAGCCCTCCATTGACTGTAGGTTAAATAGGAAATTGTCTGTTTTATTAAGTGTGTTTTAAAGTGTTATTACAACACTTTCTACATTTATAATACTTGTTTTCTATTTGCATTGAAACTAGTGAGTTATCACCTTTACATTTTAAACTGTTAGTAAAAATAATCCATCTATAGGGTTGCTTTAACCGCTGGACTGCAAAGACTCACAGATAAACACAATGGCGGGGGGGCCATTTCGGCTTTCAACAGGGGGGCAACAACTGGTCAGAGGGGCTGTGGGGTGGATCCAGGTGCTGAAAAAAAAAATGACCTGCAATGCGGGGGGGGGGGGGTGACTGCCCCCCTGCCCTCCCTAAATGGCACCCCTACACAATGGCTCACTCAAATTAGTTTTGTATAGTCTTTCAGACTTTAAGAAACCCTGTTGATGACCGTTCCCCTTTAAGGATGCTTCCAACCCTAGAGGTGCTGTAAGGAAATAGTCCCATTTGACCAAAGCTACCTTAGGGAATATGGTAAAAATCCCTAAAAGGAACACAGTCAGCAGAGCATGTATGAATTTCCTGGTAAGAGAGTGTTACCAGAACAGGACGAGTGATAAATATATGTGTGGGGTAGACACTATCCAGGCTCTAACTCATGGCAGAATTTGTTTTATGACCTTCAGCACTGAGCAGAGGAAAATCCTTCAGTGGACGAAACCTCTGGGAATTCAAGGTCTAAGGTTGCACTCCCTCAAGGTGTCTATTTATATTTTAACTACTCTAAACCCAGTATGATGGTGGCAAGTAGATGTCTGAGACAACTGAGACATTCTTCTGGAGAGACAGACATGTGGACCACAGTAGGTAGCATTAAGGTGGTAGTGGTGTGACAGGGTCAGAACCCCTTTCTGAATTTGTGCTGCATTTTCTTTTACACTGTCATCTTCTAGTAAGTTTATTATTTTAGCAACAGGCTGAAATCTGGCCACTTTCAGTCTTGTAGTGTCCCCCCCCACATCTCCCAAGTACTATAAGGAACATATAAGTAATCAATCAATCTTTTATTTGTTAAGCACCTTTCAAAACCAAGGCTCTGTACAATCATATAAAACATCAAGCATAAATATATAAATTAATCTGGGTAAGTCTGGGAAAACAAGTAAGATAAGAGGAAGAAGGTTGCATGCCTTCTCCTGTGCTGTACTTCTGGCAGGCACAGAGGGAATGCATGTAATGAAAAAGGATTGAAACACAGAGCCTTGCACTCTGTGTTTTATTCTGTGTAAAGTGATTTAGGTTTTCGAGAAGCCAAAAACAAAACATTCTTTTCTAGGTGAAGCAGAGGTGTGTAAAGATCAGATGAATCAGACTATCTGTGTTTACTCAGAAGGAGTCAGCCTGCCTGTGTTTACTTAGAGAACTGTGAGTCAGACAGCTCACATGGTGCTGACAGCATTAGTAGGCAGATATAAAAACCTACCTCCTGAGATGCAAAACAGATGAGTCAGATGAGTCTGTCAGTGGAGACCTGACAGTATGGAGGAAGCATCTCATACTGTAATACATGCCAGGAATCTATTTGGCTTTATAAAATGGCAGGGTGAAATCCAGTAATCTGATTGGCTCTTATTTATGTGTCAGATTTGGTTTACACATGGTTAAAAAAGGACTGCTCAGCAGTGAAGAGTCTGAAACCCAAATCAATGGGCATTTGGAACACAGGCATTTCAGTTATTCCCCTTCAGCCAGAACTGATCTTCTGCCACAAACATGGCTGCTACCTTTACACTGTAAAAAAAAAACTTCAATTGGGCCCTAAAAATAAAACTACCTTAAATAAAAAAAAAACAAATTCATTAAATATTGTTTCCCTGATTATCACCATCTCCTTAAACAAATTAGAAACATTAAGTATTGTCTATAGTTTTCACTGCATCTGTTTCTTTGCTGACAGTGAAAAATCCCCTTTCTATCTTTGCCTGCTCATCATGGAACTCCCTTCTTCTTGCCCTGACAGTGAGATAATTGAGTCTCTGGCTGTAACAAAGGCCTTTGTATAGTATGTTAGAAGAAAAACATTCTGCCAGTGGAACTGAGCAGAATTTTGAATTCATGTATTCCATGGTAAGCATTCCATGATAAACATTCCATATCTTGAATGTGCAGAAAGACAAAGAAAAAAAAACAGGAAGAAGAAAGTAGGAAATAATACAATGACATCATTAATGACATCACTTGCAGTGAGCGGAAGGACTATTTTATCACAAATACACACGGGCAAATTTATTGTTTCTACACATAAATATGCTTTTCCCAACAGTAAAAAGTAAAAAAAGGAGCCAATTTTGTAAGCGCAATAAGGCACTCAGGAATGTGTGTAAAACAGATTTTACAGCAAGTCCAGTGACTGAAGTCACTCGACCTGCAGCCTCGTGCCTTACCACGCCTCTGGCCATGCTGTAAAATATGTTTTACACACACCTTTATGCCTTATTTCTTATAGAACTAAGCTTGGAAGTTGTGCACTGAGGGAATTATGCACTGTTTTTGCAGACCTAAAGGACTAATCACCTATTTCCTTTCTGTATGTTTGTTATTTTATTTTGGAAAATAAATACCGCAAAATGCATTCTATACCTTTTACCTGAGTCTACGCATCTGCCTCATCCACTAACCTTCACAAGTGGCTCTTGAGGTGATCTTGCTGTTGAGGCAGAAATATGGACCGTAGCATTCTGGTGATGATAGAACCTGCTGAAAGGCAGCTCTGCTGAAAAGGCAGAAATATGTACTGCATACGTTAGCAAATAGTTGGTTGAGGCAGCTTAGGTGGCTTGCTGGGAAGCAGAAATAGGGACTGCATACGTTAGCAATTAGGTGGTACTGACTATTGAAGTGGTGAGGCAGAAATGGACCAAAGCATTCTGCTAGTGGTAGAACCTGGTTAAAGATAGCTCTTCTGGCATAGCAGAAAATTCTAGTAGAACTAGAATAAAACATTGACAATAAAAATGACATGGATACACGAGTACTGCTTGAAATTTAGAATTAAACTAGTGACACAGTGTTGCATTGGAAAGTCAATTTGGAAAGTGCATAAAACTCTCACTCCATCCTTCTAACAGTGACCAACCTCAAAGGTGTCAGAGGGCTCAGTCAGCATAACTGAAGGGGCCACCATCTGGGTGAGGGCCCTATCCTTGGGGAAGCAAGGGCCCCACCCTTGCTTGTGCAAGAACCTTACTCTTTAAGGAGAAGTAACAGATATTGTATGACTAGGATGCTCAAGCTCTGATCCGCAAGGAGGCTTAACCCATGGTGGTTGCCTTAGATCTTAGTAAGGCTAAAAGGAATACCCAGCACACAGAAAGTTTCACCCCAAATGGATGAGAGGCCCAGCCCCAATAAGGGAAGTGAAGTAGAGAACAGGTAGGGCCATAGGCAAGATGACTGGAAAATTCAAGATTCAAGCAGTAAACAAACTTGCCATGCCTCCTGTGTTGGCAGGACAGGTACAATTCAGGCTAAGTGATTCACTCAGCTAACAGGATAAGAACTGGAGGGAGGGCCTGCAGCTAGACCTCAACAAACAAACCCTATGGCAAGCCCAGGAAAAACTAGAGTAGCAGCCAAAATTAATTAATTAAGACAAACAGCGAGACAAGACATCAGACCAGGGTTTCTCTATAGCTACGGTGACACAGCAGCCTAGGCCCAAAAAACAGTCCATCTTTAATGCCTGGCAATCTGTATCTGATTTTTATTTCCAGTGAGAGGCAGCTGTAACAGTGTGAATGCAGCAGAACAGAATCAAATTTGAATGGGAGATCTTAGCAAGCAATGAATTTGAAGGAAAGTTGAAAAAAAAGAAGTAAATCAACAGAAGCTCAAAATGGCAAGGGAAGCCCAGCCCAGAAGGAAGACTAATGCAGTAAGTAGGAAAGTAACATGTTACTGAATAAGCAAACACAGCAGGGTGACAGCAATATCACAGAAAGATGCAGGGTGCAGCACTGAACAGTTAGAGGAGGCCAAAGGTGAATAAAGAAAAATAATACAAACCAAAGCAGAATGACGAAGCAGTAGACAAGAGTAAGAAACCCACCGAAAAAACAGCAATGAGATACATAGGTAAACACAGCCCAGCTGAGCAGGAAACAATGTGGGGAGCAGTGAGCTCCTGCAGCACGACTGCAACATGGAAACCAGCCAGCAAAGAATGCAAGTCAGAAGGAAGTTAGCGTGCGCTTCTTAAATAGTGTGGTGAGGAGGCAGGACTTGTTGCCCCCTGCCCCACTGAACTGTAGGCATAGCCCATCAATTATAAGAGCACTTAGATTGTTTAGGAATAAACAATTCTGACTGGCTAAGAATGATGCCATGACTTATAATAACAAGGGTAAAAGTCCAAAGAGTTGGGTGCAAACCCCAGTTTCTTACATAGAAGAAATGGTAATTAAAAGGACACCTGAGGACATCATTTTAAATGGCAAATGAACATTTGTTATAATATTTCTCTATGTTTATTAAAGATTAATTGACTGCTCAGTAAAATTAGAATAACTGCCTTAATATGCATTTCTTCAATGCATAATTAACTATCACCTACATCCATGTTAAACGCATATGTTTGCTTACTAAGCCCTAAGTGACAAAGTGGGCAGACAAGTGGGACATGCAGTTCCAAGTGAAAAAGTGCACAGAATTCCACTTACAGTACAGAAGAAAAATAGCAGGGTAGTCTTCTGCTTTAATATGACCTGAATTACAGTAGGCAGGTAGAGGAGGGGAGGGGAGGGATTTGGGTTTAACTGCAATAAGGGATATGAAACCAGAGCAGCAGTATGAAATGCCGGTAAAGGTACTGTAGCAGCACAGTACTAGGATGTATCAAGCAAAACATTATCAGTAGATCTAGAGAAGTTACAGCTCCACTGTATATGGCCCATGGAAGACCACAAAAGGCATATTGCTGTCAGTTCTGGGTGGCTTATCACAGGAAGGAGGTGAACAGACAGGAAATGGTATAAAGAAGAGCAAGAAAGCTGATGATGCAGGGAGAAAATCTGGCATACTGTACAAATAAATATTAGCAGGGTTGGGTATGTTCAAGTCTGGAGCAGCGAAAGTTAACAGGGGATCTGATTGCACTGTATGGGCTGGTAAGGGAACAGGAAAAGTGTCAGAGGATAGGAATAACCCTAACACTACAGACAGATGCTGGATTCTCTTACCACAATCTAAGACCTGTCTGCTTCCAGCTAACTGAGGTTACTGTGAGCCCACTGAGCTCCCCCCACACTAGCCTAGTCACCACAGGCCCCGTCTGTTATTTGCTCAGTTGGAGCAGATACTGTAGATGCCAGATTACCTCACCATGTGCTTGCATTTGTTCATTTCCAGATTATCAGGGGTATCATGAGTCAATTAGGCTCCCCCCACACCAGTCAAATCACCATCGACCACATCTGGAGCTGCCACTCTACTCCTTGCTGGCCAACTGGCTGCCAGGAAGGTGGGACATTTGGTGCTTCTAAGCCCTCTCATCGCAAGCAGTCCTCAGCTTAACAGTACTCAGAGTAAGGGCTGCAGCATAAGGGTGTCTGTATGGCTGAGTGTTACACTACCGAAGTGACCCCCAGGAGCTCCCATGTGCTGGTCCCTTACTCTGATACATTAATTCATGCACCTACAGTAACTGATAAGACTTACTAGTCCTATGCTGCTAACATCTTGTACTGTCTCTATCTGTTAGCACACATATACCAGCCTCTTTCTTTGTGCTGTATTGCATTCTGCCTTACCTGATTATCTGTGCTCTGTAATTCTAGTAGCCTACTACTGCTTCTGCCTAGTATTGTACCAACTGTAAACAAGTATTGCTGTCTGCCCATTACAGTGCTCTTTTGCATATTATTGCTGCTATGTTTTTGACTTATAAGTTGAGGACTGTAGGGGCTGGTCTAACTAATATTCAGTGTTGTTCTCTGCTCCCTCTCCTGCCTTATATCTTGAGGGGTTTGGGCTGGTCTAATTTATATTGTTGCTGCTTTCACCCTCTTCCTTATTACCTGAGGGGTATGGGGGTTAGGTTTAACTATATTCAAGTGTGTTGTTTGCTGCTCCCACTGCTGCACTCATTATTATTGTATCTTTACTATGCAATTCACATCATGTTCCTTTGCTCCCTTATCCTGTTTCTCCTCTTTGCCCCCTCGCCTATCCTTCTCCCATCAGTCCCTACCTCCCCACTATTATTGTCAACAGTTTCCTCCCTTCCCTTCCCTTCCTTCCCTTCCCTTCCCTTCCCTTCCCCCCTTTTAGCAGTCCTTGGTTTCCTGCATGTAGCCTCATCTAGTCAACTTGGCTACATCTAGAAGCCCTCTGATGACTACTCCCCCCTTATCCCTTTCCTCCTCCCACCACACCCTACCAGATCCTACAAGAGCTCACTGAAGCTCATCATTACCTTGCTCTTCCTTGTGGAGATGATATTCCCCAATCTGGATGACCTGAAACTCTGGACTACCCAACACACCCCAATATACTTTATGTCTCAGAGACCTGGTTGTCCTCCAAGGTACCTGACTCCCATTTCTCCCTCTACAACCTCTTCCATCAGGACAGGGGAAAATGGGGAGGTGGGGTAACCCTTTATATCCACCAGTCTCTCTCATGCTCAGTCTCCCTGCGCCAGTCCCTCACCTCCTCCCGTGAGTTAATAATAGCCAAGCTCGCCAGCCCCAGCACTCTCCCCTTATGCATTGGGGTGTTATACGCCTCCCCAAGACTCTCCCAGACTCCTTGTTTACATGCATCTCTTTCATCACCATCCTCACATCAACTGGTGAGTCGATCCTGCTGGGTGAGTTTAATCTTAACTGGCTCTCTCCATCCTCAAAGCCCACAACACAAGAAATAGAACTACTGAATCTCACTCAGCTCATCAAGGAACCATCATGGCTAAACCCTCACTCATATAACCACTCTCTACTAGATTGGGTACTCTTCTCTCACCCCAACTGCATTATTGCATTGGGCATCCTCCCTAACATTTTTGGCGACCATTGCCCGACGTATTGTGTCAAGAAAGTGCGCCTTCCACAACGCTCTTATATTAGACTTGCTTAGCGCTAACCAGTCCCAAGTGCTCTCTGCCACCACTGTTGACACAGCTCTAGGTGCTTTTACCAGTGTTCTCACCAGAGTAAGGAACACTCATGCTCCTCTGAAAAGAGCACGTGTTAAATGTATCCACCACCTCTGGATAAATGCCTCCCTTATTGCCCAGTGCAAACTGTGTGATCAAGCCTGAGCCTCCTACAAATCCACCCTGTGCCTGGCCAAACTCCAGACATATAGGTCATTAAGAAATAAGTGCACTAAGGCTACCTGTGCAGTCAAAGCAAACTACTTCAGGGAACTCCTGCACTCTACTCAAGGCTCCCCTCACAATTTCTGGAAATCCATCCACTCTCTCATTGATCCTCCCACCCAGTAAACCACCCCAGTACTCTTAGTAAATGGCTGCACTGTCACAGACCCTGCCTCAGTAGCAGAAGCCCTAAACAAGTTATTCATTTCTTGCGCTGTTCACAATGTCTCTCCTGCGACCCACCCTGACCTGGAACCCCCCACTGCAGTCTCTCCTAATGGATACCATTTTCCCCCCTTTCTCCCAGCATGAAGTCTACAGTGTTTTGTTGTCTCTAAACACAACCTAGAGCAGTCCTGATAGCATCAACCCTAAATTCCTTAAAATTTCTGTCCCGCCATTGCTATCCCCCTCACTCAGCTACTAAATCTATCCCTATACTCAGGGACTGTCCCCTGGGCCTGAAAAAGGGCTAAAATCATCCCTGTCCACAAATGTGGTGACCAGTTCAGCCCTGGAAACCATCATCCCATCTCCCTCCTCCCTTCCCTTGCAAAGCTCCAAGAATCACTAGTCTACTACAGGAGCTCCAGTTTTCTCACAGTCTCCAATACTCTCTCCCCACTCCAAGCCAGTTTTAGAAAGAATCACTCAACCATATCCTCCTTATTGCATGTCACAGATACCATTCTTACTGGCATTGACCAGGGTCACATCACCACGGCCATTTTCACCGACTTGGCAAAAACATTCAAATGTGTGTCCCACCCACTCCTGCTCCACAAGCTCTGCACAATTGGCTTAACTACACCCATTGTAAACTGGTTCAGCTCCAGTCTAACGAACCAGTGTCAGTCTGTTTGGATAGACTCTTCCTTATCTTCTCTACTCCCTATCTTCACCGGGGTCCCACAAGGCTCCGTCCTTGGTCCCGTCTTGTTCTCCTTATTTATAAATGACCAACCCTCAGCTTGCGCACATGCACAAATCCATATGTACGCGGATGACACAATCATCTATATTACAGGATCCTCAACCCTTGATGTGGCTACCCCCTCCAAAGTGATTTCAACAGTGTGCTGAACTTGATTCAGGCTAACAACTTGTGGGTGAACACAAAGAAAACTGTCTACCTGACTTTTGGGTCAAAGCAAAAACTCTCAACTACCTTGTCCACCCCGCCGTCTTCTCCACCCCTGATGATTCCCCACTTGAAATTGTTTCTGCATACAACTACACTGGTGTTTGGCTAGACAATAATCTTGACTATTCAGTCCATATTGATACATTGCAAGCCGAACTCTGCCCTAAACTAGGTGTAATGCACTGTAACAATGATTGTCTCTCCCTTTTTGTGTGACGTAAACCGGTCACTAAATCCATCCTCTCCATACTGGACTATGCCGACCTTGTCTACACCACCACCCCAGCCTTCTCACTAGCTAGACTTGATACCCTCCTAAATTCCTTTTGTTGTTTTGCTTCAGACTCCCCTTTCCACACTCACCACTGTTCCCTCTACTCATCAATAGACATCGCCCCTCTCCCGTCACCATGGGTCACCCTCCTTAGCTTTCTTTGCCAAATACTGGTTTGGACTACTGCCTTCCTATTTCTCCTCACTCCTATCCCCAGCCAGCCCCTTCCCCTTACTCCCTTCACTCCAAGGCAACCCATTCCTTCTCTCTTTCTTGCCCTCGCTCCTCGGCTGGTCAGTCCACTTTCTCCTTCCGTCTACCCTCCCTGCATTTAAGTGCCAGCTCCAAAATGAACCACCGGTATTATGCCATTGCCACTTGCCTCTCCCTGTCCTAGCTCCAACAAAGTAGGTGCCTTGACCCCCTATTGATTTCTGCTCTTGCTAACATCTAGTGTATATTGCAAAGTTGTAATTATGCATTACGTTCCTGAATTTTTACTCTGGTTGTATCTTAGCTGTTCTTAATTATGTAATATTTTTCTCTTGTTATTGCACATTTGTGCCTAAGAACTGCACTCCTGAATATGCACTTTGATTGTATGTGCTAGTTTGTTCATTTATTATGTTACTCTCATTTTGTTTACTGTTCCCTTTTGTTTTTCCCCTGTAAATGGGCCCTGCTCAGTATGTCTTTCCCAGTTACCAGAGTTTAAATAAATAAATACATATTGAACTTAACTATGTCCTCCACTCTCCCTCTTAGTTGCCCCCCCCAAGGTTGAGAATTATCCACTTTAAAATACACAGCCTCCTCCCCAAACTGGAACAGCTAAGTCTGATGTCCTTAATCCACTAGTTAGATGTCCTGGTCATCTATGAATCTTGTCTGTCTCCCAAGATCAGCTAGTCAGCCTTAGCCATCTTTTGTTATTTGGTCACCAGGCAAGACTAAGGTAAGAGAGGTAGGAGAATTACATTGTATGTTTCCACCCTCCTAAGGTATGAGATGATACACTGTTCCTCTGTTCCTTCCTCTCTTGAACTGCTACTTATAAAGCTCTTCCTTCCCTTCTCTGTACCTGTCTTTATTGCTGGGATCTTGTGCTGCCCTGGTTCCACTCCAGACTCCATCACTGACCTCCTCTCCTCAGTCTCTTCCTTGGCCTCTTCTGGGGTGCACATAGTTCTGGGCTGGGATGCCACAGCCAGCATGGATTCATGAGGGGAGGACATGCCAAACAAGTATGATAGATGTGTTTGTCTGGGTGTCTAGGGAATTAGATCAAAGGAAGGCAGTAGACATGGCCTGTCTAGAATTCAGCAAGGCCTTCAACACTGTGCCACATAGGAGGCTGATAAAGAACTTGAGCAGCCAAGGGGTGGGATCCAAAGTGACAAACTGGGTTAGAAACTGGTTAACAGATAGAAGACAGAGGGTGGTGGTAAGTGGCACTCATGCTAATGATTGGAGAGTGACCAGTAGGGTGACACAGGGCTCAGTACTGGTACCAATCCTCTTCAGTGTCGTCACATGTGACATTGCTGAGGAACTAGAAGGGAAGGTATGTCTTTTTTGCAAATGATACAAAATCTGCAATAAGGTAGACACTCAGGAGGGGGTAGAGAGAGTGTGTAGGGGTCTTGGTGAAGAGTGTGGCACTTGAGGTTCAGTGCCAAAAAGTATAAAACTATGCACCTAGGGCATAGGGACCCAGCGCTGAGTATAGGACTGGGGGAGGTACCGTACTAACAGTCACTAAGTAGAAGATAACAAAGGGCATACACAGTATGCAGGACAAAAGCAAACTGATTTATTTAAAATTATGAGCAATTAATTATTCATAAGGTAAAGAACATCAGTGATTGGCTACCGTGCTGGTCTGAAATGTTCTAGAAGTGCCCAGCACAGCAGCACACAGCTGTTTGTGCACTGCCCAGTGACAACAGCAGCGCCAAAACCAACTGAGTGTTTCCACCACAGCTGTGAGTCAGAGACACTGAAACTGGCATGTAGAATCGGCCATCAGATGAAAATGAACTACACAAGGACAAAGAAAAAATAAAATTTCCTGAACTGCAGTTTGACATGTTCTGGGTGGGCAGACATCAAGTAGTGGTTCACAGATATGGCTATTCAGTCCCCGAGAAGCGAAAGTCAGAATCCCATCCCCAGTGAGAGACCTGTGTCACCCGAGGTAATAACAGAAACCACGGCAGTAGAACAGGCAGAAATAGCAGATGAGCTGTTACAAATATCACTGGAACCTGTCACAGCCATGACAGAACAAAACACACCGAACACTGTGAATCAAGAAATGGCAGATGGAGGCATCACCACAGCAATGCATATCAACTCAACAGCTGACAGACAGTTAAATAGTGGGGAAGGCAGTGAAACATTGTAGATTCCTGATGCTTCAAATTCCACAAACCACGTACCCTGGCACAGCACCTCTAGTACTGCCTCATAATCCAATGCCAAAAAAGCACATAATTCCAAATGACATTTCCCGCTAGACACCATGTATCTAGACACCCCAGAGACTAAGCAGAATGAAGAAAAGTACCCAAACAGCAGCAAAAGGGGTGGTACGACTGTTGAAAAACTGTCTTGTGGACAACGGAAAAAACATGGATTTCTGAAAGCCTACCAGCAAGTGAACTGAATTATACCCTCAGACAGTTATATGTCACAGCCAGAAACACAAATGGACAACTGTATTCCATTCAAAATTTTGTTTTCATAAGATCGGGAATTAACTGACACTTACAAGGGTCAGCACATAGTCAGAACCTGAACATGCAGCAGAATTCAGAATTTACTTCATTCAATAATGTCTTCATAGCAGTACTAAGAAAACCTGAAAAGACAGCTTAGGATAAAATGGTGGCTCACTCTGCAATTAATGCAGCTGAAATACAAAAATGATGAACCTCAGCAGTCATGGACATAAACACTCCACAAGGACTGTTTAACAAAGTATGGTTTGACGTACAACTATTCTTTGGCAGAAGAGACAGAGAAGAAGAGAGGGAAATGCTAGCAGATGCATTTCTCATACAAAAAGATGAAAATGGGAATGAGTCCGCTACGCTGCCATACAATGAGAAAACAAAGAACCATGGAGACCCATTCGAGACAAACAAGCACATGTACAGAGGAGCAACGTATGCCACACCAGAATCTGCCCAATGCCCAATCCTGTCACTAAAAAAGTATTTATCCAAACTTATGAAAGCAGCAAAAAGCTTCTACCTTGGCTAAAAATATCCCTGAGGAACCACTGGAAACTGCAGCATGCTGGCATGATAATGTCCCTTTGGGGAAAAACATTCTAGGGTCCATGATGAAAAGGCACAGTACAACTGCACAACTCTACCAGTTGTATGCAAATCATTCGATTAGTTCCACCTCAGTATAAATATTCTCCAACCCTGGACTGGACAGCTGAGAGATTATGAGTGTAACTGGCCACAAAAATGAAGGATCATTGAAAAACTATTGGGCACCAACAGTAACCCAGAAATATAGCTGCAGCAGGATCCTTGCATGTGGCAGCACTCAAACTCTGCAATCTTACAGCAGCCATTCTCCATGGCAAGGAAGCCCAAAACCATCAACCAGTTCAGCAGCACCATGTCCAAATGAGGTACCTGAAACAGAAAACAGCACTCGAGTAAATGCAGACTGCAGTGGTCCACATAAAGACAGCAACAGCACAACTTACCAGCAGCAAAAAATACAAGATACGATGGATAGAGTGTTCTTGAACTGCCAGTGCTACTTTGCTGGCAATGTTTCGTTTCGTTTTGTTAACCAGTAAAAAAAAGTTGTTTTTTTTTCCGTAGCAATGAAAATGTTAAAGTTAAGACGATTACAGTTTTCACGTAAAAAAAAGTTAATATAGTGTATGATGGATCATTGTACTAACTCGAATTTGCACCTCACTCAAAAGTCATTCACCCACACTCACAAGAATGAATGGAATGCTCTTCTGACCATATGTGCAGAACAGCATTCCATTCATTTAGACTGTGAAGCTCGAGCCAGAAGCAACAGAAAACTGCCGTGCATCAATATCAGTTTAAACACACAGAAAATGATGGTGGAAGTTTTTCAAACAAAGGAAAAGGTCAACATATATAACTGTAAATGTTGGATACACCAGATTTGTGCAGTTTAAAATGTTTTGCTTACATATTTCAGTCTTGGTACTCTTGCTTTTCTCGCTAATCGAGATGTCTGGCCGTTATGTTTTTTTCTTTTAAATCCTGCCCACAGTAGAGTGGCAACCAACTGGCATGTGCACTGCTAAGGCTGGGACTCCCAGTCCCTAGCAACCACACAACACTGGGAGACAATTTCTTTATCTATGATGAAAATACTGTTTTGAAGGCTAAAAAATGTTTTTAAAATCATTCGGGGGGCACCATACACTATAAAAAATATATTGGATGGGTAACACCGTGCAGAACCTGTGTGTTCGGCCACCTGAGGATTTTCCAAGGACCTCTCGAACTTTGCTCTCAAGGTCACAGGGAATCAAATCCCTCTCTGGCAGAACACACTGGTTCTGCATGGTTACGTATCTGGTATTCGCTATATAGTGAATGGTGTAACGTGTACTAACTCGAATTTCCGCCTCACTCAAAAGTCGTTCATGCACACTCACAAAAATGAATGGAATGCTGTTCTTACTGTAAGTGCAGAACAGCATTCCATTCATTAAGACTCTGAAGCTCGAGCCAGCAGGAACAGAAAACCACCACACATCAATATCAGTTTAAACACACAGAAAATGACCACGGTGGTTTTTCAAACAAAGGAAGAGGCCAACATAGATAACTGTAAATGTTGGATACTCCAGATTTGTGCAGTTTAAAATGTTTTACTTACATATTTTGTCCTTGGGACCCTTGCTTTTCTCGCTAAGTGAGAAGTCCGGCTGCCATTCTTTTGCAGTTGTAAACTTAAATTTCATCGCATTCATGTACGAGCAGCACAATTACTACTGTGAAAGTTCATGAAGTATTGTTGCCTATGTTGATGTTCAGCTTGATTTGCAGTGTACGTTATGTATGTTTGACATATCTGAATTCATTAAAAGTCTGTGTGCTGAATATTAATGTGTATGGTGACGTCCTTAAATTTGATTTGCAGCGTAGGTCATGTTTGTTTTACATACTAAAATCCATTAAAATTCTACTTTATGAATAATTCAAGATGCTTGAAGGGAACGTCACTTCTAATTGGTCACTTCAGCTACACAGGTATTGAATATTCATCGCATTGGCGTTTCTGTTGCTGCTGAATGATTGCAGTGTAAAACGTTGTGAAATAAGCCATCAAGGGAAATAGAATTATACATTTGGAAGCCTTTTTACCAAGTAATAACCAACAAAATGCCTACTACAAACACCCGCATGACACCACCTTGAACGCCAAAAACCAGTAAGCACACGGAACACATAGCATGCGGCACTCTCACCGTGCACCAGAAAGAAAGAAGGAAAGAAGGAAAGAAAAACAATATTAAAAAAAAATGTAAAAGTGGTAATTACTGCAATTAGACTTAAAATTGTAATAATGACCTCACATCTATTCATTTCTTGGGGATTAATGACAGGCCAGGGGGAGGGTAGCCTTCGGCTTTGCCTCGGGCCACCTTCCACCTGGCCAGTCATTAATCCCCAGGAAATTACCTGCTGTTTGTTCATTATTGCTTAAATCTCTTCCAGTACTTCAGGCACCCCTACATAGCACCAAACAGCTTCAACATGGGATGGTGCTAGAATAAGGATTCATGCAGTTAAATATACAAATTGATAAATATTTATATTACTGTAACTCAAATTCACCCATCCCAACAGACCAAAGAGAGACTATGTAAGCATTAATCACCGACAGAGGAGGGCTCTACTGGTGGATTAATGCCCAGGTGGGGGGGGGGTTGGCCTCGTGCTTCCAACCACCCACAGGCATAAATCACCGGTAGAGCCACGGACAGAGGTGTTAATGCTTATAACATGGCAAGTGCAAGACAGAGACTGCGGTAATATTGTTGACCTTTACAGCACACTCCGCTTACCGAGATCTATAAGTATGTTTGTTGCTAACCCTCTGCTGCACTTCGTTGTTTCTGACAGACAGGCATGCTGGAGGGACGTGCGCGTTCCCATTCCATGGCACACTACTATTTATATAGTGTGCAGTGCTTTGACAACATGTCCCGCGGCCACTGTCCCACTCTGAAAGACCCACCGACAGCCTGATTTCCTGAATCACCACAAAACATTTTCTGGTTTCTTCATCGCTCTGCTATCCCGATGCTGCATTGCTATGCTGCATCATGGGACAGTTCCATTACCAGAGGACCCACTCGGTGCGCTGCATCTCGGCAATGGGTGTATTACTGGTCTTCCACTACCGCCATCTACAGGGATTGAAAGCACTATTCACCCACTCTATGTATCTTGCGCGCTCACAATAGCAGGCGTGCTCCTTCTCAACCACATGCACTAGCGGGGAATCTCTACCTTAAGGTTGATGTTGCCCAGGTAGCGCTTCAGATTGTGGTGAGTTCTGGTAGCACAGAAGCGGGCTCTACTCGTGGATTAATCACCTCTGATTTTTGCTCAGCTGACCTATTTAGACCAATCTCGTGTCTCTATTTCAGATCTATCTTTAGTGCCATGTTACAATAAAGTATTCAATGTGCATGCATAATTAATTTCACATTAAAAGTGTTTGTGCCTTTAGTGATAACAGTCAAGCCATAAAATCATAGTAAATGTGACAATTAAAAAATGTGTTACATCCTAAATATTTAAAAGCCTGAGCAGTATTTATCTTTTATATTCCCTCGGTCTCCTAGGCTGTGAAAACATACGTGACTGTTAGTATTCTAATAAGTATAGCTATATTGTTTCACTATCTGTACCCCCACAACAAACTGTGAGAAGGATTGACAAGAAGTGGATTTATAAGATAAGGGTGTGGGGGATATGATAAACTATAATGAAGAGACAGAAGACATATAAGAACCAATAAATAAATATAGACTGAAACACATACAAATATTGCGCACTATGGCCCAGATATTCAAAAGAGTTGAGCCATGCGCAATAGGGTTGAGCCTGCGCAAGTCCGAATTTGCACCATTCTGCGCTATTCAGCAGGAGGCTGTTGCACCCCTAAAATTATGCTGAGCAACAGCACAATGATAATGAAGGCATGCACAATGAAGGGGAGGAACCATGCATAAATGACACAGTGTGATATTCAAAGACTTGCACAATGCGCAACAGTGGAGCAAGCGGAAGTTGCGCCATAGCGGAAATGAGCCAAAATAAAAAGGATAAAGGAAGAGGTGCAAGAACGCTACAGGGGAAGTCACATGTGTCAGAGGCAGAAGCACAGACAGGACAAGTGGCAGGAACAGGGCAGGCCAGGGAAAGGCCACAGTTAACAGCCAGGCACAGGGAAGGTGTGGGGAGCCACACAGCTCAGAGGCCAGCACAGGCAGGTGTACCCGGTGCAGGGGAGGTAGCAGCCAGGACAGTGGGGGGAATAAAGTAACAGCTGCCGGGGAGGGTGAGGGTGAATGCAAGCCAGGGACATGGCCAGTGCCACCTTCCACATGGAGGCCATAATGAGGGGGGTGAGAAGGGGGGTTGCAGGGGGGGCATGGCCGTGGAAGGGCCCGTCGGCGGTATGCCCCTAACAGGCAGTACCGAGCCCGCACCAGCTTTGAGCTGTACACTGATAATGAGATTGTGGGCTGGTAGCACCTGAACAGGGCAATTCTGAGGCAGCTCTGTGAGCTGTGCAGTGATGTGATGCAGGCACCCACACGACAGAGCCATGCCCTGTCAGTGGAGACCAAGGTAACAGCCTGCATGTGCTTGCTCGCCACGGGTACCTTCCAGAGACCAACTGAGGACACCGCAGGCATAACCCAGTTGGCCACATCACGCCACTTCACCCAATTCCTCAGCGCACTGCTGCCACATGCTGAGGAGTATATCCATTTCCCCAGCACAGCGGCGGAGCGCACAGCAAATATACAGGAGTTCCACAGAGTAGCACGTATGCCTGGCGTGCTAGGGGCAATAGACTGCACCCATGTGGCCATACGCACACCACATGGCCACGAGGGGGCTGCATACATCAATCACAAGGGCTATGCCAGCATCAACTGCCAGGTGGTGTGCGATGCCAGGGGGTGCATCATCAATGTCTGTGCCACACACCCTGGGGGAGCACATGATTCTTTCATCTGGCAGCATTCAGCACTGTGCCACAGATTTGAGAGTGGGGACATCCCCACTAGACACCTAGTGGGTGAGTATGCAAACCAAATGGACAAATATAGGGCCTGGGGGGGCATGGCCAGAGGTGCCATGGGTAGTGACCTACATGGCTTGGGGCAGGATGATGCTGATCACCAAACCAACCTCCACCCTCTACACACACAGGTGACAGTGGATACCCACTCCGGCCCTGGCTGCTCACACCCTACCAGCGGCCACAACCCCATCGCAGCAATGCTACAATGAGGCACACGCCACCACATGCAATGTCATCAAGCGGGTGTTCGGGATACTGAAGGCACGTTTCTGTTGCCTGGACACCTCTGGCGGTGCCCTACAGTACAGTCCCTCAAAGGCCTGTGGGATATTCCTGGCCTGTTGCATCCTGCACAACATGGCCAACGAATGTGGGATAGCCGTATAGGTCAAAGAGGGGGACAGCGATGGGGATGCCGGTGATGATGGTGATGGGCAGCCTCCCTTTGGCAGACAGGACCCCCGACTGCTCCGGCTGGCACAGCTGCACCGGGACACCATCACAGAGGAGCACTTCAGCCAACCCAGGTAAGTCATGGGGCCATGCGCAACCACCAGTGGCCAAGGCACAACCCACAAACACACAGGAACCCACACTGGGAGTGCATGCCGTCGAGGGAAGTGGCAGGGCACAGAGGCACACACACAGCCAGGGATGGGTGAGGATTAACATGCCACGCCGAAGGACACACACACACACACACACATACACACACACAATGCAACAAACATGCACAGAGGCCAGAAGGCACACCAACCCAGAATGCACACCCTAGCAACACACATGTCCACAGGCCACCACGCCCACTGCCTGTCCATGTGCATGTGTCAGATGCTGGGCACCATTGAACTTTGGTGTACAGTGCAATGCAGGCATCATCATGCACACATAACTGTGGACAGCAGCCGGGAGGGTGTGCAGGTGGACTGTGTGTCTGTGTGCAGGGCTGAGTACCTACCCGTGCACTGCTCACTGAAACACACAATGCACACTGGGCAGCACCAGACAGTAGCTGTGCTGGGAGACAGGTCAGTCTCATGACACAGTGCCATGGCCACCATGGATGCGTCGGTGGCCCGGCCGAGACCTGCCAGCACTGGCAGGCTGACCACTGGCCTCATGGGGTGGCACCGATGGTCCCCCAGGGGTTCCACTGCATGAACGCGACCGTGCCCATGCAGGGGTCTGCAGCACGCCGAACATGTCTGCACCAGGAGTGCTCGGGATGCCCACAGCTGAACCCGGCGTTGACAGGGTGGGAGTCGCATGACACTGGGAATGGGGGGTGGAGAGTGCACTGCGTGGTGTCCGTGATGCATGCGCACCTGACTGTGTGCCCATTGTGGCCATGACAGCAATGAACGCCTGTGCATGCCTGTCAATGGCAGCGGTCACATCCTCCCGCAAGCAGTCCATCCATGCTGGGATCCATTCAGTGTCCCTGCTGCGATGCTCTTCTGCCCACTCCAGAGCCACACACAGTGCTTCCACAGACATCGCAAGCCGCATCTGCTGCTGGACCGATGCTCACAGTAGGTGGGTGTGCTCATCCAAGAGGTCATCAGCCTCCTCGGCATCCTGTCCCTCAGGGTGTGCAAGGGCCTGATGTTCAGCACCCCCTGAGGGTGGGTGCTGCGCACCAGGACCAGGTCTGAGCATGTCCACAGGTGGTGCACAGATGCCGCCGCTGAACCCTGTACCCCCAGGCCTGGTGGGTGACTGCTGATGCTGCCCCTCCGGCTGCCGCACCCTGGGTCTCAGTGGTGCCACCGCAGTGGCCGCAACAGTCTCACTGTCCTGAACAGACACCAGTGCTGCCCCACTAGTGCTGACAGGCACAGCCTGGGACTGTGCTGACATGCAGGCCCCCACGGCAGCACCACCCACAGCCATGGGCGTGAATTGCCCTGCTGTGTGTCCATCCTGTGTCACACACATGTCACTGCCCATGACGGTCGTGTCATCATCACTGGTGCCGGACTCTGCCCCGGCCACAGCCACAGCATGCTGGCATCCATGGACGCCAGCACGCTGAGACACAGGCAGGGCTTCCTCCACACCTGTCTCAACTACATCAGTGTGGACAGCCAGGCGGCCCCACTGTCGTACAGATCCACACATACCTGTGGAGGTGGATGGTCCCACCTCTGACTCCGTCCAGCTGTCCACAGTGGACAGGCCCACCACTGCTGACCCATGCAGACACTCAGGATCTGTAAGGGAAAGCAAAGTCGCGTTACTGAGTGTGACCTACCCGGCCCCCCCCAGACAAACCATGACTTACCATGCAGAGATGGGCCACCACCCGTCTGGAAGCCACTGCCTGGAACTCCCTCTATGGCACTTCAGTGCATGCTTGCAGCAAGCCAGTCCTCCACTGGGGTGAGCTGTACCACCTCCAGCTGTCCCCCACCTGTTGCAGCACGTGCCACCCTGATGGCAGCCACCTTCTCCTTTACCCTCCTCCTGTCTGTGCCCATCTTCTTCTTACACTCCTGCATGGAGTGCAGGTGGCTGCCATGCAGGTTCACGGCACGTGCCACCTCCTCCCATGCAGCAGCATGGGCCTGAGTTGTGCCCCGCCGTCCACTGAGCAGTGGCTCCTGAGCCAGGTAGGCCTCAAAAAGGGCCTCGGTTTCGGCCTTAGTAAAATTCGGCCTCCTCCTCCTCCTCCTCCTCCTCCCACCACTGTTGTCCTCCTCTCCAAGAACGCACTCAGTCATTATGTAGTCTGTAAGAATAGCATTTATTACCTGTGACTGTGCAGTCCCATGCATGTCCCTGAATCCACAGTCCACACTCCCACACAGCATGCAACTCACCAATAAACTACAGTAATCGACTATGGCCACTGCAGCACATTGTCGCACCTTTATAGTGCAATCCATGCAAATGAGGTGAGGAGCAACTTTAATTAGATGCAAATTGCGGTGCTGCACCATTGAATGGCTGATCGTATGATTTGCATATGATGGCTGAATATCGTGCTGTTGCACTTTGCGCAATTGTGCTGAACGTGCTGAGCCAATGGAGCAGTTCTGTGACATGCGTAGTACACCTCACTGCACATGCCCAGGTTGCTGACGCAGGCATCTGCAGCGCTGATGACGTGCTATGTGTGGTAGGCAATGCAGGGCATAGCCACCATTGTGCCAATGGCGCTATAGTAAAGGTCATTACATGGCGCTGTGGCAATGGGCCTTCATAGGCGCAATGGCCCAACTGCCCGATAGTCCGCTGTGGCGCTGGCACACAGGCAGCCAATTGCGCTACATGCATTGTCATCTGATGGCGCTGTGCGTGGCCTTGCACCAGGGACCCTTGACCCTGTGCCCAACCTTTGCCCCCTTGGTGACATGCATCGGGCATGGGTGCACCTCTATCGGCGCTGTTGGTAACGTTTAATGCAAAGAATACTTGGCGCTGTACTGCTTAGCATCTGCACGTGGGTTACCACGCTGCAGAGCACCATATTGCCTACTATACCTAACGCAATGGTGCAGAGAAGGGCTGCTCCCTGGATGGCCATCAAACTGGCAAATCTGGTGGCCACAGTCGAGCCACACCATGGGCCTCTCTTTGGGGAGGCCCCCCTGGATAGGGCAAGGTCCCAGGTGTGGCAAAAGGTGGCCACAGCCCTCGAGGAGGTGACAGACAGGGGCCAAACAGCTGAGCAGTGCAGGCACTGATATGGTGACCTGCAGAGGAGGGAGCCGGAGCTACTGGCCCGACTGAGGTCACGTGCCAGGAGGGGCACATACCATGTCCAGGGAGGGGTTCTGTCAACACACTGTTATCGTCCATATGAGTCACAGTGTTGTATGTGTCCAGCACATAGGGAGGGACCATATGGGGTTGGCTGTGGCGGTGTTCACAGGGTGTGGGGTGGGTGGGTCTGGCTGGGTGGGGGGGCACACACCTTGGGGCAGGGGAACTTTGCTTCGGGAATGTACTGATGTTCTTCTCTCCATTTTGTCCCCACAGGCTCAGACAAACTGTGCCAAGTGCGTGCGGAGTGGAGGGTGGTGGAAGCCACAGCCAGGTGGGCCGAGGACCATCAACGGCCACCTGACTGGTCCGATGTGGGTGAGTGCCAGACATCCATGATTAATATTGAATGCTGTGTGACAAGGTGGGCAGCGGGGCATGGCCACCATTCATTGACATCACTGCCATAGCACTGCACTTGTTACAGTCAACACTGTCACGTGGCAATGCATGGCTGGGTGTGCATCACTGGTGGTGCATCGTGCACCAGGTGCATGGCTGTGCCACTGCCTTTGAACCACATAGCCATCTCACTGAAGCAGCCACAGTGGTGCTGTGCATGACTTGGCCGGTGGGTGTGTGCAGCATTCCGCATGGCTGTATGCACCTGGGTGGGCGGGTCCTGTGGACGTGATCATTGCGGCTGGTCACACACCATCACAGTGGTATGTCCCATGGCTATATGCCATGCACAGTGGGTGGGCTATATGGGGTTGTGCATTCACACCTGTTGACTGTGCTCCCTTGTCCTAGGTGCCGGACATCTGAGGGAAATCAAGGACACCCTGCAGGAGCTCCTCATTCTGGCATGTGAGACCATCACTAGGAGGATCAATGAGTCTGGGGTACTTCGGAGGCACAGAGCCAGGGGGAGCCAGAGCCTGGACCAGCATGGAAACCAATAGCCCCTTGGTCCCTGACATCCCCTCCCCCCTGGGCCCACCCTCACACCCCTCCTATTGCATCCCATTTGTCCACCCTTCCCCTACCCACCCCCACCTTTTGTGTCCCCACCACATACCTGTATATAGTTGTCATTTATATACATAGTTGATTTATTTATTTTTACAATACATTTGACTTTTATATGAATACCATGGTGGTCTCTGATTTGCAGCGGGCTATAGGTGCTCAGCTGCAGTGGTGTGCATGGCATTAGGGGTGGTGCAGTCATGGGTATGTGTGTGTGTCCGTGTGGAGGTGTCTATGGTGTCAGGGTAGATATCAGTCAGTGTCTGTGTTGTGTGTGTTGTTCCCTGTGCACTGGATGACTGTGTGCAGTGGTCCGTGGAGTATGCTCTGTGTCCATGGTGCACCCATCGGCCCGTCCATGGCCTGTGCAGCCGACACACATGCCTGTCTGTGACCTGCATGGTCTGCTGGCATGTCAGTGGTGGCATTCCCTGCAGGGCGGACACTGTACCCGTCACTTTGCTGGGTTGCCCATGTCACTGCTGTGGTGCATGCCTGGCTCAGGTGGCACTGTGGGTGACATGGTCATTGTCCCACCTCCATGCTGTGGCTTGTGTGTGTTGCAGGGGATATGCCCCACTGTCTGTGGCTTGTGCTCCAGGTGACTAATGGTGGTGTATTGGTCCATGGTGCCTGCACAGGGTGGTTGGCACTCCAGTGCCATGGTGAACTGCAGGTTGTGTGTACACGGCTTACAAGGGCCCACAATGGGGGCTTGGTTGCCCCACCACTGTGTCCCTGTGTTTTTGTGCCCTTGGGTATGAGTGGGTGTCTGTCCAGACCCTGTGCGGCATCTGGTGTGGTGCATGCTGCCACGCACCACTGTGGGTGTCTGTGCTGGCTGTTGTGGCCAGTGGTGGGCTGGGGTGTGTCACTGGAATACTGTGCAGAGCGCTGTACCACTGGTGGAGGTGTCAACAACACAACCGTCCCATATGGGGTCACTCTTGTGCCAACGCATGGTCGGTCTCTCAGTAGTACCTCGGGGGACTGTGCTTGGTGGCACTTTGTCTGCCATTGTTGCACTGCTGTGTGCTGCAACCTGCTGATGGGTGCTCATGGTGGGGCTGGCTTGCATGGTTCTGTGGTGCATAGGGTTACATTGACACTGTGGGGGTGGTGGCATGCATGGGGTTTCCTGCAGTGGTGGTCACTGCTCATGGAGGGATGTCTGGGGGTCACAGTGGAGGGTGTGCTGTGCACTGGGGGGATGGTGTGGCACAGGGTGGTCCGCCCTCCTTGTGTGCCAGTCACAGCTTGCCAGTAGGTGTGATGAGGCACCATGGCCAGGCTGTGGGTTGGTTGCTTGTCTCCATGGACCAGTGGTTATTCCAGCCCTCCCCTGGTTGTGCTGTGCTTGGGGCGTAGGAGGACAATGTCTGTTCTGTTGTGTGTTCCTGTGCCCATCTGTGGCATGGGTGGTGGGCCCCTACCTCTCTGATTGTGCAGTTACATTGCTCTGCAGCTGGGGGGCGTCCCTGGTTGCGCTATGGTGCCTCTGGACTGCTCAGCTGAACATCCCTTGTTGCACTGTAGCACATCACATCTGCTCAGCTTCCCCTCCCTAGTTGTGCTATGACACCGGTAGTGCGATATTCAGACATTGGCTGTAGGCGCAATTTGGCCTGCTCCTTTTTTGAATATCGCGTCTGTTGCTCATGGGTGCAATAGACTTGCGCTTGCTGCTGCTATTGCGCACTTTTTGGGTGCAGTTTGAATATCTGGGCCTATGTCTATAAAACATAGAACAATACATGGGTAGGTGTGTATAACCAGAATTTTACACACATTTGAGGTGTGGTATTCTACATAAACCCCGGGAGCAAAGCTCGAGGGGTTTATAAAAGCATCCCACTCTGATGGTTTGTGTGAAATTCTGGTTACACCCACCCACCTATGTTTTATTTGATTTAATTACTGGACATCATTTTTTTATGGCATGGAAAGTTTTGAATAACTTAACATAAATAACTTTACGTCACTTGCTGTTTTCTGAATAGTATTTTTGTTCTCTTGTTGTGTTAGTTAATCCTCCTGGTTTCCGGGATCTGGGAGGCTGAACCTTGATTCCATTTTTATGTTGGCGTGCGCTCACATGCAAGCAACATCTTGTGGCAGTAGCACATTTCAGAGGTGTGTCAGTGTTGTGGCCAATGCAGGGGATGCTTTAGTGGGGTGTGTCCCTCAGCCGCCAATCAGTGAGCATGCTGGCAATGACAGAAAACTTCAAAGAGAGCCAAAAAGTTGAAAGAAATCTGCCACTGCAATCAACTGCAGTTTTGTCATTGCAGCAGCAGATGACAAGGCTCCAGCCATGCGCATTACAGTGCACAGTAATGTGCATGGCCAGAGTTAATGAGCAACATGTTTGCTCAGTGTGCCTTTCCTGGTGAAACATTTCAATAAATAATGTAGCTGCAGAGTGGCTTTCCACAGTGGCGGCTCTTACCACCCACCACACAGTCCCGCAAAGCCAACATCGTGGGTGCCTAATCTCCATGTCGGCATGTATCCCCCCCTCCATTAAATTTGGCACACTGAAAGCCCACCCCAGTGTGCCAAAACATGGTGGGCGTCTGCCACCCACCACACACTCCAGAAAAGCTGACATCAGGGTGCCCAATCCCTGTGTCGTCATGTATCTCCCCTACTAATATGGCACACTGGGAGCCCACGCTGGTGTGCAACATTTTTTTTTTACTTTCTTCCGACACTGGGATGCCCATTCCCAGTGTCAGATAGGCCCCCCCCCAAACCACTCTACATGATTTGTCGACATCGGGGTGCCAAATCCTCATTTCAGCATGCCCCCCTCACTATTGTGGCACACTGGGAGCCCACCCCGGTGAGCCCACATTAATAAAAAAACATTTTCCTTGTGAAAGAAGAAAACCATCCTTTGCCATTTCTTTTGCACCTGTAAGAAAGGAAACAGTCCGTTGTTGTGTCGCCGCCCCCTCACCCATCTCAATTCTCCCTCTGCGCACCCAACTCCCTGCAAGCCCCCTCACCCCATACTTACCTGTGGAGGTCAGGCGCTGTCATGTTCTGTGGACCAGGACATGTCTGCACTCGGCAAAGCTGAACCTCAAAATGAAGAATCGAAGGTAAGCCGTATAATGGGAGTCGGGGGGTCAAGTTAGGTTGATATCTCAGCCATTTTGTGGAATGTTGAGCCCAAATTTTCAACATGGGGTTCTTGGGACCCTGCCTCGTGAACATTGGCACTGTCATTTTGTTTCTTGTCCTGAAAGGTGATTTTGCTGTCGCTGTGTAAAATCACCTTTTGGGACCAATTAACAAGTGTTGACAATTTGGTGAAAAAATTCCAAACAATGACTGTGTTATGAGTGTGCATTGTGCAGTTTTTATGCACGTTTGTAACTTCGCCAGTTTTTAATATTTTCCCTCTAAATTTTTAACATTGCCATTTTTTTCACACCTCCTTATGAATAGTACAGCTGTCATTTTTCACATCCTTCCCAAAACATGTTTTCGCACCTGTAGTGCAGAATGGCACGGCTGCTGTGGGAAATCCACTTTTGGGACAGATTAACACAATCACAGTCTCACTGTTCATGAGGGGAGGTCAAAAATGTCCATGTTGAAAATCTGGTGGAAAAATTCCAAAAAATGATTGTGTTACAGCTGCAGCAGCAGTTTCTATAGTCTTAAGTTCACTATTTTTATATTTTCACCCAGATTTTCAACATTTCCATTTCTTCACCTCCTCATGAACAGTACAGCTGTCATTTTTCACATCCTGCCTGACACGTGTTTCCGCATCTGTGGCACTGATAGACACAGTCGCTGTGCGAAATTACCTTTCAGGATTGAGTAATGAAATGATAGTGACATTGTTCATGAGGTGGGGTCTCAAATAGCCCATTTTGAAAATTTGGAGTGAAAATACCAACAAACACTAGGTATTAGGGTTTGAACCAGAATCAATTCTGTAGAAACTGACAGGTGTCAGGGGTGTGATTTGTGTTCCTCGGCCGTAATGCTCACAGCATTCCATCCACACCCTGCAGCCATTGACAGGTATCAAAGCGTGCCTTGGGGTCTCTGGCCCTTACATTCACCCCATTCTTCTATACTGCACCCATCTCAGCTTAATTCCTTATGGAATGGGGTGAGCGTAAGGGCCTAAGACCCCAAGGCACACCTCAACACCTGTTGCTGTCTGCAGGGTGGGGTGAGGTGGAATGGCATAAGCATTAAGGTCGACACCCAAAGGTACATCCCCAGCACCTTTCAGTCTCTGCAGGAGAGGTGGTGGGTTATGCCAGTTCAATACTTCACTGCCATTCCTATTATGCATCTCTTTAACTTCTGCACTACCAATGCCAATGCCTTCAAGCCAACATTCGGCATTGACAAATGCCTGTTCTTTTCTTTTTTTCTCAGGATGGCACTTTTTTGACAGTTTTTTTAGTTTGTTAATGATAGCTTTACTCATCTGACTTCTCTGTGAGGAACTGAATTTGTGGTATTGCAAACTATTTGGTGAGCTTGTGCCGAGTGTAGCATGAGCTAGATTGACAGCTCCCAATTACAATTGCCCAGTTATAATGCAAAATATCAACCAGGTAGTTGTAACGCAGAATAAAAGTGCTGTTATCCGTGTATAAATAATTAACACAAAATTAATGCATCCATATATCTTTTAGAAAAAATATTAAAGTGCTAAGTGCATTATAAGTGCTATGACACTTAAAACTACAGGACTCATGAGTCGGTCACACAGTTTTGCTCTACCCATATCCCAATAGATTCCCTTTTTCCCTAAATTGTAATGGATATGGGCACAGACATACACATCCAACCAATGCAGTAAACAACCCTTACATTATAAAGATCCTAATTAGAAAGAAGGCTCTATAATTCAGAATAATAAAACCCCAAATAGGGATCTGAAAAAACAGCTCACCCAGATTGAGGACTCACATCACCCTCTTAATTTTTATATTATTTATTATCTCGGGTGGGTGCTGCCCACCAACCTAAAGAGGTATAATCAGAAACAAAAACAAGGGACTAACATTTTTTAATACAGTAATCTGCAACTCCGAGGTCTTCTAGTTTCATCATGAAAAAAACACACATTTTATCTGTCAAATCTGTCACCCCAATACTTCCAATGAGGTACAAACATTCTTGTATAAATGATTGCACATAATCTGCTCTCCACAAGCCTATAATAAATCCATAACCTATAAGATGCTCATTTAGAAATGTCTCACTCTTATATACCGTATTCTTGCTAACACAACAGAGCTCACTAACCTAACAATGTCACAGTCCTTTTACAGAAAATCCACTTCTGTATTTAAACCATATGGAACTAGCGTGTTTATGCAAAAAATCCATTCTGTTTCTTTTTTTCAAAAGGACTTTCAACCTCTTCTTCCCCTTTCTTGGCAGGGCACACAGTCTAAGACTCTGAAGAGAAATGATGTGGTGGTGTACCCATGGCATTCTCTAAAATGATCTCCAAGAGCATTCTCAGTTTCCATCAAATAACTCTAATATGCTCTTGGATGTGATCTTTCATGCACCTGACGGTTCTCCCAACATACACTTTGCCACAGGTGGGCCACCCTGCATAAACCAAATATTTTATTTAGTGTGGCAGTTCATGTTAAACTTTGTGCCAAATTCCATACTGTACTCGGATGCGCAAACTTAGACACAGACTAGGGGACCTGTTCTGTCTCTTTCTCAGAGATACTGATGCTGACACTCCGAACTCTGATGGAAGTCAGACACTCTCGATGGTGGCTTCGGCACTTGTTCCGGGCACAGTCGGAGGACTTAGGAAAACAACCCAGAATCTCTGTATCAGTGGCTCTTTCAAAGATCATTGCAGGCTGATTTTTTTTTTTTCACGGTTGGTGGGGAAGCACAGAATCTCCAGTCTCAGCAAGGGGAACATGGGGTGTCATCAAGCTGTGATGTCCACAAGATTGCCCAATCAGGGAATCTTACAGAAAGATCACCAAGCACATCAAAGGTCAAGTGGATTTAAATTGAGATCCCTTGTACACCATGCTTGAAATGGCTACAGACAAGGGAACATGTTCTGTCTCTGTCTTAGAGACACTGCTGCCAATGCTCTGAACTCTGCTGGCAGCTGCACACTCCTGAAATCTCATCGGTGGCTTCTGCACTTGTTCTGGGCACTGTTGAAAGACTCAGGGGAGCAACTCAGAACCTCTGTATTGCTAGTGCTTTCAAAGAGCATCGCAGGCTAACTGATTGTTTTTTTTTTTTCTGTCAGTGGGGAAGCATGGACTCTGGTGTCAGCAAGGGGAACAAGGGCTGTCGTCAAGCTGTCATGTCCACTAGATTGCCCAGTTGGGGAATCCCACAGAAAGAGTGCCAAGTACATCAAAGGACAAAGGGATTTAAATTAAGACCCCCTGTCCATTGTGCATAAAAAGGGCTCAGACTAGGGGACCTGTTCTATCTCTCTGTTTGAGACACTGCTGTCGATGTTCCAAACTCTGCTGGAAGCCGCAAACTCCTGACAACTCAGCAGCAGCTTCGACAGTTCTTACGTGCACTGTCGGAAGACTCGGCAAACAACCCAGAATCTCAGTATCAGCAACACTTTCAAAGAGCATCACAGGCTAATTGATTGCTTTTTTTCCCTGTCAGTGGGGGAGCATGGAATCTCCGGTCTCAGCGAAGGGAACAAGGGCTGTCATCAGTCTATGACATCTACTAGATTGATCAATCAGGGAATCCCATGGAAAGAAAGCCAAGCACATCAAAGGACAAGGGGATTTAAATTGAGACCCACTGTCCACTGTGCATGAGAAGGGCTCAGAATAGGGGACCTGTTCTGTCTCTCTGTTTGAGACACTGCTGCCAATGCTCTGAACTCTGCTGGAAGATGCACACTCCTGTCTTCTCAACAGTGGCTTCGGCACTTTTTCCGGGCACTGTCGGAAGACTCGGGGGGGAAGAACAAAGAATCTCTGAATCAGCGGCCCTTTCAAACAGCATCACAGGCTAACTGATTGTTTTTTTTCCCCTGTCAGTGGGGAAGCATGGATTCTCCGGTATCGGTGAGGGGAACAAGGGCAGTCATCATGCTGTGACGTCCACTAGCTTGCCCAATTGGGGAGTCCCACAGTAAGAGCATCAAGCACATCAAAGGACAAGGAGATTTAAATTGAGACCTCCTGTCCACCATGCTTGAAATGGTCTCTGACTAGAGGACCCATTCTGTCTCTGTCTTAGAGCCACTGCTACTGATTCTCCAAACTCTGTTGTAAGCCACACACTCCTGACATCTCAGCAGTGGCTTTGGATCTAATTCCAGGCACTGTTGAAAGACTCGAGGGAACAACCCAGAATGTCCATATCGGTGGCGCTTTCAAAGAGCATTACTCTCTAACCGATTGGTTTTTTTCCCTGTCAGTGGGGAAGCACGGAATCTCTGGTCTCAAGAAGGGGAACAAGGGCTGTCATCAAGCTATGATGTCCAATAGATTGCCCAACTGGGGAATCCCATGGCATGAGTGACAAACATATCAAAGGTCAACAGGATTTAAATTGAGACCCCCTGTACACCATGCTAGAGAAGGGCTCAGACTAGGGGACCCATTCTGTCTCTTTCTTAGAGCCACTGCTGCCGATGCTCTGAACTCTGCTGGAAGCCGCACTCTCATGAAATCTCGGCAGCGACTTCGGCACTTCTTTCAGCTACTGTCGAATGACTTTGGGGAGCAACCCACAATCTCTGTATCATTGACACTTTCAAATAGCATCACAGGCTAACTAATTGTTCCTTTTTCTGTTGGTGAGGAAGCACGGAATCTCCAGTCTTGACAAGGGGAAGAAGGGCTGTCATCAAGCTGTCATGTCTACTAGATTGCCCAATCAGGGAATCCCATGGAAAGAGTGCCAAGCACATCAAGGGACCAGGGGATTTAAATTAAGACCCCGATCCACCGTGCTTGAGAAGAGCTCAGACTAGGAGACCCATTCTGTCTCTCTCTTAGGGACACTGCTACTGATGCTCTGAACTCTGCTGGAAGCCGCACACTCTAGACATCTTGGAGGCAGCTTCGGCTCTTGTTCTGGGCATGTCATAGGACTTGGGAAAACAACCCAGAATCTCCATATTGGCAGTACTTTCAAAGAGCATCACAGGCTAACTGATTGTTTTTTTCCCCCAACGGTGTGGAAACACAGATTCTCCAGTCTCAGCGAGGGGAACAAGGGCTGTCATCAAGCTGTCACGTCTACTAGATTTCCCAGTCATGCAATCGCATGGAAAGAGAGCCAAGCACATCAACGGGCAAGTGGATTTATATTGAGACCCTTTGCCCATCATGCATAAAATGGGCTCAGACTAGGAATCCCATTTTGTCTCTCTCTTAGAGACACTGCTGCCAACACTCCAAGTTCTACTAGAAGCCACACACTCCAGACATCTCAACGGCAGCTTTGGCACTTCTTCCGGATACCGTCGAAAGACATGGGGGAGCAACCCAGAATCTACATATCGACAACGCTTTCGAAGAGCATTGCAGACTGACTGTTTTTTTTCCCCGTCAGTGGGAAAGCACGGAATCTCCGGTCTCGAATACGGGAAATGAGGGCTGTCATCAAGCTGTGACATCCACTAGCTTGCAAATCAGGGAATCACACAGAAAGAGCTACAAGCACATCAAAGGACAAGGGGGATTTAAACTGAGACCACCTGCCCACCGTGCTTGAAATGGGCTCAGAGTAGAGGACCCATTCTGTCTCTCTCTCTCTCTCTCTCTTAGAGACACTGCTGCTGATGCTCCAAACTATGCTGGAAGTCACACACTCCTGACATCTCGGTGGCGGCTTCAACACTTCTTCCAGGCACTATCGGAAGACTCAAGAGAACAACCCAGTATCTCCATTACAGCAGTGCTTTCAAAGAGCATCACAGGCTGATTGTTTTTTTTTCCCGGCAGTATGGAAGCATGGACTCTCCAGTCTCATTGAGGAGAACAAGAGTTGTCATCAAGCTGTGGCATCCACTAGATTGGTCAGTCAGGGAATCCCACAGAGAGAGCGCCAAACACATCAAAGGACAAGGTAACTTAAATTGAGATGCCCTGTCCACCATGCTTGAGAAGGGCTCAGACAAATGGACCCTTTTTGTCTCTCTCTTTTTGAGACACTACTGCTGATGCTCCAAAGTCTGCTGGAAGCCACACACTCCTGCCAACTCAGCAGCGGTTTGAGCACTTATTTCGGGCAGTGTCGGAAGGCTCAGGGGAACAAGCCAGAATCTCCATATCAGCATCGTAAGCTAACTGATTGTTTTTTTTTCCCCATCAGTGTGGAAGCATGGAATCTCTGGTCTATGTGAGAGGAACATGGGCTGTCATCAAGCTGTGATGTCCACTAGATTCCCAATAAGGGAATCTCATGGAAAGAGCGCCAAGCACATCAATGGTGAAGTGGATTTAAATTGAGACCCCTTGTCCACCATGCTTGAAATGGCTACAGACCTGGGACCCATTCTGTTTCCCTCTTAGAGACACTGCTGCAGATGCTCTAAACTCTGCTGGAAGCTGCACACTCCTGACATCTCGGCAGCGGCTTCGGCACTTGTTCCGGGCACTGTTGGAAGACTCTGGGGAATAAACCAGAATCTACATATCAACTGCACTTTCAAAGAGCATCTCAGTCTGACTGATTGTTTTTTCCCCCGTCAGTGGGAAAGCATGGAATCTCCAGTCTCGATGAGGGGAACAAGGGCTGCCATCAAGCTTCGATGTCCACTACCTTGCCTAATCAGGGAATTCCATGGAAAGAGCACCAAGCACATCAAGGGACTAAGCTATATAAATTAAGACCCCCGATCCACCATGCTTGAGAAGGGCTCAGACTAGGAGACCCATTCTGTCTCTCTCTTAGAGACACTGCTGCCAACATTCCAAACTCTTCTGGAAGCTGCACACTCCTGGCATCATGATGGTGTCTTTGGCACCTCTTCCGGGTACTGTCGAAAGACTTGGGAAAGCAACCCAGAATCTCTGTATCATCAGCGCTTTCAAACAGCATCGCAGGCTTTTAGTTTTTTTTCCCCCTTCAGTGAGAAAGCATGTATTCTCCGTTCTCAATGAGGGGAACATGGGCTGTTGTCAACCTGTGACATCCACTAGATTGCCGAATCAGGGAATCCCATGGAAAGAGAGCCAAGCACATCAAAGGACAAGTGGATTTAAATTGAGACCCCTTTCCCACTGTGCTTAAAATGGGCTCAGACTAGGGATCCCGTTTTGTCTCTCTGTTTGAGACACTGTTGCCAACACTCTGAACTCTGCTGGAAGCCGCACACTCTTGACATCTCTATGGCAGCTTAGGCACTTCTTCCGGGTCCTGACAAAAGACTTGTGGGAGCATCCTAGATTCTCTGTATCGATGGCGCTTTTAAAAAGCATAGCACGCTGATTGTTTTCTTTTTCCTGTCAATGGGGTAGCACGAAATCTCCGGTATCAGTGATGGGAACAAGGGCAGTCATTAAGCTGTGACATCCACTATATTGCCCAATCAGGGAATCCCACAGAAAGAGCTCCAAGCACATCAAAGGACAAGGGGATTTAAATTGAGACCTCCTGTCCACCATGCTTGAGAAGGGCTAAGACTAGGGGACCCATTCTGTCTCTCTCTTACAGCCACTGCTACTGATGCTCCAAACTCTGTTGGAAGCCACACACTCCTGATATCTCAGCGGCCGCTTCGGCACATGTTCCTTGCACTGTTGAAATGCTCTGAGGAACAACCCAGAATCTCTGTATCAGCGGCGTTTTCAAAGAACATTGCAGGCTGATTGTTTTTTTTTCCCCATCTGTGGGGAAGCACGGAATCTATGGTCTCGGCGAGGGGAACAAAGGCTGTTGTCAAGCTGTGGCATCCACTAGATTTCCCAATCAGGGAATCCCATAGAAAGATAGCCAAGCACATCAAAGGACAAGGGGATATAAATTGAGATCCCCGGTTCTCCATGCTTGAGAAGGGCTCAGACTAGGGGACCCATTCTGTCTCTCTCTTAGAACCACCTCTGCCGATACTCTGAACTCTGATGGAAGCCGTACACTTCTGACATCTCGGTGATGGATTCGGCACTTGTTCTGGGCATGTCAGAAGACTCGGGGGAACAACCCAGAATCTTCCTATTGGTGGTGCTTTCAAAGAGCATCACAGGCTAACAGATTTTTTTTCCCCATTGGTGGGGAAGCATGTAATCTCCGGTCTCTGCGAGGGAAACAAGGGCTGTCATCAAGCTGTGATGTCCGCTGGATTGCTCAATTATGGAATTCCATGGAAAGAGTGCCAAGCACATCAAAGGAGAAGGGGATTTAAACTGAGACTCCCTGTGCACCATGCTTGAGAAGGGCTCAGAAAAGAGAACCCATTCTGTCTCTCTTTCTTTTTGAGGCATTGCTGCTGGCGTTCCAAACTCTACAGGAAGCAGCACACTCCTGACATCTTGGTGGCAGCTTCACGACTTGTTCCGTGCACGGTCGGAAAACTTGGATGAACATCCCAGAATCTGCATATCGGTGGTGCTTTCAAAGAGCATCACAGGCTAACTGATTGTTTTTTTTTTTTCCTTTCGGTGGGGAAGCTCAGAATCTCAGGTCTTGGTGAGGAGAACAAGAACTGTTGTCAATCTATGACATCTACTAGATTGCCCAATCAAGGAATCCCATGGAAAGAGAGCCAAGCACATCAAAGAACAAAGGGGATTTAAATTGAGACCCCCTGTCCACCTTGATTGAAACGGGCTCTGACTACGGGACCTGTTCTGTCTCTTTCTTAGAAACACTGCTGCTGATGCTCCAAACTCTGCTGGAAGCTGCATACTCCTGACATCTCGCATTCTGCTTTAGCACTTGTTCCTCGCACTGTCAAAAGACTTGGGGTGACCAGCCCAAATCTCCATATCTTAGGCTCTTTCAAAGAGCATTGCAGGCTAACTAATTGTTTTTTTTTTTCTCCATTGGTGGAAAAGCACAGATTCTGCGATCCCAGTGAGGAGAACAAGGGCTGTCATCAAGCTGTGATATCCAGTAGATGCCCAATAGGGCAATCCCATAGAAATAGCACCAAGCACATCAATGGGCAATTGGAAAGGCTATGCCTGGAGTTTGATGGCCAAGCAGCCAGCCACTCCCACTTCCTGAGCTATATAAGCAGTTCCTCTCAGCCTCATTGTGAAGCACTTTTTCTTTGCAGCCAAAGGCTCTGTCCATCTGTCCTCTGAGCTGGTTGGGGCCTGCAGGGCTGGCTGAGCACCCCCTCCCACCTTGCTGCTCCTGCTTGTCTTTGCTGGATTTCTGTGTTTATTTTCCTGCTTCTGGTTTGTATTTTGCCTTCGGCTGCATGTGTGCTTCTTCTTTCTTAGTTTCCTGTTCTGTGTTTATGTGTTTTTGGTTTTGTTTAGTTTTTGGGGCTTTGTTTCTAAACTCCTAGCATATTGTTCCAGAGCTCCAACTACTTGCTTTCAGTCACTCAAATCTCAAACTACTGCAATCATTATTTGTGTGTTTCAGCTCAACCATAGCTGCTCCGTGCTGCATACTCAATTGATTTCACCTGAGTAAGGCTTGCACTGAACCTATCTATGCAGCTCAATCATGCTCTCTCATTCTGTTTACCTCATTATAACAGCTTCATTGCACTGCTTGACTACACCTGCTTTCAGAGCATTGTGTCTCCTTATTTACGTTTATTGCAGTTACAACTCAGTGTACTCCATACGGATGTTGCTTTTATATTTATTCACTCTGTTATACTCTGAGGTCAGCTAAAAAAGCTCCTCCTGAGGCTGTTAAATTTTCTGTTCTAAATTCTGCCTTTGCCGCCAAAAATCCTCAGAGTATCTGTCACCTTGATTTGGCTTTTAAATGTCTGGCTGGCTTGCTCCACTATTCAGTGCTGTTTCATTGCTGCTACATTATGCAGACCTATGTTACATGAGGTCCCTGCACACTAATTGGTACCCCCACAGGTACACCGCAGACAGATAGCATTTAGGTGTATGTTATGCTAACATATAGGGCTAAAGGCATCTACCGTACAAGAGTAGATGTCAGGATATGCATGCACATTATTGCTATACACTTTACTTTCCAATATACACATGTATTTCTTGCTTACAAGATGTTAGGACATCTATGTCCTTGTAATGATTATTTTTTTATTTATTTTTTGTTTTATTTCGTTTTTGTTGACCGGGTAAATGCACTTGACAAATCCTGCCTATTTTCAGGCACGACCTGGGGAAGGGGGATACAGATGAATGCCAACTGACCTTGAACGAGATTAAGCTGTTGGTGGTATTTTTAGTGAATGAGGGAAATTTGGCCAGGACACCAGGGAAATTCCCCTTCTCTTTTCGATAAGTGCCATGGGATCTTTAACATCCACCTGAACTACCACCAATCCAGGCAGATGGGACCTCAGTTTAATGTCTCATCCGAAAGATATATGGGATGGCATTGCCATGTTCTGATGACTTGTATTACTACACGGCTATGTACAAACTGTACCTCTTTGTTTCTACAAAGTGATGACTACTACAAAATTGTATAATGTTATCTTGGACTGTGGAGCCACCTCTAATTTAGCCAATAGGGCTCATCTCTGTAACTAGAAATGTTTCTATCTTACAGTAACCATGGTAATTATCTTAGGTATATAATGTAAGCCATTACGTCTTCCACCTAGGAGACCCCAGAAGACACGGAGATTCCTCGAGGTATAGGGAATGCTTAGCATTGGCTCCCAGTTCCTACTGAAAAGAACTGCTTAGGGCAACTGTGATTACCCTTTCGGTAGTAATAAACAAGCTTTATTACTCTTATGTAATGTGTCTGTGATTCCTTGCATGCCCATTATTGTCAAGAACCTGAGAGTGAGGTTTAGACCTCCTGACAATTGGCAACTGCATGCAGGCAATAATCGGTGTTGGCAAAGTTTCACTTGTTGCTAAAAACTTTTCCCTTCCCAGCAGGGACTGTAAGTGTGCATTCCCACACCACCTGTTTTGCAAGTCTGGCTGCTTACTGGGTGTGGTCGATGCCACCTCAACCCACCCCAAAGCAATTTTGAATTGCAAGCTTACAAGTGCACAGTAGCCCGATTGTGAACTACAGCATCTGTTGTGGATCGATACACAGCACAGTGCCTTTTCACAGTTTGATTTTTCATTCCCTCCTACACAATGGCCACTGTATCAAATATCAGTGCAGAACTGAGATTCGATGTCTCAAACTTCCTTGCTTCCCATTGAGGATCGGCTGACTGCATGGGACACAAGTCAATCTGAAAACCCTGTGCTGGGGATTTCAACCCAGTACTCAGATGAGACAAACAGCCAGAAAGTGAGAAGCTAAAGGGCTGTTGGTCGTGGCTCTCTATGCTGCTTTGGAAGCCTCCGAACGGAGGTTTCAATCCCTTGAACTGCAACTTTCATCTCTTAAGCAGGAGGTGGGGTTGCAGGAAATTGAATGTGTGAGACGTGAGCAGGATTTGTAATCTGAGCTCCAAACCTTGCAAAATGAAAAGGATTCCCTTTTGCATCATTCTGCTCAGGCAGGTGAGCAGGAACTTTGTATGTTGAAGCATGAGTGTGAAAGTTTGAGACAGGAGAAGGAGCAGGCTTTGCAAATGAATGACTTATTAAGTAGAATGAATGAACAAATGCATGAGGAACTGGGAGAGTTACAGGATGAGATAAACTAGGTATGTAATGACTTAGGTTTAGCTATTAGGGACAATCGCAAATTGAGCACCACGTATAGAGTGTTACAGAAGCAGATGCAGGATGATGTAGATCAGAATGTTGCAAGAATGAGTCATGATGAATGTGAATCCAAAATGGTGAAAGTGCACCATCAGCGAGAGGTGCTGGCTGGTCACGTCAAGGCAATGGGAGGCGTAGCCCCTTCCTTGTCGACGTCTTCAGAAGGGGAGGTGTCAGATGATGACATCTTCCAGTACAATGCCCAGTCACACCCCTACTATGGCCAAGACACCTCCCCCCACCATCCACAGCATGGCGGTCCCCTGTCACATGACAACACGTCCCTACATCATCAACGGCATGATGTACATCATGGGCGATGCCAACATGGTGACCCCCATGATAGGGGGAGCAGGCCTAAGCCTAGTCCCGACAGCACCACCGATTGCCATTATTAATGTGGAAGACAGGCAGGAGATAGGGAAAAAGATTGGGAGTGCCTTAGGCACTGTGCCCATCTCTGAGAAAAATAATCAGGTTCCCAAGACCCAGATTAGGCAGCTTCTACATGAGACTGGTACTCAGGAGGGCATGATTTATTCTGTAGCTGAACTCGCAGCTCAGACAGCCCTGGAGGGCACCCAAGGTAATCTACCTCTGCTTGATCGTCCCAATAATCCCCTACAAATGGCCTACTCTGTTCTGCAAATAGCTGACAGCATCGGTCGGATGAGCCCGTCCGACAACCTCAGTTGCCATTTGGAAAAGATGCGTGCAAATGTGAAATGCTTAGTCTTGCTATAGACTACCAGGTCCAGATCCTATGCCAGACCATCGATCCTGGTCTATGGGCAAAACTCCCCGATGATGTCTGCCAGGACAGCCATACCACCTTTAATGAAGTAGCATCTGAACTCATTTCTGCACACAACCCAGGTGTAGTAGGAGTGATGCTCGCATGCCCTGTGAAACAGAATGTGAAAGAAAGTCCAGTGACTTTCCACCAGAGGCTCTGGATGGCCTACTATGCAGGGAAGCACCTTGCAGGAGAAGCCGCAGATGTGGACCTCATTGAGTATAAGACCCTGTTCCTTAGGAACATGATCCGTGCAGTAATGGAAAAGGTAGAGCCAACCACCTATCCCACCATGGAGAGGTTTGCCAATATTCTTCGGAAAACAGAGAGTTTATCAACTCTACATTCATGATTCAGGCTCCAGTTCCAAGAAAGTAGCTGCCAAGGAAGCCATTCCAGAGGCCACAACACACTACACGGTGGAGAGGCAGGCCCAAGAGAAACAGCACCCCTAACAGGCCCAACAACAACAACAACAATCCTGGGGTGGGAATCGGAACTACCACAAAAATAAGAAACACCACAAAAACAACAAGGGTAAACAGCAAAGATCAGGGTCTTCGTATAGGGAAATAGCCAATGGAAACCGGAAATTTTGAGATCTTTCTGGGCAAGTGTGCTCTGTAATGGATGCAATCCCCATTTGGGCCCTTGCAGCAATACAACCAGTGGAGCAGGCCTCAACAGGCCATGGAGATACCGGAAGTCCAGGCTCTCAGGCCCTTACAGGCCTGAACCCGGAAGTGGCTCCCTATATAGCATTAGTGCAGCATGGTGAGATGGTTCAAAGGAACCAGGCTCAGACACTCTTTCAAGAGCTCCCCCATGCTTCCACTGGTACAAATTAACAATTACAGGTCCCAGTCCATATTGTAAACAAGCTGGTCTTGGATACAAATGGAAGACCCTGCACTGAGGCAGAGGTCAGGGGCCACCTACTAATAGTACTACTGGATACAGGTGTGGCTGTGTCTGTATTACAGGATGACCACCCAGAGACATAACTCTGGTCCACTGGACAGAGGACCAATATGTCTGGGATAGATGGAACTAGGTTACCTGCATACCGTTCCCTACCACTGTCTGTGACACTGGGACACCTGAAGGCCTATCATACCTTTCAGTTCATGGTACTGCATGATCACCCTAGTATAATCGGGATTGACTTCTTGGCACCACACGGCTGTGTGGTAGACCTAGCCAAAATGTTACTGATACAAATACAGGGACAATATCACACCATCATGATCCCTGATTTGCATGTGGTTGCAACAATCTCTGCAAACAACAAAGAGTATGATGTCATAGACTTGTTTAAGAACCATGAGCTTTTCCCAAAGCTCCTCCCCATTCTACAAAGGCATCTGGAGGCATTTGCCACCAACAAGCATGATTGTGGCAGGATACACACTGTCACTGAAGTGACAGGTCCAGCACATGAGAGGCAATGGCAATACCCCTTTCCACATGAGGCCTTGCCTTCTCTTAGGGAAACAATTAAAACACTCCTCAAACAAGGTGTAATCGGGATATGTGTTTCCACTGCAAATTCACCAGTCTGGCCTTTGAAAAAACCCACAGGTGCCTGGAGACTTACTATTAACTACAGAAGACTAAACCAGGTGACCCCCAGTTGTGCCCCAACTGTGGCATTGGCCCCAGATGTGCTACGACTGTTGACCCCTGGCCAACAATGGTTTAGTGCCCTGGACATCTCCAATGGTTTCTGGTCATTGCCATTGGCCTCCAAAAGTCATGATAGGTTTGCCTTCACCTTTGAGGACAGACCATACACATGGACCTGCTTACCACAGGGGTTCCACAACAGCCCCTCCCTGTTCCATTTACACATGATGGACACCCTTGAGGGTTTCTCTACACCCCAGTGTCTCTTTCAGTATGTGGATGACCTGTTGTTGGCCACAGCCACACAAGAACAACATCTGGATCTCTTAGACGAACTACTGACCCTCATCCAGAGGGCAGGCCTCAAGTGTAACCCTGCAAAAGCACAACTATGTATGAAAGAGGTACTTTTTCTGGGCCTGATGATAACAGACCAAGGCCGAAGCCCTAACTGGAAGAAGATACAAGGACTGCAAGATCTGCCACTGCCTACCAGCATGGCTACCCTTAGAAGGTTTCTAGGTATGGTAAACTATTCTAGAGATTTTATTTGTGATTTTGCTCAGAAGGCAGCCCCTCTGTATGAACTACTGAAAAAGGATGTCTCCTGGAATTGGGGTCCCATTCACACCCAAACTGTGACATCACTCAAACAGGCCTTGGCCTCAGCTCCAGCTTTGGTCAACCCCAATCCAGCCTTGCTATTCCATCTGGAATGTGCCACCTCTGACATTGCTATGTCTGCAGTGCTGGTCCAGAAGGTTCATGGCACCCTGAGACCCACTGCATATGCATCACAGCTCTTGATCCCAGTGGAACAGAAGTACAGCCTTTGTGAAAGGAACCTTCTGGCCACCTACTGGGCTGTCAAGTACTTTCTGTATATAATTAGGTACTCCCCCAACCACACCCCAACAACCTTTCTGCTATTAGACAGAGTAAAGGATGGATCAGTCTCTAATACTAGGCTGACACATTGGTCCCTCCTTCTCCAGGACAGAGGTATTAAGGTCCACCCAACCAAAAAACCATCCATGCTGGTGCATGGCCTCCTTTTTCAAGGAGAACCCCATGACTGTACACTGCAGCCACCTGATCTACCAGATCCAGGTTCTTTCCTTCCTTCTACACCACAACTACTTGAGAACACCTCATTGTACTGTGTCTTTTATGGACGGCTCAGCTTCCTACTACCAGGTAGAACAGATAGCAGGAATGAGAATATTAGTCATTTACTCTTATGGTAACACTGTTAAGATTTCTAAGCATTGCAGTGTGACATCATCACAGTATGCTGAGATGGCAGCGGTGGCCTGTGCCCTCAAGTTCATCCAGCATGGAACCGAGGATACCATCATTTTTACAGACTCTAACTGGGTTTGTTGTTCCCTTACAGAATTCCTTCCTTTCTGGGAGAAGAACTCCTTTACCTCCTCTAATGGTAGCCCAGTGAAACACAAGGAACTGGTAATATGCATTCACTCACTGGCACAAAAGTTTTCACATAAACTATATGTACACAAAGTTAAGGCCCATTCCATACATGACCCCATCATGCCTTCAATGATACTGCTGACACCCTTGCAAAGGAAGGGGCCTGAGGGGGGACACATGGATGATGGACCAGAATGGCCATACACATTGCAGCATTCAGGAATAAACCTGAACCCTTCTCCCCCTTGGATTTGACAGAAGCCCAGCATGCTGAATCTGAACTCAAAGATGTGTTCAGATTCCTGGACAAAGGTGCTAAGAAGACTCTACCTACTTATACCCCTAACGAAGGCATGAAGGTAAGTTACACCTGTCCCTTGATGACAAGCTCATTTGGTATCAACCAGATGACACCCCCACCAAATTATGGGTGATCCCTCATCATCTTAGGTCCAAATTTATGCACCAGGTGCATGACACCACTACTGGTGGACACCAGGGAGTGGAGAACACACTCCAAAGGCTTAAGACCACCACCACCTGGTGGCCTGATGTCACCAAGGATGTCAAACAGTACATAGACAACTGCCTTGTTTGTGCCCAAAAAAACCCCATCCCTACCAAATGTAATGCCAAGCTACTAACACAGAGGCATTCTGGCCCTTGGCATGCCATACAGATTGACTTTATTGGTCCCCTAACCAATACCAGCAGACATAACAAATACGTCCTTGGGGTCACTGATCTCTTCTCTAAGTGGGTTGAGGCTTTCCCCACTAAGACATGCACTGCTAAAACCATTGCCAAAATCCTGGTGGAACAGATTTTCTCCAGATGGGGCCTACCCCTCAAGGTAGACTCAGACAAAGGAACCAGTTTTACAGGCGAGTTAATGAAAGAAGCACTTGAACTCCTTGGAGTTCATCAAAAATTCCACATACCTTACCACCCACAATCTTCAGGTCAAGTAGAGAGAGCCAACAGATGGATTAAGCAAATGCTTTCCAAATTCATTGAGGACAATCCCAAGGACTGGGATTCCCTACTGCCATTACTCCTTATGGCAATTAGGGGCACACCCTCAGCCACTAACCAGCTGACACCATTTGAGCTTATAACTGGTAGAAATATGAGATTACCTGAACACCTGTTGTTTGACCTGCACACCCCCACTGCAGATCATGTCTCAGTGGACCAATATGTGGAAAAACTCAGACAAGACCTCATACACACCCGTTTGTATGCCGCTAATTGCACGGGCAAGGCCCAGCAACAGTCCAAAATCCAATCTGACAAACATGCACAGGAAATGGATTGGCAAGTTGGGGATCAGGTAATGGTTCTCAGATTTGCACATCCCACACATTCCTTCTCCAATAAGTGGGAAGGACCCTACCTCATTGTCAACAAACTCAGTCCAGCAGTCTATCAGTTTAGACTCATGCAAAACAACAAATTGACTGACAACTGGTTACATGCAAACCAGCTTAAACTGTATAAAGGAGTATAATTACTTTTCCTCACCCCATTGGGTGGAATAGTACTAATTTACTAATATTCGATTGTCCTTTTCAGATACACTGACAAGATGGCTATTTTGTTCCATTTTCTCCTCATCTCAGGAGCACCTCCCTCCTCACCTTGATCCACCTGCAACTACCCCAGAGGAAGTCTCCCTCAATATTCCCAACAATTTGATTACTGTCCAGGAAGGTTCAGATGCCTACCTCACTGCCTCGGTTGTTGCTCCTGACAAATCTATCCTACAAACTGAGTGGCAAACTAAATCTCAAGAACAACTATTCCCCCTGGCCAAGCTCTCCAAGGGAACTTTTCATGGTTGGCCCAATGCAAAATTATCCCCAAATGGTACTTTGTCCTTGCTCCAAACCTCTCTTAGACATTCTGGTTTATATAATATCACTCTCCTAACTGACCCCTCGTATTGTGATTCATTGTCTAAAAATTCTGCCAGGAAATTTTGTGCTGTACACAACATGGCCTCAGCTGCCATGTATTTAACTGTGTTACCCCCTACTGAAAAACAGCTTTTGGAATGTCCAAAACAAACCCTTGGTCTTCGTAGTGGTCTCACAGCCACTGCCTTACCTGGCTCACTTATTAACAACTTACAATTTATGCATATACCTGTTTTGTTTAACTTGACTTACTGGAATATGAAAGAATTTGGTATGTGTCATACTACTAATACATCATTGTTTTATAGTACTTTGTTACTTGATAGCTTAGCAGCTTTTCAGATTCGTAACCAAGACCCTATTGCCAGGGTACACACCATTGAGCATAGAAGCAATTTTAGGAGAAAACCTAATACTGATGATCAAAGTCATAAGTGTAGTACCCATGACACATCTGATGTTACTGGTGCTACTGGCACCATCACTGGTGTTTTTGGTACAGCAATGTCCATCTGGAATAAGGTCAACATTGCTGCTATCAAATCGCATTCACAGAAGTTTCAAACTGGTCTGGTAAATATTATACTCCCATTATTGCATGGTGTGGATGGCCGTAGTCAGGAAGAAAGATACACTGTATACAGTATGCACGACATTGCTAAGGCATTTTCAGATTCTGAGGATAAGATTAACTCACATTGCACAAAACAATAAAGAAGCAGATAGGCAATATATTGTCCGTGAGATATTATGCTCAGCCAATGGCTCATACATTATTACTACCATCAACAATCTCTTCTGTGATTTAGAACCCCTGATATCATACATGATAGACGTATTTCTAAATGGTATTGTCCTCATTGCAAATCCCCTGTGTTGCCATGTGTATGCTGCAGTCTTTAACTGTTCCTATTTCTACTGCTAGAAATTTGGGTTTTGTGACCAGACACCCTAACACTGGTCCATGTTTCACTTCTAAGAAATGTTCTATTAAGGATACTATGTTTGTGTCTTTTACTGTTTCTTTACCACGTTTTGATCGTACTATAGCTGTATTTGATAAACTCGCATCTGTACACTCCATTGGGCACCTTGATGATGACCTCTACAGAGAATGCCTTGATTTGCCTCCTCTATTGGTCTTCCACCCTCTTCTGGACGTGTGGGTCTTGACGCACACGGACTGCTGTGCGAAGAAAGGGTATATTTATTTGTGTCGATGTGACGTATTTGATGTTATTAAACCTGTATGTGACTATTCCCCTGACATATCGATTGGTCCTTTTCCATGGACGATGACATCACTACTAATGGCACAGAATACCAGGACTCAACATCTGCTCCAGATGATTCCAAACTATACCAGCCTTACCAGAAGGAGGTTCACTGCCTGTCAACATGGATTTCCAAACAGACTTATACTTGCCCAGTACAGTTGCAAAAATGGAGACTGCCTACAGTGAAAATGCAATATAACTCAGATAGTGAATATTGTGTTGTTACTAACTATAAGACATTTATGTATGGTTCTCAGACATGTTCTATTGATGCCCCAAATTTTTGCTTTGTACCACATCAGAAAATCGTTATTGGGCACACAGGTATTACCCCTGTTCCCCTTACGGATGTTATATCATTGATGGTAACCCTAATTATCTGCTCACTCTTTCAGAGTATTTACCTTATTTTAATGAACCTTAAAATCACTTTTAGAAAGAAAAGACACCCATCTCATCTACATCAGCAATAATATTTCCAAAGCTAACAAAGCTGTTCTTGCACTTATTAATGATGGTGATATGAATAGTGCGCTTACTAACACTTGGTTAGAGATTACCTTTAAAGGTTTTGTTATTATACAAGCATTTTTGATATTTTTTCTCATTATTATGCTTTGCTGCCTATGGCGCACATTACGCTGGAGTTCCTTTACAAGGCTTGCACGTCAGGTCTGTAAATGGCCCTTGCTCACTATACACTTCCTTATTTTTGCCTGTGTTGGCCCTTCTGTGGCAACATGAGAGGGAATGTTACACACGGTCCCTGCACATTAATTGGTACCCCCACAGGTACACCACAGACAGCTAGCATTTAGGTAAATGTTATACTAACATATAGGGCTAAGGGCATCTACTGTATTAGAGCGGATGTCAGGATATGTATGCACATTATTGCTATACACTTTACTTTCCAATATACACAAGGATTTCTTGCTTACAAGATGTTAGGACATCTGTGTCCTTGTAATGATTATGATATATGAGTCGGCATTGCCATCTTCTGATGATTTGTATTACTACACAGCTATGTACAAACTGTACCTCTTTGTTTCTACAAAGTGATGACTACTACAAAATTGTATACTGTTATCTTGGATTGTGCAGCCACCTCTAATTTAGCCAATAGGGCTCATCTCTGTAACTAGAAATGTTTCTATCTTACAGTAACCATGGTAATTATCTTAGGTATATAATGTAAGACATTACGTCTTCCACCTCGGATACCCCAGGAGACACGGAGATTCCTCATAATATAGGGAACACTTAGCATTGGTTCCCAGTTCCTATTGGTGAGAACTGCTTAGGGCAACTGTGATTATCCTTTTGGTAGTAATAAACTAGCTTTATTACTCTTATGCAACATGTCCATGATTTCTTGCATGCCCATTATTGCCAAGAACCTGAGAGTGAGGTTTAGACCTCCTGACACCTACGTGCAGGCCCACTTACTACTCTGTTTACTTACCTACGTACACGTCCACGCTTGCTTATGCAATCGATTGCTCATGCCTACTGCATCCTCTCAACTTCAGCCTCTGGGATGTCTGCTGCACTCAATCTGCTTTTGACCTTGCAAGGTCTCAGCACTCACTGCTCGTTATGATCAGCACACTGTGCTCAATCAGCTCATCAGCTTCTCAGCTGTCAATCTAATTCTGGGGCATGCCAGCCATTCTATTCTGGCACTGGGTCCCTGCAGCTGACGGTCTCGCTCTGCATTTAGTCCGCATCTTGAGTGTGTCCAAATTGGAGCAGGATCCTTGTCACCTGGCCCATAGCTGGGAATATCCTCACCCTGGGTTTGGCTTTAGCTGCCTGCTATGCAACAGCCACTCCTGGTGTAGAATTTAAGACTAGCAGTGAAGGGCGGTTACGACAATCTCCTTTGGCTCTAGTGTTCCACTATAATGGTTAGCCATTGACTTTAGTGATTTTTCCTAGCAAGGCACCTTCACCACATTCTCCCTATGACTGCCTCTGGTTCACCTGGTTTGAGTTTAGGTTGGGTAGGCCAAGTGAGTGCCTCAGCAGTAGTTGCTGTTCTCCTCTGCCTTGGTTGCACGTATTGTTGCAGAGTTCTCTGGCAACCTTCCATGGCATTCCCGCTAGAGGGTTTGAGTGAGATCCTTCCTCAAAATTGGAATATCCCCCCCTTAATTGGGTTTTCCAAATTGCAGCTGCAGAGCCATCACTTAATAAACTATCCCAAGCCTGGAGGGAAGGTGACCTAGGCCTTGGATCCCCAGAGATTTCCTCATCATAAGGGTTTTTTTTCTCTCCTCCATTGCCTCAGGTCATAACTGTTAGTTAGCATAGTAGTGTCCCCTAGTTTCTTTAGGTAGGTTCTGCTGTTGGAAGGAGGCAGAGGATGTCCTGCCATTCCCTCTCTCATTAGAGGATCCCCTCATTCTGAATGCAAACCATTAGTATCATGCCACGCAAACCAGGGCATTTCATTACGTTATCAAACTGAGCATCTCATTACATTATCAAACTGTCTATGCTTCTCTACTAAGTTACAGTTATATATTTATTTTTTGTTTACCGGGTATGTGCACTAGCCAACATGATGACTATTTTCAGGCACGACCCGGGAGATTATAGAACATAATGAACAAGTACAAGTACATTTCAAGAAGGTGTGGAGCAAACAATACACTTTTCAAGGTAGAGAGCAATGTACATAGATGCAAGACAGTGAGGGTGTAAAACATAACAAAAGGAGAGGGCAGCAATAACATATAGGATAGTGTATGGTTACCCATACACTACAACGCTATTCTTCCACCGAGTGGATACAATGCCGACTGATGACCTTGACAGCAAAGCTCGAGAGGGCTTCAAGTCGGCATTGTATCTACAAGGTGAAAGAATAGCTGAGTAGTGTTTCGCTAACCATACGCTGTTCTTCATAGTGTATGGTGCCCGAAAAAAAGACAAAAGGAGACTCACTTTTCCATATTTTCACTTGGTCCTGCCAAGGCCATCGATTCACAACTGTTGCTGCCCAGCACACTCGCACGCCCCTTTCACACAGCAAGGGATGAATCAGGACGTCTGCTGAAGCCCCTTGTATTATGACGTCCTCACTAACACAGAACAAAAAGTCATTCTGCATTAGTGAGGACGTCACTACTGCAGCAGAACAACTTTTTGCAGTGTATGGATTTCCATACACAACCGCATTCCACCATACACTATAATACCGTAGTAGTGAAACAATTTTACAACTGGTAAAAATATAAGAAACTGGAGCATAACAGTATACAACAGTAAACAAGCAAGCAAACAGGTAGCAAATGTTGTGGTGATCTTAGGGGCATGCCTAGACTGAATAGTAATAAATTTGTTGAGAAAGATATGTAGAGCCTCTTTTGTATTGTTAATATGATAGATTTCAGTCCAATTTATGCATGACATGTCCTGAAGGAACACATTTTCATCCAAATGTCCAAGATTCATGAAGGTAACATAACAAGGTGGTGGAGATGGTGGGGTGCCAGAAGCCCACAGGCAGAATATTAGAGCATGGTCAGTTATAGCATCCGCAAGGATCCCAGTTGAGGTCACATGTGCAGGCCGGTTTGTGAGTAGCCAGTCTAAAAGGGTACCAGTTCTAGTTGGACTTGGCAACCTAGTCAGCTCAGTTGTCATCTGATGCAGGTTATAGCTGCTAGCCACCTATACCAAGGAGCTATGAGCAGGACCCAGCCAATTTAGGTTAACGTCCCCCAGAATTATAACCTCATCTTGACTGACATGAGTAAATGTTGTATTGAGTAGGTCCTTTAACCCAGCTAAGCCACCAGAAGGGGGGTTATAGGCACAGATAATATGGAGTTTTTTTGCACCTAATGTGATAGTGACATGTAAGCGTTCACATAGTGTGGGAGAGGCCTGGTTGTAGATAGCTGTTAGGTTGAGGTGATCTTTGTGATAGATGGCCACAATACCATGTTTCTTAGTTGGTCTATCCCTACAGATCAGGGAATAGTTAGCTATTGAGCTGAGAGTGTCAGGTATACTGTATTTTAGCCACGTTTCAGTGAGACAAAGAATGTCTTGGTTATATTCTTTCATCCATGCCACAAGTTCATCTATGTGACATGGTAGCCTTCTAGTATTCATGTGAGCAATAAACAGTCCTTTACTAGATAGTCCTGACAAGTTGTCCACAGAAAAGTGAGTGGGGGGGCCTGAATTGATCTCAACATCACCTACCAGAAGGAGTATAAGAGAGGCTAAGAAGTAGAGCCTGACTGAGTGAAAGATCTGGATATGGACAACCCTTCCACTCCACTTTTCAAGGCCAAGAAGCATATATTAAGTACAGCCCTTTGGATATAGGATAAATTGCCAAGAGCATACCACCCAGTGTTTGGTGACTATTAGGTTGGAGAAATGAAACTCCCAGGTATCAGACACCATGCTAATGTGGTTGCAGGGGAGCAGGAGTGATGATATATCCATACTGAGTAAAACTAAGATGATGAGGGCTATGCCTCCCAGACGGTACCTAAACATGTTATTAGGTTCAGGGTGCATTTTGGGACAAGGGAGAGCCATAGTTTGTAGAACAGCATATGGCATGACAGATGAGCAGCGAGACAGCATTTAAATGCAAGGGCCTCAAAGAAGATCAGGTGATTAGTGGAGAGAGTCCCTTGGCAACTGTATGTTGAAGCTAAGGCTAGTACTAGGTAGCAGTAAAAACAGATGCCACTGGAGCACCAAATAAAACTGCCTAGAGAGAATTATATCTAGCAGGCAAAAGGGAAGTAGTCACTGTTGAATAGTGATACCACTGATTCAAAAATACAAAGTTAGCAAGGCTAAATGGTCAGAACAAGATTTGAAAAACAATCAGAATACTGGAATTACAGTTAACTGCCCCCTAGTGGCACTAAAGTATAAGGAACCAATGGGATTTAGGGTATTTAGTCATATGACAGACCAGGAAATTCTATATAATCAAGTGTCCACCTAGGTTGGGTGAGGCGCTGGGACACAGTGCCATCAGGAACGAAGCTTGAGTAATCACTTACTCCAGTAAACTCTAACAATAGTAGACTATGCCTCAGAGGGAGTGTTCACAAATAATTAAGTGAAAACAGCTATTTTAGGCATAAGTCAGTCCAGAAATAGTAAAAAGGCACACTTCCAGCTAATTTCGGCTCACAGACCCAGGTTACCACCTAAGCGGCCCTAGCTTCCCGAAGACAAGCGGGTTTGAAAAATGCACCAATCAGAAAGCAGTGTGGAAAGGTGCAACAGTGAGAGATGCCAGAGCAGTACAAGGACAGCCAATCGGATAACCGGTGCCTTCTTCCGAAATTGCCAATGGAACGCTAGGAACCGAGAAAATGTACCTTGATACCAATTACGACTTTACCGCCTGCTGCTCCAAAATGCAGCTGGGCTCACGGTCCTAAGTCCTGGGGGGGTCCTTTGGGTGTTGCAGTCCTTCCCCATGAAGGGGAAGCCTCAGGGAAGTGGTGGTAGAAATGGCAGGTCATGGTAGAGCCGCGCTGGGAGTGGGCTCAGGGTTCAAAGCTCTGGTGGGCTTGTTTTGAGACCTGGAGGAATAGAGCAAGGGAGGGAGTTTAAGTAGGGGCAGGTAGTGGAAGGGGACACAGCAGAAAGAAAAGAACAGGGCTTAGCACAGTAGAGACAAAAGAACTGGACATGCGGCACAGAAGGAAGGAGTAGCCAGGTAGCAGCTTCGGCCAGGTGGAGAGAGAGAGAGAGAGAGTGAAATTCCAGAAACAGGCAATTCAGTAAAGTGCTTTAACAGTCTGCTAAATTACGGCTTTACTGGAAAAAAATAAACACTAGAGCGGTAAAAAGACATAGAAAAAGTCACAAAGGTGCTGTAATCACTTACTCCAGTAAACTCTAACAATAGTAGACTATGCCTCAGAGGGAGCACTCACAAATAATTAAATGAAAACAGCTATTTTAGACATGAGTCAGTCCAGAAATAGTAAAAAGGCACGCTTCCAGTCAATTTCGGCTCACAGACCCAGGTTACCGCCTAAGTGACCCTAGTTTCCTGAAGACAAGCAGGGTTTGAAAGATGCACCAATCAGGAAGCAGTGTGGAAAGGTGCACCAATGTAAAACGCCATAGCAGTACAAGGACAGCCAATCAGATAACCACCACCTTCTTCCAAAATTCTCAATGGAGCGCTAGGAGCAGAGAAAACATACCTTGATGCCAATTACGGCTTTGCCGCCTGCTGTTCCAAAATGCAGCTGGGCTCGTGGCCCTAAGTCCTGGGGGAGTCCTTTGGGTGTTGCAGTCCTGCCCCATGAAGGGGAAGCCTCAGGGGAGTGGTGATAGAAATGGCAGGTCCTGGTAGAGCCACGCCGGGAGTGGGTTCAGGGTTCAAAGCCCCGGTGGGCCTGTTTTGAGACCTGGAGGAATAGAGCAAGGAAGAGAGTTTAAGTAGGGGCAGGTAGTGGGATGGGGCACAGAAGAAAGAAAAGAACAGGGCTTAGCACAGTAGAGACAAAAGAACTGGACATGCAGCAGAGTAGGAAGGAGTAGCCAGGTAGCAGCTTCGGCCAGGTGGAGAGAGAGAGAGAGAGGGACAGAGAGAGAAAGTAAAATTCCAGAAACAGGCAATTCAGTACAGTGCGTTAACAAACAGTCTGCTAAATTACGTCTTTACTGGAGAAAAGTAAACACTAGAGCAGTAAAAAGACATGGAAAAAGTCACAAGGGTGCTGTAATCACTTACTCCAGTAAACTCTAACAATAGTAGACTATGCCTCAGAGGGAGCTCTCACAAATAATTAAATGAAAACAGCTATTTTAGGCATAAGTCAGTCCAGAAATAGTAAAAAGGCACGCTTCCAGCCAATTTCAGCTCACAGACCCAGGTTATCGCCTAAACGGCCCTAGCTTCCGGAAGACAAGCAGGGTTTGAAAGGTGCACCAATCAGGAAGCAGTGTGGAAAGGTGCACCAAGGAGAAATGCCAGAGCAGTACAAGGACAACCAACTAGATAACTGGCGCCTTCTTCCAAAATTCCCAATGGAGTGTTAGGAGCCGAGAAAACGTACCTTGATGCCAATTACGGCTTTGCTGCCCGCTACTCCAAAATGCAGCCAGACTCATGGTCCTAAGTCCTGGGGGAGTCCTTTGGGTGTTACAGTCTTGCCCAATGAAGGGGAAGCCATGGGGGAGTGGTGGTAGAAATGGCAGGTCCTGGTAGAGCCGCGCCGGGAGCGGGCTCACAGTCCGAAGATCTTGTGGGCTTGTATGGAGACCTTGATGCCAATTGCGGCTTTGCTGCCTGCTGCTCCAAAAGGCAGCCGGGCTCACAGTCCTAAGTCCTGGGGGAGTTCTTCGGGTGTTGCAGTCCTGCCCCATGAGGGGGAAGCCTCTGGGGAGTGGTGGTAGAAATGGCAGGTCCTGGTAGAGCTGCGCTGGGACCGGGCTCAGGGTCCGAAGTCCCGGTGAGCTTGTATGAAGACCTGATCCTATGTCACAGTTACTGCTTGCTCATGAGCTTTGAATCACCTCATTCTTTGGGATATGATTGTACTACATTTCTTTTGGGGATTCCTAAGGTACCTTTAGCCACAGGAATCATCCCGTGGCACCTCTCTGAGGGTTCCTGGCCTTTCGTACCCATACAGGGTGGTATTTCCTCTGGAATAGAGAGTGTGAATGGCCAAAACCAAGCTAGCACAGTTGCACAAGCATAACACTATACTGGCTGCACAGGACATTCAATTGGAAAGGCTATGCCTGGAGTTTGATGGCCAAGCAGCCAGCCACTCCCACTTCCTGAGCTATACAGTGTAAGCAGTTCCTCTCAGCCTGATTGTGAAGCACTTTTTCTTTGTCCCATCATCCTCCCCTCCTCCTCCAGTGGCAGCACTCTCTCCTTAGGGGATTCCTATGGTACCTTTGGCCCCGGGGAATCATCCCATGGCACCTCTAGGGATGGAACCCTCTCTGAGAGTTCCTCACCTTTTGTACCCCTACAGGATGGTAATTCCTCTGACACAGAAAGTGCGAATGGCCAAAACCAAACTAACACAGTTGCACAAGCATAACACTGTACTGGCTGTGCAGGACATTGAAGGGGATTTCAATTGAGACCCTCTCTCCATCATGCTTGAAAAGGGCTCAGACTAGGGGACCCTTTGTGTAGCTCCCTTTTGAGACACTACTGCTGATGCTCTGAACTTGGCTGGAAGCTGCACACTCCTGACAACTCAGCAGCGGCTTCAGCACTTGTTCCAGGCACTGTCAGAAGTCTATGGGGAATAGCTGCAAATCACCATATCAGCAGCGCTTTCAAAGGGCATCGTAGGCTAACTGACTGTTTTTTTTGTTTCACCATCAGTGTGGAAGCACTGAATCTCTGGTCTCAGTGAGGGGAACATGGGCTGTCATCAAGCTGTGATGTCCACTAGATTGCCCAATCAGGGAATCTCTCAGAAAGAGTGCCAAGCACATCAATGGTCAAATGGACTGAAATTGAGACCCCTTGTTCACCAGGCTTGAAATGGATACAGACTAGGGAACCCATTTTGTCTCTCTCTTAGAGACACTACTGCCAATGCTCTGAACTCTGCTGGAAGCCGCACAGTCCTGACATCCCAGTGGAGGCTTCCACACTTGAAAAACTCAGGGGAACAACCCAGAACCTCTGTATCATCTGCGCTTTCAAAGAGCATCGCAGGCTAACTGATTGTTTTTTTTTTCTGTCGGTGGGGAACCACGGAATCTCCAGTCTCGGTGAGGGGAGCAAGGGCTGTCGTCAAGCTGTCACATCCACTAGATTGCCAAATCAGGGAATCCCACAGAAAGAGTGACAAGCACATCAAAAGACAAGGGGATTTAAATTGAGACCCCCTCACCACCCTGCCTGAGAAGGGCTAAGAAAAAGGGACCCTTTTTGTCTCTTTCTTTTTGAGACACTACTGCTGACACTCCAAAGTCTGCTGGAAGCCACACACTCCTAACAACTCAGCAGCGGCTCCGGCAAGTTTTCCAGGCAGTGTCAGAAGGCTGGAGAGAACATCCCAGAACCTCCATATCGGCACCACTTTCAAAGGGTATCGTAGGCTAACTGATTGTTTTTTTTTGCCCCGTCAGTGTAAAAACATGGAATCTCTGGTCTCGATGAGGGGAACATGGGCTGTCATCAAGCTGTCACATCCACTAGAGTGCTCAACTAAGGAATCTCACTGAAAAAGCACCAAGCACATCAATGGTCAAGTGGATTTAAATTTAGACCCCTTGCCCACCATGCTTGTAATAGGTACAGACTAGGGAAGTGTTCTGTCTCTCTCTTAGAGACACTGCCGCCAACACTCTGAACTCTGCTGGAAGCCGCACACTCCTAACATCTCAGCAGCAGCTTCTGCACTTGTTCCGGGCACTGTTGAAAGAGTTGAGGGAGCAACACAGAACCACTGTAACATCTGCTTTTTGAAAGAATGTCGTAGGCTAACTGACTGATTTTTTTTTTCTGTCGGTGGGGAGCACGGAATCTCCAGTCTCGTTGAGGGGAACAAGGGCTGTCATCAAGCTGTCACATCCACTAGAGTGCTCAATCAGGGAATACCACAGAAAGAACGCCAAGCACATCAAGGGACAAGGGGATTTAAATTAAGACCCCCGATCCACCGTGCTTGAGAAGGGCTCAGACTAGGAGACCTGTTCTGTCTCTCTGTTAGAGACACTGCTGCCGATGCTCCAAACTCTGCTGGAAGCCGCACATTCCTGACATGTCGGAGGCGGCTTCGGTACTTGTTCTGGGCATGTCGGAAGACTCGGGGGAATAACCCAGAATCTCCGTATCTGTGGCACTTTCAAAGAGCATCACAGGTTAACTGTTTTTTCCCGTCAGTGGGGAAACACGGATTCTCTGGTCTCAGCAAGAGAAACATGAGCTGTCATCAAACTGTGACATCCACTAGATTGCCCAATCAGTGAATCCCATGGAAAGAGCAACAAGCACATCAAAGGACAAGGGGATTTAAATTGAGACCCCCTGTCCACCGTGCTTGAGAAGGGCTCAGACAAGGGGACCCATTGTGTCTCTCTCTCTCTTGGAACCACTGCTGCTGACAATTGTAGTCCTTTGACTCCAGCCCATATTTCTAACTCTGATATTCCTTTAATTGACTTTTCTATTAATGATTCTGTGAGTTCTAATACTGTAACTGAGTTACCTTCATCTGTTGTTAATATGGAAGTTACCAGCTCTAGACAAATGTTTGTAGTAGACAACTCTATTGTTAAACACTTGGACAGGGCTATTTGTGAACCAGACAAGCATAATAGGACTTGTTCTAGCTTTAGCAGAGCAAGAATTGCTGACCTCACATGTATGGCTGATAATATATTTAGCTTTCAGGATACTAATCCACTCTGTATTATTCATGTGGGAGCTAACAACATTTATAATGACTCCCTTCATAACATTAAATCCGCCTTTGTTGCCATGACCAATAAACTGTCCGAGCTTGGGTGTGACATCTGTTTTTCTGAGATCTTACCTATACCTAGATACTTGTGTTTTCTAAATCAAAACATTAAACTCATCAATAACTGGCTGCGGTATTGGTGCTTATGACAAAACATCACTTGTATCTCCCACTGGGAGGAGTTTTCAGATAAACCCGAGCTTTTTTGCTCCGATGGTCTACATCTTAGCAGATGAGGAAATGCCTTATTGAGTAAACAATTTTTGTCTATTATAGATAACCATTTAAACTAGGTATGGGTGGGAGTATAGGGCTAGTTCCCCATCTCTTAAGTCAAGTAAACTTTCGAGTCAACATCTACAATTCCTTAGTTTTAATGCAAGGAGTCTGTAACAGAAATCTGATGAATTACTAATTAGAGCTCATAGCAGTAATATAGATATTATTTCTGTGTGTGAAACCTGGGGAGATGACAACACATCCTGGGACACGCATCTACCTGTCTTTTCTTCTTATACACTTAACCGACTTAACAGGAGAGGTGGGGGGTTGCCCTATTTATTAATAATAAACTCAATGCTGTTAACATTTCTAATCTTATTTAAACCCATGACATTCCTACTGAAACTATTTGGGTTAAACTTTTCCTTTCAAATCAGGACTCCATTATTTTAGGGACGTTTCCTTCACTCGAACTCACCCATTTCTATTTTGGATACTATTTTATCAGAATTTGAATTAGTCAAGCAACTGGGACACGTTATAATCACTGGCGACTTTAATATATCTGACATTAATTGGAAGTCTTCTACTGCTACTAGTAATAAAGGTAACACGTTCCTGACTACCTGTGTAGAACTCAACATGAAACAATGGGTAACATCAGCCACTAGAGGCAATAATATTTTGGACCTCATTCTGGGAAGTGGTGATTTATATATTAGGGATGTGAGAATTTCTTCCCCAGTTGGTGGCAGTGACCACAACTCGATCCTATTTACTTTGCAGAATCATTATATTTATAGTCCCAATTCTTCAATCATATATCTGTATGATAAAGCTGGTCTCCTTTCTAGTAATCAAATGCTGGATGAACTAGTTTGGACTTCCATTATTTCCCAATCATCACCCCTACAAAGTTGGGTTAGATTCAAATCCATCCTTACTGATCTTAGAGATACCTATATCCTCTCTAAGATTAATAACCTGAAAGGTAAACAGGTACCCAAATGAATGAATCACAATATTAAAAGATTGATCAGACAAAAAATTAAAAAAATATCACAATTTTCTAAAAAATAAGACTACATTAAATTGGGAGAGCTACATTAAATTAAATAAAAAATGTAAATCTAGTAATTGAAAAGCTAAATCTAGCTGGGAATTGAATTTGGCTCAATCGGCCAATAAATCCAACACTAAACAATTCTATTCTTATATCAACTCTCTAAAGAAATCATCATATAAAGTGGGGCCTCTCATTATCAACAAATAATCTCATTCATGACCCAAAATCAATGGCAGAAATATTTAATACAGAATTCTGTAAGATCTTTTCTTCACCAGACACTAACGAACTTCAACCCTATTACCAATCACTCTGATCTCCCTATTATTTTCACTGTGGAGCTTATTCGAAATAAGCTATGCACACTGAAAGGCAAATTTTTTCCAGGTCCAGATAATTTAGCGGGTCATTTGTTATATCTACTGGCTGATCATATTGCCCTGTCTCTAAAACTTCTGTTTGAACTGTTCTTAGTGAATAATTACATCCCCAATGAATGGAAGGAGGCAACAGTTGTACCAATCCATAAAAAAGGCTCTAAACATAATTGGGAAAATTACAGGCCTATAAGCTTGATTTCCTCTATTTGTAAAATCATGGAAAGTCCCTTAAGGATATCATTGCACCAGTTATTGACGCATATGATCCAGAGCAACATGGATTTAATAAGGGAAGAAGTTGTTTAACCAACTTACTTTGTTTTTAGGAACACTTTAATACCCTTCTAGACTGTAGGACACCATGCGATATCGTTTTTATAGATTTTAGTAAAGCATTTGATGAAGTGCCACACTGGGCCCTTATCCATAAACTTAGGAGACTTGATATTAATAAGTATATAATTGACTGCATTATTAATTGGCTTTGTGACAGAACACAGAGGGTGATTATTAATGGAAACCTCTCTAATACTGGTATGGTTTTAAGTGGTGTCCCGCAAGGTTCTGTTCTTGGCCCTTGTCTTTTTCAAGCTTTTATCTCAGATTTAACTCATGACTGTTTCTCTGTTGCAACAAAATATGCGGATGATGTGAAAATTGGGGGACGATGCTCCAATTCTGATCGGATAGCTATTATTTAGCACAACCTTGATATTATTTCCAACTGAATTAATATATGGGGTATGAGACTGAATTCTACCAAGTGCAAGGTCATGCATTTGGGACCCAACAACCTCAATTTTTCATACTCACTAAATGGCTCTATTCTTTGTGCCACTATTGATGAGAAGTACCCGGGAATCACCATCTCCAATGACCTCACCTATTCCAAACATCTGCAGTCTGTTATTAGCACTTCTAATAAGATTATTAGGTCAATCCTTTGTAACATCAGATCCAGAGATCATGAGGTATTAATGCCTCTGTTTAGTTCATATGTTAGACCACATCTCAAGTATGCCTCACAGTTATGGTGCCCTTTTAAAAAATCTGACGGTAATTCTCTTGAAAAAGTTCAAAGAAAGTTTACCAAAAAAAATATCTGGTCTTGAATCAGTCTCTTTCTTAGAGACACTGCTGCTGACACTCCAAAGTCTGCTTGAAGCAGCACAGTCCTGACATCTTGCGAGTTGCTTTGGCACTTGTTCCTCGCACTGTCGAAAGACTCTAAGGAACCTCCCAGAATCTCCGTATCGGAGGCTTTTTCAAAGAGCATCACAGGCTAACTGATTTTTTATTTTTCCCCGTTGGTGGGGAAGCACAAATTCTCCTATCTCATCTCTTCTGGGTACTGTCGGAAGACTCAAGGGAACAACCCAGAATCCTCTTAACAGTGGCACTTTCAAAGAGCATCATAGGATAACTGATTGGCTTTTTTCTCCATCAGTGGGGGAAGCACAGAATCTCCAGTGTCGGAGAGGGGAACAAGAGCTGTCATTAAGCTGTGACGTCCACTAGATTTCCCAATCGGACAATCCCAGAGAAAAAGCACCAAGCACATCAATTGACAAGGGGTTTTAAATTGAGACCCTCTGTTCTCCGTTCTTGAGAACGGCTCAGACAAGGGGACCCGTTCTGTCTCTCTCTTAGAGACTCTGCTGCTGACGCTCAAAACTCTGCTGGAAGCTGCACACTCCTGTCATCTCGGCAGCAGCTTCAGCTCATGTTCTGGGCATGTCGCAAGACTCGGGGGGGAGACAACCCAGAATCTACGTATCGGTGGTGCTTTCAAAGAGAATCACAGGCTAACTGATTGGCATTTTTTCCTATCATTGGAGATGCATGGAATCTTTGGTCTCAGCAAGGGCAACAAGGGCTGTCATCCAGCTTTGATGTCCACTAAAGTGCCCAATTGGGAAATTCCATGGAAAGAGCACAAAGCACATCAAATGACAAGGAGATTTAAACTGAGATCCCATGTCCACTGTGCTTGAGAAGGGCTCAGACTAGGGGACCCTTTTTGTCTCTCTTTTTGTGACACTGCTGCTGACGCTCCGATCTCTGCTGGAAACTGCACACTCCTGACATCTCGGCAGCAGCTTTGGCACATGTTCTGGGCATGTTGAAAGTCTCATTGGAACAACCCAGAATCTCCTTATTGGCAGCACTTTCAAAGAGCATCATAGGCTAACTGATTTGTTTTTTTTCCCATCGGTGGGGAAGCACCGCATCTATGGTCTCGGCTAGGAGAACAAAAACTGTCATCAAGCTGTGACATTCACCAGCTAGCCCAGATGGCTAATACCATGGAAAGAGCGCCAAGCACATCAAAGGACAAGGGGATTTACATTGAGACCCCCTGTCCACCGTGCTTGAGAAGGGCTCAGACAAGGGAACCCATTGTATCTCTCTCTCTCTTAGAGCCACTATTGCTGATACTCTGAACTCTGCTGGAAGCTGCACACTCCTGACATCTCGACGGCGGCTTCGGCACTTCTTCTGGGTACTGTCAGAAGACTCAGGGAAACGACCCAGAATCTCCTTATCGGTGGCGCTTTCAAAGAGCATCATAGAATAACTGATTGGCTTTTTCTCCATCAGTGGGGGAAGCACAGAATCTCCAGTGTCGGTGAGGGGAACAAGGGCTGTCATCAAGCTATAATGTCCACTAGATTTCCCAATCAGCCAAACCCACATAAACAGCGCCAAGCACATCAAATGATAAGGGGATTTAGACTGAGACCCCTGTCCACCATGCTTGAGTAGGGCTCAGACTAGGAGACCCATTCTGTCTCTCTCTTACAGACACTGCTGCCAATGCTCTGAACTCTGCTGGAAGCTGCACATTCCTGACATTTTGGCAGCAGCGGCAGAACTTGTTCTGAGCATCTTGGAAGACTCTGGGGAAACAACCCAGAATCTCCATATTGGTGGTGCTTTCAATGAACATCACAGGGTAACTGACTGTTTTTTTTTCCTATCATTGGGAATGCATGGAATCTCTGGGCTCAGCAAGGAGAACAATGGCTGTTGTCAAACTGTGATGTCCACTAGATTGCCCAATTGAGGAATCCCATGGAAACAGCACCAAGCACATCAAAGGACAAGGGGATTTAAATTGAGACCCCATGTCCACTGTGCTTGAGAAGAGCTCAGAGTAGGGGACCCTTTTTGTCTCTCTCTCTCTTTGAGACACCGCTGCTGACACTCCAAGCTCTTCTGGAAGCCATACACTCCTGACATCTCAGCGTCGGCATCAGCACTTGTTCTTGGCACTGTCAGAAGACTCAGGGGAACAACCCAGAATCTCTGAAATGGTGGTGCTTTCAAACAGCATCACAAGCCAACTGTTTTTTTTCCTGTAGGTGGGGAAGCACGGATTCTGCAGTCTCAGTGAGGGGAACAAGGGTTGTCATCAAGCTGTAACATCCGCTAGATTATCCATTTGGGGAATCCCACAGAAAGAGAGCCAAGCACATCAAAGAACATGGGATTTAAATTGAGACCCCCTGTCCACTGTGCTTGAGATGGTCTCAGACTAGAGGACCCTTTCTGTCTCTGTCTTTGAGACACTGCTGCTGATGCTCTGAACCGTGCTGGAAGCCACACACTCCTGACATCTCAGCAGCAGCTTCAGCACTTGTTCTGGGCACTGTCAGAAGACTCAGGGGAATAACCCAGAATCCCTGTATCATCAGCACTTTCAAAGAGCATCGTAGGATAACTGATTGATTTTTTCTCCATCGGTGGTGAAGCACGGAATCTCCGGTGTCAGCATGGTGAACAAAGGCTGTCATCGAGCTATAACGTCTACTAGATTTCCCAATCAGGCAATCCCACAGAAAGAGCACCAAGCACATCAAAGGACAAGGGGATTTAAATTGAGACCCCTGTCCACCACGCTTGAGAATGGCTCAAACTAGGGGACTCTTTTTGTGGATCTCTTTTTGTGACACTGCTGCTGACACTACGAACTCTGCTGGAAGCCACACAGTCCTGACATTTCAGCAGCAGCTTCAGCAGTTGTTCTGGGCATGTCGGAAGACTCGGTGGAACAACCCAGTATCTCCGTATTGGTGGCACTTTCAAAAAGCATCACAGGCTAACTGATTTTTTTTTCCCCATCGGTGGTGAAGCACAGATTCTCTGGTCTCAGAGAGGGGAACATGGGCTGTTGTCAAGCTGAGACGTCTGCTCGATTTCCCAATCAGGAAATCCCACAGAAACAGTGCCAAGCACATCAGTGGACAAGCAGATTTAGAGTGTGATCCCATGTCCACCGTGCTTGAGAAGGGCTCAGACGAGGGGACCTGTTCTGTCTCTCTCTTAGATACACTGCTGCTGATACTCTGAACTCTGCAGGAAGCTGCACACTCTTGACATCTCAGCAGCGGCTTCGGCACATGTTATGGACATGTTGGAAGTCTTATTGGAACAACCCAGAATCTCCGTATCAGCAGCACTTTCAAAGCATCATTTGTTTCTTTTCCATCGGTGGGGAAGCATGGCATCTCCTGTCTCGGCTAGGAGAACGAGGGCTGTCATCAAACTTTGACATCCACTAGCTTGCCCAATGGGTTAATCCCATGGAAAGCGCGCCAAGCACATCAAAGGAAAGGGGATTTAAATTGAGACCGTCCCTGTCCACAGTGCTTGAGAAGGGCTCACACTAAGGGATGCATTCTGTCTCTCTCTTAGAGACACTGATGTTGACACTCCGAACTCTGCTGGAAGCTGCACACTACTAACATCACGGCAGTGGCTTCGGTACTTGTTTCGAGCATGTCCAAAGGCTCGAGGGAACAATCCGGAATCTCCGTATCGGTGGTACTTTCAAAAAGCATCACAGGCTAACTGATTGTTTTTTTTTTCAAGTTGGTGCTGAAGCATGGATTCTCCAGTCTCAGCGAGGGGAACATGGGCTGTCATCAAGCTGTGATGTCCACTAGATAGCCCAATCAGGGAATCCCATGAAAAGAGCACCAAGCACATCAAAGAACAATGGGATTTAAATTTGGAACCCCTGTCCACTGTCCTTGAGAAGGGCTCATACTTGGGGACCTGTTCTGTCTCTCTTTTGGAGACACTGCTGCTGACGCTCCAAACTCTGCTGGAAGTCACACACTCCCGACATCTCAGCAGCTGCTTCGGTACTTCTTCCAGGCACTGTCGGAAGAGTCGAGAGAACAACCCAGAATCTCCCTATCAGTGGCACTTTCAAAGAGCATCACAGGCTAATTGATTGTTATTTTTCCTGGTCAGTGGGCAAGCATGGAATCTCCGGTGTTAGTAAGGGGAACATGGGCTGTCGTCAAGCTGTAACGTCCACTAGATTGACCAATCAGGGAACCTCATGGAAAGAGAGTCAAACACAGTAAAGATCAAGTAGATTTAAATTGAGACCCCTTGTCCAGCATGCTTGAAACGGGCTCAGACTAGGGAACCCATTCTTTCTGTCTCTTAGAAACACTGTTGCCAACACTCTGAAGTCTACTTGAAGCCACACACTCCTGATATATTGGCAGCGGCTTCGGCACTTATTCTGGGCACTGTCAAAAGACTTGGGGGAGCAACCCAGAATCTCAGAATCATCGGTGCTTTCAAAGAGCATCGCAGGCTAACTGATTGGTTTTTTTTTATTCTGTCGATGGGGAAGCACAGAATCTCCAGTGTCTGCAAGGAGAACATGGGCTGTCATCAAGCTGTGACGTCCACTAGATTGCCCAGCTGGGCATCACACAAAAGGAGAGTGAACCACATCAAAGGACAAGGGGATTTTAATTGAAACCTCCTGTCCACTGTGCTTGAAATGAGCTTTCACTGAGGGACTTGTTCTGTCTCTTTGTAAGAGATGCTGCTTCCGACACTCCAAACTCTGCTGGAAGCCCCACAGTCCTGACATCTCAGCGGCAGTTTCGACACTTGTTTTGGGCATTGTCGGAAGAGTTGAGAGAACAACCCAGAGTCTCCATATTGGCTGCACTTTCAAAGAGCATCACAGGCTAACTGATTGTTTTTTTCCCTGTCAGTCGGGAAGCATGGAATCTCTGGTGTCAGCGAGGGGAACATGGGCTTTCATCAGGCTGTGACGTCCACTAGATTGCTCAATTGGGGAATCCCATGAAAAGAGAGCCAAGCACATCAAAGGACAAAGGGATTTAAATTGAGACCCCTGTCCACCATACTTGAGAAGGGCTCAGACTAGGGGACCTGTACTGTCTTTATCTTACAGACACTGCTGAAAATACTCTGAACTCTGCTGGAAGCTGCACACTCCAGACATCTCGGCAGCGGCTTCAGCACTTGTTCTGGGCATATCGGAAGACTTGGAGGAACAACAAATAACTCTGTTTTGGTGGTACTTTCAAAGAGCATCACAGGCTAACTGATTGCTTTCTTTTTTCCTGTCAGTGGGGAAGCATGGAATCTCTGGTCTCAGCAAGGGGAACAACGGCTGTCATCAAGCTTTGATGTCCACTAGATTGCCCAATTGAGGAATCCCATGGAAACAGCACCAAGCACATCAAAGAACAAGGGGATTTAAATTGAGACCCCTGTACACTGTGCTTGATAAGGGCTCATACTACGGGACCCGTTCTGTCTCTCTCTTTGAGACACTGCTGCTGATGCTCCGAACTCTGCTAGAAGCCACACACTCCTGACATCTCGCTGGTGGCTTCATCACTTGTTCTGGGCATTGCTGGAAGAGTCAAGAGAACAACCCAGAATCTCCATTTTGGCAGCACTTTCAAAGAGCATCACAGGCTAACTGATTGTTTTTTTCCCCCGTCAGTGGGGAAGCACGAAATCTCCAGTGTCGATGAGGGGAACATGGGCTGTCGTCCAGCTGTGATGTTCACTTGATTGCCCAGTTGGGGGAATCCCACAAAAATAGAGCCAATCACATCAAATGACAAGGGGATTTAAATTGAGACCCCCTGTCCACTGTGCTTGAAATGAGCTCTGACTAGGGGACCTGTTCTGTCTCTCTCTCTTAGAGACACTGCTGCTGATGCTCCAAACTCTGCTGGAAACCGCACAGTCCTGACATCTTGGCATTGGCTTTGACACATGTTCCGGGCATGTTGGAAGTCTCGGTGGAACAATCCAGAATCTCCATAACGGCAGCACTTTCAAGAGTATCATAGGCTAACTGATTTGTTTTTTCCCATCAGTGGGTAAGCACGGCAACTCCATTCTTGGCTAGGAGAACAAGAGCTGTCATCAAGCTATGACGTCCACTAGATTGCTCAATCAGGCAATCCCACAGAAAGACTGCCAAGCACATCAAAGGACATGGGGATTTAAATTGAGACCGCCAGTTCACCGTGCTTGAGAAGGGCTCAGACTAGGGGATTCATTCTGTCTCTCTCTTAAAGACACTGCTGTTGATGATCTGAACTCTGCTGTAAGCTGCACACTCCTGATATCTCGGTGGCGTCTTCAGCACCTGTTCAGGGGACATTTGGAAGACTCGGAAGAACAACCCAGAATCTCCACATCAGCAGTGCTTTCAAAGAGTATCGCAGGCTAATTGGCTGTTTTTTTTCTGCCATCAGTGGGGAAGCACGGAATCCCTGGTCTTGGTGAGGGGAACAAGGGCTGTCGTCAAGCTGTGACATCCACTAGATTGCCCAATCAGGGAATTCCATGGAAAGGACACCGAGCACATCAAAGGAGATGGGGATTTAAATTGAGACCCCTTCTCTACCTTGCTTGAGAAGGGCTCAGACTAAGGGACCTGTTCTGTCTCTATCTTAGAGATATGGCTGCTGATGCTCCAAACTCTGCTATAAGCCATACATCTTGACGGCGGCTTTGGCACTTGTTCCTGGCACTGTCTGAAGGCGCGAGGGAAGAATCCAGAATCTCCAAATCAGAGACACTTTCAAACAGCATCGCAGGCTAACTGTTTTTTTTTCCCCCGTTAGTGGGGAAGCACGGAATCTCCATTCTCAGCGAGGGGAACAATGGCTGTCATCAAGCTGTGACATCCACTAGACTGCCCAATCAGGGAATCCCACAGAAAGATTGCCAAGAACATCAAACACAAGGGGATTTAAATTGAAACCCCCTGTCCACCGTGCTTGAGAAGTGCTCAGACTAGGGGACCCTTTCTGTCTCTCTCTTTGAGACACTACTGCTGACGCTCTGAACTCTGCTGGAAGCCACATACTCCTGATAGCTTGGCAACAGCTTTGGCACTTGTTCCGGGCAGTGTCCGAAGACTCGGGGGGGAACAACCCAGAATCTCCGTATCAGCAGCGCTTTGTTTTTTTTGAAATTTCTGTTTATTGTTTTGAGATAAAACAAGTACTTGGTATCTCATACAGGGCAATAATACAAACATATGCTGCGATACAGCTGATCAAATGTTTGATAAACAATTACATGTCCCCTGTAATCTTTTACAATAGGAGGAGGGGACTCCAATAAGATTTTTTATTTAAGCCATACTTTACTAATTATGTTAGCCATCTCAACGGCAATGAATTTCCCTAGATTAGGTAGAACTTATACATACATATTAACTGCAGTCACATAGGACTGATATTTATCCAGTTATCAGTTTAATTTTAAACCTTTGGAGTAATGTGCTCCTGTAGGCATACTACACAGCACTAACGCTAATAGACTTTCGGTAATCTTTACCTATCACCTCAAAACTTTAACAGATTTCCATCGATGTGACAGGCAATTTGTCTCAACAAGTGGGTTTATATTCAGAAATGAGCATCCCCTCCCAGCCCAAGAAGGCAAGGGAATTATCGAAAAATGGTGCTGATCACCACGAGGACCTACGTGTTCTGCACTAAGGCCCCTCACCCAAATATTTCCCATTACATCCCACCTTTCTTCACACTGGGTTCAGAAATGCTCAATGGACATTAAAATATCAATATAATGTCCCGGTAGTCCTAATTAAACTTTTGATGGCATAAAGTTCAGCATTTAGTTCGATTTGGTCAGTTCTCACATGATTCTTCTTCAGATACATCCTCTTCCACACTGGGCCTTTCCTGTGAAGCAAGCTCCTTTTTGGTACTCTACAACCATCTTCCTGCATCTTTCAATTCTGAGAGCTGCCAGGACTTCCCTGCATAAGTAATCCACTGACAGCAGAAAGGAGTGGATTATACCGAGTGCCCTTAGTTTTTGCCTGATGCCATCAAAACACTTTCTTCAGGCCTGGTCTGGAACGACAGGTCAGGAAAGCATTTCACATCTGCTTCATTAATGTATAGCAGGTAACTACACAGACTGCAGACAGGATTGCATCTCTGATATCTGCTCCTGTTGTGCTCACCAGAATAGTATGGGGAGCATTTGTGTCCACAGTTCTAATTCATGGATTAACCTGGTAAGCACATCTAAGATTGTTCCACTCAAAATTGCTAGGGGCTGATATTGAAGATTTTAACCATTCCACCATAAATACTAGTAGTTGATGTCCCTCAGCCCCCTTGGGTACTCCAACAAAACACAGATTGCCTGTCCTTACTTCATTTTCAAGGGCTTCCATCCTGCCCTGAAGCTGCGTATTTTCCTGTGCCATCATGGCGACTGTTGCATTAGTGGACAGAGGGAGCTGTTGCGTAGTGTGAGAAAAGATCACCAACTCCACTAATGCGGCATCATGTTTTTCTAGTCTGGCCAGGGTTTTTTTTCCATTTTAGAGTCCATTGACTTCATGGTCACCAGCATATGCTGCCAAGGCAGACCCATTAAGGAACTTGTAGTAGCTTCTGATTCCTGACACAAGGTCTCTTCAGCCTTCATGGATTTAGCACCCCTGGGTTTGGAAGCTGCTGGTGTTGCTCCCTGTTTTTTCCCCATGATGAGTTTAGGCTCAAAGGAAAGTTAGTTGATTCTGCAAGTAACTCTGCCAAAAAGTTCTTAGATTTTGAGAGTTTTGAGTTATTATTTCATAATAAATGTAGTGCTGAAGTGCAGCATGCTTGGGAAAGCTTTCTGCATGGAGAACGACTCTCTAGCACCCCTCTCTGCAGTGTTTTCAAAGAGCATCATAGGATAACTTATTGAAGCACGGCATCTCTGGTCTCAGTGAGGGGAACAAGGGCTGTCATTAAGCTATCATGTCCACTAGATTTCCCAATCGGCAGTTCCACAGAAAGAGTGCCAAGCGCATCAAAGGAAAAGGGGATTTAAATTGAGACCCCCTGTCCACCATGCTTCAGAAGGGCTCAGACTAGGGGACCCATTCTGTTTCTCTCTTGGAGACACTGCTGCCGATGGTCCGAACTCTGTTGGAAGCCACACACTCCTGAGATCTCGGCGGCGGCTTCAGCACTTGTTCCGAGCATGTCGGAAGACTCGGGGGAACAACCCAGAATCTCCTTATCAGTCATGCTTTCAAACAGCATCACAGGCTAACTGATTTTTTTTCCTATAAGTGGGGAAGCACAGAATCTCTGGTCTCTGCAAGGGAAACAAGGGCTGTCATCAAGTTGTGATGTCCACTAGATTGCCCAGTCAGGGAATCCCACGGAAACAGCACCAAGCACATCAAAGGACAAGGGGATTTAAATTAAAACCCCTTGTCCACCGTGCTTGAAACAGGCTCAGACTAGGGAACACTTTCTGTCTCTCTGTTAGAGACACTGCTGCCAGTGCTCTGAACTCTGCTAGAATCTGCACACTCCTGACATCTTGGCGGTGGCTTCGGCACTTGTTCTGGGCATTGTTGAAAGACTCAGGGGAGCAACCCAGAATCTCCATATTGTCAGCGCATTCAAAGAGCTTTGCATACTAACTGACTGGTTTTTTTTCTCTATCTATGGGGAAGCACGGAATCTCCAGTCTTGGTGAGTGGAACAAGGGCTGGTGTCAAGCTGTGACCTGCACTAGATTGGTCAATTGGGGAATCCCATGGAAAGATTATTCAGCACATCAAAGGACAAAGAGATTTAAATTGAGACCCCCCTGCCCACCATGCTTCAGAAGGGCTCAGACTAGAGGACCCATTCTGTCTCTTTTTTTGAGACACTGATACTGATGCTCCAAACTCTGCTGGAAGACACACACTCCTGACATCTCAGAGGCAGCTTCAGCTCTTGTTTCGGGTACTGTCGGAAGACTCAAGGGAACAACCCAGAATCTCCATATCAGCAGCGCTTTCAAACAGCATTACAGGCTAACTGATTGTTTTTTTCCACGTCAGTGGGGAAGCATGGACTCTTCGGTCTCAGTGAGGGGAAAAAGGGCTGTTGTCAAGCTGTGACATCCACTTGATTGCCTGATTGGGAAATCCCATGAAAAGTGAGCCAAGCACATCAAAGGACAAGGGGATTTAAATTGAGACCCCCCTCCACAGTGCTTGAAATGGGCTCTGACTGGGGGCCTCGTTCTGTCTCTCTCTTAGAGACACTACTGCTGATGCTCCAAGCTCTGCTAGAAGCCGCACATTCCTGACATCACGGCGATGGCGGCTTTGGCACTTGTTCCTGGCACTGCTGAAAGACTCAGAGGAACAATGCAGAATCTCCGTATCAGTGGCACTTTCAAAGAGCATCACAGGCTAACTGATTGTTTTTTTTTCCATTGGTGGGAAAGCACAAATTCTCCTGTATCGGTGAGGGGAACAAGAGCTGTCATCAAGCTGTGACGTCCACTAGAATGAGAAGTCAAGCAATCTCGCAGAAAGAGCTCCAAGCACATCAAAGAACAAGGGGATTTAAATTGAGACCCCCTGCCCATCGTGCTTGAGAAAGGCTCAGACTAGGGGATCCATTCTGTCTCTCACTTAGATACACTGTTGTCGGCACACCAAACTCTGCTGGAAGCTTCACATTCCTGACTTCTCGGCGGTGGCTTTGTCACCTGTTCATGGAACTTCTGGAAGACTCGGCAGAATGACCCAGAATCTCTGTATCAGCGGGGCTTTCAAGGAGTATCACAGGCTAACTGGTTGCTTCTTTCCCAGTCGGTGGGGAAGCACACAATCTCCGGTCTCAGCAAGGGGAACAAGGGCTGTTGTCAAGCTATGATGTCCACTAGATTGCCCAATCAGGGAATTCCATGGCATGGACACCAAGCACATCAAAGAACAAGGTGACTTAAATTGAGACCCCCTCTCCACCTTGCTTGAGAAGAGCTCAGACTAGGGGGACCCATTCTGTCTCTCTCTTAGAGATACTGCTGCTGACACACCAAACTCTGCTAAAAGCCATACACTCCAGAAATCTTGGCTTTGGCTTTGGCACTTGTTCCTGGCACTGTCGGAAGACTCAAGGGAACAACCCAGAAGCTCCCTATTGGCGGCACTTTCAAATAGCATCGCAGGCTAACTGATTGTTTTTGGTTTTCTGTTAGTAGGAAAATATGGATTCTCCGGTCTCGGTAAGGGTAACAATGGCTGTCATCAAGCTGTGACATCCACTAGAATGCCCAATTGAGCAACCCCACAGAAAGAGCGCCAAGCACATCAAAGAACAAGGGGATTTAAATTGAGGCACCTGTCCACCGTGCTTGAGAAGGGCTCAGACTAGAGGATCCATTCTGTCTCTCTCTTTTAGATTCACTGCTGTTGACACTCTGAACTCTGCTGGAAGTTATACACTCCTGAAATCTCAGCAGTGGCTTCAGCACTTGTTCTGGGCATGTCAGAAGACTCAGGGGAACAACCCAGAATCTCTGTATCGGTGATACTTTCAAAAAGAATCACAGGCTAACTGATTGTTTTTCCCCATCGGTGGTGAAGCACGGATTCTCCGGTCTCGGCAAGGCATACCTCTCAACCTCCAAGGCCGCAAATCAGGGACACTACCCTTTAAAATCAGGGGCAAATGCTCAAAATCAGGGACACCATTTTTCACGCCATGTAAAGTGCTGCGTCACGATGTTCACATCTTTCAAATGCATGAAACTAAAAGTTATTGAATACTTCATTAAGAATACAACATAGAACATGATAGTTTTACTTTTAAAACTTTATTTTGGGCTATTTATAGGTTAATTTTAAATATATTTACTTACATATTGCAACAAACAGATCAAATGAACACCTGTATACCTATATACAATATTGTACATGCTATATAGTCTATGCAATTAACTAAAATTGAAAACTTACACACATTTTACTTGCTATCATTCTATCCTATATTAAAAATGAAAACCATGCTACCATAGTTTATACTAAAAATAAGCACACAGTATTTTCTCTCATCTATACTAAAAAATGAACATCCACACACAATATTTTAAATGCTATCTACTCTATACCATATATATGCTGTTGTGTACTAAAAATGAAACTCATGCTGTCTACTCTATGCTACAAACTAAAACCTATGTAAATATACATAGGTTTAGAAAAGAGTCTCATTTGTCTTTTGTTGCAAGGTGTTCTCGGTTGTAAAGCATAGTTGCTTTTCCTGCAGCCTCTAAGACCCCCTTCGTATGATTTACCTCTTAGCAGTGTCTCTCTTCATTCATTTTTATGGCAATAATAGAGTTCAAAGTCTTTATATTCAAGGATTGTCTTAATTCAGTCCTTTACTTTTCACACCATACTGAAGGCCCACTCTGACTCAGCACTGGAGTGAGGTAGTTATAAGATTGTGTCCATCAGACACCTGAATAGGGGCAGATCGTCACCACTGGTGCATAGCTGGGAGAGCATCATGCCCCAATACTTTAGTGCAGAACTGTTTGTTTCAAAGGCCTGTGCAGATCCAGTTTCTGCAAACTGGTATGTCCCAAACTCATCCAAAAGCTGGTCACACTCAGAGAGTGTAATGCATACACCAAGTTCCTTGACAAGATTCACCACAGAGCTTCCACTTATGTGTAGTTTTAGTGCTGGGTTCAGCAACTTGGAAACCTGTTTCAGAACACTGCATTTCAGTGGGAGCTTTGTTAACATTTTTTGCAGCACAACACAGTAAAATGATTTGGCCTTTTTATAAATACTTAGTTCCACTGATATCCCTACCATGTCATCATTGCTTGCAATGAATTCTTGCACTTCAGGGCCAACACGTATGGCTTTTAGTGGAATAAATTTTGCCTCGCTCTTTAGGTCCAAAATACTTTCTTTATACAAGGTGACTGCAGCCTGAGATTGCAAAACCCTGCTAGCATACAACTGTATGACTTTGCCGATGTCACCCTGCAGAGTCATCAGCTGGCTCTCTCTGCTCTGCAGCTTCTTATTAAAATTGCACAGCGGCTCAAGGGCATATTTTAGAAAAAGGAAGGTCATTTGAACTTCTTGGTTGCCCAGGCGGTCACATATAAGTTTTACTTTGGCACCTCTGGGTTCAACAGACCTAAAATAAGACAGCAGAGTGGGCCACATATCAGTTATTCATTTCACAACTTTACTCAAACTGAGCCATCTTGTGGGTGCATGGTTAATGATTTTTAATGTGTCAATATCAACAAAGAGAGCAAACTCTTTCAGCTGCTGTTGCCGTAATGAACTGGAAGAGAAATGACAATAAATGTCAGAAATTAGTTCCTCAACAGGCGAGGACAAGGCCTTGACCCCTGATTTGGAGCACAGGTCCAGCAGATGGCACAAGCATCCCATATTTATTAGGTTTGGGTTCACCTGCTTTAATCTGGAAAACACAGAGTTGTGCTTTCCAATCATTGCTGCAGCATTGTCAGATGAAAATGCCACAAAGTTTGTTACAGGGATGTCCAGCTGCTCCAGAGTTTTCATCATGCAGTCAAAAACTGCTTGTCCAGTCCCTGAAGTGCATGCTGGCACGTCAAGAAACTGTATGACATTTTTTCCCTGTCAAATGTCATAGCAACCTACAAGGATGACCAGAAGTTTCTCATCCCCCATGTCCATGCTTTGGTCAACATACAGGCAAAATGACACTCGACGTCAGAGGGAAGCTGCAGTCTCCTGGCAGCTGGGACCAAGCACATCTCTAGTAATACAGGTGGATTTGGTTGCCCCACAGCTCATCTTCTTTACCACCTCTGGATCTGTGCAGTACTTCTTCATAAATTTCAGGAGGTGGTCTGCACAAGAAAATGACAGGTTATGCTCTGCCAACATGTTCACAAATGCCACCTCTGCCTCCAAAACTTTTGAGGTAGTCTGTGCTTGGAAGAATTGGGTCAGCTTCTTCCCTTCTGCGTGCTTCCTACTCTGGAGATGCTTCTGCGAAGATTCGTGTCACTGTATATCATTACGTCCTCCATGGCTGATGCTGATGTCACATCCGCAGGACTTGCAGAACGCATACAGCGGCCCTTTCTTGCTGGGTGCAATCCATTCAAAGGAAGTCTTCCACGAACTTTGGAACACTGAATTTTTCTTCTTCTTGGTAGTTGTGGAGTTACCACTGGCACTGCAGTCTTCTCTCGCTTGAAGCATCTGTTCGCAGTCCATCTCCTATTGAGGACAGCAGTCAAGAAAAAAGTGTAACACCGACTTCAGGCTAGATGGACGGGTGGTCCAGAGCATTTCTTTGACAGAGGCAGAGAGGTAAAGCAGCATCAGTTCTAGATCGCTGGATAACACCTTCAATGTCCACCTTTGAGATGCAATACCAAGTATACCTAAGCAGTAGTGATGAGTCCAAATCAAGCTTAAGCTGTCCCCATTATTCATTTTTATATCATATGCCCTACAAATTCTACCAGGTGCACATAATGAGCTGCTAATGCTCCTTTTCGGTATGCAGGTTTTCCATCTGGCCTGGCTACAACACATTCTCTCATGCACTCATAAAGAGCTGCTAATGAGTCATTAGTTAGCTGAATCGCACTTTAGTAAAAATCTTCCTGCCAGATCTAACGTAATGGTTTGGGTCATGAACCACACTTTTGTAAAAGTCCTCCTGCCAAGTGTGAAACTAGTTTAAGCATGTTATTTTAAAAGTCCTCCTACCAGGTCTGAAACCTCTAGACCTTGTCATCAACCACAGCATAAGGCAGAGAAAAAACAAACAATATACATTTCTGTTTTAACCAGTGCCCACAGGGGAGGGCTTTGCTGTAGCAGCACTGCTTATAACCAGTGTTCCCCTACCCAGTTCACAACCACAGGGCCTGAGTGAGAGTTCCCTCCTCTACTCTAGGCCAACATATTACATTTGAAAAGAGATGCTGTACTGCAGAGTCAACAGGCTTAAATAAATACATAGTGTGTGTGTGTGTGTGTGTGTGTGTACACAGACACACACGCACACACACACTCACACACTCTCCCTCTCTCCTTTCAGCTGGATGACTTCTCTTTTTAGATGTAGTATGTGGAAATATTTAAATATAAGAAAATCAAAGAGTCTGTATTTTTGTCTATTGCTACTAAGTAACTGGATGGTGTTGTGACGACCCCATACAGACAATAGCAATAGAGAGAAAAAGGCATTTTCCCTTTTCTGATTTTATTTTGTCCAGTAAAAATTATTTTAGGATTTATTTTTACAAATAGGGTCTTTATTAAATTAAATAAATGGCCAGTTAGATTGTGACAGTGCGAAGAAAAAGAAAACTTAGTTCAGAGGATGGATACAAATTCAGGCTGTCCCCAAGCCGAGCCCCAGCCAGTCCAGCCACTTTCACTGTCAATGGCAACAATTTTCTATGATTGTGCTTCATGCCAGTAGATGCACAGTGATGCTGTCATATACAGAATTTGTGCTCCCAGGTTTGCGATTACTCTGCTGCAAGGACAACAGCTTCAAATGCATATTTTTGTCTGGCTATCCCACTGAGATAGTTATGGATTACTTAACTCCAATTATTAAAACCATTGTGCAGAGAGAGATTAAAGAAAATGAATTACAAAAGTACCAGATACAATGTACCACATCTACTGCAGAAAGTGAGAGCCAAAGTTCAGAACATTAGCAACATAAGAAACACGGCAGATAAGGAGCGCAAGACCCATCTAGTTAGCCCATTTCTTTTTCTACTTTATGAATGTGCCCTCCTCAACGAGCTGCAGGTTTGCTTCACATGTTATTCATTAGATTAGACCAGCAGAATAGACAAAAATATGTATTTTAAGCTTGCTTTGTTCTCACTCAGATTTATAGGCAAGCCACAAGGCAGTACGAGAAAAATGGGATAAGCATTTATTCTGTCACACATGACAGGAAACAAATATGAAGATCACAACAGATTAAAAAAATGGATTTGAAACAGCACTGGCTCAGACTCACTTCTAAATGAATCTAATATGTTAATGAGCATGTGAAGCTGAAGCCTGAACACTGCATAAGAACATAAGCAAGGAAGATTTGGACTCTGACTCTTACTGCTGCAGTTCCAGACAAAACTATGCACTTGAGGCTGGGGTCAAGGCTGCCTGTGTTATGTATTTTGCAAACAAAACAAAATAAAATACAGCACATTACTCCAAAACAGAGAGACAGTATCATTTACTAATGTTAGTAAGTAATATGGTCTGTCAGGGCATTTCTTCTTCTTCTTTTTTTGTTTGCATAGTACTTCATACAGACAGCCTCAACAGCATATTTTTGTCTGGGACAGTGCTGCTGTTACATTCCAAATCAAATGTACTTTTTGTTGCCTTGCCTATGGTATGTTGTTCTTCTGCAGTGCAGACTACTGTTGCAGCAGTGTCCCCACCGGCAGCACCCACACCGTGTGGCACATGTATGAAGTTTATATTGAAAAGGGGAAATTGTTTAAACAGGAAAGGCACTCTCAGCCAGAGCTTGCTTACCTGCTGGAAACTCAGCACAAGGCAATGAGTAGCTCGGGATCACAGTATGGAAATCTGCTGATGGTATTCAAACCCCAGGTCTCCTGGTTTTGCAAAATACTAATACAGAATAGTCTGCCTTAGGTTCTTAGTCATATGTAGGTTCTGTCCTACCTTAGCTACCTAGCCCCCCCCCCAAAAAATGTATGTGTATTTTAAATTTTTAATGTACAAAAATTAGCTTTCCCCAGAGTGGACTGGAGCAGGACAGAACTTATACATAAGGGATATGCAGCGGTTCAGTGTGTGATAATGCATTTATCTTGTACAGTTTCCAGTGACCTCAAGTAACCTCGCGAGTGCCGAAGGCACGAGTGAGAGTTACGAGAGGTCACTGGAAACTGTACAAAATAAATGCATTATCACACACTGAACCACTGCATATTCCATTTATGCAACAGGTTTAGATGTTGTGTGAACATTTTGATTTTGGTAGGTGAAATAATTTGTCAAAAAGGAAAAGAAAATTGAATTTTATGCTGTTTTTTTAATTATAAAAAACAAATGGTATCTATATATGAAACACCACTCATTTTGTAGATATTTTTGAGCTGAACATTTTTTGCGCCACAGTACCATGCTATCATTTTTGTTTTAAAGTTATTTATATTTGTTTGTCAAAAAGTAAACAAAAATTACATTTTCTTCTGTTTTCTTGCTAACCATATACAATATACAGGGTTTATATAAATGAAACAGTATTCATTTTGTAGATAATTTTGTGCTGAACAATTTTCGTGCTCACAGTACCATGTTATCTTTTTTCGTTTTTAAGTTATTGACATTTAAATAAGGTTAGTACTGGTTCTGAGGCTGAACATTCTAAATGAATTCTGAAGAGAACTGTGTAGATAAATGAGCTAGTGATGTAGTTACTGTGTGGATAAATGGGTGATGATGTAGTTACTATGTGGATAAATAAATTTATTACCATAGTAGTGAAGATAAATGGTTTTATTCTACAGTTTTTATCCTGACCCCTGTTGCATAAATATGTATTCTGTATTAATATTTTTGCAACATGACCAGGTCATCATTTATCAAATCACATTCACCACTTTTGGTTTTTAATCAGGACTAGCTTACAAGTGGTCAATAATCCTATCCCCTGTTTACACTACACACTTTACACACATGGCAAAAACAGTGACTGATATATTACTGACAGTCTGACAGACACACTGTAAATGCCACTCACTGAAGAACACGCAAGGCTTTTTCAGTGCAGCTCTCACCCATGCAGTAAAGTAAAAACAAAATAAGTCTTTACTTCAAACACATGTAACAAAGTCTGCCAGCTGTAGTACCCCCTCCCCCTGCACCCCCAAAAGAAAGAAAACACCACAAGCACCAACTATTGGTACCAGAGTAGGGGTTACTTGGACATGACAGTCACTGTTACCTTACAAGTCTACTGTGACAGCATCCCAACATGGGAACAGATTTCACCACTTTAAGAAACTAGAAATTGTTGCCAGTTTATAAATCAGGTCCTATTCTACCTTACTCCATGATCCCCTATTTGGTTAACCGAAGAACATTAGCAAGAATAAACAAGTTGTTAAGTTATAAACATACTCAATGTATTCTCCACAGTTCCTGGCATTTTTAATTTTAAATACCTCTATGACACACATAAACGGTAAAGGCACTGGAGTGGTGGCAATCTCTGCTGGTATGTAGACAGTGGCACTGAGTTGCAGGGTCAGCTCGGGGTCCTTCTGCTCTGTGCTGCTCCGAGTCAGCTCCCTCTTAGTGTCTCTGTGCTATCTCACCTCCCACTCCAAGTCGGTATACCGGCTGCCAGCACTGTTCACTGCTGCTTCATTTTTTTATTGAAATGAAATAAAATGATTTACAGTAGCAGCAGGCAGCAGCTAACGGGTGAGGCTGGCAGAGTAGATGCAAAAAAACAGACTGGGCTGGTGGCGCGCAGTGGTGATGATTCAATAAGCAATGGGCCGGTGTTGGCATTGCACTTCTCCTCCAGATGCTCTCGACTCTCTCTCCCACCCAAGTCTCCAAGCAGTCTCTCTCTCCTCGACTCATAGCTAGGCTAATTCTTCACTGGTGCTCTGGAACCCTCTTTGGTTGTGTGATTTTCAGAGTGCCGGAGGTCCTATTTAATGCTCTATGTTCAGACCTGATGGAGGACACAAAAAATCAGGTCCACATGTGGGCGGGGGTGCTAAAAGGCCAACGGACAGCACTGGAATCATACCATTGGTCAAAGGGGAGAGCATATGTCAGTGCCTCCTACATAAGATGCCACTGTGTGCAACTGCAACATGGGGATGTGGGGATTTGGATTTTGGACGGAGACAGTGTGGTGATGGTGGCATGGACCACATGGTATTCGGAGGGCTCTAGGGAAATCGTGCCATTCAGTTTGGGACAGCGGGACAAATGACTGAAAATAGGAATTTCCTGCCAAATCCAGGACAGTTGAGAGGTATGTGGCAAGGGTAACATGGGCTGTCGTCAAGCTGTGATGTCCACTAGATTACCTAATCAGGGAATCTCATAAAAAGAGAGCCAAGCACATTAAAGGTCAAGTGGATTTCAATTGAAACCCTTTGTCCACCATGCTTAAAAAGGGCTCAGACTAGGGAAGCCAGTCTGTCTCTCTCTTTGAGACACTGCTGCCAACACTCTGAACTTTGCTGGAAGCCGCACACTCCTGACTTCTCAGCAGCAGCTTCAGCACTTAGCACTTCAGGCACAGTTGAAAGACTTGGGGAGCAACCCAGAATCTCTGAATCATCAGCACTTTCAAAGAGCATCACAGGCTAACTGATTTTTTTTTCTGTTGGAGGGAAAGCACAGAATGTCCGTTCTCGGTGATGGGAACAAGGGTTGTCATCAAGCTGTGCTGTCCAATAGGTTGCCCAGTTGGGGAATTCCACATCAAGAGCAACAAGCAAATCAAAGGACAAGGGGATTTAAATTGAGACCCCCTGACCACCGTACTTGAGAAGGGCTCAGACTAGGGGACCATTCTGTCTCTCTCTTAAAGCCACTGCTGCTGATGCTCTGAACTCTGCTGGAAGCCACACACACTACTGCCATCTCATCGGTGGCTTTGGCTCTTGTTCTGGGCACTGTCAGATGACTCAGGAGAACCACCCAGAATCTCTGTATCAATGGCACTTTTAAAGAGCATCACAGTCTAATTGATTGTTTTTTTCCCTTGTTAGTGGGGAAGCAAGAAATCTCTGGTCTCAGCGAGGGGAACAAGGGCTGTCATCATGCTGTGATGTCCACTAGCTTGCCCAATTGGGGAATCCCACAAAAAGAGCACCAAGCACATAGAAGGACAAGGAGATTTAAATTGAGACCCCTGTCCACCTTGCTTGAAATGGTCTCAGACTAATGGACCCATTTTGTCTCTCTCTTAGAGACACTGCTGCTGACGCTCCAAACTCTGTTGGAGGCCACACATTCCTGTCATCTCAGCAGCGGCTTCAGCACTTATTCCTGGCACTGTCAGAAGACGCAAGGGAACAACACAGAATCTCTATATCGTCAGCGCTTTCAAAGAGCTTCACATTCTAACTGATTTTGTTTCTTCCTGTTGGTGGGGAAGCACAGAATCTCCAGTCTCAGTGAGGAGAACATGGGCAGTCATCAAGCTGTGACATCCACTAGACTGACCATTCAGGGAATCCCACAGGAATAGCGGCAAGCACATCAGAGGACAAGGGGATTTAAATTGAGACCCACTGTACACCGTGCTTCAGATGGTCTCAGACTAGTGGACCTGTTCTGTCTCTCTTTTTCAGACACTGCTGCCAATGCTCTGATCTCTGCTGGAAGCCCACACTCCTGACATCTCAGTGGCATCTTTGGCACTTGTTCCAGTCACTTTCAGAAGACTCGAGGGCACAACCCAGAATCTCCATATTGGTGGTGCTTTCAAAGAGCATAACAGGCTAACTGATTGTTTATTTTTCTCTGTCAGTGTGGAAGCATGGAGTCTTGGATCTTGGAGAGGGGAACAATGGCTGTCATCAAGCTGTGATATCCACTAGATTGCCCAATCATGGAATCCCACAGAAAGAGTACCAAGCACATCAAAAAAAAGATTTAAATTGAGACCCTCTGTCTACTGTGCTTGAGAAGGGCTCAGACTAGGGGACCCATTCTTTCTCTTTCTCTCTCTTAGAGCCACTGCTGATGATTCTCTGAACTCTGCTGGAAGCCACACACTCCTGACATCTCAGAAGTGACTTCAGCACTTGTTCCGGGCACTGCTGGAACACTTGGGGGTACAACCCAGAATTTCCGTATCGGCGGCACTTTCAGAGAACATCACAGGCTAACTGATTTTTTTTTCCTGTTGGTGGGGAAACATGGAATCTCCGGTCTCGGTGAGGGGAACATGAACAGTCATCCAGCTGTGACATCCACTAGATTGCCCAATAGGGGAACTCCCACAAAAAGAGCGCCAAGCACATCAAAAGAAAAGGAGATTTAAATTGAGACCCCCTGTCCACCATGCTTGAAATGGGCTCCGACTAGGGGACCCATTCTGTCTCTCTCTAAGAGACACTGCTGCCGACGCTCTGAACTCTGCTGGAAGCCGCACACTCCTGACATCATGGCGATGGCTTTGGCACTGGTTCCTGGTACTGCTGAAAGCCTCGGAGGAACAACTCAGAATCTCTGTATTGATGGTACTTTCAAAGAGCATCGCAGGCTAAGCAATTGTTTTTTTTCCCCCCGGTGGTGGAAAAGCATGGATTCTCCAGTCTTGGTGAGGGTAAAAAGGGCTGTCATCAAGCTGTGACATCCACTAGAATGCTTATTTGAGCAATCCCACAGAAAGAGCACCAAGCACATCAAAGAACAAGGGGATTTAAATTGAGACACCAGTCCACCATGCTTGAAAGGGGCTCAGACTAGGGAAGCCGTTCTGTCTCTCTAAGACACTGCTGCCAACACTCTGAACTTTGCCAAAAGCCGCACACTCCTGACATCTCAGCGACGGCTTCAGCACTTATTCCGGGCTCTGTTGAAAGACTCGGGGGAACAACCCAGAATCAGAGCATCGCAGGCTAACGGATTGGTTTTTTTCCCTGTCGGTAGGTATGCATGGAATTGCCCATGCTCCCTTCTCCTAATCCCACTCTCCCCTGAAGTGTCTACTGATATACACTACTGGGACTGGCCATCTCCCACTCCAAGACAGGAAAGGGAACTTGTAGCATCTCTATTCCCTTCTCATAAAACACCGTCATTTCCCTTCAGTCCTCGGGTACATCTTAATTCATTCCGTTCATCTACATTTCAAGCCTAATACAACAAAAACACCTTTACAGGGATAACCTTCCCCCCAAAAAAGGGGTTAGTCTCTCAGGCACATCACCTTCCTGTGGCACTCACAATTCAACAGTACCATACCTCACTATTACCAACACTTCCTGCCTGAGGGCAGATAGAGGATCTATTTAAAAAAACACTTTTTATTTCTCCTTGCTCATGGCACTTAACTTTCCTTTCTTCTCCTTCCACTCACCCTTCCTGCCAAAGAAGAGGAGGAAACTGAAAAAGAAATAAAATTATATTCATGGCAAAAAACTGCATTTAATGCATCATTTAGGGTTGATGCAACAAAAGAGAGGAAATGAAATGCTAGGATTGAGCCCCTAATCTCATTACAATTTCACATACATTATCTTTTCACAGACTGACAGATGCTGGGTAAAGCCATGGGGTCATGAGGTTATCTCCTCACCCCATTCCCTTTACTGTAGCATGTCAACCTGCTTACACATGGAATGGGGTGAGAGCTGGGACACATGACCCCATGGCACACCATGGCATCTCTCAGTCTGTGGAGGATGGGTGTGTGGGTTGTGTGGTGGGGGAGAAGGCGCTCAACCCTAATGTTTCATTTCCTCTCTTTTGCTGCTTTAACCCTAACTGGTGCATTAAACACAGTTTTTTGCCATGAAAATATTATAGGGATGTGGTCGCACCCCTATATTTAGGGTTTAGTTGGCACTTTAATGTTAAACCTCAAATTTTGCATGTTAATAACTTTGCAACTGTTCAACAGATTTACACAAAATTTGGAATGCACGGTCTGGTATGGTAGATTTCTAATTTGACATAGTTGCATTTCAGTTGGACTTACATTTTTTAAGCAGCGGTGCACCAAAAAAGGCACTTTTTGCCACTTTTGTGCATTTTTTGCCCCTGTGCTGTGCAGCCACCGTGTGGGCTATTGGTCCAAAACTTAGGATGTAGAAAAGCTTGGGCCAAGGAACATGCCAGCATTGCTTTGGTGAAAAAAATTAATAATCCATTCAAAAGTTATTAAACTTTTAATTTCCCATTATATCCTAAGGGAAAATGTATAAGTATATGTTGCGAAAGAAGAATGGCAATCTAGCCATCTGGTCTTTTCTTACAGCTGAAGATTTTGCATGCTCACAGCAGAAGATTTTCTCACAGCTCAAGATTTCACTATCTCACAGCTGAAAAATCTTTAAAGGTGTAAAAACTTTAGGATTGCATATCTCATTAACGATGTGGTCTCTTAACTTGATATTTACAGGGTGTTTAGGGGATGCCCTAAGATGTGAATTATGCTGTTTAGGTGTTGATGAATTATTATAGGGTTGTGGTCACACCCCTATATTTAGGATTGAGTAGGCATTTAAATGTTAAACCTCAAATTTTGCACGTTAATAACTTTGCAATTGTTTAACGGATTTGCGTGAAATTTGGAATGCATGGTCTGGTATGGCAGATCTCTTGATTTGTCAAGTTGCATTTCAGGTGGCCATATGGTTTTTGCTCAGCAAAGCGCCAAAAAATGTACTCTTAGGCTCTTTAATGTTAAACCTCAGATTTTACGCATTAATAACTTTGCAATTGTTCAACAGATTTGAACGGAATTTGGATTGCATGGTCTGGTATGGTGGGTCTCTTGATTTACCAAATTGCATTTTGGTCAGGCATACAGGTTTTGCACAGTGAAGGGCCAAAAAATGCTCTTTTCACCACGTTTATGTGTTTTTTGTCCATGGTGCTGCATGGACACTGTGTGGTCTATTGGTCTGAAACTTGGAATGTAGAAAAAGCTTGGGCCAAGGAACATGCCGTCATTTGTATAGTGAAAAATATTAATCTGTTCAAAAGTTATTACACTTTGAATTTTCCATTATATCCTATGGAAAAATCTATATGCATATTTTGCAATGTCCATGGGAAAGACCAGATGTCCTTAGAGAAGACTAGATAGCCCAAATTGGGGTGACCTTAACTCAATAACGGTTTGGTCTTTTTACTTGAAGTTTGCAGGGTGTTGAGGGGATGTCCTAGACATGTGAATTATTTTGTTTAGGTGTTGTTTGCAGAGATATTCAATGATGTAGTTGACGTTTTTCCCATAGGATCACATTGTGGTCTGTGTCACGACTTTCAGAGCCATTATCTCAGAAACGAAGTGAGATACAGACTTTTCGCTATTGGTGGCTTAGATCAGTGGCAGGAAAACAATTTGAAATCCTAGAGTAAATCTGCAGTTTAATTTTTTTTGTATGTTGCACGGTTCATGAGATATTGTGAAATTACTGTCACAAGGGTTCAAAGAGTGCCTGTCCAGTGCTTTTCAGTGCCCATATCTCATAAACTATGTGAATTATGGGTACAGTTGGTAGTTGTCGTGTAATCTACTCACTATTATGGTTACAATGGCACTTGAATGTTTTACCTAGCTGTTACGGTTCCCAAGATATGGACAAATTACAGTTACAAGGGCTTGGTGGCCTATAGGGCTGCTGTGTGGCTCTGTAGCTTTGCATAAATGGGAGTATGGCTCGGAAGGCCCACCCTCCCACAGTTGCATATTGTTATGCAAAAATTTGCAAGTTGGTAGGGCGTATCCCACCAGTACATATTTTGCTAATTATATTACAGTTTTCAAAAAAAGTAAGAAATTCAGCAAAAAACTATATTTTAATCACATCATTTAGGTTAAAGTGAATAAAGTCAGGAAACGAAACATTAGGGTTGAGCCCCTAATCCCCCCCCCACACACACTGCACCCCCATCCTCCACAGACTGACAGACTGTGCCTTTGGGGTCATGAGGCCTAAATCTCACCCCTTTCTCCTTTACTGTAGCATGTCACATGGAATGGGGTGAGAGTTTGGCCACACAACCTCAATAGTACACCCCAGCATCTGTCAGTCTACAGAGGATGGGGGTGTGGGGTGTGTGTGGGGGGGATTAGGGGCTCAACCCTAATGTTTCATTTGCTGACTTTTTTTACTTTAACCCTAAATGATGCATTAAACATAGTTTTTTGCCATGAATATATATATATATATATATATATATATATATATATATATAATTTATTTATATATATATATATATATTCTTTGCAAAAACTTAGTTAATGCATCAGTTAGGGTTTGTTCCACAGTGACAAAGGAGGAAATTTGCTGTTGAGGTTACTACCCCTACTACCCCACTCTCACCCCAACCCCACAAACAGGCATCGGGGTGTATGTTGGGGTCATTGGCCTAACTCTCACCCCATTCCATGTGTAAAGAAGCTGAGGTGGTGCAGTATAGGAGAAGGGGGTGAGAGGCATGACAACCCCAACACACACCCCGATGCCTGTTGGTGGGGTTGGGGTAGGAGTGGGGTGGTAGGGGTGGTAATCCTAATAACAAATTTCCCTTCTTTTGTCACTATGGAACAACCCTAACTGATGCATTAATGAAGTTTTTGAAAGAATTTCCTTCTTTTTAAAAGTGTAACTTAAGCAGGAATAGAAATGGCGGGTTTTGTTGGGCCCTGCACTCCGCCTGCCGCAAGTGTGGCAAATAGTATGTGTGTTTATGGGCGCAGTCCTTCCAGGCTCCTGCACTCCCACTTACAGTTAAGTGTGGTTCCATATAGCAGCCGTATAAAGCAAAGAGGCCTAGTTACAGTAATTTGCCCATATGTCGTGAAGCGCACGTGCCACAAAATGAAGTTAAGTGTCGTTCTAATCATGAAGCTCAGTAGTTGTTGTAGCAATGCAGTGACCAAACACATGTCACTCATCATTTCCCTAGTACAGGCATGAAAAGTACTGTGAGTGTCAACTGTGAAGGCATGGGAATCATCAACACAAACGGAAATGTACACATGGGATAGTAATTCGCAAATGTCTCAGGAACCGTACATGGTTGGAAAAAAATTAAAATTTCAGGAGTTTCATGCCTTTCTAACCTATTTCTGTACTTAGGCCCCTAGTGGGGGGCTGAGAAGTTTTGCGACGAAAAGTCTGTATCTGTAACCGTTTTTGAGATACAGGCCCCGAAAGGCATCATAGGCACCGCAATGTTATAGTATGCGGAATTTTCTGAACTTGGCAATGCTGTAACTATGGCCCTGTTGAATGGTTTCATACCAAAACATTAAAAGGCATACTTGTGGGAGTAGGCCTTTCCACCGTGAAACATTCAGGGCAATAGCACATTCCATGTTGCCACAACAAGGGGACAAAGAAAAACCTGCACTGCAATGTTATCCTATGGGGAAATTTCCAAACTTCACAATGCTATAACTATGGCCATGTAATGTTCAATGGTTCCATACCAAACCAGTGAAAAGCACACATAGAGGGGTAGGGGTTTGTACCCTAAAACTTTCATGTCAATATCACAATGCACGTAGCCACAATGAAGTGACAAAAAAAAAAAAGACTTCCACAATGTTATCCTATGGGAAAATTTGTAACTTGGGAATGCTATAACTAAGGACATGGTGAATGTTTTCGAAGCAAACCATGGAAAGGTACACCTGCTGCAGTAAGGCTTCCCACTCTGAAAATTTCAGGCCACTATCACAATCCAGCTGGCCACAATCAAGTGACAAAGAAAACATTTCAGAAAATGTGGCTCTGCAGTGTTACTATGGTCATTTAAGAAATGATCGCGACACTCCTATCTTTATAATGGGAATACATCCGCGAACGTAAAATATAGTGTGGCGGTTGTATTTTTAATGGCTGCACATATTGCTGCGGCAGTTTGCGATAGTGTCGTGATCAAAAAATGGCAAAATGGTGAAACAAATGTGAAAATCACATTTCCAGACCAGCTGGTGAAAAACTAATGCCAGATTCCTGTTCCTCAGGCCCCGAAATGGTAAACCCTATAGTTGGTGTGTTGAAAAGGGCAATATTTTTTGAGTTATATTGTTTTTCTCTCTTGCTACCTGAAAACAAGATGGCAGCAGCACAACACTATTTTTGGCAGGCTCGACACTAAAACACACTATCGCAGCAATTTTTGAGTTGCACATATAAATTTTCCCATAGGATATAATGGGGCACTGAAAGAGTGATAACGTCTGAACGGAGCAAGATTTTTACATGAAATCTTCAAAAGGCACATCTGCGACCCAAGACCCATGTAGCCCACCTGATTTGAACCCACTCAGCTGCAGTCTTCAGTACAAAGTGAACATCTAAACAAAACAGAATGTTGGGATTTTTCACATTTTTCAGCATGCTACGGTTCTGCAACTGTACATCTGATCAATACAAAAATTTCCACATCTAGAGACCTACAAAAAAATCTTCCTCCATGCCAAATTTTAGGTAAAGTGGACAAATGGTTGCAAAGTTATTAAAGTGCAAAATTTGAGGTTTAACATTGAAATGACTACGCACCTAACTATAGTGGCACTACCATGCCACTATTTATATATATATATATATATATATGTGTATATATATATATATATATATATATATATACATACATATATATATATTTATAAAATGGGTAGGGAAATTGTTGTTCTATTATTGGACCATGAGCATCACATGACCGTGTGTATATCAGAGCACGACCGCACACCTCAAAGTGGCATATCTATTACATATACTGGGCCAGATATTTAAACTGCGCCATTCTGTGGTGCAAGCCCTTGTGCTGCTTAAAAAAGTTGCGCAGGTGTGTGGCCAGGGCGATATTCAATGGAGTTGCACTGTTGAGCAACTTCTTTGAATATCGCCCCCTGGCCACAGCCACTGTGCATGGTGCAGTGGAACTGCGCCACCGCAAGTGGTCAGAGTGGAGCATTCAGATGCGGTGGCGCAAGTTCCATTTCGCCATGTGCAAACCTGCGATATTTAAAATCTGACATGCAAATGGGGCCATAATTTATGCAAGGCACATGGGGGGGCCATTTGCATCTAATTACGGCCCCATTTGCATGCCATTAGCATGCGGGTGCACCGATCCCTGATGACTTGCACCTGGCGCCCCGCCAGGCAGCAGCCGGGAGTGACACCCCCTGCAGCCCGATCACGGGCATGATAGTATTCTCCCCGTGAGTCCGATCACAGGCATAATATCATCCCCCTGCAGCCCAATCACGGGCATAATAGTGGTCCTCCATTAGCCCGATCACGGGCAGAACGTTATTTCCCCATTGCCCGACGGGCAGAACGTATCCCCCAGCAGCCCGATCGCTGGGCAGAATGTTATGTTCCCCACAGCAGCCCGATCATGGGCATCAGACCTCTCCCCCAAAGTCCAATATCCCTGGTGGTCCAGTGGACCGCGGAAGCCTGATCATGGCATAAAGTCAAACCCTCCCCCAAAGTCCAATATCCCTGGTGATCTAGTGGCCCCCACCCCACCCACCCACGGAACCCCCACCACCCCACCCGTCAGCGGCAGGTGGCAGCACCCACCTGCCTGCCGCCCCGCCGCCCGCCGAATGACAGCAGGGTAGGACTGCACGCCCATTGGTTCAGAGCAAGAGCCAATGAGCGGCAGCCCATTACGCATAAGGCAGTCCAGATACGTGAATGATGCACCCAATGCCAGTTGGGGGTGGGCGGGGTCCAAGGGGATTTCAACCCTAACACCAAATTTCCTCACTTTTGTCACTGTGGAACAACCCTAACTAATGCATTAAATGGATTTTTTTGCCTCTAATTTCACTTCTTTTTGAGAATGATACTGAGAAATAGTGAATGTAATGCCGTGGCAGGAGCACGGGTCCCTTTGGGCACTGCCCTCCCGCCATGTGATGTCTTGTGGCATAGTAACAGGAACAGCAATGCAAACAGGTGGCGCAGACGGGAACGGTCTGCCACGTGATGTGTTGTCACATAGTAACATGGTGCCTGCAAACGGAAATGTCAATGGGCATGGTGATGGAAAGTGAAACAGAAAGAGAAACAGTACTGTAGACACAAATGGCAAAAAATAACAGAAACACAAGAGCAAATGAAAACGCAAAGGATAACGCACATGGTGGCGTAGACCTCAACGGTAAGTGAAATGGGTATAGAACCACAAGCGGAAAGGGCAACGGTAACAGTAATGTAAGCGCACAGGCTGGTTTTCCCCAAAAGCTGCATAGAGAAAGACAGTGAGTACAAAGAATGTATGCATAATAATGGGTATCGGAGCCGAAAATGAGGACTTGGAATACTAAATAGGTTATATCTCAGGAACCGTATGACGTAAAAAAAAAATTAAAAGTCATATGATTTATGACTGTCCTGGCTAGTTTTATACTTAGCCCCCATGAGCATAAGCATTTTTCTGACAAAGTCCGTATCTCGCACCGTTTCCGAGATACGGGTCCTGAAAGGTGCGGTGAACGCCGTAATGTTATCCTATGGGAAAAAAAAAGAAGTTCGGAGTGCCATAACTTTGCCTCCCTGTAATATGTTTTCACCAAACCACTGAAAGGCACATCTGTGGGCTGCTGGCTGTCTTCCCTCTAAATTTGAGGAAAAAGACCAAACCGATATTTTGCAGCAGGGTGCAAAAGGATTCCTGTAATGCGTCGGGCGCCATAATGTTATCCTATGGGAAAAACCGTCAACTTTGGAGTGCCGTAACTTTGCCGCTGTGTAATATTTTTTCAACACAACACTGAAAGGCACATCTGTGAGATGTTGGCTGCATTCCCTCCAAATTTCAGCCCAAAACTCGAAAGTAAGAGGGCCATTTGTAAAAGTAAAAATGCATTTGCGACACTGTCAAACTTTTTGTTAACTTTCCCCATTGACTTATAATGGGAAATTGTTTTTTGAATAACTTTTGAACCGTTTAATATTTTTTCATGAAATCTTCAAAAGGCACATTGGGGACCCTAGCCGCACGTTCCCTGAAGATTTCGGGCTGGTCGCGCAAACTGTGCAACCTGTAGGTACGACCGTAGAATTCCATAAAAAGCATAAACGCATGCGCAGATCACGCTTAATAACTCCACAGCCGTGTATCTGACCAGTACAAAACTTGGCAGATCCCAAGGTGTATGGTTCTTGATCATGTATTCCAAATTTCAGGCAAATCCGTCAAACGGTTGCAAAGTTATTAAGGTGCAAAATTTTGGGTTTAACATGTAAATGACTCCTCAACCCTAACTATGGTAGCACTACCTGCTACCATAATATATATAAATATATAGCTATGTTCATGAAAAGGCTATGTTCATGAAAAGCTTGCACCACTACCATGGAAATATTCAAAGTGTTATATAAAGTTATGTGAAAAAAAGAAAAAAATTAAAATGGTGTTTTAATCCTTGCCACATGTAGAGATACATATAAAAAAATTGTGGTCTGCAGCTGCCAGGAAATTGTTTTGTTTTGTTTTGTTGTCCAACACCATTTTCATGCAGTATTATTAGTGCTAAACTGTGACATGGAAAACCTGTAGGCTTCAGATGTATGTTTTCCAACAATTCTACCATGTATTTGTTGAAATAAAGTCTGCTTTGAATAATCCATATGTTGTCCTGTATTTTTTTACCCCACCCTATGCTTTTATCCCCTTTAGTTTCATTGTTTAAGTGCCTCCAAAATGTGTTCTGAACGTACTAGCTGGTGTCCTCAGCTAGTACATTCAGAACACAGACCAACAATCATATTTTATATTATCTGCATCCTTTTTTTCAGTTCCTGTGTGTTACTGTGGCTTTCCTCATTATAATGGCATGTGCTTAAACTTGCAGGGTGTTAAACTTTGCTAGTGAGGTCATCTCTTTAATCCCTTCAGCCAATCGTGTCCACGGATTTGCCTGGTGCATTCAGAACAGTCCCCCTGCCCCTCCATTGGTTGCCTGAGCTCCCCGGGATTCTCATGTGCCCCATTTTAATTGCGGTTTGTGAGGGGTATAAATGGTGGTGCTTTTAACTGCCTGGCCCCTTTCTTTCACTATATCTGTGGAGAGAAAGCCATCGTGTCCGTTTGCTTGCAGCTCCAGTGCGCTAGAAACAAGAAACCTGCTGACTCCTGAAAGTGCATTAAGAACACTAAAGGTAAGTGTTCCAGCTTGACTGCCAGCATTAGGGATGGGGCAAATGGCATGCATTGTCAGTAAAAGCAATGCGGATTTCTTTATGTGCACATTGCTGTATAAGTGAGTGAGTGATTTCGGTGACTGGGAGGTAATTTTGTACTTCGCAGATGCCACTTCATGCTGTGTCTTGCTGTGTTCAGATCTGGGCATGTGTGGCATCCGCAGTATTTTCACAACAGGCCCGACTTCATGAAATGGCATCCATCGAATGCTACTAACAGCCCCAGTGGCTGGTTTGCCCAAATGTAGTCGAGACTTGTTTTTGTGCCCCTGAATTGGAGCCCAGACTTGTTTGCTGCCTTACAGGATCCCCAACTTGCTTATGGAGCTGGTTAGCCCAGGTAAGCCTGGCTTTTTGCTGGTGTGGGAAGTGGGAGGTTAGGGAGATTAGGGAACAAGGGAGTGTTTGTGTAAAATGGCTCCTTTAAAGTGTTGCTGGTTTCACTGCTGGTGTTGGCCTTGATGTGTGACTGAATGCTTTTCCTGGGGTCATTGTTGGGCCATTGTGTACGGACTGTAAAATTATACTTTTTGGCTGGGAGGAAAGGCACTGAAGCTGCACAACGTGTGCAGCTGTATGTTTAAATGAATTTAAAGCACACAACAGCATACATTGCACCCAGCAGCTTCATTTATCCTGTGGTATTTCTATTTTGTGTGAGGAATTGCTTGGTGGGCTACAATGGTCTTTAAATGGCTGGATTCTGGACAGGCCTTTGTTTGCTGCTCAGCCTCCAACCATGTTGAAACCATGTGGTCTGTGGTGGTGGTGGTGGGGGGGGTTGGTGTTGGAAATGTCTTTTTAAAATCTGTTTCTGTGAACTTCATGTTTACTAACATCCATCCAAATTTTGAGAACCACCCACCGCATAGTCTGCACATGACCAGGCCTTTGTTTGCTGCTTCACCTTCGGCCATGTTGAGACCATGCGGTGTGTGGTTGTGGGGGTATTGATCAGCCTGCCTGCAATTGAGAGCTTTGTTTATTTAATATGTGATTTTCTGTGTGCATTTCTGGGGTTTTGTGTGCTGATGTCACCGCATATTTTAAAACCACCCACCGCATGGTCTTCAAATGGCGGGATGTGGGGCAGGCCTTTGTTTGCTGCTTCACCTTCGGCCATTTTGAGACCATGCAGTGTGTGGTTGGGGGGGGGTGACTATTGATCAGCCTGCTTGCTACCGAGAACTTTGTTTGTTTTATATGTGATTTTCTGTGTACATTTTTGGTTTTTTTTGTGCTGACATCTCCACATATTTTAAAACCACCCACCGCATGGTCTTTAAATGGCTGGATGCAGGGCAGGCCTTTGTTTGCTGCTTCACCTTTGGCCATGTTGAGACCATGCGGTGTGTGGTTGGGGGGGTTCAGAGTATTGCTTGGGCATGAATGTTTTTGTAGCCCTCCACCTTGTCAATGGGCAATCATTACAACTGGGTATAGTGCACCCCTGCCAGGAGAATGGCCTTAAAAATGTTTTTCTTGATGTCAGTTTGCTTGTAGTGTCCATTTCTGTGGTGCTGGCCCCTGACGTCCGTCCGATGTTGTGCAGCCACACACAGCATGGTCTCCACCTGGCTGGATGCTGAGCAGTAAGCCTTTCTTTGCTGCTCGACCTCCAGCCATGTTGAGACCCTGTGGTCTGTGTTGTGGACTGTTTCCCCTTTTAATCCATGGTTTGCTGTGTAATGTCTGGTTTCGGTTGCTGCTGTGCGTCTGATTTGTGATTCACATAATGCATAGAATTTTTAGTTCCTGTTGCAGTGCGCCACTCTGCTTCATCACATTCCTTGTCTCTCATCTTGTGTGAAATGACTGATGTCTTCTCCTTCCTTCCATCATTTCTTCTGAGGCAACTAACATGCGCTTTCCTTTCTTCCATTGTTTTATATGTTATGAGGCTGTTGATATGTTCTCCTTTCTTCCATCATTGCATCTCCTTGGGTCACAATTGACGTGATTAACTCCTTCATTCCATTATGTCGTCTGTTCTGAGTCAATTAGTGTGTGTTTACTCTCCTTCTGTCCTTTTCTGCAGTGAAGAAATGGTGCCCTGTTCACAGGCCATATCAGCTGTGAAAGAGGAACTTATTGTGTGTGGTTAATTCTGAATCTTTCTGCTCTTTAAGGTTCTTCTGAACAATGGAATCTCAATGTAGCCGAAGACCATGTGTAAGAAAGCTCTGCACTCGTTGTGCTCAGTGAATCCTAAATGAAACACCAACCTCTTTTCCAGTTGAACATGAAGGTTTTTTTATTTTCAAGGTGCCTAGATTCACAAAAGTGCTTCTCCTTTGATTAAATCCACAGCCAATTTAAAGGTGCATCTAAAAACAACACACATTAAGTCCCAGTGCCTCAACCACGTGTGTGGTCTTCTTCAGGGGATGAATAGTGCTCTGAGACACTTTCTTTTATAGCCACTCTGCCAGACATTGACAGCCTCATTGGTTAACTGGAAGAAATTTTTTCATTACTTTTAGTGGCTCTGGTGGGTTTCAAACCTTGAATCTTGAAATTAATTTTTTTGTTAAATTTTATAAGTTTTTTATGTCTTATAATATTTTAACATTTAAATAAGCATTCAATTACCTTTTATCACAGTTTCTTAACTATTTTCAAATACAAAAACGGCATTTATCATAAGCTTCAAAAAATACACAAAAACCTTTTTTCCAAAAGAAAAAAGGTGAAAAAGTGTGAGGAAGCTTGCTGGTAAGACAATTAAACCATTTGAACAATGAATTCTAAAGCTTAATGGGATTATGCTTATTTTCAAAATTAATTTTAAACTTTTATATTAATCTCACTAAAAATGGCTAATTTCCTAACAGCTTATGTTAAGCTTAATACCATCTGGTAACTTATTTCATTTAACAAAACATGTGTTTAACCATTTCTGAAAATTTATGTCACCTGAATTTGTATTAATCATCCACAGTGTTACATAACTGGTGCCAAAACTGACAAAAGCAGCAATCTGCATTCTGAGAATTATGAACAGTCTTACTTTTTGAAGTTCAAAATCAATTTCTCTGTTCAAACTGCAGCCAGAAAACTCCAAGAATAGTGATCACACCCTTTGTATTATTACCTATTCTTATTTCATTTTAAGAATGGTTTTAGATCCCATTCTTTATTCAACCCATGTGGTTGAATACTGTTCAGGGTGAAGATCCAAAAACTAGGAGCTCTAAACACTATAGCAGGGGTTAGGGATCGTTTACTTCAACAATCCCCGGCTACACAATCAATAATGCAAACATGTAGTCCAATCCTCCACAGATGTGTGCTCAATGAAACCCTGGTGCAGAGTGAGGGGTTGCTAGCCCCAAATGACAGAAAACCAAATCCAAGAAAGCTCTGCATTCGTCGTGCTCAGTGAATCCTAAATGAAACCCCAAAATATAAAAGTTTAAAATTAATTTTGAAAATAAGCATAATCCCATTAAGCTTTAGAATTCATTGTTCAAATGGCTTAATTGTCTTACCAGCAAGCTTCCTCACACTTTTTCACCTTTTTTCTTTTGGAAAAAAGGTTTCTGTGTATTTTTTGCAACTTATGACAAATGTTGATTTTGTATTTGAAAATAATTAAGAAACTGTGATAAAAGGTAATTGAATGCTTATTTAAATGTTAAAATATTATAAGACATAAAAAAGTAGAAAATTTAACAAAAAAATGAATTTCAAGATTCAAGCTTTGAGACCCACCAGAGCCACTGAAAGTAATGAAAAAAGTTCTGCCAGTTAACCAATGAGGCAGTCAATGTCTGGCAGAGTGGCTATAAAAGAAAGTGTCTCAGAGCACTATTCATCCCCTGAAGAAGGCCACACATGTGGTCGAAGTGCTGGGACTTAGTGTGTGTTGTTGTTAGATGCATCTTTAAATTGGTTGTGGATTTAATCAAAGGAGAAGTACTTTTGTGAATCTAGGCACCTCGAAAATAAAAAACCTTCATGTTCAACTGGAAAAGAGGTTGCTGTTTCATTTAGGATTCACCGAGTATGACGAGTGCAGAGCTTTCTTGGATTTGGTTTTCTGTCGTTTGGGGCTAGCAACCCCTCGCTCTGCACTGGGGTTTCATTGAGCACACATCTGTGGAGGATTGGAATCAACGTTGGACTGAGAATGTTGTCCACTCCGCTGACAGGAAAGGAGAGAATTAAACACTTCAGGGCTGGCATAAAGAATGACCACGAACGTTATGACGCGTATTTGACTACCTGCAAAGCTCAATCAAAAGCTTACCATAAGAACCTGGATGAGGAGAAGAGCCGTGAATACCAAAAGAAGTCTAGGCGGCAAGCACAGAAGCACAGAGACCATCAAAAGCAAAAGAAACTGCAGCAAACCAGTAATGTGGAGTGTGCAGTTACTTGCAAACTGACCACAAGAAGAGAGACAAGAGGAGAGGAACCAAAAAAAAAACAGAAAAAAAAAATGGATGGAATAAAAAAGAAAGCAATGTTCAGCTATGTCAGTGCAGAAGAAGAGGAGAATCAAAGAAAAAAGATGACAAACCTACAAGGAGTCCAAAGAAGTACACACCGGCACCACAGTTTCAGTGCAAGCAAATGTACCTAATACCCCTGACGCAGCTGCAGTGGAGGCCCCCCGATCTGATAGTGCCATCCGGAAGGCACTTCAAAGAGCATGATCAGCACTGCCACCGTCACCCACCCATTTTGCATGTACAGTGGATAAGCTGATAACAACATGTTCACCTGCAAAGTAGGCAGCACTGGGAAAAAGAGGAAAAACAAGACCTGTTGTGGAAATTTGGGGAAGAAACTGTTGGAGGCCACAAAGGAGAAAGGTGAATGGGTCAGAGCGCTTCTGTTCTTGAAAAAATATAAGATGCTACGTGATGCCAGCAGAACCCTTGGAATCAGCTGGACAACCCTGATGAATGCAATGCGCAGGGAACAGAAGCGTGTGAAAAATACACACAAATCATCATTACCTTTGGAAACGGCCAATAAAGTTAGAAGTTTTTTTGAAGATTCTGCCACCCCTCTACCTTACAAGAAGGGGTTTCTGAAAAGAAGTCAGTGTGTGAAAGCCTTCCTTTCCAAACTGCTCAATACACTGCACCAAGAATTTCTAAAGGAAAACCCAGAGTGCCATATTGGTGCAACAAGACTCAACAGTTTACGACCCACACATATTAAACTCGCCAAATAGCAGAAACTTGACCAGTGCCTATGCGAGTACTGCGAAAATGTCTCCTGAAAACTACGCACTTTAAACCACATGGCCGATAATCATAAAATGAATGAGTGTAAAGTCCCGAACATATACAAAGCTGTGGAACTGACAATGTGTCCAAACGAGGAAGGTAACAGGTTCTTTAGAAGAGACTGTGTGGATAAGGTGTGTGACAGCTGTTCTGTTAATGCAATAGATAAGCACACAGAGGAACTGTTAAAGAAATAGGGGTCAGAAATGGTAAGGTGGTATCGGTGGGAAAGCATAACTCTGACCAAAAAGACAGATGGAATAGAAACAAAAACAACCCGAAAAGTGCTGAAGAGCAAGCTGACAACACTACAACAACTTATCAACATGCTTAAGGAGGATCTTCAGTTTGTGGGGTGCCACCTGCATGTGGCTGCATCGCAACATTATCAATTCAAAACACTTAATAAGAAACCACCTCAGGGATGGGTTATCATGGTGCTGGACTTCGCTGAGAACTATGCCTGCAAATATCAGGATGAGATCCAATCCTGCCACTGGCTTCATGAACAGGCTACAGTGCACTCCATTGTTACATACTACAAATGTGCTCATTGTGAAGGTACCATCACAGAATCCCTGATATTCATTTCACAGGACATCACACATGACCACCATGCAGTTCGGCACTTCATTAACGTGGCCTACACACATCTCACAAAGACCTGGCACCTGCGGGCGTGGCTTGAACCTGGAGGAGATGGCTGCCTAAAATTTTTGTCTGCCCCAGCCTGATGGAGAAACTGATCAAAATGACCTAAATGCTGGACTGATTTAATTCTGAGCTACCCTGCATATCCTTCCCTGCCTGTATTAACGCCATTGAGATGCAACTCGAGTGAGCCAGGCTCTTAATCAGCATCTGATGGGCCGTTGTTACTCCGGAGCCAATGCACAGCAGTAGGCCATACAGGCCCGAGCTCGGGACACTGGTGCTGTAGTACTTTTTCTCCCCCCTCCCTCTTGGCGGGATTGAAGCGGTAGCTGCCCCATCCTCCCCCCTTCTTCCCCCAAAGAGATCACCGAAGCTGGATAGGCAAGGAGCCCAGTCCCGGTGGGGCTTAATGGCTGCTTCCCTTTGAAGGAGGAGGTACGGACCTGACTAGTTGCGAGCTGCAGGGGAGATTTGCGGGTTGTGAGCCCACAAGGTGTACCATGGCTGAAGCTCCTCACCAAGATATCCTGGCTTCTGTAACCAAATGCAAGTCGGTGAAGCCTTAGCAAATATTACTAAAATGTTGGAGGCTCTATTAAGTAGAGTGGACACAATTGGCACCTCTCTCGCCACCAATGTGATAGATGTGCGCAGATTGGAGGATCAGCATAATGTGTTAGAGCAATGGACAGAAGAGCTAGAGAAACAGCATCTACATGTATTACAGAGGCTGGGGGATCATAAGTCTAACTTATCCAGGTTGTGCTATAGAGCGAAGGACCAAGAAAACCGAAGTAGATGGAATAATATACAAATACTAGGGGTACCTGAAGAAGTCAAAGGGCCTAACATGGAAAGATTCTTGAATGACTGGATCCCACAGCTACTGGGTGACTGGTGGAAGGACCCTGTTGGGGTAGAGAGGGACCATCGTGTCTCTGGAAACCCTAACAATACCAAAGGTCCCCGCACCATTATTGCCTATCTTCTACGCTTCTTGGTCAAGGAACACCTGTTGAGAGCTGCTAGAGAGATGGGAGAGCTGAAATGGAAGGGGAATTCCATATCGTTCTACAGAGATTTCACACAAGAGGTGTCTGTGAAATGTAGAGCTTATATCCCCCTCAAAAAAATGCTAGCAGCCAATGCAGTGCAATACCATTTTAAGGGCCTTACTGCTTTGTACCCGAATAAAAATGGTCAGTCTTTTCTTGCATAATCCCCAGGAGGTGCTGAAGCCTGGATTCAGGCCCACTGGCCGGGCATGCTACCATGGACTACGTCTCCCAGACGCCTCTGGGAGCCCAGGAATCATATGTCTCAGGGAACTATAAGAAAAGGAGGTGCTATACCAGGGGACAGGAATTTGGGCTGGACGGGTTCACCAAGCAAGGAGTTCCCCAGTAGTAAACAACTCTGGGCTCCACATCCCTCAGGGGATAAGACAAACAAGGTTGGGACTGATACTTCTACTGACCAAGAGGCACCAACTAATAAGTCACACAACAATACTGTGGGAGACACTGCCATTTTGTTACCAGCCAGGCAAAGGTAACACTCCAGAAGCACCCGGTCCTTGGTGTTAACAGGTGCAATAGATTCACCTCCTGCCAAACAGCCCAGAGCCACCACCTCAACCTGGAGCAAAATTGGTCTGAAGGATCAGCCAGAAGAACAGGCTGCTGTACTGTTAGAGGGTCCAACTCCACTGGACTGGGCATCTGAAATGGATGTCTATGAGGCAGAAGCCGTGGCAGCTGATGGCTTATTAAAACCGAGCTCAAAGACTTTTGCAGAAGTTGTTGCCTTGGGTGCTCGCCCCCACTGGATCTGGACAATCCTGCTTATCGGGGGATGCCATGACATGCTCTGATACTTAGACCATCCCAGCTTCACTGGGGGTGGCTCTCAAATGGGTGCAAGCCCCTTGTTGGCCTTCAATCATATGAGGTGCTGGTAATGCTGTATCATGTACAGTTCTTTGCCTGGGCATTATTTGCTATGATGGCTACCTGCCTCTTACTTGGGCCGCAAGTTTCTTCCCCCCCTCCCTATTTCCTTCATGGGCAATAAGGGCAAAAGTGGGGTTAATGCAAGGCTCCCCCCAGGCTTCCCCTCTTCCCCGGAGGGAACGATACTGTATGGAAGCGTAGGAGTTCGTTGTCTAGGAAATTCTTTCAACAAGTATAGAGTTATATTGAGGTAGATCTTTATATTACAGTTAGGGCAGGTCTTAATAAGTTATTTGTGAAAGCCCACTACTCCTAAGAGTTAGACCCTAGAAGGGAGGGTATTAGCATGTATCAACTCGTTATTTAGAGTTTTGTCACTTACAGATGGCTGATAGAGGCTCCCCACTCCCCCCCCACCTATCTCCTACCTGGGCAACTTAAGGTCACCCGCTATGCCTAGACTCTCCAGCTGTGATGTTATGGAGTGAGGCTGGGTCAGGTTATCATCTGTTGGGTGTAACCTTTCCCATTGCTCTTTTTGTGGTGCCTGAAGCAGTGTGGCTCACATGGGTCTTTTACCCCTGTTCACACGTTCACCTCGACACCACCAACGTAGTTTAGGTTAAGGAATTCAGGATAAATACTACTGCTATAATATACTGATTTTGATAATTGGTTTCTACTGTAACTACTGCTATGATAGATAACTCTGTTTTCTGTTTTCGATCCTTATTCTATTTAGGTTTTCTACTTGATTGAGACAAGACCACACACCGCTGCCCATAGTATTCTCTACTAGCTATCTTGATTGGGAGCTGTCTTTATACCCTGGGGTCACAGGTTACCCTTTTCTATTCTTCTGCTGCTGTGTGCATACCTAGGCCCTCCTGTAGGGTGAGTACTCTTTACATTTTTTACTAGCAGCTGAGGGGGACACCATTATGACAGTGACTGCAGTGGACCCAAGGGGTGGAGGTGTGTCTCCTGGAATGTCAGGGGACTCAATCACCCGGCGAAATGCACTAAGGTGTTACAATTCTTAAATTCTATGGGGACTGACATGGCCCTACTCCAGGAGACACACCTCACCAACCGGATGGCTCAGTGGCTGAAGAAATTATGGGTAGGTACGGTTCTGTTGAGCTGTGCAACCACAAAATCAAGGGGGGTTGCCATTCTCCTCCGGAAATTGGGCCCGTGGTCAGTCGAAGCCCAACGTCAAGACACTCTGGGGAGATGACTTGTGGCCAGGCTGTCCTACCCGGGTGGCAAAGTTATATTAGCCAATGTTTATGGTCCTAATACTGATGTCAGGGACTCATATTCTGAACTGAACCAAGCCATAACTGACCTATCAGAAGAAAGAGCAGAGATTCCCATACTACTGGGGGGTGTCCACAACTTAGTTTTGGACATATTCTTAGACAAATCTATCCCCACGCCTCAATCTCATCCTAAAGTTGTAGCCACCCTGAATACATTGATGTCAGAATGGGCTCTGGGAGACCCATGGAGAAACAGTCATCTACAGGGGCGCGACTACACCTTCTACTCCAATGTGCACGGTACCCATAGTAGATTAGACTTTTGGTTAGTTAATCATGTTGCAATGCCGGGTGTAAGCAATGCGACCATAGGGAACATTTTGATATCTGATCATGCTCCAGTTGCAATCACTTTCTCCCCATCAGGTCAAAGCTCCCCATCTAATAGATGGAGATGCAATCCCCTCCTGTTGCAAGACACAACCTTCTGGGAGTACATAAAGGAGGAAACACACCAGTATTTTGCCCTGAATACCCCTGGAGAGACAAGAGTGACTATGGTATGGGAAGCCTTTAAGTCTGTCCTAAGGGGGAGAGTTATATCTTATGCAGCTGCCAAAAATAAAGAGCGTATGCAGATGCAGCATCTTTGGGACCTACAGGACCAATTAGTAAAACTGGAAAAACAATTTAAGGTTTCCCCTTAGAATCCACTAAATTCCCCACTGTTGGCCCCCATCACAGGTCTAAAATATCAGATCAATGTGCTGTTAAATAGAAAAGCAGAATGGCAGATGACTCGGGCAAAACATAGGGTATGGGAAGGCAGGGACAAAGGAGAGAAGTTACTTGCCTACTACCTGAGGAAGTAGCAGACTTCCTCTAGAATCTTGGCACTGAGGAATAAGAAGGGGGAATTACTCATGGCTCCTAAGGCCATAAATATGGAGATGCAAAATTTTTATTGGGAGCTTTACCAATCCCAGAATGTACTCTCAGATGATGATCTCTCCCTCCGGTTAAATAACCTGTGTCAGGATACTCCACTTCCCAGACTCTTGGAGGCTCAGCAGTGTAAGTTAGATGCCCCCATCACATCGGAAGAGCTCCGAGAAGCACTATCCCAGATGGCAAAGGGTAAGGTGCTGGGGCCAGATGGGGTTTCAGTAGAACTGTACCAATTGCTCCAAGATCACATCACTGAGCCACTTCTACAAGCACTGCAAGAAGCCTAAAAAGATACCCTGCTTCCTCAGACTATGTGCGAGGCATTAATAACTCTTATCCCTAAAAAGTTGTCTGATGTCCTCCTCTGTGCAAATTTTTGACCCATTTCGCTCCTCCCGTGGACACCAAACTACTAGCCAAAATTCTAGCGAACAGGTTAGCCTTGATCCTGCCCACCATAATTCATCCTTCGCAAACAGGTTTTTTTAAAGGGGAAATCAAGTGCAGATAATTTGCGTCTTGTTCTGAACCTCAAGTGGCTGGCTGTGCAGTCTAAAACTCATATGGCTGCCTTGGCAATAGATTTTGCCAAAGCTTTCGATTCCCTAGAATGGGGGTACCTTCATAAAGTTCTTACGCTGTATGGTTTCGGGGCAGATTTCTGTTCGTGGGTCTCTACCCTGTATCACTCCCCCTCAGCTAGAGTGGTCACTAACAAAGATACCTCCCCCCCTTTCTATTACAAAGAGGCACCCGGCAGGGATGCCCCTTCTCCCCTCTTCTTTTTCTGATTGCTTTGGACCCTCTTATTCAAAAACTTATAAACTCCCCGAACATAACAGGTATCCCTATAAAAGGATCGACGTACCTAGTTAACACCTATGAGGACGACATGCTCTTACACTCTCTGATCCCCAATCTTCCATTACTTTACTTTTAGTAATTCTACAGGAGTTTGCATGTCTCTCGGGGCTAGCAGTAAATCAGAAGAAAACCATCTTGTCCCCCTTAAATGGTGCCTGTACCAAATCCTATCTCACAGGTACTGATATTACTTGGGCCCTGCAAGGTTTTCCTTACCTGGGGGTCTTTATTACTACGGCTTGGAAAGATTTGGATTCCGCAAACTTCCCCCCCGTTGACTTCTCTAACGGCGGAGGTCCAGCGGTGGAAACAGTTCCGGCTCACTCTCAAAGGCAAAGTAGAAGCTATCAGAATGTTTCTGTTCTCCAGGGTGTTGTATCTACTGAATAATCTTCCTATTCCTTTGACCTCAAAACTATTCAAGACCTTAGATAATTTAGTCACTTCATTTCTATGGAAGGGAAAAGCCCCAAGATGGGGATGGTCGAAAAACTCTGTGCACATTGGACTAGAGGTGGACTTGGTCTCCCCTGGTTTGAGGGATATCACCTGGCCTTCAGAATGGCCCAAGCTATAGCTTGGTTTACTCCCCACCTCAACCCCTCCTCTGCAGTGGGTAGCATTAGAGGCCTCCTTATCAATAGATAATCCCCTCTTTTCTCTGCTGTCTGGTGGGAAGCAAGTGGCAAGTGGACTTACTCCAATTATGTGGGAAACATGCAGAGCATGGCGGAGGGTGATGGCAATCACTGGGGTCCTGAAAGCAGATTACCACCCCCCTGATTAGATACACCCTGCTATGGAACAACTGCCTTATCATGGTTGATCATAAACCGCTCTCTTGGCCCCATTGGGCATCAAAGGGCATTCAAGTGCTAGGGGATCTACTACTTCCAAACTCTTTGGTGCTAATGTCCTTTGAGCAGATCAAGGATAAATTTGGGGTAGGACCCTCGGACTTTTGGAGATTTTTACAGTTGAGGAGTGCTCTCTCCTCTCTTCTTAAGGACTCTCCGCTACAAAACTCCTGGGACTGTCTGGGAGTTCTTCACTTACCCAGAAAGGGCCAGTGGTTAGTGAGTATTCTATATAAGACAATTAGGGATGCCCAACCGGATGATACTCTGGCTAGTAGGGCCACCTGGGAAAAGGACCTTCTCCACCCAGTATCCCCACAACAATGGTCGCTTTGTATTAGAGCAGCTCATACAGCCTATGAGGACTCTAAGAGTCAATTAATACATCTGAAAATTCTTTTGAGGTGGTACAAAACCCCAGCAGTACTGCATAGGCTGAAGATCCTACCGCAGGACCAGTGTTGGCGATGCCGCTCCTCCCCTGCTACATGTCCTCTGGACCTGTCCAACCCTGCAAAACTTCTGGACTCTAGTCCTAGGGGATTGTTCCAGGATAACTGGTAAGTCAATCCAGATTCAAAATTACTTCTTCTTACTAGGAGACACCTCGGCGCTAAATCCACTCCCCCCCCCAGTGCAGCATGGATTCTAGTAGCTTTGATGGAAGCTAAGAGGTCTGTTCTGATGCGTTGGAGACAGCCTATGCCCCCCAACAGTTCTACAGTGGTGCTCTGCCATGGCCAGACTGGTTAACTTTGAGAGGCTTTCAGTGGTGGCCAAGGGCCGACTTGACAAATACTATAAGAAATGGGGAGCTTATTTACATTCCCACATTTGCTCAGTTGCACCCCTGCTGTTCCCAAATCCCCCCCTGAATATAGCTGACAGCACACTATGTTTATAGCTTATTTGGGCATCTGTGGATGTATGGTCTTGTCTCTACTCCTATTCTATATTGGTGTATACTTTTGGACCCTTATGGTCTTTTTGATCCTGTTTGTTTAATTGGATGGACAGATTTATCTAAGCCTATACAAGGGTCTCATTGAGTAGCTGCTATCTTGTAGATGTTTATATTAATGGGTAGCAGGTGATAATGTTTTGAAATCCCAATATCAGATTGGAGCAATTTGCTGGTTTAGGCAGAGGGACTACTATTATTAGCTTCTTTACTGTGTGAGACCTTTTTCATGAAGTTTGAAAGGGTTTGTACTTTGCACTATGCTCTAGGAGATACTTGCTTAAAGAATACTATTTGCAGCACATGTCTGTAGATAATCCTTTGTGTCCTGTGAATAGATATGTATGTATTGGGCATGTGTGACTATGTTGTATACATGGTATATGAAGGCCGTTTGTTACGGCTTTTGATATTTGATAAACTCAATAAAAATTTTACATGGAAAAAAAACAAAAAAACAAAGACCTGGCACCTAATCATAGAAAAGGAGGTACATTTTACTGATGGCTGTGGGAGCCAATATAAATCAAAGTGGGGGTTCAATGCAATTTCAATGGCTACCCAAGAATTTGGATTTTCAGTTGAAAGGACATACTTTGGATCAAGGCATGGGAAGGGTCCTTCAGATGGACAGAGTGCTGTTGTTAAATCAATGGCAACATTGGCTGTCATGTCATGTTGTGCAGTCATTTCCACAGCAGAAGAGCTGTATGTGTACTGTCAGGATAATCTAACACTAGCACCTCCAACTGAGGGGTGCATACACTACCGACGAACTTTCTTCTGAGTGCCCAACAACAGAATAAGAAGGCCAAAAGGAAAATATGTGAAATCTGTCCCTGGAACTTGCCAGATCAAAAGTGTGAAGACTGTGGTGCCTGGTGTGGTGGCCAGCAGAAATTTAAGTTGTTTTTGCATCCACTGCCAAATTGATGATGGCCCATGTCTCAACAACGAACATCTACAACCATGGACAGTAAGGAGGCTCACAACTTCACATGTGAGAAACGGTACTGAAACGCCTGCCCACAGGATGAACTTGGACCCTGTTCCTGGCACATCAGTGACTGCAATTACAGTGATGGACTCCTGCACTGCTTCTGGCACTCCACTGCTAGATCCTTCAACTGCTCCTGCAACTCTAGCGAAGAACCCCCGCGATGCTTCTGGCTATCCCGTGATGGACTCCTGTGCCTCAGCTCCAGTGATGGACCCCAGGGATGCTTCTGGCTATCCAGTGATGGATCTCTGTGCCTCAGCTCCAGTGATGGGCCCCCATGCGGATTCTGGCACTCCCCTGAAGGAACCTTCAACTGCTGCAGCAACTCCATCAATAGACCCCAGTGATGCTTCCAGCACTCCAGTGATGGATCCCAATGATGTTTCCATCGCTCCACTGACAGAATCCTCTTCTGCTTCAGAAACATCTGCAACAGACCCCTCCACCACTGCTCAGCACACTGTACTTCCACCGATTCAAAAGAAAAAAAATTAACCCAGGCAAAATAGAAGTTGGGAAAGTCTATGCAGTATACTATTCAAAAACATTTCTATCGGGCAGGTGGTGGAATTCATTGAAGAGAGACGTCTTTTTTCAGTCAAATTTCTGCAGCGATGTGCGAATGGATCGTACATATGGCCTCAAAAACAGGACACCAACGTGGTCAGGCAACACAGACTTTTTCATGGGCCATTAACTCTGAATGCAGAAAGCCAAATTTAACCACAAATACAGCAAATAATCTCAGTGAGATATGAAAAGCTAAAGCAGCGCTGAAACTGAAATAGATTAGTGTGGGACATTATCAAATGTTGCTTTAAAAGCCTAGAGGTTAGAACAGTGAGCTGTGAATGAGTTTGGTACCTGCAGATCTGGATTTGATTCCCACAACCTCCAACTGCATACTGTGCGACTCTGAGCAAGTCATTTAACCAGCCCAAAGCTCCTGGGTCACCCTTGAAAACAGGCACTTGTGCCTAATGGGTCTTACCCAGTTAACAAAGACTAAATAAATAACATTTAATACTGTGCCAGGGAATGTCCCTGCCATAGAATTGAACCATGTTTTATTGTAAACATTCTTGGTTGCAAGAAATAAACATCCCACGAAAGCAAGTGGGTTGCACTGGAATTGCAGCTGTTGTGTCCATCTGTTATCCTCACCATAACAAATATATTTTTATACAGTTTCTCAAAAAAATGTCAATTTGTTAACTTTCAAGAACTTGCACTGCAGCATGGTGTCCACCATAACATTCAGAACGCATGCTTGGTGTCCACCATAACATTCAGAACGCATGCTTGGTGTTCACCATAACATTCAGAACTTTAAAGATCATTTTTCTCAGGTATTTCAAAGTGAGTTATCTCACAACATAGTGCACTTTTCACTGCAGGGTCACAGCATGTTGAAATGCCTAAAAAAATGATATACTCTGTATTAAAAAATTGACCTCTCATGTCATAGTTTGGTACAGCATTTTCATGAACAGAGCCATATATATATATATATATATATATATATATATAACATATATACATATATACATACACACATATATATATCCTTTTCTTTTCATCCACACCTCTTTCAAAGGAGGCACCAACCATTCACTCCTCCTGCAAAATACAAGAAAAAAGTGATATTTTTCTCTTTTATCTACACCTCAGCCCTCAAGGAACGTGAATATCATAAATTGCCAGTGGTGCGGCTCATCCTTCCATAAGGCAGGTATACTGGGAGTAGGGCACTGTCCAACATGCTGGACAATAGGGGAATTAAAAAAAAACAGCTCACAGAGGCCTGGAATTACATAACATATCTCCATCACCTCTTAAGGAACAGCTGACCCACTGGCTCCCATTCACCACACCACCTCCACCTGGGAAGTAGCCCATGCCATCCTCGGGCATCTGGTACTGGAGAATGGCAAGTGGTAAAAAGAATTAGGGACAGATTCCATAGGTCTCAGCAGCAGTCCCCAAATCAGGAAACATGCATCCCAACATTGAACAGATTTGAACGCTTGCCCAGTGCAATTAACAAGGGGGGGGGATCCTAGTCCAGTTAACCAACGTACAAGTCCGAAATAAAAAGTAAGCACTGGTGGCACCCCAAAGGAACAAAACATCAGGGAAAACAGGAAAATTGTTATCGTTGGGGATTCCATGATTCAAGGAGTTGAATCCCACCTAACTCAGCACACTGACACTTAAGTGACTACCAGGTGCTTACCTGGGGCTTCTGCAAAGAGGGATACTGACCATATTGACCATCTCATATGCAGAAAAGGAAAGTGCACTGGTATTTTTGTCCATCTAGGCACAAACAACCTGGCAAATCAGTCAGTCAAGGAGACCAAAGACCATTTATCTCATCTAGTGGAAAAATCATCATCACAATCGCCAATCATAGCCTTCTCAGAGGTCCTACCAGTATGGAACAGAGGAGGCAGCACGCAGGAAATCCGCAAGGAGAAAATCAGGTAGCTGAATGTTTGGCTGCAAAACTTGTGCCTGGAGAAAGGACACCTCTTTATTGGGATGAGGGACTTCTGGGACAGGAGTCTCTTCCATTACGATGGCCTGCACCTGACCAAGGAAGGTGTTAGAGCTCTACAGCAGAAATTCAACGTCTTCATGTACCATTTAAACTAGGCACTGGGGAGAGAATAAGAACACAAACAGAAACCACTACCCCCTCAATAAATTTGCCCCATCTGAGGGGAAAAACAAAGAATGGAGCAGGAAATTAGTTAGGTTGCGTTCAGGGAACAATACTGAAAAAGCCTTAGTTTTGCAGCAGGGCCCCAAAAAGGTAGAAAACCAGGCCAGGAAAGCCATGTACACAAACGCATGTAGCCTAGCAAACAGTGTCAGTGACTTAGCAGGTAGCACACTCGCCTCTGAGGCCAGGAGATCAGAAGGCTGTGGGTTCTGTCACCACACCAGGTACTTGGGTAAATATCCCAATACTGACACTGTAGTGCAGCATGAGGGGGTGCTGCACTCCTTAGGTGCCATTTTTTGGATGAGATGTTAAACTGAGGTCCCATGTGCCTGTTCTGGTGGTAGTTCAAGTGGATGGTAAAAATCCCATGGTATTTCTTGAAAAGAGTAGGGGAAAATTTTATTATAATAACATAAATGAAAACAACCAACAGTAAGTACAATACATCACTGGTTAAGAAATGACATACAGATGGAAAAGAAGCTAGACAAATCAGGAAAACCATCTACATCATTACAGCATAACATGCATCATCCCCTCTGCAGGGACTAGCACATCTATTCATCCTATTTTATCTTTCAAAAAAAGAACAACCTTCCATCTTGCAATCCATTCAATGACTCAAAACTGGGAGCACTGGCAGATGGGCAGGAGGGGAGAGAGAGAGAGGCCCTGCAGGGGGATCTGGATACCCTGGAGGGGTGGGCAAGGAAGTGGAGGTTGAAGCTCAATGCAGGGAAATGTAGGGTTCTGCATCTGGGGGTCAGAAACCTGGGACATGCATACATCCTGGGGGAGACCACACTGCAAGTCACATTGGGTGAGAGGGACTTAGGGATAGTGGTGGACAGCAAAATGAATAACACAGAGAATTGTCGAAGAGCTGCAGCAAAAACAAACAGGATACTGGGCTGCACAACCAGGGGGATTACCTCCAGAAGGAGGGAGGTGATCCTCCCCTCTGTATAATGCCCTGGTTAGGCCGCATCTTGAGTACTGTGTGCAGTTCTGGAGACCCCATCTTAAAAGGGACATAGCGCTGCTGGAAAGGGTCCAGAGAAGAGTGAACAGGATGATTCAGGGCATGGAGGGTAGGACCTATGAGGAGAGACTGGATGAAAATCTGTATGCATTGGAGGAGAGGAGGGACAGAGGGGACATGATAGAGACTTTCAAGTATGTAAAGGGGATAAATCAGGGTGGAGCCAGGGAAGTGTTCAGACTTAAGAAGGGGGAACTATCAGGGGGCATGAGTGGAAGCTGGAAGGGGGAAGTTTGGGGGGAGCGCAGGAGACACTTCTTCACAGAGAGGGTGGTGGAACCATGGAAAGCACTGCCCAGGAGTCTGGTGGAAGAGACCACAGTGGAAGGATTCAAGAAGGGTTGGGACAGGTACCGGGGGAAGCTGAGGCCAAGGAGGGACACCTCTGGGGCTGGGGGGGTGGAGGAGCAAGCTCCCAGTAGGGGTCTTGCTTCCAAGCAGACACAATAGACCATAGGGCCTATTCTGCTGCCTTTTACTATGATACTGTGATATTAAATGTTACTTTTCATACATACGGTGATTGAACAAATCATGTTCTATACTTTCCACTACACAGGTAGGAGCTTGATACACTTGCTACAAAACATATTTACATCTGGCTTGAAATAAGTGAAATTTAAACATACTGTAGCAAATATAAGCCTCACAACACCCTCGTCAAGGTTGTGTTGCATCAGTAGAAATCCTCTGACCACTTCTCCATAAGTAATAGCTTGCCATAGAGAATTTTTCCACTTAATTGCTAGTTCCTTCCAAATTTATTGAAAATAAGGGCATTGAATTAAAAAGTGGTCCATAGTTTCTTCCTGCACCAGACAAGATTGTCTAGGACACATTCTTTCGGAAACTATTTTATGTTTAGCATTTCCTTTTACATTAAGTCTGCCATGGCTACTAAGCCACATGACATCCCACATCCTGGGAGGTATTCTTTTACCTTTTAACCCTCTGAGCACTTTCCCATGGTATTGTTCCGGTATACCTTTGAAAACAGGGATAATAGAATGAGCTTGAGATTATAAAGTATTATAAATATATTTGCTAGGTTTAGACAACACCTGGTCTGGTAGTAGTTTCCATTTTTTCATTTTTTTAAATGCAGGCTGTAGGTGTACTGGGAAGGATGAAACTGTGAAGGACCTACCTCCCTGTGAGTGCCACATCCTATTTAATTGTCTAAGCCAGTGATCTGCATATACCAACCAGACATCAGATTGTGGCCTAGCCAGGTCAACTATATTTCTGTTGAAAGAATATGCTGAAATAAAATGTGATGGGATTTACACAGTTCAGTCCACCTTGCTCAATGGGTAAATAAAGCACATCCCTTTTAATGGGATTTAGCCTACTTCCCCAAATAATTTGAAAGAATAGACTAGAAGAGTAGTTTCCAAATTTTGGGGTATGGGATAAACAAAACTAAGATATAAAAAAGTGGGGAGCAAAAATGTTTTAACAGTAGTGACTTTCTTCTGCTTTGTTTGTTGCCATGTTTTCCATTCTGCCACAGTTTGCTTAGCAATCCCAGCTTTCTCATTCCAGTTCAGAGAGACATTATCCCCAGTCCCAAACTTTATCCCTAAAACCTTGATGGGTTCCTTTGTTACAGCTATATCCTGCAGTGAGGTGATTGCAGGATATACATCACTAACAGGGTAGATAATACTTTTATTTTTATTTATGGAAGCCCCAGCCACAGCTGAGTAGCCACTAAAATGTTTTAAAACTCTATGTCCTGAGGCAACATCTGAAACAAATGCACACATGTCATCTGCATATGCTGCAGCCTTTACTGATAGTGGGTCATTTATGGGCTGACTACTTGATATGAGATATACTGATTTATTGCTCTCAAAAGTGGGTCTAAACAGAAGACATATAGCAGGGGGCTCATGGGACACCCCTGTCTTACCCCTCTGTTAATCAGGATGTAAGAACCTAAATATCCATTTACCAGAGGTATAGCTGTGGCTTGCTGGTATAATAAGTTAATCTATGAGCAAAATACAGCTGGAATGCCATATGATCTCAATACCTGTATAATGAATTGATGTGGAACTCTATCACATGCCTTCACTTGATCAAAGGACATAATGTACCCAGTAATATTATTTTCCTTACCCTGTTCCACTAGTTCCCTAATCAGAAGGAAATATTTTTCTATGTATCTATCTGGAATAGAACATGTCTGAATTATCAAAATCAGATAGGGAGCTGCGTGCAATAATCTGGCATTTAGTATTTTCATTAATATCTTTAAATCAGTATTTAATATGCTTAAAGATCTCCAATTATTTAGGTCACTTCTATCCCCTTTTTTATGAATGAGAATTTGAACAGTTATACATATATGGAAGCCAAGTTTTTGATTTTGCAAACACCAATTAAATACTTCTGCAAATACCTCACTAAAGATCACACTACAGGAGTTGCAAAATTCAGATGGTAATCCATCTAGGCCAGGGGCAGTGTAATTTTTTAAATGAATTACTTCAACACTACGTATCTGTGAGTTAAACAGTGGAAAAAGTTCTGCTGGACAGTCTGGTATATTTATAGAGGACAGGAAGTCTATAAAGTTATGGTCCTCTACAGTAGGCGTTTTACACATGTCTTTAAAATACTTAGAAACTTCCTGTAAAATGTCTGGCATTGAGGTATAACCAGTGCCGTCTTGGCCTAGTACCTCTGCTAGAAACCGATCTGCTGTTCTCTTATTGCAGGAATCAAAGGCATCTCCAAATCCTTTCTTTCCTTGTGAACAGATCCTCTGTTCATGTAACATGGAAGTTGCCCAAGAATATTGTAGGGCCTCCATATCTTTTTGACAGCCTGTACTTGAGAAGTTAAGTTAACCCGCTGTGTATTAATGGTAGTATATAATTTCTCTAGATGGGACCTTAATGCAAGATATTTTTTATACTGATTAATATTGTGAGTCTTAGAGAATTGTGTAGTGAGTTTCTTTAGTTCAAACTTGGTTTCAACCCACCAGACACTCAAGTCATCCATTAGCCCAGCCACTGTCATACGGGCTCTCAGAAGCTCTTGAATGACTGAACAAAAAGTTCATTATCCAATGCGGTAATATTAAACTTCCAGTATCCTTTCCCTGAAGGTAACTGTGTCCCCAACCCTAGAGTAGCTGTTATGATAACATGATCAGAGGTCTCAGCAGGGATGGTTCTTGCATGTAGAATATGTACTAAGTGATCTGTAAAAATAAAGTCTACCCTAGTGGATAATCGACCTTTAAAAAAAATATGACCTCCCTATGGGTTGCACATCCTATATGTATCTTGAAGCTTACAGACAGAAAGAATGTGCTTAAGACAATTTGTGTGGCAAAAATCTTTGTCAGTAAGTGCTCCTCTGTCCTATTTAGCCACCACACAGTTAAAGTCTCCCCCCAAATGATATGTTTAGAGGTGAATAGATAAGGCTTAATAGTGTTAAATTGGTCTACTCTGTCTTTTTTCTTAACAGGAGCATATAGATTTATTAACCTACAAGCTGTGTTATGATAGGTGAAATCTAACAATAGTGCCCTCCCAGAGATGATTTCCACTAATTTGATTACCTGAAACCCATCCCCACAGAACAAGATCCCTACACCATCACAAGTGTCCACTTCAAAGGAGAAAAAGGAAGGGCCCCAGTGCCATAGCCTTTTTGCAATGGATACCAAGGATAATGTGTTTAATCTAGTATCTTGAATAGGCCAAATGTCAAAGAACAGGTCCCTCAAGATATTAAAAGACACCAACCTACTCCAAGCATTTTTTTATACTGTTAGTATTTAGAGTGGCGATACTCAGTGTAAAATTATGTGCCATTTGCAGGGGTCACTAAAAAAGGGGAGGAGGGGTCTGGTAATCTTCCCCAATCTAGTATTCCTTCTAGGCCTAACTACTAGTCTCTTAGGCCTTGTCTGTCACTCAGTATCCTGTGATTTCTCTCCCTCTGAATCAGAGGAAAGAAGGGTCTGAGAGGAGGTCTCAGAATCCCCTCCCTGATCTGAGGACTGGGATTTCTTTGAAAGAACATCAACTTTATTACTGAGGGGTAAGCCAGTGTCAGAGGATGAAGCCTTGGCATATTTAGATCTGGCCCTTGTTTGTTTTAATGTCCTTCTTTTAGCCGGCACATGTGGCTCTGGAGGCGGCATAACCAATTGTTCCACAGAAATTTCAGGGACCATAGCAGGGGCTATACAAACTGCTACATTATCAGGAGAAGCATCACTAGAACCTTGATCCATGGGGGTCACTTCTTGTACCCCACTTTCTGAGACCGAAGTTGTGGGGAATGGGTTCCCTGGGGTGAAATGACCACAAGTATAGGGTCAGTCGGTGGGGGGATCCAGGGTTACATTAGTAGGATCAGGGGGTGGCCTGTTAGCAGCAATGTCTTTCTTTTGAGCTTCAGTAAGAATGGTATCTTGATTTAGATGATCAGTCCTGTTATGCGTCGCCCAGGGGCATGCCCTAAACCCATGCCCTGTTTCATCACACAAACTGCACATTAGCTCATTTTTACAATCCACACTGGAATGCCCATATGAAAGACAAAGATTACAATGTAAACAATCACATGAAGAATTTAAATGCATATAAGACCCACATTTGAAACAGGTTCTTGGTTGTCCCACATAAAAGCAATGACCCCTCTCCCTCCTCAAAAACAAGCTATTGGGTAAATGGATGGGGCCTATATTATGTTGCAGCCTCACCCTATATTTCCATCCCCTTGTCTAGAAATGTTCTGCATCAAAGATTGGTTGTGGTGTACTTAAAATCGCACATCTCTGCTACAGCCAGTGAGAAATGTCATGAACAGCAACATTCTCATTCCTGAACAAAATGGTGACAACTTTGATTGCAGGTTTTGTTAGGGGAATAGCCATGAAAGGTAATCGCAGGGCAGTATATCTCAGTTTTTCATACCTGGCCCAGAATCTATTTAAGCCTTGGGGTGTTTTAAAACTTATATCAAATAGGATATCTCCTGACACACGGATAAGGGCATAAATGTTGTTAGTAAAAAAGCCCAAGGACTCCTTAATTAGTTTTTTCCCAACACAAATCCTGTCAGGGGTGATTGACAGTCCCCCCAAATATTGCAATCTAACTGCATTTCTCCTCTGCATAGGAGGAGGCTGACCAGTAAAATGATCCCATCTTCTAAACTCTTCCCAGGTAGTTTTTGCTTGTTTTCATGAGTCAGATTGAGGACCCTGTGGATTGGAAGCAACATCCATTTGATCACCCCATGTAGGTGGTCTACTGCTAGGGCCCTCGTCCGCCAAAGATGAGCCTGACAGTAGTGGCACCTTTGTTAAATTAACAGTGTCCATCACAGGAGGTTGCACATCATCAGTGTGCAAATCTAAGTCAGAGTCTGTGATGAAATTTATGGACTGTGATGCATCTCCTACCATACAGAGTTCCACTTGCTCCACAGATATTTGGTGCTATCCAGGAATTGGACTATGTTGCGGGTCTGGTATCCACTGAACCTCTATCCCAGGTTTCCACCCTGCACTTCTGAGTGAGCTTTCTAGGGAACGGGAGAGGCCGCCCGGCATGAAAGGTTCCTCATTAGAAGTCTCCACTCTTCCCCACTGCAGTTTAAACTCCCCAATATTATTTGCATCACAAACTTTCAATGGAATAGGGTCAGTACTTACTGGAGCCTGTTTGTCTGAATCACCGATTATTAGTGAAGCCTGGGGGAGAACAGAATCTGTAACGATAGATGTTGAAGCCGCTGAGTCATCCAGGTGGCAAATCTTTGATGCAAGTGCGTCATTACAAGAGTTGACAAGCGGCTTTTCAACTGGTAAGTCATCTGTCAGTGGTTCTTGCAGGAAGGATATTTCTTAACGTGAGTTGCTGCTTTCTGAGACAGGCTCTTGCTGCAGCTCTAAACTGATTGAAGTTATATTATCTGGTATAGACCTGGAATGCTCTTCTGCCACAATTAGAGCTAACACTTGCTGTCTGCTTGATACAAGCATATTTCTTAGCCATAATTCATCAGCTGGCAATAAACATTAAGGCACATTTTCCACAACGTCTACCATGTCAGTGTCCATAGCTTCAGATTGCACATACACAAAGCCAGAAGTGATCTCCATAGCTGGACTTGCAAGAGCAGAGATCAGCTTTCCTGCAGGTACACCAGCACACTGAAAGTTCTCCTGAATTGAGGCCATGGTTCAGCAGCTCCCCCTACCAATGAGTAGGGGACTTTCCCCGGTGCCCTCGCCAAATTTCCCCCCATTCAATAAAAATATCACCAACAGCTTAATCTGGTTCAAGGTCAGTTGGCATTAATCTGTATCCTGAAATTGTAGAATTGGAGAATGTAGACTCACTCACCGGATCTTGTTTTAATAAGAATTCTGACTTTTCAATTTTTCAACAAAAAAAGCAATTTATTTCACCATTTATCAATGTTTCATAGTTCACACTCACTGCTTCTTCAGAATCTAGAGTTTTAAATTTCAAAGCAAATTACTTATAAATGAGTCTTATAAAAATGAAAAAAATCCACCAAACGAATTCCTACTAGAACTTGCAGAATTAGTGTTAACTAAAAACTATTTGAGATTCAATAACCAATGTTATTGGCAAAAAAAAAAGGCACTGCAATGGGGTCCTCGATGGTGCCGAGCTTTGCAAATATAGTGATGGACAAATTTGAAAGAGAATTAATCTTTAATAATGACAATCCATACAAGCGCTACATAGCATGTTGGAGAAGATATATCAATGACTGCCTGTGCATCTGGAATGGTCCAGTAGAACTCCTAGATACATTCCTTGAATACCTTAATAGCTGTACAGAAACCTAAGATTTGTAATGACCTTTGACCAACACTCGATAAACTTTCTTGATTTAAAAATATCAAATGACAATAATATTCCTAAAACGAATGTATACAGGAAACCAACAGATAGAAACATATTGCTCCACATTAAAAGTTTCCACCAGAAATCTGTCATAGAGAATATCCCTTATGGCCAAATGATTAGAATTAAGAGAAACTGTACAAATAGTGATGACTACACAGAAGCAGCTGATGATCTAATGGACCGTTTCAGAGATAGGGGTTATAATGATAAGGTTCTAACTGCTGCTAAATCCAAATGTGATACGAGGGAACGACAAGATTTACTAAAAACAGAGGCTAAACAAGAAAAAGTCACAGATAGAATCACAGTATCGCTCAACTTCTCAGTTCATTTCAATACAAGCAGATCTGTTATATTAAAATATTGGGACATTTTAAAAGCTAACCCACAAGGGGAAAAAACCTTTAGAGAAAGTCATTTAGTTACTGCGAAAAGAACCAAATCACTCAGTAATAGACTCTGCCATTCTTTGTATACACAACCAGAACCAAAACATAAAATCTTAGAAGGTAGAACAATAATAGTTGGAAATTACCCTTGTGGTAATTGCCAAAATTGTAATAGTACCAGAAAAACAAAAACAGTCTATAACCCATATAGGGATGAACAAATCAAAATCAAACAGTTTATCACTTGCCAGACTGATCAAGTGATTTACGCTTTGAAATCTCTCTGTGACTTACACTATATTGGACAAACCTCAAGACCACTAAAAACTAGACTAAATGAACATAGAAGTGATATTCAAAGAGGTGATCAGGAATCAGTAGTAGCAAAACATTATACAGAGAATCAACAGAGTCCATCCTCGTTTTAGTTTTGTAGGACTAGAAAGAGTCGAAACACCTCCAAGAGGTGGTAACATTCAGAATCTCCTCTTAAAAAAAGAAGCATTCAGGATTGACAGATTTGGAACATTAGACAAAAGATACGGTATCAATGAAGAGATTGTCTGGTCTGAGTTTGTTGAGTAATGGCTGGTTCTGTTTTAAGCACTCAAACAGACTTCATAGCCTTGTGTCATATTTAGATACTTTGATTTACAGGCTGACCACTTTGGGAACCACCAGCATACCGCTGGTCATATCCCAGAGTGGCCACCAGTTAATAGTAGTGTGCACATTACAGGTGGGTAGGGACACGGGGCCACAATTTCCTAGTGGCACCTAATGTCCCAATTCAGCCTCCTGGTAACTCTCCTCAGAAGGAGAAATCATACACAAATTTGTTTTAAACCTAGGAAATATATGAAACTGAGTAAAAATGTTACATTGATGTAAAATAAATATAACACCAATCAAGGGTTTCTGTTGTCCATATTCTATTATAAACATTATTGTTTAAATTGAGATAATACAAACCTTATACATAGAGAAAGAAGATAATGGATGAAGCGGACAAAGAAAGAGCTATTTACTAAGCGTAAGTCTCAAAACAAGTTCTCAGAAGTTTCTACTTAAAAATCAGCCATGAATCTTCAGAATTGACCTGCACCAGTGAAATACTGTCACATATAGAATGGGAGATGCATTAAACATGACAATGAGTGCTCTGCACAGGTCACAAGAAAACTCAAAAGTTTTTACTTAAAAATTAGCCACAAACCTTTAAACTTTACTTGTACCAATGAAATGCTGTCACATGTAGAAAGGGAGGTGTCTTAGCCTTTATAAAGCACTGTGTCATACCAAAATGGTGCCTATACCAAAGGGTGTTTATGCAGAAAGCTTCAGGAGAAGCAGATAAGCTTCATATATTTTACCGTGAGATTTGGCAACCACTTAACAAAATGTATGAATAAAGCTAATGCTACTTTAAAGCAGCTTGAGACTCTCACAGAAAAATGGAAACTATAAAATTGTTTAAGAAAGTAAAGTTTTTCTAACGATATGTACATATGACTCAGAGATGTGAAATACTTCCTTTTCCCCTCTCTGATCATAATCTGTTAGAGCTAACATTGGATTGGCGGAAGGAGAATAAATCCACACTATGGAGGTTCAATAACTTTTTTTTTAATTTGCCGGAGTTTAAAGAAAGAATGGAGGAGCTCATTCCTCAAATCCTAAAAGAAAATGACTCTCAGGAAGTTAAACCAGGCCTTCAGTGGGACACCCTGAAGGCAGTTCTTCGGGGAGAGTTAATAAAATTTGCAGCACATTACAAGAAAAAACAGGTAGAGACACTACAACACTTACAAACACAACTCCGAGAATTACAGAATCAACACCAGAAAGGAGACCACTCGATATATCCCCTGTTATTGGCCACTCAACAACGCAAACAGGAGCATTTAGATCAGAAAACAGAACAAGCCCTGAAATTTCTTAAGCAAAAATACTATGAGGGAGGCCCTAGAGCCACCTGGATTTTAGTTCATAGATTCAGACAAAGAACTATCCAGACCTCGATTACCCAGATCTTTTCAGAAACACTGGCTCGGAAAACAAATGACCCTAAGGAGATTAGAGAGGCCTTCCGACAATCTTATTCAGGGCTCTACTCCCCAGAGAATAAGGCAGAGGGGGAAGAGATCTGTGCCTTCTTAAATCATTTACACCTACCCAAAATAACAGAAATACAGAGGGCAGCAATGGAGGCACCAATTACAGGAGCCGAACTAGAAATGATAATTCGTAATTTAAAAACAGGGAAAAGTCCAGGCCCAGTTGGATACTCTGGGGAATTTTTTAAGCAGTTCAGGAAGTTGCTACAGCCTATGCTCCTGAAAATGTGTAACAGTATTATAAAAGGACACCCCCTACCGCCCTCATGGCAGTATGCTGTAATAGCCAGTGTCCCCAAACCAGGTAAAGACCAGACACTTTGCTCTTCATACAGGCCAATTTCAGTTTTAAACATAGACTACAAGATTTTTATGAAAATATATGCACAAAGATTAGAAGGCATTCTCCCTACTGTTATTAATTATGACCAGTGTGGCTTTATTCCTATGAGACAGACTCAGGATAATATTAAGAGGACTCTACATGTGTTGCACCATGCCGCTGGGTCGAAGGCCCCTTTTCTTTTAATGAGTATGGATGCGGAGAAGGCCTTCAACTGGGTGGCAAGGCCTTTTCTATTCGCAGCCATGGGGGCTTTCGGATTTTCGGATTCATTTATAAAAATTATGCAAGCTCTGTATGAAGACCCAAAGGCCTATGTCCGTGTAAACGGAGATGTAGCACTGCCTATTAATTTGTTAAGAACCACTGGCACAGGCAATAAGACAAGAAAGAAATATAGAAGGCCTAGAAATAGAGAGAGAAATACACAAAATCGCATTGTATGCTGATGATTTACTGGTGTATCTGGTAAACCCAGAGATGTCTCTACCCCCGCTATGGGAGGTGATAGAATCTTTCAGTAGGGCAGCGGGATACAAATTAAATACACATAAAACTGACGTTCTTCAGTTGAACTATTCCCCCTCACAAAGAATAACTTCACAGTTCCCATTCAGATGGGGCCTAAACTCCTTAAAATACTTGGGGGTCAATCTAACATGGGAACAAGTTAAACTTTATGATCATAACTATGCCCCCCTTTTAGAGGCCATTAACAAAGATATAGAAAGGTGGAAGATTTTGCCAATTTCACAAATACAAAGGATAGAAGTAGTAAGAATGAACCTGCTGCCCAGGGTCTTATATCTCGCACAGACCTTGCCCATAAACCCCCCAGAAAACTTTTTCATAGAATTAAACAAAAAAATCTCCAGATATATCTGGAACAATGAACGCCCAAGAGTAAAGATGGCCACCTTGCAATTATCGAAACAAGAAGGTGGTCTAGCACTTCCTGATTTTAAAAATGATCATTTAGCAGCTCAATTAAGAATATTATTTTTATGGCTTCATAAATCTTACTGTGCAAGATGAAGAGAGTTAGAAGTGAAGGCTGAAGATATAACCAACCCTTACCATATTTTTCTCTCCTCTCCCAGACCCTCATTACAGAGTCTAACTGACAACCCATACACTTCCAACACTCTTCAATGCTGGAATAAATTACTCGCAATGAAGCAATTTCAGAAGGCTAAGGTCTTGACCTTCTCATTCGCTAGAAATTCCCAGTTTGAACCAGCTTCTATAGATAGTGGCTTTAGGAGGTGGGAGAAACAAGGCATTATCATTCTGTGGCATTTATTAGAGAAGAGTACCTTAAATGATCTTGACTCCCTGGCCTGAAAGCATAGCCTACCCGCACAGGACAGATTTAGGTATATGCAAGCGGCCACTTTCATTAAAAAACTACCACAGGAAGATCTAATACAGAATTATGATGCCCCCATTGTAGATCTTATCAGGAAAGCACTAGAGGGCATGGTTCTCTTGACCCATATGATTTCTTGAACCTATAAAGCCTTAGGGAGTATGAAGAGAAGCTCAACACAATACATAAAACAGAGATGAGAAACAGATTTAGGAATAGAGATCTCAGAAGAAACATGGTCATGGCATCTTGGGCAAATACATACAGTGACGGCCTCTCCTTACTGGAATGAATTCAGCTGGAAGGTTTCAGTTAGGTTTTTTAGAACCACCAGCAATACAAAGCAAATATATCCCAGAAATGGAAGGCCTTTGCTGGAGAGAATGTGGTACTTCCCCTGCCACTTATGGGCACATATTTTGGGCATGTCCACAGCTCCAGACTTTTTACAACAGCTTGCAGGAGGCCCTAACAGAGGTGTTCTCTTCCCCTGTAGAAATTACAGAGGAGCTATTTCTTTTTACTCAATGCACAGCCGGACAAAGGGATTGCAGCATGAGAACCATTATGCTAGTATCTTAGCAGCAAAAAAAATAGTAACAAGACATTGGTTGTCGACAGATACGCCAACAATCAAGGAATGGCAAAATCTGATGAATGAGATTTACAAAATGGAAAAAATTACGGCTTGGACCCGCCACACTGTAAAGCAATTTGAAATAAGGTGGAGACAATGGGTATTGTACATTATGAAATACAATCCTACATTTGTGCCTTGAAAATAATGAAGGTGGTAGGAAATAACAATAAAAGGGGGGGGAAGGGAAAAAAAAAGGGTGAGGGAAAAGACCTGAGAGTTATACTGCTAATGGATAAAACAGATGTAGAATAGAATATGATTCCCTTGTGTTAGTTCATTAATATGCTTTCAACTAGAGCTTTGAATAAGATAAGATATTATGACGAAATGGTAATGCAGGTTTTGCCTAATGACTACTTGAATTGTAATGTCAATGTAATCAAATCTGACACCCATACATGTAAATATGTTATCCATGTATGTCTTTTTTGTGTGTTTAAACAAAAAAAAAGAAAAGAAAAAGAAGGAGAATGACTTAAATAAAAAGTTGCAAAAAAAAAGAAAGTAAACTTTAACACTGCAAAAAAACAAGTCTATCTCTTAAAATATATTAAAAAAGCAACTGAATAAATACATAATGCAGTATGTTTGAGTTAGAGAGACTTGTGATTTAAAAAAAAAAGAGTACATATACTGTATGTGAAAAGTGTTGTGGGTAGTTTATGTTACAAAATTAACTCAAACAAAGGCTCTAAGTAAATCTATTACCTTTCATCAGGTTAAAACTGAAAAAAGAAGCTTGGGGTTTCACAAAAGTGTTATTATGTACAGGTAACCAGAACCTAAATATATAAGTATTAGAGCACTTTGAAGTACAAAAAGACAAATATTAATTAAGCTCTTTTCTTCCTTTTTCTTTTTCCACACTCCTGTTTTTTTTTCTTTGTATGTCACATCTAATTATATACAGCTAGAAGCTGAAAAACAGATTCCCATATTTGATGCATCGCAAACTATTTCAAAAATTCTTAATAGGTAATAAATATATAGAAACATAAGGTTTTACATTTTAAACAGACCATTTGAAATGATGATGAAACTTCATTTTTTATTATGTTTTAGAATCAGACAAGATTTCGAAAGGATGCACTAACTATATTGGATTTATTTCACTAAGGTGGGAATGATTTAAATGATATTATTTTAGTATAGGGTGACATTCATATGTTTTTTGTATATATATATATATATATATATATATATATGGTAGCACGGTAGTGTTACCATAGTTAGGGTTGAGTAGCACTTTTAAGGTTAAAGGGTCAAATTTTGCACCTTAATAACTTTACCACTGTTCAACAGATTTGCCTGAAATTTGGAATGAATAATTGGGCATGATAGATCTTGGGATCTGCCAAGTTTTGTAGCAGTCAGATATACGGCTGTGGAGTTATTAAGCGACAACGAATTGAACAATTACGCTTTTTTGCAATTTTTTTGCTCTTGCCTACAGGTCGCATGGTTTGCGTGACCGGTCTGAAAACTTCAGGAAACATGCAGCTGGGGTCCCTGATGTGCCTTTTGAAGATTTTGTTGAAAAATATTAAACGGTTCAAAAGTTATTCAAATAATAAGTTCCCATTATAAGTCAATGGGAAAAGTTAAAAAGTTCGACACTTTCACAAATGCACTTTTTACTTTCGCAAATGACGATACTACTTTCACAAATCCACCATTTTGTTTTCAGTTAGTGATCAGAAACATGCTTGGAATTTAAAATTGGGACCATCTAGGGACACAATATTTTTTGTGTTCACCCAGTCAGAGCCTGGGGATGCTAGCCATTATTTTGTGGTTAAACATCCCAGAAATATGCTTTTCAAATTTCTGAAAAAAGTACTTTCGCACGCACAACACTTTCACAAATCTGTGCGAAAGTTTTTGCAAATCATGAAAATACTTTGCAACACTATGGTCAAAATGACAGGAGTTCTTTGCCACCTTGCTGCAAAAGAATGGTTAGGTCTTTTGGCCTGAAATTTGGAGGGAAGGCAGCCAACATATCACAAATGTGCCTTTTGGTGGTTTGGTGAAAAAGTATTGTACAGTTCTAAAGTTATAGTACTCTGAAGTTGATGCTTTTCCCCATAGACTAACATGGTGGTCTACGCCACGCTTTTCAGGGCTCGTATCTCGAAAACGGTGTGAGGTACAGATTTTTCGTTGTTACTGGGCTATGTGATGCAAAATGGTAGTGAAGAAAATAATGATTTTTGTGACATTTAAATTTTTTTTCTACGTCGTACGGTTGCTGAGATATTGGCAATTAAGTGCTTCCCATGTTGCTTTTAAGTTTCCATTGCCATTACAATGCATACATTCTTTGTACACACTGTGTTACTCTATGCATCTTTGGGCTGCAATTTGGAGGGAAGGCACTCAACATCTCACAGATGTGTCTTTTGGTGGTTTGATGCACTTCAGTTAATACAGTTGTGACTTGTATGGCCTCGGTTATGCAGTGGTGCCCTGGTACTGTATCCTGAGTAAAGAGACACAACAAAACTGAGGCTGTGTATCTCTATGTTGTAGCTTCCTAATTGCAAGTTCAGTAAAGTTAGCATAGTTAGGAGTTGCATGGTCTCAGCCCGGCAATGACCCCACCCACCACCACAGAGCAGGTACTGAGTACTGAGTGTACAGCCACAGGTAAAATAAGGGCATGGAAATCAATGGTACACTTCCCTGATTGCAGCTGCACACAAGTTTTACAGTTAGGAGTTGCACAGTCTCAGCCAGGAATTTGCCCCCCCCCACCAGAGGAGGTTCTGCATCGTGAGTGGAGAGGTACAGTTAAACACAAGGTCATGGACATCAACGGCACACATCCCTGATTGCGGGTACACTCAAGTTACCACTTATGACTTGCACAGGCTCAACCATGCAATGCTCCTCCCACACTATAGATCAGGTATTGTATCCTGAGTGGAGAGACACAGCAAAATTTTGGTTGTGGAGATCAATGGTACATCTCCTAATTGCAAAGCACACTCTGTTAGTGCAGCATAGGAGTTGCATGGTGTCAGCTACGCGATGCCCCCCCTACACAGACCAGGTACTGCGGTAGTGAGTGTAGAAGCACAGTAAAAATAAGTTCATAGACATCAATGGAACACTTTCCTGATTGCAGATGTGCACAAGTTTGCACAGTTAGGAGTTGCACAGTGTCAGTCAGGAATCCCCCTCCCACCAGAGGAGGTACTGCATCCTGAGTGGCAAGCCATAGTAAAACAAAAAGGACATGGACATCGACAGTACACCTCCTTGTTTTACAGGTACACTGCAGTAACCACAGTTATGACTGCGTCCTGAGTGGATAGCCACAGCAAAAATAAGCCCACGGATATGAATGGTACACCTCTCTGATTGCAAGAACAGTCTAGTTACTACAGTTAGGAGTTGCATGGGCTTAGTCAGGCAGTGCCCCTCCACACCAGTTACTGTGTACTGAGTGTAGAGCCACAGCAAACATAAGGTGATGGACATCAATGGTGCACCTCTGTGATTCCAGTAATACACAAGTTTGTAGAGTTAGGAGTTGGACAGTCTGAGGCAGGAATCCCCCCCCAACCACAATAGCTACTGTATCCTGAGTGGAGAGGTACAGTTACAGTTAAAGAAAGGGTATGGATATTTACGGTAGACCTCCCTGATTGGAGGTAGACTCTAGTTACCAGATTAATGACTTGCATGGTCTCAGGCATGCAATGCTCCCCACTACAGTGATAAATAGAAAGAATGTAGCAATGAACATCATGCAGTGTGCTTAAATGCAGTACTGCAACAACACCAACATACATAGTATCACCATTACATTATGATACAAGAAAGACACAACACAGGTAGATAAGGCTTAAAAAGATTTATTACCCAATTAATAATTGTGAGAAGGCCAAATTAAAAATCAAATTGGTGCACAAAAATCAGTCTCACAAAACAATCACATAAATGTTTTTCACTGTTGCTTGAAATGCATGTAAACCAGTATCACAGACAGCAAATCTGTGACATGTAACAGAATCAAAAAACACAGAAGGGTGGGCATAGCATAACCCTCTGAACACGGTTTACACGTATGAAACAGTGATGATGTTGTTATTATTGTGTGACTGATAGTGTGAATGTTCCTAGGGTGGGCAAAAAATCAGATGCGACTTATAAACTCATAGCAGTACAAACAGGCTATGGTTTACTAAGAAAATATATATATATGAAACTAAAGTTAAACATTTAATGTTAATGTATTCTATGTGTAGACATATGAATACATACACACATAGATGTACATGTCAAGACATACTGCAATATTACTGCATTTGGAAAATTCCTACCCGACCCCTCAATAGAGGCAATCAGAGAATATTATCAGGAACAAAAAAATACTCAGTTGTCATCAGTGAAAGTGTCTGATGTACAGTTTTCAACTATTGTTAACATACATCAAGTTAAGTTAAAACACAAACATTTCTGATACTATATGGTAACGGTATTATATACATCACTGTAAATGTTAACAAAATAGTTACATAGGTACAGAACTAGTTAACCACCTACATCTGTTATATCTTTTACTTACACGAAAGCAATTTTTAACTGAATACTATGAATATAACATCTTACGGTATGATAAGCAAAAACTTTGTGCACTAAATTATAAAGATATCTGTAACAGAACACAGAAACTTGTTATTAATGATGGCATATGACATAACAGAACATTACATACTGTATGTGCAACCGCATAATATCTCATGCTAACAAATATAAGCATACTACTTCTTACTCTTTATGAGTCTACAACTGTTTAAGAGAAAATTCATACTTATAATGCTATCAATCAACGTATATGTTAGTTAATAGTATTAGTGTTTACAACAGAGTACTAAGTACTACCCAAAAATATATTAAACATTGTGGCCCAGATATTCAAAAGGGATGCGCCATGTGCAACAGAGATGCGCCAGCGCAAGCATGAAAATGCACCATAGTGCAATATTCAGCCGTAGGCAGCTGCGCCACGCAAGTTGCAATATGTAAGAGCGCAATGGTAATGAATGCATGGTCAACCATAGGGGGAGGAACCTTGAATAAATGGCACAGTGCGATAGTCAACAGCATGCGCCATGCGCAATAGGGAAGCTAGCAGAAGTTGCGCGATAGCGGAAATGATCCAAAATAAAAAGGAACAAGAGAGAGGTGCAAGAATGCTACAGGGAAGCCAGAGGTGGGAGTGAGGTGACAGCAACCAGAAACAGGGTAGCAGTGAGTAGGACTGTGCAGGAGCAGGACAGGGCACACCTGGGAACAAACAGAAACAGGACAGGAGTGGGGAGCCTGTACTACTGTGCAGGAGAGACAGAGAAGTGCCACAGGGACTGAGGGCAGTGGCAGTAGGCAGGACAGCCAAAGGCTGGAGGTGTACCCGGTGCAGGGGGAGCATCACAAAGGACAGCAGGGAGAACGGGATAATAGCTGCCGGGGGGGGGACACCAGCCAGGGACATGGCCAGTGCTACCTTCCAGATGGAGGCAGTAATGAGGGGTGTGAGAAGGCAGACAGCAAGGGGACACGGCCGTGGAAAGGCCTCATCGGTGGTATGCCCCCAACAGGCAGTACTGAGCCCGCACCACCTTCGAGCACTACACCGGCACAGAGATTGTGGGCCGGTACCGCCTGAATCAGGTGATCCTGAGGTGGCTCTGTGAGCTGTGCAGTAATGAGATGCAGGTACCCACACAACGGAGCCATGCTCTGTCATTGGAGACAAAGGTGACAGCTGTCATGTGCCTGCTCACCACGGGCACCTTCCAGAGACCAACAGGGGACACAACAGGCATAACCCAGTTGGCTGCATCACGCCTACTCACACAACTCCTCAGCGCACTGCTGCCACATGCTGCGGAGTACATCCATTTCCCCAGCACACAGGCGGAGTGCACAGCACACATACAAGAGTTCTACAGGGTAGCACGTATGCCTGGCATGCTCAGGGCCATTGACTGCACCGCTGTGGCCAACCGCACGCCACCTGGCCCAGATGGTGCATCATACATCAACCGGAAGAGTTTTGCCAGCATCAGCTGCCAGGTGGTGTGCGATGCGAGGGAGCGCATAACCAATGTCTGTGCCACACACCCCAGGGGAGCACATGATGCCTTCATCTGGCACCAGTCCATACTGTGCCACAGGTTTGAGAGTGGGGACATCCCCACTGGCCACCTAGTGGGTGAGTATGCACATCACACAGGATGACATGGGCAGCTGTGGGAGGTGCATAGTCAGAGGTGTCATGGGTACTGGCCTTGAGGGCCCATGGCACAGCAACGCAGACCACCATACTAATGTCCACCCTCTACACACAGGTGATAGTGGCTACCCACTCCATCCCTGGCTGCTCACATCATACCAGCGCCCCGTGACCCCATCGCAGCAATGGTACAATGAGGCACATGCCACCACATGTAATGTCATCGAGCGGGTGTTCGGGATGCTGAAGGCACATTTCTGGTGCTTGGACACGTCTGGCAGTGCCCTACAGTACAGCCCCTCAAAGGCTATTCCTGGCCTGTTGCATTCTGCACAACATGGCAAACGACTGAGGGATAGTCGTAGAGGTTGAAGAGGGGGACAGTGATGGGGAGGGTGTGCACATGGACCGTGTGTGTGCAGGGCCGGGGACCCCACCCATGCATCGCACATTGCACAACACACTGCACACAGGGCAGCGGCAGACAATAGTCATGGTGGGAGACAGGTCAGTCACGCGGCACAGTGCCACGGCCACCACAGATGCGTGGGCGGCCCCGCCAAGACCTGCCAGCCATGCAAGTCTGACCATTGGCCTCATGGGGTGGCACCAACGGTCCCCCAGGGGTGATGCTGTGGGAATGCAATAGTGTTCACGCAGGGGTCTGCAGCTCACCGAACATGCCTGCACCAGGTGTGCTCGGTATGCCCACAGCCGAACCCAGTGTTGACATGGAAGGTGTCACACAACGCCGGGAATGGGGGGTGGACATGACACTGTGTGGTGTCTGTGGCACATGGGCAATGAACTGGGTGCCCAAAGTGGCCATGACAGCAGTGATTGCACGTGTCTGCCTGTCAATGGCAGTGGTCACATCCTCCCGCTGCCAGGCCATCTCTGCCAGGAGCAGACCATGGTCCCTGCTGTGCCGCTCCTTTGCCTGGTGCAGAACCGCACTGAGTGCATCCACCGCCATCACAAGCCACAACTGCTTATCCACTGAAGCCTGGAGTAGGCAGCTGTGCTTCTCAAAGAGGTCATACACCTGATTGGCATGCTGTCCCTCATGGTGTTCCTGGCTGTGCCGGGCAGCACCCCTTGATGATGGGCACTGCACACCAGAGCCATGCCGGGGCATGTCCACACATGGTGCACTGACGCCGCCCCCGACACTGTCCCCCCATCACCATTGGCTGACTGCTGGCAGTGCCCCTCTGGCCACCTGTCACAAGGGCTCACTGGTGCTGCCGCAGCGGCAGCAACAGCCCCACCAGCTTGGACACACACCAGTGCTGCCCCACTGGGGCATACAGGCACAGGCTGGGACTGTGATGTCATGCAGTTCTCCACGGCGGCACTACCCACGGCTATGCCTGTGCCGTTCCCTGCTGTGGGACCATCCTGCGTCCCACACATATCACTGTCCAGGATGTGTGATCCATCATCATCGGTGCCTGATCCGGCACCAGTCCATGTCCCAGCATGCTGGAGTCCATGACCGCTGTCATGCTGGGACACAGGCAGGGCCTTGTCCGCACCGGCACCACCATCTTCAGTCTGGACAGACAGGCAGGTATGCAGCGGTCCTGACCCTCGGACACCTGTGGAGGTGGATGGGCACTCCTCCGTGTCCAGGGCCTCACCCACAGTGGACAGACCCACCACCGCTGACCCATGTAGACACTCAGGAGCTGTAAGGGAACACAGTAGCGCTAATGTCTCTGCCCTACCCTGTGGCATTCCTCCCACCTCCCACACAGTGACAGCAGAGGACCTACCATGCAGTGATGGGCTGCCACCCATCTGGAAGCCACCACCTAGAATGCCCTCAATGGCACAATGCCACATGTTGCCGGCCATCTGCTCCTCCTGTGGCATCAGGCGTGGCACATCCAGCTGTCCACCACCGGTTGCAGCACATTCTGCCCTGATGGCAGCCACCTTGTCCTAATCTCCTCTTGTCCGTGTCAACCTTCTTTTTACATTCCCACACGGACTGCTGGTGGCTGCCATGCTGGTTCATGGCACGTGCATCCTCACCCTATGCCACAGCTCGGGTCTGTGGTGTTCCCCGCTGTCCACTGAGCAGTGGTTCCCTGTCGAGGTAGGCCTCGAGCAGGGCATCTGATTCCGCCCGGGTGAAGTTGGGCCTCCTCCTCCTCCTCCAACATCCATGTTCCTCCTCTTCCTCACGTTCGGTCATTATAGAGCCTGTGGGAATGACAGGTGTTACCTTTGATTGTGCAGTCCCATGCATCTCCCACACACCACAGTCCACACTTCCAAACAGCATGTAACTCACCACAATAGACTGCAATACCAGACTATGTCCTCTGCACCCCCATGTCACATTTATATAGTGCAATGCATGCAAATGAGGTGAGGCACAACTTTAAGTGGATGCAAATGCAGTAGCTGCGCCATGGACTTGCTGATGAGCTGATCTGCATATGCTGGCTGAATATCATGCTGTTGCACCTTGTGCAATTGGGTTGAGCGTGCTCAGGCAAAGGCGCAGCTCTCTGATGTGTGCAGTAGGCACCGCACGGTGCATGCCTGGGGTGCTGACACCGACGCCTGCCGCACTGATGATGTGCTGAGCATGGGAGGCAGTGCAGGGCATGGCCGCCACTGTGCCAGTGGTGCTAGTGCGCTGTTCACGTGTATGGTACTCATGCCCTGGAGTGCCATAGGTGCCATGGTGCCACAGCATGGTAGGCCACTGCAGGGCATCACACACAGGCACCCCACTGTGCTACATGCAGGGAGTCCCAATCACGCTGTGGCGGTCCATGCGCAACAGACCCTTGACCCTGTGGTTGACCTTTGCCCCCTAGGCACCATGCAACTGCATGGGTGCACCCCTATCACACTGTTCGGTGACAGCATGATGGGGAAAGGCAGCGCTGTACCGCGCAGCATCTGCACGTGGGGGACGTGCGCTACAGAGTGTCATTTTGTGATCCTGGCTGCACTAGAGATGGCATGGAGGAGAGCAGCATTGTGGAGCCCTCTTGAACTGGCCAATCTGGTGGCCATTGTTGAGCCCCATGCTGGGGCCTTGTTTGGGGATGACCCCTTAGAAAGGGCCAGAAGTGCTGTGTAGAAGGAGGTGGCAGAGGCACTGGAGGAGGCCACCGGGATCGCCTGCAGTGCAGAGCAGTGTCGCCACCACAATGGGGACCTCCGGTGGAGGGACCCAGACAAGCTTGCCCATCTACGGGCATGCGCCAGGCGAGGCGCATTGCTACGTCCAGGTTGGTACTCCATCCATACACTGGTAGCATCAATCTGGGTATCGCGGTGAGCATGTGTCCACCACGCAGGGAGGTGGGGGCCGTCCAGTGTGGGCGGTGGTGGTGGTTTGCGGCATGGCTGGACTGTACAGGATCGCACACACCAGGGGAGAGCCTTTGCTTCTGGTTTGTACTGATGTTCCCCTCTCCATGTTTGCACCCTAGGCCCTGAGGAGAGGTGCCATGCCCATGAGGCACGGGCACAGCTTAAGCATGAAGCTGCCCAGCAACAGGGATGAGCTGGAGGGCCCATACTGCAGCAGCGCCTGTGTTGCAGATGCAGGTGAGTGCCTTTCTTCCAGAACTTCTGTGCATGTTGTGTTGAGGGTAGGTGGAGGCATGACCACCAGCCCTGACACCACTGACGTGCATGCCACAGTACACTCAGCACTGTCCTGTGGCACTGCATGTGTGGGTGGATGCATGGTGGTCCATGTATGTACTGGGACATGACTGTACCACTGCCTGCGACCACAGCCATGTCACCGTGTCGGCCATGGTGGTGTTGGAGCGGAATTGGGCGGTGGTGTGTGCAGCGGTCCACATGGCTGTGTGTGCCTGGGTAGACGGGTCTTGTGGACATGATCACTATGGGTGGTCGCACACCATCATGGGGCGTGGCCCATGGCTGTATGCCATGCACAATAGGTGGGCTGCAGGGGGATGGACAGTCACAAGTATTGACTCTGCTCCCTTGTCCTAGGTGGACAGCGATTGATGACCATTGAGAGAGGCATGCAGGAGCTGCTGCAGCTGGCAAGGGCATTCCTAGAGATCCTTCAGTGACTGGAGTGGCACAGGGTCATGAGGAGAAGAACACATAGGTGCCACAGGAGTGGAGAGTGGGGCAGACAACTGGCCCTCCATGCCCCCAGACCCACCTTACCCACCTGGACCACCCTCACCCCTTCTTCCCTCTCCCATTTGTTCACCCCTGCCCCATACTCACCCCCACCTGGTATGTGGTCCTTCCACCCCATTGTAAATATTTGTAAATAGTTTTGCTTGTTACTTCTTTTGAATACATTTGTTTTGTTATGACAACTGTGGTGGTCTCTGATTTGCAGCGGGCTACAGGTGCTCAGCTGCAGTGGTGTGCATGATGTCGGGGTGGTACAGGCATGGGTGTGTGTGTGTCCAGCAGGGAACCGCCTATGGTGTAGGAGGGGGAATCAGTCACTGTCTGTGGTTTGTGTGTTGTTCTCTGTGCACTGGATGCCTGTGTGCAGTGGTCCATGGTGCATGCACTGTGTCCATGGCACCCCTGTCAGACTGTCCATGGCCTGTGCAGCTGACACCCTTGCATGTCTGTGCTATGCACGGTCTGCTGGCATGTCAGTGGTGGCTGCCCATGCTGGACAACCCTTGTACCCGGCACAATGCCAGGTTGCCTCCTGTCACCAGTATGGTGCACATCTGCCTCGGGTGGCACTGTGGTATCCACTGTTGTTGTCCCCCCTCCATGCTGTCGCTTGTGTCTGTTGCAGGGGATGTGCTCCATTGTCTGTCACTTGTGCTCCAGTGTACAGCTTCATGGTGCATGCACAGGGTGGCTGGTACACCTGTGCCATGGAGGGGTGCTAGCCATGGGTACATGGCTGCTGTGGCTACACGCCAGTGGGTTTGTGGACCCACTACTGTGTCCCTGTGTCCCTGTGTTGGTGTGCCCTTGGGTATGAGTGGGGTATTTGTCCATGCAATTGTGTTGCATCCTGTGTGGCCCACGCTTCCATGCACCACTGTGGGCATCTGTGCTGGCTGTTGTGGCCAGTGTCGGGATGGAGTGTATCCTTGGCAGGGTGTGCAGGGTGCTGTACTGCTGGTGGTGGGGTCCAAGGCAGGCCCTGTCGCATGCAGGGTACGTTGTGTGCCGATGCATGGTCGGTCTCTCAGCTGTACCTCAGGGGGGCCGTGCAGGGCAGCACTATGTCTGCAGTTGTTACATCAGTGGATGCTGCTGCTGCCTGCTGCAAGGTGCTCGTGGTGGAGCTGCCTTGCATGGCTCCATGGTGCACAGGGTTGCATTGTCACAGCAGGGGGGGGGGTGGCATGCATGGGGTGTCCTGCACTGTTGGGTGCTGCTCCTGGGCAGGGTGTCTGGGGATCGCTGTGCAGGGTGTGCTCTGCATTGGTGGGATGGTGTAGCATGGGGTGGCCAGACCTCCTTGTGTGCCAGTCACAGCTTGCCAGGGGGTGTGCTGGGGCACCATGCCCCAGCTGTGGGATTGTTGCTGGTGTCCATGGGCCAGTGATTCTTCCAGCTCTCTTCAGGTTGTATGGTTCATGGGGTGTGGGGGGCGATGTCTGTTCTGCTGCATGCTCCTCTGCCCATATCTTCCATGTGTGGTGGACCCCTGCATCCTGTCCCTGCGCATCCCTGGTTGGGCTGATGCACTGCTACTCTGCTCCACTGTGCATCCCTGGTTGTGCCATGGTGCAGTTGGCGTGATATTCAGTTGTGTGGTGCAAGCGCGTCTTGGCCTGCGCAGTTTTTGAATATCGCGCATGTTGCACATAGGTGCACTGAACTTGCGCCTGCTCCTGCTATTGCGCTACTTTGTGGCGCACTTTGAATATCTGGGCCTGTATTGTGTGTAAATATATATATATATATATATACATACACACTGTATATAATCTAGATACACAACAATGAAACAGTCATAGTAATGCACTGCTGCGAAAAACAGTTTAGATATTTGTTCAAGATGCAAGCATAAGAAGAAAAAAATTAATACAGAGCACACATCATAGTTCTCAACACGTGACAGAGTGCTGTTAATGTTTAGTTAAAGATATGATACACAGTGCTGTAAATACACATGGACAAGCATTGTACCTTAGTACAATCACACATGTAGCAAATGTGCCAAGTGTGAGTTCTCATGTCTGCATATAACACACTCATAACAAAAAGACCATGACAGAAGAGTTTGACCAGATAGGAATATCTCTTTTGACATGCAGAAGTCTTTGTTAGACACGCAAGTGAGGTTTCTCTAGTGACTGTGAAGACAGCTGGCACTGATTAAAGACCACTACAACTATTTTCACTGTGTCACTGATCAACGCAACAATCTTAAAGTCACAATGAGTCTAGATATGCAACAGAGCCATGTGATATATCTCCAGTGTAATCACAACTGTACATTTGCTAATAACAAATGACAGTGTGACAAAACTCACTCTGTAAGAAAAAAATGAACAGCAAAGTAAAGAAATTTCACATGTTGTGTAACTATTCCTCTGACACATTAAGATTGTCATAATTCTTCAGTATCAGAACATATGCATTTTTTAAGTGTCGTGGCAGTCTCTGTTTGAAAGAGCTTGTTGAATCATTGCACTCGACCCATCCAGTTCTGTACCTCAAGAAACAAGTGTAATGTCCAGAATGTACAGACTGGCCATAGTGATAGATCACAGCATGAGTGTCAAACACTGCTTGGTTAAATACTACTCTACCAGCTGTGCAATCAGTGATGGGTTTATCAACTCAGCCCATTGGAGTCAAATCTATGCAATACTAGCATAAGATATTGAGATGAAGTCCTGAAATGTATGGACTGAGTTTATGTACCTCCACACCTCACACACAGGTGACCACTTTCAGCATTAGTAAACAGCTGCCAAAACTTTACAGCTTTACTCTGAGGCACAGACAGAGAAATCCAAAGCATGTCTTCTGTGGTTTGTCATTCTGAATGACCACATAACAGACATACATACTTGGTGACATATGACACAGTAAAATAGTGTTGCATAGAAGTTCCCTCTTCATCCAGGCTGTTTATGATAGCCATCATAAACTCAGTAGCATCCTGCTGCATGTTTGCAGCAAACGTACTGCATCCATCATATGTGCCCAGCACTTGCCACAGAGGTGTTAGTGACTGCACATTCTTAGACTGATCAGAAGTCATGTTGACAACCTGCTTCAACTCCTTTGATAGTGCAGTGTCTTGTGAAGCAGATATTGCCTCAACAAAGTGTGGCATATGGAGAAAGACCTGCATAGCTGCATTAGCATAGCAGTTAACTCTAGTACTGTTGTCAAACACAGGCACAACAGCCATTCCAACTGACTTCTGAACAACAGCTGGCTCCCCATCTGTATTTGACATTGTGACCTTCTTAGAACTTCTGCACATTTCATCAGTTGCGAAGCTCATTTTCTTTGTTACCAACTGTAGATGTGACCGGCGATGTGAGACAACCACATACATTGGTACAGTGGTATTAAAGACATCTGTGGCTGGTATAGAGTAAATAATCTGTTGTACTCAATGATACAACGCCTTGTCATACGTATCTTCTTAGGTGTGACTGTTATGATGTGCAACTCAGAAAGACTACGTACACGTGAAAGTACAACGTAGCTCATGCCATCTTTAAAAATGTCTGTCCCTGTGTCCACCATTGCTGAATCCAAACTCAAGCCTTGAGACTTGTGAATGGAAACGGCATATGCAACACATATTGGGAACTGTTTCCTGTTCACATAGATATCCTTCAATACCTGGAACTTAACACAGGTACAATCAATCTGGACAGGATGTTCCGTGTTGTCAAAGTGGACAACAAGTGTCTCGATAAATGTCTTTTGAACATTGTAGGCAAAGTCAATGATGTTACCCATGGCACCATTTACCATACCATGATCCACATCAAGATTGCGTCACAGCATGACACGTGCCTTCTTACAAACTGTAAGTACAGCTTCTAGACCAGCTGTGCATGAAACATCTTACTTCAATTCAGACAGTCATTCAGTCATCTTAGCTACCAGCTTCCGACTTAAAATGACACCATCAACTGTGTCAACAGCATGCAGTGTGATAATTTCTTGATTTTCTCACTGCAACATGACACTGTTGAACTCAGCGCATTTCTTTAGTCGTGGCATAAGACACACAGTGCATGTGCCTGTGGAACACACATTTATTTATTTAAGAGTTTTACCAGGAAGGCATACTGAGCAGTGTACCACTCGATTCTAGATGTTCCCTGGGGAAATAAGGGATAGGCAGGATACAGTAATAGTAGAAGTTACACATGTACATGTTCAATACAATCACAATAGAGTAGTCAAAATCCTTATATACAAATAGCAAGTATACAGACAGGGTGGTATAGGTAAGGTAGCAACACGCACAGAATTACGTATTTATCCAGCAACCAACATCACACAATAAGCAGGATTGTCAACAATAGGGAAAAATAGCGGTGTCAAATAAACAGCTGACACCAAGGCTGCAAGCGCTTCAATGGGGCAGGATGCAAGAGCAAGTAGTAGAGAATTTAGTCTTAAGTAGCACATTACAGTGTGGAGTGCTGGTGTCATGTCTAATATTGGCTGACAGGGAGCTCCATAATTTGGGCATCCTGAAGCTGAAAGCAGCCTGTCTGGACCTGGTGGACCTGTGAGTGATGTGGAGTAGCTGAGAATCAATGTTCCTGAGTGAGTAGGCTGGAGGGGGAAGAACATTCAGGGTGGTCACCAGGTGGGGGGGAGGAACTGTGACCAGAATTTTGCAGTGGTTCTAGCACAGTGTACCAATCTCCAATTGTGGAGAGAAGGGAGATCCAAGGACTGGTAGAGGTCACAGTGATGTGTACTGGGAGGGCAGTACAGGGAGAACCGGCAGAAGTAGTTGAAGAGAGAGTCTAGTCTGGTCAGGGAGGATTGAGGGGCTGCACAGTAGACTACATCCCCATAGTCCAATATCGGGAGGATCATCTTTTGAACGATATCCAGTCGCATTGGTAGGGGGATGCAACTTTTATTATGGAATAACGTGCCTAACATGGGGTGTAGCTTCTTATGTATAGCATCAATATGCGCAGTGAAGTCAAGATGCTGGTCTAACCAGACCCCAAGGGAACTGTAGGAAGTGCAAACCTTCAGGGGGGAGCCTTCTGATGTGTGGAAAGTTGGGGAGGCTGGAAGATGGGACAGTTTGGCCCGAGTGCCGAAAGTTAGGGAGACAGTTTTTTTTGGGTTTAGAAATAGCTTATTTGAATGGAACCAACGTTGGATGGAGTCAAAATCCTCCTGTAGGCAGGCTACCACGGCAGTGGGGGATGCCCCAGAGGCAAACAGCACCATGTCGTCTGCATACATGTGGATAGATGTATGAGGGCAGGCTGCAGGCAGATCATTGAGGAAAATAGAAAACAGCAAAGGGCCTAGGACAGATTCTTGGGGGACCCCGATGTTAACAGGGTGTGAGGTGGAGATAGCCGAGCCAATACAGACAGACTGGGACCTGCCTGCCAAGTACAACTGGAACCAATTTGTGGCAGGCTCAGTCAGTCCAGCTTGAGCAAGTTTGGACAGTAACAGGGCCTGAGAGACCATGTCGAAAGCCTTAGCCAGGTCGATGAAGATAGCCGCGGTTATCTCCCCTTTATCCATGCCCGTGAGGATGGTGCCAGTGAGACAGAGGAGAGAGATAGTGGTGGAGTGATTTTTTCTAAACCCAGCCTGGTAAGGGGTGAAGAAGGAAATGGAGTCAAGGTTGTGGGAGAGTTAGGCTAGTACAAGGCACTCCTGGATTTTAGCTAGGATGGGGAGCAGTGATATAGGTCGGTAGCTGCACGGGGAGGAAGGGTCACCTCCTTTGGTGAGGGGTATGACTGTGGCTTGTTTCCATAATGTAGGTACGGTACCAAGTCTGAATGACAGGTTATACAGAGTGGCTAGAGGTTGGCTGGGGCAGAAAGATGGAGCATTTTGAGTCAAGGCCTGAGGGGCATTTTCCTTTGGCTAAATTTAGTGACCGAAGTATTTTTAGTACTTCAGCGGGTGTAATCGGGTGAAGCAAGAAATAGACAGGTGAGGAGACACCTGGAGGAACGGGGGAGGGAGTGAGGGGTGAGAGGAGAGGAGAGTAGAGAGGATGTACTGTTGGTGAAATAGGAGTTAAACTCTGTGGCTACAGTGCATGAAGCAGTGATGATATTTTCTGCTATATTGAGGGTAGGAGTAGGGGGTTGGGCTGGTAGGGTGAGGAGGGATTTAACTGACTTCCAGAATTGTGCTGGATGAGAAAAGTTATTGTGGAAAGCAGACTTGAAATAATTAGATTTGGCCTGTCAGATGAGTCTTGTGCAGGCATTCCTTTGTGAGTGGTAGTATTGCAGAGCCGTTTGAGTACCTGTTGCCTTGTAGGTTTTCCAGGCTTGGTCCCTGACTAGTAGTTGTTCCAAGAGGTTTGCAGTTACCCAAAGTAGATGGGATCCTCTTACTCTGGATCTTCTGAGAGGTGCATGGGAGTCCGAGATAACCAGGAATTTGGTCATGAAGAATTCAAGGGCCTCATCCATGGAGGGAGCCCTAGGGATGTAGGACCAATCGAAGCTGGTGAGGTCATTTAGGAGCACGGTCAGGTCTAGGGATTTGTAAGCTCTATTGTACAATATGCGGGGGGGAGGGGCCTTAGGTCTGAATATTTTCTGCACCAAATAAATCATGTGGTGATCACTGAGGGAGTCCGGTAGTAGGCCAGCATTAATTATACGATGGGGGTGGGTGGTAAGGGCTCAATCCAGTAGAGTATGCTTCTTGGATCTGTGGTTTAGGTGAGTGGGTTCAGTTATTTGTTGGGACAGGTTTAGCGCATTTACTTGACAGTGTGCTTTGGAGGCTGTGCTGTCTAGCCAGTTCTGGTTGAAATCCCCAAGGATATGAAGTTCGGCTCCAGCCACGAGGGACCTCAGGGTGCCTAGGTGGTCTAGGATGATAGGCAGCAGTGTGTCCAGAGAGCAGTAAGACCCTGCTACGTATATAGGGATCGAGTGCAGTAGAGAGATTTTGATTAGTAGGGAATCTATTGACAGTGTGGGTGAGGTAGGTCTGATTGTGGAGAACTGGAGTTTGAAGGAGATGTACATGGCAGTGCCACCACCCTTCTTTTTGCCCTGATGGTCCTGCTGAATGAGGGAGTAGCCAGGTACTGAGAATTCAGCATCAAGGCTGTGGGGCTTCAGCCAGGATTCTGTAATGATTAAGATGAAGAACTAGGGGCTCCTGCACTATAAAGCCTTGTGCCGATCACCCCCAAAAAGTGAGCTGTGACTGTGAGAGACCATCAAGAAGGCGGCAGATGAGAGCTGCAAAACACCTAAATAAAGTCAGTTGGGACAGTTTTTGGGAGGACTGTACCAGTAACTTGCATTGGTCTGCTTGAATCAGTGTTTGTTTCCAGTTTTACATTTAAACATTGCTGCTAACGAAGTGCCTGCTTTTACATTGCTTTACCTGAATGAACTGCACCTGGAATACTTGACATTTTGCATGAGGGGGTTGGCTACTGAAGAACTAGGGGCTCCTGCACTATAAAGCCTCGCTCTGATCATGGGCGCGAGCACCGTGGCACGAGCAAAGGGAGTGGTGTCAGCACCACTCGGGGGAGAAAAATAAGTTAGTATTTCTTGGTAGCAGAAGTTTAATTAGAATGGGGTATGTTTTGCAATTGTGTTTGGGGGTTGGTTTGTATGGGGTTTAGTAATTATGAGTATTTATGAAGATAAAGAAGTTAGAAGCAATATGATTAAAATATCTAGTATGTACTCTGTAGGAAATGCCTGTTTTATCTGTGAAGACAGTTTTGTTTGGAGAAGAAACCATTTTACTAATGAAAATCATCATTACGAAAGGATTTTTTGTGTTAAGTATGTATTTTGTGAGTTAAAATTATCAGGGAGTACCAATATGTTATATTTCATGTTATTGATACAAAGTGGAGATATTGAGTTAAATCCAGGTCCTGATTATAAAAGAATTAAACAGCTCTCAGTGGTTCATGAAAATGTTAGGAGTATAGTACACAAGATAGATGAATATAGGGTATGGGCAGCTAAAACTGAGTATGATTTATTAGCAGTTTCGGAAACATGGTTACATTAAGGTATAATGCGGGATGAAATTCAGCTTTCTGGATATTCTATAGAGCATACAGATAGAGGTAAGAGGGAAGGGGGGGTGATGTTGTTTATTAAAAATACTCTTGGTCCTTATGAATTATTGTTAAGTATAAATAAGGAAGGAATTGATTGTCTCGTTATTGAACTAATTGCAATAAAATTATTGGTAGGAGTTTTCTATGCACCTCTCAAAATGAAAAATAAACAATTTGATGTATTAGCAGAGTTAGTTTTAGAAAAAATAAAGGATAAACAAGTGATTTTGACAGGAGACTTTAATTCGGACTGGTTTCAGCCTAGAGGGAGAAAATTGGAGAATAGTTTTTCAATTTTGAGGTTAAATGAAATAATTCAAAAATCTATAAGAAATACAAACAATGGAGGTCAGGGTTCTCTCTTGGATTTATTTTTTGTGTCCCAGGATATAGTTAAAAACTGGGATGTATTACCTTTAAATTTGGGGGATCATAATCCCATAACTTGTACTATTGAGTTACAACATTCTGTTATTCAACAATTAAGTATGTATTGGTGTAGAGATTTTAAGGGGTTTAACGAACAGTGTTTTATAAATCATTTGAAGCAAATTCATTGGGAGAGAATATATTTAATACCAGATATAGAATTGGCTATTCAGGAGTTTAATGATATGATTCTGAATGTAATTCACTACCATGCTCCATTGATGAAAAAAAAATTAAAGGAATAAAGAAGATCCATGGATTACTGATAAAATAAAAAAATATTTAAGGATTAGAGATAGAATATGGAAAAGGGTGAGAAAAACAAAAAACAATGAAGATTGGAATGTTTTTAAGATATGGAGGAATAAATGTAAAAATATAATTAAAAATGTAAAGAATAAATATTATTGGAACAAAATAAATAATACTTCTGATACTAAACAGTTTGGGAAACTTATTACAGATAAAATCCCCAGACAAAACTATTATTAATCCTACTTTGGTACAAGATAAGAAATTAGTGACTGACGCAAAGGATATAGCAAACATTTTTAATACATATTTTTTGGATTTACCGGTCTTAAATTTATCAAACTTAATCACTAATGAAACAGAGTCTCCTATTGAAAAAGATAAGTTAGGAGCTCAAATAGGGATATTTAGATTTGAAACTTTAAATGAGAGGGATATAATGAAAAAAATTAAAACATTTAAATGTAAATAAATCAGGAGGTATTGATGGAATAGAGGCTCAATTTTTGAAGCTGGGTGCACATGTAATAGCCCCTGTTGTGACTTATTTGTATAATTGGAGTTTGAGCAGTTCTACTGTTCCTGAAATTTGGAAGATGGGGAAAATTATTCCCATTTATAAGGCTGGTGATCAAACAATTCCTTCAAACTATAGGCCAATAGCTCTCTTGCCAAGTTTATCTAAGATCTTAGAACGTAAAGTACATGAGCAGTTAAATCATTATTTGGACTCAAATGCTATACTAACAGATAAGTAACATGATTTTAGGAAGGGGAGATCCACAAACACTCCCTGTTGGAATTTAATGATTTGGTTGTTACATCTATGAATCAAGAGAAAGATACTAGGGCAGTGTTTGTGGATCTCAGTAAGGCTTTTGATTTGGTTCAACATTATTTGCTTTTGACTAGGTTTAGAACTATAGGGATTCAGGGACAAATGTTAAAATAGTTTGAGTCATATCTAACAAATAGACAGCAATGTGTACAATGTGGAATAACGGTGTTGGGCCCTGGGAAACTGGAGAGGGGTGTTCCCCAGGGCTCGATTCTGGGTCCATTATTATTTAATATATATGTTAATGATTTAGTTCAAGTTATTAGACATAGTGAGGTGAGACTGTACGCAGACAACATTGTATTGGTGATGTCAGCTGACAATTTCACAGATATGATGGATAAACTCCAATATGATTTATTACAGATGCAAAAATGGTTGAGTAATTCTGGCCTTCTTCTAAATGCTAAAAAAAACATAAACTATGTTGTTTTCAGTTGGTTTATAAAAGCGAAATAGGTCCAAGTTACAACTACATTTTCAAGATGGTACAACAATTGAAAATGTAACTACATATAGGTATTTCGGGTTTCAAGTAGATGTTAGGATGACATATACAGAGCATATATCAGTTCAGACAAAACAAGTAAATAGGAGATTAGGGGCTCTCAGAAGAGTTGCAGGTAGTTTACCTTTGGTAGCTAAGAAGAGGTTGGCAAAACAAATGTTATTACCTATATTGGAGTACGGTTCTATAATTGATATGAATTCAACTAAAGCAGCATTAAATCTGATTAATCAAGCATATTACAGGATAGGAAAATTTGCTTCTGGAAATAGTAAAAATAAGCACCATTGTATAATTTACAACAATTTCAATTGGCTTCAAGCAGAAGCAAAAAGAAATTATCTTTGGCTTATTATATGTCATAAAATAATGCATAGAAAGTATAATCATCCTCTGTATGAACAAGTAAAAAGAAAGTTGAATAATGAAATACATATAAAGACTAGGAATGTATTAAGTAATATCCCAATGTACAGAAGTTTCAATAGATTAGGGGATAGTATGCTCCAGAATAGTGTAGCACAAAGTTAGAATAGATTGTCTGAATTACAGAAAACAAATACAGATTTTTTTAAATTTAAAAATATTTTGTTTGATGTCTTTTTGTACGTGTTTTTAAACAAATGTGGATGCGTTGTGTGATTTTATTTAGTGTTTGTATTAGTTTTTGATAAATGTTAATTGTATTAGAAGCTAGATGCAGGACTTTGTTGTAAATGGGATTTTGTCCCAACAAATGTTATTTCCTGTGAAAAAATAAATTTTAATCAATCTATCAATCAATCAATATCAGGGCATAGGGATAAGACACTTGTTTGTAAGGCTGTTATTTTGTTCAGAATGCTGCATATATTTAGATGTACTATTTTGAACCTTCTTGGAAGGTGATTTGCCAGGGTGGAGAGGCATCCATTTATTGGGGAGGAAGGACCAGGGTTTCGTTCAACATCACCGGCTATAAGGAGCAGGAGTGACAGGAGTTGTTTCAATAGGTGCATGTTCGTTTGTGACTTACACAGGATAGAGAGGTAGTGCAGTGTATGTGAGGTAGACACAGGGTCGAAAGAGTAGGAGACGTTTAGAGCAGATTACCCAGCATGAAATGAGGGAGGGAGGATGGAGGATCCCAGTACCCAGTTTTGCCAGCAGTGCAGAGGGTGGTGCACCAGGGTAGGGGAAGAGTGAGGAGGCTGCTTTACAGTCTCAGAGATGAGGGGCACTGAGATTTGTTGATTAGGGTAGGAAGAGGATGAAAACATCACATGCAGTTTCTATGGATGTAGTGCCCATTCTGATTCTTCGCCCATTTAACATTGCAACATGTTCTGGTGACCGAGAACCTGCACGAGCTTGATCCAACAGTGCCTTGTAAGTCATGTCAGCACTTTGACGCATGTTCTGATACAGCTCAACATAGGTAGATAACTCCCACAGGTTAAAACCTCCAGTGCAGCCAAGTGTATTCTTGGTCTGCTTCACAGTCAGAGCTGCAAAGACATGCTCTGCATTCACAGGTGCAAGCTGTAAAAGGCCTCCAAATACAACAATGCTTTTTCCACCGAATGCATCTCCATAGTCAGGCCCCAGGATCTCCTGTAGATGTAGATGTATACAAGCAAGCATCAAATTAGAGACCATAATAATCTCATCAATAATGAGTAACTTCATCTTACAAAACATTGAACGAAGCTGAGATGCAACCTCAAATGACAGTTTCTGATACTCTTCTGCTTTGCCATGCTCCACTGGCGACATGAACAGACGGTGTAATGTCACGCCACCAATGTTGTATGCTGCCAGTCAGGTGGGAGCACTAACATCAACAGACATCGCTGACCCTGTCAAGCTTTGTATTTCAGCCGTGATGGCCTCAATAAGGAAACTCTTCCCTGTACCAGCTGAGCCACTAACAAACATCAACAGTGGTTTGTAGTCAAGACAGTCACATTTCTTCTCGTCATGCAGTATCCCATGCCGGACAGTGTCAGTTATCTCAGAGTAAACCACACGCTGCTGCTCAATGAGTCTCTCTCTCAACACAGCTGGGTCAGCATTGAAGTGCGTACCGTGTTGCATGGCACTCTCCACTTCCGACATGAGTACTTCTGTGGCATTTAGAGGCAGAAGTTCCCCAAGGATACCTTGTCCTTCTGGATCAAAAGTGTCCTGTGAGCTAACAGGAATATCCTCCTCAAGTAGCTTTTGTGCCTTTTCAAGCTGCTCCTTCTCAGTATCTAGTCTCTGCATGTATATCTCTGAGTATTGACTTTTGAATGTCTCGTAACTGTGATTAAACTCTTCCTCGAATGTATCACAGTCACCTTTCAATTCAGCCTCATTCCTCCAGGGTCTAAATAGGAATAACAGAGCAAAGTAGTAATGCTCTCTGCTCTCAGATGTGCCTAGATGTAACTTACAGTGGTCAATGAGCCAAGGCTTATGTCTCTTAACAAGACAGCCATCCACTCCTCTGACCTTGTAAATGTCACGTGTACAATCAGGTGAGATATCTGTCTTGTAGTCATACCACTTAGCCACCTGAAATAGACACATATCATCCTTGTGTTCATGTCTACGGGGGTAGCATGTGTCAATGAGGTTATTCTTCAAGATATGTCTTGAAGAGGGTCTATTGACAGCCAGTTCCTCAATCTCAGCATGAGGAATAAGTACACGCTTTCACTTCTCTTTGTAGTTCACGCTGAGAAAGCGGACAGCATCAGACTTGCCGTACAGATGTGTACCAATCAAGCGATCGCCAGCCTCATAAGCACCACATTCTCTGTGTGACAGGGTCTTCAAGCCTAGTGACCACAACTGAGATGTCAGGCTCTTGCTTGAACTAGCAATATCTTCCCAAAGATCTTGCAAGCTAGTCTGCTCATGTTTAGTTATGTACGAAGTGAAATACCGCACCAGAGCCAGTGAGTTGTCAGCCACAAACTGAACATCTATGTTTGCTTGCCACATTAGGAGAAGAGTAGGGATGTAGTCATTGATGTACACCTCTTTCTCATCTCTGGGTAACTCATATACCCTCTTGGTTGATTTTGCCTTCAAGTGGTGTCGCATTGCTGAAAACAGATCATTCATGCAACCATCCTGACAGACACGTCTAGGAAATCTGAAACAACATCTTGTGTATCAATCAGATTTGTTCTTCACTACCTGGCATCAGTATTTTGCACAAATATGGTGCTGGAACATTTGCACCAACTTCCACAGTGTTGGACTGTCATACTTGCCCGGAATGCAGCAAGTGATATATTTCTTGATGAATGTGAGCACTTGTGCTGCTTCATGCTCACCTATACGGGGGGCATCCTTGATCCACAGTAACATGTGAATATGAGGAGTACCTCATGCCTGATACTCTGTCCTCCAGAAGAAATGTTCCACAACACCAAGAGGCAGATTGTCCTTTGACAAAATGAAAGTCAGAATATCATGGAACCGCTTGTGGAAATGCCTTGTGACAGAGACAGGGTCAAGTGAGCACATCTCTCTGAGAGTCACTGATGCAATACCCTCAACATCAGATTTTGCCCATTTCAACAGTTCTATGACCTCATCCCAGGTATACTCAGCACAACTGAGTGTGACAAACCATGTGGCTGCACCATGCTCTCACAGCATTGTTATCACCTCAGAGTGTCTGTGGTACCAATATTCTTTGGTGCCACATAGACTTGACAGAATAGAAGACAAATTAACTTGCACATTTTCATCTTTCTGCTTCAATTTCTCAAGAAACTGTGCAGCTGTAATTCCATCAAGTGGAGTAGTCAGACGAATAGTATGCATAATAGACACAGACAATATGCTAAGTTCACTCTCCCACAGGAGATGAAACAGATACTGTATGTTGCATCTGAATTTGCCGTCTTTACTGAGCACATGGCTTTTTCGGTACTCAGCACCGTGTACACGTACTTCTCTTTCATCCAGGCGACAACCTGACCCTTTGGGAATAAGTCTGGGAAACAGCGTGCTTCCAGTGTTGCCTCCCAAATGCTGACAGGCTCACCTTCCACCTGTTTCATTTGATAGAGATCAATGTTGTCCCCTACAGGATCTCTCCCATGTAGTGGATGAATTGTGTACTGTTCGTACACATTGTCATTTGTTTCCACATTGACCTTCTCAGTCATTGGCTTTGTGCTTTCCAACTCATCATGATCAAGAGGCACACTAGTGATCTGATCAATATTAAGGTCTGATTAAAAAGGGTTGTTGTTGTTGTTCTTTAAGTGAGTAAGGGCAAGCTTCACCTTCTCAGCATTAACAACATCCTGCCAAATCACCTTAGACTTTGTTGGCACACCATTTACAAGAATGACCAAAGTGTTTTCAATGGAGATAGCCTCCACATTTTCCTGCAGAGGAAGTGGAAGATACATGACGGAACCCTTAAGAGAGCTGATGAGTTCTTTTTGTGGAATATTCTGTGTCTTTGTGTTCATATGTAGAATAGTTTGAAATAGTTTCATTGTCTGAATAAGAATCCGTTCATATTCAATATGGCAATCTCAGTTGGTGTCACATGTGCCTTCATGTTGTTCAAGACTGACCTTGGTGGCAGAATGTTACACTTCACTTTGGAAAAACAGTGTTTGCACATCACAATGATTGGGTCTAACTCAAAGTCAGACTTTAACAGCAGAAATGCTGAAAGTCAAAACCACATGTCATTGTATGGTGACAAGGGTTCCAGATTCACTGTGACCATTTGTTTTTCATAACAAAGGCTTTCCTATGACACACATACAGAGTCAAACTTCTGTCTCTTTGCCAACTCAAATTTGACAATTGATTTCCCAAACTGTTTGAGAATATCACTTTCTAGGACAGGCACACAATTCCCATCAGGAATACATCCATGAGTAACCACAGTATCAGTCACACTGCTGACACGTCACAGCTGTTTCAAAAATTGAATGGCACCATGCATGTCACCAGACAACACTAACTCATTCAGATGAGTATACTGAGTGACAACTCAACAAACTTCATATACCCTGTACACAAAGTTCCTCATCCCTGATTGATGTACTCCCAGCATGTGCATATGGTGAAAGACACTGTCACATACACCACTATCTATGCATGCAAGGGAGTGACCCATAAGTCCAGTGTGTGGATGGATCTCACATAAGTCTATGCTCTCAAACAGTTTATGTCTGTCTTTATGGTCAGTAATGACAAACAGGTTGATAAAGTGCTCAACTTTCTCAAACGATGATTGACTATGGTTGCAACTCTCATCACATGTCCATGAGAGACAGAGACCCTGGTTTTCCATTTTTACCGGTAACACAGGTAACAATCACAGAATCCTGCTTGGTTTGTGGATTTTGAATTCTTGTACCGGTGCCTCACGGAAATTGCATGTCACTGCACAGAATCTCTAAGATTTCAGTATCTTTTAAAATTGTTTTTATTTTCTCCTTCTATGTCCCCTTCTCACAGCATTGGTATCCCCTAGCTTCACTCCCAGGTAATGCTCAGGAGCTCCTGTGGGCCTGCCACTATCCTGCCTGAGTTGTACCCCCCCAGGTGCGAAGGGAGGGAGGGGACCCTAGGTCACTTCTCCACACTTCCTTAGTGTGTGTTGGGCAGCCCAGTGGGTCCCTCATGGAGCCTGGTTATGAAGTGTGGGGCACCTGGGTCCTTTCTGCCAGTGGCCAATGTGGGGTGATTGTTCCTGGTTTTCTGGTCTCTGTCCCTGAGGGTACCAGCACTAGAGATCCAAGGAGGTAGGTCACATAGAGACATGTCACTGCTACAGATCCTGGCTAGCGTCCTCTCCTCCTGATCACTCTGCAGCACCATTGCACCACCACCCATGGTCACACTGGTGGTGGTAAAGAAGCAGGACCTGCAGCCCACCCTCCCCGGAGAAGGAGAGCAGTCCCCAGGTACTCGATCCTACACCCCTGGCTAGACCTCCAGCAACCCGAGTTTGCTTCTGAGCCTGGGTCACTTGCACTGCAAGTTATAGTGCTACTGCAGCACCAGTGGGCTGACCCAGATTTCAGCATCTTAAAATGAATGCTGCTGTGCTTTGCATTCTTTCTGCTTTGCTGCATATAGAAACAATAAGGAAATCACCTGCACTGCTTTGTTGTAATCAGCCATTCAGTTTAACCACCCATGTTTAGTGGTTAGAGTAAGAAATGGTGATTGAACTGGGTACATCTAGCAGACTTGGGTTTGAGTACCACAACCTCCACTTGCATCCAAGCAAGTCACTTAACCTCCCAAGTGCTTCTAGGTCACTCCTTAAAACAGACAGTTCCACCTAGTGGGCCTTACCTGCTTTACAAAGAATATAAAAATGGGTTGCAATGATTTTGTATAGGTAAAGATAAATAATCAGATACGTTTTATAAGCTTTATAAGCTTGTTTTTAGATTTTAGTCAGGTTTTTATTGTATTCTTTGCATGTAAGCATCTAGGTTGTAGATTGCTAAATGCAGGATCACTGTTACCAACTAACTTATTCAAATTTATAATCAGTAGGGCCATCCAAAATCCTCAGTTGTTTGAATGAAAACTAATCTGAATGAAAGTATGTTCACAAAGAAGAAACTGCCTTACTACTTGTGAAAAGACTTCACAGTTAGCACCCCATTTAGGTGAATTGGATCATCTGTACCTTTTCTTCTACCTGCTGGTTCTGTCTCTGTGACAATGAAATGTTTTCTGATAGACTGCTTCAACAAAAAGCAAATGTTAAGTATTTAAGAGTACTTATGTTTGGCAAGTGGATTTTGAAAGCACATTCAATGACATACAGAAGGTAAGACCCCAGGGGCTGTATGATGCTGATGCGCAGAGTAGTGCTCAATTCACATCTGAAGAAAGACATGAAAAAACTGGGAGACACCCTTTTAATGGACACCAAGTAGAAAAAAAAAGCATCCACATGTCTGGGAGATGCATGAATCCATTTGAAGGTCCTCCACTAATTACTTGTGGATTTTTTAGGTGAAAACACTTTATTTCAAAGAAGCAAATTCAATCAGTTTTTTTTTGCTCCTCCTACCCTCTGGCCATCCACTCCTTCAGGCCTGCCAAGGCCCCCTACCACTGCTGTTGAGTTCCGACCACTATCCACTGACCCTTACTGCTGTGCTACCAGGTAACCCAAAGTAACCCTTCATTGAGTAGGCCCCTACCTCTGTGGGAGGCTACCTGGGGAGGAGAATTGCCCCAAAGAGCTTCCTGTGTATTCTGGGCATGTTGGGGGTCAGAACGGACACATGTCTGGCACTTCTGGTGTATGGTGGGACCAGCAGCCATCCTTCGGTTGGCCAGCGGGTGTTTTCCCATTTTCTTGGGAGCTTGACAGGCTACATGATGTCAAGGCACAAGCCAACATCCGTCACACTCCTCCCACAGTAAGGACTGATGTGTTGTCGTGCCTCTGGCCTCCACCATGAGCCAGCAAATGCTGAGCCATGAACCCACCCTCCCTCTCAGGAGAAGGGGAGTGGTCATTGGACACTCAAGCCTTCACCCACCAGCTGGCCCTCCAACACCCAAGTCTGTTCCCTAACTCTGGTCAGCGGTGTCACAGGCAGATATCTAATTCAGGCAGTTAAATTATAGATAGGAAAAAACAAAGGTAGTCCACCTTAGTGGTGATGGTTCAGATTAATTCACATCTGAGTTCTAACAAGCAAAGAGATCAAGTCATTTATGACTTGTGCATGTGGAGTGTGAGTGTTGAAAGAGGATCATAGTGCTGTCACTACTGCCATCACCCCAGAGGGATGCGTACTGCATTGTTGCTACTGCCATCACACCGAAGGGGTGGGGGCAGTAGTGCTTCTGCCATCACCACTGGTGGATGGGGAATGTAGGCCTGCTGCCATCCCACCTAAGGGATGGGGGCCATAGTGCTGATACTGCCATCACACATGACGAATGATGACCATAGTACTGCTGCCATCACACCTAAGGGTTGGGGGCCATAGTGCTGCTGCTTCTGTCACACCAGAGGGATGGGGACCATAGTGGTGCTTCCATCACACCTTAGGGATGGGGGCTGTAGTGTTGCTGCTGCCATCACATCTTGTACCTAAAATAACTTTAAATTGGTACAAGGATGGAAGGATGTGTAATAGTGGAGGTCAAAATAGCTAAAATGCATGTTAGCAGAGTTAAAAATTGTTAAATAAAGTACACAAAACCAAACACCGGTAAAACCGGATTTTGGCTTAGCAGACACAGGTGACAATACTGTTTTTTACAATGTGCAAAATGGAATATGCTCTTTCTCAATCCCGGTAAACCAGTGTCCCTGATGAGAGACAGTGACATTTACAAGGCTGAATAGTTGCCTCTGATTCATCATTTGACTGCATCGTAGAATCATCACACACACTGAGCACATTACAGACTTTGCAGGACTCATCAATGCACAACTTGCTGTCCTTTTTCTGAGAGTAATATGACTCCTCCCAGAAATATGCCTCTGAGTGTTGTGTGTGCAGCCACTGTCCTGTGAAAACATCACAGAAATTTTTCAGGTTCAAGACAGGATATCGTTGTAGCCTCATCTTTATATCATACACAATTTTCCTAAACTGCTCAAGTACATGAGACATCTTACGCCCTAAAAGTTGAAGGGCAAAAACTGCTCTATTAACAAATGTTCGTACTTTCAAGTGCAATTTCATCAAGCTGAGATGACTCTTGATTTTTCTGCACTCATGTCTCATCACAGCAGCAATAAGTCTTTCAATCTTGGCTTTAGAAGCTAGAGATTGAAAATACTTCTGCTTCCTCAGAGAAGCATCAGCAGCAATTAATTTTCGGTGCTGCATAGTATGAGTGTTTATGCGTGTCTTTGCAACAGTAGCTTTTCTGCTTACAGATCTACACAACTGTTGCTTAGCTACACATTATTTCCTTGCTGTTGAGCAAGCATGTCCTTTTCCTATAGAGTGCTACAGCTCTGAATCTACTCCTTTACTGGGATGATGAATTGTTTCACGTCTTGAACAAGCATCACTGACTTTCACATCACCCTTATGCAACAGTGAACTACTGTGATACCTGTTTCATCTCTGAATAGACTTCTGTCTGTGTTTAGATGGCATCTTCCATGTTTCACTATTCACAGTTCAGTACACCAATCTTACAGAACAATCAGAGACCTGTATGGGAAGTACAGAAAAAAAAAAGAAAATTAAAATCCATGGGTGGGATATTCAGAAGGGTTGCACATGGTGCAACACAGTTGCACCATGCACAACCCACTGATGTGCCCCAGCATGATATTCAAAGGGGAATGTGCCTGGCACAAATCCCGGCTCGCTCGGTGCATCAGTAATGTATGCAGCGAAGTAGGGGTGACCATCATACCACACATCTCAATATTCCTGCACAGGATGTGCTGAGCCCATGCATGTGCAACCCTACTTGTGCTGCACACAGGTGAGCTAAAAAATAGAGCAGCTGGCCACCCACAGGTGAGCTGCCGTATGCAGGGTGTAACAGCAGCTGCCACCTGTGGGTGGCCACCTGAGCTCTGGCGGCACCTTCATGGTGGCGCCACCCCATGCCTGATCACGGGCATATGTTGTATTATAATAGTCCCATATCCCTGGTGGTCCAGTGGACCACTTGCAGCCCGATCGAGGGCGTCAGTAATAAATATGTCACACCAATCTAACCCTGGTGGTAGAGCAGCACCCCCTCCCCACCTGTCCACTGAGCCCCACTGCCCTGATCCCCCAGTCAGTGGCATGCAGCATCTCCTCACCCACTTGCTGCCCCACTGCCCGCTGACTGACTCTATGCAGTGGGTGTGGCTGCCGTGTTCCACAGGCGTGAGCCAATGGGCGTAGCAGCTCATGTCAGATACATAGTCCAGAAATGTGAATGGATCCATTCACATTTCTGGACTGTGTAGTACAGTATAGGCTGCATGCCCATTGGCTCACTCCTGTGGAACAATGGGCGACAGCCCACTCAGATGGAGTCAGTCAGCAGGTAGCAGGGGCGGCAAGTGGGTGGGGATGCTGCCCACCGTGACTGGGGGAGGGGGTGGGGCTCAGTGGGTGGGTGGTGGAAGGGATGCCGCGGACCACCATGGTTGGATTGGCATGACATATTTATTACTGATGCCCTCGATCGGCTGTGAGTGGTCCACTGGACCACCAGGGATATTGGACTATTATAATACAACATATGCCCGTGATCAGACTTCGAGCATGTTGCCGCTTTTGAGGGGGGTCCCCAATGGCTGCAGCCTGGCAGGGTGCCAGGCGCAAGTCGACGGGGATCAGTGCACCTGCATACAAATGGGGCCGTAATGTCATGCAAATGGCCCCATTTGCACCTTGCATACATTATGGCCCCATTTGCATGTGCACTTTTGAAAATTGTGGTGGTTGAACCTATCGCAATGGCACTTGTGCTAGCACATTCCTCTGCTCCACTCTGGCCACTTGCACTGACGCAGTGCCACTGTGCCATGAGCACTGTGGGTGGCCAAGGAGTGATATTCAACAATGCTGTGCCATGGCGCAACTCCGTTGAATATCACCTTGTCCATGCCCCTGTGCATCCAAGTTGCACTGCGCCCAGGCTTGCACCACAGCCTGGCACAGTCTGAATATCCCACCCTTTGTCTTTAGTGTATTTCTAACATCACATACTATCATGCACCATATCTATGTCATATAAGAGCAAAAAATACTACTGCACAGTAAACATTGTTCAGATAATTACTGTAGTAAGTGAAAGTCAGTGAAGCAATAGACAGTCTTTTCAAATAGTGACGAACATAGCATCAATAATAATATGACAATAGACTTCAAAAAAATGTGAAAATTCAAACAGTGCCACAATGTTAAACATCCACACTGCTGTTCTAACTAACAAAAATTTTTTTTTTACAAAATCTGAAAAGTAATGTTGAATGTGCAACACTTTCGAAAAATATAGTGTTGTGCATGCAACACTTTCAAAAAAAGTAGTGTCGAACATGAGATATTGTCAAATGTAGTGTCGCAAAGTAATGTCGCATGCAAGAAAGTGTCGAATAATAGTGTCGCATGCATGACATTTTCGCAAATGGCAATTATTTTACACCCCCTTTCACAGTCAGACAGTCACACACAGGTGGGAATTTGACTGACAGACGCTGCAACCAATATATCTCTGCATATATCAGGCCATGTCGAACTGCCAATCACAACCACCAAATAGTGAAGAAGAAGGACATAGCAGCCATCTTTGACAAAACCAGAGACACCCTGCTTCTTACTGTGTGAGTACATCACATTTTCAAATCAACTTTTCTATAATCATAAAGACCATTAACAGTACAAAAATAGTATTAAACAAAACATTTTTTCATGCTGCATTTGACTATGACAATATTATTTACCTGCCATACTGTTAAAAAAAGTTATAACAGTTTCAAGTCAGAGTCTTAATCAGTACTTACTAGCACAGATAGAGCTGCAAATGGAGGCAGAAGCAAGCAGCACGTGTATCATAACAAGAGACACAACCAATCACGTTTCTCTGTTAAGCTGTAATTGTTTGAAGTAGCCAATAGCAATGTTGCATTTTCCCTCTAAGAAATATTTCTGCGTATGTGTTTGACAGTGAAAACAGGCATTCAGTGTAGTAATACTCAGTGCATGCACTGTATTGGTCAAACATGGTAAATCATTAACCAATAACATGACAATTCAGTCTGTTTAGTATCAGCCCACAAAATCAGTGTTGAAGCAGAGAGGGAAGAGTTAGTTTCACATTCACGTATGGCTAGCCACTGCAGGAGAAACACTTTTTTTTTTGGTAGCTGTCTGTCCACTTCTCAGTTGAAAAGCTAAGAATGGCAGAAAACAGCAGACTGAACGTGTGGGTAGTGGGCAGCAGCATAGTAAGGCGTGCTTCAGAGTATGCTCAGAGGAGTGATTTTGGGAGAGACCTGCAGCTTCCAAATTGCTCTGTCAAGTGGTTTGGTAGAGGTGGCATGAGGTGGGAGCATCTCATGCCAACAATGCACAGACTTCTGACTACTCAAGCTCGGGCAGACATACTGCTGATCCATCTCAGAGGTAATGATTTGGGCACTAAAAGGTAGATAGATTTAGTCACAGAAGCAAAATTGGACCTTGCTTCTATCATACAAATGTTGCATACCTGTAAAATCATATTTTCTGATATTACAGAGCGTAGAGTCTGGCAAGCAGAACAGCACATGTACCTGCTTGACAGAGCTCACAGAAAGGTTAACATCCAAATATCTGGATACCTCCGCATGGCTGGGATGCACACCATACGTCATCCTCAAATTAAATATTGTAATGCTTGGCTCTACCTACCCGATGGTGTGCACTTCTCACATGCTGGCAATTACATTTTTCTGGGAGACCTTCGAGATGGAATACTCACGGTCTTCTAAAAATACCAGGCTGTTAGAGCAGACAGAATCCTAAACAAAAGGCTCTTTTAAGAGCCTATTAAGTTGGTCAAAAAATAGAAAAGCTGCACTGATTACATTGACAAAAAAAACATGCTGTGTCACTGTTACACTGTTACATGTATTCATATTCATGCAGTTGTTCAGAATGGCGTCATACAAAAAAACGTAGTCAATAGACTGTTGTATTTAAAAATAACTCTCTTGTTTCACCATACACCTAAAACAGACTGAAACTTTTAATTAGAAACAGGGATTTTTTTTGAATGTCATATTATGTAGCGATTAGTCAAACTATTAAACATTCTGAACATAAACCAAGGATGCTGAGACTCTGCTAGGCTGAGGTGCAAGTCTGAGAACAGTGCAACTGGGATACACCAGGGTATTGATAGGGTGAAATTTAGTGCTTATGTGGCATAGCTCAGCATTTTTGAATATTTCACTGTTGCCAGCTACATTGTGCATGGTGAAATGGCACAATGGCAGCACAAGTGGCTGCAGAAGAACAGACACATGTATCAGTGCTACTGTGCCAGTGATAGGCTCAAGTACAGTGCTATTCAGCGGTGAGTGTGCAAATGGCCACATGATGGATGCAAGATGTATATAGGGCTCTTTGCTTGTCATTATGAGCCATTTACATGCAGATGGACCGATCCACAGCGACTTGCATCTGGTGATCTTCCAGTCAGCAAAAGCCGGGTACAACATCCACCCTACACCTTAGCATGTATGTTCATGAACACCTGATTGTCAGATCAATATGTGAAAGATATCCCTGGTGATTCAGTGGGTACTACTACTTCACCTGATTGGTTGTGGAGCAGCTGCACTGGATTGCTATGGTCATTATTTTATACAGAAAACCCATGATTGGGAAAGGGGGTAAGGTCCAATGCACCCCCAGACATATTGTTATAATGCAGAGAAGCCAGCCATAGGGGAACATCTAACACACCGTAAGTAAAGCAACAATATCTTGATAAGAAAAGAATATTATTGTACATTAAACAACAACAAAAAATTGCCTACCTATGATTGATCAGTTTGTGGCTGGACACATGGGTCTGCATTGTGAAACTCTCAGTCTCAGTGGGTGGATGAGTAAAGGGGCTGTTGACTACTATGGTGAAATTGTTATGAACTTACATGCAATTGGTTTTCATTCAGATGGTGGTGTTACATGGATAGTACTATTTCTATACTATCTGTGATCAGGTTATTGAATTATTCACTGTGGCAGCACATATCTATGTCACTTTACTAAGCTCGTGGTTGGGCTGAGCCTGAAATACACTGGTACAAGAGGTATAAATAAGAGTTTACAAACTTCACAATACCTGTGCCGTGAAGACACACTGTACCAGAAGGGTTACATCCTATTTAAAGACTAGGTGTGGTCTCTATTGCACAACCTGCTGATGAACATAACAGGTTGTTGCTCTGTAATGGCAACACCCTAGCACGGTGACAGACAGAAGTTGCTGGGGATCAGTGCACCATTATCCAAATGAGGCATGATCTTATCTTACTGGTATCATTTGTGCACTGCACACATGATGAGACATATACCGACTGCTGAATGTTGAACTACTACATGTTGTGGGACTGCACTTTTGCTGGTGCACACCTGTGCTCATCACTTGACACTTGTGCTGCTGCAGTGCTACTGTATGATGTTCAATGCAGGTGGCTATGCTGCCATTTTTATGTTGCTTGCACGCATGTGCAAGAAACATAGTGCCATCATCGGAGATTTCAGAGGTGTGTCACCTCCTCCTCCAATTCAGTCAGTGTGCTGGCAGGCACTGCCCCTGTAAGCCACTGCATTTTGGAGCTGTCTATGACACGCTCAAAATGCAGTGGCATGCTCTGATTGAAAGGGAGCTATGCTTGGGTGAGCACCAATAAGATATCGGCTGCTCACGTGCAGCTCCCCCCCACACGCTGCCGTGCGCACCGCCGCACGCACTGTATAGCCAACCGGGTGCCCAATCCCTATCGGCTGAGCTGTGTCCCTGCCTCCCAGTAGCAGGTGCCATGCTGGGAGACCACCCCAGTGTGGCAAACAGTCCTTTTGCCGATGGGGGTGCCCAATCCCCCGTCGGCTGAACGCCCCCCGTCCTTGTGCCACGCTGGGAGCCCACCCCAGCGTGGCAATAACTTCCATGGCTGATGGGGTGCACAATCCCCATTGGCTGAATGCCCTCAACGCCCTTGTGCCATGCTGAGAGCCCACCCCAGCGTGGCAAACGGTCCCACAACATCTTTTTTTCCCTGAAAATGAAAATGGTCCAGCGCGCATCTCCCGACCCCCTCCCACAACCCACACCCACCCACTGCACACCCAGCCTCCCCACCCCATACTTACCTCCAGACTCGGTGCGATGATCTTGGTGGACCGGGAACATGTCTGCACTCTTCAAAGCCAACTGCGAACTGAGGAAATGCCGGTAAGCTGTATAATGGGCTAGGTAGGGGTTTCAACTTTGTAGCATATCTCAGGCATTTTGGGAATTTTACACAATTTTCAACATGGGTTTTGGGACCCCTTCTCATGAATGATGTCACTGTCATGGGGTTATTCGGGCCTGAAGGGTGATTTCGCACAGTGACTGTGAGATCACCCCTCAGGCCTGAATACCACCATGACAGTGACACCATTCATGAGAAGGGGTCCCAAAAACCCCATGTTGAAAATTTGGTGCCAAAATTCCAAAAAATGACTGTTTTACGAGCGTGCATTGCGCAGTTCCTACGCAGGCTCATAAGTTCGCGAAATTTCAATATTTTCACTCCAGACTTTCAACATTGCCATTTTATCACACCTTCTTATGAGTAGTACAGCTGTCATTTTTCACATCTCACCCAAAATGTGTTTCTGCCCATGTAGTGCAGAATGGCGCAGTCGGTGTGCGAAATCAATGTACAGGACAAATTAAGAAAATCACAGTGACACTGTTCATGAGCAGAGGTCTTAAAATGGCTATGTTGAAAATTTGGTGAAAAAATTCCTAAAAATGACTGTTTTACGAGCGTGCGTTGTGTAGTTCCTACGCAGGCTCGTAAGTTCACAAATTTTCAATATTTTCACTCCAGATTTTCAACATTGCCATTTTACCACACCTCCTTATGAGCAGTACAGCTGTCATTTTTCACATCCTGCCCAAAATGTGTTTCCGCCCATGTAGCACACAATGGCGCAGTCGGTATGCAAAATCAATGTATGGGACACATTAAGAAAATCACAGTGTCACTGTTCATTAGCAGAGGTCTTAAAATGGCTATGTTGAAAATTTGGTGAAAAAATTCCTAAAAATGACTGTTTTACGAGTGTGCGTTGCACAGTTCCCATGCACGCTCAGGTTTGTGAATTTTCAATATTTCCACTACAGATTTTCAACATTGCCATTTTACCACACCTCCTTATGAGCAGTACAGCTGTCATTTTTCACATCCTGCCCAAAACGTGTTTCCGCCCATGTAGCATACAATGGCGCAGTCGGTGTGCAAACTCAATGTATGGGACACATTAACAAAATCACAGTGACACTGTTCATGAGCAGAGGTCTTAAAATGGCTATGTTGAAAATTTGGTGAAAAAATTCCTAAAAATGACTGTTTTATGAGTGTGCGTTACGCAGTTCCTACGCACGCTCGTAAGTTTGCAAATTTTCAATATTTGCACTCCAATGACTTCTAAATACCTAAATAGCACATAGAAGCAAGCAACATTCGGCATTGACAAATGCTTGTTAGTTGTGTGACTCATAGCGCACCGCCATTCTATATTGGCTGAAAAACACCATAGTACAGCACAGTAGTACTGCACTTAGCATTTTGTTACACCCTGTTGCAGTTTGAAAAAAGCAGGCAGTGTTTTTTTATAGTTCATACCAACAAAACAATGTCTTATTTTAAGTAACATGCAAATACACTATCACGGTGCATGTGTTGAGAAAAATACATTTGTTTTCTGTTTAAATCAACAGGCAGTATATAGGCATCATTTTATGTCTCTGTAACAGATTTGAGGTGGATGTAAATGTGAACTGTTCAGTAGGACAAACACATTTGTACTGTTATACTGAGCTTTAACTGTAATATTAATAACTGTTCTCATGCAGGTCTGGGTGCTGATTGTACAGTATATATTAGATTCAACTACTATCAGTATTATATAGGTAGCACTGTACAAGTACTAAAAATTAAGCCACAGTGTTAATATCTCGCTTAGGTGTAGTATTCCTGTTTAAACACTTCATGGTTTGTGTGGATGAACAATAACTGTGTATACTAAATCTAGATAATGTTAGCTTACAGATAGTTGAAAATTGTAAAGTGTAACTGGCACCAAATACATGAACATACATACGATATAGTTACTACGTCTCCTTTTCATGTTTAAGTAACAGCACGCCGCAGGCATCCCCAAACCACAGGTGAGGTAGTGCCAGCACAAGAGGAAGTTGCGGAGGCTGCAGACTCTGATACTGACTCCACCATATTTGTTGAGTCAGACGATAAGCAGATAGTTACATTATTCTGTTCAATTGTTACTATTTGTGGTTACTGTGCATCAGATTTGTGATCGTCTGTAACAAGACATTGTGTGTTCCACTGTCCTGTTACATACACCTTTGCTATGACTCTCACTAACAACCTATTGATTTCTTCTGTGGCTTTGCTAGATATACTGTTAGTACTGCAGTGAAGTCTAATTTAAGAAGTTGTTAACATATGAAGAAATAAACTTTACTGTGAATGTTAATGTTATAAGTGTTGTTGGTCTCTGAATTTAACAGACAACACATTTGCACTACTCAGTTGTTCTGCCTATTAGTGTTGCTAAGTAATAAGTAAGTCTGTAAATATAAAATCACACATGCTCCCACAATGCAAAGCATAATGGGCTGCATATGCAAATCACCACAGAATATTATGCTGGTTCAACTTTAAACAGAAATGCATTTAAATATGTTTATTGTTTATATGTATCATGATACTTTTGTTGCACAGTACAAAACAGTAGACAGTACGAGTTGTGTTTTAGTGACATTCACTACTTTACAAAATATGACAAATATCTAAGAGTTATTAATACCATTTGTTCATTATTTTATTTAACAAAAAAATGTACAGATGATATCACATGTGTTTAATGTCCGGAAATCGGGTATTGGCCATGGTATGATCATCTCGGGTAGTTGATAGGGTTACATGATGACCTTCAAGAGCTGAGCTTTACAGGTTAACTTTACTGTGGCAACCATAAGAGATGCTTTTACTTTCTTTCTCAGCTGATAGCCAGAGATCACCTTTTAAATGTCTATGGGCAAACAAAGTACAAGTTCAAATTGCATGTCTCACAACTATGGAACTCCGGTACATACTTTTTTAAATGCAACAGTTCAGAATTTGCATAGTGTGGATAACAGCATGACAAATTGTGAACAGTAGCATAATAAGCCAGTGTGTCTACTGATAATGCCAGTTAATATGTGATTTGCATACATTATAGCACTGTGACAGTTCTGTGCGTTATCCTCATCTACATTCACAGCTTTTAATACATATACTTATGTGACTGTAAAGTATCTCTATTGAGAGGAAAGCACACTAGCCTTAGGTTGATGATAATGTACCATATTTATTATCTTTTTACACTAAGCAATACTGCGCCTCAACAAAGAAACAGGGATTGGAAAACAATAGCATTACTAAATATCATGATTGTTCATTTTCCTGGTTTATGTGTGTCTTATGTCAGTATGATGGAGACATGGGACAGATACATTGCCCTATGCTGGTTAGTTGTATTAGTACACTCATATGGAGTTAATGTTCATGTCTGCATTGATAGAAAAATTTATGTACTTCTGAATTTGTATTGTGTTTGTTTACACATCTACTAGGCAGACTCATTAACAACAATGGTACATAGCTAGATAATATTCCTAAAATAATCTGTATGTAAGACAGTTAAAGGATTGTTACACATTGACATATTCAAATGGCTACTATTAAATAATGTACTTATTTATTTTACAGTGGCCAGGGAGGCAGTTGCAAAGCCGGTGGTGGAGGTGAAAGAGGAGCCTGAAACCAGTGTTGAACGTAAGTATGAAAATAAATTAACATACACAGAAAACATGTTAGTAACTACAGTATCAGACCAATCATACTTTATTGTATGTTACATGAATACATTACCCTAATGACTTAATGTGTATGTTTAAGATTTATTTTTTGTTAGTCTCACAGCCTATTATCTACTCTGTGCTGTACATCACTAATTGTCTACTAATTATACAAACCCTGATCATTTACAAATTGTGTGAGGCAACTATTAACATTAACAAATTATTCAAAAGGTACTTCTTCTTCTATAGCTGTAGAGGAAGAAAACATTACTAAGTTAAAAGTATCTAATTTCACCAATATTATCACAGAAACATGGGTCATGTATATTAAAAGGGGTTCCACATGGTACAGCAGTGTTGCACCAGGTAAAATGTAGTGTTGCACCATGTACAATATTCATCACATTATATTCTTCTGTTAAAATCCTAATGTTTTGGGGTTAATCACTAATGTATCCAGCACAAGTGCGGGAAGGGGGACATGGTCAAGCATACTTGGCGTATCCTGATATTCATCTTGGGATCTGGTGAGTATATAGTATCTCAATCCTTGTTGTCACCGTAAACTGATACTCAAACATTAGACAGAAAAATAAGAGAACCAGGGGTACCCACCCAAAGCTGAATTGTCGTATTGCAAGGTGAAACACAAGCTGCGACATGTCTGGGTGTGACAAATGCAGCTTTGTACCAGGGACTGCAAACATCACACCCCTGTACATGCCTAATTTTGTACATTGAAACAAAGGTATGTTCCAAGTAATGTATTGCATTGATTCAAGACCAATTGTGGGCATATGTATAATCAAATATTATTAATATTATCCCTGATGTACACTGCACATCTTCCACCATGATCATGGTCATTGTAAATATGAATATTTAACTAGTAGTACATGAGTAACACCCTCCCCAGAGAACCACTCATGAACACAACCTCAGTCACTCCCACCCCTCTCTGCAGTGAATGACGGTTGGCAACTCCCCACTCATAATGTATGTGAACACCTGCTGACTGACAATGTACACTGTATGTGTATGCTCATTGTTCTGAAGCATGTAACAATGGGCATGCAGACCATTCCATATTTATACATTTCAATATATGAATCGAACCATTAACATAGTGGGAGTGTGTAGTATGGCATGTTGTGCATCACCATTGTAGTATGCTCTGGAACCATGGCTGTTCAGCCATACTGTACACTGTGACTTGTCAGTCAGCTGGTATCCTTGCAAGTGGGTAGGTGCGAGCTGCTATTCATGGAGGGGTGGCTGGAGTTGCTTGTCTGACTGCATAGGGTGTGTATGGGGGGATACTGGTGTACCACCAGGAATATATCCACTTACAATCCATGTGATTGGGTGTCACTGGTCCACTGTATTACCAGGGCAAACATTAGCAGTTTTGTATCATACTTATACCTGGAATTCTGCTAGGGTCACTGCACTGGGCACCAGCTATTATGCTAAATCTAACACACTGGGAGACTATGACATCCTTGGTGGCTAGGGAACAGAGGTTGTTGGATGTCTTTCAGGATGCTTTACTAACTCAGCAGGTGGGGAAACCGACCAGAGAGGAGTGGGTACTGGATGTGGTTCTGGCAGACAGTGACCAGATTGGGGGCCTGGAGGTAAGGGACCCATTGCCGGGGAGCAACCATGCCACGGTGTGGTTCTGCTTGAACCTAGGAGGGGTAGAAGGCTGCACAAAGATGGAGGTAACTGACTTCAGGGGCGGATTTCAAGGAAATTGGAAGGATCCTTAAGGAGCACTTGGATGGGATTGGGCCAGACATGGACACTGACAGTTGGTAGGAAATCATCAGCAGAGGGGTGCAGGATGCTATCAGTGGCTGCGCAACAGTAAGATGAAAATGCAGTAGGGCCTGAAAACCCTGCTGGTGGACCAGGGAGGTTCAGGAGGTGGTGAGGGGAAAGAAGGTGGTCTATAGGCAATTCAAGTACTCAAGGAGTGAAAGGGACTGAATGGAGTATGAGCTGATGGCCAGAAAGGTCACTGGGGGTGGCTAAGGCAAGGAAGGAGCAGAACCTGGCCAGGGAAATTAGGAGAGGGAACAAGGGGTTCTTTAGATATATTGGGAAAAAACGAAGGGTGAAGGGGCAGATTAGCAGGATTAAAACAGGGGAGGGATGGGCACAAGACCCGGGGGAGCAGGCTGAGGTACTAAATGAGTACTTCACTTCAGTTTTTACCAAGGAAAATGAGAGGGCTGCATCACACACTGGAGGAGGCAGTAAAACTGAGAAGGGGGACCCTTACCGATTGGCGGATCTGGGGGGGACAGCACTGTCAGGTGGGGGGAGGGTAAAGCAGGGGGACGAGGTAGCGGAGGTGGAAATCATGGCAGACAGAGTGAGAGAAGCTCTCAGGTCCCTTAAGATGGAGAAAGCACCAGGGCCGGATAAATTACATCCCAGAGTGCTGAAGGAACTGGTGGATGTCCTGGCGAAACCCCTGGTGGAGCGCTTCAGCATCTCTTTGAGAACAGGGTGGGTGCCCCAGGACTGGAAGGTGGTGCATATAGTGCCTATCCACAAGGGGGGATCAAGGAAGGTGGCAGGGAACTACAGGCCCATTAGCCTGACATTGGTGGTGGGCAAGGTGATGGAGGGCATTGTCAAGGAGAGACTAGGGAGGACCTGGAAAAGTTGGGGTGCCTGGATGATAGACAGCATGGATTTGTCCTGGGAAATTGTGTCAGACAAACCTTGTGGAGTTATATTACTGGGTGATGAGTGCCTTGGACCTGGGTATACCAGTGGACATCCTCTTTCTTGACTTCAGCAAGACATTTGACTCTGTTCCTCATGGGGGCCTGTTGGATAATGTTGGAGAAATGGGGGTGGAGAACCAGATGATCAGATGGATATGAAATTGTCTGCAGAACCAGACCCAGAGGGTCATGGTTGTTGGGATAGTCTCATCCTCAAGGAGGGTCATTAGTGGAGACCCTCAGGTACTGATGCTTGGGCCCCTTCTGTTCAACGCCTTCATCTCTGATATAAGGAAGGGTATCAGGAGTGACATGAGTCTCTTTGTGGATGACTCAAAACTGGGGGCGGTGGTGGATGGGGAGGATGGGAGGGTGACCCTACAAAGGGAACTGGAGGCTCTGGAAAGGTGGTCTAGAAACCGGAAGCTGAGGTTCAATGCAGGAAAATGCAAGGTACTGCACCTGGGAGCCAGAAACTCGAGCCAAGTGTACACCCTGGGGGGGGGGGAGAAATGCTACAAGGCTCGATGGCTGAGAGGGACCTCGGGGTGGTAGTGGATGTCAAGATGAACAACTGGGAGACTTGTAGGAGGACAGTGGCAAGGGCCAACAGGATGCTTGGATGCATCACTAGGGGGCTCACCTCCAGAAGGAGGGAAGTGATACTCCCACTGTATAACTGCTTGGTTAGGCCGCATCTCAACTACTGCATGCAGTTTTGGAGGCCACATTTAAAGAGTGACATTGAAGTCCTGGAGATGGTCCAGAGGAGGGCAACCAAAATGATTTGGGGGATAGGACCTATGGGGAGAGGCTCGAAAGGCTAAATATGCACACATTGGAAGAGAGAAGGGAACGGGGGGACATGATACAGGTCTTTAGGTACATGAAGGGGTAAATAGGTAAGGAGTAGTCAGGGTGCTCTGAAGGAAGGAGGGGCAACTAGAGGGCATGGGTGGAAGCTGGAGGGTGGGAGATTCAGGGGAGAAAGGAGGATGTGCTACTTCACTGAGAGGGTGGTGGAGCCATGGAATGCGCAGCTGAGAGGGTCTGGTGGAGGCAGAAACAGTGTAGGGGTTCAAGAGGGGGTGGGACAGGTACAGGGTAAGGGTTCTGGAAGCAACAACCAGTGCAATGTGAATATCTGGGACTGGGAAGGGAGAAGCCAGAGAGGGAGACAGGGACAGCAAGGTCAGCTCCCAGGGTGGAGGCTGACCAAATGAGCAGACACGAAAGACCGTTAGGCCTATTCTGCTGGCATTTTACTATGTTAGTAAGATAAAAAGTCAATCTTTTTCAGGTCAAGCACAAACAATAAAGCACAATTGTAACAATTACATATTTATTTATTTTTCTTGTCTCTTTACAGATCTGCCTCACATGGAATCGTGTCAGGTGCACTGCAACTGTGTCCTCAGGCTGAAGGACAAGATTGACCAGATGAAGAAAGAGTTCAAGGAGGAAATTGCTGTGCTGTGGGAGGGGCAGGAAAAATTACTGTTCTTCCTGACAGCACAGCAGGCTACTGTTAATCCTGTCCTTCAGCCTGTGGACACAGCAGCTAATCATATCGTACCCACTAGCACTGGTTCCCCTTCGCCACCTGCAGTGACCGTCCCTGACCCATCATGAGCAGCCGCCACAGCTGGTCTGGTATCTCACCTAATGGGCACAACAGCTTCCACTTCTTGTGCACCTCCACATGGTGTCCAACTTTTGCCCTGGACTGCCTCAAGCAGCAGGACACCTCTCTTGTTCTTTTGCAAATTCTGGAAATATACATGCTTTATATTTTGTTACTCTTTTGATAATCATTATTTATTTCCTGAAATGCCACATTTGTTTTTGAAAAATGTGTGTACTTTCTAAATAGTTCTATTTTTTTTTAAAGAGATCCGTTATAAGAATATTTTTATTTTTTGGTTAATATTGCAAAGTTTATTTTTATTTGTATTTAATAATGGTCTATTTTTTATTAACCACTTTGTTTACTGTGTCTCATTATAACTGTATGTTGATATGCTTACTTTGAAAAAAAATCTTACTATATAAATCTAGTTTTGCAAAGAAAACCATTTGTATTGTATTGCTATAAGTTTTGGGGGACCATACACTTATATATATAAATATATATATATAGTATTTGAAATGAGTGCTTTTACTGATATTATCAAAACAGTCTGACAAATACATTTGTCTGATTGATTACAGATATTATTACAGCACTATCTTTATCTATAATTAACATGAATGTACTACTTAGCAATATGCTGAACAATGTCTCACACTGTTTCAAGAAATTTGTAATAATTCTACTGATAAGCCACTCTCAGCGATTATGTTAATTGTCAGTTGATCACTTTCTGGGGCAAACTGGCACTTGGCTACACGTTCTGCTACAGTGCACTGCTACAAGATGATTGACAGACCATTAACATGACTACTGCCGATGTTTAATTGACTTATTAGCAAGGAAGCCCATTGCTGATGAAATAAGAGAAAACAAGGACATTAGAGATGACCACAGTGAAAGTGAAACTGTAACAGCCACACTATTTATTATAACTGGTATCAAAAGGGTATCATGATATGTATGTACTCCATTTCACAATATGTATCTAGTTAAGTCAGAGAAGCACAACATGCAACAGAATGCACATCTATTAGTCTAGTTGTCATAAACACGATGCTTCATTAAATGTTTTTCTCACAGTGTAATGAGTCACTACTAAATGAAAGAATGTTAAAGAGCAGCACAACATGAGTTGCTGTGTGGCATAGTAATGGTAACTAGAAGTAAATAAAAAGCCTCAAAGAGGCATGTCCATATGGTTTAAATGACAAAGAAACATGAATCTAGTGTTCACACTGCAACTCTTCAAGGCTTGTAACACCACTACATGATTTGTTGCATGACATAGCAATGTTAGTTGTGACAGAAACAAAAACACTCAAAGGTATGTACATCTTGATTGAGTATCAAATAGAAATGCCACAGATGCTGTCAGTGTGAGATTCGTAGGTCTGTTGTTATAGTGTATGACTTTCTAGTGAAATACATAATTATAAGTGTTATGAAATATAAATCAGACACAGCAGTCCGCAGGTTGAAGAAATGTGAACACACATACAACAGGTGTTGTGAATACAACACCTTGAGAGCCACACTCTCAGTACATGTTTTCTTTGTGTCATCACTAAACTGTGCAGCAACACAACTGAAAGCGGTAAAAGGTATGCGCAAGTAGATAGAGAACCAACACACATGTATCAGGTATTGGAACCACAGACCATTTGAAGCTACACTCTTACTAGATGATTTGGTGTGTGTAATAGCAATGTTAACTGTTAGAAAAACAGAAATCAGCAAGAGGTACGTAGAGGTTCATATAGCCCAACACACATACATCATGTGGTGATAATGTATGTTCTTTGTATGCATGATATCATTACATGATTGATTATGTGTCATAGCAATGGTTACTGTGGCACAAGTAGAAGCAAAAAGAGGTATGGATAGGTTGAAACAGCTTAAAACATATATGAACCAGGAAATACATTATACATTAACACATATCCAGATACAGTAAATGTTGTGTTTCGAGCATAGGGCCTTTGTGTTACACACTCTCACCACCACATTCCATTTACTATTTATAGTCTTCATTCTCAAAAAGAAGGGAAATTCATAGCAAAAAACTCTGTTTATTGCATCAGTTAGGGTTCTTCCACAGCGACAAAAGCAAGAAAATTTGGTGTTAGGGTTGAAAACCTTAACTCTTCATTCACCCTCCCACCCCCCACATACAGACACACACACACACATGCAAGTAGGTGAGAGGACCAAGAGAACACAACCAATCACAGACAACCAGCAGCAGGTGGCAGAAATAAAATACAACTGTCTAAATGTGCTACGAGACATCCCCACCCACCCGACCAAGTACTGCATGCTCAGTGGAGATCCACAGAAAAACTGATGCCATGTACACCAAATGTACACATCCCTGATTGCAGGTGCACACAACGTACCACACTTAGGAGTTGCATGGCCTTACCTAGTGATGCCACACACCCCATTACACCCACTACTGCACCCGGTCTGCAGAGCCAGAGCAAAAGTATGGCCTTGGAAATGCATGGCATATCTAATGGATTTCAGGTATGTACAATTGAACACAGTTAGGCACTGTAGCCCTTCGGCAGACAATGCACCACCCTCCAATACCAGAAACTGCATGCGTGCATGCTGATTGGACAGCCACAGCAAAAATAAGGGCATGCACATTACCAGTGCAAGTCCCTCATTGCAGCTGTACAGAGTTTTGTACACTTAGAAGTTGCACAGTCTCAGCTACACAATGCCCACCCCCACCACTTGTTGAATCCTGACTGCAAAGCCACAGGAAAACAAAGGTCACAGACATCAATGGTACACCTTCCTGATTGCAGCTACACTCCAGTTACCACAGTTGTCAGTTGCATGCCCTCAGTCAGGGAATGCTCCCAAAAACCACAAGACCAGATACTGCATCCTGAGTGGGGACTTATACCAAAACTGATGGCATGGAGATCAATGGTACACCTCACTCATTCAGGTATACTCAACTTAATGCAGTTAGGATTTGCTTGGCATCACACCAGGAATGCCATTGTCCTCATCAGGTACTGCATCCTGAGCAGAGAGTCACAGCTAAACTGAGTCTATGGGCATCCATGTTACACCTACGCCACTACAGCTACAGTTATCTTTGCATGCTTAGGAGTTGCATGGCCTCAGTCAGGTAGTTCCCCCCCAACACACAGGCCAGTTACTACATTCTGAGTGTACAGCCACAGCAAAAGTAAGTTAATGCACATCAATGGTACACTTCCATCACTGAAGCTACACACCTGTTGGCAGCATTAGGACTTGCACAGCCTTGTACAGGCAATGGCTTGGTGAGTCTCCAGATCAGGTTCTGCATCCTGAGTGGATAGACACAGAAAACGTAAAGCTAAGTACAACACATGCTCAAATGCTACAGTTGTTGTCTTCTAACACAGCTGCCTAGGTGTATACTGTGTGATCCCGAGCGAGTCACTTAACTTCCTTGTGCTCCCAGGTCGCACCTGGAAACAAGCTTCGGCTTAGTGTGCAACTTCTGGTTAAACAATGTTCCTTTCCCATGATGATGCATGTGTCTTGAAGTGTATTTAGACAGTTGTAGTATCTTTCTGTCTACTCATAAGTGTACAAACATCTGTATACCTGCAATCATGGAGTTTCATTGTTGATGTACAATCATGGTGGAGTAGCGGGTGTGGTGGGGTGTGTGGCATCACTAGGTAAGGTCATGCAACTCCTAAGTGTGGTACGTTGTGTGCACCTGCAATCAGGGATGTGTACATTTGGTGTACATGGCGTCAGTTTTGCTGTGGATCTCCACTGAGCATGCAGTACCTGGTCGGGTGGGTGGAGATGTCTTGTAGTACATTTAGACAGTTGTATTTTATTTCTGCCACCTGCTGCTGGTTGTCTGTGATTGGTTGTGTTGTCTTGGTCCTCCGACCTACTCGCATGTGTGTGTCTGTGTGTGTGTGGTGCAGGGAAGGGGGGATGAATGCGGAGTTAGGGTTTTCAACCCTAACACCAAATTTCCTTGCCTTTGTCACTGTGGAACAACCCTAACTGATGCATTAAACAGAGTTTTTTTGCCATGATATAATATATATATTGGAAACATACCCCTTTGATTGATTCTTATATTTATATGTATAACATTTGACAAAAAAAAAATTTACATTCTATAAAGAGCAATCAATGACTATAAGCATACTGTTTATTTGACACATCTGGTTTATAGGACTCGTTTATAAGTAGTTTGCTTTGAAATTTAAAGCTCTAGATCCTGAAGAAGCAGTAAGTGTGAACTGCGAAACATTGATAAATGGTACAATAAATTGCTTTTTTTGTTGAAAAATTGAAAATTAGTCAGAATTCTTATTAAAACAAGATCTGGTGAGTGGGTCTACATTCTCCAATTCTCCAATTTCAGTATTTTGAGGCCAGTTGGAGCATGATCCCTCCCAGAGTTTCCTTTTTGTCATTATAGGTACCCGGTGGGCCACACTGCTGATCAGTGGTTCTCTAAAATTCATCTGTATCCCCTTCCCTGGGTTGTGCCTGAAAATAGGCAAAATTTGTCTAGTGCACTTACTGGGTCAACAAAAACTAACTAAATAAATAAATGATTAACCTTACAGCTATTGTTACACAGACAGATCTGTACTGGGTTGCCATCATGGAGACATGGTTTAAGGACAACCATGACTGGGAGGTAGCTATTCCAGGGTACTGTCTTTTTCGAAGGGACAGACCTGGCAGAAAAGGGGGTGGGGTGGCAATGTATGTAAGGGAGGGACTAAAAGCTACCATGGCCCAGGACACACACTGAAGCTGAGGCTCTTTGGGTTACTCTTGAAACCAGAACAGGTGCAGTTACTTAAGTAGGTGTATTGTACAGACCCCCAGCAATCAGCTTGCAGGTTGACAAGGAGACACTAGAATCCATTTACAATATGAATATTAAGGGGGATGTAGTGTTGGTGGGTGACTTCAATTTACCAGACTTAAACTGGGGAAACCATTCCGCAGCTACAACAAGAAGCAAATGCTTCCATGACACTCTGCACTTATCGGGCCTAAGACAGCTTGTCAAGGAACCCACAAGGGGGAAGTCATCCTTGACCTGTTACTCACCAACAGTGACATCATATCAAGGGTAGAAGTCGGGAGCAACCTAGGCTGTAGTGCCCACCAGATGGTGTGATTCCAGGTTAAAACAGAAAAAGAAATCAAGCACACTAAAACTAAAGTATTGGACTTCAGATGCGCAGATTTTGATAAAATGAGGGAAAAGCTCAGACTAAACCTGGCTAAATTAACATGGACAGAGGAAGTAGATAAGTACTGAGCATCTCTAAAGGAAGCTATCATAGGAGAATCAAAACAATGTATGAAATGTGTGAGTAAAGTCAAGAAGAGAAGAAAACCTCTATGGTTCTCCAAGGAAGTGGTCACCAAGTTCAGGGAGAAACGGATGGCCTTTAAAAGATATAAGCAAACAGGATGTGAAAAAGACAAAGACACATACAAGGAGAAAATGAAGGAAGCATGAAAGCAAATCAGAGCAGCAAAGGCACAAACAGAAGAGAGGATCACCTCGGAGGTCAAAAAGGGAGACAAGACCTTCTTTAGATATATCAAGGGGAAGAGGAAAACCAGTGAAGGTATAGTCAGACTTAAGGGGGAAGATGAAGAATGCACAGAGAATGAGAAGGACAAAGCAGAAATCCTTAACAGATACTTTTGCTCAGTATTTACTAAGAAGTAAGAAAGAAGAAGGTTGTGGTCCCACCTTGTGAGAAAAAAGTACAGACAGCAGCAATATGAATTTGGCAACTTTTACAAGGGATAGTATTCTGAAGGAGCTAGAAAAAACTTAGGTTTGACAAGGCCATGGTCCTGATGAATTTCACCCCAGGATACTGAAGGAACAAAGGGAAGACCTGGCGGTACTGCTGGCTGAACTGTTCAACCTCTTGCTTGAGGTCGTGGAAGTTCCTGCAGACTGGAGGAAGGCCACAGCTGTTCCTTGTCATAAAAAGGGCAGTAGGGAAAGTGCTGGCAATTACTGCCCAGTAAGCCTGAATGCAATTATCGGCAAAATGTTGGAAATCCTAATTAAGGAAAGAATTATATCCTTTCTCAAAATGATAGAATGGACACAAGACAGCATGGCTTCACAACAGGAAGATCATGCCAGACAAACCTAATAGATTTCTTCAATTGGGTAACAAAGACAGCAGATTAGGGCAGCGCTGTGGATGTAATATACCTAGACTTTAGCAAAGCCTTTGAATTGGTCCCACATAAAAGACTACTGAACAAACTTGCCATTACAGGAGTTGGGCACAAAGTAGTAAACTGGGAACAAAGCTGGCTTAGTGGATGGACTCAGAGGGTACTAGTAAACAACCAACTATCAGAGGAGAGAGAGAGGTAACTAGTTGTGTACCACAGGGATCAGTGCTGGGACTTATCCTCTTCAGTATTTTCATCAATGATATATCTGAGGGCCTAGAAGGCAAGGTGTGTCTATTCACAGATAACACAAAGATATGTAATAGGGTAGACGCTCCTGGGAGAGTGGAAAAGTTGAGGGTTGACCTTCAAAGACTAGAAAGGTGGACAAAAACATGGCAATTAAATTTCAACACCAAAAAGTGCAATGTCATGCACCAAGGGAGGAAAAATCGTTGTGAGAAATACCTCCAGTGTGGAGTAAAATTGGAAGCCACTAAGCAGGAAAGGGATCTGGGGGTAATTATAACAAATGACCTGAAAACATCCAAACAGTGTGAAAAGCAGTGTTAAAGGTGAACAGTATGTTAGGCTGCATAGGAAGAGGAATTACAAGTAGAAAGAAGGAGGTGATTATGCCACTGTACAGAACAATGGTAAGGCCTCACCTGGAGTACAATGTGCAGTTCTGGAGACTACACCTCAGAAAGGACATAGACAAACTGGAGACAGTGCAAAGGAAAGATACAAAAATGATAATTTAACTCCACAACAAGACATATGAAGAACGTCTGCATGACCTAAACATGTACTCCCTGGAAAGCGTAGAGAAAGGGGGGACATGATTGAAACCTCCAAGTACGTGAAGGGAGTAAACAAGGTCCAGATTCAGGACCTGTTTCAGATCAAGAATCACACAGGAATGAGGGGACATGGCATGAAGCAGGAAGGAGCAAGTTCAAGTGTAACACAAGAAAGTTCTTCTTTACCAAGAGGGTGGTGGACACTTGGAATGGCCTGCCACCAGAGGTTGCTGAGACTAGGTCAGTTGGATTGTTCAAGAAGGCATGGGATAGGCACAAAGGTATTATAACACTGAATAACAGTTAAGGGAGGGGCGCCTGACTTATGGGCAGACTAGATAGACCATGCGGTCCCCATCTTCTGTCACTTTCTAAGTTTCTATGTTACTGTAAACATGTACACATTGCAGCAATGGCAGGTGTAGAACCCTATTCTTCAATCTTTTTTCCTTCTTTCCTTGAAATTTCTGCCTCTGCAGAAACAATTTCTGGGCATTTCCCTGCCCCTCCGTGGCACCATCTCTCTATCTCTAGATAAAATTTACCATTGTGACTTGATTATTTTTGCTATCTCTGTTGCCCCTTGGCTAAAATTCATAACAAAATGTACTCTTCGGTTATCATTTGTTTAGTTTTCTCATTGGGCACCAATTCCGCCATTGCATGTGCCCTTTTGATTTTATGTTTTGAGCAGCCCCTCTGCTGGAACTTAGTTGACAGCATCCCTGCTTCCCTTTTAAAGGCATCTTCCTGGGAACAAATACTTTTATTTATTTAGTTAATTTAAAAATTAACTGGGAAAGGCACACTGAGCTGAGGTTCGTTTCCAGGTGTGACCTGGGGAAGAAGGGAAGGGCAGTAATGAAACAGTAAAATTCCAAAACATTAGAGTGTGATTACATAGATAATCACAGTAGGTGCAAGAGCAATGTAGTGACAAGGTAGGTAAACAGCAGCATGGTTCAATGCACTGATATGTGAAAAAGTGGGCAAGGATACAGTAAATTGCACAAATGCCTGTTGGGGAGGGTAACAGTGCTGTGGAGTACAGAATCAAATGGGGGCAGAGAAATGTTGGGACCCATTCACGAAGGGCAAGTGTTACGCACAGATTGAATGTAAATGTGGGTGCACAGCGGTAATGAAATACGTGGCATGCACAACACAGCCTGACACCCCCCGGAGGCCAGGACGGAGACAGAGGAGGTGCACAGCTACATGCAGGTGTGTGCTGGAGCCAGCGCCAGATGATGGGAATGCCCCTTGATCTCACTATAAAAAGAGATCTGGAACAGCCATACACCAGTGATTCACACAGTGTGGAACAGGCATGTCCGTGGAAAATGGCAGCAGCACCTGTGAGTGAGAGGAACGTGTGGGGATGGCCACAGCACACCCAAATGGCAAAGATGGTGGATGCAGCATGGGTGGTGGTGATGGCATGAGGCAGAAGCAATCCCCAAACTTTATAGGGGAACATGTGGCCATCCTTTTAACCAAGACCAAGCAGTACTACGATGTGCTGTTTGGGCAGCGGTCACTGAGCACCTCAGTAGAGACCAAGGCCTGAATATGGCTGGACCTGTAGGTGGCAATAAACTCCGCAGGACCGGAGGCACGCACATTCGTGGCAATCAAGCATGAGGGGTGTGACCTCCAGTCCTAGGTGAAGAGGCGGCTGAGTAGGGCATGCCAGGTGCAGCTTGCCACAGGTGGTGGACCACCACCCCCGGATCCACCCCTGACACCCACAGAGCAGCAGGTTGTGGACACCATCAGCAATGTTCTCACTGACGGGTAGCTTGAAGGGCTGGATAGCATGCCAGGTAAGTGCAATGCATGGGTGCTCAGGGCACAGTCACAGCCACAGCCACAGAACCAGGTAATGGCAACAGTAATAAACCACCTGTCAGTTACTTCCCCACAGTGCCCAATGATGACAGTGCCGGAGAGGGACCATCTGGCAAGGGAGGTGAAAGAGGTGGCATAGGACCACTGAGAGCAGGCAGTGAAGGTGGGTACTGCCAGGGCCATGGAGCAAACAGCCGCACTCGCTGTACACACAGGCACACTAACTGATGTAATCACTTCACACACACAGGGTTGCAGCAGCACAGAACACCATCCACACAGGAGGAGGGCAGCCAACAGTCAGCACCGCCCATGGACCATCATGGCGAGGACATGGAAAAGACCCAAGAGTAGCAGCAGTGGGAGGAGGAGAGCAGACCCGGCATGGGTGGAGGCATGGAGGCAGCCATTGCCATGGAGGGGTGGGGATGCAGCACACCAGCTGAACAGCCAGCACCAGGGCGGGGGGTCGACAGTGAGGCAACACCATTCCCCCAGTGGACAGTTGAGCCCCAACTGTGGGAACATTGACACTGACCACACCATCCAACACACAGGACCAGGACACCAGGGTCTTCGAGGGCCCCCCAAGACACCACAGACTGGGTGCTAGTAGCTCACTCCTAGCCACCTACTACCCTGACCTCCATGGGCTGCAGGCAACAAGGGAGTGTACGGAGGCCATGCACCACCTCATGCCTCACAGAGGTAATGGCGGGGTCCGTGCATGTGCAGGAGAGGCTTTCAGAAGGCGTTGCCATGGGCGTGAGGGCACAAGAGTGCATGGCAGAGGCAGTGGCTGCAGGTGCATGTACCCAGGAATGCCTGGCTGATGAGGTGGCCGCAGGTGCCAGGGCACAGAAGCATATGGCTGATGCCCTCCTAGCCATTGCCGTACCTTGCCACCCAACAGGGACAGCCAGCTGCCAGGGCTGCACCCACGGCACCGGCCAGTGCATCAGACCCCACGCCCGTGGGACCATGGAAGCAACACGAAGGTACCGCACAGTGCCCCCAACCCATGGCAGACAATGCTGACCTGGAGGTGAGGCAAAGCACTGCAACCTGGCATTTATGCCACGTAGAGGTGACACAGGGTGACACACACACACTGCTGGCCCTGTGTGCTGCACAGCTGTGGGTGGACGTGTGCGCGGACACAATGAACAACAGCAGAGGTCTGCAACCCAGTGAAACGCTGTACCTAATGACATACATGTGCCTCAACGGATGACCCCACCCCACCCACACCCTACATGCACCACCACATGCAACCTCTCCCCACAGCACACCCCGTGGTCCATAACAACACCTCCATGGACCAGCACCATCCAGGGAGGGCACCGTCTGGGCATGCAACAGGCCCATGCCACGCAACACACTGGCACACACACCTCTACACCCTCACTATGCAGCACGCACATGGTGGTGTGTGATGCCAGCAGTGGTGTGCACTTGGCATGGCCCATGCGATGGTTATGGGTCGTGTCGCACATGGCGGACCACTGCTGTGGCGTGCACACCTGTGGCATGCTATGACAGCAGCAGCATCATGGCATGCACCCAATGCACATGCCGGCTCAGTCATGCACTCTTATCATTGCCAGTGTGTGCACACACACCTACCTGCCAAATGTGCCATGGGCCACATGATGGAGCACGGCCCTTGCCATCATGCATCCCGCTGCACGGTTGTCCACAGGTGGAGCCCTGGCACCCTCCTCAGGTGGTGCTGGTCCATGGGGTGGCTGCAGTGGTTCCTTGCTACTCTCCTCTGGGTGTCTGTCCTGTGGCACAGGCACCATGCAGTGCATGCATATGTTGTGCAGCATAGCACAGGCAGTGAGCACTCTGCATGCCATGCCTGGCACAAGCATCATTGTGCCACCCATGTGGTCCAGGCATCGGAAAACACATCTTCAGCAGCCCTATTGTGTACTCCATGATGCTGTGCACCCACAGCATGTGCACTGCATTGTATGCAACCTCTGCTGGGTGCCATGCTGCCAGGTATGGTGTCAGTAGTGTGGGCATTAGGGGGTAGCTGCTATCACCTATGGAAGTAGAGCAGATAGGACTGGTTAGCGGTGCTGGGGCACATGTGTAGCTGATGTCTACACACACATGGTATTGTGGCCTAACTCACCAGCCAGTCATAGCCCTCTGGCTGCCTTTCCATATGGCACCTCAGGGCACTGTTGTCATATACGTAGGAGTTGTGGCATGACCCAGGGTACCATGCCAGGACATTGGTCAGGATGCTCATTGCGTCATAGAAAACCTGGCAGCTGATGCTGTGGAATCCCTTACGGTTTCTGTAGGGATCCTTATTGATGGGCAGGGCTAGGATGGGCACATGGATGCAGTCAATCATATCCACCATGTTTGGCATGCCATACATGTCCAGGAATGTTCCCTTGACTGCCCTGAGGTCTGCAGTATCCATGGGGAACATGATGTGCCTCTCCCAGTGCCTCATCTGGGCATCAGTCACCTGGTGCTGCACCCATGACTTGATGCCTGACTCACCCCTGTCACGTTGCCAGTCACCCACTGAAATATGCTCGTGGCATAGTACTGCAGGGCACACAGCACCTTGGTCTCCACTGACATGGCCATGGAGTGCTGTGTGGATGGCCTGATCGCATCCTCCAGCAGCTCACAGATGTAGCGTAGGGTGCTGTGGTTGACTAGGTACTGCTGTGGGATGTCTGTGGGGTGCAATGTCTGGGTGACGAGGTGTGGCCTGAATGCCCAGGTATAACGTTGTGCTCCAGCACACCGCCCTGCCTCTGCCTCCTTGAGGAGGACTACATGTAGTAGTGCCCCAGGGCACATTGCACTGCTTCTGTGTGTTCCGCTTGTTGCCTTCACTCAGTGGTGTTGCACGTCCACATGTTTGAGCCATGTATGGCATGTGCTGTGTCACATGTGCCCTTATGGGCATTGCATGCACATGTGGTGTGGGTGTGCCCACCATGGAATGCCATATGTGCTGTGGTGATGATTGCTGCAGCAGCACCACCCATGGCAGAGGGGGTTGTCCATGGCAGGCTTGCACTGCCTCGACGACTTTACCAGGTGGAGGAGGCCACCTATCAGGATAGGATTCCGGCCGGTGAGATCTGGGAGGTCACGGAGCAATGACAGGTGGGTTCTTACACCAGTGGCTGGGTGGCCTGTGTGATTGGCAGACTGGCTGGGCTCTGTGTCTTGAGAGTGTCTGCTAATCACTGTCCCCATTATGTTGTGCAGGGGACCCAGCATCAGAAGGCGGTACTGGTTCTGGAGCACCGGGAGGTGGGCAGGCCAGACCTGGCCTGTGTTGTGACGTCATGGCAGCAGATGGAGCAAGACTTCCCATGGCAACTGGATCTGTGGAACAGCATGGAGGGCTATGTGTATCGGGTTGATGAGGAGGACCTGTGGGCCATCCATGCCCCCTCTAAGATAGGAGGCCCATGGCCTGTTGTGTGTGTGTGTGTGCGTATGGGTAGGTGGGTGGCTGGTTTTGCCATGGTGGGGTGTTGCATGATGCCATGGCACTGATGTTGGTTCCCTCTGTCTGCTCTTCTGGTTGCAGTGTTACTGTGGCCCTATCAGGTGGCTGGTACTGGCAGAGATGGCACTCATGGACACCTTCCCCCCTGAAGCTGACACTATTCACCAGCCCGTACCTGCCCTTGGAGGACTCAGATTTAGGGGGACCACCTGTCCGTGTCCCCCCCCCGGGGCTGTTGACCTTGTGCTGTTGCATCTGTTTGTTCTGGGTTTTGTGTCACAGTAAAGGATTTATGCATCATTCCCGTCTCAGTGTCATTTTCCTTTCCCTGGTGTGGTGTGCACGGGTGGCTGTGTGTGTGTGTGTGTGTGTGTGTGTATATCTTTTCACTGCACATCAATTTCAGGGCCTTCTGCCATGCCCATGTATGTGCTGCCTGCAGGTTGGCATGTGCGCCATGCTGGTGGCGGCCGTTTGGGCCTTGTTGTCGCATGTGCAATGGTGGCATGTGGTGGGTGCTCATCACGTGGGCAGGTGCAGTCACCGTGCATTACGTTGGTGCCTGTGCGGCTGGCATGTGTGGCTGCCAGTGTCTAGCACCCTGTGGGCCGCTTCACTGGGCACTCACTACTGTATGTGCATTGCGTAGGCTACTTACAGCTGCTTTCAGAACATGTAGGTGTATGGGGGGATGAGTTTCACCTTTCCAATGTATTCTGCATTGTGCATGCCTGTATGCTGTCCCGCATGTACTGCTTCTGTGGGAATGCCCCTCTGTAGCCGCGTAGTCACTTTAGCGCCCCTGTTCACATGGTTGCACTGTGGACAGTGCTATGCACGCTTGGTGCATACCACACAGAGGTGGCTTCCGCGCATTTCGCACATCTTTGCCTCTGCATGGGGCTTACATGTAGTGCATAGTGCCATATAGCCTTTGTGAATAGGGCCCAATAATCCTAAATTTATGTTTGATTCTGGGGAATTGACTATAGGGGATGCTGTAAACCAGGCCCCTAGGGTGAGCACTATCTGCTCTTAGGAGGCTATTTCTTGTCACTGGCTTCCTAAAAGGTTCACAAATCACTTTAATGTTGGAATCTATCTTAAATTTCAAGTCAAGAAATTGTCTCACTCTGATTTTTATTGTGAGTACAACAGATGTTAAGAGAATTGTTATTTACCATTTGTACAATTTACTCCACGGTGTTAATTTCCCCACCCCAGACACACATACAATGTCATCAGAAAAATTGTTGCCATGTGCGTATGTGTCTGAGGTGGGGATTAGAATTCACAAAAACTACATACTTGTCCCACCAGAACATAAAGATGTTGGCATATTAGGGGGCTAGCAGTCACTAAACCAGAAAAGAATCCTGAGGTTATCATATCTGGTGACCTCCAACTGGCAGGGCAGTGTGACAAAGCCGCAGGTAGGGCTAGTGGGATGCTGTGGTGCATAGAATCATATAATCACAGAAGTTTGTCAGCAGAGAAGGACCCCATTGGTCCATGTAGTCTGCCCTTGTTCCCTCCCAATAGGCAGCCCTGATGCTACCACCCTACACACCACTTATGTATCCTCCCCCGCCTGGAGTTTCCCAACCCCTTTTTCCTGTCAGGATATCTCTTGTTTAAACCCATGTAGTTATCCCATGCACTCTTGAATCCCCCCACCGTTGATTCCTCAACCACCCTTTCCGGTAGCCCATTCCAGGGGCGCACCACCCTCTTAGTGAAGTAGTGCCTTCTATTTTGTTTTTGTGTGAGCTGACTGGAGCTCAACCCCTGCTCACCCCTCCAGCCCTTTCTTCACCCCACCCGGGACTTATCTCCTCAGAGGTGATACCCCTGGATTGCCCCCCCCCCCACCAGGGTGGCCCGCTTCACCGGTGCAACCCTCACAACGACGGAGTAAAGGTGCTGGCAGAAAATGCCACCAACCTTGCCCCCTAGAGTGGGGTGCGGAGCCAAACTGGCTGTGGCGACAGATGTAATGGGTCAGCTAAGGGAGAGTCCAGTGGGTGATCGGAGCCAGGAGACAGTGGGGTGTTATGGAAGGTGGCCACAATTTCCTCTTATTTTGAAGAAAGAGGTGTGATGGGCAGTGATGCCAATGTCTTCATGCCTCCTGAGTAGTTTTAGGTGCCAGTCACTGCGAGACTCCCAGCCTCTGTTAGGGGTCCGACTTACAGCGGACACACTGCCACCCTCCCCAGGAACTCTAGGATGCTCAATCCTTCTCTCCTCGGCCAGCCCTTCAACTTCCTGGGTCTGTTCCTGAACCTGGGACATCAGCATCATAGACGGACACTGTACCGCTCCACCGGCTTACCAACTAGTGCCCTCTCTTATTACCTCTGAACTGACCACCCTCCAGTTTCAAGCTGTGCCCCCTAGTTCTTGGATTGTTTTTCATCTTGAATATACTCCCTTTCCTCACCTTGTTAATTCTCTTCAGGTACTTAAAAGTTTCACTCATATTCCCCCCTCTCTCCTGGTCTCCAGTGGATATAGTTCAAGCTCCTCCATCCTCTCCTCATATGTCCTCTGATGCATACCATGCATAGGAAGGGGTATATCCAGCAGGAGGAGCAGGGCAGTCATGTTGCTACTTTATTACTTGTTGGTGAGACCCCACCTAGACTACTTTATCCAGTTTTAGAGACCAGCCTCGGAAACGACATAGACAGTGTGGAGGCAGTCCAGAGGAGGGCAACTAAAATGGTGCAAGGGTTGCACAAAAAGTCCTACATGGAGAGACTGAGGGATCTCAACATATACATCCTGGCTAAGAGAAGAGTGAGAGGGAACATGATAGAGACCTACAAGTATCTCATAGGGTTGAAAAGGGTGCAGGAGGGGAGTCTCTTACAAATAAGAAAGAGCACCAAAACCAGGGGGCATGTAATGAAGTTGGAGGGGTGTGGAATTTAAGAGAGATGTGAGGAAATATTTTTTCACTGAAAATGTAGTAGACACCTGGAACAGACTGCCAGCAGAAGTGGTGGAGATGAAAACAGTGGGGCTTCAAGCATGAGTGGGATAGACATAGGGGTGGATTCAAAACACAGGCAGGGAGAAGGGTCGCTGGAGACCATAGAAACATAGATTTTGACAGCAGATAAGGAACGCTTGGCCCACCTAGTCTGCCCATTTCCCTACCTACTTAACTCCTGATCCTAAATGATCAGTAGTTCATCCTCTCTTTCCTACCACGAGGGTTGCCTTCTGTCTATCCCATGCATTCTGAACCCACCAATCATTTTAGCCTGTATGACCTCCGCTAGGAGGCTGTTCCATGCATTCACTGCCCTTTCTGTGAAAAAACACTTCCTCACATTTCCCCTGATTCTACCCCCCCAGCCTCATATCGTGACCCCTTATTCTTGCACATCTCTTTTTTTTTTTCTTCCGGCTCCCCCGATCCTCCATTTGGAGGTCAGCCCTGCCCTGCCTGCCATTCCTCCATACCCAGGCTTGCCCCCCCTGGGTGGGGCCGCCGGGTGGGCTCCCCCCCAACAAACACTGTAGGCAAGTCCTGGTTGCCCTTCTCTGGACCACCTCTATTCTGTCAATGTCTTTCTGGAGATGCGGTCTCCAGAACTGAACACAGTATTCCAGATGTGGCCTGACCAATTTTCTGTACAGTGGCATCACAACCTCCTGTTTTCTGCGGGTGATGCCCCTCCTTATGCATCCCAGCATCCCTTCTGCCCTCCCCACCACCTTTTCACATTGCTTAGCCATCTTCAGGTTGCCTGTTATGTTTACCCCAAGGTCCCTTTCCAGTTTTGTTGTTGTTGGTATCCCCCCCATTTTGTATTCCTCTCCAGGATTCCTGTGGCCCAATTGCATGACTTTGCACTTTTTTGTATTGAATTTAAGCTGCCACTCTCTTGACCATTCCTCCAGTTTGCCTAGTCTCTTCTCATTTTATTCACCCCGTCTGGAGTGTCTACCCTATTGCAAATCTTGGTGTCATCTGCAAAGAGCCATACCTTCCCTTCCAGCCCCTCCTCAATGTCACTAATGAAAACATCGAAGAGGACCGGCCCCAGAACTGAATACTGTGGCACCCCACTGGTCACCTCCCTATCCTATGATTGAACTCAGTTCACCACCACCCTCTGTGTCCTGTTGCTCAGCCAATTTCTGACCCATTGTACCACCTTGGGACTACTCCCAGACTGCTTAACTTGTTTACCAGCCTCTTGTGTGGGACGGTGCCAAATGCCTTGCTAAAATCTAGGTAGGCCATCTTCACCACCCCTCCCTGATCCACCACCATGGTTACCCAGTCAAAGAAATCTTTCAGATTTATTTGACAAGATCTCCCTGCTGTGAATCCACATTGTCTCAGATCTTGTGCCCCACTAGCCTCCAGGTATGCCACAATCCTTTCCTTTAACATGGATTCCAGTTAGGGTCTGCAGAGATAGACAGCGGACAACTGGGCAGACTGGGTGGGTCAAGCAGTCCTTGTATGCCAACAAATTCTATATTTCTATGTTTCTATGACTTCAATTACATTGCTGGTGGTGGGCAGTGATAGATATTGCCCATTCAAGGTGACCTAAGTCTACCCACACTGGGTGATGTAAGACTGCAGGTGGCAGATGAGCTGTGCAACCTGGGTGTAGTTCTTGACAGTCAGTTATCATTTGTGTCTTAAAAGTCTTGTATAGTCAAGAACTGTTTTCACCATTTGAAATATGTTGCTAGCCTGCACCTCTGCTCGCTTCTGATGATAATTCCACCATCGTAAATGCCCTTTTGCTTTAATTGCTTGGCTACTGCTATGCGCTCTACAAGAGACTTCCTGTGGGTCAACTGCATCACCTGCAGTTGGTTCAGAATGTAGAATTGAGGATTCTGACCTCTGTTCAGAGGTCAGAACCTATCACACAGTGGCTACGGGCACTGGGCTGGCTGCCAGTCAGGTGGTGCAATGACTTTTAGGTTCTGCTAATAACATTCAAGACACTGAGCCCCCAATACCTCAGTAAGCTCCTGAGTGCCTACACACCTTCTGAGACCTAAGATTCAGGGGACAGGGTTTGCTCTAGGTACCACTAGCATGGTTAAAGTCAACAGTCTACTTGACCTTTGCAGTAAAAATACCACCAACAGCTTAATCTCTGTTCAGTTTCAGTTGCTTACCATCTGTATTCCCCCCCGCCCCCAGTTGCCCCTGAAAAAGGGACTTCTAGGCCCAGTAGGCTTACCGGGTCAACACAAATTCAACAAAAAAAACAACAAACAGTGGCTGTCCCCATTATATGGAACTTGCTTCCATAAGAGACTTGCAATGGCAAAAATATTCTCACTTTCAGAAATAAATTAAAGAAACACCTCTTGCTTTGGGTAACTCCCCCCACCCTAAAAAAAACAAACAGCAAAAGGACAGCATCACACAAGAAAACCACAGACAGCTACCATCAGGTCATTGTCAGGTAAGATAAACAACATACAACTGTTTCCAGATGACGCAAATGCATTAGCACTGATGCGCTACCTTCATGGATTTATATCTGTGGCATGCACACCGCTGCAGATACCAATCCATGATACTCAGATCACAACACTGCTTCTGTGTGCAGAAGCACAGACCAATGCAGCAACAGATACAAATCCACAGTACCCAAATTATGAGTTCTTTTGTCTGCAGAAGTACACAACCCAATAAGGCCAGTGCTTTCGTAGTCTCAGGTACTCATGCACACTGTAAGACATACACACACTTGATAGGCCTGTGCTTCTGCAGCCACAGATGTAAGATATATATAACGACCTCTGGCTGCTGAAGCACATGAGCCACAAAATCCATGATACCAACATTGTAACACTACTTCTTTCTGCAAATGCATCCTCTTCAGCTACAGGTGTAAGACATACACATCGACTTCTGACTTCTGAAAAGCAGGCTCCTTTGGGGCCTGCAGTTATGCAGATGGAAGTACTGCCAGAATGTGGGTATAAAGGTTTCAGTAGCAGATCTAGAAATTGTTCAAGGGGGTAGCAGTTTTTCAGCTATGCATATGTTTATAGAAAAGAATGCACTAACAGATCATGCTATCTAGCGAGGTACCTCTTACAGCGTGCATGAGTACAGTGGAGCCAGCTACAATGTAACACAGTAACCTGCAGTAGATGACATGTCACAAAATACTGCAGTAAAAATGGGTTTAATTGCCATTGAATTACACTGTTCTCTGCAGCATACTACAACATTTGTGTAATATACTGCAGCATTACTGCATTGCATCCTGGCTGGCAGTGCTATACTTGTAGCTGCAGAGGTGCAGGCCCCATGGGGCCTTCTGTCTATAGAAGAGCAGGCCCCCATGATGCCCGAGGAGCCCAAGGCAAGTAATATACTCATGCTCATGTAGTACGGGGAGTGAGGTGCTGCTATGGACTGGCCAGCCCTGTTCATACACAACAATCTCAAGCTGCAGTCACACTCAGAAGAAATAGCAAACGGACAATGACTTATACTCAAAAATAATATATTTTTATTCCTTTTGGAATGGCATCCATTGCATAAGTTCTGGTGCTATAGTGAGCTACAGAAGCAAGTGCTACGTGTGCCTCAGTGCTTCACTAGTAAAGGCTTCATAGCTGGCACCACTGTACCTCTACCTGCAGAGGCTCAGGCCACATAATTACTTCTGTGTACAGAAGAAGAGACCCTTACAGGGTCTGTGCTTCTGCAGCCACATCTACTCATGCATGCAGAATGACATATATATATATACACACACACAGGTGTGTCAACATACTGTGGGGCATGTGCTTATGCAGCCACAGATACAAATCCACAAAGGTAGCACATCAATGCTGCTGCATTTGTGTCATTCAGAAACAGTTGCATGTTGTTTGTCTTACCTGATTATGGCTGTCTGTGGTTTCTTGTGTGGTTGTGTCCTTTTGCTGCTTTGGGGGGTTAGAGTTGGAAACTCTAACACCACATTTTCCAACTTTTGTGGAATTAAGTTGAACCCTAATTGGGGCATTACTGCAGTTTTTTTGCAAAGCATTTCCTTTCTTTTTGAGATAGTGGAATTGTATTCTCAAGTCTCTTTGTGGCTTTTGTAAACATATGCAAATGGAAAGGGCACTTTGGGTCATGTGCCAAGGGAAGATTCCATCCATCCATGGAATAATCATGGATACAGATGCACAGGGAAAAGAATCCTTCCCTCATCCAATGCACAGGGTCCTCTGCCACCCACAGGTGCTGAGATGCAGGGCCCTATGCCAAGAGAAGAGTTCTCTTCACTCTATGGTACCTGAACCCATGGCTGCAACCCTGTACCTTTCCTTCCCTGGCTGGAGGGTGATATTGCATAACAGTGCTGTCCCCCCAGCAACATCCCATCTAGTTGGCTCATGAGCTCATCCCCACACTCAGCTCACTGGCACATTTCATAAAGCACTACTGATGGGGTACAGGCTAGCACTACACACAATGCTTTTTAATATTGTTTATTTATTTTGCTCCCAAATTTTTAAGATAGTGGTTTTATGACTCCGCAACCCCCCCCCCATAAATGTGTCATGTGGCAGTTATGGTTTATTAGCTGAAAGATCTTTTCACACCACAAGTGCAAAAACATGTCTCATCCAGGATTTAAAAAAACGACACCTATCACATTGATCAGGTAGTGTGAAAAAATGGCTGTGTTGAAAGTCTGGAGTCAAAATTTTGAAACTAGTGAAGTTACGAGTGAATGTGTAACTTGGTCATTTTACCATATTTTCACACCAAATTTTTAATATTGCTTTCTTATGACTCCACCTCATGAACCTGGAAGACGAAAATTTTCAAATCCCACCTGAAACATTATTTCACACAGCAACTATGAAATCAGCTTTTTGGGTGGGTTAAGAAAGTTTCACCTGCCTTGTTGCGATGGGATGAGATGGGATCACAAACAGGCCATGTTGAAAGTTTGATGGAAAACTATTGAAAATTAGTGAATGTTAAATTATTTCAATGTTCACTCATAACTTGGTCATTGTACCATATTTTTGCACCAGCTTTTCAATGTAGCCTTCTTATGACCTCACCACAATAACCCAGTGGGTGAACATTTTCAAATCCTGCCCTAGAGATGATTTTGTGCAGCGACAGCAAAATAGCCTTTCCAAATGGATTTGGAAAAATTATCTGCATTTGTTCATGAGGCAGGGTCCCAAAAAAGGCCACGTTGAAAATTTGGTGTAAAAATATAAAAAAATGCCAGTTATGAATAAAATTCAAAACCCCTTTTAAACACATTAAACTGGACTTACCTTATTTTCTCATATCATAGTCACCGGTACCAGCAGCAAGACATGTTTTCTATCGGAGAGTGGATCTATGTCATGGGACGTGTTCTGGTGAGTGAGGGTGTATGGTTAGTTGAGTTGGGGTGGGTGGGGGTCTTTGAAAGGTCAGATCACCAATGTACCATTTTCAGGTTAAGGATAAAAAAAAAAGATAAATGACGGAAGGTTTTCTTTATTTTAGGGGACCCAAGTTGACACTGGAAATTAGGCACCCCAGTGTCAGGATAATCTTCAGTGCCACTGGGTGTGGGCACCCCAGTGAAACCAACCATACATTGGGCAAGGTGGTCAGACAACCTGGAGAGGAGGGTGGAAAGAGAAATGATACTGGGGGTAGGCACCCCAGTGCACATAGATAGATAGATAGATAGATAGCCAGATAGATCGATCATGGGCTCACTGCTTTCACACAAGCTGGCAGCAGCACTCCAGCTGCAACTATAAAAAAACAAGAATGTCCTGCTATTTATCTTGTGCAAGAACCATAAGCTCCTCAGGTGGCACACTGGATGTGTGCTTGCTTTACAAGCAAAGGGTCAGAGGTTTGATTCTACATGAGGGAACGTATCTGCCATCTTATCAAGAATATTCATGAATTATGCTGTCACTATAATCCTGGATTCACCATACTCTTTCTACTTTACCTCTGTCGTGGGGAAACTATTGGATTCATATTGAAGGAAAGAACAGTGGAGTACCTACAGTCCAGTGGGCAACAGGACCCAAAGCAGCAGTTTTCAAAACACAAACTCTAGAATTGAGCTAAACTGATCCCATTTAGCTGATCTGTATGTGTGTTTTCTCCAGGGCATCATTTTTATGGGTTTTCAAGTATTTTTTTTTAATGAAAAACAAGATGACATCCATATGAAAGAAGCATTTTGTGAGCCAGAAAGTCTTCTTTTGCATTGGACATGTAAATGGAAGACCCTACTGAGCATGCTACTGAAATTTCAAATATTTATAACTCAGAGACCGATTAATATTCTTCACCACACCAAAAAGGGCCTTTTTCTAGAGCAAGCCCATTCTTCCCTGAAAATTTCAGAACAAAATTCCAAACCATCTGTGCTGTAGGCAAGAACAAAACAATGGCCAATATCCCCAATTTTTCTTGGAATCTGGACATCTGTCTGACACAAAACTTGCCAAATCAAGAGACTATGCCTGCCACACCAGACATACAAATTTACATGGAATTTTGTTGAATGGGGCAAAGTTATTACATTTGCAAAGTTAGGGGTTTAACATTAAACACCCTACTCAACTCTAGTTATAAGGATGCTACTACACCCCTGTAATATACATATGTATACATTTGTATTTATAAAATGTTTGACCATTTTACAAATGTTATAAGTGTAATAATCAACTCCATAGGTACATAAATGCAGTATTAGAAAATGGCAAAGAAAATCCTTGTGTGCTGATTGGCTGGCAATGTTCCAGAGGTGTGCATCTATTTTTTTTATAGAAATCTCTCAAAAATAAGTGCCAGCTATACCCCAGATAGGAAACTGGTATCCTAGTGCCAGTTCAAACTTTAAAATTCATTTGCAGCCATTTTCTTCCCCACTTGCTAAGTGAGAGAGTGAGTGAGAGGCCTCCCCTACAGTCCTTCAAGCAGTCCCTACACAAACTAATTCAAACACTTACGGCATTATAAACACAGAACAACATAAATTACCCTTTTTTTTTTCAGAAAACTGGACCCGACTCAGATGCTCCAACCACTCCCAACCTCCGATCTCATGCTTGCTCTCACAAGCGCCACTACCTGGCAGCTTGACTCCATCTCTGGGACCCATTGCAAACAAGTCTTGCTCCTGTGTTTCATGACCACACTTGTTCCCCAGGCTCCTGGCAGATACATATTAAAGTAGTGCTTACATGACAGACAAAATCTGAGTGCTGCATCCTCTGTTCAGAGTGTTCATCTTCAGTTTATTTTTTTTATTTTACACTGGACCAGAGTCTTCTGCTCTCACTCCCTAGTGTAGCCTGGGACCCCTTCTCCATCTCTATCTCTATCAGATAGGACTACAAGTTTCATGAAACTGTGGGGGCAGCAATCCATATCAAACAGGGTCTCCTAAACAGCAGTGCCCTCTACTGGAAAGTATAGCACAGTAGAGGAACTACTTTATAAAAAAAAAAAACAATGTTTATTCCAGGGGTCAACCTTAACCTTTTTTTACACTAGCCAGCAGGGCTAGTTGATTCAAAATTGCACTAGCCCACAGATGGTTGCACTAGCCCTTAATTATAATGGTAAATGTTGATCACTTATACAGGAAACAATGCAAGCAAAGCCAAGAAATACTCTGATTATTGCACATTTATCCTGCTCCCACATTGCTTCCAGCTCCCCAGCAGAAAAAAGACTGCAGTGCCATCACAGACAGTGAGCCCCCCCCCATTGTTTTGTACCATAGCCTCCTCTCTTCCTTTTTCTGCCCCCCCCACATACCAAACAGAGAGAGGATATCACAACAGCAAATGTTCAATCAAGCAGTCCTAGCTCTGCACACAAAATAGCTGACATCATCATGCACCTCACCACACTGTCACCACCACCCACAGGGCAATGAACAGAGGCAGGCAGAGAAAGACACTCTCGGTCCCCACCCTATAGTCAACTGGAGACCTGCACTTTTGAAAGTTTTTGTACAGTCTCAAGTGAGCCAGGAGCACATCTAAGATTTCTTTAGGGTGTAAGCTAGGCAAACCTAAGGGGCTTGGGAAATAGAAAACTATGACATTTTTATTTGTAAAAGCATTGATTTTAATAAGCCCTGCATCAACAATAACAGATTTTACTTTAACACTGCCCTTTCATCAGCCCAGGGGAAAATGTTACTCAGGCATAACACTATACTATTTCTATTTCTGCATAGGATGATCTATGCACCCCAGAAATGCCTATTTCAAGGTTTCAAATTATATATTTTATCGAGGTTTATTTTTGTACCATACATGATCTAAAGCTTTGTTTTTAGGCTGAAAGGACATGCTGAGTGGGATAAGGGTGTAATTGTATGGATGGTGATGGCTGGCATGGTCCATTTAGAAGAGCTGGGGGCCCTCTACACTTGCCAGTAATGGCAGCTATGGATCTATGGTTGGTCACTTCAGAGTCTGGTCTGCAGTTGTGTCCAGGGAAAGAACAGACAGAGTTAAGAGATTTGGAGAGGAGAGAGAAGTTATGGTGAGGCTGGGATAAAACTCACCACCTGCAGGACCGATCCTGTATAACTCTTTGCATTTTGTCACTGAAATGTTGGATACAAACACTCAAAATGTAGAGAAATGAGGGGCACTGGTCTTAATAATATTGGACAAATTGTTAGACATAGACACATTCAGAAAACTGGAACCTAGTGACTTAAAGGAGAAGTCTCCCATAGTTTCACACCAATATTTTCCCAACTCCTTATGTGTAACTGTTGTGTGGCTCCTCCAGTTGTCAGCAGTCCTATTGCTGTCCAAATCTAGATTGTAAATAAAAATATACAGCCCCCCAAAAGTTATCAATGTGTTTGTCCTCCATTTTACCATCAATGTTGCTGGAGGATGATGTCATCAGAGCAACAGATCATGGTGCTGCACTAAATGCAGTTCCACCAGTAGACCAAACCCACAATGTTTAGTTCCCCACTTGAGTAATGAAGGAACCCTGTAAGTGTTGTGCACATCCTGAAGTGCAGAACTAATAGGGACTAGGACCATGTGAGTGTGATGCAGCACTGATTTGAGGTATATACAGTATTCATATAAGGAAGTGCCTGTATGTGTTGTGTTACTGTTTCTGTTAGCAAAAAACAGTTTACCCAATAAATGACTCTGGGTACAACAAGAGTGTTAAGTGGTATTATGCAGCTGTTGTATTATGGTGTGTGTGTTTAACATTCTCTGTTTAGATTGACACCAGTGGTGAGAAACAATCTTGCAAATAGGCCCCTTTCCCTTTGCAACTAGGCAGTCAGTGATTGGATGGCTGCTGTAAGGCAATAAAGAATTCAGCTAGGACAAGGAATAAGTTACCAGGAAAGCATCTGCTGCAGCATATGGAAGAAGGATAATCTAGTGGTAAAAGCACAGGCACAAGCACTGGGGGACTCTGGTTCAAATCCTACTAGAGTTTAAGAAGTTCCCTAACCTTCTTGGAAACTGTGATGTCCCCTCAGGTCCATGACTTTAAAAGTGCCCCAATTCCCATTATAAATCATTAGCAGTGATGTGAGAGCTACAGCACTTCACTTTCAAGGTACTAAGGATAAGCTGTAGCAGCCCCTCCCCGATTTGTATTGCCAGCATTTGAAGTAGGATGTCCCTCACAAATCAGATGCTACACCTCAGCTGTTGTAGGTAAAGAAACTAATCAGTCTCTGTTTGTAGTGCTCTGTATTTGCTTAGCTCACTCCTCCCATGTCATATGCATTCTGTGTCTTGGTATTTCCAGTCAGAAACTCAGATTTAAGGAACATTTGAAATGCAAAACAATACATTTTATAAAGTAAATGATCTAGCTCCCCACTTTCAGGCTGCTGAAAGGGGATGTGTATAAGTCAGTCTTGTGTGATCCTTTGGTAAACTGCCCAGGCTCATCTTGTAATGAATCTTCTCAAGGGTGTTCACCTGGTTCAATACAGTGTGACTGATTGACTGCTCGATTGATTGATTGGTTGGTTGATTGGTTGATTGACTGATTCAGTCTACTGCTTTCCACAACATGTTACAACTGTCTCACAGAGAGAAATGAGCAATACAGAGAAACAGCTTTTGTTTCCTGTGAATGAAATACTGTTAGATGTATTATTTGTTCTACACATACAGTATTAAAGCTACAAATACTACTCCCTGTGTGAGTTGCATGACAGAACTGCCTTAAGCCATTGCAAACATAAACTAAAATCAGGCTAGACAGCATTGATACCCTTATGTTTTGTTTTGCACTGTTGCTGCAGTGACATCAAGGAATGGGAGGGGCTGTATTACAAGTGACTCATTTGCATGTAAATGGAGGCTTGCTGGGCATTTTACTACCTTGTGTCAGAGCCTCAATCTCTAGATATGTGTTGCAACAGAAGAAATGGCTGATCTCTTATTGACTTATGTACAGTACTTGATGTAATGTATAATAAATACATCAGACATATCCAAATCATTCATATGCAGTCATATTCTCCTTTAACAGCACTCTACCCTTGATCACACCCTGGACACTAGCTGAAAGTCTTAACAGTGGAGTGATAATGACTCACATTGAGTATTTTGTGGGATCCCTCTCTTGAACTGCCAGATAATTACAGCTCTTAATGAGCTGTTAATCACACCTGGCCATCTGAAACATTGAGTGAGATTAGCATGAAACATAGAAACATAGAATTTGACGGCAGATAAGGACCGCTTGGCCCACCCAGTCTGCCCATTTCCCTACCTGATGGATAAGCTGCAGATCCTAGTTAACCAGCAGCCTACTTCTTCCTACCCACACCCCCTAGAATTGCCTTATGACTGTCCCATGCATGCTTGAATTCCACCACTGTTTTTGACTCCACAACCTCCTCTGGAAGGCCGTTCCATACATCCACAAACCTCTCTGTGAAAAAATACTTCCTTAAATTACCTCTGAGCCACCTCCCTTCTATCTTCAAATTGTGGCCCCTTGTTCTTGCACACCTCTTTTTTTGAAAGATGCTACCCTCTTGGACTTTGTTGATTCCCTTGAGGTACTTGAAAGTTTCTATCATGTCCCCTCTCCTCCTTTCCTCGAGGCTATACATATTAAGCTCCTTAAGTCTCTCTTCATATGTCTTCCGGTGCAGACCCCGCACCATTTTAGTTGCCCTCCTCTGGACAGCTTCCATCTGTCTATGTCTTTGTGGAGATTGGGTCTCCAGAACTGCACACAGTACTCCAGATGGGGTCTCACCAGCTGTCTGTACAGAGGGATAATAACTTCTTGTTTTCTACTGGTGATCCCTCTCCTTATGCATCCCAGTATTCCCCAGCCCTCCTTGCTGCCCTCTCACATTCTTGCCCACCTGGGTCATCTGATACGACTACCCCAGGTTCCTTTCCATTTTGTTGTTGTAAGTATCTCACCCCCATTGTGTACTCTTCCCTGGGTTTTGTTTCCCAGGTGCATTACCTTGCACTTCTTAGCAATGAATCTAAGCTGCCATACATTTGACCATTACTCTAACCTTGCCAAGTCCCTTCTCATCCTTTCCACCCACCTTGTGCATCAACTCTGTTGCAGATCTTTGTGTCATCTGCAAAGAGACATACTTTCCTTCCAGTCCCTCTGCAATGTAAACATAAAGACATTGAGAGGACCAGTCTAATACTGAACCCTCGGTGCCCACTACTACCCCCTTTTTCCAGAGTGGACTCCATTTACTATTACTCTCTGTGTCCTATTCTCCAGTCAATTCTTTACCCAGGCTGTCATCTTGGGACCCACTCCCAGGCTGGCTAACTTGTATATTAATCTTTTGTGTGGGACTGTGTCAAATGCCTTGCTAAAGTCTAGGTAGACCATGTCCACAGCCCCTCCCTGTTCAACTACTTTGGTCACTCAGTCAAAGAAATCTATCAGATTTGTCTGGCATGACCTTCCCACTGTGAATCCATGCTGCCTAGGGTCCTGTGCCCCTCTGGCCTCTAGATACTCAACAATTCTTTCCTTCAGAAGTGATTCCATCATTTTCCCTACCACTGAGGTTAAACTAACAGGTCTGTAGTTTCCTGCTTCTGCCTTGCTCCCACTTTTGTGAGGGAATCATCTGCCTCCTCCAGTCCTCAGGTACCACCCCATCCTCCCATGATTTGTTAAAGAGGGTAGTCAGTGGTGTCACTAGTTCTACCCTTAGTTCTTTTAGAATTCTGGGATGAATCCCATCAGGCCCCATTGCTTTGTCCACCTTCAGTTTTAAGAGCTCTTTCAGAACCCTTTCAGAGAATGCTAAGGTAGAGAATTTTTTAACTTCATTAAAAGCCATGAAAATCTGCAATAGTCAAGACAGGCTAGTAGAGAGTTAGCTGCACTAGCCCTGGCCAATTTGCACTAGTGTTTGGGCTAGTAAAACAATGTTAAAATAGAGTCCTGGTTTATTCTATTTTTAACATTTATTAGGCTTGTTCTTAATTTTTATATCTATTTTATTTAAAATGTTACTTGTGGGCCATTTTCTAAGTGCAATAATACCTGACAGGGTGGGCAGTATTGGGCAATACCGGACCTTCCAGGGGCTAAAAGGCCCTCCATCTGTGGTGTCAGGCCTCATTATGCCCCTGGGTTGTCCAGTGTTGCCCAATACCACCCACCCACCCTGTCAGGTATTCTTGCTTACATAACTACACTTCTTTGGTGGTCACAACCCAACCAGATAGTTCAGTTTTGACAAAATTGCCACACAACCCACATGTTTTATTCCTTACTTGTATGCAATCCTATTCTGTCCCTGTGTAATAGTATTTTAATTCCATTGCTGTCATGTTTTCTTTGCACTCTCTTGATACCCACCATTTTATTGATTGTGTAATTTACATAGATACATAGATGTTGATGGCAGATAAGGGCCTTTGGCCCACCTAGACTGCCCATTTGCACATGTAACTGTGCTTCTTCAAGCTTCCATAGAACAAAAAATCCCCTTCCCCCAACTACCAGGATCCCCTTATGCCTGTCCCATGCATTCTTAAATCCTATAATCGATTCTGCCCCCACCACCTCTTCCGGCAGGCTGTTCCATTTGTCCACCACTCTCTCTGTGAAGAAGTACTTCCTCACATTCCCTCTGAGCCTCTCTCCCTCCAGCTTCATCCCATATCCCCTAGTCCTGGAGCATCTTTTTCTTTGAAAAATTGTGTTTTCCTGCACCTTGTTCCTCCCTGTGAGGTACTTATATGTCTCAATCATTTCCCCCTCTCCCTCCTCTCTTCCAGGGAATACATATTTAAATCTTTCAGCCTGTCCTTGTAGGGTTTGTGATGTAATCCTTGCATCATCTTGGTGGCCTTCCTCTGAACTGTCTCCACCCTATCTATGTCTTTACGTAGGTATGGTCTCCAGAACTGGACATTGTACTAGAGGTGTGGCTTCAGTAATGTCCTGTATGGTGGAGTTTGACTTCTGGCATCTGAACTCTTGTTGCTTTTGTTACCATTTTACAAATTCATTGTATTATTGTCTTTCACTGTTCCCCTTCCCCCTGCCCAGGACACATCTGGAAATGAACTGCTCCCAGCTCAGTGTGCTTTCTGCAAAAATTTTGAAAAGAAAAAAGAAAATGACAAGGTGCAATCACTAGATGCTATGTAAAGCTGCTGAAGGGGGATAGTATAGGGGTGACAGGAGACAATATTATTTTTCACCAAGAGTGGTGGGGGAATGGAATTTCTCTTCTGAGCAATGTGGTCACCTCCAGAAAGATAGACAAGTTCAAAAGGGGTCTGAACCCTTGGCAGAAGACACCAGGAGAAAGGACTGCTGTGTGACTGGACTTCTCTGCTGGGACTATATTGCCCTCCTTCCCTCCCCTCCACCCCCCACCCAAAGCTAGTTCTATTTTTATAGGCACAGGATTTTACTGACAACAGGAACTTCCTGTTTGGGAGCAGGAAGTGAGTAATCACAGAACCACCAAAGACCCACCATCCTAGAAGGGCAGGAGTAGCTCTCCAGCCCCCTCTAGCTGGAGGTCTGCCTCTGAGCAAGTAAGTGGTCCACTGAGAAATATAGGATATTCTTGTCTCAGAACAGGACAATCAGGAGCTTAAAGGCACACAGGTAGAAAGTAAGGAGAGAGAGAAAAAACAGAGAAAAGTAAAGGATTGCAAACAGTTAAGGGGCCAGAATTAAGACATGATTGGGTGGTGCAGTGCAGTGGCTGTGGAGCAGCAGTCTTCTGGGAGACGTTCTGGAGGATGAGGTGTTGTCCCATCTGCAGGCACCTCTCTGGGCTGAGGGAGGAGGTTGCTCATCTCCAGGCTAAGTTGACCAGGATTTGTGGGACCTCCTCTTCCATCCAGGGACCACCAGTGCCACTGCCGTTGCCTCAGAGGTTGCCAAGAAAGAGGAGCGGTTGGACCACAGTGGGCTCAGGGAGGGTGAGGGTGGTGGAACAGGCGCATCCTCAATTGTACCTCTCCACAATTCTTGCCATTCTGACAAAGTGTGGTTCCTCTATGGAGGCACCCACAGTGGAGACCAAGGAGGATGCTGGGAACCTCCACAAAGGAGATCCACAGGAGGGTGGCAGGGGACCCTGCAGGGGAAGGAAACAACTCCTGGTGGGAGACTCCATTGTTAGGAAGGTAGAACTTGGGGAGGAAGGGGAGAGGGAGGTAAGGTGCCTGCCTGATGCCATGGCTTGGAGGAACAGGGAGCAAATCCTCAGGATTGCCAGAGCAGCAGCACAGGGGAGGGAGCTGGATGTCATTGTCCACCTAGGGACAAATGACCTGGCTAAGAAAGGGATTACAGAAGTGCAGGAAGAGTTTGTGGAATTGGGGAGGGGCCTTAGTCAAGCAGCATGCACGGTAACCTTCTCGGAGGTGCTGCCCATCTATGGCATAGGAGAGGCTAGGGTGTTCCGCACCATGGGATTCAATCAGTGGTTGAAAAACTGGTGTGGAGCTCAGGGATTTGGCTTCATTGGGGACTGGGGTCCACCTGGAGTGATGCAAGCCTATACTGGCATGATGGGCTGCATCTGTCCAGGAGGAACCAGGATCTAGGTGATAGGTTTAAATGCTTCATTGTGGCTTTTAAACTAGCCAAGGGAGGCACTGGAAAGTAGCAGAAATCCTAGCCCCCAAATAATCACGGTAGTAAGTGCAGCAAACACCAACATAGAGGTATCGATAGGGAGGCGGGCAGGGGTAAATGGAGAAGCGACAAAGGCAAGAAGGACAGGGATGGGACAAAAGGAGTAAGGCCATCAGGAAATGGAGGGTAATGTACCAATGCCCATAGTCTGGGCAACAAGCTCCATGAGCTGGTGGCCTTGATGGAAGAGGATGCCTGGATATCGCAGCAGTCACAGAAACATGGTACACAGAGAACCATGACTGGGATGTTAACATACCAGGGTACATAACCTACAGGAGAGACAGGCAGGGGAGAAGAGGGGGAGGAGTAGCTCTCTATGTAAAGGAAGGGATAAAAGCAACGAACAAAAGAGTAAACAGGGAGGAGAGGAGGCACTGTGGGTCACCTTGGAGACTGGAAAGGGCACCACAATCCACACAGGGGTTGTGTACAGACCCCCATGTCAGGGGGAGGGAATGGACAAGGATATGATAGAAGGCATTCTTAGAATGGCAGAGAAAGGGAGATACTATTGATGGGAGACCTGAATATGCCAGATGTTAACTGGAACACATTGCTGCAGCCATCCAAAACAGGGCCATTCTTGATGCCCTACAGGTGGCGGGCATTAGACAGCTAGTTTCAGAACCCGCTCTTGAGGGAGCAATCTTAGACCTCGTGCTCTCAAATGGGGCAGTGAGAGGATCTCAGATCTTGAAGTGGGTTGCCATCTGGGGACAAGTGACCATCAAACAGTGTGGTTCACGTTAAACTCAGCTACAGAGTCAAGCCATACAAAAGTGAGGGTACTGGACTTTAGGAGAGCTGACTTTGGCAAGATGGGAGAGTGCCTCAGAAAAGCACTAGCAAACAGGCTAGAAGGAGGTGTGGAGCAACAATGGGGAATCATCAAAACTGCCATCACAGAGGCAACAAGCCTTTGTGTGAAGCAAATAAACAAATCAAAATGAAAGAAAAGCCACTATGGTTCTCAAAGAGGTGGCTGTGAAAGTCAGGAAGAAAAAGATAGCATTCGAGTATAGAAACACAGAAGGAGCAGGACAGAGAGCTGTACCAGTTAAGGCAGAAGGAAGCAGGGAGGGAAGTCAGAATAGCAAAGGCCCAAACTGAGGAAAAGATAGCCAACTCAGTTAAGAAGGGGATAAAACCTTTATAGGTACATCAGCGGCGTAGAAAAGACAAAGGAGGATAGTGAGGCTGAATAGAATGAACAGTGGGTGGGCAGAGGGGACAGTGAAAAAGCAGGGATACTGAACGAATATTTCTGCTCAGTATTCACAAGAGGAGGAAGTCCCTAATCCAATTAACAGAAGCACTCTTGATAGAATTGATCCCAGACCTTTCACAGAAGAAAGGGTTCTGCAAGAACTCCTAAAACTGAAGGTGGACAAAGCAATGGGTCCTGATGGAATTCACCCCAGAATTCTAAAAGAATTAAGGGAGGAACTAGTGAAACCCTGCTACTCTTTTAATAAATCATGGGAGGATGGTGTGGTACCGAGGACTGGAGGAAGGCGGATGTGATTCCCTTCACAAAGTGGGACCAAGACAGAGGCAGGAAACTACAGACCTGTCAGTCTGACCTCTGTGGTAGGGAAAGTGATGGAGTCACTTCTGAAGGAAAGAATAGTTGAGTGCCTAGAGGCCAGTGGTGCACAGGACCCAAGGCAGCATGGATTCTGGCGGGAAGGTCATGTCAGGCCAGATCTAATAGATTTCTTTGACTGGGTGACCAAAGTAGTAGACCAGGGAGGGGCTGTGGACATGGCCTACTAGACTTTAGCAAGGCATTTGACACAGTCCCACAAAAAGATTAATAGTCAAATTAACCAGCCTGGGAGTGGGTCCCAGGGTGGTAGCCTAGGTAAAACATTGGCTGCACAACAGGACACAGAAGGTAATTGTAAATGGAGTCCACTCTGAAGAAAGAGAGGTTACTAGTGGGGTACCATGAGGTTCAGTATTGGGTCCAGTCCTTTTTAATGTCTTCATCAGTGACATTGCAGAGGACTGGAAGGAAAAGTATGCCTTTGCAGATGACACAAAGATCTGCAACAGGGTTGATACAAGGAGCGTGGAAAGGATGAAAGGGACTTGGCAAGGTTGGAGGAATGATCAGAGTATGGCAGCTAGGATTCAATGCAAGAGTGCAAAATAATGCACCTGGGAAACAAGAACCCAGGGGAAGAATACACAATGGGTGGGGAGGTAGTAACAACAACAAAAAAGGAAAGGGACCTGGGAGTAATCACATCAGCTGACCTTAAGGTTAGCAAGCAATGTGAGAAGGCAGTAGGGAGGGCTCCCCGTCATCCTCCTCCTGGTTCCCCCCTCCCACCAGCCTTTTATCTCCCCTAGGCCACATGCTATCTCACCCTTAATTCCCACCAACTTAGTTCCTACTCACCCTATGATGTTCATTCACACTGACCAACAACTCCCATCTCCTTGCCTCTCCCCCTCCCTCCCTCCCTTTCTTGGACAGCTCACTATCCTTGCCCTCCCCACTGTTAATTCCCTTCCCATCCCCTGCTCCTCTATGATCCCGCCCCCAACTCCCCCTAGCCGTAGGCTTAATCTCTACCGCCGTGCCCTGGCCAGAACTGTTGTCCTCCTACTACTCTTATCTGGCAATATCCACCCTAACCCTGGACCCACCAGGACCACCTCAGCAGGAGGGTGTCCCGGGCTGCTGATTGCCTCCATGAACATATGCAGCGTCCTGAAAAAATTCGACTCCCTCCAATGTTGGGTCTCACAGCACAAACCTGACATCATTGCGCTGGTGGAAACGTGGCTATCTAATTCCACCCCGACTCCTTTGTTACCCTCCTGGCTGCACCCTATATCGTGAGGATCTGGTAACCAAACGTGGGGAGGCTGTGCTATCACACCAGGAGCATCCTCACTGGTATCCCCCTCCCTGCACGGTCCTTGTAATGGGGCCCAAATCACCATTAAGCTACCCCAGACCCCACCAGATCCCCCTTACCTCACCACTGCCTATACCGCCAAGCTCAAAACCCAGTGCTATTATCCCTCACTGACTACCTTGCCACCCTTCCCCACAATGCTGACAAAATCATAGTTGGGGACCTCAATGAACTGGCTTTGTCCTCATCCTCCCCACTCAGGACTCCTTCACAGCTCTGGATCTAACCCAACTAGTCTCCAACCCCACGTGTGAACCCAAGAGAGGTACTAGCACCCTCCTTGATGTCATCATCACAAACCGCCCCTAAATCCTGGACATCCAAGTCCTCCCGGACTCACTCAGTGACCACTCCCCTGTGCTCTTCCGCTGGTTGGCCACCCTACACCGACCTACTGCTCAGCGCGTTCTCCGCCGGCGTTTCAGACCTTATGGCCTAAAAAACCTAAAACAATACCTTGAACTACAAGACTGGTCCCCGATTCTCCATGCACCCGATATAGATGCCGCTCTTCTCTTCTTTACCTCCACCTTTAATAAAGCCTGCGATCTCTTTGCTCCCCTCTCTGCCATCCGCTCCAAAAGACCTAACCTGCCCTGTATTACCCCTGCACTCTCTATGCTGCTCAAGCACAGGGACAACCTTTGGTACCGTGCCACCGAAACTAGGCACCCAGCTGACAGACTGGCCTACAATGCTGCGCGGAATAAGTGTACTTGGGCAATCAGGAAAGCCAAAGCCGACCACTATCAGGCCTCCCTCACTGCCTCCTGGGGGAGCGCCCGTACCTTCTGGGATAAGGTCAAACAACTGAATGGGAACGCCCGCTCCCCTCCTCCATCCCAGATTACCACCAACAACACCACCATTACAGACCCCGCAGACATTGCAAACCTCCTCAACACCGCCTTTACAGACCTTAGTCCCATCCTGCCCAGTAACTTCTTTGATCAGCCACCCACCCATCCTACCCCTGCCCTCCATCGCCCTTGCTTCCACCTTTGGGGTTACTACCAGGAAGCCAGACTGCACCCGACCCATGCACTAAAGGCAAAGTTCCAGTGACATCTCCTGGATCACAAAATTCTCCGGTTAGTCCTGGATCAAGTCCTCACCCCACTCACCTGCCTTCTTAACAAATCACTCTGCCTGGGACAATTCCCCTCCTCGTGGAAAACTGCAACGGTCATGCCAATCCATAAAGGGGGTGATAGGTTCTTAGCTGGGAACTATCGACCGATCTCCATTCTCCCTCCCCTTTCCAAGGCGCTGGAAAAACTAGTTGCCACACAAATATCTGAATACCTGACCAAATACAACATCCTCTGCCCGGAGCAACACGGCTTCCAGCGCGGGACACAGTACTAGCACTGCTCATTGATTTGCCTCCTTCCTTACTCCTCATTGGATACTGGTCTAGCATGGGCCAGTTCCTTGACCATCAAAGGCCTTTTTGAAACTGTCTCCCACCCCCACTTCTGGGAGCCCTCTGTCACGCTGGGTTTGCCTCTGGACCACTAGCTTGGTGCTCCAGCTACCTGTCCACCCTCCCAGCAGAGTCAAAATTGGTGGGACTCTTTCTAACCCACGCTCGATCCACTCAGGGGTTCCACAGGGCTCCATCCTGGGGCCCCTCCTCTTCTCGCTTTACCTTAACACCCTGCCCAGTGCCTGCCCTGGGAATATTCTGCTGTATGCAGACGATACCGTCCTCTTTGCCACTGACCGTAACCCCACTTCCCTCCAGGTTTCCTTACAAAGGGCCTATGACGGTGCTGAAGCTTGGCTTAAAGAGCATAGATTAGTCATAAATCTTAAAAAATCTAAAACCATGCTCTTCGCCCAACCTCAAAATAAATCATCCAACACCTCTCCTGTATCCTTTCCGACTAAACTACAACTGGAACAAGTCCAATCCTATAAGTACTTAGGGATCCTATTTGACTCAGCCCTCTCTACCATACCCACATCGATGCACTCGCCTGTTACCAATATCCGACTTGGTATCCTGTACACGCCACAAAACTGTCTCCCCATGCGCACTCCGCTGGCGGTTACTTCCTCCATACTCTCCCTGGTGGACTATGGCTACCTATCTATGGGGCTGCCAACATGATGGCCTCAACAAAAATCCGCCTCCTCCTAAATAAGGCTTGCAGGCTAATCACTGGGGCCCTAAGCTCACTCATACCTGCCAACTCTATGACCTTGCAGGAATGCTTGACCTCGACGAGCGCCCTGTTATACCAAATGTGCCTCATTTCAAAAAAACCTTATTAGGACTTTCTCCCCTGGGCTGACTTCCGCCCTCCTCCCAGCACAGCCCTTGTCCTTCACCGGACCTCCTGCAAAGCCACCTTCCCTGGTTCCTCGTGCTGGGACTTCACTTGGACAGAATCTTTCTGCCACAGAGCCCCGCTTGGTACACCACTCTTCCTGGGCCATCACTGATACCACCACCATCTCCACCTTCAAAAATGCCCTCAAAAGCGAGCTATTCATCAAGCGCTGCTGCTCCTGTGCTAACAGATGCTCAAACCACCCTGTACTGTGACTGCCTCAATCCATACGTTCCCTGTAATCTGGCACAGTAGACCTGCTTGTCTGTAATCACACCTGTATGAAAATACTGTTATGCTGCTAAACCCTTTTATTCTACTGTTGTCAATTATACCATATTTTGCTCTGTATCACACTACCAATGTTGCTGTTACCATGTGCCATTAATGCGTGTCTGTTTATACTCATGCACTACTCTGTATGTACCCTCTTTTCTGTATTACCTGTATTATCTGTTTTATTTGTATTATTCGAATTTTCTACCATTGTTGATGAGGGTACCTTTTGGAAATGAGCCCTTGGCTCAAAGGTTGTAAACTGATTGCTTTATAAATAAAATAAAAATAAGTATAGGGAGAGGCATCAGCAGCAGAAAACAGGAAGTTATTATCCCTCTGTACAGACAGTTGGTGAGACCCCATCTGGAGTACCGTGTCCAGTTCTAGAGACCCCATCTCCGCAAGGACATAGACAGGATAGAGGTAGTCCAGAGGAGGGCAACTAAAATGGTGCAGGGTCTGCAAGAGAAGCCGAGGAGGAGAGACTAAAGGAGCTTAATATGTATACCCTTGAGGAAGAAGGGAGAGGGGACATGATAGAAACTTTTAAGTACCTCAGTGGGATCAACAAAGTCCAAGAGGGTAGCATCTTTCAGAAAAAGAGACTTGCAAGAACAAGGGGACACAATTTAAAGATAGAAGGAGGGCAGTTCAGGGCCAATGGAGGAAGTATTATTTCACAGAGAGGGTAGTGGATGCATGGAACAGCCTTCCTGAGGAGGTTGTAGGGTCTAAAACTGTGGGAGAATTCAAGAATGCATGGGACAGACATAAGGCAATTCTTGTGGGGGGTAGGAAGAAATAGGCTGTTGGTTAACTAGGATCTACGGCCTATCCTGTAGGTAGGGAAATGGGCAGACTAGATGGGCCAAGCGGTCCTTATCTGCCGTCAAAGTCTATGTTTCTATGTCTGGATGAGTATTTAGGGCAACTAATGTAATGAGGCATTACCACTAAATAAGTGGTAGGATGGCCACATTGTCTCACACACTTTCTTCCATCCACGGATTGCACGTATGTGTATGTACAGTATATGTAGGTATGTCTGCATGTATGTATCATCATTAAAATCTTATTAATAAGAAATAACGTGTTTACTACATGCTTATTAACTACTATTTAGGCCACTTCATTTAAAGTGATACCAGAACATGTCAAATGGATATTATTGCCACATATCTTGTTGCCTCTTGTCAGGATCCCTTGCAAGAAAGATTTGAATTTCAATGGGATCTCATGGGTACATAAATGGTCAACAAACTTTCAAAGGACCTGCAATCTGGAACTCCCTTCCAGTGTCTTGTCCACTTGATTCTCACCCACTCACTTGAAATCTGAACTAAAATCCTACCTTTTCTCCCTTGTTTTTGTTACATAACCATAGCCTTACCTACGTACATTTTCTGTACTAGTTTGCAACTATTTTTTAGGTTTGCACAGGGGTAAAATCTGCATGTTACTTTCCTTATTGTACATCTGTAAAACATTGTAAGATAGTTTCTATGAACAGTTATATAGAAATAAATTTTATGTAGTTTCATTGTTGTTATCTCTTTTTATTGTCATTTGCTTTGTTATTGATTTTGACCTGGGTTGCCCATGAAAATGGACATTTGTTGCTCAAGGCCCGCCTGGCAAAATAATAAATAAATAAATCACTAAATATTGTGCCTACTTTACACAGTATTTGTTTTCCTGCAGCCTGTTTAAAAGATCTCAATCAGTGTTGGCAGAAAGGCTCACAATATGTGAACAAATAAAGAATAATAACTAAGAAAATGTTGTATTTGTCTAAGTCATCTAGCCCTTAGCAAATGTTACTCCTAACTGACACAACTTCCAGGTGTTCAGGGCCTAGCTCTATAAAATCTAAAGCTAATTTAGTATGCTGCTTTGACAGGCTCTGCCACTTTGACCAAAGCAGTCTCTGTTTAGTTGGGCACTAGTAGTTTTAGTTTTTTGTTCTCATTTTAGCACACAATTTACTGATGAGCAGGTCTGTTGACTGTTTTTTTTTTCTTTTTGCACTTCTAGGCATCAGAGTGGAAGAAGGATGTAGGCTTGCTTTAAAACAAGTCTTGAACATTATGGCTGAAATTAAACATTACATTTCTAACAGCACTACAATCCTAGGATCTTGTTGAAAAAAAAGCCTTTGTCCAAGTGTGACACCAAAGGTGGAAACTTGTACTTCAAAGCTGGCCTCCTGCCAGATGATTCATAAGAAGAAGCATCAGAGGATGACATAACTAAGAGGCCAGCACTGCTTACACTCACAGATAAGGCTTCCTCATATGGTTGCAGTATCAGGTACAATACATGTGTAATATCTGTGCTCTGAGGTGACAGTCATTTCTTATTGCTCAATTGTGAGGTCCTATTTTATCCTGGAACAGTGATCTTGTTCATGGACTCTGCAGTATATAAAGGTAGAGATGCACAGGCTGAGATTTTGGATATCTCTTACTAGATGATACAATGGTAAGTTATTCCCTTGCTGTAACTGTTGCACTATGTTACAAACTGTTCTGTTGCATGACATTGCCATATATTTTTTCATGTGATGCCTGGATTAGTCTGTGTACCACTGTTGCCAAGGAAGATCATCTTTCATCTGAGGATGTCACGGAGAGTGGACAAAGCATGTTATATGCACAAGCCCCCTCCTTTAGTGCTTTCAGAATATTTAATATGCAGTCTGAAACCACAAATCATATGACTACTCATTAGAGGCTATCAGGCCAGCAAATCAGCCACCCATAATTTGTGTCTGTTTAAGATGACTCGGGTACTGTGACCTTTTACAAAACTAGCAATTTATCAGGCAGCATGTTTCTGAAAAAAGCCGGATGTTCCTGATAATGGTAAAGGCAGAGAAAAAGACACTCATGGACAATCACTTATGTAGTCTATTTTTTGACTTGTGTACAGTATGTTTCCTAAAATATGTTTCATGTAACTTTGGCATTAGATATACAGTAAGCCCTGAGTCACTTTATGATGCCATTCCTTACAGAGGACTGGTGTGGCCGTATTTCTTTTTCTCTAGATTTTTTTGCCACCTATTGTCTGCCTGAAAGTTGGGCCTGGAGCTATACTCCATGGAAGTTCTCCCAGCCCCATCCCCCACTAACCCCACTGATCTGTCTGATGGGAGTCCATAGTGTAGGGCCCAAAGGTGGTTCCTACCATCATCCCAATGTTAGTTAGAGTTTCTACCCCACCAGTTTCTTTACCATTCACCTCTTGTGGTACCAGATAATGGCTACCTGTTAGCCTTGTGCACTCACAGACAGCATCCTGTGGGGTAGCAAAGTCCCTGGTCCTCTACAGGCCTCACACCAATGCCAGAACCCAGTGAAATCCTTCCCCCACTGAGAGCTCTGCCACATGGTAGCACCTCCCCAAGGCCAGCTGACCAGCTCTTGAGTGCTTAAAAAATATGTGATGCCTGCTAAATGAAAAGATAGAATAAGCACATCTTTGGAGCAGTACTCATCATCTCTTATCAAAGCCCATCGAGAAATATTTTTGACCAGCAGCTACCCTTAGAGGTTTTGGGAAGGCTGATACTGCTCCCAGTTCCCTAGCCCTGAAGGGATCCACCCCTGCATCAGCTTCTTGCTCTCATTCCCTGCTCAGTAGATCTACACAGTCGGGGGACAGTGTTAACAAAAGTGGAACAGACTCACTATCAGCGGATACAGAACAGACACCGGAGATGCAAAGCAGTTCTCAATTTAAAAAGAAATCTGAACCTGATCCCAAAAGTGAACTTGAACTTGACACTAACCAAATGGTGCAAATTAAACATACCATGCAGTCAACGGGAGGCTCGATTGAAAAAATCCTGGAGGGTGTGCAAAGACTGGACCGCAAATTTAAAGCGCAAAGTTTGAAGGTGGAATTTATACAAAAGAAGTAAAACAAAATAAAGAGACTGTATTAAGCACACAAAAGCAGGATCAATAAAATTCTCAGGCAATTCAAAAAGCAAATGACCAGGTGAGAGCTGTTGAACTATCAAGCACTGGTTTGGCAAAAGACAATTATAACATGAATAGGAAAACAGAGATACTGGAAAATGAAGCTAGATATAAACAAGCATTTGTCAATGCCGAATGTTGCTTGTTTGTATGTGCTGTGCAGGTATTTGGAAGTCAGTGGAGTGAAAATATATAAAAAATTCGCAAACTTACGCGTGTGCGTAGGAACTGCGCAACGCAGGCTCGTAAAACAGTCATTTTTAGGATTTTTTTCACCAAATTTTCAACATAGCCATTTTAAGACCTCTGCTCATGAACAGTGTCACTGTGATTTTCTTAATGTGTCCCATACATTGATTTCGCACACCGACTGCGCCATTGTGTGCTACATGGGCGGAAACACATTTTGGGTGAAATGTGAAAAATGACAGCTGTACTGCTCATAAGGAGGTGTGGTAAAATGACAATGTTGAAAATCTGGAGTGAAAATATTGAAGATTGATGAACTTATGAGCGTGTGTAGGAACTGCGCAACGCACGCTCGTAAAACAGTCATTTTTAGGAATGTTTCCACCAAATTTTCAACATAGGCTTTTTAAGAGTCCACCTTATAAACACTGGCAGTGTCATTTTGTTAATCAGTGCCAAAAGGTGATTTTGCGCAGTGACTGCGAAATCACCCTTTGAGCCCAATTAATGCCATGACAGTAAGAGCATTCATGAGAAGGGGTCCCAAAAAACCCATGTTGAAAATTTGGTGCAAAAATTCCAAAAAATGCCTGAGATATGCAGCAAAGTTGAAAAAACCCTATTTATTACATTATACAGCTTACCGGCATTTCCTCAGTTCACGGTCGGCTTTGAAGAGTGCAGACATGTTCCCGTCCACAAAGATCGCTGTGCGGAGTCAGAGGTAAGTATGGGGTGAGGGGGTGTGGGAGGCAGGTTGCACAGTGGGTGGGCGCGGGTGAGGGGCAGAGACAGCGAGGACCGTTTTGTGTTTCAGGGTTTGTTTTTAAAAGGATAGCCAGGGGCGTTTGCCATGCTGGGGTGGGCTCCAGCCTGGCACAAGGATAACTGTTTGGGGACATGGAGCCAATGGGGATTGGGCACCCCATCAGCGATAGCATCTGTTGCCACGCTGGGGTGGGCTTCCAGCGTGGCACCCTGTACTCTTGGGGGGACAGTGGAGCCGACGGGGATTGGGCACCCTGTCAGCTATATGATGTGTAGCCATGCTGGGGTGGGCACCCAGCGTGGCATGTGGAACTCTGTTTGGGAGAGCAGCACAGCCGAGGGGATTGGGAACCCCTGTCGGCTATACAGTGTGTGCGTGGGGGGCGAGCACGCAGTATGCGTGCGTGTGTGTGTGTGTGTAGGGGAGCGCACATGAGCAGGTGATATGTTATCGCTGCTCACTGAAGCATAGCTCCCCCTTTGAACTGTACTCCACTGCATTTTCGACTGCTGTCATAGACAGCTCCAGCAGCCATTGGAGAACTGCGGCCATGCCTGCAAACACACTAACTGAATTGGAAGAGGGCTGCCACATCTCCGAAAACTTGGATGATGGCACTATGTTTCTTGCACATGCATGCAAGCAACATAAAAATTAGAATCTGCTATTAAATGCATTTGTTATAATGAATAAAAGGTATACAGTTTCTAGAAGATGACCCCTGGGCTACAGCTAAGTGTTAACAGTTTAAGCATTCCTTATGAAAACGAAATATGGCATTAGCAGATTAGACCGTGCTCTGCACATTTCTCTAGTGTCCACCTCAGGTGTGCTGGAAGAATCAACATCTTTGAAGGAGGCGGAGGATTGTTTGAGAACAATGTGCATGCATCTGTTTTGAATATTCAGAGGATCCTACTGGGTCTGCTGTCAGTGACAGGTTCCCAGATTGTTCTACAGTAGCATATGGAACCACGTACACTTATTATAAAAAATATTTATAATTTCCAGAGAAACATGACTCCTTTACCCTCTGGGTCTGCAACAACACACACCCTTGTCTATACAATTATGTCACTGTGGTATCAATTGTCATGTTCCCTTCCATTTCAGTACGATCGCTCTGACACCTTCCCCATTCTCTACGAGATCGCAATGACACAGAAGTCTACAAGCTCAAATCTGAACCTTAACCCATTTTATTGTGAATACACAAACACCTTAAAACAAAACAAAAAAACACATACCATACTGTACACTCTGACGTCACATCCTCAAAACCTTTCCCTGTCCAAAATTGGCAAAAAAAAAAAAAAAACATGGAAAGGGTAAACAGTCACTTTTTCTTTTATGCCTGCACCATACTTAAAAATTCAAGACTTTTATGAAAATGAAGAAAATGCCTGCGATGAAACACAACCAACTCAGAGTATAAAAAATCCAACATTTCATTTAAGAAAATGTGCAACACTGGAAATAATCTAGTGTGAATAATGACTGCTGTCAGGAAGACTTACTTGTGTTGTCTATTATAGTTTGTTTGCTGTGGTGTTATTATTTATCCTACCATGCCGGCAGCAGCGGGCCCCCTCCCTCCCAAGAAAGAGCGAAATTTAAATACCCCGTTCCTTTCTTTGCTTGTTGTCACCAGTGCCCCATCTCGATAACAACAATGAGACAAGAGGCAGGGTGAGAGAGGGAGGTTCGGGGGCGGGGCGATCACTGCGGACAGGGGAGGGGAGATACGACCGTCGATAGAACCAGAAGGTCCCGATTTCGATGGATCACTTACATGCATGTTTGTCTTGGCAGCAGTTTAAGATAAAATACCAACGCTGTTTGTTAAAATAGCAAGCAGGAAGAACCTACTATTATGGATTTAAGAGAGCGCGCTGATCTGTTACTGATTATTGACTGTCATGCCCTGCAGTGACGGCTGCTGCAGCCATAGCTATATCTGAAATAGAGTGCTTATTTTTGTGTGCTAGTAGTCTCACATCATTTATTCGTCTATTAGAAATGGCAGCAGTTACATCCATGTATAAAACAGCTTCAGTTACATCACACGTTTGTGCTGTGCTCGTTTTACCATCGCACAGGTACCTTGTGTATGACATACATTCAAGCTAAGCTTGCACTGAGCGGCCTGCGTTCCCACTGCCCAAAGCACAATCTTGTGGTGGGTAACACTACCGCTAGCACCAGCTCACTAAGAGATCGAGTGCCCTCCACATCGGGAGCCTCACAATCAGGTATGGCACCACAGAACTCTAGTTCTGTGTATGGCACAGCGTGCGGCACGGGAACACGGTCCTAGAAGCTATGTAGAGGTTTATTACATTGAGGAAGGGATCTTATTTAGCGGAGATCAGATGCGTAATCAGTGGTGGGAAAAAAAAAACTATTTGTAAATTTTAATTTACTGGGAGGTAAAAGAATGCCTGCGGTATATGCAGCTAATACCATCTCCTTATGTTGTGTGTTTCTGTTCCTGCCTGTCCCGGATATTTACAGTAGCATTATGCGTGTGTGTGTGTGTAGGGGGAGTGCGCATGAGTAGGCGATATCTTATCACTGCTCACTGAAGTGTAGCTCCCCCTTTCAACTGTACTCCACTGCATTTTTGACTGCTGTCATAGACAACTCTAGCAGCCATTGGAGAACTGCGGCCGTGCCTGCAAACACACTGACCGAATTGGAAGAGGGCTGCCACACCTCCGAAAACTCGGATGATGGCACTATGTTTCTTGCACATGCGTGCAAGCAACATAAAAATGAAGAATTGTTGATTATCCCCTTAAAATTGTTGATGATTTTGAAACTATCCGTGACCTTGTTAAAGATATCTTTGTCTCATTATACAAGTTACCAGCTGATAATTTACCCTTCATAACAAAAGCATTCAGAGTATTGAAAAAAGTGGTAACTCAAAACCAGACACAGGACCCAGACACAGATTTTAAGGTAACAATTTTCATCTCTCTTCCATTTGACTCGGATAGAGACCACATTTTAAAACTATCAAGAATCAAAGGAACTTTAATTTATAAAGGTTGCAGGTTCAGCATATTTCCCAGCTTTTCATATTCAACTCAGCAATGCAGAAGGAAATTTTTATCTTATTGGCAGCATGTACTGGAGTTGGGAGCTCAGTTCCAGTTACTCACATCGGTGAAGGATTGAATCTGGTACAACGGGAAAACGTACATATTCTTTGAATTTTATCAACTGACGGCTTTTTTAAGAGGCCATTATGAAAAGGAATCAGAACGTAAGGGAGAATCTCCTACCCCCTCTGAGCAAGAGATGTCTGATATTGTTGAAGCAATAGAGAGTCCTAATCTATGAAAGAACTGTGTTACCCCCCCCCATTTTTGTTTATATATAGTGATGCAGAAAGCATGAGGATGAGGAGTGAAGTTATCATAAACTATAGAATTAATTTACAGTCTGATTAATGAACCACATAGCCTCTATTATGCAGTCTGCTAAAGGTATTTGGATTGTTTTGTGTTTTCTGCAAAAAGATGATCTTTTCTCCCTCCCCTGTTATGGACTTGAAGTAGTGATGTTATACATCATAATCTCATAGATTTCTTTGACTGGGTAACCAGAGTGGTGGATCAAGGGGGGAGCAGTTGATGTTGCCTACCTTGACTTCAGCAAAGCTTTTGACACTGTTCCACATAGAAGATTGATAAATAAGCTGGGTAGGTTTGGGGTGGGTCAGAAGTTGGTCAACTGGGTGGCAAACTGGTTGACGGGCAGAAAACAGAGAGTAGTGGTAAATGGTATACAGTCAGAAGAGATGCAAGTCACAAGTGGGGTAACTCAGGGATCAGTTCTGGGGCCAGTCCTCTTCAACATCTTCATTAGTGACCTTGCAGATGGACTAGAGGGTAAGGCTTGTCTGTTTGCAGATGACACCAAGATCTGCAACAGAGTAGGTGATCCAGATGGGGTGGGCAGAATGAGAAGAGATCTGGAAAAACTAGCAAAATGGTCAGAAGCGTGGCAACTGGGATTTAATGCAAAGAAGTGCAAAATCATGCACATTGGGAAGAGAAACCCTGAAGCCACCTATAGGCTGGGAGGAGTTGCTAGCAGTCACAAAGGAAGAAAGAGACGGGGCATCATCATCACTGATGACCTGAAATCATCCAAGCAGACCTCTAAAGCAGTAGGTAAGGCTAGGGGGTGTTAGGTGTATTAGTAGGGGTATCACAAGTCATAAGAGGAGGTAATAATCCCTCTTTACAAGACACTAGCTAGGCCCCATCTGGAGTACTGCATGCAGTATTGGAGGCCACACCTTCACAAGGACATTAACCAAATTGAGGCAGTCAGAGAAGGCAGCAAAATGGTGCAGGAACTGCATCAGAAGACATATGAAGACAGATTAACAGAGCTCAATATGTATACCCTTGAGCAAAGGAGGGAGAGTGGTGATATGATCGAGGCATTCAAACACCTTAAGGGCATTAACAAGGTGAAAGAGTCTAACATGTTTAAATATAAGAAAAATAGCAGGACAAGAGGACACAGCATGAGATTAGAGGGGGACGATTAAAGGGAATGTGAGGAAATTCTTTTTCACAGAAAGGGTGGTGGATGCATGGAATGGCTTACCACAAGAAGTGGTGACTATGAATACAGTGCAGGGCTTCAAACAGGCATGGGATAGGCAGAAGGGAGCAATACAAATGACTATGAATAGATAGGCCACTGACAGATCAAAGGCTGATGGTACATTTATAAGGTAGAAAAAGAAATGGGCAGACTAGATGAGCCTTGCGGTCCTTATCTGCCGTCAACTTCTATGTTTCTATGTTTCTGTGTTTCTATTATACACAATATTATACATTATATGATACATGCACATAGACTTTGTTGTTATCCATATTGCATAAAATTTTGAATATCTGAATAAAATGCAATTAAAAAAAAATGTGCTTAGGTTAGTATGTGCCACACTGCTTAGAGCTGTATTATGCATTTCTACGACAATAATGCCCACAGCAGTCAGTCAAGCATTTGCTGAACTCATGAATAATCAATAAAGACTTATGAAGTTATGATTTCAATTAGCTGCTGATAATCAAATCATTCTGAAGCAAGAAATGGGCACCGGTCTAAGGCTGTCACCTGTGGTACAGATGGGCGACTGGATCCATATTGGGCTGGCAATATAAACTAGAGGTTAGAGTAACAAAATGTGAATGAGCTTGGTACATCCAGCAGACCTGGATTTGATTCCTACAACCTTCACTTGCATACCATGTGAATCTGAACAAGTCACTTAACCTCCCCAGTGCTCCCCAGTCACCCCTGAAAACAGGCACTTGTGCCTAGTGGGCCTTACCTGGTTACCAAAAGAATAAAATAAAAATATTGGGCTGACTTTTCAAATGTTAGTTACATGCATAACTGGTTTATGCATTACTGCTACAAAGATGGCTTGGGGGGAGATGAGAAAACACTTTGTTTATATATTTGGGAGCCTACAGTTACAGAAACTGAGTGCTGGCGGTAGTCAGATACCTGTGGAAAGTGTTTTAGGCATGAAGTAGAGGAATAGTGTCAAATGTCAACAGATGTAGAAGAGTTAGACAAAGGAACAAGGGTGGTAAATGTGAGAAAAATCTTGTTATACCATGTTTTCCCTTGGTGTACATGTTTGAAACACAAATGGTCTGTGCATCTGTGCCATCCCCTTTGCAATAGCAGGTAACACAATTTCTGGTCCACCAAACAGGTTCTGTCCACTTACCTGGCAGGGAAGACACCATGAATAAGAAGGTGTTTTTTCCAGAGCAACACTCAACCGCTGCACTTCAGGTGATTTGACCCCTGTGATGTTCGCAATTGCTGGATACTCAACTCTAGTAGTAGGGACTGCATCCGTGTTATTCACGGCAGTTGGTAAAATAACAGGAGAACTCATTTTGAATGATGGATCAATACCTCTTGAGACAGCAATATACATCTGTAATGTGCTGAACTCTGACGATGCTCATCTCTCTAAATTACTGGACACCTCAGTTTCACTCTCTCATATCAGTGTGGCTCAGTTGTTGGCACAGCCACCTCTCGGACAGAAGGTCATGTGTTCTGGTCCCACACTGAGTTGGGCACATAGAATAGAATGCTGGCACCCAACTGCACTTTGAATGTGGATAGATTTCATACTGGGTTTCATACTTGGTTTATAGACAGAAAAAGGTGAAAATTGCCCATCAAGTCTGTCTACCCACATTAGTGGGCACATTTTACCCTAAACTAAACAGATAGTTATCTAGTCTATTCTTAAAGATTTCCTTATTTCTACTCAGGATTATGTCTTCAGGTAATGAGTTCCATACTCTGCCAGTTCTGTGAACAAATGAACATAATCTTCAATTTTTTAGTATGTTCTAATAATACTTGCATTTTGTGTGATCTTAGTCCATTAGGCTTAGTTTGAATCACTATTCCCATTTCAGCAATCAGTTCCTGATCATGTGAAATCTTGTACATCATCAAGAGGTCACCCCGTACACATGTCTTTGTTCGAATGTGTACTTCCCCAGTCTTTTAAGACTGTCCTCATAGGAAACATTGTGCAGCCTGGAGACCAATTTGGTTGTTTGTCTTTGGACCCTCTCCACCCTATCTACATCACCTCCCAAAAATGGGCTGTATAACTGAGTACAACAATCCAGGTGGGGTCTAATAAAAATTTGATAAATGGGTATAATGCACTGCCTGTTACTTGTTACTGCCTGCTGATCACCAGACCAAAGCTTCAACCCTGACACGGGTGCCTCTGCTGCAGCAAGCAACCAGGCAGGTCCCCTCTGTCCAATGACTGCCTCCTCGCTGTACTGCCTGCCAATCACCAGACCGAAGCTTCACCCCTGACATGGGTGCCTCTGCTGCTGCAAGCAGCCCGGCAGGTCCCCACATTTTGCTGACTGCCTCCCTGCTGTACTGCCCGCTGATCACAGACCGAACCTTCACCCCTGACATGAGTGCCTCTGCTGCTGCAAGCAGCCCAGCAGGTCCCTTCTGTCTGCTGGCTGTCTCCTCAGTGTACTGCCCACCTATCACCAGACCGAAGCTTCATCCCTGACATGGGTGCCTCTGCTGCTGCAAGCAGCCCGGCAGGTCCCCACATTTTGCTGACTGCCTCCCTGCTGTACTGCCCGCTGATCACAGACCGAAACTTCACCCCTGACATGAGTGCCTCTGCTGCTGCAAGCAGCCCAGTGAGTCCCCTCTGTCCGCCAGCTGCCTCCTCACTGTACTGCCCACTGATCACCTGACAGAAACTTCACCCCTGACATGGGCACCTCTGCTGCTGCAAGCAGCCCAGCAGGTCCCCTCTGTCTGCTGACTACCTCCTCTGTGTACTGCCTGCCGATCACCAGACCAAAGCTTCACCCCTGACATGGGTGCCTCTGCTGCTGCAAGCAGCCCACGGGTCCCCTGTGTCTACTGACTGCCTCCTGACTGTACTGCCCACCAATCACCAGACCAAAGCTTCACCCCTGACATGGGTGCCTCTGCTGCTGCAAGCAGCCCGCGGGTCCCCTCTGTCCACCGGCTGCCTCCTGACTGTACTGCCCGCCGATCACCAGACCGAAATGTCACCCCTGACATGGGTGCATCTGCTGCTGCAAGCAGCTCGGTGGGTCCCCTCTGTCTGCCGGCTGCCTCCTCGCTGTACTGCCCACCAATCACCAGACCAAAGCATCACCCCTGACATGGGTGCCTCTGCTGCTGCAAGCAGCCTGACAGGTCCTCTGTCCACTGACTGTCTCCTCGGTGTACTGCCTGCCGATCACCAGACTGAAGCTTCACCCCTGACACGGGTGCCTCTGCTGCTGCAAGCAGCCAACGGGTCCCCTCTGTCTACTGACTGCCTCCTTAATGTACTGCCCACCGATCACCAGATCAAAGCTTCACCCCTGACATGGGTGCCTCTGCTGCTGCAAGCAGCCCAGCAGGTCCTTTCTGTCTGCCGGCTGCCTCCTCAGTGTACTGCTCACCGATCACCAGACCAAAGCTTCACCCCTGACAAGGGTGCCTCTGCTGCTGCAAGCAGCCTGTGGGTCACCTCTGTCCACTGGCTGCCTACTCGCTGTACTGCCAACCGATCACCAGACCAAAGGTACGCTGCTGAAACTTCTGGCATCTCCACGCTGACTAGCAGGAACCATTGGCTCTGCCTGCTGATTGGCTGCTCCACTTTTTCAATTCTTTGCTACTACTACTCCTTTTGGACTTTAAGCTAATTTTATTTACTGATTCTGGTACTGGTTAAGTTTCTCCAAATTTTCCTGTGAATGCTAACTGAAATGTGAATCTAAGCCTGTTTACAACAATGTTGCACTTCAAGGGTTGTTTGAAGTGCAGGATCCTTTAGAGTGCAGGTTTTTAGGTTTTAAAGTATTACAGCTCTCTTTGTTTTAAGGTCCTGTGGTATTTTACCCTGGATCAGAAACCAAGCTTAAAGTGATACAGCTTTTTGTGAAGACTTCTCTGTGTAGACCAGGTTTCATTTGTGTCACAGTTGTAAGCTATGCCCTGAAAATAATCCCATTTTTGTTTCACTTTCTCTCCTTCCTGCTTGAATTTTTCACCCACCTCCCTTCCTCGACCCCCAGCCTTTATTAAATACTCTTCCTCCCCCAGCGGCACCACCCCTAGGCAATCTTCATCCTTCCCTTTCACTAATATTGCAACTCCCCTTAAAGATACAGAATGCAGTTATAGGATCTAACACTTGTTGGTGTTAATCTTAGCTCTTTAAGTTAGAAGACACCACACTGAACTCTAAACCAGCCTAATTTTTTTACCAACTGAAGGAATCAGTGTATCTCACTGACCTGCAAGCACAGCTATATTAATTATTAAACTGCACATACTGAAAGCCACGGACCAGTGCCAAAGGTCAGCTCACAAGTTGATGCTGCCTGGCTGAGACTAATGACTGGATTCATACTGAAACCAGGAACAAAAATGGGTCTTGACTATGCTCCCCCCTGGGTGCCCCGAGTCCTGAATGCACAGTTGATCATTCTCCTGATGGTAACCCTGCCTATAATGGGCCCGTACCTGGATAACACCTCGAACCACCAAGGCTCTGTACTTGCAGAAAAGAGTCCTCCAGTCCAGTGGGAGACCCGCAGTAACACCCAGCTATTTGATCGTCCCCCCCACCCCATGCCAGGTACCACAGCCCCCCCAGGACTCAACACGCCGATACTGTGTCTATACCCAGGACTGCTTAGCAGCCTTTGCACCCTTCCAACACACAAGGCACAGACTCACTGGAGAGCAAGGACAACCCGCCTTTTCCCTAAATTACCTAGGATGCTCATTCTGATCCTACCACTGATCTCAGGAAACATTCACCCAACCCTAGCCCTATGTCTGCAAACACCCAGACCCAGCCACCCATGGGGAGGTTGAGGATTGTGTCCTTAAACATTGGCAGCCTGCTGGCAAAGCTCACTCAGTTTGAAGCCTGGGTGGCACTTATGCAGCCTGACATTATTGTGCTGACTGAAACCTGGTTCACACCCCCAGAACTGCTGACACGGCAATCTCCCTGCCTGGGTACACCTTGTATATGCTTGATTGTATGGTGAAAAGAGGAGGTGGATGCCTAATCTACACCCTCAACTATCTCCAATGCCATAAAGTCCAACTGCCTGCTGCCAGCAATGACTGTGAATGCCTTATAGTAAAAATCCTCATAGGCAAGGGGAAGAAAGGGCTGATTGTCATGCTGGTATACATTCCAGCTGGATGCCAGCAAATGGGGTTAAATTATTTCACCAACCTCTATACCCAGGCAAGTCACAATAAGGAAACTATCGTGCTGGGTGACTTCAATTCTAACTGGCTAGCCAGCTCCAGTTCCTCACACAGGGATCTAATTACTGGACTATACCTAACACAGGTGGTCCAGAGTTGCACAAGAACCAGCTACAGAATGGGAACAAGTACCCTGATCCAGTCTTAGAGTGGGTCCCAAGGTGGTAGCCTGGATAAAAAATTGGCTAGACAACAGGACGCAAAGGGTAGTAGTAAATGGAGTCCACAGTGAAGAAAGGAGGGTTACTAGTGGGGTACCGCAGGGTTCAGTACTGGGACCAGTCCTTTTTAATGTCTGTATAAGTGACATTGCAGAGGAACTGGAAGGAAAAGTATGTATCTTTGCAGATGACGCAAAGATCTGCAACAGGGTTGATACACCAGATCGAGTGGAAAGGATGAGAAGGGACTTGGCAAGGTTGGAGGAATGGTCAAATGTATGGCAGCTCAGATTCAATGCAAAGAAGTGCAAGGTAATGCACCTGGGAAACAAAAACCCAGGGCAAGAGTACACAATGGGGGGTGAGATACTGACAACAGTAAAAATGGAAAGGGATCTGGGGGTAATTATATCAGATGACCTAAAGGTGGGCAAGCAATGTGAGAAGGCAGTAAGGAAGGCTGGGGGGATACTGGGATGCATAGGGAGAGGCATCAATAGTAGAAAACAGGAAGTTGTTGTCCCTCTGTAGAGACAGTTGGTGAGACCCTATCTGGAGTACTGTGTGCAGTTCTGGAGACCCCATCTCCTCAAAGACATAGACAGAGTGGAGGCTGTCAGGAGACAGCAAAATGGTGCAGAGTCTGCACCAGAAGACATCTGAAGAAAGACTAAAGGAGCTATATGTATACCATTGAGGAAAGGAGGGAGAGGGACATGATAGAAACTTTCAGGTACCTCAAGGGAATCAACAAAGTCCAAGAGGGTGGCATCTTTCAGAAAAAGAGATGTGCAAGAACAAGGGGGCACAATTTGAAGATAGAGGGGGGACGGCTCAGAGGTAATGTGAGGAAGTATTTTTTCACAGAGAGGGTTGTGGATGCATGGAACAGCCTCCCTGAGGAGGTTGTGGACTCAAGAACAGTGGGGGAATTCAAGAATGCATGGGACAGACATAAGGCAGTCCTAGTGGGGGAGTAGGAGGAAGTAAGCTGTTGGTTGACTAGGATCTGCAGCTTATCTGTTAGGTAGGAAAATGGGCAGACTAGGTGGGCCAAGCGGTCCTTATCTGCCATCAAATTCTATGTTTCTATGTTTCTATGATTGACTGGGTACTGACCTCCAACCCCGAGAGAATTAGCAATGTCCAGGTGCTCTCAGATGCGCTGAGTGACCACTCCCCCATGCTATGTGAATGGTCCTCCAAGCTGCCAAAACTACCCCCAAGGCTGGTGAGGAACAGAGTCATCAGAAATTGCTCTATGGCCACCTTCAAGAAACACCTGGCCAACACAGACTGGAGCATCCTGGATACCTGTCCCTCTGTTGACGCAGCTCTCCAGCTCTTCCTTGATCAATTTAAGTCAGCTGCAGACAAGTATGCCCCTTCATAAGAAAATGATAAAAGGGATGTGCATGGACAGGATCACCCCCCAAGTCCTTGGTTTGATGCGGGAATGTGATCTACTATGGCACAGAGCTTGGGTATCAGAGACAGTAGAGAACGTTCAAAATTACAAAACTACTAGAAATAGGTGAACATGGGCAATATGGCAAGCCAAGGCCTCCCACCACAGAAATCAGCAGTCCCAATGCCTGAAAGATGGCAAAAAATTCTGGGCTACCATCAAGTACCTCATAGGGACTTGTGACAGGTCCCCACCAACCATGCTCCACCACAGTGACAAAGTCTTTGTTGACGAAGTTACCATAGCCAATATTTTCAATGAGGCATTTACTGACTACAGTGCAGTCATACCACCTAAAACAACTGCTCACGAGGACAAAACACTGAGCTGTGAACACCTGCCCCCCCTAGCATCAGCCCCAAGTTCTACTTTTGGCAGGTGACCACCAAGGAGGCTGCTAAACACCTTGCAAGAGCGCTGGGTAAAACAAGGATGGGTGGGGACAGGATTGATATGAAACTTATCTCAATCACCCTCCCTGAAGTGGTCGTACCTATCACTAAGCTTTTTAATATGTCACTTCGGATGTCAGCCTTCCCATCTACCTGGAAAACTGCCCTGGTCACTCTGGTTCTAAAAGGAGGGGATCGTTCTCTTGTGTCCAATTATAGGCCCATCTCCATCCTGTCTCCTCTCTCCAAAGCGCTGGAAAAAATCATTGCAGACCAGCTCTCTGCCCACCTACACAAATACAACCTCCTCAGCCCACCACAACATGGGTTCTGCAAGTGAAACAGTACCAAAATGGCCCTCATTGAATTCACAGGCTATGTCCATGAGGCACTAGACCAGGGACAACTAGCTGGAGCAATCTATATCAACCTATCCAAGGCATTTGACCTTGTGGATCACAAGCTGCTGCTCCACAGGTTAACCTGTATTGAGTTGTTCTCGGACACAGTTGGGTGGTTCTCTAGCTACCTGCCTGAGTGCTCACAGAAGGTAAAGATTAATGGTACCATTTCAGAGGCCAGAAAAGTCATGGTTGGGGTCTCACAAGGGTCCATACTGGGCCCCCTCCTGTTTAGCCTCTTTGTAAATGAGCTCCCAGCTGCATGCCCCTCTGCCAAAGTCTTGCTCTATGCAGATGACACAGTGCTATTCCTTAGAGGCTCCTCCCAAGACATGCTGACCAGGAAGCTACAGTGCAACTTTGACCTGCCACAGGAATGGTTTAACACCAGCCTCCTAGTACTCAATAGTAAAAAGACTAAGACAATGTTCTTTACCAGTCACCAGAAGAAGAAATCAACCACACCATTTAAAATAAAACTCAATACAGACTCCACCCTCGAACAGGTTCACTTTTTCTAGTACCTGGGGGTCACAATCGATGAGTCCCTCTCTTTCGACACACACTTAAGTAATATCACTAAGGCTGCAAACAGGAAGTTGGGGACACTCTACAGACTCTGCTTCTGCCTCACCACTGAAGCCAAGCTCCAGGTGGTCAATGGCACAATCCTGCCAATTCTGGACTATGGAAATGTGGTTTATGGTGCTGCCACAGACACTAGCCCACACAAAGTCCACCTTACCCTCAATAAAGCATGCAGATTTGTCCTGGATGCAGATCGCATCACACACACACCTGTGAGCTCTTCATAAGGGCAATGTGGCTCCCCCTCAGGGATAGAATAAAGCTCCAGGCCTGCTTACTAGGAAAGAAGGCCCTACTGGGACTGGCACCTGTCTCCCTACAGGCGTTATTCAGACCTGCCCGAGGTGAGCATGCCACAAGAAGCGTCTCCAGTCATGCCTTCGCTGTTCCCTGCAGGAAATCAGCCCAGGGGAGATGTGCCTTGGAGGCAAGGGCTCCCACCTGGCTAAACAAGCTTCCAAACACAGTCACCAGCCTTCAATGCCTAGGGCACTTCAAGTCCAAACTGTGTAAGTCCATCTCTCCTCCAGTCCGCTGCCTGTGTCAAACATAATCCCAGCATCTGGCCCACCACTCAATTGCCCACTTGCTCTGACCAGGTTGCACCTACTCCCTTCCCCCACCCCTTTCCCCCTCCCTACCAACTCCCCCAACTTGTCCTTTATCCAGTACCCCCTCACTACCCCACCACCTGTCCTCTGTCCAGTTCACCCACACTACCTCCTGACTGGTTCCCTGTCCACTTCCTCTGCCCTCTACTCCTCCCCTCCACCTGCCCTCTATCCAGTACACCCACACTACCTCTAGCCCATTTTTCTGACCTCTTCCTCCCACCTCCCACTCCCCCCTCACCTACCTGCACTTGCCAAACTCCAACTTGTCTCTCTGCACTTAACTTCTCTCAGATGGCTGCACATTGCATACCACCACTGGGAAATTGACAATGCTACCAGCTGCTTCATTCATGTCTTGACTTGTGTAAACCATAAATGTATTTGCTACCCCATCCTATTTATTTAGTTTTTGTTGACCGGGTAAGGTGAACTAGCCATGGAAATTACTATTTTCAGGCATGACCCGGGAGGGTACAGAACAATACAATGAAGCAAAATAAACAATACATCATGACATTACAAAAATTTGACAATTTTCAAAGATGGGAACACATTGCAAGTAGGAATAAATAAATAGCAAGCAGGATAAGAAATACATTACAGTGTAAATAACTAAAAGTGAGGGAAAGCAATACATTAACTAAGGTCATTTAAGCAGCAGACCAAACAATTCAGGCATGATAATACAATGAAGGTTGTAATACTTGAGTAGTCATACAAGATAGATATGGGAGAGTTGGGAAGTAGGAGGGAAATTAGAATGATGTATAGGAAAATAGTGACAAAGTAAGAGATGAGGACAGAGAGTAATTGTGAGTAGGACAGACCGGTAACAAAAGAAAAAGTGCTGATCATTTAATGGGATAAAACTGAAAAAGTGGCTAGGGAGTGCAGGTAAGAGGGAGATATACAGGCTAAGGTGGTTTGAAGCAGGAGCAGTTTCCAGAATCAACTAGGTGTCTAAGTAGCAATCTCCTGAAGGAGGCATGGGATGGGGCAAGGTGTATAGTTAGAGGGAGAGAGTTCCAGTATTGGGGGGCATGACAAGCAAAGGCACTAGCCCCTTTAGAGGAGTGATGTCTGGAGATGAGGACAGGAGCATTTACCACAGAGCGCAGGCCATAACTAGATGTCTGGTTTATAAATAGGCCAGCCAAAGGCTTAGATATTTGTGTTCTGATGATGTCATCGATGATAGAGCCATATGCATAGTATCTTGACGCAAGAGGCAAAAGCCAGTCAAGTTCGGAGTATAGGAGGCAGTGGTGTTTAAGCTGGTGTGAAGAGGAGGCATAGCGACAGATGTTATTGTAGGTAACATCCCACTTCTGAAAAGTAGATTTGCTCACAGCAGCATACGTTGCAAACCCATAGGTGAGTGATGGAAGGAGTATGCCACGTGCTATGGCTAGCCTTGCAGAGGGGGTAAGCACATAGCTGGAGTGGTAGGCAATGCCAAGTTTCATGTTGACTGACTTGCAGGTTAGCTAGATGTGAAGGTCAAAATTAAGAGCCGTGTCAAGGGTGATACTCAAGTATTTAAATGAGTTAACCATGCTTACAGGAGAACTGTTTGCAGTGGAGACCTTGAAATTAGGTAGAGAGTGTTTAAGTTTAGCATTTGAACCAAATAACATGGCTTGGGTCTTAGATACATTTAAGACAAGCTTATGGTTAGATAACCACTGCTGAATTTGTGTAAAATCCTGGGAAAGGCATTGGTTGATGTCAGAGATGTTTTTGGAACTGGAGTACAGGACAATGTCGTCGGCGTATAACAGGGAGGAAGTATGTTGGAGGTTGTAGGTGATATTGTTTATGAATATGGTGAAAAGCAAGGGACCAAGGATAGACCCTTGCGGCACACCAATGTTGATTGTGACTTTATCCGATATGGTGGAGTTATATTTAACTAATTGAGTCCTATCTGATAAGTAGCTGCCAAACCACTTTACTACATTCAGTGAAAAACCTAGAGATCTAAGGGTAGTTAAGAGAATGGGGTGGTCAACAAGCTCAAATGCTTTGGTCATGTTAATAAAAATTGCCCCTGTTAGAGAGCCAGAGTCCATGGCCACTAGGGCATCAGACGTAAACTTGAGTACTGCAGTAGTAGTACTATGACCCTTGCAGAAACCATGCTGTGCAGTTGTTAGGAGGTCATGTTTCTGGAGAAAGGCAATGGTTTGAGTAGTGATGAGTTTCTCAAGTATTTTTCTGAGAACTGACAAGATAGCAATGGGCCTGTAGTTAGGTGGATCTTTCAGGTCACCTTTTTTGAAGACGGGGGTAACCCTAGCCATCTTCCAGATGTTGGGAACATGACACTGGCACAAAGAGAGGGTAAAAAGCTTTGCTAGAGGCACAACAATGAAGGGGGCTGCGAGTTTCAAGGGCTTAGGTTCAAGATAGTCAGATCCTGCTGCAGCGAACTTGGATATGTTGTTTAATAGCTTGAGTACATCACGGTTGGAGACAGATTTGAAATGGAAAGTTGGCCCAGTGATGTCAGGTTGGGTGGTCAAATTCAATTGTAAATTCTATGTTAGTAGTAAAATCCCAGTGTTCATTTGTCTGCTGTAATTATGCTGTTGCAACAAAATGTATCTCCTTAAGTGTTGATGAGGATCCTTTGTAAATGAGCTCTTAGCTCAAAGGTTTGCAATTCTGAGTTCCCAATAAATAAATAAATAAAATGCCTTTTTAACACAATTAACCAGATAACTCATTCTGTGTGCCAGTTTTGTACAGTGTGAGTTAAATTTCAGGTACTTGTCAATAACAACTCATAGGTCTTTCTCTGTCTCAACCTGTTTAATCAACTTATCATTTAGAAAGTAACCCCGATTAGGATTGTGTTTGCCCAAGTGTAACGCTGAACATTTTTCAATACCAAAGACCATTTTGTTCTCCACTGCCAACTGTTGGATTTTAAGCAAGCCATGTACTATAATGGACCAACTCTTTGGTTGTTTCAGCTGGAACCCCAAGTTTGATGCCATATGCAAATTTAACAGTGGTACTGCCAGTGTTATTATCTATGTCGCTGATAAACAGAATAGAACAGAACCCAAAACTGAAGCCTGCAAGACCCCGCTTGTAACTGCCCCCTCTTCTGACAAAACTCCCTTAATGCGAACAACCTGTGATCTTCCACTCAGTCAGTTATGTACCCATTTAGTAATGCATGTATCAAGTACTAATTTTTCCATTTTGTGCACTAGCACCAGATGGGAGACTTTGTCAAAGGTTTTTTGAAAGTCAAGGAATATAGCATCAAGAGGGATATTATCATTGATGCAGTTATTAACTTTTCATAAAAGCATAGCATATTAGTTATACTAGCCCTTTGTTTTTAAACCCATGTTGACCTTTGTCTTTGATTCCTATTCTCAAAATGTCTTCCTCTATTTAATTTTTTATTAGTCTTTCTCCAACTTTACATAGTATGGTTGTCAGACTGATTGGTCTGTAATTTAACAATACTTTCCTATCCCCTTTTTATGGCTGTGGGCAGAGCCTACAGCCATTTTATGTCTGTAGCTGGTAAAATTGAGTATCGTGGAACACATATTTTTGAGTTTTCAATGTATCCTTCCACATCTTCAAATCACTATGCCAATTGAAATAAAATACTCCCTTCTTTCTGTTTAGAATATTGAAGATATAACTCCAAGCTGCTTATCAGATGGCCACTAAGAAACTGAAACAGCTTGTTAAATATTGGTTGCCTATTAAACTGGAGATTTGTTTAACCCCCTTCAAAATGCAACAATGTGCACATTTAAATACTTAGCATTTAAACATTTTCTTGCTACAAGCTTCAGTTGAGCAGGTATTGTCTTTCAAGAAAGATTCATACCTCATAAATGTCACCGTTTCCCAGCAAATCTAAAAAGATTTCTAGTATTTTTAACCTCTTAAGACACTATCTGATAAGTACTGTCTCAGACATGTGCCAGGTCTTCTGTGAACTATCCAGGCAAAATATATAGCAATCAGCAGGTATTTTTTACTATGCTTTCTGGGAAAAAATACATTGAGCTACAGCAAACACACACACACTGTACACACCATCTTCATGGCCACAACATTCAAAATAAATACTGCAGTCTAATATGTTAGAAAACAATAAAGAAAATGTTTATGTTACTGAACACATTGAAGTTCAGTTTACAGTAGATAGCCTTTAACTATTTCTTATCCTATATTTTGTATCCTGGATAGCGCAAGGGAGATGCTACATCTCATTGTTATAGGGATCTTCATTGACACAGTTTTGCACTGTATTTAATCACGATGTCCCAGATTAGATGCCATATCTTGTTTTCAGTGGGGTCATGATTTTATCATTTTTATAATGTATTTATTCTTGGTAGCCTAGTCCAGATGTAAAATATTGTTTTCAGTGTGCTCTGATTTTACGCAATGCAGCATAATGTTGTTTAGATGTAGAGCCCCACTGAAAATTAGATGCAGAGTCTTCTGTGAACTGTCCAAGCTAAATGTATAGCAATCAGCAGACATATTCTAGGAAAGCATATTGTACAAATGTGTAAAAGGAAGACCACATTGAAACTGCCTCTCAGCAGATATGCATTGCGCAAATTCATTAGAAATAATGGGTAAAAGCACCCCAAAAGCTCTCTACAGCCATTTTGGCTCTGACCACAACTTGTTTATATAATGGCATCACTATGGCTTTCTTCCAATTGGCTGGTATTTCACCCAGGGTAAATGAAGTATTATAAACACTTGTTAGTGGTTCTGCTATCAGGTTTCTTAGTTCAAAGAGCATTCTGGGGTATAAATTATCATGGCCAAAGTATTTATTTGGTTTTATTGCAGTTAACAGCTCCAAAATTTCAGTTGTGGTAAATGTACTATCAATTATTGTATTAATGCAGTGGAATTCTATTTGATTATTGTAATTATCTATTCACAAAAATATTTGTTAAAAGCATTAGTCATTTCCTGTGGATCTTTTATCTCAATGTCTCCTGCTAAAACTGAACCTACCAAGTTATGTACTGCCTTCAAGTTATTTATATAGTAGTAGAATGATTTATTATTATCCTTGGTATGCACTATCCTAAATTCCAATTTGTACCTTTCAGATTTTATTAACTTTTTAAGTTCAGCCTTGTAGCAAGATACATTGTAACCATCTGCTTTCTTTTTCATTCTATTGTATGTTACTTTTTTCTGTTTAATTTGCTTTAAAACTTTTGCCGTGCACCATAGTGGAATTTTGCCTTTTTTATTGTATAATTCCTTAATGGGTACATGCTTGTTCTCAATATTCAGTCGTTTATTTTTCAGGATGAACCACATTTCTTCAGTTCCTTTATAGCTGAATTCACCTCTCCAATCCCATCTATTTAGTTCCTCCTTCTTTTAGGAAATTTGCTTTATTATAATTTCTGATGGTAGTTTTACCCTGAGTGTTTTTAATATCATATTTAAGTACAAATTCCACCATATTGTGGCCAGCATTACTTAAGGTCTCCCTTATGTGCAAGTCCTTTACAATGTTAGAGATATTAGTAGGGACCAAGTCCAGGGTATTGAGACCCCTAGTGGTTTCCATGACTAACTGTTCTAGACCCAAGTCAAGCACTGTGTCCATAAAACATGTTCCTAGTAGTGTATTTGATTCCATGTTTATCCAATCTATACTTGGGTAGATAAAGTCCCTCCTAATGATTGTATCACATTTGCTAGTCATTTCCATCAGTTTTTCATTCATAATGATATCTGAACTAGTAGATGAATTAGAAGATCTGTAGTACACAGCCATGTTAAGTTTCTTGTTATGCATTCAGTACAAGTTGATCCTCAAGGACTCTTAAGACAAATTAGTTGTAGTCCATGGTTTGGTGACTGAACATTTAATATTATTGTTAACAAAGAATGCTACACCTCCAGCTTTCTTGCCCAACCTGTCCCTATACAACAGCTGGTATCCAGGAATGTTTCTAATGCCATTTTATCATCCCACCAGGCTTCACATATTGCACAAACATCAATGTTTTCTTTTTGTAGGATTGCTTGTAGTTTGGAAATTTTTATTAAATTAAGGCTTCTAACATTAAATGAGATAACCGTAAGCATTTTCCTTGGTTTTCACAACTTGTTTTTGACTATATTTTCCTCTAACTTGTTGCCCATGTTTGTTGTGACACCTCTCCCCATCTGCTTTAGTTTAAAACTTTGTTTATCTGATTTCTAAGTCTGTTCCTAAGTTTATGACTAGTACCAACATGCAACAATAGAACTGGCCTGTGCTCTTTATCTGTTATAATATTAGGTACCATTTGTTCAATATATTTTATTGTAGCTCCAGAGAAAAAGCTTGTTGTGATAACATCTTTGTTGTTTCCTGCAGTATATCTGCCCATGGATTTAACAATAGAGTCCCCAAGAATGTAAATTAGTCTTTGGTGACTCACTGCACTTTCAGTCATGGCCTCCATTTCCTCCTTCATGTTAATCCTAGTATCTGGTGAGGGTATTGTGCTAGTTGTAGCTGTATGTTGTGTCTCTATATTGTCTTCCCATATCTCTGTAGTTGTTAACATGGTCTCATCTGTTGATTGTATAGAAGGTTTGGAACTAATTGGGGACCCAGTAATATGTCCTATCAAAGATCCTTTGTGAATATTAGTGTTAACTGCCTGGTGATCCAAATTTGATGAGGCAGCATCCATATCCCCTTGCATTAAACAAGTAACAGCAGTGAAATTTGTTTGAGTGGATAGTTCAATTTTCTGATATAATGGGAGCTAGCTGGTCAATGACCTCAGATGTATTTAATAGGGGGAGAAAAATATTAACTGGTAGCTGGAACTTCTGTGCCTTATGTCCCTCCTTAGATTTGCGTTTATGTTCCACTATAACCAGTCAGGTTCTTTAATTTCATTTTCTTGCTCCTCGTCTTCTCTACCCCTTTTCCATTGCTGATTATCAAGTATATTACTGGTACAAGGTGTGCATAGATCTGCCTCTTGGCCATTTGAAGGTTTAGGTTTTGTACATATCTCATTAACTGCAATAGGAGTGGGGTTCCCTGATTTTTCAACAATTTGTTTCTCACTGGGACCAGTATTACTTTGGATTGATCAATGACCACCATTCAGAATCTTAATCCTTGAAGCCATCTTTTTTGACTAGCTTCAAGTCTACCAAGTTTATCATAAAAGGAATTTATTTCCTGAATTAACTCTTGATTTGTCTTGCACTTATCACATGAGAAGACTCTTAAGTCTGGCTGGGCTGTTTTTTTTTTAGTAATCTATACATTTCACACATTGAACATTTTACCCCCAGCTCACCATCTAAGGTCATGATAGTTTCTGCTTTGTCCATTTCCATATTAGTTATGTGGGATGCAATCCTTTGTTAGTACCTTGCCTTATCATACAGGATTTAGCTAGGCTTAATATACAACACTTAGCATTTTAAACTTCCCAGCTAAACACAGAATTCTCTTATACTGGTACCAGTGGTATATAAAGAGCTTTCCACAGGAACTTTCTATACCTTTTAAGGGTTGTACGAGGTATGGCCACCTCCCTCACCTCCCTCAGTAGATGCAGGCAGATGCGGCTTGCCCACCCAGTGCTTGCTAAGGCTCTGATTTATATCTTAGAAAAATGGAAGTAGTGTTCCAGTTCACTTCTGGCTACTCACTGCCCCCAAATTACTTGAAAATAATAACATATCAAACAGGACTGCACCTGTATAATGGCCCTTAAAAGGACATAATAGAGGTGTGAGGGTACTTAAACTCTTCCCCCAAACTGCAGTAAGCTGCAGCAGTCCAATACCTCTGCTTCCCAAACACAGAGGTCAAAGAACAGTTACTCTCGAAGCTTCATGCTTTGCATTTTAAATGAATAGAACACCTCTAGCAGAGGTAAAACAGCTCCCCACTGGAATGTACACATGCCACAGTGGTACGCCTCTCAGAAATAGGCACTGCTCACTAAGGTTCTGATTTTATCTTAGAAAACTGGAAGTAGCATTCTCTTCCAGCCACTCGCTGTCCCCAAATCACTTTAAAATAAAAAAATATCAAACAGGACTGCACCTGTGTAACTGCCCTTAAAAGAACATAATAGAGACAATAGAGGTGTGAGGGGTACTTAAACTTTTCCACCAAACAGTAGCAGGCTGCGGCAGTCCAATACCTCTGCTTCCCATACACAGAGGTCAAAGGTCAGTTACTCCTTAAGCTTCATGCTTTGCATTTCAAATGAACAGAACACCTCTAACAGAGGTAAAACAGTTCTCCACTGGAATATACACTTCCCACTGTGGTATGCCTCTCAGATTTCTTGCACCAGGTTGTATACATAAGGTCAGACAGTAGCAGTCTCCCATCCCAAGAAAAATCTCTTTGGTAGTTATCTTTGGGTCACAGAGCAATCTTATTATCAGAGCAAGGAGGCAGCTGACTAAGGCAGGTAGGACATTTCTGCTAGAACATTTCTTACTGGGGTAAATAGACAGATGTGTTATTAAAAGTGTAGTGTCTGCAAGGTAAATTGGGACCTTCAGTCAGGGTAAAAACAAACACAGTAGTTATCAGGGTGCTAGTCTGAGTTGGGAGAAGGGAGCTGATAATCATCCTTGCAGTTAGCTGGATCAGGAAGATAGCTGTGAACTGGGGGGGTGTAGTTTAGGCAGGAGTGAAGTAGTTGTCTGCATTTAGACTTCCCTAGCCTTCTTATAAGAGCACTGTAAAAGGACTACCTTCGAACATGTCCTGCACATTTATGTCCAGTGACTGAGTGGTACAGCAAAGTAGTGGAACAGTTGTAAGACTGGCATCTTAGGTGACAATAGGCATCAGCAGAAGGAAGCAGAAAAGCAGGGGACTATGTCAGTTGACTAAGGAAGGTACCTGCTCACTCCTGTTGTTGCATTCACTGCTGGGAAGGGCAGAAGGTAAAAGGTAGGCCTAAACTGGGAATAGGAGCAACACCCAATCTAGGGTAACAGTATAAGGAGAAGTACACAAGGTACAATGGAGCACAAGTAGCAACACACAAAAAAAAAGAAGGAAGCTAGGAACCCTGTATCAAGGGTAGGGGTGTATAAGTATTTCAGGATAACACAGGGCGTATGAAAGCTGCGGATGCTAGGAGTGGTACTGTGTAGTGCAGTGGCAGTGGGGCAGTAGTTTTAAGAGAAACCTTCTGAAGACTGTGCTGCTGCCCCATCTGTGTGTATCTCTCAGGGTTGAGGGAGGAGGTCACTGGACTGCAGGCCGAGATGGCTGTGATCCAGGGAATCTCTTCTCCCAACACAGTGGCCACTAAGTCTGACACTGTTACTACACAGGATGCCAGGGAGGAGGAATGGCTAGACTACAGTGGGCTCTGGAAGAGGGGAGGGTGGGTCAGAAGCACATTCCTCAACCAGTGCCAGTACAAAATTCTTATGCTGCTCTGGCAAGGGGAGGCTGCCAGGAGGAGGCACCCATGCTAGTGGACAGGGAGGATGTGGGGGTTCTCCAGAGAAGAGACCCCAAGGAGGGAGGAAGAGAACCCCAGAGGAAGAGGAAGCAACTTCTGGTGGGGAATATTTGGGAATAGGAAAGGGGGAGAGGGAGGTTAGATGCTTAAATGGTGCCACAGCCCAGAGGGTGGGAAGCAGATCCAGAGGATCGCTACAGCAGCAGGAAGGGAGGCAGAGCTGGATGTCATTGTCCACCTATGGACTAATGACCTGGCTAGGGACGGGGCACAGATAGTGCAGGGGGAGTTTAAGGAACTCGGGAGGGGTCTCAGACAGGTAGTGCAGTCGGTGGCTTTCACTGAGGTGCTGCCTGTCTTTGACAGGTGGGAGGAGAGGAATCTCCACACCAAGATCTTCAACTCATGGAATGATGGTGCAGAGAGGAGGTGTTTGGCTACGTTGGGGACTGGGGATCCACCTGGAAAGATAAGGGCCTTTACAGGGGTGATGGCCTGCATCCATCTAGGAGGGGAACCACAGTCCTCAGTGAACAGTTTAGATGTTACTTTAATGAACATTTAAACTAGTCGAAGGGGATGGCAGAGAAATCAGGGAGGCAGTAACTGCCCCCTCCCCCCAGGCTGAAGTAGAAAGTAGGGACAACCCAAGGGGAATGGAATCCCCAAGGATGGGAATTATTAAAGGAAGCAAGGCAGTAGAAATGAAGAGGGATGGGAATGGAAGATTAGAAAGAGAGGGCAAAAAGGAAAGAAAGGGGGTGAACAAGCACATGACACATCTGGAAATGAGCTATCTGAGTTCAGTATGCCTTACCTGGTTAAACATTTTCAAATGGTTTGGCAGTATAGCCTAGAGGTTAGAAGAACGAGGTGTGAACGAGCTTGGTACATCCAAGAGACCAGTCTTGAGTTTGATTCTCACAACCTCCACTTATATACTGTGTGACTCTGAGCAAGTCACTTAACTGCCCAGTGCACCCAGGTCACCCCTGAAAGCAGGCACTTGTGCCTAGTGGGCCTTACCCGGTTACCAAAGACTAAAAAAAAAAAATAATAAATAAATAAATAAATAAAAAAGCAGAGTGGTTACAAAATCTGGAAGGCCATGTGTGTAAATGCTAGAAGTCTAGGAAACAAGATTCTAGACCTGGAGGCTATAATGGCAGAGGCTGAGCTGGATATTGCAGCCATTACCAAATCATGGTACACTGACAACCATGACTGGGATATGTCCATACCAGGCTATACACTGTGCAGGAGGAACAGGGTGGGAAGAAATCAAGGGGATGTGGTGCTTTATGTGAGAGAAGGCATAAAAGCAATGGAGATACAGGGAATACAGGATGGCAGAGGTACCATGGATCACCCTAGAGATGATGAATTGAATCTCTATTCACACTGGCTTGATCTACAGACCTCCAGCATAGGGGGAGGAATTAGATAAAGTACTAGTGAAATCTATTGGTAAGATGGCAGAAAATGGGGAGATGCTGCTGTTGGGGAACTTCAATCTGCCTAAAGTAGACTGGAACCTTCCGGCTGTGGCTTCAACTAGAAGCAGGGATATCCTGGACTCCCTGCAGGTGGCATTACTCAGGCAACTAGTCAGTGAAGCCACTTGCGATGGGACAATACTGGATCTGGTGCTCACTAACAGGGACAGTGTTGCAGACATCAAGGTAGGAGGCCACCTAGAGAACAGTGATCAGCAGTATGGTTCATTATAAGGATGACTGTGGAATTGAGCCACACAAGGGTGAGGGTCCAGGTCTTCAGGATGGCAGGTTTTAAAAATATGGGTGAATATCTCAGGGATGACCTGGCAGGGTGGGATGACCTGGGTGTCATGAAGGAACAGTTTGCAAAGCTAAGAAGGGCTATAGAGAAGGCAGCAAACCTCTGCATCAAGAAAGTGAGCAAAGGCAAGAGGGAAAAAGAGACCACTATGGTTCTTGAAAGAGGTGGCTCAAAAGATAAAGGCTAAAAGAGTGGCATTTAGAAGGTATATGGAGACACAGAGGGAGGAGTATAGGGAGGTTTATCAGAGGAAACAGAGGGAAGCAGGGACTGCAGTAAGGAGTGCAAAAGCACAAACTGAAGAGAGAATAGCCCAGGCGGTGACAAATGGGGACAAGACATTTTTTAGTATGTAAGCAAAAGGAGGAAGACTGAGGTGTGATTATAAGATTAAAAAATGAAGGGGAGACTGTGCAGAGGGGGACCAGGAAAAGGCAGACATCCTGAACAAATACTTTTGTTTCGTATTCATAGAGGGAGGAGAAGTGGAGGGCCCACAAAAAAGTAACAGAAGCAATGAAGGAAGGGGGTGGGCACTAGTCCATTTTCAGAGGAGTGTCCCGAAGGGAACTGGCTAACCTGAAAGTGGACAAAGCAGTGGGGCCAGATGGGGTGCATCCAGGTATATTGAGGGAGCTCTGTGAGGTACTGGCTATACCTCTGACAGTCTTATTTAATAGTGCATTGGAAATAGGTGTGGTTCTGGTGGACTGGAGGCGGGCTGATGTAGTCTCACTTAGTGGTAGCAGGGAAGAGGCTGGCAAAATAAGGCCAGTCAGCCTGATTTCAGTGGTGGGAAAGTTAATGGAGTCACTGCTAAAGTAAAAGATTGTGGAATATCTTGAATCCAATGGGTTACGAGACCCGAAGCAGTGTGGATTCACAGGGGGGAGGTCATGTCAAATGAATCTGATAGATTTCTTTGACTGGGTGACTAAGGAACTATATCAGAGTGGAGTAGTGGACGTGGCCTACCTAGATTTCAGCAAGCCTTTTAGCATTCTACATAGGAGGCTAGTAAGCAATCTGGGTAGCTTGAGAGTGGGTCCAAAAGTGGTAACCTGGGTAAGAAATTGGTAAGGGGATAAGCAACAGAGGATGGTGGTAAATGGAGTTCACTTAGAAGAAGGGAGGGTAATTAATGGGTGCCTCAGGGATCAGTTGCTGGGACTGTTCCTCTTTTTTTTGTAAATATAATGTTTATTGAACTTTTTCCAGGTACACCATGGAACATCCTTCAACAACTTAATCTTCAATGTAAATAACTGTGTGGCAAGTACATTTAAACACTAAGTCATTCACAAAACACATCTTCAATTTAACTTTCCCTACCCCCTAATGCTCCAGCACTGGGAAGGGCACATTATACATTTACAAATAAGAAGTAATGTCTGAAGAAAATAATGAAGTGCCTTATTGTTTTCCCTGATGCTATACAACCCGCCATATGTGTGGCTATAATACAGGGGACCAGGGCAGATGCCCCGAGGGTCAGATGTCTGGGCACTCAATACACATTAATGACTAGGTCTGTTGGGAATCCCCTCTGAACTCCATGATTCCCAAGTATCTTTTGGGGATTATATTAGGGTCTCTGCTCATGGTATGCACCAGCCATCTCTGTCATTGAGTGGCATACTTTTCAGAGCAATCATTGAGGGAGGCAGTATGTTTTTCCAGCTGATAAACTTGGTATACTAGTGTTCTCCAATTATTCACATCAGGCAAGGTAGGTGTAAACCATAGTCTAGTAATTATTTTTTTTGCCAGTGTAAGGAAAATACCCAAATATTGAGAAGAAGGCTCTCTTCTACCCTGCAGGTATTGCAGTAGGATATATAACTCTGGATAAGTTGGAGTGTGGGATGAAAGATGTCCTGTAAATCCAATTGTATGTTGTCTAAATAAGGTTTAATCTCCAGGCAGCCCCACATAATGTGGTAGTGTGTTGCCCATTGTAAGCCACATCCCCTCCAGCAGGCAGGGCTTTGCCACTTGGAGGTAGCGAGCTGTGATTACCGGTGTGTAAAAAAATCTGGCAAGTTGCTTCCAGGCATATTCTCTCCATTGATGTGAACCTGTTACCCTTGTAGTATGCCTGCATGCTTTAAGCCAGGTCTTCTCATCTATTTGATTATTCATTTTAGTTACTCATCTCCAGGCCATTGGACTGTTCCTCTTTAATGTTTTTATAAGTTACACTGCAGAGGAGCTGGAAGGGAAGGTCTGCCTCTTTGCAGATGACACCAAAATGTGCAATAGGGTGGACACTCTTGGGGGGTGGAAAGGATGAGCAGAGACCTGAGAAAACTGGAGGAGTGGTCAAGGGTATGGCAGCTGTGTTTCAATGCAAGAAAGTGCAAAATAATGCACTCAGGGCAGCACAGACAACCCAGGGGTAGAGAACAAAATGTGCAGAGTGATATTGATGACCACTAAGCAGGAAAGAGACCTGTGGGTAATCATATCAGATGATATAAAAGTGGCCAGGCAGTGTTACAAGGCAGTTGGGTGGGCTGGTGGGATACTGGGATACATTGGGAGGGGTGTCATCAGCAGAAAGAGGGAGACGGTATTGCCTCTGTATAGATCACTATTAAGACCCCACCTAGAGTGCTGTGTCCATTTCTGGAGACCACATCTCTGGAAGGACATAGACGGAGTGGGGTACCAGGTCAAGAAGTCCCTGGAAGAACAGCGTGGCAACAATGGTGCTGCACAAATCTCAAAACCATGGACAGCGGCAGAGGTATAATTGCATTAGGGAATTACCACTACCCTTGTTGCTGTACACACAGATGGGGAAGGGATTAAGCAGCTGTGGGTGTGGTGCCTGGTCAAGCTACCCCCATGGTGGAGTGGCTAAGGCACTAGTGGCTGAAGCAGAGGAGACCTGGGGACTAGGGTCTGGTTCCTTGTCTCCCAGTATTTGACTTTTTTTTGTAAAGAAATTTCCCCCCTCCCAAGCTTTTCCCTTGTCCCCAAGGTCCACACTCCTTCAGAGCTGATTATATTAATTCTGGGGAGTGTGGGGGATGGAGCCCACCACAAAACAAAAAAGTCCTGCTGCTGCAGTATTGTTTCCTATGTTATTTCAGCATTTTGTGCCGGCTGGTATTTTCACCAACCTTTTGTTTGCTTTTGGTATTTTGCTTGTGGCATTGTGTGCCATGTTGTTTTTGTATGTGGGATTATGACCCAATTCAAACACAGTGGAGGTGGTCCAGAGGAGGGCAAGTAAAACAGTACAGGATCTACATCAGAAGCCTTATGAGGAGAGACCTATGGACCTAAATATGTACACCCTGGAAGAGAGGATCGAGAGGGGTATATGATAGAGACCTTTAAATACCTCAAGGGGGTAAATATGGTACAGAGGGGATGTCATTTTCAGAAAAAAAAGGTCTCAAAGACAAGGGAGCATGATAAAAAGCTGGAGGAGGTAGGTTTGAGAGAAATGTGATGAAGAGTTTCTTCGCAGTTCAATGGCCTTCACAGCTAGTTTGATGTAATGCTTGTGCAACAATGTTACTTGGTTTTGGCTGTTTGTGCTCTCTTTTCCAGAGGAATTACCACCCTGTAGGGGTACCAGAGACAAGGAACCCTTGAAGAGGGTTCCACCCCTAGAGGCGCTGCAGGACGATTCCCTTGGCTAAAGGTACCTTATGAAGCAACCCAAGGAGAGAGGCAATGCTTCTGGAGGAGGAGGAGGGGAGGATGGTGGGGCAAAGAAAAAGTACTTGAGAGAGAGAGGCTCAGAGGAACTGCTTATGTAGCACAGGAAGGGGAGTGGCTGGCTGCTTGTCCATTGAACCACAGGCATAGCCTTCTAATTCAATGGCCTACATAGCCAGTATGATGTAATGCTTGAGCAACTGTGTTACTTGTTTTTGGCCATTCACGCTCTCTGTTACAGAGGAATTACAACCCTCTAGGGGTACCAAAGGCAAGCAACCCTTGAAGAGTGAAGATGATTCCCTTGGCTAAAGGTACCTTAGGAAGCATCCCCAAAAAGAAAAGTAGTAGTATGAAAGCATGTCAGCAATCAGTAGCTGTGAGGCACAGTAGTAGATTAGGCACTAGGCAGCTTGACAACTCAATTAGATGTGCAGGTTAGCAATGGCATGAGTATGATGGGTTGCACTGGAGATTAAGGGGTCCACCTAAGGAGAAAGAGAATGGCAAGTAGGGACACCATCCACCTCCATCCAATAGCAGAACCTACCTAAAGGAACTAGGGAAGACTAACTATGGCTAAGTAATGTTTATGACCTGAGGCATGAAGGAGAAAAAAAAAGTTTGAGGAGGAAATCTTTGGGGATCTAAGGCCTAGGTCATCTCCCTCCAGGCTTGGGATGTTTTGTTTAGTGATGGCTCTGCTGCTGCAATTTAGAAACCCAATTAAAGGGCAGTGGAATATATTCCAATCTGGGGGAAAGCTCTTGCTCGAGCCCTCTAATGGGAACATTGTGGAAGGTTGCGAGAGTGCTCTGCAACATCGGGGGCAACCAAGGCAAGAGGAAGAGAGCAACTGCTGAGGCACTCACCTGGCCTATCCACCCTAAAAACAAACTAGGTGAACCAGAGGCATTCATAGGGAGAATGCAGTGAAGATGCCTTGCTAGTAGAATACCAGAGCCAAAGGAGATCGCTGTAACCACCATTCATGGCCAGTCTTAATTTCTACATCAGGAGCTGCTGTTGAGTCTCGAACAACTAAAGCCAGACCCAGAGCAAGGACATTCCCAGCTATGGGCCAGGTGAGAAGGACCCTGCCCCAAGCCAGGCATGCTCAAGATGTGGACTTCATAGGTGCAGAGCGAGACTGTCGGCAGCAGGGAGACCCTGCCCTATGGAATGGTTATGGCTGGCATGCACCAGAAAACAACTAAGGAGGAGCTGAATGAAGCACTGATTGCTGGGACCCTCATGTAGGTAAGACATGGTGGTAGCAAGCGTTGAGCCAATGAATTGCATAAGCAATGAGTGGACCTGCACGTACTGTAGGTCAGTAAGCAGAGTAAGCAAATGGTCAGACCTGCACAATAGTTAAAGGAGCAGCAAATATGAATAGCAGGGCAAGCCAGTCAGGCCATCAAGGAAGCCAATGAAAGGTGACAAAATACTCGGAGGATTCATGTAGCAAAAGCAGGATTCGAACATGAGTTAATATGCCACATGGGGCCATGGCTCCTCAACAACGCCTCCAGTCCCCCACCATCAGAAAAACAAGACAGTGATGGGAAGGCACCATGACCCACATGTAGATATTAAAACTAGTTTACAGCATCAGCGGTAGCTTAGCTCACCTCCAGAGTATAATAACAATGTGCAAACTTAATAGGGCAGCATCCATATTGCATAATTATGAGTTATAGGGGTAGCAATTCGATTAATATAGACTGTAGGGAGACAAAGCTCCAAAAGCATCAAATTGGCTAAGCAGTGCAGTGAGAACAGCAGCAATGAGGTACGTGGTATAAGTTCGGGAGGCAGGATTGAGCTGCATGGGCTAGGGTTCAGAGTGAGCCTGAACCAGGTGAAAACAATTAAGGTGCATAGCATGAAGAACAGCAGCAGGGAAGCAGCTTGAGCTGAAACACACAGATAATGATTGCAGTTGCATTGTGAGTAAATGGGAGCAAGTAGCATGAGCTCTGGATTAACAAACATACAAGGAGTTTAAAAACAGAAGCCCCACAAAAAGAATGAAAAATAAAAGACACACAAAATAAACAGAAGAACAGGAAACAAGCAACACAAAGAAGCACACAGCCAAAGGCAAACAATACGAACCAAATGCAGGAGAACAGAAACAGAAGTCCAACAGAAACAAGCACAGCCAAAACACAGCAAGGCCGGGGAGGGGGCATGCCCCAGCAGGCAGCAAAGGACAGACCGACAGAGCCTCCAGCTGCAAAGAAAAAGTGCTTGAGAGAGAGACTCAGAGGAATTGCTTATGTAGCACAGGAAAGGGGAGTGGCTGGCTGCTTGTCCATTGAACCACAGGCATAGCCTTCCAAAAAGAGCGGTGGATTCCTGGAACACTATTCCAGCAGAAGTTGTGGGGGTGATAACACTGGTGGGGTTCAAGAATGCATGGGATAGCCATAAGGGAGTCTTAGGGAATGGGAAGGGTGGGTGGGTGAATAGGCCAGAGATCAAGTAGGATCTGCAGTGATACTAAAGGCAGTTAAAAATGGGTGACTAGGTGGGCCAAGAGGTCCTTATCTGCTGGCAAATTCTGTTTCTACATTTCCATGGCTGGTGCTGTATTAAAGTGGCTACCTGCCCGGCTGCCTCTGAGGAACAAATTCTTACACAAATTTCATATTACATATAGAATAATACATGAGTAGTGTGTATAGTGAGAATGTTACTCACATCCAAGGTGTTGAATGCTACATAAACCCTGGGAGCAAAGCTTGAAGGGTTTATACAAGCACCCAACACAAAGGGCATGTATAAAATTCCACTTTTACACACTACGCACTACGTCATGTCTTTTTTTAAATAATTGCTGGGTCACATTTTCTCGCCTTGGAAACCACACCGGGCAATTATAGAAAACAGTGGTTCCGGTAGAATGGTTGGGCTGGAGCGTGAATTAAATAAATGTTTACTTTTATTTTCTTTTTGCATGATAGCTCCAAACCAAGAAATTTATGAACTGAACAGCAACCTTATTTTTCAAGAAGCATGTGGAAACATTTACTCAGAGATGAGTCTGTTTCCTGTGCACCATTCGTAGTGTGTATGCGAAGGAGGTGCACATACATAGAGTGAGGGAAACCGGGTGTGTGTTTGTGTTATAACCAGCTGGTTATAACAGCGAATTATAACTAGGTTTCACTATGGAAGAAAACGCTCCACAGTTATTATATAATTCGTATTGCTTGGGTCTAAATAGGAAGGTCTCCTTAACAATGAGTAGCCTTCTTGGTTTTGGTGCTGAGCATATCACAACACGCTGCTTCCTCTTCTAAAATGTTTCCAGTAAAACCGGTTTCCTTATAGCTAGACAGCTCAGTGGGATTACCAGTGTCAGCAGGGCAAACAGACAAACCTTCTTTAGAATTTTAGTTGAACTAATCCCTAAAGGCCTTTCCTCAAGCATAGGACTACTGCCAGCAACAAGTTCCTCATTTGTATTCTTAAAACTTTCTGGCTTACTAGGAAGCATACACATTTATTGTGCTAAGGCTCAGAGAGGGAAGTAGTTGTGAAAGTGGAACATTGGGTGCATATGTGGTCAGTTTCTGCTTACCACCGTTGCTTCCCACTTCTTTTTTGCTCGCTTCTGTTTGTAGGTCGAAATCTCACTATAGATATAGTATTTATTCATTGCATGACCCAGAGCAAATCAGTTAACCTTTTTATGCTTCAGCCTGCCTAGCTGCAAACATGGCAAAAGTAGGACCCTATTGACCCCACTGAAAATAAGATATTGCATCTTGGTTGGACTACCCTGGGTAAATACATTGTGAAATAAAATAAAGAAAAAAATTAAATCAATAAATAAATAATTTTGTTCATCGTAGGTCTGGAGCTCTGTGTATATGTCAGACATTTTACTGAGTATTCCCACGGATTTGTTGGAGTGGGGGTAAACTTCATGGACCAGTGTTATTCTTTCTTTCCTTAATATTGTGTGTTCTTGTGCAGTTTCATATTTTATGAGCTGTGCATGTGTTTGTTGTGTTTTAAATATATATTTTTGTTAGTCATGGTGTATTGATATTATTTAGTGATAAAAGAAACTTTTTTTTTTTTGGAAACTATATATTACCCCCCTCGCTTTCATGGGATTTACAATTGCTGATGAGTGTCTTTTGGCTGAATGCTGAACTTGGATTAGAGTACAGTTAATGAGGGTTTGCAGCTTACTGGTTCAAGTTACAAGCTGATGACCTGACTGTTTGCTACAAGGGACTGGAGTATAGACACTTGAACCCCAGGGTAGGCAGCAGGGATGTGGACCACATTTTAAATAACCAGAGTGATTGTAAGAGAGACTGAAAAAATATTTAAAAAGTCCTTGGGTGCACATATGCTTGACTCAAGGTTCTATGTGATAATTAATTTGCGACTCTGGAACAGCGAGTCCGGAATCACAAAGCAATGTCGGCAATGACGGAAACAGGCACTGTGTTTTTTTGGAGGGCTTTGTCCCCCACAGCCCTGTTGTGGAGGGCTTTGCCCCCCAACACCCCTTTTACTTAAATAATTAACTCTGAGGTTGTAGCACCTTGGGAAGAAGGTAAAAGTTATGTTGCCATTCTGGGGTCACGGACATCTTGTGCTACTCTTGACTCATGATACTTACTGTAGCAAGAGGTCAAATGGAACAATTGCCTGCCTATCAGCTGAGAAAGCATCAAGAGTGCCAGGCCTGAAGCAAATTGAAGGATCTTGGGACATACTGACATTAGAATTGGTGCAAATGCTTCAGCCAGTCTGAGCCACACAGTTGTGATAAAGCTCCACTTTTAATGACTGTGTCAATGAGGAACTGAGTTTGAGACTGGGAGTTTGTAAATAAAAGATTGCCTTTAGTGCGTGAGCTTTTTTTTGTTCTTGTTCTTTACAGTACTATTGGATAACAACACCTTAAGTGAAAGTTGGAGTGCACTGTTTCAGTTGTTTTCTGCTTAGTAACTGGGTGTGCCTGGCCCACCCTGGAGTAAATCAACTCTGAACTGAGAGCTGAAGGAGTGAGATCTCAGCTATTTGGGAGGGGTGCCAGCTTTTGTAGATGTGTGTGTGAAGTAGACCTCGGCTTCTATCTGACAAACTTATAACTAACGGTGTATGTTGGCTAGACTGGTGCTGCTGAAAACTGAGATAACTGAAGAACAACTCAGCAGGTACACAAGGAAATGTGCAGAAGTAGGTCTACTTGGTGATGTGAGTGAGCCACTTACTGTTTATTACGTATTACTTTCCTTGAGTGCACTGTGTTTCTTTATGTTGGCCTTGGCTTTGGCCTAGCCTGGTGAGAGATGCTCAACAAGACATACTCCTGAAAGAAGCAAAACTGCTGAACTGCGAACTTTACAGAAGTGATAGGCAACTGCCTGAGGGTGCTATCAAGTTCCAGAATCCAGACAGAGCACAAAACCAAGTGATTTTTGAGATGCCATTGCCACCTTCGCATCCCATGACCAAACCACCAGCTTAGAGTTATCATTGTGGAAGACCCTACAAAGTAGGAGCAGTAGAAGAGCAAGAATTACACAAGGTCCACTCTGAAATTATGAGGACTACAGACCCCTTGAGGGTCAGAAACACTGAGCTGAGAGATATAACCTAGCCTGTGCCTGCACAAGCCACCATGTGCAATGACTGCTGTGTAAATACAGAATTTGATCCTGATTTCCAGATTTTGGCTCATCTGTTTGTACTCAATGGTCTGTAGTGACTAAGAGTAAACGAGCAATATTCCTACCTTTTTCTTGTCCTGTAGTGTTCAAATCTCTTTGAGCAACAAGTAATCCACCGAAGGCCGATCGCCGATCTCAGCAACAGTTTTGTTACGGCTACCGAGTTAAAGACAAAAAGTAGAAAGAAGCCAGCCACTCCAGGAAAGTTTAGAATTTTCTTATGTTTATTTTTATTTTTTCTTTATTGCAAATAGATCCTCATATACCAATGTTTAACCAGATATGACTTCTTCGGGGTGGGGATCTAATATTGAACATAATTATAAATAGAATAATAGATAGAAAAGCATCTATTACAAGGCAGTAAGACCATCGAGAGGTTTTGGGGACTTGGAAACTCAAGAACAAAGCTCAAGAGGTTCCCAAAGTCCCCAAAACCTCGAGATGGACTTACTGCCGTGAAATAGATAATTTCCTATTTGTTATTTTTTGTAATATATGGATGTAGCGTTTGTTTACAGTCCGTGAGCTGCGAAGCCAGTCGCAGCACTGAAGACATGCTTGCAGTCGGCTGACCGTCACACTGGAGACAGCGTCACTTGCCCACATCCCCGATCCTAACCGCCACTCTGTCAGTGTCTGTTTGTATTTTGTGAAGTCCTACCTTTTCGTTTCTGATCCTTCAGGTAATGCAGGATCAACCAGATAATCCAATTACAGAAAAAAGAAAACGAAGATACGAAGCGGACACATTTGGCTCGCTAAGTGAGAGTAACGAGCCGCCATGTTTTCAGAATGAGTGTGCCCGCCCACAGAGGAACAATGACCAATTAGAATGCACGGCGTGACTTTGGATGTGTAGGAAGGGATGTGGCTTCATGGCAACTGGGTTTCTTGCTAGGCAGAGTTGCACATGTGCTGTGGCATTTTGGTGATAATACTATCGTTTCTTGCAACGATAGTATTATTGGCAGTGAAGTGTGGTATTATTGGGAATGGAGTGTTCTGTGGTATGAATTACAAGGATTTTTTTGAATAGTTTTCAGTACTATTATTTTGATTATCCATATATTACAAAGTATTTTTATAATCTTTTTTGTACTACATTCATATTTTTAACTTTAAATAAATTTTAAATATTCTGTAATTTTTATTTGTACCTCTAGGTGGTGGGTGTCTCTATCACGTTTTAAATACTTTTTCATACTCTTAATAGAGTGATTCTCATATTTAAAATTCTGACTTTATGCAATATAATTCATGGACAACATGATGCCTCGGCAGATATGCAATGCTAAATAACATCCTGAGACATACCTGACATTCAGCTATGTATTTAATTCATACCCATCTTTGTATCTTATTCTTAACACTTTTTAGTTTCAGTTAATTTATGTTCTATTACTTCCTTCATATATACTTCTAGGCAGTGTTGAAAATGTTATTATGTTAATCAAATACAGATCTATATGAGATGTGTGCTAAGCTAAACATGGTGCAGTCTAATTACATCATTCCACTCTGTGGGACAATTCAGGTTTTGTCATTCTAGTTCATGCATATATCTATATTCTTTCTTCATACACAGGGTTGTTTTCCATACCTCTAGCTAAGACTGCAATACTGTGCTACTCTTCTGATAAATTCTAGCTGCTTTGCAATGCTGGATTACCATCTATGTAGTCAAAAAGAGATTATTGGTGTGACCTTTCTGTCAATTAGCTAGTTCTTAGGTAGCCCAGTATGCTTAATTAGGTAGTAAGGAATTCTGACCTGTTTGAGAATTAATCAGTCTTATTTTCTCATTTTAAAATAGGTACAGCCTGTCCTACTTTAGTGCTGCAACAAATGGATATAACACCATGTTAGTTTCCTTATGTTTCATGCACTTTAATATAAGTTATAAAATGGGCAAAAAAAATTCTCATACCTGATTGGCTGAAAGCCCTCTTCAGCCGTATCCTTATCAGGACATGTCCATTCAATGGGCACTATTTGTGCCAAGTAAACCACACCACATGATGAAAATCGATCTGTTCCACCGCTCTCCCACTGCAGCTCCTCAAGCAGCACCCGATGGAATAGGGAGAAAGATGTCACCGCCATGTCAAAATACATAAATTCTTAAAGATTTAGAAGCACAGGAATCACTACAGAAGATAGATAAACTCTCCCCCCCCCCACAGAAACCACAAATGTATGTTTTCACCTATCATTTTATTTCACTCACTGGCAGTTTTCTCCTCATGCTTGTATATTCACCTCTGTCCTGCTCATTCATCCTCTGTCCACACATCACAAACTCCCCCTCCACAAACACTCTCTTTGTGGTGTCCTGCAAATACCAGCCACTAGACTATACAATTAAAACTTTCTCAACATTACTGTCAGCTGTATACTGAAATTTATTTATTTTTCCATTACCATTGCGGCTTCAGAACCGCAAACCAGGAAGTGATTTTGTATGGTGCTCAGTGAAAGATATGCTTGCTCCAGGTCTACACAGCTGTTTAGGAGAGTCATGTGCATGTGTGTGTATGGGGGGGGCAATAAACTACATTCCAAATAAACTTAATAGGAGGGACTATTTTTTTACTATTTGAACAATTTCAAACCTTTTTTTTTATGTTTGGTTTTTTTATGGGTTTTTTTACCCATTAAAAATGACTTTGGGAAGGGGCCCATTTTATAAGCACAATAAAACACTCTGATGTGTGGGTTATGGTCTGATAAGAGCACTTCCCAGGTGCTAAAGGCACTCGGCACAAGCTCCATGTGCCTTATAATGCACCTGGAGCATGCACTTATAAGGCCATAACCCACACCTCATTGTGTGTTATTGCTTATTGTCTTATTGCTGGCAGAATGCTGGCTGGAGTTTACTCACTTCACACTATGTTCAAAGGGATATACTACTGAGAGATGAATGGAGCTCTCATGAGCAGCACCATGGCCCCCACATACGCTAACCTACACATGGAACATTTTGAGAGCCAGTACATCACAAATCCTATGTATAATCCAGTCTACAAATACATTTTCAGCTATAAGAGATACATAGATGACTTGTTTTTGTCTTGAATGGTACGATGGAGGAGATGGGGGCCTTTCATAGGCATCTCAACTATGTTGGTGAAAACCTGCAGTTCAGCATGGCAGCTAGCAACATAGAAATCCCCTTCTCAGATCTCCTTATCTATAAAGGTACAAACACAATAGAGCACTGTCTTTATAGAAAAGGAATAGACAGAAACACTCTCCTCCATGCCACCAGTTACCACCCCCTACACACAATATAGAGCATACCATACTCACAGATGTTATGAGTAAAATGTAACTGCAGTAAGACAGAAACCAGAGAACAGGGCTACACTGAAATGTCTAACAGAGTCCTAAACAGGGGTTATGGCAGAAGAAATGTGAACCAAGCTGTGCACCAAACCATAACCCCTGAGACACTTGAAACAAGAAGGGAACATTATAAAGATACAGGCAAGAGAATGGTAATACCATTAATATATTCAGGATTCACTGAAAATGTCAAAAACATTGTGTATAAACACTGGGACACACGCAGGCCTACTGGGATACCAGACTTTCATACTAAACTGATAATTGCCTCTAAACAAGTCAACACCCTCAGGGATAGACTTGTCCCCCCTCTGAACACAGGAGCAACAGCACTAGGCAGGGACAATTGCTACTTGGCCCCCTAACACCAGGAATGAAACCATGTGGCAGATGCTGCCATTGTAACAACACATCTTAAAAAATCAGAATTCTTACATCCAAATGGAAACCAGAAATATCATATTAAGATGAACATTACATGTGACACAAATCATATTGCTTACATTCTCATCTGCCCCTGCTCTAAACACTATGTAGGAAGGACAACGAGACCACTGAAGCTTAGGATTACTGAACACAAAAGTAACATTAGATTACAGAATGAACCTTCCCCAGTAGCACTTCATTTCACAGAGGGAGGACATAGCCCCTCGTCCTTCAGATTTGGGGGCATCGAATGCATTGACCAACCCCATGGGGTGGAAACTGGAAACTGGCATTGGAGCACAGAGAGATGCATTGGATATATACTCTCAACACCACCAGTGACAGATATGGATTAAATGAAGATGAGAATTGGAGTGCCAGTTGGTAACATCAGTGCAGAAAACACTATCCCAACACTGCTCCTCCCCCGGGCTTTCCATGCCCTTCTTGCCCTCACCTTAGCTGTACACCACACATGTATCTGACATAGTGAGTAGTAACAAATGAACTCATTCCCCTGGATGTTCTGCTGTTTCTCTAGATGACCTCCAAAGCACCTGTGACCTCCGAGTTCATTTTTTATTTTTATTTTATTTTTGTCAAAAAAGTACCTAGCAATAACCCTTAGGAATATTAACTTGCTATGACAAAGAACATAGAAATGTGCATCTGCACATTGTTAGTCTTCACTTATCTTCCTTTGTTTGTGACCTTGCCTAGTGACAGTCCTGGTCTCTCACATAACTGAATGGTACAAATGATTCTGAACTCAGCAGAAAAAAGTGTAATGTACACTTAGAACTCAGAAACATATCAACAAGTTTCATTTAACCTTGATATGTGTCAAGATGCCAATGTTATTACAAAAATACCAGGTCTTGTAATACAAACCCTGGCATAATACAAGGTAATTTAAAAGCAGCAAATGATTAATTAGTCGCTACTTAAAACCGAGTTAAATATTATCTGTATAAAACATATGGTAGGGACTTGACCAGATACTGCCATCCTGCATGGTCCACTCATTCATCAAATATATTGAGACAAACATTGGGTGGAAAGCACCCACTGAACCTTTGGGTTTGGTGAGGTGTGTACTGTTGCCTAGCAACAGTACTCTCACCAGGTGAGTGCCAAAATCCAGTAGTACTTCCTGGTCTGAGCAACTCTGCCCCTTGGCCCATCCTGATATAAACATGATGCAAGACCCACACGCAGTGCAGTCCTTGCTCTCTGAAGCACACTTAGACAGAATTCCCTGGAGGTAAGCCACAACATCAGCTATTTGTCACTTGTTTATGACGAAACACTGTAACCAGAAATTTTAAAACTTAGTACGGTCTTCGATACAGCTTTCCAGACTTGGGGTTTAACACTGACCACCATACCTCTCAACCATTTGTCCCCCAAATGTGGAACATTGCCTCTTAAAATGTGGAACAAATGAGCAAAATGTGGAACATTTAATCAAATCTTACCTAAGAAGCTCAGAACACTATTAAAATGTTTGCATTTATGTTCAGGAAGTCTGTTATTAATTAAATAATATATTTTTTGCATCATTTACTATAGATTTTTGCTTTAAAATGTTAAGACTGAATGTGGGACAAGTCCTCACAATGTGGAACAGGGAGCTTTTGTGAAGTAAAATGAGGAATGTTCCTCGTAATGTGGTACAGTTGAGAGGTATGCTGACCACTGCAACACAGACATGATGCAGTTAGTGAAAAATATGTAAGTGTCAGTTCTATTCACACTCAGTATGGCATTTCTAACTGTTTAAATTGTGGCTATACATTGTAATGTAACAAACTTTACTATGCAGTCTGAAAACTAAAAAACCTTTTGTATTTTATCACCTAGCATAGAACACTCTTCTCATGATAAACCACTGAAATCACAAGTTGTTTAAAGTAAGTGCTAAGTGAGTAAACACCAGCTAACATTGTATGATAGTATAGCATACAAAACAAAAGGAAACTAATGTTTGGTTATATCCACTTGTTTCAGCTCTTTAGTAATAAAAAATTACACCTACTTTAAAAGAAAAAATAAGCCTGATTAACTCAGCTGTAAGCCCTTTAAGCAAAGTGTGAAGTGAATAAACTCCAGCCAGCATTATCTGCTATTAAAGTGTATGAAACATAAGGAAACTAACATGGTGTTATATCCATTTGTTGCAGCACTAAAGTAGGACAGGCTGTACCTATTTTAAAAGGAGAAAATAAGACTGATTAATTCTCAAACAGGTCAGAATACCTTACTACCTAATTAAGCATACTGGGCTACCTAAGAACTAGTTAATTGACAGAAAGGTCGCACCAATAATCTCTCTTTGACTACATAGATGGTAATCCAGCATTGCAAAGCAGCTAGAATTTATCAGAAGAGTATCACAGTATTGCAGTCTTAGCTAGAGGTATGGAAAACAACACTGTGTATGAAGAAAGAATATAGATATATGCATGAACTAGAATGACAAAACCTGAATTGTCCCACAGAGTGGAATGATGTAATTAGACTGCACCATGTTTAGCTTAAAACACATCTCATATAGATCTTTATTTGAGTAACATGATAACATTTCAACATTGCCTAGAAGTATATATGAAGGAAGTAAAACCACATAAATTAACTGAAACTAAAAAGTGTTAAGAATAAGATACAAAGATGGGTATGAATTAAATACATAGCTGAATGCCAGGTATGTCTCAGTATGTTATTTAGCATCGTATATCTGCCAAGGCATCATGTTGTTATTGAACAGTATCGCATAAAGTCAGAATTTTAAATATGAGAATCACTGTATTAAGAGTATGAAATAGTATTTAAAATGTGATAGATGACACCCACCACATAGTGGTATGAATAAAAATTACAGAATATTTAAAATTTAGTTAAAGTTAAAAATATGAATTTAATACGAAAAATGATTATAAAAATACTTTATAATTATGTTCAATATTAGATCCCCACCCTGAAAGGCAAAACGTTGGCATTTGAAGATCTATTCGCTATAACGAAAAAATAAAAATAAACTTAAGAAAATTCAAAACTTTCATGGAGTGGCTGGCTTCTTTCTACTTTTTGACATTGTGACTTCACCCACTAGTCTCCAAACTTTACAAATTGTTGTATCAAGGGAGGAAACCCACACACTGTGGACTTCTTACCTAGTTAAAGACCACACAACAGACTAGTGGACACTCTTTCAGGCTCTGACCACATGCAATCTGTGTATAAAAGGCATTAATGCAAAAGAATGCAGTGGTAATAAAGCTTAATATTTACTGCATCCACTTCATCAAGCAGCAAATATTAGACACAAATGAATGTGCTCAAGAGACAGATAAATGTCTTGGTCCTTCATAGACACTGCCGCTTCATCAGGAGGTACAGTCATTACAAAGACTGAATAATCACCAACTAATAAATATTCATATGCATGTAATAATTTTTGTTCAATATTTTCTAAGGCTTTTGATCTTAGGAGTCACCAGGAACAGTGCTCAGTTTAGAAAACAGAAGACACACCATTGAAGTGCGAGTGGACCAGCACCCCAGATAAAGCAGATCTCTGACAGATTAAAAGCAACAAGACAAGGAAGGATAAAAGAATTACACTAGTAATCCAGCATGACCTGCTGCCCCTAAGATTGGGATATTTTACAGGGTGACAGAGATTTAATCAATCTTTTGCATAAATGCCTTTTATATGCAGCTTGTATGTGGTCCAAATCTGAAAGAGAATGTGCAATTCTGTTGCATGGTTTGTGTGAGTTATAGCCTTCTATGGCAGTACATCTGATACTTTCAGAGCATTCCCAGGTGGTGCTATACTAGTTAACTTCGAGACAGTAGAATCCTTGGAAGCCCTAAGCTGTGCAAGGATTGTGTAAGAGAGGTGCCGCTTAAGTGTAGGTCCAGCTGCATAAAACCTTTTGTCAGATCAGTTTGAATTTCCTCATTTAATTTGCTTGTTTTCTCCACTTTAGAGTTTGGTTTTACATCATCCCATACCTTCCAAGTCTCCATATTTTCAGGGAGCCTACCTAATGTTGCCCCTTTTTCATTACTTTCCCCCCTGCTTTTTATGGCCCCAGTCCATGTCCCTAAAATTATCAGAATTGAAGAACAAACATTTCCTCCCATCTTTAAGTCACTCTTGCAGTGCATTTCTTGCACCTTAAACTCATTTAAGCATGCATTAGCGCCTTGTGAAAATATTGCTGACTTTAGCAGTCAAAATAAGGAGATCTCCATAATTTGAGAGTGCTGACATGGAAGCTCTTTCATCCTGTACTGTATCTGGCCCACACCATGTATAGACTAAAGTTTCATGGTGCCACCAATTAACTACTTAAAGGGAGCTCCATTGGTTACAGGATACATATCTCTATCTATCTATCTATTTATCTGTTGATAACTGGGAAAGGCACACTGAGCCGAGGCTCAATTTCAGGTGCGGCTCGAGGTAGGGCTTGGGTACAATATACAAATGTTACAAGAATGGTATAAACAAGTTTTGCCACAATATACAAAGATACAATACACAAAAGTTCCAGTATACAAAAGTTAGGGAGCAAAGAAAGACAAAGGGAGGGATACTGAGGCTAAATAAAGTGAAGGTGGGTGGGCAGAGAGGGACAGTGAAAAAGCAGGGATACTGAATGAATACTTCTGCTCAGTATTCACAAAAGAAGAGGAGGGGAGGTACCTAATCCAGTCAATAGAAGCACTCTGGATGGGGGGGGGGCAATATCAGTCTTTTCACAAAAGAAATGGTTCTGAAAGAACTCCTAAAACTGAAGGTGGACAAAGCAATGGGGCCTGATGGGATTCACCCCAGAATTCTAAAAGAACTAAGGGGAGAACTAGTAACACCACTGACTAAACTTTTTAACAAATCATGGGAGGATGGTGTGTTACTTGAGGACTGGAGGAGGGGGATGTGATTCTCCTTCACAAAAGTGGGAGCAAGACAGAGGCAGGAAACCACAGACCTGTCAGTTTGACCTCAGTGGTAGGGAAAATGATGGAATCACTTCTGAAGGAAAGAATTGTTGAGTATCAGAGGCCAGTGGGGCACAGGACCCAAGGTAGCATGGATTCACAGTGGGAAGGTCATGTCAGACGAATCTAATTGATTTCTTTGATTGGGTGACCAAAATAGTAGAGCAGGTATGGGCTGTGGACATGGCCTACCTAGACTTTAGCAAGGCATTTGACACAGTCCCACACAAAAGATTAATAAACAAATTAGCCAGTCTGGGAGTGGGTCCCAGGGTGGTAGCCTGGGTAAAACATTGGCTGGACAACAGAACACAGAGGGTAATAGTTAACAGAGTCCACAGTGAAGAAAGGGGGGTTACTAGTGGGGTACTGCAGGGTTTAGTACTGGGTCTGATCCTTTTTAATGTCTTTATAAGTGACATTGCAGAGGGACTGGAAGGAAAAGTATGTCTCTTTGCAGACAATACAAATATCTGCAACAGGGTTGATACACAAGGTGGGGTGGAAAGGGTGAAAAGGGGCTTGGTAAGGTTGAAGGAATGGTCAAATGTATGGCAGCTTAGATTCAGTGCAAAGTAATGCACCTGGGAAGCAAAAACCTAGAGGATGGGTACATGATGGGGGTGAGATACTGACAGCAACAAAAATGGAAAGGGACCTGGGGGTAGTTATATCAGATGACCTAAAGGTGGGAAAGCAATGTGAGAAGGCAGTAAGGAGGGCTAGGGGGATACTGGGATGCACAGGGAGAGGCATCACCAATAGAAAACAATAAGATGTTATCCCTCTGTACAGACAGTTGGTGAGACCTCATCTGGAGTACTGCATGCAGTTCTGGAGACTCCATCTCTGCAGACATTGACAGGGTGGAGGCTGTCCAGAGGAGGGCAACAAAAATGGTGCAGGGTCTGCACCAGAAGACATATGAAGAGAGACTAAAAGAGCTTAATATGTATACCCTCGAGGAAAAAAGGGAGAGGGGGGGACATGATAGAAACTTTCAAGTACTTCAAGCGAACCAACAAAATCTAAGAGGATAGCATCTTTCAGAAAAAGAGATGTGCAAAAACAAGGGGGCACAATTTGAAGATAGAGGGGGACGACCCCGAGGTAATGTGAGGAAGTATTTTTTCATGAAGAAGGTTGTGAATGCATGGAACAACTTTCCTGAGGAGGTTGTGGAGTCAAAAACAGTGGGGGAATTCAAGAATGCATGGGACAGGCATAAGGCAATTCTAGTGGGGGGTAGGAGGAAGTAGGCTGTTGATTAACTAGGATCTGCGGCTTATCCATTAGGTAGGGAAATGGGCAGACTAGATGGGCCTTATCTGACATCAAATTCTATGTTACTCTGTATACCGTAACATAGAATCAGTATACAAAAGTTAGAGTGGTATAAACAAAAGGTTTGTAGCGATAAACAAAAGGTCGGTCTCAAAGTCCAGTGTACAAAATTATAAGGACATTGGGGAGCAGTAATTATGTTGGCCAGCATGAGTAAATTGCAACTGGGAGGGGTGTGATGGGTACTTAGCAGTAGTGCCTAGGGAAGACAATAAACTTAGTGCTGTAAGGGAATATCCACTAGTAATTGTGGAAGGATACAATAAGTCACAGGGGAACCTGGCAACAAGGTCTGGGCCTGTAATGAGTACCCTTAGGATACCACCGGAGAGAGTAAGACCAGATGCAGGTGCGGTTGGGGAGTGAGGAGAGGTAGAAGAGGAAGGGTGCAAGGTTTAGGGGTGCTAGTAGCAGAGGCAGAGTGGAAGGGGGGAGACGTCTGAAGTAATTTTTAACAGTCACCCAGGTTGGCAGGCAGCGGACAGCTAAGGGTAGTGAGTTCCACAAAGCGGGGTAATGCAGTAAGCGAAGGCTTGCTGACCTGCAAGAGAATGTGGGGTTGTTAGGGAGAATGACGAGGGCCACATGATAATGGACGGTGTATCCTGAGCAGGGCCAAGGAATAAAAGAGAGGAGAGGAGAGGAGAGGTAGGAGGGAAGCGTTTGGAACCAGAGCTTGGCAACGAAGGATACAGTGAGCAAGCCAATGATTAGATAGGGGGGAAAGAGAGAGACAGCTTGGTAAAGGAGGCAGTGATGCATTAGATATGGAAGATTTGAGGTGAAGTGGCAAAGGCATGGAAAAGGGTGTCTAGTTTTGTTAGGGTGACATGGGCGGCTGAGGTGTAGACCACATCAGCATAATCAAAGGAGGGTAAGATAAGCTTGGATATTATTTCTCTCCTGATGGGAAAGGAGAGACAGTGTTTGTGCCTGTGCAACATGCCTAGTTTGGGATGGAGCTTTTTGTGAATTGAGTCGAGGTGGAAGGAGAAGTCTAATTTGGGGTCCCGCCATACTCCCAAGTACTTGAAGCTGTCCACTGTCGAGATTATGAACCTGTCTAGAGCTGTGAAGGAGGGTGTAGAAGGCAGTGTGGAGCCGAAGGCCATTGCAACTGTTTTTTTTGGTGTTACATTTTAGAGCTTTTGCATCCAGCCAGCACAGCATGTTCTTCAAATCGGCCTGGAGGATGGGTTTGATTTGGGCTAGGGAGGGTCCTGAAGCAAAAATAACAGAATCTTCTGTGTACATCTGAACATGAGAGGTGGGGCAGACTGAAGGCAGGTTATTCATGAAAATGGAGAAAAGGGTTGGGCCTCAAATCGACCCCTGAGGGACTCCTGCTAGGAAGGGGAGAGGGGCAGATTTGTGTTCGCCTAGCTGCACGTACTGAAACCTGTCCATGAGGTAGGCCTTGAACCAGTTGATGGGGGGGGGGCAGGTGAAGTAAGGTCATTAGTTAGAAATATGTGAGTGACTGAATCTAACACTTTGGCTAGATCTACAAAGATGGCCAGTGTCAGATGGCCCTTGTCTATGGCGGTATGAATGTGGTTAGTGAGGCGGAGCAGGGAAGAGGAGGTGGAATGGTGATGATGAAAGCTGGATTGTTAAGGGGCTAGGATCTCATTAGCAGACAAGAAGGAGTTTAATCTTTTGGAGACAAGGGATTCAAGGATCTTAGAGGGTGAGGAGAGGAGTGATACAGGTCTGTATTTGCCCGGATTAGAGGGGTCACCACCTTTGTGTAAGGGGATGACCTTGGCCAACTTCCAGGCTTTGGGTAGAAAGCCTGTTAATAGAGAGAAATTAAACAGATGGGTGATCGGGGGGACAATGGCTGGAGCAGAGGTTTTCAAAAGTATGGGATTTATACTGTTAGGGCTTTGTTTGGAGGAGTTTAGCACTCTGAGGGTGCGGAGTTCCTCTAATGGGGTAATGGGTGGTAGAGTATGGAGTGGGGAGGGGGGAGTCCATGTGTACAGGTGGGGTTGCCAGCGAGTGTAACTGAATGCAGGGGTGGGGGTGGTGGGTGACGCATACAGGGGGGGAGAAGGGGGGCCTAAAGGGTAAGGCACAGGTAGTGAAGAAGCGATTTAATGGAGGTGGTGGCATCAATGGCCCTGTCTGGGGACTGGGAGACAGGAGGGTTGGAGAGGGGAGTTGACTAGGGAGTGGAGAGTCTTCCAGAAAGTGGCCAGGGTGGAATGGCTGTTATTGAGCTGTGCTTTAAAGAAATCAGCTTTGGCCACGTGCACTGCCCTCATCCAGGCGTTCCTAAGTTGTCTGTATGTGAAAAGGTCAGAAGAGGCCTTGTAGGCTTTCCAGGCTTGATCTCTGAATTTGAAGAGTTTTGCCAGGTGAGGTGAGATCCAGGGCAGGTGTCTGTGCTGAAGCCTCAGTCTCTTGAGCGGGGCATGGGAGTTCCAGACATTAAGGAAGGCGGAGTTGAAGGCTGTCAAAGCAGAGTCAGTGTCTGAAGTGGTGAAGACACCGGACCAGTCAGTGAGGTATAAGTCGGCCAGAAGAGACTGTTGGTTCAGAGACTTTAGGGATTGAACCACATGCACTTTGGAGGAGCAAGGGTGGGGTGAGACTTCCTGCAGCAGTGTGTGATGCAGTGGTCACTGAAGGCATCTGGGAGCATACCAGCTGAGGAGTATTTGTGTAGGTGAGTGGTTAGAATCCAGTCGATTAATGAGTGTTTTTTGGAGCAGGGGTTGAGTCTGGTGGGGTCAGATATTAGATGTGAGAGATTAAGGTACTCTAACTCTTGTATGGTTGAACACGCTCGTGGGGCAGACCAGTTTAGATTAAAGTCACCCAGGATGAGGAGCTTGCCGGAGGAGGATAGGGAAAGGACAGAGATGAATTTAGAGACTATCGATGTTGGGGTTGAGGGGAAATAACAGTTAGTAATGAAGAGGGGTGATGAGGATGGGAAAGCCAGTTTGGAGAGGAGTAGTTCGTGTGACTTGGGGACAGTCTCCTGGTAGACAGTGGTGGCCAGGAGGGACTCAGTGATGTAAGTGGCAACTCCACCACTGCATTTTCCCCTGTTCTGGTGAGAGATGGAGTACTCAGGGATCGTCACTAAGAAGCCTGGGACTTTGGCAGATAATCATGTCTTTGTGATGCAGAGGATGTCAGGAGAGCATTATGTTGTCCAAGCCTTGATATAATCTAGTTTTGGCAGAAGGCTCCTAGCATTTATGTGGTAAATGCTGAGCCTGTTAGAGGGGGAGGGGCAGTCGCAGGGGAAGTGGAGCTGGGCCCAGGGTTAGGTCCTGTGTCACTGGTGAGTAGGAGGAGTAAGAGGCAGAGAAAAGAAATTTAAGAAGGTTTTTTTTCCTAGGCGGGCCGGGGAGGGGAGTCCTGGGTGTGAGTGCCCAGAGGGGAGGAAGGTTGCTTGAGGGAGACCAGGAATGGAGGAAGAACAGGGTGCTGTAGAGGGAAGGAAGTGTTGAGAAGGTGAGGGGGGGCTGAGCCCTCAGAGAGGGAGGGGAGGGGAATGGTGGGGAAGGGGAAGGGGGGACCGAGAATGTGGCAAGGAGGGATGTGTCGAACAGATTGGGTTAAGTTGTCATACTGGTCAAAGACAGGTGAGCTACTTAGGATAAGATTGTCTGACAGTGGGGGGAAGATAGGTGGTTTCAGTGGTACAGTGGTAGGGCTGCTGTCCCTGGTGGAGAAGATCATGAGGTTCTAATCCCAGCACAAGTAGATGGAGAGAGGCATGAAGAAGAGCAGGGAACAGGAGTTTGGGGGAGGTGAATCTGTAGGAGGATGGGTAAAAGGATAAAGGTCTATAAGCCTGCTGAGTGAGGGTGGATGAGTGAACTATAGTGACCCCTTCTGGGTGGATAGTATAAGGGTCCAATGAGAAGGTGAGCTGATAGAATCTAGCACAACAAGATGTCACATGATAGGTCACATGATCCGTGAGTTATATATTTGGGGGCGGGGCAGCATTTGCAAAGTGATGATGGGCTAACACAGGTGCTCTGAGGCACCTTGCTCTGCCTGCAGTTTTTCAGTTCACTTTGCTCAGGGGGCTCCTGTTCCAGTCCAGGACATCCGCGAGTGTTTGCAGCAGTAGGAAGGGCAGTTTGGACTGAAGCCTGTGAGGGAAAGAAGGATATAGTAAATATGAGGGGAAACAAAAGGATTACTTTGAGCGGGATGTTTGGGGAAGGGGGGGAGCAACTGTGCATGCATGGCTGAGTTGCAGGAGGAGAGCTCTGAACACAAGAAACCAAATTAAAATCCTGATTCCTAACTAAATACAGGTAAGTGCTTCAGTTGTTAAAGAATCCTTGCAAACAGTACACATAAACGGAGGTTTGCCTAGCACATTAAAGTGCAAGTGGGAAAGACTGGTTGGCAGAGCTGGCAACAAACATGCAATGCTCAGAAAAACAGCTAATGTTACTCTGCCTACGGAATTAAGCATTTAAAGATTTCACACAAATAGCCTCTTGCTAAGTAACACAGGTGTTCTGGGGCACCTTGCTCAACCTACAGTTTTTCAATTCACCTTGCTCAGGGGCTCCTGTTCCAGTCCAGGAAGTCCGCAGGTATTTGCAGCAGGAGGGAGGGTGGTTTGGACTAAAGCCTTGCTCAGAGGTTCCTTTTCCAGTCCAGGATGTTTGCGGGTGCTTGCAGCAGTAGGGAGGGCGGTTTGGACTGAAGCCTTACTCAGGGGCTCCTGTTTCAGTCCAGGACGTCCATGGGTGTTTGCAGCAGTAAGCAGGGTGGTTTGGACTGAAGCCTTGCTCAGGGGCTCCTGTTCCAGTTTGGGACATCTGCGGGTATTTGTAGCAATAGGAAGGGTAGTTTGGACTGAAGCCTTGCTCAGGGGCTCCTGTTCTAGTCTGGGATGACCACGGATGTTTGCAGCACTATGGAGGGTGGTTTGGACCGAAGCCTTGCTCAGGGGCTCCTTTTCCAGTCTGGGACGTCCGTGGGTATTTGCAGCAATAGGGAGGGCAGTTTGGACTGAAGCCTGTAGGGGAAAGAAGGATGTCTGTCTGTCTGTCTGTCTGTCTGTCTATCTATCTATAACTTCAGAGCCAGCCTCAGAGCAACACTGTACTATGCAGTAAATGCCATGTCATAAAATACTGCATGGCAAAAGGGCATGTCATTGAATTACACTTCCCTGTAGCATTTGTGTATAATGCAGCATTACTGCGTTGCATCCTGTCTGGCTCTACTGTATCTGTCTGTCTGTCTGTGTCTCTGTCTGTGTCCTTAATTGCAAAAAAACTACATTAATGCAAACATTAGGGTTGAAGAACACAGAGTGCACAAAGAGAAATGAAAAAACTTTAGGGGTTTGGGTCTCCATCTGTTCAGGCAGGTCCCAAAGCCCTAGGTCTTTCATGTCAATGAAGTTGAAAATCCCGATTTCATATTAAAAAAAAGGAAAAGTTCCCATGCTGAGTATAGTTTCTGATGACTATTCCGTGTCTTCACTACTCAGAAACTGTGACATGAAAAAGAAAACAAACATCATGTTTAAAAAAGAAAGACAAAACAAACAATACCTTAACTTGTCCTGAACTTAACTAGCATGTGAAACTAACACCATGAAGAAGAAAACCCAGTTGCCCACTGTGTACATGGGACATTCCATGGTCTAAACAGAAATAACCTTTTTATTCACTCTGGAAAGATGCCAACAATGCAGCCTGGCACTCGTGGCTGCACCAGTCATTGCCAGGCAGCATTGTTGGCAACATTCCAAGCTGAATAAAAAGGTTATTGGTACTCAGCCCATGGAATATCCTCTATCTATTAAATGGCAAGAAAAAATCTAGGAGTTTCATTGGCTGAGAGATGTCAGCTGACCGTACATTTTTTCCTTTTTTCTTTTATTGTTCAACATCAAGTCATTACAAACTAATGTAAACAAAAGATGCAAACATGATAAAAATTCAGTAACATATATTAAGTACAACCCACCTCTCTGTAATAAACACAGATGCAACATTTAAATAAGTCAAAAAGTTAAGTGACAATTAGTTTTCATTATTATACAACATTAGAGATGGGAAGGGTTTTGGAGGGCAAGGTCCTTAAAAGTCCTATAAATTTACAGGAGTAAATGGGACTCATATGGGTTAGGGTCTGGTTACCTACACCCCCAACCAAACTACTGTAGCATGTAATCTCAGTATTCAAAAAGACAGACCGTACATTAAATCTCTAGAAACGCATGGTCAGCTGCTGAAACTCATGTTCCTCCCACTAAAAAACCTCCGTACTGAACAACATCATTAAGCCTCAAAACCAAAATCAAAAAACTCTGGCTGCCATATTGAAAATCCTAGCCTTTAATGCTGCATTTTTTTCAAACTAAATTCCTACAAACTGAACACCACCTTTTCACAAAGTACACTGCCATCATCATAGCACCTTAACAAACATTTCCCTACTGTTTTTTTAAAAAAAAGTTTTCTTATTATCCAGACTTAAAGGAACTTCTATGGCTTCTGCCAAAAACAAACCCTGTTTACACTGGATCTCCCACTAACACTCCACTCCAACACTGCTAACACTCCACTTCAACACTGTTAACGCTCCATTCCAACACTGCAGGGAATCCCACACTGTCTTGCTACAAATGACCAGCTTGCCATTGTTTAAAATGTAACTGCCATCTACAACACCCTGACACAACATGTTCTGTTTTCATGTTGAACTGCTGGCCAGAGCAGAGCTGTGGTAAGTGAGGGTGGGGGGACTGCAGCTATCAACAATTGATGCTGCTGCAGCCACAACTCAAACTTCTCCTGAGCTTCCTAGCCCACTTCTGAACTTTGTGGGGTCAGGAGAGCCTATATCCAGTACTTCTGCACATTACACAAGAAACTTACAGTTAAGATGCAGCTCCTGACATGACCTACAGTGCCTGCTCCTCTTCTTCTGGCCCCATTCTCCAGTTTCATTCTGCTGGTATCTATCCTTATCTCTGTTTGGCTTGGGGGGGGGGGGGCCAGTGTGACACAACAGACCAACTGATTTCAGTCTGATCCTGTTAGAGACTGCATAAGCACTACTCAAATGAGGGGGAAGGAGTTATCAAGCAGGTGAAGTGGGAGAGGGGGTCAGTTCCTTCTGCACTGTCCTCAACAAACTGTGGGAGCAGTACTATCACTCCCACAAGAACTCTAACATAAATCGAGAAATGAGTAGCACTTTGTGGCGGGGGGGGCATCTGAAGTGGCAAATGAGCAGTACTCTGCACTGCAGAGTGGGGGGGGGACAATCTCAAACAGGAAACCAAGCAGAGCTCTGCAGAATGGGTGGCAGGGCTCTTCAAGCACTGACTTTAATCAGGTCTTGGGTCTCAGCAATAACAGGTGCACTACATTAAAGGAGAGAGACATCACACAAGGCACCATAAAGGAAAACAGTAACAAACCACACACATAACACCACTTACTGGATATTTAGTTGGACTATTTTCTTCCATTACAACTTTGTGTTTTTAAAAAACTTTATTTTCAGAACAAAAACATTTTTTTATTTTTATATTTTAATCAGAACACACCATTTTATAAACTTTCAAGAAAATGATCCATTTTTATAAGTGTGATAAGCCACTCCAGGGTGTGCATTAAAGGATTTTAATGCACTTCCCAGGGGCATAAGGACACTCAGCCTTCAGCCCTGTGCCTTAGCATACCCCTGGGGCATGCATTAAAATTCTTTAATGCACACCCTATTGTGGCTTATTACATACTTTTACACTGAATGTGAGGATACAATTTTGCAAATAAATACATTTATTTTCATGCGTGACTGGCCTGAAGTGGGAAATAATTTATTTCAAATATAGGTGGGTCATAAGAATTCATTTCCACTTTAGGCTGGTCACAAAGGAGCTCTTAACCGATGGGAGGACAGCTTTCATAAAGCCTGATGACATCACAATGGCATCTGCTACAGTTAAAAACAGAGCAGTGAGATCAAACAGAAAGAGTAAAATCTTCATTGAAAGAACTAGTCTTACCAGAGAGGCGCTGCCATTGTATAAATGACATAGAACATGAGCTGGCTAAAAATATCACGTTTATTACAGCTGCATAGCGAGAGCTATGCTGATATCTTGCTATTATGTAGTAGAAAAACAGAGGTCAGAAAGCACATGACTGGATTCCAAATGAAGCACAAAATTGTGGAATTGAAGCACAATCACTTTGCTACTTGAAGCACTGTCACACCACTGTCTCCATTCGGTTGCCTCTCCCCCACCTGCTGTACTATTTTCTTACTGCTGACCCTGCTGCCTGCCCTCTCCATTCACTACAGTGTGTCACTTGACAAGTCTGGACCTGTACTTTATTAATGTAAAATTAACAGCAATGTAGAAAGCAACATTTGTTATCTGGGGTGAATAGTTTTATGTTTACAGTCAAATGTACCTAATTTCAATGGCAAATAGTCCTTCCACATCTGTTTGAAATCTATCAGTCCCTCATGTTCTGATCCTCTAAGTTCCCATTCTGGCAGTTTGATTAAAGATTTGGGCTTTTCAGTGTATTTGGTGAATGGCAGTCACGCAATATAGCTAAAACATACATAAAACTTTTTTTTTTCACATTTTACTGTGTTCCCTCTATATTATTTTATTTTTTATTTTTTTGCCCTTTAAAATGCTAATCTGCAATCTACAAATGAAGGGAGTAAGTGGCTTTTTTCTTCTCTGTCGTGTAGTGCCACAAAGCCTGAGTGTTGCCTACATCCAGTTTCAAACTCAGGTTTCACATGCTCCGTTACCATGACAGCGGCGCTCATTTGTCTCTTCCTTGATTTTGCTTGTAGGGAGTTTCCCTTACCGAAATCTTGTTACTTTTTAAAATAAACTACACAGACTGACCTGCAAGGAGGTGAGAAAGACGAAGCTGGTTGTCTGGAGCATTCCCATTTTGAATTTTTTTTTTTTTATCAAATACATGGAATGAGCCACAAAAAGTGAAGAAGAGAGGCTTCAGCTGTTGGGATCATTCCCATACAGAAAGCTTTTTTTTTTGTTATAAACAGTTGCATGTACCAATCACAAATAAATGGTACAAGGGAAGTCAATACCATAGTGAACCTGGTAAGTGAGAGTGTTTATGACAGTCAGGTAGAACTGTCATTGAATGTTGGTGTTAATTCAACTTCACAATTCCAGCATTCCATGATGGACTTCATTCACCATATCACTGTGCTAGTGAAAGTGCTCTTCTAGCATATTAATTTAATATTAATGCAACATAGACTTAATGGAAATGAAATCACTCCAATGATATCTACATTGCCATAGTGCAGTCTTTTTTCTCTTATAGTAATGTAGATTTAATTGGAGTGATTTCATTGGTCAGTTCAATTAAATCTACATTTTATTAATTTTTGATTATTAGTAGAGCCATCTCACTACAACACTTATGCTTTGCATGAAGTCCTAGATGGAATGCTGAAATTGTGAATGTTGAACCAACATCAGCATTTTGTGATGGTTGTAAACGGCCACCATTCCCATTTAACATGAACAGATCTGTGATGAGCTGTCCATTTTTATCCTGTGCCTACCCATAGGTTAAATAAAAAAAAAAAAAAAAAGAGAACTTTCTGAAGTTAAGGTTTCCCAATTGTAAAATATGTCTTGCCATCTGATTCTGAATATTTATTTTTCAGACAGACTGCTTTTTTAAGAACTTGGAACCTCCTGACAGGTGCATCGCCGAAACCTCCTAACACTTCCTGCATATATGTAATCTGAATGCCGCAGCCATACTTCTAAAGCCTTTCTGAGACAAAAAAAATAGTGACCAGTCCCCTAGTGTTTAAAAACAATATGTTGGTAGGCAAATTCCCTAGTCACCATGGAAATGATGAAACTTACGCGATGATCACAGACACATTAGCAAGATATATAAAACAGTACTGAGCCTAAATGCATGTATGTGATTCACAGTGTTATGTGATCAGAGAGAGAGGAAAGCTGTCAGTTGAGATTGTGGCTGTCATGGTAAGGGAGACCAACATCTATTTATGAGTCATGGAGCCTGAGATCTTTCAGAGGATATGATATGGTACTTAATCAATTAGATACAAGAAGTACTGATACAGATTACAAAGGAGTATGAATCCCCTGTACACATTCTGAAATATTTAGTTTTGCATGGGCACCAAATATCTATCAGTCCTGGTTACCATGGCATTAGCACTCATGTCAGTTTCACATATCATGACATCCTGGCTCTCTGGCTATCCATATATTAGGGTGTCAGAATGTAACATGTTTTAAGAAGTATGTACACCTGTGTAATCTTATTACTATTTCTCTGGTTGTTTAGCTCCATAACACTTGCTGACTCATTCATCATGCTGCACATACAGCACACTCATTCAAAACTTGGCACACCACAAGTGGCTGTCACTCTCATTGCCATGACAGTGATGCTAGCCTGAAATATTCTTCCTGGGTCAGCCACAGACACTGCAGTTATTTCAGCAGCCATTTATCCTAATTCATTTGAGATCTTACACAGCCCTAACCCCAATTCATTAAATTAAAAAAAATCCTAAATTCATAATTCATAAAAAACAAAACAAAAAAAAAACTTTTTCGTGCAGTGATTGCTGCGGTCGCCATTGATCACAATCAAATGGAGGAACAGAAAGTGTTGCTGCAGTTTGTGGATCAGTTTTTGTGGGCTGTGTTCGGAGTTGCAGAAGCCTCGCTACTCTAGCACTGCCTGCCCCCACACCCTGCCTTTGTTTTCTCTTTTTTTTTCCCTGTCCCAGAACCATTCAAACTCAGTCAGTGCCTGCCCTAGCCTGAACCCTCCCACCAATTTAGGATTTACTTAAATGTTACAGCTCTTTGTTTGCCTTTGTTTTCTGCTAACCCTCCACCAATTTCTGAGCTCTTCTAAAGTGCACATTCTGTTTCCCTCTGCAGGATTCCTGAAAGCCACCCCAGGCTGTTACCGCCACTGTGGTCAGGACCATTGGCAGGCTCCCCACGGCACTTGAAAGCCTTTGCTGCAGCCCCCTGCTCCTTGCAATCAGGTACGGAGGTCAGCGCCTCAGACCCGGCTTCCCCGGGGTGGGGAATTCTCCAACTGGCTTTCTCCCTGAACCTTGGGTGCCGCTCCTTGGATAGTGCTCATTGGCTGCCTAGCCAGGCAGTGCATCCTGACTGGTCCACTCATTTGCCCAGGACATTTCATACTACTTTGCCTACCCTTGTGGATTTTCAGCTCCCCAACCCCCTCCCTAGGCCACCTTAAATACTCTGGGATCCCCGCCTACCTAGCTATCCCTTGCCTCATTGGCTTTTCCCCTGCTCCATTCTTCCACCATGCCCCCTTCTGTGCCACCCCCATTATATATCTTACTAACTGTATCCACTTTACTGTTGTTAGATACCCAATCAGTATATCCTGGATATCTTAACTTTCTGTCCAGTTCCCCAGGGGAATTAATAACAATAACAAAAATGTTACTCCCATGTATATACATAGCTTTTACCCTTCCCTACTCCCAGGCTTTCACTTGTTGCATTGTCTAGAGGAATTTGGCAATTCTTACCTCTGTATCATGGTTACTGGTTTAGTAACATGGAGGCTGAGGGCACTATTCTGCCTGGCCTTGATAGAGCTCTTATCATTTTCACCAAACTCTACAACCCATCCGCTTCCCACCAAAATTGGGGAAATCATCCTCGATTGGGATATTGATGACATCCTGGAAACCAGCAACTACCTCATAGGGGTATTCGGCTACACCACCCTTAGCCCAGAAACATACCTTGCACAGTATAGAGGGACCCTTGCTGTGCACTCTCCAAACTCCCCCTATTCGCCTCCGTGCATTGCCCATCATACACTGCACTATGCTGGCAAGGTATTGTTATATGTTGCCTTACATCACTTAGGTCTTAATCTTAGGGCTCCTCCATGCCATACCCATGTTCCCCGCAAGTGGGAATGCATCAAACTTTTCAAAGTACTCTTAGGACTATCTAGGAAGCTTCTGCTCCTCCTATTACTATGTTCAGGAAATGTTGAATTAAACCCAGGACCACCAGTATCTATTGGTTCCCCGACTGACCTATCTAGCCTTAAAGGGTTAGGTTTTATGCATGTTAATGCTTGCAGCTTGTTAAAAAAAATTACCACCATCCAGGCTTGGATATGTCACCTTGCCTCTGACATATTGGTTGTTACTGAATCCTGGCTATGCCCAGCGACCAGCAACAATGAAATAAACCTCCCATCTTACTCTTTGTTTTGTACCGATAGGCAAACTAGAGGTGGTGGCATAGCTATTTATGTCAAAGACAAATTTGCGGTCTCTATCATCAACTCAACCTCATTCCCATATGAGTTTGAAAGTCTCATACTACAGGTACAGATTGCACCTGGAACATCACTTTGTGTAATAGGCTGTTATAGGCCCCCGTCCGCAGGGTTGCAACTTCTAAATCATTTAAGCCTTATCCTGGAGCAAAGGTCATCTGAGTCTATATTATTAGGTGACCTCAATCTAGATTGGTTGTCCAGTGCTTCCTCTCCCCTAAAAACCCTCTGTGATTCTCTCGGGCTGACACAACTCATCAGTGAACCTATACACCCTGACAAATCAAATCCTTCCAATAGCACCTTGTTGGATATTATCCTTGCCAGCAAGCCCTACCTATTCACCCATGCTGGTGTCTTTTTCTCTGATATTAGTGACCACTGAATCATCGCCTGCGTGAGGTCTAATCACACTACCTCTGGTGCATCTAAATTCTCCCTCAAAAGGTGCCTCCAATACTTTGATCCCTGTGCATACGCATCAGATCTATCTCACTCTGTACACTGGACTGATTTTTACTTAGCAAACTCAGTGTCCACTGCCTATGATATATTCCAAGGCATAGTATTAGGCACCATCAATAGGCAAGCACCCCTTGTGAAAACTTGCGTTAGGAATAAATCCTGCCGGTGGTTCACCACCGAGTTAAAGGAGGCTATGCGTAACAGAGATATGCTGTGGAAAAAAGCTCGTAAATCCAAACTTCCAAATGACTGGACCCTCTTTAAGAAGGCTAGGAACCTCTGCACTGCAATGGCCAGAGAAATGAAAGCTAAGTTTTACTGCACCCAATTTGACGAATCAGCTAAATGCTCCTCAAAATTCTGGAAATTAATTAAAGACATTGAAGGTCATCCCTCCAGCGCCACCTTGCCATCACAAATTTCGACTGGTGCCAATATTCTCACCGATAAACCGTTAATTCTTGATGCCTTCAACAATCACTTTGCCACTGCAGGGCTCACCTTCAACACTTCCCCAGCAAGTTCACTCTGTTCACAACTGGGAGTCATTAACCAAAATACCTCCTTCTCAAACACATCCTTCTTATTCCAACCCACAACCCTTAAGGAAGTCGAAGACCTTCTGCTCCAGTTAGATGTTAGGAAAAGTGCTGGTGCAGACCTGATTGAGCCCTACCTCCTAAAGTTGGGCTTCCATGTCCTTGCAGTGCCCATCACCCATTTGTTCAACTTATCCCTTTCACAGGGTGACATTCCCACTATTTGGAAGACAGCACATGTTATCCATCTGTTCAAATTGGGAGATCCCAGTGACCTGAATAATTACAGGCCAATCTCCATACTACCAACTCTGTCCAAACTACTAGAAAAAATCGTGAACTCTCACCTCAGAAACTACCTGGAATCAGCATATTTGCTTAATCTACTACAGTCAGGCTTTAGAGTGCAACATAGTACAATCTCGGCCCTGGCTAAGGTCACAAACAATTGGCAGTGTGAACTGGAAAGGAAGAATTTCGTATGTGCAGTGTTCTTGGATCTAAGCAAAGCCTTCGATACCGTTGATCATGACCTGCTCCTCTCAGCCCTCCAGTATATTGGATTGGACTCTCTAGCTGCCAGTTGGTTTGAGAACTACCTCACGGGCCACTACCAGCAGGTAAAAGTGGAAGGTGAAGTCTCTCCCCTAAAACCCCTCCTGAGGGGCATACCCCAAGGTTCCATCCTGGGACCACTGCTATTCGCTATCTATATAAACAGAACAGATGCCACCATCAAAAGAGCCCAAATACACCTCTTTGTGGATGACACTGTGCTCTATGCCAGTGGCCCCTCACCATAGGTGGCATGTACAGCCCTCCAGAATGACTTTAAGTTGTTGCAACACCAGCTCCTAAATCGAAAGTTGCTTTTGAATGCCAAGAAAACAAAAGCTATGCTCTTCTCTAACTTTCCCAATTTTCCTAACCCAGCCTTGGCTGGATCTCTCGCCTTGATAACCACTGCCCTGGGTGAACAGTTAGAATACGTAACTCACTTCAAATACCTGGGTGTATGGCTTAACAACAGACTCTCCTTCATACAGCATATAGAACAATTGACAAAAAAGCTTCGTCAAAGGCTTGGCCTATTCTTTAGGATAAAAAATCTCCTCCCACCAGATGCAAGGACAAGACTAGTCCAAACTACCTTCCTACCTCTTCTAGACTACGCAGACTTCCTTTATAGCCACGGATCAATTGGCACTCTTTCAAAACTTGATACGCTCTATCATAGAGCTCTAAGGTTCATAACAGGTCTTCCTTACTCCACCCACCACTGTTTATTGTATACCGCTGTAGGCTGGTCTTCTCTTGCCCTCAGACAACAAAGAAATGCCACCATCTGGACATACAAAGCTATTATCAATAAACTGCCTGACTATATCTCGGTCTGCCTGTCACCTTGCACTCTAAGCAGATATGCACTGAGAAGTGCCTCCCATATTACCTTAAAGGTAATAAAGGTCAAATCTCGATTTAGCTGGGCATCCATTAGCCATGCGTTTCCCCAGCTGTGGAATAACCTGCAAAAAACACTGAAATTAAAAACTAAACTCAGCATCTCAGCCTTCAAAGCACTCTATCTTCAGCACAATAAGGAATCCTGTGCTTGCTATCCCTGACTAAACCTCCCCATATCATTCTTGTCTTGGCTCATCCTAGATCCTGTTCCGAGCTGGTGCATGGCCTTCTCCCCCCATTCCCTCTTCTGTTGCCTCTCTACTCCTCCTTTCCCCCGGTCCTTCACTGAGTCCCAGCCTGTCTCTGGCCCTCTCCCATCCCTCATCCTCGCTTCTCTCCTTCATCCTCTCTTCTTTCCCACTTTCAGCTATCCACTGCTCTTGTCCCATTAGTATACCCACTCTCCCCTCTCCCTGCATCCCCTGTCTAGTCTCATTCGTCAGATTCCTCATTTACCTCTGCACCCTTGGTTCATGCTCCCCTCTATTTGCCTCAGATCTATTCATCTTCCTCCACCTCCCTGCCCTACTGCTCTGTTCTATCTCCCGACTAGTGGTCTAGGTCCCATTTGTTCTCTATGGTGCTTCAGGGTCCCCAGTCCCTTCCCTTTGGCTTCTGTCACCCCATCTTTTCACTGTCACTGACTTATCTCTGTTACTGTTGTTAGCCCAACTGCTTATCTGAAAACAGTTATAGCACTTATCCTGCTATTCCCTTACAATGTATTATCCGTGCTCATTTTTGATCATGGCTGTGTATCATTATTTCTGTGTATTACCCTGTTATCTTGTGTTTGTGTTCACCCAGGTCCACCTTGAAAAGGAGCTCTGCTCAATGGTGTTCGCCCGGTTAAATAAAGATTTTGATTGATTGATTGAAAGTGAGTAGCAAAATTGTTCCAGCCTAATGTGGAAGGACTATTTTACAACTAAATGCTTTAGTTTTCACTTTCAAAATTAGTCTGATGACCAGACCAAAAAATGTTTTACCTACACTGCTATAAAAGCAATAATGTACTTCCATGGGTTATATTAATCTGTTAATTACCCCCTGTGGGCATGTGGCATTCAGCTTCATCTTGTGCTACATTATACACCCAGGAAGTGATTAACATGATTAATGTAACCTCTGGTCATACCTTATTGCTTAATTATATGTACAAACCTCAGCCAAGATTGCCTTATTTAAAGGAACACTGTACGTTTTTGTCTAACTTTTCTCCCCTATTAAACAAACTCTGGTGAGAATCACTATGGCTGCTAATACATTAAACTTGATAAGGGTGTTTCATGGTCTTAAATGTAAAGATGAATTGCTGCACTCATCTCCGTGTGTAAATATAATGTTTGCTAAAGGTAGATCATTTATCTGGTTGATTCTGTGTTTCCCATGTGTTTAAATTGCGAGTGGTGAATGCATGTTACGTAGAAACACAGAAACACAGACTTTGATAGCAGATAAGGACTGCTTGACCCACCCAGTTTGCCCATTTACCTACCTATTGGATAAGCTGCAGATTCTAGTTAACCAACAACCTACTTCCTCCTGCCCCCACTATAATTGCCTTATCTCTGTGCCATGCATTCTTGAATTCCCCCACTGTTTTTGACCCCATGACCTCCTCAGTATGGCCATTCCATGCATCCACCACCCTTTCTGTAAAAAAATCCTTCCTCACATTCCCCAGAGCCATCCCCCCTATTTTCAAACTGTACCCCCTTGTTCTTGCACATTTTTTTTATCATGACATATTTTACCCCCTTGGCAGCCACTGATCTGCTATCGATCCAGCCTCAGCTCAGCTCCACCTCTGACCCCAATGTGGCACACCCAGCTGGCATATGCAGCTCTGCCTTTGAGAGGGGCACTCCCTATTGCCCTTGTGCCAGATGAGGACCCATTACCAGCATGCGAATTGGGCATCATCACCTGGTGGAGTGCGGCCATCAAACTGCCGTGGTCTGTGCTGCACCATTTTTGATTTTTTTGTACCCCTGGGAGTGCAAGCATGCAATGATGTCTGGGCACAACATGCCGATGTCTAATGCATTCCATCCTGCTATGCCATCTCTAGCAGTGCCCCTGATCATTACCAGGGGCTGTTGCAAAGCAATGGCTCCCTGGATCCCTCCCTGGGGATAGGAGAGCAGTCCACTGGATGCTCAATCCTTATCCCCCCCCCGCCGACCCTTGATGGCTCGGGCTCACATCCAAACCCGGGTCACCATTGTGGCGTGAGGTGTGCCATCCAGCGCCTCAACCCTCAGTGCCACCGGGCTGGCCAAATCTCTTTTTCTGAAAGATGCTACCCTCTTGGACATTGTTGAGTCCCTTGAAGTACTTGAAAGTTTCTCTCATGTCCCCCCCCTCCTTGAGAGTATACATGTTAAGCTTCTTTAGTCTCTCTTTGTATGGTTTCTGGTGCAGACCCTGCACCATTTTAGTTGCCCTCCTCTGGACTGCTTCCATTCTGTCCATGTTCTTGCAGAGATGGGGTCTCCAGAACTGCATGCAGTAGTTCAGATGGGGTCTCACCAACTGTCTGTACAGAGGGATGGCAACTTCCTGTTTTCTACTGGTGATGCCTCTCCCTATGCATCCCAGTATCCCCTCAGCCCTCCTTCTTGCCTTCTCACATTGCCTATCTGATATGACTACCCCAATGTTATACTATATGTGGAAGGAGAGGGAGCACCGTACCAAGGCCTTTGAGTAATGGTAGAAGGAATGGTGAAGGAAGGAGAGGCATGTCTACACTGGGGACTGTGGGCCAACCTGGAAGGATAAGAACCTATACCAAGCTGATGGTCTGCTTTCATCTAGGAGGCAACCACAGTCCTCAGTGGATGATTCAAATGTTACTTCTATGGACAATTAATGTAGTTGAGGTGGGTGATGGAAGAAATATGGGAGGCAGAAAGTGGGCCACCACAAGCTGAGATAGAGAGTAGGGAGATCCCAAGGGGAGAGAGTCACACCAGGATGCAAATCATTCAAGGAAGCAGGGACTTAACAAAGGAAGAAGGGAGAAAAGAACAGTCAAACAAGAAAGGTGTGGAAGGGAGAACGTAGAAACATGGAAGTTGATGGCAAAAGGAGACCACCAGGTCCATCTAGTCTGCCCATTGTTTTTTAGCCTAGCATTCTAACTGCCCTTGGGTTTGAGGGCTCCCATGTATCTGTCCCAAGCATTCCTGAAACCTACCACTGTGCTTGCCCCCACCACCTCTGCAGGCAGGCTGTTCCAGGCATCCACCGCTCTTTCTGTGAAGAAAACTACCTGGTGTTGGTGGAGATCTGCCCTCCTTGCAGCCTTAGATCATGTCCCCTGCTTCTGCAGCCCTTCTTAAACTGGAAGAGATTATCTATCTGCACCTGGTTTATGCCTTTTATGTACTTGAATGTTTCGATCATGTCACCCCTCTCTTCTCTGTTCCAGGGAATACATGTTCAGTTCTTTCAATCTATACCCATAGGACATCTCGTGCAGTCCCTGAATCATTTTTGTTGCCCTTCTCTGCACCATCTCCACTCAGTCAATGTCCTTTTTGAGGTGGGGCCTCCAGAACTGTACGCTGTACCCCAGGTAAAGCCTAACCAGTGATCTATACAGCGGCAGGATCACTTTCCTTATCTTGCTTGTGATTCCCCTCCCAATGCATCCTGGCATACCGCTGGCCTTTAATGCTGCCTTCTCATACTGTTTACCTGCCTTCAAGTTGTCTGAGATAATGATTCCCAAATTGTGCTCTTGGGTGGAGACAGCTAGTCTTTCCTCTCCAAGGTAATGTGCCTTATTTGGATTTCTTTTTCCTATGTGCATGACTTTCCACTTTTTGGCATTGAATCTCAACTGCCATGTTCCAGACCATTCTTCCAGTTTCTTGAGGTCAGCTTCCATCTTGTCCACTCCCTGTTGGGTGTTGACCCTGTTGCTTATTTTGGTGTCCTCTGTGAACAGACACACCTTTGCCTGTAGTCCATTAGCTATGTGATATAAAACTATTGAAGAGCAGGGGCCCCAGTACTAAACCCTGGGGAACACCGCTGGTTACCCTACCATCTGATTACAGTGCTCCGTTTACCTACACTTTCTGGGTTCTGCCCTGTAACCAGTTTTTAACCCATCTGACTACATCTGATCCAACTCCTGTGTGGTCTAGCTTCTTTGCCAGCCTTCTGTGTGGAACCTAGTTGAAGGCCTTACAAAAGTCTAAGTAGACCACATCTACAGCCCCACCATCATCTATAATCTTTGTAACACAGTCAAAAAACTCAATCAAGTTTGTCTGGCATGACCTACCTGCTGTGAAACCATGCTGCTTGTGGTCCTGATGGTCACTAGCTTCCAGGAATGCCATGATCCTCTGTTTGAGTAGTGTCTCCATTAACTTCCCCACTATGGATGTGAGGCTTACAGGCCTATAATTTCCAGAGTCCTCCCTGCTGCCCGATTTATGGAGTGAGACCACAATTACCCTTTTCCAATCTTCGTGTACCTCCCCACTCTTTAGAAATTTGGTGAATAGTTTAGCCAGTTGGGCAGCCAACTCTAATCTCAGTTCTTTTAAGATCCTGGGGTGCATTTCATCTGGCCCCATGGCCTTGTCAACTTGCAGTTTATTTAGTGCCTCCAGTACTTTGGTCTCTGTGAAGGAACTAGTATCAACCCCCTGTCCAGGGGTGCTGCATTTTTGCCATTTTTGGGCCATCGCCTGTGTCCTCCTCAGTAAATATCAAGCAGAAATACTTGTTCAGGATTTCTGCTTTTTCTGGGTAGTCATCTGTTGTTTTCCCTTCCTGAGTTGTAATCTTAACTATACCCACTTTTGCTTTCCTTCTTTCCCGGATATATCTAAAGAAGGATTTGTCTCCTCTCTTTGCCCTCTCTGCTATACTTGCTTCTGTCTGTGCTTTGTCTGCCTTATTTTTTGGCTGGCTTCTTTCATTTTCTCCTTGTACAACACCCAGTCTTCTTCCTTGTTGGTTCCCTGATATAGCTTGAACGCCTTCTGTTTTTCTTTCATGATTTTAGCCACTCCCTTTAAAAACCATAAGGGGTTTCATTTTCTTTTTGCTTTGGTAACCCTTCTGGTGCATTGGTCAGTGACTGTCTGTATTGCTTTCTTAAGTTTCCCCCACATGACATTGACCTCATCCACTTATAGATCAATTAAGTCATTTTATGTTGGTCCTCATTTGGTTGAAGTCCACCTTTTTAAATCTAGCACTTTTATTTTTGACTGTCACGTATCCTCAATTATGTTTACCTTGAAGCTAACCATGTGATGGTCACTGTTACCAATATGGCATCCCACATCGAGTTCCTTGACCCTCGCGGTGTTTGTGGAACAGCTGGAAAATGGAGAAAGCAGCAAGAAGAGAAGTGAGGGCTGTTAAAATGGTGCAAGGTCTACATCAGAAGCTCTATGAGGAGAGACTGAAAGAGTTCAATATGTACATCCTGGAGGAGAGGAGGGAGAGTAGGGATATTATGGAGACCTTCAAAATGTCTCTTGGAGGTTAATAAGGTATAGTAGGGAGATATGCTTCAGAGATAATGGTGCGGTAGAACAAGAAGTTTTGATATGAAACTGGAAGGAGGTAAGTGTGAGGAAGTATTTCTTCACAGAAAGGGTGGTGGATTCCTGAAACAGCCTTCCATGGGAGGCAGTGAGGGTAAAACCATTGGTGGGTTTCAAAAATGCCTGGGACAGACACAAAGGAATCCTAGGAGGAAGGAGTTGGGTGGAAGACAGTGCTGTATGGCAAGATGGGTCTGCAGAGAAAGTGATCATAATTAAAAATGGGCAGACTAGATGGGCCCAGTGGTCATTATATGATATCAGTTTCAATGTTTATGAAACACACCTCTTTGGAATATTACTAGTTCTATTTGGCCCTCCCTGGGTTTTTGTGGCCTAATTCATACCAGTAGAAACAAGCATTTGTCAATGCTGAATGTTGCTTGCTTGTATGTGCTGTGTAGGTATTTGGAAGTCAGTGGAGTGCAAATATTGAAAATTTGCAAATTTACGAGCGTGCGTAGGAACTGCGCAACTCAAGCTCATGAAACAGTCATTTACAAGAAGTTTGTGACCAAATTTTCAACATAGCCCTTTTAAGACCTCTGCTCATGAACAGTGTCACTGTGATTTTCTTAATGTGTCCCATACATTGATTTCGCACACCGACTGCGCCATTGTGCGCTACATGGGCAGAAACACGTTGTGGGTGAGATGTGTAAAAATGACAGCTGTACTGCTCATAAGGAGGTGTGGTGAAGTGGCAATGTTGGAAATCTGGAGTGAAAATATTGAAAATTCGCGAACTTGCAAGCGTGTGTAGGAAGGGCGCAATGCAGGCTCATAAAACAGTAATTTTTAGGAATTTTGTCACCAAATTTTCAACATAGGCTTTTTGAGAGCCCACCTTATGAACATTGGCAGAGTCATTTCATTATTCAGTGCCGAAAGGTGATTTCGTGCAGTGACTGCGAAATCACCCCTCAGGCCTGATTAATGCCATGACAGTGAGAGCATTCATGAGAAGGGGTCCTAAAACCCCATGTTGAAAATTTGGGGCAATAAATCAAAAATGGCTGAGATAATACAGCAAAGTTGAAAAAACCCTATTTATTACATTATACAACACCGACATTTCCCTCAGTTCGTGGTCAGCTTTGAAGAGTGCAGACGTGTTCGGTCCACTGAAAGATTGTCGCACTGGAGTCGGAGTAAAGTATGGGGTGGGGGTTTGGGGAGGCAGGAAGCGCGGTGGGTGGGGGCGCGATTTGAAGGCCCAGGCAGCGAGGGACCATTTTTTCTGTTGCAGGAAGTCTTTTGTAAAAACAGGACGACGATGCGGACATTTCCACCACCGTGGTAGGGCTCCAGCGTGCGCCAAGGTGGCTGTTTGGGGGCTGACGGGATTGACGGCACCCGTCAGAGATAGCATCTTTGCCACACCTGGAGTGGACTCCCAGCATGGCACCGTGACTCTGGGGGAGACAGTGGAGCCAAGGGATTGGGCACCCCATTGGCTATACGATGTGTTGCCACTGGGGTGGCACCCAGTGTGTCATGTGCAACTCTGTTGGGGGGCGCAGCACAGCCGATGGGAGATTGGGCACCCTGGTCGACCATACAGTGCGGTGTAGGGGGAGGCACGCGAGAGCAGGCATGGCATCTTTATCGCTGCTCACTGGAAGCTTACCTTCCCCCTTTCAACTGTACGCCACTGCATTTTCGACTGCTGTCATAGACAGCTCCAGCAGCAATTGGAGAACTGCGGCTGCACCTGCAAACACACTGACTGAATTGGAAGAGGTCTGCCACACCTCTGAAAACTCGGATGATGGCACTATGTTTCTTGCACATGCGTGCAAGCAACATAAAAAGGGTTCATTCTTCTCAGCAATTAGGTGGAGCCTCTCATGCATCAGAAGGTCACCATGGGTGAGTGGGGAGATGAAGCCCCTCAATTTAGGTGGGTGGGAGAGCTCCAGTCAGAGGAGTGAGTAGCGAGGTAGTGAGAGTGAATGAGGGCAGGGTGGGGTTGATTGCCCACTTTAGCCCCCAGTCAGTGGCACTTGGGGGGACACAAAGAATGAAGTTGGACCCAGGAGCCACAAGCCACATAGTATCTTGGAGGGCAGCTAAAGTGGAGAGGGAAGCCAGCAGCCACAAGTCACTGAGTGCCCTGACAGCCTGCACTGATTAGTGTAGGGATTCTGTGGACAAGAATGTGGCAGGGAGTGCAGTGTACAGACAGCAAGCTTATTTGGAGCTCTGTGGGATGTGTCCCCTTTCTCAGTTTGGGGACAGTTGCTGCCAGTCTTGGGAAATGATGCAGGGGTCATGAGGGAACCCACAGATCCCCAAGCCACGAGGATTGCATGTTCAGAGGGGGACCTGCTGAGTCGGTACAGAGAGAGAGAGAGAGAGAGAGCTATAGAGGGGGGTCATTGAGAATTTGGGTGCCTGTGAAGAATAATGGGCTGTTAGGCACTGTGAACTGTTCTTTGACTTGTGCTGCATTAAAGGTTTTGTTACCATAGCGGTCCCAAGTTAATGCTCCCCTAAATACTGTGTGACCTCCTCGGTCCAGGTAAAAACTGCTATTATGGCCACGCCGGCCATGTGAAAGCTGAATGTGTTCCCCACAAATTAACTGATGCTCCCCAGAGCTCTGTGTGAATATGATTAATGAATTGGGGACCCCTGCTGTTTCTTCAAGTTCCGTGTGGACATTCCGTTATTGAAAGGAACTGTTTAATATACATTAACTTGTTGTTTTCATCCAGCACCAGCAAGGAAAAGGGTCCCTGTGTGTGACATCTGGGCCTGGGTAACATGGCCACTGGAAGTGTGGGTGCCCTCTTCCCATGGACATATTCCATCCATACCCCTAGACATGGAAAGGAAGGGCTACATTTCTATGTATGACAGGTTATGTGATTCAAACAGATAAGGCACATAGCTGTTCCAGTTTTGCAGTCATGCTGTTGGTTTACAGAGCAATTTTAGATACAAATATGTGTGCTGGTTGGGGGGGTAAGGAGATGCAGGCCTGAGGATCAAACAAAAAAAATAAAAAAATTAAATACCTGGGCCTTAGAATACTATGCACTCCATCACACTCAGCAGTGCTGAACATTAAATACATATTCTGTAGGTTACAGTCAGTGATTTCAAAATTACGTATTTTTTTATCCAAGCCATCAGCCTCAATTCAGTGCCCATAGTAAGCTTTGTTTGTAAAAGGTTGGGAAATAATGTAAAAGTTTAAATTGACAAAAAAGTCAAGTAAGTTATCACATTTGGTCAGCTTCACTTTTCAGCATTTCCCAATTTAAATCTGGTTCCTAGTGAAAGAGAGAGAGAGAGAGAGAGAGACAGAGAGGAGAGGAATGGAGGAGCATGGTTGCCCGTTCACTATTCTCTATAAAATGTAAAACCAAAAACAAGGCGCTGCATCAGCAAACATGTGGTCTGAAAGCAAAACAAAATGCTTATATTAAATGCATGCTGAAAATAGAAAATCGAGTTAAAAATCGACATTTCAACCATAGGTCTTCTTCAGGAAATATCTAAAAGAGAAAAAGCAAAGTTAGTGTAGAGGAGAGGTAAAATAAGGGATATGTGTATGTGGGGAAAGAAAAAAGGGGGAGGCTCTGGGAGAAGAAGTGATAAAAGGCAATATAATGGCAGAATCTGGAAAAAAAATGATGATGGGAGTGACAAGGCATAATAGCATTCCCATCATCCCCTTTTTCCGTTCCAGATTCTGTCTTTATCTTGCCATTTATCACTTCTTCTCTCCTGTTTTTCTTTCCCCTCAAATATATTCCTTATTTTATCTCTCCTCTACACTAACGTTGTTTTTTTCTCTTTTAGATATTTCCTGAAGAAGACCTATGGTCAAAACATCGATTTTTAACTCAATTTTCTATTTTCAACATGCATAACCATTTTGTTTCACTATTCTCTAAAATACTGTGCTACACAGAGACACACACAAAGACATACACAGAGATACACAGAGACACACAGAGAGACACACACACAGACACACACACAGACACACACAGACAGACAGACACAGAGACAGAGATGCAGAGACACAGAGATGCACAGATGCAGAGACACAGAGACACAATTGGGAGACAAAGAGAGAAGTGTAATTTAGAAGTGTGGGGTCTTTATGAACTATGATTTCCCCAACCCCCCAACAAGCCAGAGGTCTGAAGCTATCGGGTTTTAGATGCATTCTAATGCATTTTGAGGGTCATTTTGCCACTACTTGACTGCTTTTAAAGTCTTCTTTGACTTGTTACAACCAACCAAAGACATTATCAAAATAACTACTTTGTATTTTCTTAAAAAAAAAAAGTCAAATTAAAGCAAAAAATCCCACCCTGGCCGCCCTTTAAACACTCAGTTATATACCACTTCTCATGAGCACAGCCAGCTATCACTGCAGCAGGCATTGCAACCTGAACAGCAGACTCTGTACCCCAACAGTGCACCACACAGTCAGACATATAAGGCAGTGAGAAGGGCACACAAAACACCAGCCTGGATGTGCATGTATCTGTCACACAGCAGACACTTACAAAAGCCACCCATGCCACAGAATGGAACTGATACACAGGACCCACTGGAGGGTCCCTCAAGGCCCAATAATGACACAGGATGTATACCAGGTCATGACTGCTTTTTCTGCTTGTACCCTGAGTTGAGACAGTCGGAGCAGGGGGGGTAAGGCTCAGCAGGGACAACTGCATGAAATATGGAGCATAAATAGTGATATCGCAGCCCACAGACTTGACATACAGCAAGGCTTCCACAACCTGTGTGAGACCTCAGACAATGGCATGACCATAATTGTCACTGCTCTACAGCAGAGCAATGTTTCATATTTATAACCAGTACATAGTGGCCAACCCCCAAATCTCCATATGTCATACACTGGGACCACAGCACCATCAAGCACTCTAGCATAACCCACACATGACAGCTAACCTGCAGGGGTGCATAGCCAATTGTAACAGATGATGACTTAATGCCAAGCATGTTCTGTGCCATGTAGACAGCCCAGTCAAATGGCAAGGGCAGGGACAATGCCAGTGGTAGGCTCATCCCACCCTAAACATCCACTCAGAAGTCATCTTAGACAGCAAAGCCAAAAAACAGTTACCTAATACCTTCTCTGAATGCAGCACAGGCTTTAATGCTGAAGAATTGCCATCCACTATCAGAAGGGTTCCATGCTCGCTCACAGCAGGGTGACAGGAGGCTTGCAGCAAGAAGCAAACTAGGGGGGAAAGAGATCACGCAAGTCACTTTATGTAGCCCAGCCCAGCCCCTCACCATCAGATAAGACCATCCAATACAAACAAAATTATTAATACAAAACAGCACACTTACCTCACTGCTCCTTTTATAACTTCAGGCTGGCTATTAATTCATATTGTTTTGTTGGCACCAACTGTCTAACTCATTTGGTCCCAGCCGAGTCCTGACTGCCAATTTATGAGAATTAGTCTCTCACAGGCTCACGTGGAGTGACTAGTCGGCTGCTCCTCACTCGCACTCCGCATAGTACCAGCAGCACCTCCAGTTACACAGGTACAGTTAGCCACTCACTGGGTTAGAGGATTTCTGCAGGACATTCCCTAGATTACAGATCTATCTTTCACCTGAACAAAAAGTATGAACTTCAAGATGTGAACAAAGCTATCACCGCCAGGTTAAGTTACTAATCCTTCATGGAGAAAACATTTAAACATGCACTACTGATTTGACTCATTAAATAAGTTAATTAATAATCACCAACAAGTAGAGCATTCACTAATCTTCAAATATAACAAGGGCACATGTCCTTTTCATCATTTCATCACACCATTTTCATGATTCTGACTGGTCAATTATTAAATCATAAATCATGAAAATGGTGTGATGAAATGATGACAGATTGTGAAACTAGTATATAACTGCCTGGGCTTCAATTGTTCTTCAACCTTTGATAAAGGATATAATCCAAACTGTGTCAGGCTGTGGTTTTTAAGTAAATAAAAGTATTTTTATGATTAAAAAAGGACCTGTGCCCTTGTTATATTTGAAGGTTGGCAAGTGCTCTACTTATTGGTGATTTTGCATTTTTTGGTAAGCAGCACCTCCACCCTAGTGCTAACTCTTTTGTGCCTGAAGTTAATTAATAAGTCCACTATTCTGCTCTGTCATTGAAAAATACATAGTAAAAGCTGGACCCTACTGAATATGAGAAATTGTCTCCTACTTGGGCTATCCTGGGTAAATGCCTTATTAAAATGGGTAAAAGGAGGACCCCACTGAAAAAAGATCTTGAATACCCACTGTACTATTCTGGGTAAGTACAGTTTAAAAACTTGGTCAAACAGAGCCCCACTACAAACAAAATATCACAACTTAGTCCTCATTCAGAAGTAGAAATTTTCACAAGGTTGGGGTGCAGGGACAAAGTGACATCAATTCAGCACAGAATTATATCAAACAGAAAAATCCTGCACTCTCAAACCTGAAATGAAGAACTGTTCATCAGATACTCAAAAAATGCTTCATTTTATTCCAGGTGCCATGTGCAAGGCCATGACGTGTTTTGGAACTAGTGTTCCTTTATCAAAATACTGGTGCAGAACACACCACACCACATGCCTTGATGCATTTCAGACAAAAGATATTTTTTCAAAAGACATCTTTTTTTAAAAAGGATTTTTGGTCCAAAACACGTCAAGGCGTGTGGTGTGGTGTGCTCTGCACTGGCATCTTACTAAATATTGCACTTTAACAGAGATGTTGTGAGCAGCATTCTTTTCTACATGGTGGTGGTGAGTGCGGGATTCTGTGCTGAACTTATATCACAACTCAGCTGGGCTATCCTGTGTAAATATATCACAAAACTGTAAAAGCAGGGCCCTACAGCAGAACCCTACTAAAAACAGATGTTGCATGTAAGCTGATCTCACCTGGAAAAATACATTGTAAAAGCATCCAGATCACCCATCCTGTAGCTGTCTGGTATATTATTGGAGGACTAGTGGTCTCTCCAAAAAGGGCATTTGACCCCTCTCAACTCACCTTCTCAGGCAGCTTGCCAGCCCTGGTCACATAATGCAAACTACAGAAATAGTGATAAGTGGCACAGCTCTCTGCTCACCCCTTCAACTGGTTTCCATTTGATGGTCTCTGAGCAATCGCAAGTATTGTACAAACACCTGCTTCTACTGTACTCATGATCACTCACTGACAATCAGATGGTGACAGGCCAAAGTGGTGAGAAGAGGGCTGTGCAGGTTACTGTCACTATCTCTGTACTTCAGCTTAGGTGACTTGAGAGGGAAGGGGGGTTGTGGGGAGGAGAGCCCTGGGCAGGTGGCTTGACAGAGAATCAGATATCCTTGTGGGTGGGGGGAGACCACCAGGAATATTCAAAAGAGCTACAGGACAGTTGAGTGAGGATTCAGGAACCTGAGAAGGAGTGTGCAGACAGTTCTTATTTAAATCACACCCCACCACCCCCCCTCCCAAATCTAGCACTCACTCCAGAACTAAAATAAATAGGGACTCAGTTGCATGAGTCAGGTTTCAAGTCTTTATTTATTTATTTTACCTTTAGTTTACAATGTTTTTGGTCAGGAAAGACACATTGAGCTGAAACTCATTTTTCAGGTCATCCTGGGATCACTATGAAGTTAAGTGACTTGCTCAGCTCAGGGTCACACAGTATATAAATGGTGGCTGTGGGATTAAAACCCATGTCTCCAGATTTCTCCAGGAGTCCTTTAATGAGAGCATAACAAATTGTAGCCAGGAATTCCTTTATGTAACATCTCTTCTAGGTTTCAATTTTCACACACACACACACACACACACACACACACCACCACCACCAATACCACCACTGTATTTTTTTCTATACAAGGCACAGCTCCTGCAGGACTTCATTATACCCAGTCCCACTACACCAATAGTAATGACTGGCACAGCCCTCTGCTCACCACCTCAACTGGTTTCCATCTAATGGTTTCTGAGCAATTGCAAGTATTATACAAACACTTGCTTCTACTGTACTCATGGTCACTCACTGACAATCGGATGGTGGCAGGCCAAGGTGGTGAGCAGAGGGCTGTGCAGGTTGCTGTCTTTATTTCTGCACTTTGGCTTGGATAACTTGAGCGGGAAGGGGGGGTTGTGGGGTGGAGGGTCCCAAGTAGATGGGTTGACAGATGATCAGATGTTCTTATGGGTGGGAGGAGACCACTACACTACCAGGAATATTCAAGAGAGCTACAGGATGGTCTATTGAAGGTGCAGGAAACTAAGTAGTGGTGTGTAGACAGTTCTTATTTAAATAAGCCCCCCCAATACAGCCCTCACTCCATAACTCAGATAAATACAGACTCAGATTCAGAAGTCAGGTTTCAAGTCCTTATTTATGTATTTATTTATTTTACAATGTATTTGGCCAGGAAAGACACATTGAGCTGAAACTCATTTCCAGGTCATCCTTGGAGCACTATGAAGTTAAGTGACTTGCTCAGCCCAGGGTCACACAGCATATGAATGGTGGCTGTGGGATTCAAACTCATGCATCCAGGTTTCTCCAGGAGTCCTTTAATGAGAGCATAAAAAAACTGTGCCCAGGAATTCCTTTACATAACATCCCTCCTAGGTTTTAAATTTCTCATACATACACATGCACACATGCACGCACACACTCGTGCACATATACACACACACCCCACCACCACCCAACCGTGTTTTTTTCTATACAAGGCACAGCTCTTGTAGGACTTTATTATACCCTGTCCCAACAAGGCCAGGATTTTGATACTCATCCATACCTAAAAATGTTGACTTAGTTATAACCTGGGGAGGCTTTTTTGTCAAAACTTTTATTTTCAGTAAACACTTTGTTTCTGAGTTGTAGTGTGTGTTAATCATCATTCTCTGACTTGACCAGTCAAGTCAATCAATGCATATCAAAGAGGGAAGATATCCATCAGTCAGGCGATAAAGTCTGTGAAGCAATTCAGCAGAGAGCTATAAAACAGAGTTTACTCCTTTGGTTCAAAGACAACAAAAGTTGTTGATTTAACAGTTCTTTTTGGAGAACTACATACTGTACCAACAAAAAACATTCAGCCTTGTCAAAATGACATTGTTTAGATAAACAGATGTAAAATGGGAGTTTAGGTGTCCTTTAAGACTAAAACAAGCTGTCTGTGCTCTTTAAAGTGAGCATATCTACTGACTGTAATTTGATCTGGCATGAAAATGCTACACTACATGTAGGAAAGGAATGCTCCCCCCCCCCCACTAGTGCAGTGATTTCAGGTAGTGGAAGGATTGCAGTTTAACTCCAACGTTGTGCATCGGAAGGAGTCTGAAGTCCCCTTTTTCCAAATTAACACCAAAATATCTGCAGGGCTCCACCCACACAGCCACAAGAAGGTTACTGTAGCCCTTTGCATTGCCAGTTACTCTGCATATGCTGAAAAGATGCCATGACATACCATTATTTTAAAGGTTTTAATGAAAATGAGTAATACTGGTGACCCATCTTTATCCCGTTTTTTTCCAATGCTAATACACATTCACTGGTTTATTCACATCTCTACATGGCACCAAAGTGCAGAGTGCTTGACCATGAATGACTTTGACAAAATTTAAGCTGCATCAAGTGAGTGCATGTTTACAGGCTAGACAAAGAGGTGAACTTATTAAAGTGACTCCTTTTAAGAAACGAGTGATGTAGCATGGTTAAATCTGTATTTGAAAGTGAAGCCATGATACTGGACATGCACATCACAGAGTTAATGCTAATTCTCAGCTCATAGCACCTGTGCTGTGCTGTGCACCCAGGATTTTGAGGTACCCAGAAAAGGTATTTCTGGTCCTACTTTCAAAAAGAAGAACACCAGAATTTAACAGGTCCCATTTAACTAGATTCAGGTCTTTGTTTTTTTAAAAATACATAATTTTTAGGTATTTTCCATATTTTTTAGTTTGAAAAAAAAAACAAGATGGTGGCCATCATGACAAAAAAAGTGTTTTTTTGTATCTTGAAAACTAAGTGGTGTGAAAGCAAAATGCTCTTGCAATGTAAAAATGTTTATGTCATATTAGAGGGTTATCCAAAAACCCTACTGAGCATGCTCAGACAAAAGAACCTATAAATCCTTATAACTCTGGGACAGATTTATATTTTTCACAAAACCCTAGCAAGATACTAGGTTGACACAGGCCGCTTCTACCCAAAATGTTTTGGAAAACAATTCCATACTGTCTAGGCTGAAGATGAGAGCAAAAAATCATGTAATAAAAATGGTAAAAAAAATGTTCCTTTTCATTTAAACTCAAGATTCCGTATCTTGGGAGCCACACCAGCTGCCATCATGAAGCACCCTACGTCTTGAGAACTTGCCTCCAAAACAATGCTTGCAAAAATATGGGCAATGTTGTCAAACACAATCAAAGTTATTACGGTGCAAAAATTGGGGTTTATCATTAAACACTCTACTCAGTGCTAACTATACTGGTGTTACTGTGCCATTATAACATGCATAGTCTCTGCAAAAGACTGCATTAATGCACCAGTTAGGATTCAGCTTAACACCACAAAAAAAGGGAAATGTGACATTAAGGTTTCCAACCCTAACTGCTGACCCTCCTCCCATGTAACAAAATCACAGACTCACACAAGCAATCACAGACAGAGTGGCTGGACAATGGTGGGCTCTGGATGGGTGATGACGGTGGGGAAGAGACATATCCTTCCTAACATTCCACTTCATATCTCCTATGCTTCTCTGGCAGGGCAGGACTGTCCCAAAGAGGCAGCCAAGAAGGATGTGGGGTCCTCCATGGCAGAGACTGCAGGGAGGAGGCAGAGGACCCTGTAGGAGGAGGAAGCAACTCCAGGTGGGGGACTCTATCATCGGGGGGGTAGACTTGGGGCCAGGAGGGGAGGGAGTGAGGGAGGTCAAATGCCTACCCAGTGCCATGGCTTGGAGGGATGGGCAGCACATCCTACGGATTGCTGGGTTAGCAGGATGGGTGGGTGAGCTAGATGTCATTGTCCATCTTGGGATGAATGACCTGGCAAGTGGTGAGGTTAAGGTAGTACAGGAGCAGTTCAGGGAGTTGGGGAGGGGTCTTAGGGGGTACGCTCTGTAACCTTTTCACAGGTGTTACCCATTGAGGGCAAGGGGGAGAACAGGGCACTCCACACCAAAAGATTCAATGCATGGCTGAAGGACTGGTGTGCAGTGGAGTGATTTGGCATCATTTGAGACTGGGGTTCCACCTGCATCTGTATTGGGGGAGGACAGAATCCTCAGTGAGAGGTTTAAATGTTTCATCAGCAAGCATTTAAACTAGCCATGGGGGTGGCAAAAATAAGCTGGGTGAAGCGAATAGGCACCCCCTCACAAAAAGATACAGATGGCAGTGAGGACCATAAGGTTGAGAAATTGCCAAAGATAACCAAAACCAAATTAGGTAAAAATGCAGAGAAGTGGCAGAATGATAGTAAGGACAAGAGGGGTATGGAGGAAAGACATGGAGATAGGATGGAAGTTATTAGGAGACGAGGCAGTAAATATCAGAAGGTCATGTGCACAAATGCCTGCAGCCTGGGAAACAAAATCCCAGACCTACTGACCCTGATGGCAGCGGTAGACCTGGACATTGTCACTGTTACTGAGACATGGTTCATGGGGAACCATGACTGGGATATGGCAGTACCAGGTTACACTCTATTCAGGAGGGACAGGGTGATTAAAAAGGGAGGAGGAGTGGCTATCTACATCAGGGATGAAATTAAGGTAATTGAGGTACAGGGAATGCAGGGAGAGGTGGAGGCACTCTGGATCATCCTGTAGGCCTCCTGCACAAGGGGAATAGCTGGACAGAGTACTTTTAAAAGCCATCCGCAGAATGAAAGCTAAAGGGGAGGTGCTGCTGGTAGGAGATTTCAATCTTCCGGATGTGGATTAGCACAATCAGGCTGAAGCCTCAGCCAGGAACAGAGACATCCTGGAAGCTCTGCAGGGTGGATGCCTAAGACAGCTAAGTGATGAAGCCCACCCAAGAGGGAGCAACTTTGGACCTGGTACTCACCAATGGGGACAGAATTACAGATGCAAAAGTGGGGAGCCATCTGGGATCAAGTGATCACACTACAGTGTGGTTCAATGTGAGAACAGCAGAAGAGCCAAGGGAAGAGGCAAAAACAGTCAGGGGGATAAAGGTAGCCCTATCCCTACATAACATATCTGAAATAAGGGAGAATCCAATTAGTACAAGGGCACTATCAAACCCGAAAAATAAACTAGATACAGTTGTGGGGAGGACAGAAGATAGAGCCCAAAAACATCACAGGGCCGAAAAAAAGGGAAAAGGAGGGTGGGTGCACAAGCTGGAAAGTAATGCGCACAAATGCTCGCAGTCCAGGGAACAAAATCCCAGACCTAATGGCATTAATGGAAGATGCAAACCCGGACACAATAGCTATTACAGAAACATGGTACACAGGGAACCATGACTGGGATATAGTCATACCAGGATACACATTCTTTAGGAAGGAAGAAGGGGAGAGAGGGTAGTTATGTATGTGAAAGAGGGGATTAAAGCAACAGAGGCTTAATGGTTACAAGAAGGAGCAGAAGCACTGTAAGTCACCCTGGAGGTTGGAAAAAGGACAGCTATTCACACTGGAGTGATTTACAGGCCTCCAGCAGAGGGGAGGAATGGGATGAAACTCTTGTGTAAACCATCCACAAAATGGCAGCCAATGGGGAACTGCTGCTAATGGGTGACTTCTACCTGCCTAAGGTAGATTGGAGCACTCAGACAGTGCATACAGCAAGGGGCAGGGACTTCATGACTTTCCTGAATGGGGCAAACATAAGACAGCTTGTAGCAGAACCATCCCATGAGGGGGCTATACTGGATTTGGTCCTGACGAATGGGGACAGGATCACAGATGTGGAGGTGGGCAGTCCCCTTGGTACCAGTGACCACAGGACAATATAATTTAAGGCAACCACAGTGGAGGAGGCAAGCCATACAAGGATAAAGGTCCTAGATTTCAGGAAGGCTAACTTTAAGGAGATGGGCAGAAATCTCAAAAGAGCCCTAGCAGTGTAAGGTACAGGGGAAGATGTGGAAAAACAGTGGCCTAGTCTTAAGAGAGTCATAACAGAAGTAACAGGTCATGGTGTCCAAATGTGTAGCAAGAGTAAAAGAAAGAAAGAAAGAAAGAAAAGAAATGTTTCTTGAAGGTAGTGGCCAAGAAAGTAAGGGGAAAAAAAAGAGCCTTTAGAAGATACAAGAAAACATGAAAGGATGAGGACAGAGAACAATATCTGGAGAAGCAGAGGGAATCTGGAAAAATAATTAGAAGGGCTAAAGCACAGATAGAGGAAGGTACAGCCCAGGCTATTAAGAAAGGTGACAAGACCTTATTCAGATACATTAGTGAGAAGAAAAAGACCAGACATTGGATCATTAGGATGAAGAAGGAAGGAGGAGAAAGGGTGGAGGACAACCTAGAAAAGGCTAAGATACTGAACAAGTAGTTTTGCTCAGTATTCACCAGGGAAGGGGAGGGTGAGGGACCGAAACTCATTAAGAGGGGTATTCAGAGGAGGGAGGTAGACATCAGCTCATTCACAGTAGAAAAAGTCCTAGAAGAACTTGGGAAAATAAAAGCAGATAAGGCAATGGGGCCAGAAGGGATCCACACCAGTGTACTAAAGGAACTCAGAGAAGTGCTGGCAGAACCACTGGCTGCACTTTTCAACACATCACTAGAGACAAGGGAGCTACCTGAGGACTGGAGATGGGCAGATGTGTTCCCTCATCACAAGAATGGAAGTAAAGAGGAGGCAAGCAATTACAGGCCTGCAAGCCTGACCTCAGTAGTGGGGAAACTAATGGAGTCCTTACTTAAGGAGAAGATTGTGATGTTTATGGAGGATAGCAGGGCACAGGATCCAAGGCAGCATGGATTCTCAGTGGAAAGGTACTGTCAGATGAATCTTATAGATTTCTTTGACTGGGTAACCAGGGTGGTAGATCAGAGAAGGGCAGTGGATGTGGCCTACCTGGATTTCATCAAGGCCATCAACACTGTCATGTACAGGAGAGTGCTAAATAAACTGGGGAGCCTGGGAGTGGGTCCTATGGTGGTAAAGTGGGTTGAGAACTGGCTAAGGGACAGAACTCAGAGGGTGGTGGCAAATGGCATGGAATCTGAGGAGAGGGAGGAGACCAGTGGGGTGCCACAGGGATTTGTGCTGGGGCCAGTCCTAGTCAATGTATTCATTAGCGACATTGCAGAGCATCTGGAGGGAAAGGTATGTTTCTTCACAGATAACACCAAGATTTGCAACAGCGTGGACACACTGGAGGGGTGGAAAAAATGAGAAAGGACCTAAGCCTATTAGAGGAGTAGTTGGGTGTCTGACAGTTGAGTTTCAACATTATAAAGTGCAAGACTGTGCACCTGGGTCACAGGCATCCAAAGGAGGAGTACAGGATGGGTGGGGAAATTCTGGCCACCACAAGTCAGGAGAGAGACCTGGAGGTTATCATATCTGATGACCCGAAGGTGACCAAACAGTGTGAAAAGGTGGTGGAGAGAACAAACAGAATGCTGGGGTGCATCAGGATGGGCATAACAAGCAGGAGGAAAGAGGTGGTGATGCCACTGTACAGATCACTGGTAAGGCCTCAGCTGGAGTACTTAGTCCAGTTCTGGAGATCACATCTCTGGAAGAACACTGACAAAATAGAGGCAACCCAGAGAAGGGCAATGGAGATGGTACATGGGCTACACCAGAAGCTCTATGAGGAAAGACTCAAGGACCTTAATATTTATTCACTGGAGGAAAGAAGGGAGACGGAAGATATGATAGAGACTTTCAAGTACCTTAGAGGAATAAATAGGGTAAAGGTGGAAAGCATATTTCAGAGAAAACGCTGCACAAGAACCAGGGGGCATGATATGAGGCTGAAGAGTGGAAGGCTCAAGTGTAATGTTAGGAAGTACTTTTTCACTGAAAGGGTGGTTGTGCTGTGGAACAGCCTTCCAGCAGAAGTGGTGGGTGAAAACAATATGAGAGTTCAAGAGTGTATGGGATAGGCATAAGGGTACCCTGGAGATGGGCAGAGCAGGACAGCCATAGATCAATAGGATCTGGGGCTGCAGCAGTGAGTAGAGAAATGGGCTGACTTGGTGGGCCGTATGGTCCTTATTTGCTGACAGATTCTATCTTTCTAGGTTTCTATGAGTTAAACCACATGAAAGCAAGGGTCCTGGATTTAAGGCAGGCCCACTTTGCAAAGATGGGTGAATGTCTTACTAATTCACAGGCAGAGAAGGAGAAGGGGGGGTGGATGAACAATGGGAGACTCTTAAGGTAGCCATAGCAGAGGCAAGAAGCCATTGCATTAGGCAAGTAAGCAAAATAAAGAGAAAGAAAAAACAAAACACTATGGTTCTCAAAGGAACTGACCAGGAAGGTAAGGGAAAGAAGGGTGGCATTCAGGAGGTGTAAGGAAACACAGAGGGAAGAAGACAGGGAACTGTATCTGGAAAAGCAGAGGGAGGCAGGGAAAGCAGTCAGGAGTACAAAGGTGCAAACAAAAGAAAAAAGAGCCCAGGCAATGACAAAGGGGGACAAGAACTTTTTCAGGTATGTTAGTGAAAGAAACAAAAGGCTAAGAGTGGGATTGTGAGATTAAAAAGGGAAGGAGGGAAGTGTGCAGAGGTGGACCAAAAAAGGCAGAAATTTTGAACAAGTATTTTTGTTCAGTATTCACAGAAGAAGGGGAAGGGGAGGGACCAAATTTAGGTGACTGAAGCACCACTGAGAGGGAGCTAGACACCAGTCTATTTAAGGAGGAGAGAGTCTTAAAGGAACATGCTAATCTGAAAGTGGACAAGGCAATGGGGCCAGATGGGATACATCCCAGAGTATTAAGAGAACTCAGGGAGGTGTTTGCAGCACCACTGACAGCCCTGTTCAATGGTTCGCTGGAAACAGGTGTGGTACCAAAGGACTGGAGGAGGGTTAATGTAGTCCCTGTCCACAAAAGTGGGAGCAAGGAGGAGGCTGGCAATTATAGGCCCGTCAGCCTGACTTCAGTGGTGGGGAAACTAATGAAATTATTACTACAAGAAAGGTTTTTAGTATATCTCAAATCCAACAGAGCACAGGATCCGAGGCAGCATGGATTCACAGTGGGATGATCTTGTCAAACAATCTGACAGATTGCTTTGACTGGGTGACTGTGGAGGTGGATCAGAGAGGGGCGGTGGATGTGGCCTACCAGGATTTCAGCAAGGCCTTCAACACCATCCCACGTAGGAGGTTAGTAAACAAGCTGAGCAGCCTGGGAGTGGGTCCCAAGGTGGTAAACTGGGTCAAAAATTGGCTGAGTGACAGGACACAGAAGGTGGTGGTGAATGGAGTTCAATCCAAAGAGAGGGGGGTGATCAGCAGGGTCCCGCAGGGATCGGTGCTCGGACCAGTACTCTTTAATGTCTTCATAAGCAACATTGCAGAGGGTCTGAAATGGAACATGTGACTTTTGCAGATGATACAAAGATCTGCAACAGGGTTAACACTCCAGGAGGGATAGAGAAAATGAGAAGAGACCTAAGTAAGCTTGAGGAGTGGTCAAGGGTGTGGCAGCTAAGATTCAATGCAAAGAAGTGCAAGATCATGTACTTGGGGCACAGAAATGTGGGGGAGGAGTACATGATGGGGGGAGGTACTGACGGCCACCAAACAGGAAAGGGACCTGAAAGTAATCATATCTGATCTAAAGGTTACCAAACAATGTGAGAAGGCTATGAGGAGAGCCAGTGGAATGCTGGGGTGCACAGAGAGAGGTATCTCCAGCAGAAGGAAGGAGGTGGTGATGCCACTGTATAAAAGATTGTGGAGACCTCATCTAGAATACTATGTCCAGCTTTGGAGGATGCATCTCTGGAAGCGCATAGAGTAGAAGCTGTTCAGAGAAGGGTGACAAGGATGGTGCAGGGGCTGCACCAAAAGTTATATGAAGGGAGACTGGAGGATCTCAATATGTATTCCCTGGAGGAAAAGAGAGAAAGAGAGAGAGAGAGAGAGAGAAAGAAGGGATATGATAGAGACCTTCAAATACCTCAAGGGTGAAAATAAGGCATAAGAGGGTAGCATCTTTTAAAAAAGCTGTTCAAGAAAAAGGGGCCATGATATGAAGATGGGAGTAGACTTAGGGGTAACGTGAAAAAGTATTTTTTCACAGAAAGGGTGGTGGATCCATGGAATAACCTCCCGGCAGAGGTTGTAGGGTCAAAAATGGTAGGAGAATTCAAAAATGCATGGGACAGACATAAAGGAACTCTAGCAATAGGAAAGAGAGGATAAGCTGCAGATCATTTAGGATCTGTGGTATATAAAACAGGTAGGGGAAATGGGTAAACTAGGTGGGCCAAGTGGTCCTTATCTGCAGTCAGAGTCTTTGTTTCTATGACAGCCATCATCAAGTAAGACCAACAACATAGAACTGTTTCCAGATGATACAAATGCAGTAGCATTGATTTTTCTACTTTGCATATTTGTATCTGTGACTGCATAAGCACAGGCTCCAGAGGGACCGATGCTTATGCAGCCACACCTCTGTGTGTATGTCGGATAACATGCATGAGTATGTGTGGCTGCAGAAGCATAGGCACCAGGGAGACGTGCACTTCTTTATTTTTTCTTTCAATTCTTTATTGTGTATGTCACATTCAATTAATAAAATACAAAGAGAACATGTACATCGACATACCTGCATAGTCAATCAATCTTTGTTCCAATATACTTACTGGGGTCAATTCTCAAAGGCATGGCACAAGTCATGCCAAAAGCAACTTGCGCCAAATGCTGATGCACCAGGGATCCTGCACCCGATTATTGGGCAAGGTCCCAGCAGCTAAGTCCTGCAAATTGTGCCAACACCAGCCGTGCGCCAAATGGAGGGCACACCTGAACAGGTTGCTGCAAGCCCACAGCATTGCACAGAAAAGGGCACAAGTGCTCCCCACAGCCCTGATCCCCAATAGTAAATATGAGAAAGCCCCACTGGGCTATCGGATCCCCCCCAGCCCCGATCACTGATATATTTATTTACATCAGCCCTGGTGGGCTAGCGGACCCCCCCCAGCCCCGATCCCCAATCGCCAAACATTTATCATAGTATATTTGTATTATAATGTGTCATGTCTGTTTTGAAATGTAGCCCTGGTGGTCTAGTGGCTCCCACCCCCCAACCTGGTAGGGACCTACCACCCTGTTCCCCTCCGACCCATACCCAGCCAGTGACTGGCACAGCCCACCTCTCACCACCGTGGCCAGCCACTGACTGAGCTCTGTATGAGTGCATACTGTAAATAGTACATGCTCAGTGAGTGACAACTTCTGTCCTGCTCCTAACTGGTGTAAATGTACTTTGTCAGATGTCCTCCATAGGTATTTTGTGAATCGCAGATTAGGGGATGTTGCAGCTGCCTTTTGAGACTAGGCCTCTGTGGCTGCCACAAACCCCCTTGCACCATGTCAGAGCCCAGTTTTTAGTGCAAGGACGTGTAAGTCCCCTTTGGCACAAGCAGCCTGCGTATTGTTGCAGGTTGCTTTCGAGAATGGCTCTGGGTGCAATTTATGGTGCAAGGTGCTACTTGCGTCATTCATGTTGAACACAAGTCACCTTGTGCCATTCAGAACTTTTTGAGAATAGCCCCTACTATTTCTATCTTATCATTTTAGTCTATTGCATTGAGAAAATTTAAACTTCATTAAAAAATAATTAATGTGATCTAGTAATTTAAAATTCTCTAAGAGCCAGGAAATCTGCCTGGTCCAGGCAACATACCATCTTAACCTTAATATAATATTTAAAAGTTTTCATTTTTGTGCTTTTTAACAATACAACATGTAAAGAGAAATCTATAACAACAAACAAATGTGTGGCTTACTGGTAAATAAGTTCATTTGTTGTTAATATATTAGTAAGTCAGGGCATTCCATGAGAAGCCACCATTGTCATCCCTTAAATTCCCATCCAGTTTCCCAGTTCTCAGACCCTGGGTGACTGCTCCTTCTGGTCCATATGTAGTACCCTCGAGCTTGCTGAGAAATGACAGATGTGTCCTCCAGTTCTTCAATAAAAAACATAAATGGGAGCCATGTTCCCTTAAACTTCTCCATCTACAAACGCAACTCTGCTGTGATTTTTTTCCACGTGGTATATACTTTTGAGAATGCTTATCCATTCCTGCAAAGTGGGCAAGTCAGGGAGCAACCACTTTCTAGTGATTGCTTTGCTAGCTCCTGCTAACAATTCTTCTGCAAGTGATTTTTACTACTAGTACTTTGTCCCTTAGGAAGTTTACCTAGTAGCTAGTGTTCAAAGCTTAGATTTTCTTGTGTTCCCATCATCTGTCCATATCTTCTACCTAATTCATCCCAACAAGGTTGTACAACCGGGCAACTCCAGAAAATATGATAATGGGTACCCTCCTCCCCACAACCTCACCAGCACCTATGTGCGTGAGCCTGTGTATGATGTTTTGTTCTAGTGGGGTTGAGGAAAAACCTACTTGGTGTCTTCCAGCAAAATTTCCTCCAATAATTTGATGCTGAGGTATGACTGACCTCCCAACCCCGATATATTTCCAGTCCTCTGGACTGAAAACCTGCCCAGATTCTATTTCCCATGCTGTTTGATAATGAAGAAAAAGTTGGTCCTTAGTCATAGTATAAACCTTAACCATTGTGGATATGTATTTTTTGTTAATTAATCCCTCCACCACCTGTAAAATTACCAATACCAAGCAGTAAGGGTCTCTCTGCACCTCTCCCAAGTGTGAGCCTGATCTAAGAAAGGAAACTACCTCTAAATAATGCTAGAATTCCGGTTGTTTCAACTGAAACTCTTCTTTCAGCTCCGTGAAAGATTTAATACTGCCTTGCCTTATGAACTGTGAAAAGAGATGCAGGCCTTGTCTCCCCCAACATAAAAATTTTGATCTGTTTTTGGAGGAATAAACTGAGTACAATGAGTTATCAGGGAATGGGAGGTTAACAAGCACCCAATGTTTAAATCTTGTCTTTTATAAGCTATCCAGGGTGTCAGATGGACCATCTGGGAATATAATTTAAGATTACAGAGGCCTACCCCCCCCCCACCTTGGTCCTTTGGCTGTTGCAAATCTGATTGCTATATTCTGGCTTTTCTGCTACCTCAATTAAAATTATGTAGTGCCTTAGTGATTTGAATCCATTCTGTGCGTGGAATAGAAAGGGGGAGAGTTTTGGACAAGAACAAGAATCTAGGTAGAATATTCATTCTGATAGATTCAACCCATCCCAGCAATGATAGTTGGAAAATTTCCCACCTCTTTAAGTTTGTTACCACCTCCTTAATGAACTTCCCATAATTAACCTGGTATAATGGTTTCAGATCAGTTGGGAGATAGGCTCCCAAGTATCTAGTCTGGGTAGTAACCCACGTAAAAGGAATTAACTTTGTGAGGCATGGAGAGCAATTGCCACTAACCATAATGACTTCTGTTTTATCTACTTTTATTTTAAATCCTGAAATGTGGCCATATTGTTGCAAACTACTATATAATATAGGGAACATGTTCAATGGATTCCAGAGATACAACATTGTATCATCAGTGTACAGAGATAATCTGTTCTCGTCTCCCCTATTTTAATGCCTTCCAACTCCTCTCTGTGAGATGTTCTATACTAAGAGCAAAAAGTATGGGAGGCAGAGGACATCCCTATCTAGTCCCTCTTCATATGCTTAAAGGGTTAGATACAGTGCCATTCACGTCAACCCTAGCAGCTGGTGTCACATGTACAGAATTGCTCCCCAAATCCATACTTAATTAGAATTGAGAAAAGGAAATCCCAATTCAGGTGATCAAAAGCCTTTACTGCATCTCTGGTGATTGCTATTTGTTGATCCTTTATGTCCTTGCCTTTGTGGAGAACATTTAAGCATCTCTGGACATTATCTCCCAAGTGGCAATTAGGGACAAAACCGACCTATTCCAGATGAATTAAATTATTCAAAATCTAATTAACTCTTCTATCTAATATTTTGGTGAACATTTTTGAGTCAATATTTAATGAGGAAATGGGCCAATAAGAACTATATTTATCACAAGGTTTATCTGGTGTTTGATAATCATAATAAATGCTTCATGCTATGACTGGGGTAAGTCTTCCTGCTCCTCACATGAATACTTGTGTCAAGATTGGAGTTAGTTGTTGTTGGAAGGTTTGATAAAACTCTACATTAAAACCATCCAGACCTGGTGATGTGCCAGTGTTCATGACTTTAATGGCCTATATGATCTCCCCTTGGGCGATAGATGCATCGAGCATTTGCTGATGTAAGTCCCCTAGTCTAGTCAGTGCAATATCTATAAGTAATTCTGAGGTTTCCTCTCTAGCAGAGAGTGAGTGAGTGTGTGTGTGTGTGTGTGTATATCTGGGGTATAAATAGCTTTATAATACTTGTTAAATGCTGCTGCAATTGGCATTGGCATGAAAGCATAGTGCTGGGTTACCCCTGCCTCTCTGGAATTCATTTAATGTAGCAATCCACTTGGGCCCTTCTCAGGCACAATACCAAAAGCCTGCCAGCCCTGTTATGTTCTTAGTACTTCTGATTTAAATATCTCAGTTTACCTTCTGTTTGTACGTCCCATAGGGCTTGAAGTTCTGTTCTGACCTTTTGTGCAGTACTTTTGAGGCTGTTCTTTATCTTTCTATTATTGGTGGCTCCCAGAACACTAAAGTTATGCAGCCATCAGTCCCATGATGTCACTGGAAGTTCGGGAGCCTGAACTTCTGAATACAATATGGGTGTTGTAGTTCTAGCAGCGAATCCAGAAATTTTTCAAAGGGGAAACAGTTTTGTTAAGGGCTAGCACTTTACCCAAAAAAGTAAAATGTTACCTTTGAAACCTCAGATTAGGTTAAAACAGTTTGTTTTTTTTGCTGGGCTGAGTGGAGAATGGATGTGGAAACAGTTGTACAGTATGTTGCAAGTTTGTCTTACCTGATAACAGCTGTCTGTCATTGCTTGTGTGGTCTTGTCTTTTTTGCTGCTTGGGGTGGTGGAGAGTTAAGGATGGAAACCCTAACACCACATTTCCTTACCTTTACACAGAGACATAGAAGTTGACGGCAGATAAGGACTGCAAGGCCCATCCAGTCTGCCCATTTCTTTTTCTGCCTTATGAATGTGCCATCGGCCTTTGCTCTGTCACTGGCCTATCTATTCATACTCATCTGTATTGCTCCCTTATGCCTATCCCATGCCTGTTTGAAGCCCTGCACTGTATTCATGTCCACCACTTCCTGAGGTAGGCCGTTCCATGCATCCACCACCCTCTCTGTGAAAAAGAACTTCCTCACATTACCCCTTAATCGGCCTCCCTCTAATGTCATGCTGTGTCCCCTTGTCCTGCTATTTTTCTTATATTGAAACATGTTAGACTCTTTCACCTTGTTAATGCCCTTAAGGTGTTTGAATGTTTTGATCTTATCGCCTCTCTCCCTCCTTTGCTCTAGGGTATACATATTGAGCTCCGTTAATCTGTCCTCATATGTTTTCTGATGCAGTCCCTGCACCATTTATGTTGCCCTTCTCTGGACTGCCTCAATTTGATTAATGTCCTTGTGAAGGTGTGGCCTCCAGTACTGCACGCAGTACTCCAAATGGGGCCTAACCAGTGTCTTGTAAAGAGGAATTATTACCTCCCTGTTCCGACTTGTGATACCCCTACTAATACACCCCAACATCCCTCTAACTTTACCTACTGCTTTAGTGGTCTGCTTGGATGATTTCAGGTCATCGGTGATGATGACACCCAAGTCTCTTTCTTCCCTTGTGACTGCCAGCAACTCCCCTCCCAGACTATAGGTGGCTTCTGGGTTTCTCTTCCCTATGTGCATGATCTTGCACTTCTTTGCAAGAAACTCCAGTTACCACTCTTCTGACCATTTTGCTAGTTTATCCAGATCTCTTCTCATTCTTCCCACCCCATCTGGATCATCTACTCTGTTGCAGATCTTGGTGTCATCTGCAAACAGACAAACCTTACCCTCCAGTCCATCTGCAATGTCACTGATGAAGATACTGAAGAGGACTGGCCCCAGGACTGATCCCTGAGGTACCCCACTTGTGACTTGCATCTCTTCTGACTCTACCGTTTACCACAACTCTCTGTTTTCTGCCCATCAACCAGTTTGCCACCCAGTTGACTAACTTCTGGCCCACCCCGAGCCTACCCAGCTTATTAATCAATCTTCTGTGTGGAACAGTATCGAAAGCTTTGCTGAAGTCAAGGTAAGTGACATCAACTGCTCCCTCTTGGTCCACCACTCTGGTTACCTCTCGTAAGCGGCTCCTTGCTAAGCAAGAAATATGGCTGCCATGTTTGTTTGTTTTTTTAAATCCCTCTCAAATTGGACTTTCAACCAGTAGAAATGCATGCCATAAATATAGGGATGTCTCTTCCCTAACAACCAAGCTACCTACCCTGACAAACAGCCCTGAATGGCATAATGAAATGCAGGGGACCACAGCAAAACCACTCTTATTTCTTAACAAAAATAAATAAATAAAAATTACTCAAAACCACACAAAAATACATCTCTATTGCATAAACAGAATATGCAGTGGGGATTTCCCTGTTGCATAAATGGAATAGACAATGAGGAATTTATTAAATAAATTATTTATGTGGACTCAATCAGTTTGACCTCCGGTAACCTCATGAGTGGCATAAGCCATCAGTAAGGAATCTGAGATCAAACTGCTCAAGTCCACATAAATCATTTTTTAATAAGTTCCTTCCTGCATATTCCATTTCTGCAACAGCGAAGGAGTTTTTTTTAGGATGGTTATTATTTTTTTTATTTAGTTTCTCTTTTTTTTTAATAAAAGATAGGATTTTTTTGTGCTGTGCCCTGTGTAAATATGCCCTTTACAGCAGATTGATAAGGATGCAAATGTAGTTGCTATGGTTGCTACATTTCTCCACTTCCAATGTGCCACTTCATTGGGTTTGGTTGTGTGTGTTGGCAAACTGAAGGATTTAAAAAGCATGGTGGCTACATTTCTCACTTAGTGAGGAGCCATTACCATGTTCATTCGACAGCTTGTTTTGTTTAATTAAATTTTTTTATCTGGTTGATCTTATGTTTAGAAGTAAAAAATATTTATCTCATTGATCCTGTGTTCTCAAAGTAGCTGGTGGCAGCGAAGAAGCGGAAGTCTGTGGTAAGTGGTATGCGAGCATGAGTGTGAGAGTGGGTGGGTGTCTGAGCAGTGTGTAACTGAGCAAAAAGATGCATTTTAAAAAGTAATGTCTTTTTTTAATAAATATTATGAAATGAGTATTAAGAATGTCAGCTCCCAATTGATTGAGAGCTGCTTTCAGCCGGGCTGTTATCCCAGCACAACAGCCCAGCTGAAAGTACTCCCAGACTAGCAGACTGGCCGCTGACCTTTGGAGCACTCCACCTTGATGACCACCAACTGCTGCCCAATGACACACAGAGAGCGGACTGTGCCTTAACTTTTTTTTTTAATTGTCAAGCACCTGCTGTTTTCTTTTACTGCAGGGGTAGGAGGGTGAGTGGAGACTACACAAACCAATGGAAATCTGAGATTTCTTCATCACCCTTGCCACCAAATGCAACTCACAGCAGTAACGGCTCCCGCTGTCCCTGTTAATTCGCACATAGAAGTCCAGCTCACACTGATGGCTCCCACTCTCCCCACTAACTGGAAATGTGCATTTTCTTTTATATTAAAAAAATTGACAAGTTATATTGAATCTGCTAGTCACCTTCATCTCTGTCTCCCATGCCACACATGGAACGGACCCCAACAGAAAAAGAATATATATTTTTTTTACATCATAAAAGGAAAAAAGACTGGGTAGCTGTAGACTGTGGCAAGTAGCTGCCTCTACCCTGATTTCACCAACAACCAGTAAACACATGTGGTAGCAAAGCCACTACTCAGTAGATTACTTGCACTAAGAAACAAACATTGATGCCACCTGCTAGCAAAGTGGTCACAACACAGTGACCACATAGGACTATTTTTTTCTTTGTGAAGAGTTATTCAACAATTGTGTATCTTTATTTGGAAGAAATAAAATATAGATGTGACTAATTATTTATTAATACAGTACTAGTAGAGACCCATTTCATAACTGCAATAAGGCACTCAAGGGGGTTGTTATGGTGGGCTAATGGCCCTTCTCGAGTGATGAAAACACTCGACTTTGCTTCATGCTTCAACCCACCCATGGCAGGCTGTTATCCCACCATAATGCCCATTTAATTTGGCTCTGTTTTCTAGCTAAAGACATCTGAAGAGGAGGCAGTACATAGCGATGCTGTGGGATGGGCGGGTCTGAGAGTGGGCAGGTGTGCGAGCAAGGGTGTCTGAGCAGAAAGCTACATTTTAAACAGTGAGTTTTCTTTCTTTTAAATGTGGTTTCACTGTTGATACAGTAGCAGTTTTGGAGCTGAACTGATGTGAAGAGAAGGCTGAGGAGAGTACAGTGTAATGCTTTGGGACTGCAGTGGAGCTGGGTGAATGCTGAATGAAAGTGCTCTCTGAAACTAAGTAGATTTCATAAAAAGTTGCAGACATACCTGGAGATGGAGTAAAACAAAGGATGCCTTGAAACAAAGTGCTTTGGAAAAGAAAAAATAAAGTTCTGCTGTTTCAAATATGCTGTGAGCCAGGGCTGAAAGAAAGTTGAACAGACTTTGACAGAAGTGCTATTAGGAGTCCATGTGAGACTGGGGAAATGGGTCAGCACCTTTACTGGGTAGAAAATGAAACAGTGTTGGCAAGTGGGAATGAGGGGCAGGGTTGGGGTGAAAGTATGATGTAGTAACTGTGTATATAAATGGATGGTGACGTAGTAACTGTGTACATAAATCTGAAATTCTCCATTTATACACAGTTACTCAAATAAATGGATTTATCACACTTCATTTATGTCCGCCTATTGCATAACTATATTTATGCAACATGAGTAGACTCAAAAGCCTTATAAATTTGTCTATACTACTATTCTATTAATTTTGTTTATATATACTAGACACGTCATGCACATTTATTACATAGTAGACACATCATATACAAGTATACAGGTTAGCCAGCCTGGGAGTGGGTCCCAAGATGACAGCCTGGGTAAAGAATTGGCTGGAGAATAGGACACAGAGAGTAATAGTAAATGGAGTCCACTCAGAAGAAAGGAGAGTTACTAGTGGGGTACTGCAGGGTTCAGTATTAGGACCGGTCCTCTTCAATGTCTTGATAAGCTGACATTGCGTGAAGGACTGGAAGGAAAAGTATGTCTCTTTGCAGATGACACTAAGATCTGCAACAGAGTTGATGCACAGGTGGGGTGGAAAGGATGAGAAGGGACTTGGCAAGGTTAGAGGAATGGTCAAATGTATGGCAGCTTAGATTCAATGCTAAGAAGTGCAAGGTAATGCACCTGGGAAACAAAACCCAGGGAAGAGTACACAATGGGGTGAGATACTAACAGCAACAAAATGGAAAGGGACCTGGGGGTAGTCATATCACATGACCTAAAGGTGGGCAAGCAATGTGAGAGGGCAGCAAGGAGGGCTGGGGGTTACTGGGATGCATAAGGAGGCATCACCAGTAGAAAACAAGAAGTTATTATCCTCTGTACAGACAGCTGGTGAGACCCCATCTGAGTACTGTGTGCAGTTCTGGAGACCCAATCTCCGCAAAGACATAGACAGGATGGAAGCTGTCCAGAGAAGGGCAACTAAAATGGTGCAGGGTCTGCACCAGAAGACATATGAAGAGAGACTTAAGGAGCTTAATATGTATAGCCTCGAGGAAAGGAGGGAGAGGGGGACATGATAGAAACTTTCAAGTACCTCAAGGGAATCAACAAAGTCCAAGAGGGTAGCATCTTTCCAAAAAGAGGTATGCAAGAACAAGAGGGCACAATTTGAAGATGGGGGGTGGCTCAGAGGTAATTTAAGGAAGTATTTTTCACAGAGAGGGTTGTGGGTGCATGGAGCGGCCTTCCAGAGGAGGTTGTGGAGTCAAAATCAGTGGTGGAATTCAAGCATGCATGGGACAGTCATAAGGCAATTCTGGGGGGGGGGGTAAGAAGAAGTAGGCTGCAGGTTAACTAGGATCTGCAGCTTATCCAGTAGGTAGGGAAATGGGCAGACTGGGTGGGCCAAGCAGTCCTTATCTGCTGTCAAATTCTATGTTTCTATGTATGTCTCTATCATCACCTGGACCCTGTCCTCTCCCTCGCCTACCAGCCAGCACTACTTCCCTCCGTACAAACTTCCCTTTCCCATACAAGTCACACTGCAGCTTCCCACAATCAGCTTCTTCAGTTTGCCATTCCATTTCCAGTGCTGCCCATGCACTATTCCACTACACTACACACAGTCTCCATTCTTCCAAGAAACAAAACGTACACTCTTGTTTTTTCTTTTTTACTCAACAGTTACAACTGAAATGTAGCCTCTCTAACTGCTCAGCTCAAACCCCACTAATCCAGTCTCTCTCTCTCTCTCTCTCTCTCTCTCTGAGCAAGCTTGGTACATTCAGTAGACCAGACCTGGGTCTGATTCTCACAACCTCCACTTGTATACTGTGTGACTCTAAACAAGTCACTTAACTGCCCAGTGTTCCCAGGTCACTCCTAAAAACTCACCTTGTTACCAAAGAATAAAAAAAGCACATACAAACAGACATAAGACACAGCCAAACATAACATTTCCTAAGCCCCTACCCCATTGTATAAACACCACACATGATGTGCAGATCATGTGCTATGGGAAATATTCTCACTCCTGCAGAGTGAGCTGTGCATTCTCACTTGTGCAATACAGAGCTCACTCTGCAAGAGTGAGAATATTTCCCATATCACACTCCTCCCCATCATGTATCCCATATATATAATATATGTGTGTGTGTAAGTCAGTCCTTCAAAGCAAGAGGTGGCCACACTCATGTTGCCGCAAACTGCTCGACTCTGCCTCCACTGCTTGACTCTGGCGGCATTGTTCATTACATGCAAAACCCAATTTCTTCTTCAACAGGAGTCACAGAATGAAAAAATAAATAAAACATAAAAAAAAATTTCTGTCTGAAACCTATGAGACAAACCCCTATTTCCATTGTAAAGAGTGATGCGAAGCCCAAGCACCTACTCATTAAGCTAAGCAGCACCACCATTTGTTGTTAAACGTTTTCAAAAGACAGTTGCTCAACCAATTAAAAATAGTACTGGCATGCCAACATAGAGTCCTTGTGCTGTCTCCTTAGTAACACACTTAGCAACCACATTCTTTTTTGACAAAACAACACTTTTTCAGCAATAAATCCCTCAAAATCAGCTAAATTTAGAAAAGTTGTTAAAAAATAACTTTTTGCACATTGTGCCATCATGTTGCATAAATGAAAAAGTCTGACACAGTAACTGTATACTGGAATGTAAGATCCTACATTTATGCACACACTGTTATTCGGGTAAATAGGGGATACATGATGGGCAGGAGTGTGATATGGAAAATATTCTCACTCCTGCAGAGTGAGATATCCAGAGCTCACGATGCAGGAGTAAGAATATTTTCCATATCACATGATCTGCACATCATGTGTGCCATTTATATAATAGGGGTGAGTGGTAATTGAGTGAGAGGGTTTTATGTATTTAGTTTGTGGATGGGTTTTTGGGCTGTGGAGTTTCTTTTTTTATTGGGGCTGGGTGTACGTTTTGTACTGTTCTGACTGGTTCTGAGTGTTGCTGATGTGTGCTTGGCTGCATGTTGTCTATGTGTTACATTTCATTGGATGTTGTGCCTTGGTGGGTGCGACTTAGGTTGGCATCGGGGATCGGGGTTTCATCAAAACTTTCTTTTATTTTCTTAGATTTCTGTGTTTGTGAGCATTTTTATTTAGTTTGTTTCTCACAGCTTTAGTGTACTGCTTGTGTGATTGTTTTAACTTTTGTTTGTCCTGCTCATGTCAGTTCCATTCAGTCAAACTGTGGATGTTTCACTTTCAAGTTATAGAAGCGGTTTCACTTGTGCTACTTATTGTGTTTTGCTACGTATAATATAAGGTAACTAAAGTTATTTTTTAGTGGTTTTACAAGTTGAATTGTTATAAATTTTGCTGTTCACAATGATATGTTGCTTGTTTGATGTGCTTCATTTTACTCTGTGCTGGAGTCTGATTCTAGTACTCTGGCCCACTTTCTGTGCATCTGTTTGCAGTGGGGACCTGGAGAGAGAAACAACACAGTAAAGAGTTATCTTCGCCTTTGTAACATGTTACTTTGTGCCTATTTTGTGAAGGAGTCCTTGATGGCAAAACATGCTTTCTTTGGAGCAGCAGCTGTGCTTCAGGTGAAAGCATTGCACTTCTTTATTTGTTTCTATGGTAACAGCACAGGTTTTTCTTGTATGCTGAGGGAAAACTGCCTAGATGAGTGATGATATCAGTGACCTTTGTGTGCACTATGTGTGTAAATGGCTGATATCATCACTGTAAGGCAGAGGTTAAAAATATCACACTGTGGTGGATGATACACTGTTTTATGCAACATATGTAGCCAAAAAAACATGGGATAAATTCATTTATTCTCACTGCCATGGGATAAATGGTGGTTCTAATATTTATCCCACACTCTGCCGTCACTCAACCATCATTTATCCCACACCCTGCCATCAATCACCACCCTCTCCTTCCTGCCCTACTTCCACTTACTTTCATTTTCTTTCTAACCCCTTCCCCCCAACAACCAAAAAAAGAAGAATTCTGAATAATCCAAAATGTGTATTCGGGCTCTTCATGCCCCACATCCTCCACTTTCTGAAATACAGCTCCTCCATCACTCTCCTCAATATTCGTCTACCCCCCACACGCCGTAAAACCAAGCCTCCAAAGTGCACCTCCACCACTGGCTTCATCTTCCAAGGTAGCCGACATCCAAACTCTCTCACCCAGCCACGGCGACTGTATGTTCCCCTTCCATATGCCACACTTCTGCCGCTATCTCCACCACGACTGCTCCCTCTCGAACACTCAACTTACTCCACTCACTAACTGTTCCACAAGTCCAAAAACACACCCACAACAAAGCAGCCAATCACAAGCATTTTCCCATGAAACGTCAAGCAATAGAAACCGCCACACAGTTTCATTCACAAACCTCACAACCAATCACATCCCACACACAGCCAAAGCACACATACAGTAAAACGCCGCTTAAGACAAAAACCTAATCACAAATAGTCCCATATAAAAATAAAAAAATACATCAACTTTTAAAACTATAAAACAAAGTACGATGTTGCATAAATCGCACATGTGCTGGCCATTCGTGGGATACCTGATTTATTTAAACTCGCAGTCTGTGACCTTGGGACCTCGCTCATGGCTCTGCCACTCGTGAGGTCAACCGAGGTCACAGACTGCTCATTTAAATAAATCATGTATCCTACGAATGGCCAGTACATATCCCCTATTTATCTCACTCATTTATCACTCACCCCACTGTATAAATAAATGTATTACACTCTATTGACACCCACACCTATTGCATAAATATATTACAGGGGTGCAGTAGCATAATAAGGTTTGTGTAGGCTGTTTAATGTTAAACCCCAATTTTTGCACCTTAATAACTTTGGCATTGTTTGACAAAATAGCCCAAAATATGGCATGTGCAGTCAGGCTGTGAGAGTCTGAAGATGTGAAAAGTTTTGTGAAGGCATCTTGTTCAGTTTTCAAGATACAGAGTGCTAAATAAACCCCCCCCCCAAAAAAAAACATGTTTAGTTTCCCTATACTTAACAACGGGGGCCGAATATTCAGAAATGCACCAAACACCAACACAATGCCAGTGCAGCACAAGTGAGATGCGTCATGGCACGCCAGAAGCCATATTCAGAGGTTGCATTGCTGAAATGACCAAGTGCATGTCAACTGAATATGGCAAAGATGCTTCATGGTGCAACCAGAGATGCACCAGCACAACCATGGATGCACGGAGCAAACCAAAGCAAACACCCATGGAGCATGGAAATAGCCACCGCAGGGATACAAAGGCAAGGACCCAGAGGGTGAAGGAAGCATGCCCCCCCCCCCCAGCAGGGCACACCCATGAACACAGAAGCACGGACACGGAGGGCAAACAGGGCACCAAAGGGAAGGTCCACAGACAACCAAAGGCCACCGCCCTAGAACACAAACTCACCCAAGGCCTGCAACATCATCCATGCCAATGACAGTGACATGCAACAGACACCCACCAAATATGGCCATGGTGCGCAGAGGGCACAGTGCCAGGGATGAGGCAGATGCAAGGGCCCACTGACCAGGGATGGGCGAGGCACAGGCCATCCACCCCGTCATGGGTCCATGTAGGACAGACACAGCCTATGCACACATGGCCTGCACTGCAGGGAAGGAACCCCCTGCAAGTAGCACAGGCCTGTGTGTCAGGGCACCACCAGCTGCAACATGGCGTGTCACCAGGCACACTCACCAGGGCATTGGCATGCACAGCAATGGTGGCCTGACCAGCCACAGGAACATGAGGAAACAGAACCCCAAAACTTCACGGGAGCACACTCATGGACAGCACAACTGTATACCGCCCAGTCCACACACAGCTGCATCATACAGCACCCAGCACAAGCCCTGAACAACACCACACATGTCCCCTTGCCATCCGCACCACGAGGGCAGGACACCCCAGGCGTAAGGCACAGGCAGGCAACACACCCATGGGCATGTGTGTGCCCCAGTGCACAGTGAGGGCCACATGATGACAGATGGAACAGTCCATGGGAATACAATAGCCCTGTGCATAGAAGACACCAACCCCCCCCGGCCACCCAACCTCAACACAGAGCAATACACCATCAACACAGCGACACACCAAGCATGGCCGACCCACAGGCAGACACAGAAGGGTCATGAACAACAGCGCTGACCACACGTGCCCACTGCTAGTGAAGCGGCACATCCCTAGGTGCACCACAGGCACACAACTGCAGCATGGCTCCACAAGCCACCTGAAAATCAGACACTGACACAGGCCCATCATGAACAAAAGGCTTTAAATAACAAGAACAATGTAAACAGCAATAAACAGGGTCAGGGATGGGGGGAGAAGGGGATGGGGATAGGGAGCAGGGGCTGTACAGGTGGATGTGGAACAGCAGGGAAAGAGGTCTTCGGAAGAGATGGGGGCTATATACAACAGGGAGTGGAAATGACCATTATCTGTGGCCCCTAATGGACCACCCCAGCCACTGGACCTCCCTTCTCAATGCTGTCATCCACCGCATGTGACACCGCTGCAGGGCAAGAAGCCTCCTCTGGAGTGCAAGGGACCCGTCCAATGTTCCGGACACGTGGGTGTGCCATCCCCTTAGCTACTGTCCTGTGATCACCTAGGGGATAGGACAGGACAGCCAATTAGTGCAGTCACACAAACACAATCCCACCCACAGTGTACCATGGACTGTGGGGAAACGCACCACTAGGGGATCATAGGTGGTACGCACATGGGAGCCATACCAGTCAGCCACACAGTACACCACAATGGTGCAGCCAGCCAGACGGTGCAGCTCAGTGCACCCATGTGTGCATGCCCATAGGCACAGAGCATGGAGCACCAGCACTGAGGCAGCACACAGTGTGGGGTCTGGGTGCACTCCCCAGCAGGTGGCACAACATCACCACAGTACATGCAACAGTGGCATGGACAATGGTAGGTGTGCTACCACAGCCCTGTGGACATGATGGCATGGACACGTTGTCCCGACCACGACACACAGCACTCACACTGTGACAGGTACCAGCAATGTAGACACACCTACCAGCCAGGCAATGCCCTGCTGGTGCTGCTCGCTGTGGGCTACCTTGGCCCTGCACCCCTGCTGCTACCTCCGTGGCCCACTTGCAGTCCTCTGACCCTGTGGATGTAAAGGTGAGAATGGACATGAGTATACAGACAAGCAAGGCCCCCCCCACCGCACAGCCAGCATGGAGCAAAGCATGATCCTGACCATCCTGTGGCCCACCCCGCCTGCATAACTGTGACATGCGCAGCAGCCATGCATGGCATCCAGCAGCCAGCAGGATGGTGCTGCCCCCCGACAAGTGCACCATGTACCACATATCAACAACCACCACAGGGGAGCATAGGGGAGCATAAGGGCATGCATGACTATTGCTGACACCTACCTGGCTGTGGCACTACACCACGCTGGACACAAGCCTGCATCCTGTGCAGCCATTCTGGATCCCTGTGTCATAGGTCCCCATACCTGTGAAGGCATTGCACTGCACTGCGCTACCACTCCAGTGCGGCTCTCCATAGCTGAGACCACCTGTGCCCAGACAGCCCCCATGGCCTGCTGCAGTGGTACAGTGCCAAACAGCTGGCCCTCAAAAGGCATCACCACTGCCACAAGGTTGACTACCTTAACCTCTGACTAGTTGAGGGTCCTCCTAGACCGTGCCTGCATCATGTCTTCCTTCAGGTCTAAATGACAGCCTGGATGGCAGTGCGATCAGGGGTGTAGCCAGACATTATACATATGTACACCAGGTCCATGTTTGTTGCCCCATTTGCCACAATAAATACAACTTTTGTACCCCATGACACTGGTTGTTGCCTCCCCCCCACCAATGCATGGTTAAATACAGTTATAAAATGGTAAGGGAAAATACTGAAATCTGATTGGCTGTTGTTCATGTAGCAATTATGCTTCATGCACGGAAAATAAAAAGTGCTTCAAATGTGCACTGATCACCACTGGAATCATTACGCTAATAGAATGTTAAGAATTCAACTGGCAGCCATTGTTTTTTGCCCTGTAACTGAAGAATCACATTTACTTGCACTGGGCCCTAAAATAAAACTACCTTAAATACAAAATAAAACAGATTAATTAAATGATGTTTCCCTCATCATCACATTCTCCTTACACACATAAACAAATTACAAACAATAAGTATTGTTTATAGATTCATTACAATTGTTTCTTTGCTGACAATGAAAATTCCCCCTTCTGTCTTTACCTGCTCACCAGGGAAATCTCTTCTCCTTGCCCTGACAGTGAGATAATTGTGTCTCTGGCTGTAACAAAGGCCTCTGTTGTGTGTGTGTGTGTGTGTGTGTGTGTGTGTGTGTGTACTATGTTAGAAAAGTAACATTCTACCAGTGGAACTGAGCAGAATTTTGAATTCATGTATTCCATGGTAAACATTCCATGACAAACATTCCATATCTTGAATGTAGGAAAAAACAGAGAAAAAAAGACGGGAAGAAGAAAGTAGGCAACAATACAATTACATCAACAATGACATCATTAGCATTGGGCAGAAGGACTATTTTATCATAAATGCACACAAGTAAATCTATTGTTTCTACATATAAACATGCTTTTCCTAACTGTAAAATGTTTAAAAAAAAAAAAAAAGGAGCCCATTTTATAAGTCCAATAAGGCACTCTGGGATGTGCGTGGAACACAATTTACCGCACAGCCAGTGGCTAAAGTCACTCGGCCTTCAGCCTCATGCCTTATTACACCCTTGGCTGTGTGGTAAATGTGTTCCACACACACCCCATCATGCCTTATTGCTTACATGCCACACATTGCTCCCTCAGACACCAACATACCACCCCAGGGTCTATAAAGCTGTATAGTCCTTGGGATACAAAGACAGTATCAGGGACCAATCTGGCTAGTCCTTCTAGTTTTGACTCCCATGAATAAAATTACAGAAAGGTTTAGCTGGTTCTATGTTATGTTTTCATGGACAAAGAAAACAGTTCAGAGCCTGTTTGCTGCCCCCTTAAATAAAATTGTACACCATGGAGTACATGGAGTATGCCTGGCTACACCCATGGGTGCGATCATGCATGTGGGTGCAGCATGTGTGAAATGCGTGCTAGGAAACTGAATGCAGTGATTGCACAATGTGGTGATGCACAATGTGGTAGTATTGCGCATCCATGGACATGCATAGTATACACAGAGCCACTGGGTGTGCGGGGTCAGGGGTTGTGACCCCACGTGCAAATGCATATATGTGCAACATGCACAGAGGACCGCACCGATACAACTGCACATGTGCACAGTATGTTAATGGCAGGGGATGCCCTGTGTTGCGCCATGCAATGCAATAGTCGATGCACAATAGCACTGCACCATAGCACTGCTATGTGCATATAATTCAAGATGCAATGTGGACCCCTGCAATGCCATGCACACATGCACACAACAGGAATGTGCACCACGGATACGCCAGCTATGTGCAACAGGATTGCTCTGGCGCAATCACATTGTGCATGGAGCAGGTTTGCAATATTCAATCACTGTATGCAAATCACCTCATCAGCCAATGCTCAGTGCAGTGGAGTGCATTAGCATCTCATTACCATTGCGCATCCACTAATTTGCATGCGATGTGCCTGAAAAGCACCATTGGACAGCACAGGCCACAGACCAGTATTGCAACTTCAAGAGGTAGGTGTATGCTGGTGCGGGGCAACAGGGGCCTGCATAAACAACATCATGGGGACATACATGGGAAATGCTGACAACTACACAACATGCTGCCATTGTCCACAGGGAGCTACATGTCAGGACAGGAGGAAGAGGAGGGCCATGGGTCTGCCCGGAAGAAAAGGTCCAACTTCACAAAAGCTGAGACCAATGCCCTGTACAAGGCCTACCTCGATAGGGAGAGGCTTCTCAGTGGTGCCACTGGCACACCCCAGGAGAGGTTAGATGGGTGGGATGTGTTGGCGGACTACGTGAACCAGCTCAGACAACACCAGCAAAGTGCACAGGACTGCAAGAAGAAGGCCAGGATGGACAGGAGATGCATAAAGTAGAAGGTGGCAGCAGTTGCTCATTAGGGATTATGTGCTGGTACAGGAATGATGTCCCAGCAGTGTGGGGAGCTGCCCAGCTGAGGAGGGTATTATTGTCAATGTGGTGCAGTGATGGGATGGCCATAGGGAGGTCTGGATATATGATTTCCATCTGTGTATTTTAAGTGAGCAAATTCACTTGCGGATAAGAGGGAAATGTCCGCAACTTAAAGAGCAAATGCTTAGTGAGGATGTATATCTTAAGAATGAAGGGCTGGGGCCTTTATATTCCCCTGTAACCATTTTGTTTGCTTTTATTTGTTTATTTAATTATAGTCCTTTTCATCATTTTATCTGTATTTTGCCAACTGTTGTACTAGTAAACAAAAAGAAATCCAATACCATTCTTGTATTATGATGTTAGAAGAGTTTTACTGGCAAGGCTGGCAGTGAGTGTCAATGGGAAACTGCAAACCTGTTATCCATTTTTTAAAAGAGAAATGACACTTTCTACCACTAAAATGTTATATACTGAATCTAAATATGTGATTTTTGATAACCTGTGATCTTTTGTTATGATTTAGCAGGTGTCATTTTCTTTAAAACAAGATTTTACTTGGGAAGAAGATTAGAGGATCCAAATACTGTCTTAAAAATTGTACAGTCATACAGATGTACCACAATAGTGCAAACATATAAAAGTCAAAGTTTACTAGTGAATGAAGTATCTGTTTCTGTTGAAAAACATAAAATATATTTAGTTTCTCACTGAAATACATTGGGCTCATAAGTATTTGGCAGTCTCTGACATCACAATTCCACAATTCTACCACATTCTTTTTACTAGCAATGTGGAAAGCAAAGGTGGAAACCCACTTGTTTCATTGCAGTAACAAATATTTTATTATTAAAATGTAAAAACGTAACTACTAACACATCAAAATACAATAAATAAAATGGTTGTCTATTAGAAGTAAACACCTGGGGCTGGATTTTGAAGAGTCCTGAATGGTGCAAGCCAAACAAATGTTTCATGGGGCATGCAGCAGTCACCTGGTTGGCGACGTGTGCCAACTGCTGCAAGTTAGGTCAACTTTTTCTGGTCTAGCTTGTGGCAATCCCGGGTACCATTTTAACAGAGCTTGCACCAAATATTTAGTGCAAGCGGCCATAAATTGGATAAAATGTCACAATTGTGCCCGGCATATTAAAATTGGCACAGTTTTCAGCAAAGGTGTTTGGTGTGGCTACATCAAAAAATGGGGTTTATGTAGGGCTTGGTGCAGGCCCTGCATCACCCTTTTAAAATATGGACCCTGCTCTTTAAGGACAGTATCTCCCGAGGGTTCAGGCTGGAACAGACCTTTGCTGCATTAGTTTCTTGGTAGGGAGTGAGGATGATGGCACTGAATATTGAGGGGCTAAGAATAGGGGAAGGGGGATGCTCTCAGTTTTGTGGAATTGCTAAACTCTTCACTGAGAGGTTGATAGCAGAGGGTTGCAAAGTGCACAACAGCTGTAGTTTGGAGGCCATGATCCAAGGCGAGAGGGAACCCTCCATATAGGGGCAGGATGGAGAGAGCTACTCTGCCATACTTGGGCCATAATCTGTTATTACCCAATAGTGTGAAATACATTAAAAATTAATGGGTAGGATATTTGTTCACTCAAGAGCCAGTCCTGTTATCTCAATTCAACCCTATTAATAGTTGTACTTGACTCAGGGTTGTGCCTCGGTGGGGAAGTTGGTCTATCCCAACCACTGTATAATGAAAAATACATGAGGGAGAGTTGGGTTAGTGTGCCAGTTTAGGCTACTATTGCGTGAGAGTTAAACATTTATCTTCTACTAAGGGCACCAACTATTGCAGCTGCTGTGTTGTCTTGGGTACAAAAACTTGAAAGCAGGAGGGGAGCAGTATCAGAAACAGTGGCAGACAGATCAAAGCTGGTGTGTTCCACCTCACAGAGCTGCACTGATGTATTGTGTGGGGAGAGAGGGGAGGTGCCAGGCTGATGGTGGGAACATTTCAGAGGGTTGCTTTTCTCTCACTACAGCAACAATCAGTTAAGAGTGGTGTACATTCATTACCAAACAAACTGCATTACCCAGCTGATCATACTTCTAGATTAACAACAGAAACTAGGTAGCAAAGGTGAAGTTTGCATTTGAGATAAAAAGTTAATTTACAGAGTCAGTGTACAGCAGGGATGGTAGTGGCAAGATCTTTTTTTGTTTCAGGTCTTGTCTGCCAGTCCATACCATGGCAGGCAGTCACTGCTGTGGTGAGAGGGTAAGATCTACCCAGGAAAGTGGTGATTGAGCTGAGAGCTAAGAGGTCACTGGGTGGGATGCAGCAGCAGTAAGAGTGTCGTGCAGAAGCAAAAGGGTTTTCTCCGGTGAGGAATTCTCAGTCAAATTTCAGTCTTATCCTGATGCTCTTGATCCTCTGCTCTGGCTGCAATGTCACAGCGTAGGAGTCAGGGATTTCTGATGGCCTGTCGCTCCAGCTTCTTTGTTCTTAGATAGCATGTGTTATCATTATTCTGGAGGTGCAGTGCTAGTGGTGAGTGCAGGTGAGTAGATAGGTATCTGTGCCTAGGCTGGGCTCTCTGTAAAGCACCCTGGCTTCAGAAGTACAGGTCAATGCAGGTCTGGTTGCTGTGGGAGAGTTCAGGGGCTCAGCCTGTACTCCTCATGGTGTTAGTTGTGCTAGGTTTATCCCATGGTCAGGGGTGTAAGTAAGGCATGAGGTGAAGCCACAGTGCCTTATTGGTTATATAAAATGGGAATTTGCTGAAATAAAAAAAGTAAATGAAAATGTTTTATAAATATGAAAAATGTTAAAATACTGCAGAAAACAGGTTAAATAGTTCCTCCACCTACTGGATTCCACTAGGAATCACTATATTTGCTATATTTATAAATATGCAGGTATGGATAACAGTCACAAAAGTCTCTATTTACTAATTATATTGGAAACAACATTTTCAAAAAGTCCTGTGTGTCCTTTTTTATGGCTGCAGTGGGCGTAGCCTTGCAGACGTTTTGCTTTGAGAAAAGGACTCCCTGCATAAATTATCTTCCAAACAACATGATAGAGTGTTAAAAATAGTGTCCTTCACTGAAGTCTCATTACTATGCTGCCTGTGTGTGTATGGGAGCTTGAGACCACTATTTGTCCTCTGGCTTAAGAAGTTAATTGAGCCCTCCCGAGCACTGCCTTTTTTGCAAGTTGATACCTCCTCCAACAATTGAGCCCTTCCCAGTACTGCCTTTTTAGCAAGTTGAAACCTTCTCCAAAGTGTTTTGTGGGCCTTTTCTTTGTTATGTTTCAGTGCTTAATTTACTACCTTTTGCAAACTGAGAAACTCCTGCTTTGCTGGTATCCCTTCCCCCACTCATCCAGAGGTGTGAATTCCTTGGTTAGCCATTGGAAGACCACAGCTACAAAATGATTTACATTTGTCTACAAGCACTGTCTTCTATGCAAGACACAAGCAACTGAATCAAAAGTACATAATTTGTTGATCGGGGGAGCAGGATTCTGGGCAAAGATCTCACTAATCTCACTTAACATATGCAGTCTTCTTCACAAAATTGACGCCTTTCAGACTTTTGCCTGCCAGCATAACCCAGACATACTAGCAGTCATAGAAACCTGGCTCTCACCTTAGGTTCCCAACCATGCTATCACCCTCCCTGGGTATAATGTCTATCGGCTTGATCGAACATCAAAAAGAGGTGGTGGCTGTGCTCTGTACATTAAGGACATGATCCAGGGGCACCTCATCAACTTAACCCCCCAAACCACCACTGCACAGATTCTTCCTGTCAAGATCCTTCTCAGTGCTCATAATAAAGCCATCACAGTTGTCACAGTCTACATTCCACTGAGACAGTAAGGTAATGGGCTTAACGCAGTCCTGGAGTTTACCAAATCTCTCTCACCTGACTCAGAAACTATCCTCCTCTGTGACTTTAATATTAACTGGCCTGCTGCAGAGGCAGGGGCATACAGGGACTTGATAGTGGCAGCAGACCTTTCTCAGATGGTTAGCTCCCCAACCAGGACAAACTATAAAATGGGTACCAGCACCCTTCTGGATTGGATCCTAACAAGCCATCCCACCAGGATCACAAACACCACTGTCCTCTCTGACACACTTAGTGACTACTCCCCTGTCATCTGCTACTGGTCCAATAAATTCATCAAGCCCCCCAAAACCATTACTAGCCAAGTTCTACCTAGAGGCAAGCTACCTCATCTCAAAACCTTCCTTCATCAACAGGATTGGTCCCCAATTTTCACTGCAACCAATGTGAACACCGCACTGGAACACTTCATCAGGATCTTCAACCAAGCATGCAACATATTTGCACCCCTCAAGAAGTGCAAGGCCAAAGCCCTATGTAACCCCTGGCTCATTGGAGACCTACTTAGATGACTAAAAGCTCAGGACCACCTTTGGGAGATTGCCAGAAACACTAGCAGACAAGTTGATATTGCTAACTATAAACATGCATGAAATGACTGCACCAAATATATCCAGGATACGAAGACCACCTATTTCCATAACGCTCTCACTAACTCATGGGGCAATGGTAGGGACCTCTGTAATAACATTAAATAAGTCACCGGGAAGCAATCTAAATCACCCCCATCAGTACTCAGCATAAATGGTGAAACTACACTCCCAGAAACTCACTGCTGATACATTCAATGACACCTTCATGGACCTCAGTGCTGTACTCCCACAGGTTTTTTTCGATGAATTGGTTCCCCTTGCCCCCCAGCCACCTCCAGCCACCCTCCCTTCTACTTTAAAGCAGCAAAAATGCATCAAGTCCGCAGCTACGTTACCAAAGCCATTTGCAACTCCAGAGCCAGCAGTGACTCCCTCGACCTCAAACTGCTATCTCTCACACTTGAAGAAGTACTCCGACAACTGACCAGGATTTTCAACCTCTCCCTCAGCCTCAGCTAGTTCCATGACTTATGGAAATCCACCATGGCAAACCCAATTCATAAAAGTGGTGACAAAACAGCTACTGAGAATTATCATCCAATTTCCATCCTACCTCCACTCTCCAAGGCCCTAGAACGGATTGTGTCAAACCAGCTCACCGACTTCCTAGACAATCACAACATCCTGTGAAAGGAGCAACATGGCTTTAGAAAAGGCCATAACACTTCCACGGTGCTACTTGAATTCACTGGTGCAATCCATCACTCACTCGATAACAGTCATCTTACTGGGTCCACCTTCATCGACTTAACTAAAGCCTTTGGTACCATCAACCACAATCTCCTACTTGCCCAGCTTCGACTAGCAGGGCTCTCACCTAACTCGGTGAACTGGTTCAAAATCTATTTAGACAACCGCTCCCAAAGAGTGAGAATTGCTGGCACACTCTCAGACCAAAGACCAGTCTGGTCCGGTATCCTACAGGGCTCAATCTTGGGCCCCCTCCTTTTCAGCCTTTTTCTGAACTCACTGCCAGAATCCTGCCCTGAACAGATCCTTCTCTACATGCATGACGCTGTCATCCTGGCAACCCACCATGATCCAGTCCATCTACAAGGTAACCTCCAACAGGCCTTCTCTGCAGTCGAAAACTGGTTCACAAAACACAAACTTAACCAGAAAAAAATAAAGACCATGATCTTCTGCTGCTCCCAAAACAAATACAAACAATATCAGCTCTCCATTAAAACCAAGCAACGAATCACCCTCGAACAAGTTCGTACCTTCAAATACCTTGGCCTTACCCTCGACTGCAATCTCTCCTATGTCCCAGACATCAATAACATGGCAAAAGTAGCCAACACCAGGATGAGCCTACTATTCCGAGATAGGAAACATCTAACCCCAGAAGCTCTGTCCATAGCTGTCCAGTGCTCCATCATCAGCGTCATTGACTACGGTCTCATTATCTATGGATCTGCCACAACCTCATCTCTCAGGCATGTTTCGACTTCCCTCAATCAAACCTGCCAACTCGTTACTGGTTCCCACTGTCTCACCTACACCTGTGACCTCTACTCCAAAACAGGCTGGCTGAAACTGAACAACTGAATCAAATACCAAACATGCATCACTGCTAAGAAAATCATGATGGGAAAGGTACCACCAGGAGTCAGCACCCTCCTCAAACCCAAAATCACCAACCGCAACACCAGGAGCTCTAAGTCCCAAATCCTTCAAATCCCCCATTGCGGCACATCCCAAGGCCAAAGGTCATTTGCATACAGGGCTCCGAGTTGGCTGAATGAGCTCTTTAGTGACACCTCATCCACAGCAATGCTTGAAGCATTCAAGAAAAAGCTCCACCACTCCATGACTGGCACCTCCACCTGTGATTGCACCCCATAACATCTTCATTCCCTACACTGCTTCTGACCTTATAGGTGTCAGTTTCTGCCCTCTCTTCTTGCACTTACCTGTCCAATGCAACTTCTAATGCACTTGCCCTGTGTCTGTCTAGACAAGGCCCCTCAGCTGCCTCACCCTGACCCTCTATGCCTATGCCTTCCCCTACCCTCAGCCCTCTCCCCTTCTTGCCCTCCTCCTCCTATTGTTTCTTGAGTTACTCATTGCTCAGTCTGATTTTGTCAAGCAAAGTTACTGTCTAAAACCATGTACCTGTAACTGTTTTATGTTTTAGCATATGTTACCCTGTAACCAGCATGACATAGAACTTTTGTAAAAGAGCATTGGCTCACAAGTACTTTGTAATCCTAGACACAAATAAATAAATAAAATAAATAAAGTGACACAGTTTATATACAGATTGCATGCAACAGTAACTGCTGCTGAGAGAAACTGATGTGTTCTGCTATGCAATGGGGAAGGGGGAGGAGCATTGTTGGAGCAATCACAGACTTGTTTTACAAATAGCTGCCTGTGCTCCATGATGTTTCTGAACTTGTTTATATAAACCATTCCAATGCTGCATATATTATTTCATTTAGGTGCTACTTGAACAAACTGTAAGGTGCTGTTCCATTTCTGCAACTTAGTACTGGTGCACAAACTGAAAAGGGCTAAGAGGGATAGTAAAATGAGTGCAGACAAAACTACTTTAAACAGTGACAAGCTTAAACACACACACACACACACACACACACACACACACACACACTACCCTAAGCAGAACACAGCTGGATAAGGTACCAATATTTAGGAAACTTATAACACTTACCCAAAGACTAGCAGTGTGACTCCTGGCTGCTGTGTTCTTTTTGTTGTGCTAAGCTGAAACAATGACTCTGTAACAAGACACTGGACTCCTGCAGGGGCTATTAGACAGCAGAGCAAAGGGCACTCTGGGAAGACTCTCTGGGACAAGATGCAATAAAAGAAACCTGAATGGCAGCCCCAAGGGGCCATAAAACAGCCAGGGAAAGTTAAAAAAAAAACTCTCACAGCCTGAGCAGAAAAAAAAAAACACTGTGATAAAGAACACAAAAAAGGTAATACTTTTCCTGATTTTAACTTGCAGTTTTCCTTTAATAATCCACAACAAGGTGTGGGTTGGGCTGGGATTTACCCACACTTGGCAAGTGACCAACAACACCAGGTGTGCATAAGTCCCAGTGCACTTCACATTGTGCAGTGGATTACTGTGATTGTACAATTGGTAGGAATTGAAGAATTAAAAAAAAAAGTTATTAAAACACTCAATTTCTAGAGTGGAGCATAGGTGCAAAGGGGATGAGGTATTGGGCTTCCTTTAGATGTCAGCTGTCCAGGCATATCCCTGTCTAAATCAGTCTTACCTTAAATCAAGGCAGTAGCCATTTCATAGAACCATGAGACTGAAACTGATTCTGCAATAGATAAAGCTGTGATGGGCAGCATATAGCTAGCTAAACTCTGGCATCATATTCTGTCTCAAGGTTTTGTGAAATGTCTTATGCCTTTCTTTATTGCTGTGTTGTAGAGATGTCAAATTGATATTGCAGGACAGCTGACAGCTGGGTAGCCCTTCACACATACATAGAAAAGAATGTATAAGATGTTACCTCCTGACTTATAGGGTTGTTATTCCTTTGGTTTCTTCCAAAAACCTTGCTCCTCATCTTAACAAATTTGAACTGAATAGACCAGAATATTGGTCTAATTTAAAGCAATTGTATGACACAGGTTTATTACTTAGAAAGCCTCAATGTAGCACTAAATATAGAGGATACTAGATGGGCAACTATGTACAACCAGTGTCTTCTGCCACAGAGGGGTTCTGATTCCCTCTGACCAGGAGAGCAAAACTTGAGAGGTCCATTGGAATCAGAACCCCGAGGTGACAGAACACATTGGTTATGCATAAAGTTGCTCATCCTATATTTTTAGAGTATAGTAGTGTTATGTGGAATGTGTCAATTGTGTTTTTTTCTCAGGTCCACCTCGAAAATGAGCTTGCTCAATGGTGATCACCTAGTTAAATAAAGACTGTGATTTATTGATTGATTGATTGATTGATTGATTGAAACTGACTTGTGAAGTCTCTAGAGGTTCCACTACCCTTCTGTGAAGAAACACTTCTTTGCAGTACCCATTAGTCTACCCCTTCCAACCTTATGTCATGCTCTCACATTCTTGGACATCTCCTTTTCTGAAATATGTTGCCCTCCAGCACCCTATTTATGCCTTTTAGATATTTGAAGGTTTCTATCATATCACCCCTTTCTCTTCTCCAGGGTATATATATATTGAGGTCTCCCAATCTCTCCTCATATAACTTTTAGTGCAGGCCCTGCACCATTTTTGTTGTCCTTCTTTACTGCCTCTACCCTGTCTACATTCTTACGGAGATGTGACCTTCAGAACTGGACACTATAGTCCAAATGAGGCCTCACCAGTGATCTGCACAGTGGAATCACCACCTCCTTCCTTCTGTTGGTGATATCTCTCCCTATGCACCCAACATTCCACTGACTCTCCCTATAGCCTCGGTACATTGTTTGGCCACCTTTAGATCATCCAGTATGATTGTCCCCAAATCCCTTTTATGTTTGGTGACCATCAGTCTCCCCCCCTTCCTGTAAACCTCCCCTGAGTTCCTGCAATCCAAATGCATGATTTTGCACTTTTTGCATTAAATCTCAGCTGCCACACTTTGGACCATTCCTCCAGTTTACCTAGGTTCCTTCTCATTTTTTCCACCCTTCCCAGAGTGTCCCTCCTGTTGCAGAGCTTAGTGTCATTCACAAAGAGGCACACTTTCCCCTCCAGCTCCTCCGCAATTTCACTTATGAAGACATTAAACAGGACTGAGACCAAGAACTGATCCCTGTGGCACCCTGCTGGTCACACTCCTTTCCTTACATTGAGCACCATTTACCATGACTCTCTATCTTCTAACATTCAGCCAGATCCTAACCCAGTTTACCACCTTGTGACCAACTCTCAGGCTGCCCAGCTTGTTCACAAGTCATATGTTGAATGGTATTGTAGGCCTTACTAAATACAATTCATGTTTGTTTCAAGCCCATGAAACACCCTTATTTAGTTAATGCATTTGCAGCTGTAGTGGCTCCGCCAGAATGTGTTATTGTGTGAGTCTGTTTTGTTTATCTGTTAAGTGAGCTTCTGTATTTCTTTATGTGTACCTGTATTTGGGATCAGTAAAACAGCAGGCTTCAACATGATTGAGCTGCTATGATGTGACTGAGTGAGCAATCTGCAAGCAGGATCAAGGTAGCATGGAATAAATTCAAAACCAAGTCAGAGACTAGTGCTCAAGTGTGATCTGGATGACAGTTTGTGTAAATCCTTTGCTTTACTCTAATTGTGATTTTGTTGGTGGTCTGAGTGAGTGTGCAGTAGAAACTGCAAGCGGAGAGTGGCAGGAGCAGTTGAGAAGGAACACCTAACTTCTACTTTCTGCTTAGCTATAGGAATGGAAGCAATCTGCCAGAGGGAGGTAGTACTGTAATCAGGCAGCCGATCATGTCAGAACCAGCAAATGAAATACCACCTGGATGAGACCAGTGGTACTTTTATCATTGTCTCTGCCACAGATGGAGGTATGCTGCTGGCTTGAGCCTGTGCAGAAAGTGGGTTACCGTGAGTTGTGAGTGGAAGTGAGAATGGGTAGTCAAGCGATCAGTGCTCAACAGACTTAGCATAAACAGTAAAACAAAGTTGAAGAACTAAGGATTGTAATGAGAAGTGGATAGGGTGGGGACTTGAAACTACACAGCTGCTTCAGTTTTTGTGGGTGTAATCAAATAGCTGTAAAAAAATGACTGCTTTAAAAAAAAAATCAGGTTGGCACATGGATATAGAACACACTTGGCCCAGGTTGGCAGGGTCTTGTGTTTAGCCATTGGTGGTGCTCTTTTGATGCCATTGCTAGAATCAAGCCTTGGCTAGTAAGGAAGTAAGGATTTCCTTACCCATTTTATATCTGTGAATAAAAGTATCTGTTTTGTACTGTAGGTTCTCTAAAGATAGGAAACACCCCGTTTCACTCTATTTTGAATGGGGTGGGATAAGTCGTTCTGTACTTGATACCTGTTTGCTGCAATGCTTTCCAGATACCAGTAAACTCAGACCTTCTCTTATCCAACTTTGCAGAATAATCTTGATAAAGTGAGATCTTGTGTCCTTGCCACACTAGCGAACCCTTGTCCCTGGCAAGCTTAAGCAGTTTCTCCTCTTGTGTACTTTAAGCATATGGCCAGTATGGGCTGAGGAATCTTATTACCCTTAGGTTGGGAAGCCAAAGTCCAGTATGATCTATGTATTACAGGTTGGTGCCAGGGATACTCAGTAGATCTGTAAGAAGGTGCTGCACAAAATCATTCACATTTTTGTCCTCGGTGCTTTCTGGAACACTGATTATCCTGAGGTTGTTCCTGCGACCTCTACACTCCATGTCATCCAGCTTATTCTAGATGACAGCCAGTTCTTGTCTAATGGTATGCAGTTCAGTGTCCCTGCCATCCATCTGTCTGTTCAAATGGCTGAGTGTTGCCTTTGTATCAAAATCCCTATTTGGGTTATCACGGCTGGGTTGATAGCCATCACTATTCTGGGAACTGCACTGATCATCTTGATGTACTTCAGTGGATGGGTCTGAAAGCAAAATCTGTAAAATTCATTTAAATATTGATATATTTCATTTCTTTAGCATGAACAGAAACAAAAATTGGATGTTTTTCCTGTATTTGGAAATGCTGAGAAACATTTTTTCAGAAGGTGTAGAGCCCAAGGTAAGGAGCCACAGAGTGACATGGCCATCTTAGTCGCGCTCCAACTGAAAGAAATATAAAATCACACATACTCCCCCCTCCACACATACACAATGTAAAGCATCTTGGGAGGTATCTGAAAATCAGCATGAAAATGGTACCCTAGCAGATTGTATGAGAGGTCTTAGGCACCATGCACTCCTGCTCAAAGCAGAATCAGTCTAAATGTTCATGATGGTTTGCATAGCCCATGATGACAGTAACCTTAAAACTATTTATTGTAACCACAATAACAACAATATCATTTGATATGCTGCAGTTATTAATGTTACTAGCTATCTTTTTTAATTTCATTTTTACCACCACTCCTGTTGTGTATGTACATATTATACTGGCACAGTTCTATGTTAAACCCCTCATTTTGCACCTTAATAGCTTTGGTGTTGGTCATCGAAATTGCCTAAAATTTGGCATGCATTATCTAGGAGGCAAGGTCTAAATATATGTAAAGTTTTGTGACACCAGCATGTACGATTTCTGAGATACACATGCAGTATGTTTTCCTGTAGAGGGCTAATTTTTTTCCTATACTTTCATGGATTTTTATTTTGCTCTCACCTACAGCCTAAATGGAATTGAATTTGTTTCTGAAATGTTCAGGGTAGAAGTGGCCTATGCCAAGGTATTGCCTTTTGATGGGTTTGTGAAACAATATTAAACAGTTCCAAAGTTATAAGGATTTAAAGTTTATTTTTTAGCTGTTCTGAGCATGCTCAGTGTTTTTTTCTTTTTGGATAACCCTCTGATACAACACAAAAAATTCTGTGTTGCCAGACCATTCTTTGTTTTTTCACCACTTGCTTCTCACAAAATGTAAACAAAATTGTGTCATGAAGGCCACTATCTTGTTTCCCCCAAAGTAAAAAACATGCAAAATACATAAAACTTGCATATTTTTTAAACAACAAACACCTGAACCTAGCTAAACAGGAACCATTTAGCTACATTCTGGTGTCTGTTTTATTTTACCTTCAAAAATACCTTTTCTGAGCACCAAAATTCACCTGCATTCTCTGTATGAGAACAGCAGGACTTTATTGACTTATGAAGCAGCAGCTAAAGTTGTCCTGTTGGCTTCAGTCTGAGCAGTGAAACCACAATCATAGTCGCTCTTTCTCTCTCTCTCTGCTCTTATCTATCTGTCAGGTCTTATTTTTTTACATGTTTTTATTCACTCCATCTGCCAGCTCAGCCAGCCCCCCCTCGTGGTTCCCTTACAAAATAATTATCAAATTAAAAGTGAACTGGGGTGCCCACCCTCAGTACCACTTGCCAGCTCCCTCCCATCTAGGTCGCTGGCCCCCTGTGTATTGGTAGTGACACAGGTGTGCCTACCCCCAATGGCAGCATGGAATTAAGCCAACACTGGGGTGCCCAATTCCCAGTGTTGGATCTTATACTGAATTACATGTTAAACCTGCAAAAAAGGAAACAGTCCCTCAATGTCTTTATTTTTTTAAACTAACATTGTCATCTCCCACAAGTTCAATATGATCATGCATAGCACTCATAAAACTTGTTATTAGTGAACAGAAAACTGTGTTGAACTGGTCAGTCATTTTCCCATGGACACTTTTTTTTAATACCAGTTCCAATTATTTTTATTGTCCATCTGTACTGGTCTTGCAGTAAACACAGTAAGTGTTGTTGATTAACACACTGGTTGTAGGGACCATTTTAGAACTTTATGATGTAGTTTATGTCCTTGCTAAACTGTCATATTTGTTATTATAATACATCTGTTTTCTGCTACAGAACACTGTGGTCAAGAGGAACATAAACTACATCATACCGTACTAAAATAATACTTAAAGTTTCACCAGAGTGTAACTCAGAAACACCAGCTGTGGCTACTAAAAGGCCTGTATAGATGGAACAATAGCAGATTTAGAACCAATGCTTCAGAAATGGTGTTTACAGGGGAAAACTGACTTCCTGGCTTAGTGTAGTTCTCCTTTGCTTAAGACCCATCACCCTGCCACACTCACCGGGAATGGGACAATGATGAAATGAGTCACTGGCCATTCTTAAAACCGTCCTCATGTAGTCAATGGACTTCAACTTCCACTGCCTGAAAGCAGCAATTTTGTTTCAATTGTAGTTATGGCTGGCTTCATGGTGCTGAGTGATGGGGCATCACTTTGGCATGCTGGTGATCTGGGTTCATGCTCCGAGCCCAGATGCCAGGAGCAGAAACTGGCAGGGGAAAAAGTTGACAGCAACCTTTAGATGTTTCCCTTCCAGGGGTTGGGATATAGTGAGCTGCTCTACTAGTGACTCCTGGGGGTGGCTTCTGGAGGCACACTTGCAGCGTGGGTGACCACACACTGCCATACATCCCCATCCCAGGATGTCACCACAGCCACACACATTGTGGATGGTGGGTGCATGCCCCAGAAAAAAGGAAAAGGGCCTCCTGTGGCACCAGATAATGTCCCTCTAGTAGGACCTCTCCTCCCATTGACCACCCAGCACACCATGCCTGGCACCCAAGTGATATCCTGCTGTAATGCTCACTTACTCCCCCCCCACTGCTGCCTCCCGTAGGAGCCCAGCAGAGATAAGCCATACCACCATGAGATTGTCAGCAGAGCCCTAGGGGAACCTGAGACATGCTGGGCATTACTATATCATTTGAAGATCTATGGGGCCAGGGAGAACATATTAACTGGCATGGTGGTAATGCAGAGTCTATGGAGGGTTTGATATAAGCCTTGTGCTCGGCAATGAATATCAACTGCTATATTACTGTAGATCAGCACTTGATCATGGTGGTTTGAGTGGGTTGCAGAGTCTGTCACCACACTACAAAGACATCCATCCCCAGCAGTGGTATACCAATACCACCTGCTACAAGTAAACTGCAGTAATAAATATTCATTGCTGACTTCAAGCCTTTTGAAATTTTACGTTACCTCATGCCAATGACTGCACTGCAAGACATAGTAGTTTGGCCAAATAATCGAAGCTGAACCAAACCTATGGGGCCCAACTCAAAGCCAAAACAAAGTTGCCAATGGCCCACTTCTCTGACCTTTAGCACTGCTATGTATCCCTTGTTACAACTCAGTGATTTTATTTTCATTAGCTATCCAAGCTGAGATGCAACATCTCATTTTTGGTGGTATCGTGCTTCACTTTCTACATGTTCCAAAGCTAGGTGGGCTGGAGCTCTTGGATGTTAAGTATTTGCCTTAGTTTCACACAGTGAGTATTTGGGTCTATTGGTGTTTGAACCTATGAAACCTTGCAGCACAGTGCAGGTATGCCACCTTGTAAAGTACTTTATCTGTATATAACAAATATTTACTTAGTGCTTTGTTGGTTAGTTACAGAATAATACTATGCTTGAAATGCTTTTCAAATTATATACATACTTCTACCCAGATTCAAAGTATGAAATGCCCGAAGTTTGCAGTAGGCCAAAGGAGCTGTATCCCTGGTACAAGGTATTCAAGTCTTACTGGGAGTTGGAGTCTAGATTGTGCTGTGACATTGCAATAATTTATTTTTTATTTCATTTTAGAATTGTTGTGTGGGAAAGGCACACTGAGCAGAAGCCTGTTTGCAGGTATGGCCTGGGAGCACAGGGAGGTTAGGTGACAATCTGTACAGCCTACCTGCAGCTGGATCCATTCTTGCTCTCACACAGTCCACATTCAAGGAGGCTGTCTGGTCAGGCCCCACTCTGGTAGGAAAGCCAGAGAGCGATGAGGAAGTCGAAGGGCACTGAATGTGCAACAATGGCCAACGGGCATCTAAAATGGGGTACAGGGTTGCAGCAGATGGCAGGAGAACCAAAGGATGGGACAGTGTAAGGAGTCATACTGTAAAAAAAAAATGAATTCTACATTTAAATCAATGTAAAGGTTTGCATAATCAGTGGAAAATAAGAACACCTGAATGCTGATGATAAATAATTAATTAGGGTGCATGTGCAGGAAATTGTCTATAATATGGGATGTTATTATGCTCTTATCTTTATCTAGAACAAACTTAAAGTGATTTTCTGGTTTCCTGCAAAACATTCACAGTTGGCCTCAGCAGAACTCAGTCTCACCCCCTCCCCCCACACACATATTTGAAATTGTGGACCATCATTTTTTCACTGAAGACATTTTGCATGAAAACTGGCTCTTAGCACTTTTGGTTTGATCTGTTCCATATGTTTACCTGCCTAGAAGTCACAGTCGACCTCTTGTGATGTCAGAATCATTTCCATGGCAGCAGGTTCTGATTTCACAACAGAGGATTATGAACCCAAGGCAGGAAAAGCAGCAAAGACAGATGAAGTCTAAGGGACAAATAACCTTGTTCCCTGCACATATTTTTAGTAATAAATGCAGAAATGTCCTGAAATTCATTTTTTTTAAATGTTATGAAATTTGAGTCCTGCTGATAACTGTACATGATTTACATGACATTGGAAAATCATTTTAAGCATCAACCTAGGATGACCAAATAGAAATACACGACAGCACATTTGAGTTTGCTAAAAAAATATGATTCAATTTGGGAATCCTGAAGTGATTCCTTTTCTACAAGAGCTGGTCAGAAATAGAAGATGAGCAATTACCAATAAGCTGTTAAATTCTTCAGACCATTGCAAGAGGCTGCAGCATGGTGGTAGCAGTGAATTTTTTTTCTGAGTTTTCACACTTTATCAACAGCCACAGCTTTTATTTGATTGTGGTACAAGCACATCAACAGATTTCAACATACTCCTTATTTAACAGTTACAGTGCACAGTAAATCCTGCCTGTAGTACACATTTCAAGCATTGTAACCATCCATACAAGTCTGTAAGGCTAGAACATCATAAGGACTTTGCCAGGTTAGATTTTGTGCAGTCAGTGACACGTACTGAGTTTGAAATAGCTTAACATACAAGAGCTGACTGGAACTATTCCCTGCAAACAATGCACAAAAGAAAATATGTGACAGGCTGATTCTTTGAATTCTCACAGTGGCCATTGACTGTAAATGCCTTCCATCTTGCTGATTTATTCTTTTCTGTTTACAGTGTAGATTAATTGAGAACATAGGCATTTTCAGTGGGCACAGCACTGTTGTTTGCAGGGAATAGCTGGAATAATGAAATGGTTTCTACAGAGATGCTATGAATGCCCCCAGTTTTTCTACATGCTGGTCAGTGTGAGTTTTCTTTACCAACCTCTGTTCATGCTCGCATATTCTCTGAAAGTCTGACTCTGGAGCCTTTAGAGTTTTTTTTTTTTTCTTTCCGTGTTACACATCTTATGTGCCATGGATTGGGGAAGTTGTTTGGATACTGTCTGGTATGCTGACAGAGGCAGCAACAGAGAAATCAGCACTTTAGCAGAGCTCACTTAAACCCTGTTCCATGCAATGCGCATTCAAACAGTTGCTGCAGTTGGAAATCATGAACATGTCTCCACTCACTGCTACATGGACTGAATGACATCATAATGCATCGATTGCAAATGGAGCAGCAGCATTTAAGAATCAAAGGAAAATGCAGAAAAAATGCAAAATCTACCTAACCAACATATAAAGTAATTACATCAGTAATACATGCATATGACAGTGAAGAAGTCAATTTGAATTGTGCCTTCATTTTGGACTAAATTAGCTGACAGTGTCCTTTTAAAACATTTTTTTTGTTCAAATTGTCTGCTTAGAATTTTGAAACGCATTCTCAGAATTTACAGCTTTGTAATTTCCTTAGAAATTCTGAGCAGGCTGTGGTCTACCAAAAAGAGTTTATAACCTTGTTGGATCAACCAAGTTGCACATGTAAAGGTTTAGAAAATCTTATTATTATTATTTAATTTTAATGACCGGGTAAGCCCACTGAGACTAGAAGTCCCTTTTTCAAGAGCGACCCGGGAGTGGGTATACAGATGGTAACCAACTGAAACTGAACCAGATCAAGCTGTTGGTGGTATTTCTAGTGAATAGAGGAAATTTGGCCAGGACACTGGGGAAATTTCCCCTACTCTTTTTTGAGAAGTGCCATGAGATCTTTAACATCCACCTGAACAACAACCAGAACAGGCAGACAGGACCTTGGTTTAACATCGCATCCAAAAGACAAAATCTTGCCTCACGTCTGAGGGGGAAAAAAATCTCCTTCCATTGTGAAATGTTCCCAATAATTATTTTAGAAATGTGGGAACCTCTGTAGCCCAGTATTTAAGAATCTTGAGTCCATTAAGTAGGCAATCATGGTCTCACACATGCACTGGTGGCTGCGCATTTGGGATGTACAGGCATTTGCAATAATTAAGAGTGGCTGACGCCTCAGGAAGAACTTGACAAACACATAATATTTAGGCGATTCAGCTTCTGTTTCATATTATTCTGTAGTTCTCTTTCTTTTCTTTGTTATTGAGGACATTGGTATGAAAATCACAGCATATGCTGTACCTTGTTCTGTTTTACCTTGTAACATTTAAAGATTATGCTCCTTTTGACTGTGCTGTATTTATTTATAAGACTTTTATTTTTGTAATGCTGGTAATTACTTTTTACTTTTTTTCCTATTGTACTATCTTCCATACCCCTACACCCTGGAAATTAGCTGTTATCAGCTTTGTATATCTTACCTGGTAAAAATTTGAAATAAGTGAATAAATAAATACGCACATAAATAAAACAATAACATACATGTTTCATGGAGTTGATCTTCTCTGGTTATTTATTCCTCACCTGAGTTCATAAACCCTTACTTCTGACATAACTATAATTTCCATGCCAACAGTCTGAGATATGTTAGAAGCAGGGGTTTATGACTTGAAGAACTGTGAGTGACAAAAATGGCACTCAGAATATGTTATTAATTTTTAAACGTAGTTACTTTTTACTTTTTATTTCTGAAGTATGTTTCTTTTGGGGACTGAGGGCCAGCCTAGGAGGATACTGACCTCTATAAAAGTGACAGCCAGTATCCTTCCAGGAGTGGGACCATTGCCTTTTGTGAGAGGTCTTAATGTTGTTTGGATGAGCAGTTAAACAAGCCACAGGGGGTTGTATTACCAATGGAGGCAACAGCTGCCCCCACACAATGAAGCAACAAGGTGGGAGTGCCTAGAGGGAGGAAGCTCCCCAGGATAGGGTCACAAGAAGAAAGGGGTGCCGACAAGGCAGAGGACAAGGGAGGTATAAACCAAAGATGCAAAAAGAGATGAGTAAAAGAGAAAAGAAACAGACAGGGTAATGAGGGAATGGGGTTAGTGGAGCTTCAGGGAGCAGCACAGGCTAAAGGGGGAAGAGGGGTTGACTCCCTACAGGGGGAAATTCTTAGGCAGCTAGTCAGTGAACCCACTAGGGATGGGGCAGTGCTGGGCCTGGTGCTTACTATTTATTTAGTTAGTTTTTATTGACTAGGAAAGGAGGACTACACAATTCTGCCTATTTTCATTGTTGTCACACAGAGAGGGGAATGCAGTTAGAAATCCACTGAAATTAAAACATATTAAGCTGTTGGTGGTATTTTAAGTGAATGAGAGAAATTTTGCCAGGACACTGGGAAATTCCCCTACTGCATTGCTGTCAGTAGGGGGAGGTGTTGGAGTCTGTCTACAGGATGGCAGACTGTGCTCAACCTCTCATGGAGAAGAACCTGTTACTGGTTTCTACTGAGACACCTATGGATGTTGCTGTTCTGCCTGAAAATTCTAAGCTTCCTACACAGGAGGAAATGGTATCTGTGGTTATTGTCCCAGAGTTTCGACAGAAATTGCAGGAGACTACTGGTATGCAGCCAGTATTGGAAAAGGTGTCTGAATTTGTTTTGAGTACCACAACTAGTGAGCTGATTATGGAACATTCAGGACCGAGTCATATTTCTCCCGAATCTGCGTGGGGAAACCCAGTTTCGGAAAAGGTTGCTCTCACTACAATGCCAGGACTTCCGGGTACTACAAAGGAGAAACAGCAGGATGGGGAATTCGCTCCTCATACCAAATCTACTTGCACTATGTCGCAAGCTGTATGACAGCAATTTGGACTGCCCTTAGACTCTGGAGACTTTTTAAGTCAGAACTGGTCAGCCGATGACGCACTTAGCAATTCAGGTTGGCAGCGTACGGCTTCTGGACATTGGACCCCGGATCCGGACTGGTGTGATGATTCCCCTATCAACTTGGCCACTTCAAAGCATGCCACCGTGGATTTAACCCTGCGCTCAGGTAACGAACCACCTATCCATACAAAGGCCTTACCTAATACTGCGCAACAAGTAGAGGATCAAGCTGCGGCCTTGTCTAGGCCGAGCACATCCTTGGAAGGGGAGGGGATGGGGATGGTAGAAAGGGTCAGGCAGGTTATGAGAAGACAAATTTTGAGAAAATTAACACACAACACTCTAAACGAGTACCAATGTCAGAGTTATCTAAAAATAAATTAGACCAAGCATTTAGATGGAATGCAGTTTGACTGTGTTATAAGGGAGGGCTTGCTGAATACCCAGATAGATACTGCGTTGCTAAACAGCTTTTGAGGGGTTCCATGCATTTCTTCCCTGCAGACGTTTATGCCTTAATTCATATTTCAGGTGAAGATTCTTTTGATATTAGTTTTAAAAACAATAACAGTCTGGAAAATTTTGGGACAAATATTCTAGCTTAAAATCTACCCCTCTATGGAACCCCTTCTACACAATTCCCCTTACAAAGCCCCAAATTAGATATATTACCATTATGTTTCAAAATGAAGGGGTCCATATAAGTGATATTTATAATTGGCTACAAAACCACTGTGATATTCTAGGCCCCCCTGAAGCCATCTTAATTTAGAAGGGATTTCAACTGAGCAATGGAAGTTTAAGGTAACATTATTTCAAGTTAATTCAGACATCATTCATTTGCCCAATAGTTTTTTTTCTTGGGTAAAGACAGAGGGGTCTGTTTTTATGGGGGACAACACAGAGCTTGCTATAAATGCGGGGCAAAAACTCATATTAGCAGCTTCTGTGACATGTTAAAATGTTCATTATGTGGGGGGTATGGTCACTCTGTAGATCTTTGTGAAAACATATTTCAATATAATCTCTGTGATGAAAAAGGACATGCTTTTCATCAATGCCCTTGGGCTAAGCATAATAGGACTGAGGGGTGGGATCAGGATGATCTAGTTAATAGAGCCCAAGAGAAAAGAAGGGATTCTAGTTTTAATACTCCTCCTGAGCCACAAGGAGAGGACATAAACCATAGGGATTCCTTAATTCCACATACACCTGTAGCAAACAGAACCCCATCTGTAGAAAATAGACCTATACTTTCTCCTCAGCAGGAAGACAGGAATGCTATCACTGTAATTGCTCCTACTGAAGTTCCTTCTACTATGATGGAACAACCCACTACCCCCCCCTCCATGTTCGAAACTGTCAAAAGTTGAAGGTTCACTAAGGCCTCTCTTAGGCAACCTATTCCTGGCCCTATACCCATGGAGAATTTTTTTGCACCCCTACAAGATGACTTGGGGGATTCTGATTTAGAATCTGACACTTACCATAGGTCTGAAATGGTGACTGAGGATGAGGATAGTAAATCTACTGAGTTGGCCAAAGAAAAAAATGAAAGGAAGGGAAAAAAAGAAAAAAATGGAAGGCAAGTCTTAGTCACAAAGTGAGGCCTTAACTTCACTAAACTTAGATGCCTACATTACAGCTTGTTTCATACAATGTTTGTAGTTTGAAGAACTATAAAAAACAAATCTCTATTTTTTCCTATTTTGATTCTCTCAAAGTGGATATCATCGTTGTTCAAAAAACTAGGTTATCCTCTCTTTATGAAATCGACCAGACTAAAGAAATGATGGATCTGGGGGCCTTCATTTTGGACATTTGGATCAGATTATGCTGATGGGATTGGGATTTTATTTAAAACTACTAAATTTAGAATCTCCAAACTTACAGATATCCGACCTGGACGGGCTCTAATACTCGTTTGTTCTCTTTTGGGGATTTTTCTTTCCGTCTTATTAATCTATGTGCTCCACAAGTAAAAACTGCTATAATTAAATTGTTTGAGGATATAAAACCCTTTTTATATACTAAAAAGCATATTATATGGGGAGAGGATTTTAATTATGCTATAGATACAAAATTTATGGGAGCTATCCAGAAAAAAATGTATTGTGATTCTCATGCTTTAAGACAAATCATTTTGGATGCAGGATTATTAGATACTTATAGACCCTTACAAAAAGACAGTGGAGCTACATATCATAGGCATGTATATGCTACTTGTACAGATATGGTTTTTGTTTCCAAATATATCATACTATATTTTAGTATTACCAAACCTACTGAATTTTCAGATCATCAGATTTTGGTATGTAATTTTAGTCTAGCTGATGTTCCCACTAAAGTATTCTCCACTATACAAAGGTGGAGATTAAATATGTCACTTTTGGATTCATCAGACTGTGCTCATAGCTTAGAGGGTTTTTTTGAAGCTAGAAATTCTACTATGTGTTTATATGTTAATATATATGATTGGTGGCTAGACACTAAAACAGAGTTGAAAACATTGTTACTTGGTTTGGGAAGGAGGAAGGCTAATTCTAATTATTTGAACTATCTACAACTTAGAAATAACTTATATAAACTAATGTAGTTTCCTCCATGTGATAGTGTGAAATTCAAGTCACAAATTTTTTAAACCAAAAAACAAATGAAGGTCTATCAATACGATAGGGCTAAATCATTAGAGATGGAATTTAGATATGGAACAAAAAAAACAAGCTGCATCAGATCCCTATAAAGCATGCAAACACAAACTGGATAAAACCTTAATGACTAGCCTCCTTAAAAATGATAGTACTATAGCAGACACAGATTTGGAAATGTTGCTAGTAGTACAACAATTTGTTACAACTGTATTTGGTGATACCATAAAAACCACTACAGTCTTTCTGGACACCTTTATAGCACCACTTCTCCACTGCATAAAAAAGGAGACAAGACAATGCTTTCTAACTGGAGACCTATTAGTCTCCTTAATAGTGATTACAAAATCTTAGCAAAAGTTATTAATAATAGATTATTACAGGTCACTGATACTCTTATTCATCCAACTCAGACCTGTGCAATTCCTCATCAGAAAAGTCAAAATAATCTTTATCTACTGAGAGAATTATTTGAGGCTGGTAAACTAGGAAATGTCTTCTGTTATGTGGTTGCATTAGATCAGGCCAAGGCTTTTGATCAGGTTAGACATGGATACCTCTTTAAACTATTATTGCAATATGGTATTCCCCATCAATTTGTACAGTGGGTTGCTATGTCATACACCAATGCTACAGGTGTTATTCTGCTTTTTGCACTGATTCCTGAGTTTACAGAACAGCATTTTGTGCCTTGACTCCTCTACAAAGCTGGAAAAGCAAAAAGACACTTGCAGGTACTGAGCTGTGTTATTCTGCTTTTTGCACTGATCCTGAGTTTACAGAACAGTGTTTTGTGCCTTGGCTCCTCTACAAAGCTGGAAGCCTAGAACTGTCTGTTTAAATCTTCTGGGGCATATAATTGAGAGCTGGAAGATACCTGTGTTCATTAGAGCATGTCAGCTTGAGAGGAGGGGCAGTTTCCCTACAAAAAGACACTTGCAGGTACTGAACTGTGTTATTCTGCTTTTTGCACTGATTCCTGAGTTTACAGAACAGCATTTTGTGCCTTGACTCCTCTACAAAGCTGGAAAAACAAAAAGACACTTGCAGGTACTGAACTGTGTTATTCTGCTTATTGCACTGATTCCTAAGTTTACAGAACAGTGTTTTGTGCCTTGGCTCCTCTACAAATCTGGAAGCCTAGAACTGTCTGTTTAAATCTTCTGGGGCATATAATTGAGAGCTGGAAGATACCTGTGTTCGTTAGAGCATGTCAGCTTGACAGGCGGGGCAGTTTACCTACAAAAAGACACGCGCTACTAGTGCGAGCACGGTAGCGCGAGTGTGAGTGGTGCGAGTGCCACTCGGAGTTAAAAAATCCAGAGTACAAACAGCTCATTTTTAATGTTATTACTGGTGCTGTTTTGAAGATAAAAGTGAATTTTAAAGAGTTGTAAACTGTTGTTTGAGGGGTGTTAATGTTTTTGCAGGGTAAAGAAGCAGATTCTACAAATTGAATTAGAAGTTTTACAGCTTTTTTGGGGGAATATAAAATAAAAAAAGAGATTTTAATGTTACATATCAACTTTTTGATTTTTTTTAACTTGATTATTGTTGCTAGGTGTTAGTTTTTTTTTCTGTGTTTTTGGATTAGCTGTGATATTCACAATATTTTTAGTTAGGGGTGTATTAACTCCAGAGATATCTATATAAAGATCATGGTTCAAACCAGATGTCAAAGAAGGGGAAATGGATGATTTAAAGGCTCCATTTCTAATATTAATGTAGAGATTGATCATAGTTCTGTATAACACATGGTAAATTCTCCCATTGAATTAAAATTATCTATGCATTCCACTTTAGATGATGTTAATGGAATTAGAGAAAATGCTTTGGATGGTTTTATAAGTAGTAGTACTCCCACTCAAATGCAAACAATGACCCAAGATGGTAGAAAATCAAAGGGATTTACGAACGTAAAGAATAGAACCATTCCAATAGCTAAAAGAGAAGGAATTATGTTAGGGGAAATGCTGAATAATAAGTTGGATATTATAGAGACAATTTCAGAGGGTAGTATTGCAGTAAATAAAACAAAGCAGACTAAAATTAAAGATCATTTTGTTGAAAAAAAAGCTACAATCTGCTCAAATGACATCTAATGACATGATTGGTAGTGAGTCAGGGGCTTCCAAGGGATGTCTTAATCAGACCAATAATCCAATTAGTCCTAGCAATAAACTTGATGAATTTATTGGGGACAATTGTCAAAAAGCAGCAGCAGTTACAACTTTGAGTTCTGCAGCTTTGAAAAAAACATTGGGTACAGAGTTGCACACAACATTCGAGGCTTCTAGGAATACAAGTCAGAGGGAACACTCAAGTTTGTGTAATTCCTTGGAATTTTCTCCTGATTATTTTTTATGAATCGAATCCTAAACCTAGGTGGCATAATGATTTGAGGAATATTGCTAGTGAATTACAGGACACTATAATTGGTCTCAAACAATTCACAACTCCTAAACAATCAAGGCAATTGTCTCAGGAAAAAGAAGATTGCAAGTTTAAGTCTAATACTACCTACCCATTTGCCCTTAGTGAGGATTTAAAAACTTATATTCAAAATCCACACATTGCACATATGATGATTTTAGATAATCTAATTAATCTTAAATCTGAATTAGACACAATTAAAGAAAATATAGTGATTAATGGTAGTAGAATGGATGAGTTACTCCTACAATTGAACAAAATAAGCCCTCAGGAGGATTCAATTTCAATAGTTATTGATAAGTCAGATAATCAGGAAGTACTAAATGAGAAATTAAGACCAGATTTCCCCTACTATTGTTTTTCCTGAAACTCCAATACTTAATCAAAATAAAAAAGACAGGAAAAAAAAAGAAAGGAAAAAATAAAGGTAAAGGAAGATAAGAACAGAGATCTGAAGAAAAAAAGACTTTTATCTTTGGATAGTGTTTCTGATAAAACTTTGCTACAAGTGGATATGCTACACTGTTCTGTAACTAAAACAAACATGCACAGTCATTTGTGTGTTAACCCAAATAATGATGGTATCTCTCCAAAAGAAAACAAGACCCAATAGAAAGAATTCAGCCCAATAACAAATCAGTTTGGGATTGAAGAATCGATTAGGGAAATACCTAACAGGTCATTAGTTATGGTTTTAGAGGGAGAAATTAAAGATAGAGGTAATACATTTCAAATGTCATCTATCCCCTCAATAAACACTAAAGTTAGTAAGTCAGTTATAAATATTACTGACTGTGCTATATTAAATTTGTATGGTTTTCCAACTGATGCTAAATGCTCATATGTATTACTGAAGGAAAATATTGTGAATTTGTTTAGGGCAGTAACTGGTGCTGATATTGGGAATGAGGATATTTTACAGTTATGGGAAGATAAAGATTGTGAGGGTGTGCCTTGTTTATTAATTTTTTGTAAGGTTCCAAGGGTAGCTAACCAAATTTGGATTAATAGGGAATTATTGAGAAAGCTGGGTTATAAACTGGAATATATAAACAGAGACATGTTGACTAAAACTAAATTAAATAACAATCCACAATCAGTTTTAATTTTTGGATTAAACGTCTCTTCTAAAGTTACCGATTTTAAATTAAAAAATATTTTGACTAATCTTTTCTCTCAAATATCTAAGATTCCAGAGAAGGAAGTTAAAATCCTAGAAGTAAGAAGGGGACAATCAGAATTGAGACTAGGTCAGGTAGAGGCCTTATTGAAATAAAAAAAAAAATAGAAGATATAATCTTGGAGAAGGCATTACTACTGGACAAGGCTGGTATACATATATTACCAGTGGAATATGGGGAAGTTTCCAACTCCTTTAAAGTAAAAAATGCTTCAGGACATAAGAAAGGGAATTATCCAATGTTTCTGCAGCTCTACAGGGTTGAAAGGATCGAGAATGAGAATGATACCAAACTGGCAAGGTTAGTTAAAGATCTATTGGTACAAATATTGCAAGTTCCAATGGAGGATCTTAAATCATTATATGTAACAAGAGAAAGAGGTGATCTATTTTGTGATACAATTATTTTAACAGTTAATCAAATACATTTATACAATAAATTGGTTAACAATTTGGCCTTGTTGGATTCCTTGGAGTTGTATTTGGTGAAGGATAATGATGACAATTTAACAAAGGCTGCTAAAAATGTTTCACAGGGAAATAATAAGAGCATGACAGAAGAATTAACTAGAGAATCCAATACTTCAGAAATAATATATAATATTGTAACATCTAATAAATTTTTAGAATTGGCATCCTGTGATGATTGACGTTACAAATCAGATTATTCCCTTGGATGGAACTTTAATAACAAGCTAGGGGTGCTCTTGTGGAACATCTCTGATTTATCAAATAAATTAGTAGATAGTGAATGGGTGGAATTTATTCTAAAATTTGATATAATTTGTCTTCAGGAGACATGGCACTGTAAAAATTCAGATATCCACCTAAATGGTTATTGTATGTTTCATTCAAGTGGGGGAAAAAAACAGAAAAAGGAAGGTTAGCAGGTGGGCTAATTACTTGGATTAAAATAGATGGAAATTCAGAAGCAAAATTAATATGTTCTAATAAAAATATTTTGATTGTACAAGTCAAGAAGAAAGGATTTTCATTCTGTTTAGCTAATGTTTATATCCCCCCCAAATTCCAAATATTATGATCACTCTATTTGGGCCCATCTAGAAGACCTGCTCTATAAAAGCTGGGCACTTTCCGATTTTGAGGAACTTCTACTGTGTGGTGATTTTAATGCCAGAATAGGCAGATATGATGGTTATGCTGATAGCGAATACCATAATTGGGTTTATAAAAATTCTACAAATTATGTGAGATGCTTGGAAGATAATATAACCAATAGGCTGGGTAGGAACTTAATTAAGATCTTAGATATATTTAATTTAATGCCACTAAATGGTTGCCTACAAGGCGATGAAAAAGGTGAGTATTCTCATCTATTAGCAAGAGGGCCATCTTTAATTGATTATTATTTTTGGAATGGGGATGTGTCATTATGGGAAAATGTAATAATTGCAGATAAAGTAGATAGTGATCATTTCCCACTAGTGCTATTTTCCAAACAACTGATTTGTGGAATTGATGATAACCATATTCAGTCACAGACAATAGAGATACGTCACAATAAAATCATTTGGAATGATATGGTAGCTGATCAGATACACAATTTAATAAAAAATAGACTGGATAATGTATTAAAACTTGTTCGTGATAGTGGAACCATTATTCAGAATGTTACAGTATGTTTGGAAGAAATTAAAACATTGCTAAGTAAACCATATATAAAAACAAGTAGTCAGGACTTAGCTCCAAAGACATGGTTTGATAAAGAATGTTGTCAAGAAAAAAGATACTTAATAATGTTTTAAGAGGTGTAAAGTTACAAAAGAATGCTTTGACATTTAAAGATCTAAACAAACAAAGAAAAAAATATAAAGCCTTTTTACTTTATAAAAGGAATGCTTTTCAACAGAAGAAATGGCAAGAGATGTTAAGTTATAAATCAAAAGACTATAAATCATTTTGGCTTCTAGTGATGAAGGGATCAAATAAAGTAAGATTTGAAATTGATACATATATTACAATGGAGTTTTGGATTCTCTATTACACAAAGAAATTTTTAGTAATGAGTGTGGTAATTCCTGGTTGAGTTTAAATTACAATCTAACTCAATTTACCTTTAAATTTGAGGAGGTGTAGTAGCACTTTTATTAACATTGAAGAAAGCTCCAGGGCCAGATCAAATTCCTTCGGAGGTTTTTTAAAGTCACCGGTAATATGGGCCAAGCTTCTTACAGTATTATTTAATGTATGTAGTAGAGAATTGAGTTTTCCAGCATCTTGGAAAGGTGCAATAATAATTTCTGTATTCAAGAATGGTAATAGATCTGATCCAGCAATGTATAAACCTATTTCTCTGTTAGATCACCTAGGAAAAATTTTTGCTAGGTTGATTTTAAATCGATTAAGAGACCAGGGGCCAGATATTCAAAACTTTGCCCCGGGGCTAAATTAGCACTGCCCGGCAGGCAAACTTAGCCCGGAGCACAAAACAAGCCATATTCAAAAGGAATAGCCAGGAGCAAACAGCTTCTGAATATAGCATGGGAATGAGGCCGGGCAAACTGGGCTGGGAGAGCAGGGCAAACTTAGCCCTGGAATAAGACAGCTCTGAATATGGCAACCAGGAAGTGCAAACCACAACAGCAACACAGTGCACAGCGATGTGAAGGTAGGTACAGATGAACTATGTGGCCAATGTGTGTGCCAGTAAATGCTTGGACCCAGTACAGCTGCTGGCAGCAGCATATGTAAAAGTACAGTGTGCAAAACTGTAAAATATTCCCCGAACTGTTAGCGCAGAGCTAACACGTTTGCGCGGGTTTAGCGCAGGGCTAAACCATTAGCCCGGTGCAAACACGCTGCTCAGCGCTAAACTTTGCCATATCAAAAGTGACATGCAAAATGAGCCTACTTAGGTAGTCTGTGGGCAAACATCCAGATTAGCATCTCATTATGCCTGATTTGCATGCAGTTTGCACCGGACTAACTGTTTAGCCCTGCACTAAACCGCAAACGTGTTAGCGCTGCGCAAACAGCTTGGGGAATATTATACAGTTCTGAACACTATTTCCACATGCGCTGCTGCCTGCAGCTGTACTGGGACAACACAGCATAGGCACAGATAGTGGTGGTGCTGCATGCAACTGTCACATTGTAGGTCACGCTACAGTGCACAGCAGAAACTACAGTAGCAAGGGGGCCAGTAGTGTGTGGAGACGGCAATGCCTATGGTGTGTAGGGCAGTGATGATGACTGCACTATACACAGTGAGAGGCCCAACCTGCAGGTGTTTACTGACAGTGGACATTAGTGTTACACTGTTGTGTGACCCACAGATGCTGCACCTGTGGCATGGGATGCTCACAGTGACATGTACATTTCTGGCTTTGTGTGCTATGGCAGTTGTACAACTGTGCGGTATGTGGCTGGGGGGTGCATATATTATCCAAAAGGCACACTGGTGTTGGGGTATCCCCAATACTGGCCCATGTGCACTGCATGATGTGTCCCAGCCTTGTGGCCACACCTGGTCTGTAGCACAGTCTCGCCACCCATACATGCTCCCCTCAACATCCTCCATGCTCACAGTGCTGCATGTGTGTGCTGGCATCTGTTGGTGTCCACAGAAGTGTGGTCCGCAGGTGTGTGCTGTATGGCCACACTGCCATGCTGTCCACTGGTGGCAGGGTCACCAGTTACTGCCTGGTATGGCTGGGACTGGTGGCAGATGATGGCATCATTGTGATGCCATCAGTAAGCAGCATGCTTCCTCTGTGTTTGGCTTTATCTATGTGTCATATTTATTTGTTAGGGTCATGCAAAACCCACGCTAAACCCACGCAAACACCATGCAAAAGCCATAGTGTCACGCAAAGCTGATTGCCCAGGGTTAAGACAAGCTTTTCCTGGGCGGTAATGTGCACCGCGCTAAGTGTCGCGCTAAGTCATGCAAAACCACTTAGCGCGGCGCTAGTCGCTGAATATAGCATTGCGCCTGTATTCATGTCAGTTTGCCCCTTGCATACATTATAATTTTGCCCGCGCTAATGCAGTTTGCCCGCGTTATTTGGCCTTTTGAATATAGCAGACCCACGCTAATCCCACGCTAAACCTGCGCAAACGTTTTTTTCCCGGCACAAAGTTTTGAATATCTGGCCCCAGATGTCTAATATTGGGGATTTTTCAGAGGCTCAAGCAGGATTCAGACCAGGTTATTCTACTACTGATAATTCCTTTGTGATTTGACATTTAATTGAAAAATATGTTACATTAAGGAAACAAAAACTTTACGCAGCTTTTATAGATTTCAGTACTGCTTTTGACACCATATCCCATAATAAATTGTGGGAAATTATGGGAAAAAAGGGAGTTCCACAGGAGTTAATTGCTATTATTAGAGAACTTTATACTTCTACTTGGGCACAAGTGAAAGTTGGCAAAGGAGGCCAACTTTCTGATCCTTTTCCAACAAACAGGGGTGTAAGGCAGGGTTGTGTTTTAGCACCAACCCTGTTTTGCATCTATATTGATGTTTTGTTGAATAAATTGGAGGAATCAGAAACAGATTCTCCAAAAATATTGGGCAAAAATGTGCTTCTTTTGCTTATGCAGATGACTTGGTGTTGTTCTCATTAACTCGATCGGGTTTACAAATGAAGTTGAACATTTTGGATAATTTTTCAAAAGAATATGATTTACAAATTAATGATACAAAAAGTCAAATTATAGTATTTGGAGCCAAAAATTCCTCATTTAAATGGAAGATTGGGGAAAAAATATTAGAGAAAGTTAAAGAATATACTTATTTGGGTCTTCAATTTTCGCACGAAGGGAAATGGTTAAACATACAGAGAAATTGATTTTAAACCTTAAAAAAACAGCTAATTCATTATATAGGTTTAATAAAAATTATGGATGGAATTCAGTTAAACCCCTTATTAAAGCTATTGAGGTGAAGTACAATGCGCAAGCCCTATATAATGGGGAAATTTCGCAACCAAAGGAGGTAAACAAAATTGAAATACCAATAAATAAAATATTACGATTAAGTTTAGGGTTAGGAAAGTTAGTTCCCATGTGCATTATAAGGGCAGAATTGGGCATTGTATCCTTAGGAGCATACTTTGCAGCCAGAAAAGTTAATTATTGGATAAAAATTCAACACCATAAAAAGCATAGATTAACTTACTGCTGTTTAAAGGAAAAACTTAACTGGTTAAACCATGGTCATCTAAAATCCAGTTGGCTAAAATCTGTATATGAAATCTTACGGGTCATAGGTCTGGATTCTCTAAGGAAAAATACTGAGAAAGGTATTATAATAGGTCTTAGTTATCAACCCTGTATCACCCAGAGATTATTGAATTTTTAAAAACATAAAGATTTGGAAAAAATTTCTAAGTTAAGAATTTCTCCTTGGTTTAGAATAAATGATGCTAATCATTTATTTAGACATCATTATAAAATTCTTACTGATCCAAATCAAAGAAGATTGTATACATTATACAAGTTAGAGTTGTTTCCCAGTAATATTATGGATGCAAGATACAGGGCAGAGACATTGTAAGACGGTATGAGCTGAGGTTTCACTGCTATGCTGATGATACCCAGCTCTACCTGTCTTTTGCACCTGACCAGGTTAGTGCTGTCTCTGTGCTGAAAAAATGCCTTGCAGATATTAAAAACTGGATGAATACCAGCAGTTTAAAGCTGAATCCGGGAAAGACTGAAGTTATGGTTGTGGACCCCGGCTGCAGGGTTGGGGGTTTGGGGGTGGGGTCCCCCTCCAGAATAATTTTGGGGGGACCAGATCCCCACTTCTTAACGGGTGTGTAACCTGGGTGTAGAGCTTAACACAGAGTTGACCCTTCGTTACCAGGTGTCTGCTGTTGTCAGGACTGCATTTTTCCATCTTAGAAACATCTCCAGGGTTAGGCACCTGGTTCCTCCTGGTGATTTGCTGGTTTTGGTCCACGCCTTTGTGACATCTCGCTTGGATTACTGTAACTCCCTGTACCTAGGGCTTGCTGGGGTTGATATCCACCACTTGCAGCTAGTGCAGAATGCAGCAGCACATTTGTTGATGGGGGTTTCAAGAAGATCTCATATTACCCCAGTGTTGTGCTTTCTGCACTGGCTGCCAATACAGTGGCGGATCACCTTTAAAGTGGGTCTTTTGACCTACAAAGTCCTACATGGGTATGGTCCTGACTACTTGAAAGAGCTTCTGTCGCCTTACACCCCTCTGAGACAGCTTCGCTCGGCTGACGAGGGGTTGATGGAGATTCTGAGGGTTAATTTGAAGTCCTCTGGAGCCCGTGCTTTTGGTTTCATGGTTCCATCCCTCTGGAATTCTCTACCCCATCTGCTCCGAGAGAGTACAACGGTGGATATTTTTAAAAGGGCTCTAAAGTCCTTTTTATGGGATAAGGCTTTTCCATCTATATTGTAATCGGTTTTATTTGCTGAAACTGCTGTTCTGTTTTATTGTACTTTGATGTTTGGTTTTATGAATTTTTGTACAGCGCCTTGAAAATTTGAAAGGCGCTTAACTAAATAAATTGTATTATTATTATTATAAAATCAGAGAGATGCAAAACTATGTTCCTGTACAAGAAAAAGTGATGAAGATTTAAAACATGTAATGTTTTACTGTCATTGGTACAAGAAGCCTAGAAATAAATGGTGTATACCAATCTGTAGAACTATTTTATCTGATGATCAAGAGTTGTTGTTAAAAATTTTGTAAACAACAAATGATGAAATTATTAAGTCCACTGCAAGATATTTGGAAACTATTGTAAAAATTCGAAGGAGGATTACAAGAACACAAACATGAATGCAGGGTTGATGTGAATTATGGATAGGGATTTTACAGTTTTATTATAAATGATATGATTAGTATTTATGTAATGAGAATGTTGTCAAAATGAAATGTGTTTTTCCCTTTTTTGAAAGAATGAAAAGAATGTTGTACATTTTTGTATTTTTATCTATAAATGTTTGTAATGGTCTGTGACCGAACAATTAAATAAATAAAATTCATAGTGATCAACCAATGCTACAATAATTCCTACTGCTAATGGCCTATTTGGGTCTGACATTAAACTCGGTAAAGGTGCTAGGCAGGGCTTTCCTTTAAGTCCCCTATTACACTTTTGCCCTTGATCCAGTAGTTTGACAAATACAATGGGATCAACGTGTTGTTGGTATAGCCACCTCTCCTTTGTTAGTACCTGAGAAAATCACAGCATATGCTGATGACGTTACATTGTTGATACAGGATATTACTTCACTTAAACATGCACTTGAAGTATTTAATTGTTGTGGGCAATTCTCCAGGGCACAACTTAATACAGAGAAAAGTTTTATTTTTGCCCTATATCAAACAAGGACAGAGACATTAGATTTTATTGAAATTCCTCTGGTGGCCACACCTCAAAAAAAAATTGGATATTTGATTTGGGCAAGGGGATATGGCTACCTATAACTGGGAACAGCAATTGATGTTCGGAGAAAATAAAGTTAATTTGTGGAAACAATGGAAATTTGGAAAGAAAAAACGTATTATGATAATTAAGACATTTTTGTTACCAATTTTTCTTTACATCAGTTATCTTTACCCTCCTCCAGTTAATTTGGAAACAGTACTCTTTAGTTTGTTTTTCCAGGTGGTGTGGGGTAATAGATTAAATCCAGTAAAAAGGAATAGTACCTATTTACCTGTGAAAAAAGGTGGATTACATATGATAAATCCTATTTTTTTATCATTTCATTTATTTATTTAACTCCTTTAATTATTTATGAAGTTCAGCCACTATGACTTGGCAATTATGGTCACAATATTTTTGGAATTGTTATTTCCAGAAATGTATTCTTTTGCCCCCGAAAATATTAACTCAAGATTGTATTCCACATTATGGGATTTCTACTATTAAAAAGATGCAGCAATGGAAAGCGTCATTCCAAAAATTAATTTCATTGGCTAGAAAATCATTTTATTATTATATAGTTCATGATGTACAGCAAGTTTCTCTTCTTTTTCCTGAATGTGTACCTACTAAAATGACTTTTGCCTTACACAAATTAATGGATTTTAGACTTCCTGTTCATATATGGGATGTTGTATGGATCTCTGCCCAAGAGAGATTAGGAGTAAGGGGGGGTAACCTTAAATATAAACCTCAAACAGACATATATTGTCCCAGGCTTACGTGTTCTAATATAGAGGAAAGTATATTGCATTTTTATATTGATTGTTCTTACAGTAAGCTGTTTTGGAATGCAGCAGCAAATCACTGGAAAATGCCCTTTCTAACACTGATTTCATATAATATTTTGATTCTGGGAGATTATAGGGGAGTATGGGAAAATATCATAAAAGTACTTTGAATGTTTTTTTTTTTGCATATGTTCAATATTTTTTATGGCAGGCTCTATGTCAATATTTTTTTACAGCAACAACAAGTGCTAAATGTTACTATTCTTTCACAAATTGAGACTAGATTGTTACTTGTTAAAGAGAATGATAGTCATAGGTTTCCTCAGGATAAAGCTCTGGAATCATTTTTTTATTTAAAACTAATAGTATTTCCTGTATATTATATTCTAGTATGATTTTAGTAACTTTGTGATTTTTCTTGTTTGATTGGAGTTTTTGCTTGCTGTACCCTGAATGATTTTGTGTTGTTATGTTTCTTTTGTTTAATAAACTTCCCCTACTTTTTTTGAGAAGTGCCATGGGATCTTTAATATCCAATTGAACAACCACCAAAACAGGCAGAGGGGGCCTAGTTTAAATACATCTCATCTGAAAGATGGCATCTCTGGAGTGCAGCACCCCCCTCATTCTGCATTACAGTGCCAGTATTGGGATTTAACCCAAGTTTTTGGTGTGGGGATGGAAACTGCAGCCTTCCGATTGCGCAGATGAGTATGCAACCTGTTGTGCTACTGACATTAGTTTATGTTTATGGTACCATCCTTGTGGAACTCTCTACCTCATCAGATTAGAGAGTACAGAACCGTGGAGGGCTTCAAAACCAGCTTAAAAACACATCTAGTTAAGCAAGATTTTAGTATCTGATGTCTTTATGGATTGTGGGAAATTTTAATTGAAGTTGAATTATCTGCAAGATTTTATTAAATTGTTTTATGATATGTATGCATGTACAGCACGTTGACATTGGAATTGCACTATATAAATAAAAATACTATTATTATTATTAGTTAAGTAACAAGATCTGCATCACAGACATTATTGTAGGCAGTCCCCTTAGGATCAGTGGCCACCACAAAGTGTGGTTCAACATTAAGATGGGTGTGGAGGCAAACCACAGAAAGATAGGGGGCATTAGGATGGTGAATTTTAAAGGAATGGGGGACTGCCTTAGAGACAGCCTAGTAGAAGAGGATTGCCAGGGAGAAGTAGTGGAACAGTGAGGGAAAATAAGGGAGGAAATAGTTAAGTCAGCAAGCCTCTGCTAAAGGAAGTGAGCAAAAGCAAAAGGGGAAAAAAAAGACCATTATGGTACTCTATAGAAATGGCCATGGTGGCAAAGAAAACAAGGGTGGCATTCAGGAGGGACAAAGAAACACAGTTGAGAAGGCTGTGGTGATGTGCACAACACTGACCACAAAGGTGCACCAGCAGAGGAACAGGATACAAAACAGAAAAAAAAGAAGGTGTTTGTCTGGTCTCAGCATCTTTATATGGGCAAATAAAGCATCCTTGGATTTCAGTTGGTGAGTGCACAGCTTGATGTGTGCACAGCTTCTCGTTTTTTGTACAAAGAAACACAATGGGAGGAAGACAGGGTGCTGTACTAAGTAAAACAGAAGGAAGCAGGTAAGGCAGTGAGGGGAGAAAAGGCAGAGACAGAGAAAAGGATAGCCAAAGGGGTAGATAAAAGGGATAAGACTTTCTTTAGGTACATAAGTAAGAAAGGAAAAGCAACGGGAGGGATAATGAGGATTAGGAGGCTGGCAGAGGGAGACTGCACAGTACAGGATCAAGAAAAAGTAGACATCCTGAACAGGTACTTCTGCTCAGTCTTCACAGTAGAGAGAGAAGGGGACAGACCACCAAGCAGCAGCAGAAACAATGGGAAGAAGGATGGACACAAGTCCATTTTCAGAGGAAAGTGTCATGAAGAGACTTGTAGATTTGAAAGTGGAACCGGCCATTGGATTGGATGGGATACACCCAAAGGTACTAAAGGAACTCAGGCAGGACTGCCTTATTTAAAAACTCACTGGAAACAGGCATGGTTCCAGAGGACTGGTAGAGAGTAGACACAGTCCTACTCCATAAGAGCAGCAGCAGAAAGGAGGCTAGCAACTATGGGCTGGTCAGTCTGACATCAGAGGTAGGAAAATTAATGGAAACCCTGTTAAAGGAAAGATTAGTACAGTAGTGTAGAGTAGACTAGGAGGGAGAGTGGGACCACTGATAGACCAGATCACAGGAAAGGAAGGGGAACCTCACATCTCAGTTCACCTGGGTACAAATGGCTTGGCTGAATCTGATGTAGGCATGATTTAGAAGATGTTCAGAGAAGTGGGGAGGCTCTGTAGTGGGGTAGGGAGGACGATAGCTTTCTCGGAGATAATACTGGTTCCAAAGACTAGCACTGCAATAAAGAAAAGAATTGAGGAATTTAATGTCTGGCTCAGGGGGTGATGCAGAGAAGAGGGCAGCAAGCTAATGGGAGGCTGGGCATGTTATTTAGGAGAATAAGGCCTTGTATGGATTGGATATGCTGCACCTTAACAAAGAGGGCACTATGGTGCTGAAAGCAAGATTTGAGGAATTCATGGGTAAGGATCCAAATTTAAACTGAAAGTGAAGGCAACAAGGGTCACAGTACACTTAGTCACCTGGTGGAGGAGACCGAATGTTATCCCCACAATCAGGGCAGAAGGAAGGGGGTTCAGACAAGAAGCAGAAGGATGGGGATAGGCAGGTGGGACTGGGATCAGAAGGGAGCAAGCAGAGCATGGGGGTGGAGTCATACTGGTGGCTGGGTTCTCTGAATGCAAGAATCCTAAGGAACAAAATGGTTGAGTTTCAATCACATGGCTGAGGGACAGATGGACCTGGCAGCAATTACAGGGACATGGGCCATGCCAAATCATGACTGGGATCTCTCACTCCCTAGTTATGAACTACAGCATATAAGAGGGAGAGGTGGTGGGAAGAGGAGGGAGTGTGGCCCTGTATGTGGGAGAATGGATAGCCTGTACTAGTGAGGAGGAGGTGGGTGGAAAGGCAAAGGTTTTGTGGGTACAGGCTCAGTCCACAAAGGGTAGAAAGCTCAGGGTAGGGGTGGTGTACAGGCCACCCAACCAGACTGAAGCATTAGATAAGGAACTGTGGTCAAAAACTGTGGAGATATCCAGCAGGGAGGATGTAGTGATTATGGAGGATTTCAGTCTGCCTGGGGTAGATTGGAATATCCTGTATACCACCTGTACCAGGACTAAGGTGCTGCTGGATGCATTTCAGAGTGTATTCCTGACACAGTGTGCCCTGGAGCCCACTAGGGAGAGGTCCATACTGGACCTAGTCCTGTTTAATGGTGCACATGTCCAAGAGGCAAAATTGGAAGCACCGCTTGCAGGAAGTGACCACCACACTATGTGGTTCCACCTGGACATGGGTAGGGAAAGGATTAAGACCAAAACAAGGGTCCTGGACTTCAAGAGGGCAGACTACTGAAGGATGGGTGAGGTTCTGGGAGAGCATTTCACTGGGATCAGGAAGGAGATGGAGGTGGACCAGAAAAGAGATGGAGGTGGATCAGAAATGGTCCATAAATAAGGAGGGGCTGTTGGCAGCCACTATTGTGTATACCAAACTCAAAAGGAAAAAATCTAAAACCAAAAAGCTCAGTTGATATGAAGGTAGCCCACGTGGTAAAGGGTAAGAAGTCAGCCTTTCGGAAGTATAAACACATCTAGAAAGAGGAGTACAGAGAGGAATACTATACCAAGACAAGGGAGGCAGTCAGAGCAGTCCAGATGGTCAATGCCAAAAGAGAGCTGCAGCTGGCAGATGGGGTGAAATCTGGGGAGAAGACTTTCTTCCAGTATTACAGGCAAAAGAAGGATACGAAGGATGTGCTAATCAGGTTCAAAATGAGGGTGAGTGGGTGGAGGGAAGTGAAGAGAAGGCAGAAATATTTAACAAGTACTTCTTTTTTTTTTTTTTATTTATTATCATGGCCCCCGGAGACCTCCACCACCGCCAATTGCTGCTGAGGACCCTCGGTCACCCCCGGCTTGCCCCCCGGAGGGTGGGGCCGCGGGCCACCTTCGTGACCCCGGAACTGTAACTGGTTGGGGTCCTGCAGCGACGGTGGCAATGCGAGGCTCTCCAGGGAGGGCTTCATCTATCGGTGGTCCTGCCCCGCCATCTTTTTCCTCCTTTTTCTCCCAGAGGAGGCGGGATGTACAATGACGCCAACGCCCCGCCTCTTTCCCCCCTACGCCTAGCCTCGCTACGCTGCAGTACTCCCGCCTCTGCCAGGAGTCTCAGCATACCGGTGCAACCCACACCCTCCCCCAGAGTAGGAGAGAGCTGCCCAACGGACACTAACTTATTTCGTCGGGTTTCTCCGACAACCCGGGTCCATTCCCGAACCTGGTTGCCGGCGCTGCAAGCGGAAATCCAACCGCTGCGCCGACAGGCCGGCCTTAACAAGTACTTCTGTTCAGTCTTCTCTAAGGAGAAAATGGTTCAGTACCTCAGGCAGTGGGGGTAACAGGGTGGGTGGTGACACACATGGGAATACTGGAGTTGACAGGGTGAGAAAAGGCTTAAGCACCCTGAAGGTGGACAGATCCTCAGGAACAGATGGTGTGCATCCAAATTTGTTGATGGAGTTGGAGGATGTGTTGGCAAGTCCCCTGGCAGACCTGTTAAACACCTCACTGGAGTCGAGGAAAGGGCCTCTGGGCTGGAGGACAGCACATGCTGCTACATAAAAGCAGGCTGAGGGATGATCCTGGTAACTACAGACTGGTCAGTCTGACCTCAATAAAGGGGAAATGCATGGAAACCATACTGAAAGAAAGACTGGTAAGCTTTTTGGAAGACAGTGGGCTCCAGGATGACAGTCAGCATGGGTTTGTATAAGGGTGGCCCTGCCAGACCAACCTGATTGATTTCTTTGACTGAGTAACCAGGGCACTGGACACAGGCCAAACTGGATTTCAGTAAGACCTTTGACTTAGTATCCCACTGGAGATTAATTTGGAAGGTGGAGGACCTGGGGGGTAGGGGGAACTAGTTATGTGGGTTACAAACTGGCTACAGGACAGTCATCAGAGAGTGGTGGTCAGGGGAGAGAGTTCTCAGAGCTAGGTCTGTCACTAGTGGGGTCCTGCAGGGTTCGGAGCTTGGTCCAGTGTTGTTTAATATCTTGATCAGTGACACTGCAGATGGGATAAAAGGAGAAATATGACTGTTTTCAGATGGCACAAAGCTCTGTGGGAGAGCAGACACAGAGGAGGAGAGACAGGACCTCATGTAGGACCTGGATAAGCTAGAGAAATGGCCAGGTATCTGGCAACTGGGATTCAATGCCAAAAATATGTAACGTAATGCAGTTGGGGATGTAGAACCTGGGAACCAAATGCTGACTGAGTGGTGTGAATGTAACCAGGTCAGAGGAGAAGAAGGACTTGGGAGTGATCATCACAATTGACCAGAAGCACTCGGCACACTGCAAGGAAGCAACAGCCAAAGCAAATTGGATGGGATATAACTAGCAGTAAAGTAGAGGTCATTCTGCCACTGTACAGATCCCTAGTTTGGCCGCACCTGGAGTACAGTGTGCAGTTTTGCTGCCCTTACCCAACGATGGACATCAGCCTGCTGGAAATAGTCCAGAGAAGGGCTACTGAAATGATCCAGGGACAACAGGGCAAAGCATATGAGGAGAGACTCCAGAATCTCAACTTGCACTCCCTGGAGGACAGAAGAGAGAGGGGTAACATGATTGAGACCTTCAAGTACCTTTATGGTTTCAACAGGGTGAGCTCAGAGTCTCTTCAGCCTTAGTGGTAACAGGAGCACTAGGGGGCACTGCTTCAAGCTGGGGGGGAGGAATTTAGGAGAGAAATGATGAGGCACTTTTTCACGGAGAGGGTTGTGGCTAAATGGAATGAGTTTTTGTGCTGCCCCTCTTCTCATGGAAGAGCATAGAAGTTTTAGTCTTGTGCCATCCAAAAGACAAATCAAGCCAGTTCTTAGAAAAACAGCAGGAAGAGCACTACATATACTTGTAGCTTGAAACTCCTTTTATTTCATCACTCAGCACAATTATAGAGCTATGTTCCATGGCTGATGCCACTTCATTGGACCCACTATGTTCAGTGCCTTAACAGGGTTTTAATTTCGGTCATAAAAAAACAGTCCCTTATTTTTTCATACTGTATCCAAAACCATATATGGTAATCACTTCATTGGGCCAGATGGCCCATCCCTGTTCCATATATTTCAATAGTGCCACAAGTCAAAGCAATTCTCTTAATTTCATCTGGTTTCCAGGGACCTTGTTATGATGCCTACCTGTTTCCAGCAGTGTACTATGTGCCTGTTATCAGTGACACTGCCCACATTGTATTTTGTTTGTGCTGGCTTGCTTATCTTCACTCCATCTGCAACAATTGTTTATCTGTGACTTACATTTTTTTAAGGTGGCGTGGCTAGCACTGGGCTGCTTTCTTCTTCCCCAAACATTTATGTGAGGTGCTGATCCTCTAGGATGTTGAATGAGGCAGGCAAGTAGTCAGTCAATAAAATGGTTAACGATTAAGTTTTTAAAATTCTGTCAAGGGCACAGTGACATCATCATGTGCTGTGCCAGTGGGTGCTGGTACTTTTGTTTGGTCTTTCTTGACAGATATGTGCATGCCCATTGAAGGGTCATAGCCAATCAGAGACCAGGATTTTATCTACCCATTTTCTAACACTCTACAACTAACCAGCTAGATAGTAATTAAAAAGAAGCATGAAAGGAATTTTCTGGGGATTCAGGTATCTGGTCCTAAGGGGGGGAAGACAAAGGTTAATCAAACAACAAGCTGCAAGTAGTGCTGCAGTAACTTCTGACTAAAGATGTGTGAATCTGAAAAGCTTTGCAAAATCTTTACAATAACCTACTTAATTACAATAACCTAATGAATTACAATAAGTAATTAATCTTTACAATAACCTGCCAAAATCCATTGTTGACTGCTTTTCAGGGTTCACTAAAGTTTTACTTACAGTATTTGAAAAATCTGTTTATAATTGTTTTAATTGAGTTCATCTTCAGTGTATGCTATTGTGTATTTTTTATGTGTTTGTTTTTTGTGTTTTTGTTGAGTTGTGTTGTGGGTACTGGACGCTTGTGAAAACGGGCAATATGCTCACATGCCTTTCAGTATAAAAAGTAAAACAAACAAAATCTTTGTGAAGATCATCATCTTCATGTAGTGCAAAGTGCCACTTCACATAGTTCTTTATCAAGAGAATGCCTACTTTGTCCTAAAAGTCTAGGCATCGTAGTACTTCATCACAGGGGAGGAGTGCAGCCACACAAGGGTAAAAGTCATGGATTTCAAGAGATGTTGTGAAGATGGGGAATGTCTAGTGAAAGCATTAAGAGGAAGGGAGGGGGAGGGGCAAGCAATGGGCAAATCTAAAGGGCGCCATAGATGAAGCTACTAATATGTGCATTAGGCAGGTTAAGTATGAATAAGAGAAGGAAAAACACACTATGGTTCACTAAGGAAGTAGACAGGAGGGTGAGAGTGAAAAGGATGGCCTTCTGAAAATACAAAGAAACACAGAGGAGAAAGATAAGGAAGCATACGTGGAAAAACTGAGGGAAGCCAGAAAAGCAGTTAGAGGGTCCAAAGCATGAACAGCGGAAATGATAGCCCAGTCAATCAAGAAAGGAGACAAGGCCTTTTTTAGATACATCAGTAACAAGAGAAAGACTGGGGGAGGGATAGTGAGATTAAAAAGGGAAGAAGGAGGGCCTGCTGAGGAAGACTGGGGAAAGGCAGAAATCTGGAACAATTATTTCTGCTCAGTATTTAGAGAAGAAGGAGGGACCATTATTGAGAGAAAAAGGAAGTCAAAGATGGGGTGGATACCAATCCATTTACAAGGGAGTGATTCCTAATAGAGCTTGAAAAACTAGGAATAGACAAGGCAATGTGACTGGATGGAATTCACCCCAGAACACTAAAAGAGTTCATAAATGAACTGGCAGTACCCTTGGCAGAACTATTCAATAACTCATTAGAGAAGGGGTGTCCTGACAGAGTGAAGAAGGGCAAATGTTGTCCCTCTCCACAAGAGTGGGAGTAGGGAGGAAGTGGGTAATTACAGGCCAGTCAGCCTAACCTCAGTGGTAGGGAAATTGATAGAATCATTGCTCAAGGAAAGGGCTGTGGAGTACCTTGAATCCAATGGACTGCAGGATCCAAAGCAACATGGTTTCATGTCAGCAGGTCTTGCTAAACAAACCTGATAGATTTCTTTGATTGGGTAACCAGAGTGATAGATCAAGGGGAAGCGGTGGATGTGGCCTACCTGGATTTTAGTAAGGCCTTAGATACCATCCAACACAGAAGGCTAATAAATAAGATGAGCAGCCTGGGAGTGGGGCACAGGGTGGTGAAATGGGTAAGAAATTGATTGAGTGGGAGGACGCAAAGAGTGGTAGTGAATGGAACTCAATCCATGGAGAGGGAGTTGACCAGTGGGGTGCCCCAGGGTTCAGTGCTGGAGCCAGTCCTTTTTAACATCTCTATGAGCAACATTGGGGAGGGGCTGGAAGGGAAGGTGTGTTTATGATGACACAAAGACTGGCAATAGAGTCGATACTCTGAAGGGGGTGGAATGAATGAGAAGAGACCTATATAAGCTTGAGGAATGGTCGGAGGGGCAGATGAAATTTAATAAAAAAAAAATGCAAAACTATGCACTTGTGGCATGGAAACCCAGGAGAAATGTATTAAATCGGGGGATGGGAGAATTGCTGTTGCCCACTAAGCAAGAAAGGGGTCTGGGGGTGATGATAACAGATGACCTAAAGAAGGCCAGACAGTGTGAGAAAGTGATAAGGAATGTCAGCAGAATGTTTGGGGTGCATAGGGAGGGGCATCTCCAGCAGAAAATGGGAAGTGATGATGCCACTTTACATATCACTAATGAGACCTCATCTGGAATACTGTGCCAAGTTCTGGAGGCCACGTTTCAGCAAATACATAGACAAAGTGGAGACAGTCCAGAGAAAGGCTACAAAGATAGTGCAGGGACTACATTAAAAGACATACAAGGAGTGGCTAATAGACTTTAACATGTATTCACTGGAGATGAGACAGGAGAGGGGGGGATATGACAGACTTTTAAAGGAGAACTAGGGGGTAGCTTGAAGCCCTGACTGATGCATAGATCATGGCTTCAGTACCCTAATGCTTCCTGCAGTCACAATATAAAAAAAAAATACTTTCATACCTTTTCACTCATAAAATTCCAAGCACTCCTTGCACCAGCGGGCATATTGTATCTGCTGTGGTGCTGGCCAGATGCCCACCCCCTGAGATCTCGCTGTTAACAACATGAGATGATGAGGCATCATTGCCTTAGACTATTATATGCCCTTATGTATGGAGCTTTAATAAACTCCATATCTGCCATACCCTTTTTTATTTTCACATATGTTGACTATATGCCATATATGCCATGTATTCATATGGCATATAGTCAAGGTAAGTGGAAATAAAGCAGGGCATGGCAGATACAAAGTTTATTAAAGCTCCATACATAAGGGCATATAATAGGCTGAGGCAATGATGTGTCATCATCTTGTGTTGTTAACGAGATCTCGGGGGAGTGGCACCTGGCAGACACCATGGCAGATACAATATGTTGACTGGTGCAGGGCTTGCTTGGAATTTTAAGAGTGAAAAGGCATGAAAAGTATTTATTTTATATTGCGCTTGAAGGGAGCATCAGGGTACTGAAGTCCCAATCTATGCATCAGTTGGGGCTTCAAGTTACCCCCAGTTCTCTTTTACAGTAAATACCTCATGGGTTTTAATAGGGTCCAGGTGGGGATCCTCTTTCAGAAAAGAGAATGTTAAAAACAAAGGGTTATTATATGAGGCTGGAGGGATGATGACTCAGAGGGAATATGAGGAAGTATTTCTTCATGGAAAGGGTGGTGGATGCATGGAACAGCCTCCCCACAGAAGTGATAAGGGTGCAAACAGTGAAGGCATTCAAAAATACATGGGATAGACATAAGGGAACCCTAGTGATGGTAAGGAAAGTGTAAACTGGGGACACATGGGGGTAGGGTATATGGGCAGACTAGATGGGCCAGATGGTTCTCATCTACCATCAGATTCTATGTATCTATGAGTCTATGTATTATCAGCAAAAGTACTGGTCAAGTGCATAGTTTTTGGCAAGCAAAGTAACACTTCTACAGTGAAGAACTGCTCAAACTGCTGCACAAACATTACAAAACCCATTTTAGGTGCCAACAGCATAGCTGTTAGCACATATTGTGGTCATACATACTCTTTTGTGCATGTAGTCAAGTTTAAGGTCACATTCAGAGTGATTGATTCAGATACATAATGTCATTGATGATGTCACTGATATTGCTTTTATGTGTTAGCATAGTTTTCAGACTTACGCAAGCCTGGGTTTGATCCCTGCATTGCACAGTTTTTTTTCTTTCTCACTACAATTTTTGTTGTATAACAGAAATTGTTAGATGTCATTGTAGATGTACTGAAAGGTTTCAGCAGAGCTAAATAGCAGCCTTTCAGATAACTGAACTTAGTTATATAGTATGTCGTAATCAATTAAATCAGTCCTGGTTGAGGCTTGTCTAGGTTTGAATACAACTTGAGTCACCTGTTTTGCAGGTAGTGACATAACTTCTTCACTACAGGAACTGCAACTCACTTACCTGTAGCTCTGTGACACACTGAGTATGTGTTTGTTTAACAGGCAAAGGATCAGTGGTTCATGTGCTGGCAGGAACTTAAACATTTTTTTTCCTTGAGTGGTGATTCTTTGTGGTGTTTAGCTGGAATAGTAAATTATATGAGAAGTAAATTTAAAACGTTAGGTAACAGCATCAATTTGTAAAGGTAAATAGTCTAATGGGATTACCCCCCCCCATTGTCTGTTTTGCCAGTTGTGACATAACTTCCAAATGATAAGAAATGCAAGTCACTTACTTGCAGCTCAGGGGCACAGTGAATGTGTGTTTGCTTAATAAGCAAAGGCTCAGTGATTTAAATTCAGGTAGACACAGTTTGATCCTGGCAGGGACTTAAACATTTTTTTCAACTTTTTTTGTAAGATGGAAAATCATTTGAAGAGCAATTCATGGTGGTGTTGAGTGGAATAGTAAAATATGAGAGGTTAACTTAGCTAAGAAAAACAGATTGTAAAGGTAAATTGTCTGCTTGGATTAGACTCCAGTCACCTGTTTTGCAGGTGTGACATAACTTCTACATCATAGGAAATGCAGCTCATGAACCTTTAGCTCAGTGGCACACAGAATATGTGTTTGCTTAACAGGCAGATAAACAGCAGTTTAAATCTTGGCAGGGAATTAAACATTCCCCAGTCCCCTATTTTGCAGGATGTGCCCTAATCTCTACATCATAGGAACTGCAACTCACTTACCTGTAGCTCAGTGGCACACCGAATGTGTACTTGTTTAGCAGGTAAAAAAAAAAGAGAAGAAAAAATCAGCAGTTTAAATATACTGTAGGTAGACTCAGAATCCTGGCAGGAACGTAAATGCCTTTTTCAGATTTTCTTTGTAAGATGGAAACATACTTTAGTGGCAATTCATGGTGGTGTGGAGTTGGATTAGTAAATTACATGAGAAGTAAATTTAGCTAAGAATAACAATTTGTGAAGGTAAATCACCTGCTGGAATTAGATCCCTGGTTACCTGTTTTGCAGGCTGTAATATAACCTCTACATCACAGGAACTGCACCTCACTTGCAGCTGAGTGGCTCACTGCATGTATGTTTGCTTAACAGGTAAATGATCAGTGGTTCAAATCCTGGCAGTCAAAGTATTTGTTTCAATTTTCTTTGTAAGATGGAAACTCACTTAAGTGATGATTCATGGTAGTGTGAAGCTAGAATGGCAAATTATATGAGAAGTACATTTAGGTAAGAACCAGTTTGTGAATGTATATTACCTGCTGGGATTAGATCCCAAGTCACCTGTTTTGCAGGTTGTGACATACCTCTACACCACAGGAACTGCAACTCACTCAACTACAGCTCAGTGGCACACTGAATGTGTATTTGCTTAACAGGCAAAGGAGCAGTAGTCCAAATCTTGGTAAACACAGTTCCAATCCTGACAGGGACCTAAACATTTTTTTCCTCAATATTTTTTGTAAGACAGAAACTCACTTTGGTGGCAATTCTTGGTGGTGTGGAATTGGACAAGTACATTTTATATGAGAAATAAATTTAGCTAAGAACAACAATTTATGAAGGTAAATCTCCTGGTGGGGTTAGAGCCCCAGTGCCTGTTTTCCAGGTTGTGACTTAACCTCTACTCCACAGGAACTTCACTTACCATACCTGCAGCTCAGTGGCACATGTGTGTTTGCTAAGCAGGCAAGGGATTATAGTATATGGTTAGGGCTTATTGTGTATGGAAAACAAAGGTTTTTCAAATCTTGTTGTAGGAGAGTTCAAAGGTCAAAAAAGTTGTTGTACTATCACTCTGACATCACATCGATAGTACAACAACTTTTCCCCCTTGAGTTAATACCTGATTGGTGGAAACAGGCAGAGATTCAAAAAATACATACAAAAATGGTGGACTCATTTAGCAAGCAGCCTGGGGAGCAGACAGTGTGGACACAGACTACCATAATCGGGTCGGTCTGTCAAAAATATAAATTTGCTGGGTTTTTTTGTTTTTTAACAAAATGGCACAGTTTTGGTAAAAGCAGAGTGGGACTATGGCGAGAAGCGCAGATGTGACCAGAACATGAGCGCGTAACTGCAGCGAGGAGGAGGACCGTTATCTTAGGGAAAGGGACTCAAGCAAGGAGGAGTGCAGAAGCGTGAACAAGGTATGAAGCTTGTATCTGTTTTGGGGAACCATATACTATAAAAAACAGTGGATGGTCACCCATCCACAACTAAGTCTGTGTTTTCATCTCAGGAGTTGATGATGCCAGAGACTTCTCAAGCTTCATCAGCTCCCTCAATGGAAACACAGCCTTGTTGTGGATGGTCACCCATCCACTATTCTATATATTGTTTTGAATCCATGTAAGCACAAAATAGATTGTATTTTAATACATAATTATTTTACACTTTACAGACCTTATTTTAGCACCTTTAGTACTACTGGTACTTTGATTAATATTCCTAACCTACCCCTCACCCACTGTGCATACATCACCCACCCTTCATCCACCTCCCAGATGATTGTCCGACATATACCCTACTAAGACCACCACTAGCACCCACCTCCCTGCTCCCCACAGTACTGGCAAAGTAAATTTATTAAATACTGCTGCTGATGTGCAGTACCAAATCTTGTCCCTCCACCCATTGCAAACCAATAACCTTCTCCTACCCCAACTCATTCCATTAACTAAGCCCTGTAAGTCAACCAACCTCCCCCACCCTACCCCACTGTAGCACCCAATTTCTCTCCTCATCTGGACTCCAGTGAGTATATGTTCAGGGCTGTCACCTGTTCACCATATGATCTGGCCTTCTGGTTTAAATAATTTTTGTGGCTCCAGCCTATTAATATCCTTTCTTAGGTGAGGACTCCAAAACTGGGCATGGTAGTCTGGTCTCACCAATGATCTGAACTGGGGCAGCATCACCTCCTCCCTCTTACTGTCAAACCCCTCCTTATATATCCCAGCATCCTAGATGACTTGCTATAGGCCTTACCGCACTGGATGGTTTGCTTGAGTAAGTCATGGATGAGGACTCCCAGATCCCTCCCATCTGCTGAAGTGGCCATCTTGATCTCTCCCAGATTCATATTCCCTAAGTGCATCATCTTACACTTATTGGCACTAAATCGCAACTGCCAGACATTTGATCTCCTTTCAAGCCTTTCTAGATATTTCTGAAGCTCCCTCACCTTCTTCTCCCTGTCCACCCTGCCACATATCTTTGTGTCATCTGCAAAGAGAAACATCTACACTGTATACCTTCCCCAGTGTTGCCAGTGAACATATTAAGTAGAACAGGTCCCAAGATGGATCCCTGTGACTTCCCACATGTCACCCCATCCCCAGATTTGACCTAGTTAACCACCACCACCTTTAGTCTAACCAGTTTCCCATCCACTTGACTAATCCCTTCTCTACTCCTATATCCAGCTATTTAGCAGGCTCCTGTGTGTCATGGAATCAAAGTCTTTCCTGAAGTCAAAGTAGAACAAATCCCGCACCTGGCCTCTGTCCACCACCCTAGTGTCACACTTAAAAAACAATTAGGTTTGTCTGACATGATCTTCCAAACACACCCATGATGCTTGATGTCATGCAGCCTGTTGTCCCATAAGAAGGCCAGTAGGGTTTCCTTCACTAAAGTTTCCATCAGTTTACCCATGATGGAGGTAAGGCTAACCGGTCTGTAGTTGCCTGGGTACTTTTTGTCCCCATCATGTATGGAGTGGGACTATATCAGCAGATATCTAATCCCCTGGCCTATCTCCAACTCCAGTGAGTCATTAAATAGCTATGACAAGAGCCCTGCCAGCTCTGAAGCAAGTTCCCCAACTACCTTTTGGTGCAGGACATCTGGCCTGGTGCATTGTCCACCTTAAGGGTCACTAATTCCTTTCCTAATCATTCAACTGTGATCACCACTCTCCCCAGTTCCTCTGCCCCAGTGTGGCTGTCTTGATCCTGCTTTCTGGTAGCAGTCCATCATCCTCAACAGAAAGGGATTATGAAGGGAAAGAACAATTAATCATTTTTTTTAATTGAAAGGAGTTTTGTTTTTAGCATCTGGCTTAAGTTTGCTAGTGAGTAAAGGCTGCCTTCTCGTTCAAGTTCCCTAGTATCTGGAACTCCCTCCCACTGGAAAGTCACTCCACCCAATCCCACCACTCACTCTCCCAACTATTCCAGAAGCACTCTGCTCACAGTTGCAGCTGCTCCTAGCCCTCTTCAAACCACATTGCTCCCATCTTTACATACCATCCCTCCTAACCCTTCTCTAACCACACTGCCCCTCTCTCTACATACCAAGTTTCCAACCCCCGCACTTCTAATTTTGTCTCTGGCAACAGCCTCCGCCTCCACCTTCCACTTGCACCTCTAGTTTGTCCGTGATTGCAGCCTTCCCATCCCCTTTCCCCATCCCCGCCCTATTACTCTCCCCCTCTCTCCCACCTCCATCCTTATCGGGTCCTAGTACCCCTTGTAGGGCTCTCAGCATCCTGAATGGATCTGGCTCCCACTCTCTCCTCTCTCCCACTTTGTATCCCCCCTCTTTTCTCCCACTTCATATCCCCTTTTCTCTCCCCCCACCTCCATCCTGTCAGGTCCTTGCCCACTGGCAGTGGTCTAACTCCTGGCATCTCTACATCTCAATCTCTCTCTCTCTCTCTCTCTCTCTCTCTCTTTCACTTCCATCCCTATCGGGTTCTGGCCCCTTGCAGGGTTCTCTGCATCCTGAAGGGGTCTAGCTCCTGGTATGCCTCTCTAATCCTCTCTTCTCTTTCCTTTGCCCCATCCTGCCCACAAGCTCTCTCTCCTTGTCTTTCACTACTGTCAAATCAGGTAAACCTAGCACTGCCTATTCCCCTGTATCAACCTGCCACTTCCAACACTTTAAGATTTCCATCCCTTCCAGACAACACCTTCGTTGTTTCCTGTTATTACTTTTATGGTTAAGGTATTGACAATCCTGTATGTTGCATCTCTAAGTTACTGCCAGACTTAACCCTATTGTAGCCTAGGTTAAAGGACTGTGTATGTGTTGCGCTTCTTGGATTTATATAATTAGCTTGCTTTTGTCATTGGCTGTTCTTGCGCATTTTATGTATATTGCTGCATATGTTTTTGCACTCCACAATATGTATCCCCTCCCTCCAGGACGCTTCTGGAAACGTGCTGTTCTCAGCTCATGTTGTCTTTCCTGGTGGAACCTTTCAAATAAATAAATAAATAAATAAAGGTGGTGACCATGCCTGTGACAGCAATCGGGAAGTGTTATGGGAGGAACCGATATATCAGTTTGCTGTGTTCTGCTTGCTGGAGGAAGAGTAAAACCATGTGTTTTGCTCCATAAAGACATTATATTGCAATCTTTTTAACTAACAGGATGCAGGCCATTTCCAATCCACTTTATGAATAAGCCTCAACTGGGTGTGGGTTATTGTCTCATACCCACACACCCCGGGTTGTTGTTAGGCATGAGACACATCTGAATCCCTTTAAACTATCCTGGAAGTGTGGTTATGAGATCATAACCCACACCAAGGAGTGGCTTATTCCACTTTTTACATCCCAGGTAAACTGAAATCAATCAACTCATGAACTTAGAGGATTTTTCATTAACGGCACATGATCATATTTCAAAGCTCATCAACTGTTCTTAAACTTAATTCCAGGCAAATCCCAATTCCAGGTGAACTGAAATCCATTAAATCATAAACTTTAAGGATTTTTCATAAATGGTTCATGAGCATCTCTCAAAGTTCATCAACTGCTCTTAAACTTAATTTATTAATGAAGTTCATGAATTATTCATCTACACAAGTTCACAAAGTTGCTGAATCCTTAAAGGGCCATGACGTACCGAGACAGAAAAACAATCTGCATAACTAATGTTCATATCAGAATGCACTGTAAAAGGCATAAATCTCCACAAAAATCAGAACCTGTTTAGTTTAGGAGTGGAAATTTATATTTTCTCAAAACAATTAGCAATACGAGCACCCAAAACGACTAACAATGAAACTCACCATATTTTAAACAAGTTTCAGATTTTGCTAATATAAGTAGAAATCAGGTCTTTCTTTTTATAAATGGAAGACGAGCAGTGGTTCCATTTAAAAGAACAACAGTATAAGGTATGTTAATTCTTAAAGGAGATAGGAAATGATTTATTGCTATATTTAACTGTAAATAAATCATAAATACCAATCGAAGGCCTCTGTGTGTGTTTTTTAGTATTTTAAATATGTATGGTGCACATTTCATTATACCATCTTAATGCTGACAGACCTTGATTTGCCAGGCTGTTTTTACTATCGGAGTCTACTAGACCACCGGGTTTCACTTTTTATAATACTAATGCCTGCAATCGGGCATACGAGAGGGAGCGGGGCCCACTAGACCAATGAGTTTTACTTTTTATAATACTAATGCCCACAAACGGGCATACGGGTGGGTGGGGGGACAGTAGCCTGTCAGGGTGTTACTGCATGGTGACAGTGGCTGTGCAGGGTGCCAGGTGCATTTCGCCAGGCTGCCCTGTGCAACGCATGCAAGTGAGGCCATAATGCATGCATATGGCCCCATTTGTGCCATGAATACATTATGGCCCCATTTTCATGCCCATGTTTGAATATTGTGGGTGCTGTACCCAGTGCAACTACAGTTGCGCTGGCACATTACCAGTCCTCCCTGTCTGGGACATGCGTCGGCACATTGCACATGTGCCATATGCATTCTGTGCCATATTCAAAGGTGATGCACCATGGTGCATCACCTTTGAATATCACCCTGTCTTGGCCCCAGCACATTTCAGATGCGTTGTACCCCCACTTGCGCCAGTGCCTGGCAAAGTCTGAATATCTCGGCCAAGGTAAACATCTTTTGAGAATAGGGATAAAACAGTGTTGCCTAATGAACTAAAACACTATTATAAAAGCAAGGTATTTCTGGTCACCAAATAAGTTGATGGATTTTGTCTATTAATGTTCAGTGGAGGAGTTTCATGAACTTTCATGGACCTTTATGAGGACCATTTAATGTTCATGTACAGTTCATGAACAATTTGATGCACGTTTAATGTATATTCATGAGCCAACTTCATGAACTATTCATGAATAATTCCTGACTGGCTCATGATAAACAATGAGCAGCACAAAAAAAAATAATATCAGTGGGTCTGGGTCCATTTAATACAGCAAGCAACTGCATTTCGTGTCCCAAACTTACTTGTAGTACTATTTATCTGATCTGCAAGGTAGGTACTGCTCTCTACTACTGCTGCTGCTTCTTGTCAACAACTGCACAAAAAACATCTGACACAGGAACGTCCTCCCCATTCGAAGCATCTTTCATGCACATTTGAGGTGCCCCATCAGCTGTTTCAACTCTCACAGTGTGATTTTCTTGGCCCCTTGAAACTGCCCAGCAAGGCTTGCAGTGCCTGTGCTTTGTCATCTGGAAGGTGAAATACTGTCATCCTGGGTATCTGCTTCAATCTCCAAGAATGACAACATTGTGCACAAGCCTTCCATCTTGGTCTGCCCCAAAGGGACTCCAAATTCTGTACATACCTTCTGAAACCTGTTCAGTAAGTGTCCAAATTCCCCTGTACTGGCCTTCCCTATGAACAAAAAGTCATCCAAGCAATGGACCACTTCTGTACTCTACTTTTCTTGTCTCCACCCTCTGTAAAAATGTGCTAAATCACTCAAAGACCACACATGCCACTGCACATCCCATGGGCATACAGTTATCTACATAATACACTCAGATTTCATCCCTAGTACATCCCTGTCCTTTACATGCACTGGCAACAGCTGCAATGCAGACTTGCTGTTGACCTTCACCAGTAATGCCTATTTCCTGCCACCCTCACCACCTCTGCTGCCCCATCAAATTATGCATATGACACAGATGTTCAAGCAGCAAAAGAATTTATATGCATAAATGCTTATGTTAGATTTTGAAACTCAGCTAATAGGACACTGTATAATGAAATGATACTAAATGTGCAGGTGTACTTTGACATGGTAATTGTGAATGAACTAAGTGATGCACCTGGCAAATTGCCATGAAGTCTTTGTTTTAGTACGTGTTTAGTATAGAAAATACACTGGGGTATGGGAAAAGTGAATGAATTAAGCAATGAACCTGGAAAATTGTCACAATGTTTTTAACTGTCTTAATATAGATGTAGTATAGAGACAGGGGATGGTTGCCATGAAGTTATCTACTTAATTACCAAGGATTTAATGGTTATAATTGCACTAAGTAGTTAAGTATCTGCACTGAATGGAGCAATTTAGCTCTGATGAAGATTGACATGGATCCAAGCGAAATGTAAGTATGTATGTTGTTATTTCCATAAAAAAATGTGTTTTTTTAGCCTTCATGCACTTGAGCACTTTATGATGAAATAAACTTTGAATTATATATATATCCTTGGTTTGTGTGCTATTATCTTTTCATTGCTACTTTTATGACTTTGAACACCCAGTTTATTCTCCCTGTTCTGATAGGGCATGCTTTTACAAGTTTGCAGCTTCTCATTACTCATATGGGGGTGTACTGTATGGGCCTGAGGTGAACCACAGCTCACACTAGCAGTTGCTCACAGTTAATTAGCTCTATGTAGTACTGTTCTTATTAATTCAGGTTTTGCTATTCTTCACAGGATGTTTATTATCCAGTTCAAATATGTTTTTAGAGTTGGGTAAGAGGCACTGACTGTGGGGGGGGGGCAGTACTGGGGCACATGGTAGGGGGAAATTGAGGATTGGACCATGATCTGGGAGCCGGCTCAGTAACAGTTACTGAATAATAGGAGTCTTATAGATGGAGGACAGTGTCCTTGGGGAGCAGGATTTGGGGTCCAATCCTTAAGCACGAGGTAATAACATTTGAGGGTGTGTTTCAGTGCTGCTAGGCTCCTTCCAACCTCATATAAACTTTAAGAGGACTTAAATGGAATGGTTAAGGTCAAACAGTTTGGCACATAGGTTTTTCTGATTTGACGCATGATCCTTGGTGGTTAAAGACCCATTGTAGAATGGCTGGACAGAAGGTAGGTCACAGGGGCCAGGTATTGTTGGTATGATCTCTATTTAATGTTCCATGCTGTTTAAGTGTGGAATTCTATGTTTAAAGGTGGGGGCGGTGTTAGCTCTGGCATTGCTTGCAGGGACTATCGGTTGGTAGGACGTCTGCAGAGAGACCCAAGAAGACTTCACTATAGTAACCAGGATAGTGATGGGTAGTACTTATTATTTTATGACCTGGAATATAAAGGGCGTTCTAAGATAAAAGAAAGAGACAGTGTCTTGAGACATCTCTGTAAGTTGCAGGTAACCATAGCATGTCTGCAAGAGATCCACTTAAAATGAGATTAAGTGCTTTAGAAGGGAGTGGGTTGGACAAGAGTATAGGGTAGGAAACAGCACAAAGCAAAGGTGAGTAGTGATCATAATTGCTAGTTCCATCCTCATCCAGTGGATACAGGAGATTTGAGATGTGGAAGGGGGACACATTTTGTGGCATGGGCAGTTGGGGAGAAGAGAGGTTCTCCTGGGTTCTGTGTATGGTCCCAACACAGGCTTACTCCAATTCTTTAACACATTGCTTATGAAACTAGCATCATTTTCCTGAATACAAATATTACTGGGGGGGGGGGGCTTGAACTTGGTATACCAGTCTGACCTGCATTGAACTGAGAGCCAGCACAGGGGCATCTCTCTGGCTCAACAAGTCCTAAGGGAATTGATGGATTAGATGGGACTGACTGATTTTTGGAGGCCATTACACCTGACAGCCAAGGCCTACACCTTCTGTTCTAGGCAAAAAGTATCTTCTTCGCATATAGATTGTTTTTGTGTTTGTTTGTTTGTTTAGTCAGGAGCCCATACCTGGTCTACAGACCTGTGAATTGGAGGCACGAGTGTTATAAGACCAGGCACCAGTGTCTCTGAGGCAAGACTTGCTCAGGGGAGAGGAAGCTGACATGATCTGGAAATTCAATACACAGTTATTAAAAGACAAGGAGGTCACAAAAGCACCCAAGATATACATCCAGCAAGTGATTGAAGAAAACATGAATACAATCACAGATATGAATATATTATGCGGTGACATTAAATGCACAATAAGAGTGGATATTATTAAATTAGTCACCAAAAGAAAATAAGAGAGGGAACAAAAAACATCAGATCTTCTCCATAAAATTAGGGAACTGGAGAAAGGTTTTAGCCCATCAACAGCAGAGGCCACTTGGGTATGTTTACACCATCTTTGAGCACAATATGCTAATATGCTGCAGGAGAAAGCAGAGCTGGCATCTTTAGAGCTAAGATACAATACATAGGACAAAGGGGAAAAGGCAAGCCATTTGATGGCACTCTGACTGCGACAACAGAAAGCCAAAAAGGTTATAAACGATTAAAGGTGCAGGAAAGTGAGGCACTGATTACCAACTCCAGAGAGATAGGTGAGGTATTCCATAAATACTATCAGGATTTATACATGGACACACAAGCCATGGGGAATATAGACAGGCCATAGACCAGTTTTTGGGAACTGCTCAATTGCCACAGTTTTCAAGCACCCATCAGGAGATCTTAGCAGGACAGATTAGAGAAGAGCAGGTTTCTGCAGCTATCAAAACAAGATTTAGTCAGAGCTGATAGGGCTGTGAAGAGCTACCAAATGACCAAAGGTGTTTTCTTGTTGGTTCCATATAATACTGTTTAGTCACAATCATCAAAAACTGGCATGTTGGTAACTCAGTCCTCCCAAATTTATTTAGTCAGAGTACATAGTGGTGGTGGTGGTGGTGGTGTGTGTGTGCATGCGTATGTGAGTGTGTGTGTGTGTGTGTGTGTGTGTGTACGTTATGGCCACAGGGGTGCCGGAAGATTGTTAAAGGTGAGGGTGCCCAAGACAAGAAGGGCACTTTTTGCCTTATAAAAGGGCACGTTTTTCAAACCAGGTTTTTATATACAGTAAATGCATATTTATGATGGCAGTAGTAATTTTAAAATACTATTATACCATATCAGAATATTTAATATGTACTATTAAGGGTTCAGCTCATGTATAATGGTTCCAATTTGTTTTTCAAAGTTAAAAAAAGTGAGCCACAAAGATACATTATCCTATCAGACACCAATACAATTGTATGATGCTGTTTATGTCTCCATGAACCAAAGAATTCTAAATTAGAACACATACATTGTACCAACAATGTAAGTTCTTGACAAGATCATACTGCTCTAAAATGGTCAATGCCAGCAGTGTGTGAATCAGAAACACTCACTAAATTTACCAAAATGGCCAGTTAAGATTAAGCAGTAATAAAATGAGAACTGGTATTTTAAAAAATAGCATCTACTTCTACAAAAATGCATGTTTGCTTATTCAAGGCAGTTCTCCTTTGAGATATTAACAGCCCAGTCTAAATTGTTCACTATTTGTGTGGTTAGCAGTATAGCCAGCGGTTAGAGTAATGAGTTGTAAATGAGCTTTGTACATCCAGCATTCAGACATGGGTTTGATTCCCACAACCTCCACTTGCATAGTGTGTTACTCTGAGAAAGTCACTTAACCTTCTCAGTGCTCCTGGGTAGCCCCAGAAAACAGGCACCTATGCCTAGTGGGCCATATCCAGTTATCAAAGAATAATTTAAAAAATTATTAAATGCTTATATTCTTTTATCTATAAAAGGGCATAGTTTAAATATTAACGGTTGGTGTACGCTGCTTATAGCCTCAAATCAGGAACAGACATAAATACTGCTGCTTTAAACAACAAACCCAATGGAATAGGACAGCTTACAGTTCCAGATGAAAGGTCTGTAATTTGACACAGTAGTCTAACTTTTGCTATGAGGACATTCCACAAGATAATGAGTTAACTCCTAGGTTGCTGAAAGAAATATAATAATTCTATTAGACTGAGCTGGACAGATGATAGAAACAGTACTTTCAAAAGGTTTTTTTTTTGTTAATATCGTGAGAAGGTCTGAGGTACAGTATAGTAGCATCCCCCCTCCCTTCAGATGCCTTTAACATAGAGAAACAAATAACAAAAATCAGTGGGGGAGTGCACTATTTTGCAGCTGTGGAGGTGGAGGAATACATGCAAAAGTCTAAAATGGAAGCTCTAAGATCAGCCATTTTTAGAGCTAGAGTCTGATCGAAGAAAGAAGGGCTGTAGGTTCTACCCACAGCCATAATAATGAGTCTTGACAAAGCTCCCAGCCCGAATGACTTGCCAACCAATTTTCCCAAACGTTTTAAAGGGAAGATGATCCCAGTCTTGACTAAAGTATTCAGTACAATTTATAATACTGTGACACTGGACACCACCCTCACAGAAGCCAAGATAGCTTTTATACCAAAACCTGGGAAAGATGACACATTACCAGGCAATTGATGTTTCATCTCCTTAATAAATTTATATTTGAAAATTCTAGCCAAGGTTCTGGCAGCATGACACAACAGAGTGTTGGACATACTCATAGGCCCAGAGAAAGTAGGTTTTATGGCTGACAGGGAGTCTAGTGACCATTTACAAAAATTGCATCACTTCATTTCTGCATCCAGGGAGTCAGACCATGCGGTGGTGCTGGTCTCCCTGGATGTAGAAAAAGTGTTTGACAGACGGGAATGAGGATACTTATTTGCAGTACTTAAACATATAACATGTAGGTGTGCTACTCAGGGTTAAACAACTAAAATAAACATATCAGAGAGTTTCATACCAATCACCCACTGCAAAAGTTGTTTGCAATGTGGTGTTCTCCAACCATATTAAATTTACCAGGGGAACAAGTCAGGGTTGCCCTGTCTCCCATGTTGCTGAACCTTTATTTAGAACCTCTCCCCTTGAAAATCAAGCAAAATAATGGTGCGGTCTGAGAACAATCATGATGGCTGCTTAATCTTTTCCACAGGCTAACTGGAAGACAAATCCCCCATAATCTGATGGCTTCCCTAGGCTATAAGCCCTCCTTTTGGTACTATGAGAAAGACAATGTTAACAGCTGCTTACCAGACTTTTTTCTATTACAGTCAGAGTTACCCTTCACCTGAAGTCCATTGCACTCAAATCCTGTCAGACTAATAGCCATTCTACCTGATGGTAGCAGTCTCTGTGGAAAAAGTGGAAAACATTTGCGCAAAGGCTGACAGTGATCAACAAGATCAAAGCTTCCACAGTGGCAAACACCAGAAGCATACAGGAATTAGAAAAGCAGCTGTAAACTGTGAAGAATAACTACACCTGCCTGGATAGCACCACCCATGACCTGCAGGACCAGCTAAGGGATCAAACAAAGATCATTCACCTACTGCACAAAAAGGTAGATGATCTCAAAAACTGGGGAAGAAGAAACAATCTCTGCTTTCTGGGGCTCCCAGAGAAAGTCAAGGTACATGATGCCATTGGCTTTCTCTGTCATATCCTGCCCACTGTCCTCAAGCTGCCAGGCAACCCCTGATTCAAGATAGAGTGGGCACATCAGCCACTTGCCCTCCCCCCAAGAAAGGTGACAGATTGAGACCCATACTGGCCACATATCTAAGGTATCAGGTGAAAGAGGACATTTTAAGAAAGGCCAGGGAACTTGGTCACCTGGAATGGCAGAACCACCTGATGATGATCTTTTAGGATGTCTCCCATGAGCTGGCAGTCAAATGCCATGTCTACACTGATGTCAGACAACAGCTATATCAGCAGTGGGTACCCTGCACCCTCTGATGTCCAGCCTCCCTGTGCATTGTGGTAAATGGATTTCCCAAAACCTTCATCATCCCAGAATCAGACATGACCTATATAGACACCCAGTGGCCAGAAGGAGAGAGATCCCGCCACAGAAGTGAGGATCCCCGGACACCTCAAAGACCCTGGAATGTTAGGACTCCTGGCATAGCAGACATAGCCCCTATGGACACCATTCCAGTGGAAAACAGTAACCAGCTAACCCCTCACCCCCAACACAAGGGAAGAACTATGGCTGCTGCCCCTGAAATCAAAGCATAGAAACAGGACCCAGGCTAGGAACTGGAGGGAGTGGTCTCTCCTTGCAACCTAGTCAGTCAGGTCCTACAGGAACAGTGGCAGTGATTCCAACCCCAGGGATGAGGATACAGACCTAGTGATACTGCAAGCTTCAACTAGATATGCCCTCCTGGCTCCAGACCTCACTACAGAGGTAGGCAGCAATGGAAACAGAGTTGAGGGACCTGCACCTACACTTGAGGCCTCTTCCATTACCAAGGCTCCACTGCAGATGGGCAGTCCTCCCCCATGCCCCACTCTCTTACATTCTGGTCTGACATGGTCTCTGCTATGATCCCTCTACCCTCCTCCAACTCATCGGGACCAGAAGACACTCTGAAGCAGCCCAGATCACTGTGAACCAGGAGGCTCCCCACAGAGCCACTCATCTTGACTGTTGCACACAGTAGGTACCAGAACTATGTATTTATAACCCTAAGGCATTATTTCAACATCAGTGTTGGGAATCAAAAACAAGGCAAGGGGAATAGAACAGGGACAGCCAGAGGATTTCTGTGCATTTCTTTAACCTAGTGCAGCAGTAAACAAGATCCTCAGACCAACCCCCCCAATGACTCTTGTCATTTCCCGCCATTAAGCTAAGGAACAGCTTGAGTACTTTCTTGCACGATGATACGCATACACCCTGATGGCCAGGAGTGATCACTACCAAACAACTATGCGACTACTGCTCAGCTTGCCCATACTCCTGGCCATCACCCTGATGAATATTTACTGCTTCACACATCCTGCCACCTACCATTTCTCAAAGAGTTCCACAACTGAGACTCACAATCCAATGCCTCCTTCAGTTAATTGCAGTCAAGCTGATCCCTTCTGTTATGTCATGATGCACATAAACTTAAAAGAAAAAAACTTACCTCTGTCTGCTTTAGAATTTCACCATAACTATGCTAAAGAAACTAAACTAACCACTCTTCAACAGGAAGAAGTGGATCGGATGCCCCAAAATGCCACATCTGAAAGCTAGCTCTGCTTACCTTGAAATACTGTCCATGAGTGGAGCAGTCAGCTCTCATGTAGGGTTACCACCTGTCCCTATTTTCGCAGGACAGTCCTGATTTGGGCAGCTGTGTCCTACGAAAAAACATGAAAAATACTACTTGTCCTGACATTATAGCAGAAAAAATATTTTCTTACTTTCCTCTAAATGTTGCAAAAAACTATAATACCTTTATTAAAATACCACAAAATGATAAGAATCACCATAAACAACTGAAAAACTACAACACTTAGTCTCAATTCTGCTTATTTAGTGAAAATAAGTCTGTTGTATTGGTCGAGGTTACATTTTGTCCTGCGAAAAATCATGTTTCAGTAAGAAATGTCCCACTTTGGGCTTCTTAAAAGGTGGTAACCCTACTCTCATGCTCCTTTCCTCAAGCCACCCTGCAATCAGTCAAACTCCTCACCCATTTCCAGCAGGCAGACATTACTACAGCCCATCCACAGGAGATTGTGGATAAAAATCAAACATTGGATGCAGCCCACAAATTTCCTCAGACTATTCCCTGCCATTTCATCCTTTCATCAGCCAGGGGTGGAGCCAGGAATTTCAAACTTGTATACATTGACTCAGCAATGCCCTGTCCCCCACCAGAAAGTTTATGTGTGATCATTCATACATCTGTCAGTAGACTAACTCAGCTGCCTACAACATATTTTGCCTATTTTAGAACCTAGGTGTGATTGACTTTGTAGTGCGATGCAAACATAGTCCATCATACATAGGTACCTTAATATACTGTATGTGTTTTGTTGCTTACTGGCCTGAGTTACAATACAAAATTGGATCTGCCAGGTGAGAGTGCAGTGTGTCTAATTGGATTGGCCTCTTGGTTATCCCTATTCTAACAACAACAAAAAAATATTCAGGACAGCTATTTGTTCTGTGCCTCAAAACTCACATAATATTGTAATTGAATATCTTAGTTCACCATAAACTTAAGGTAACATATGAAAAACATGTGAAGCAAGGGTAAGGGCACTGTTAAATATGATAAATGGGATTACTGTAATAATTTATTTATTTTGTTTATTTATTTAAGTCTTTGGTAACTGCATAAGTGCACTGATACAGGGGATCATTTTCAGGCATGACACGGGCCACACAGGCAGAAGTTTCAGAGGTAGTGACAAGTTATACAATGAGTACAAGCCATGTGGATATACAGACATCATTTGGTGAACAAAGGAAAATGACATAGGAAAGTAAAATTAATGAGAGGCTGCAAAAACAATCAGTACATCTTGATAAGCAACAATAATTATACAAATTAATTACTAAGGATAGGTGGCCAGTGCAAATTAATGCATGATGGAAAACAAACTCACAAACAAAAAAAAAACATACAGGACAATAGCCAAGTGGGAGAGTCCAAGAAGTAGGCAGTGAGGGATGTAAGACAGGAGTCCAAAGAAGTGAAAGGAGGCAGGGGAGGCCAAAGCAGCCCAAGAGGGAAAAGTCAGAAAGGTAGGGGGAGGGTTATCCATGCTAGCAATGGCATATGGCCTCCTCAATCAGCTAGGATTTGAGATGTGCATTTATACTGCAAACAAAACACAGCAATCTGTATCATGGCAAAAGCCTTTGATACGGTGGACCATGAACTGCTCCTGGCCACCCTACGAATCATTTTTTTTATATTTCCAATTGTTTAACCAGGAGAGACTCTCTAAGCTGAAAGCTTGTTTACAGGTGCAACCTGGGAGCACAGGGAAGTTAAGTGACTTGCTCAGGGTCACACAGTATGCAAGTGGGGGCTGTGGGATTCAAACCCAGTTCTCCAGATTTGCAGCTCAGAGCTTTTAAACCACTGCACTATACTGCCTCCCTCATTGGAGTAGACCTTCTGGCAGTAAAATGGTTCACTGATTACCTCACTGAGTGGTGCCAACAAGTCAAAGCTGAGGGCGATCTCTCCATCGTGAAAACCCTTCAAAGGGGAGTGCCACAAGGATCCATCCTGAACATTACTGTTTGCCATCTACATTAACAATTTAAACACTGGTATCAAGTCAGCAAGCATAAACCTATTTGCTGATGATACTGTGTTGTACTTAGACAGGCCTGCTCCTGAACTGGCTTTTAAAGACCTTCAGAGTGAATTCAACCTCTTGCAGGAAAACCTACTGCATTTAAAACTCCTATTAAATGCAAAACAAACTAAGGCTATGCTTTATGCCCCTTCAGCTATTGCACCCAAACATAGCACCACTAGCACTACCCACTCAAATTCTTGACACTTCTAGGTGAGCCTCTGGAATTCATATTGAAATTTAAATACTTGGAGGTGTGGGTTGATGATAGGCTGTCATATACGGATCATATTGAGGAACTATCAAAAAAGCTAAAACAGAGACTTGGTATATTCTTCTGGATCAAGCATCTACTTACACAGGTGGCCAAAACTCATCTAGTGCAAACTACCTTCTTGCCGCTATTGGACTATGCTGGCATACTGTATGGACAAGGCCCAAGTACAGCTCTAGTGAAACTTGACACTCTTTACCATCGGCAATTAGGTTCATAACTGGTGCATCGCATTCCACCCACCACTGCACCCTTTATACTATGATAGGATGGAGCTCACTTACTTACATACATCACAGAAATGCAGTCCTCTGGACATTCAGAGCCATCTCTAATATGCTCCCACAATATATCTCTGACTGCCTTCCTGTCTACCCTGCAGAGAACTACCTCCTAAGAAGTCTTTCGTATACCTCTCTTCTTATTCCCATGGTTAGAACACAATTTGGTAGAATGGCTATAAGTCACTCTCTCCCTGTTCTTTGGAACAATGTGCAAAAAACATTGAAACTTGTGCTTCCTGTGAAGCTAATCTTCTTTAAAAATCTTTTTGTGTGGATTTTCAAGGAAATTTGCAACTGTCTCCACTAATAACCTCTACTCTTTCACCTTGCTATCCCCTTCAGCCTAATTTTCCTCCTCATATGATACGCATCTAACGTGAATGAAATGTATATTGTGTACAAAATGTATAATATATTTCTTTTTTTTTATATATGTTCCCTATTATAAATGGTTGCCTCCTTGCAGAGCCCTTTCCTCTGGAATTGACTATCTAAATGTATATCATATTAGCTTATGTGTAACCTGTTTCCTTGCATTCTGTCTCAGATTGCCTTGTGTTCATACTGTTTTCATTTTGTGCTGTACTTGCTTTGTACCTGACCCAGGTCCACCTTGTAAATGAGTTGTCTCAATGGTGTTTTGCCTGGATAAATAAAGATTGATTGATTGATTGATCAATTGATCGATCTTGACATGGCACAAAGTGTCTGACAACTTCCTTAATATCTAACAGAATGTCCATGTGTACAGTATGTGGAGTAGTGTCAATCCAGTGAGTCTACTTTCTCCTACAGTGTTTCGAAGTGATGTTTTAAGCTGTTTTAGGACACTAGACACTGGATAATCTCTCTGCTATGGCAACACTAACTGGCATTGTAGCCCAAACTGACAAAACTGCATTTATGTTTGGACAAATACTGGATTGATGTGCTGAAGAGCTCTAAGGATGGTGTCTGGGCATTTATTTATCCACATACATTTCTATCCATCTTTGTATTTCATTGTTGAGCTCCTCAAGGCTTGAAAGGTAATGTTTAAATGTTTCAGAAATGTCAAGCACCCACCTGTCACTACTGCGTAAGTAATGCAGTTTGCTGGGCACCAGGTATTGGGCATGAAAACAGGGTAGACAATTGATAAGTCTTTCTTGTAGCTCTGGGATTACATGAATTAAAGGAAAATTACACCCTCATATCGTTTAAATTGTGTTTCCATGCCAACAGACAACTCCTTTCCTGTAGCTGTTGGGGCTATATGTGTTACCTTTAAACTTGACTCCACCAGGTAAAGTTTACAACTCTTTATTATAGAATAAAAACCACCATCTCGGCGCATATATGACACATTTCTGAACCTCCTGGTTTCTTTCTCAAAAGCTTTTGAGAAAGGAACCAGGGGGTTCAGAAACATATCAAACATGTGCCAAGGTGGTGGTTTTTATTCTATAATAAAGAGTTGTAAACTTTACCTGGTGGAGTCAAGCTTAAAGGCTGGTGTTGTGTCCGAATTGTTGGAATTGATTTAAAAGTTTTTCGTGAGCACCACTGCCCAGTGCACATTTTAGTTTGTTTCGGCATGTGTTACCTTTAGTTTGTTTTCACTGCTCATGGTAGCCCCTGTGACTGCCCTGGGGGTCTCTATTTCATGGTTGTTGAAATCTCATTGTTCTTGAGAACTTCACTAGCATATGAGAACATGACGTCAGATCAACCCTTCGTATCATGTATCTCTATGCTGAAAGAACAAATAACCTGCAAAAACTCTCTGGAAACACATAAACTGAATGAAGTTTAAATAGAAAAACCCTGCATTACAACTCAAATAGTTTGCAAAGCTCACTGAAGGTAAAAGTGGTATTTCATACCTTCTTGTAACTTGTTTCTTTGAAGACTAATTAAGCAGGCAGGCATATTGGGGAGTTTAAAGGCTGATTACACATCATGTTCTCATATGCTAATGTAGCTCTCAGGGACAATGAGATTTCAACAACCACCAAATGGGGCCTCCCAGGACAGTTACAGGGCCTAGTATGAAGTGTGAAAACAGACTAAGGCAGTTGCATGCATCTCTAACAGCTACATGAAAATAGTTATCTATTGACATGGAAACAAATAAAAGTTGGAAGATATGAGGTTGTAGTTTTCCTTTAAAAATGCGATGAATATGTTCTTGCAGAAGTGCTGCTCAGGATTTTCAGCCTGGATATGTTGCACTGTGCCTGTCTTCCACATGTGCAAGGAACTGACTCTTCTGCACCAACAGTATCTGCCAGGTGTTTTGCTTTATTATAGAGCACAGAAAAAACAGTTTAAATCTTTTCCCTCATTCTTTTTAGATTTTAAACAGCAGCAGATGCCTCATCTGCAGCTTAAATTATAGTGGCATGGTAGTGCCACTATACTTAGGGTTGAGCAGGGGTTTATATGTTAAATCACAAACTTTGCACTTTAATATCTTCACAACCATTCAATGGATTTGCAGGATATTTTGCATGCATGGTCTCAGGGGACAGATCTCTTGACATGTTAAGTTTCATTCCAGTCAGATGTGCAGACTCTGAGATCCAGATGGCAAAAAAGATTGAAAATCGCTGTTGTTAATTTTTTTTTTGTCATTGCCTTGTTCCCAGATGGTTTGGAATTTTGATATGCAATTTTCAGGATAGAAAGGGCTTGGCTCATACAGGTAATTGTGCTTTTCACTGGTTTGGTGAAAAAATATTAATCCATTCTAAAGTTATTACATTTTACAATTTCAGTTCTGAGCATACTTAGTACAGTCTTTCAGATAGCCGCTTGGAATGAAAAAAGAATTTGGTCCATATGAAAAAAGATTCTTTTTCATATGGAGGTAATCCTTTTTCATGAGGAAAAAATAATTTTTCATATGGCTGCCATCATGTTTCCATTAAAATTTTTTTTCAAAACCCACAAAAATTACATCATGGATACATACCAATATATGGATCTTGCTAATCAGGATCCCATTAAGTGAATTCTGCACTTAGTTTCTGGAAAAATGACCCATATATTTAATTTTTTAACATTTAAAAATCCTGTTTCGTGAGCCAATTTTCTTTTTCATATGGGCATATGAAAAAAGAATTGATCCATACAAAAAAGGATGACTTCACGGGATAAAAGGTTGCCTTCATACAAAGAAAGAATGGGGAAAAGAAACTGAGTCCAAATTCTTCTTTCATATGAAGGCATCCTTTTTAGTCCGCTTTCTCTTTCATTTATACAAAGGAATGCCCTCATATGAAAAAATAATTTGGACATAGTTTTTTCCTATTCTTTTTTGTTTGAAGGCATCCTTTTTCATATGGCTTGTTCATATGAAAAAAGAATGCCTTCATAAGAGATACAATTTTGGACTTAGATCCCCCATTTGAACTTCAACAAGCCGTAACTCCCTCAATATCTAGATTTAAGGGATAATCTATTTATCAAAACAAAGGTCTTAATGAGTACTGCAAAGAATTATACATAATCAATGTTAAAAGATTTAAAGCCCACAAAAAGCATTAAAATTAAAAAATTAAAAATTATCTTAGGTCTTAATGGATACTGCAAGAATAGCACCCCCCCAAAAAAAAATTTACAGGCAATATAAAAATTAAAAATAAAAAATGAAAATTCCTGTAGGATAACATTGGAATTTCAACAACCCATTGCTCCCTCAATATTTGGACTTAAGGGACAAGCAATATATCAGAACAAAGGTCTTAATGTGCACTACAAGAATAACAAATATCCCCCCATTATAATTTAGGGGCAATATAAAAAAGCATAACATTAAAAAATGAAAATTCCCATAGGATAACACTGGAACTTTAACAAACCATACAACAAAGGAAAGAGACTGCTGTTTTGGCAGAAATCGAAGCACAGGGCTCAGAGGGTCCTGCACTTCCACAGCGACATACATGTATGCATCTCTGCAGTGATGGAAGCACAGGGCCTGGAAAGTCCTTCACCCCCACAGGCAAATGAGGATATAAATATATTACCTCAAAACATAAGGAAATTCATTGCAAAAACTTTGTTAATGCACTTGTTAGGGTTAAACTGACAAAAAGAAAGGAAATGTGGCATTAGGGTTCCTAATCCTAATGCCCTACCCCCACACTTCAGGCAGCAACAAGAAAAACATTACTATTTGACCTCTCCTGCATCTTTATAAATCAGGCTTGGGGTGTGCCTTGGGGTTGTTAACCCTAATGCTCACCTCATTCTCATATATTGTACACATCTCAGCTTATTTACTGCTGGAATGGGGTGAGCATTAGGGTTGACAACCCCAAGGCACACCCCATGCCTGATTTGCAAGGACACAGGAGAGGTCAGATAGTAATGTTTTTTCGTGTTGCTGCCTGCAGGGTGGGGGTGGGGCATTAGGGTCAGTAACCTTGGAGAGTTAACCATAACTAGTGCATTAACAATGTTTTTTCCAATGAAAAAGATCAATGCTTACATTCTACAAGTACAAATGAAGGGATTTCGTGAATTCCAAAATGTGCTCCACAGATATAAGTGTCACAATAAACTCAAAATTTGTCAAAGTGCACAAATACTGGTGAGGTTCACTGCCAAATTCAGACATTGTCTCCCATGAGCTAGCAACAATCACACATTTCTCCTGTAGTCTGCTCAAAGAGTCCATCTGGCTCATCCAGCTTGTATTAACAACTGTTATGTAAGTCTTCATCATATTTACATGGCAGAATATGGAATTAATTTAGTTCAGCCAGAAAAATATTATGACATTTGGCAGAGTATGCAACAATGTTTTTTCGTTGAATCAAACATATTTGCTACCTGCCTCACATCACAGGAATATACAATGGCCATGTTCAGGCTATGGACCCTGCAGACAGTGTATAGGGATTCAGGAACAGCTTCTTTTAAGCAGGGTTGGGCAAATCCGGGGTGGATTTGGATTTGATTTTGGATTTGCTAAGTACAGGCTGAGTTTGGATTTGGATTTGCCAGATTCAGCCTGTTTGTATGACTGAAGGAAAAAAGGGGTTATCAAGAGAAATGCACCAGAAAATGTCAATGAAGTGGCAGTAGTATTAAAAGGGGGTTCACTGCCTGAGGTACTTTGCCTTCAAATCCTTGCTTTGTCTCCTTCCTGACCCTAGTTATTCATGTCTCTTCACATCCTCTACATTCAGTCTCCAAGCAAAATAACCCGCTGACTTCCTGTGCATTCTTTGGTTGGGCTCCCTTGCACTTCCCACTGCACATACTGTACTTGTTTGTTTTTTGTTGAATTGTTGTGAAGTTTTGAAATGTATTTTTGACTTTTGTTTAATTGCTGTTTTAAACTTTGACCTCCTGTTGTTGTATCTTCCCTCTGTGTTTGTTCCCCAGAGTCATACCTGGAAATGAACCTCTGCTCAGTGTGCCTTTCCCAGTTATCAACTTTTAAATAAATTAAATAAATAAGATACACTGCATCCTGCTTTCTAAACAGTGTTACTTTCTGACCAACAAGCATGGGAAACAACCATATGGTAGCATGTGCACTGAAACAGCATATTTGGAAAACACTCACTCACCCTTATGAAGTCAGCATAAATTTAAGGACAATTAAAACATGCAGCATAGCAAGCAAATGCCTCATACAGTTTTAAATTTCTAACATTACAGATATTACCCATTATTTTTTCCCATTCACCCAGGGGTGCAGGTGCACTGGCAGGGGCTTGAGAATGGAAATAATTCACAGCATGATGGTTAAAAAAAAAACTTGGATTAATGCACTATATTATTTGGGTTCCACTCCCCTGCTACTGATCTCTTTGCAACTCTCCTTTGGCTCTCTCTCCCCTTTTCTCGACCCCTCACCTATTATCATCCCAAATTACACCCATGTATAGGTGTTATGTATGTCTTGCACTTATTTACTACTACCAACAGCTCAACTGTATCATTGTATTTTTCTGTCCTCCATTTACCGTTTGTCGCTCGCGGACAGTGACTGTCACTGGCCCTTTTGCCCAGCCTCGGTACCGCAAGCCCGGCTGCACCTACCTTCCCCCTACCACTAAAGCCATCTCCAAGCCTCCTGCACTCCCACCCTCCACTCCCCTCTCATCATCCCCGACCGTGGAGCCTTGAACCTGGTGTCCCTTAAACCTACCACCGAGATCGCTGTCATCCTTTCAATATACCTCTGGCTTCCTGCTGAATCTCGGGATCGTGCTGTCGGCTGACTCCCTGGGTCTTTCCACTCCTCCCTCCCGCCCGGCTGTACTTTCACGCCTCCTTGCCACAGTAGGAGACTGGATAATTGACCCCATCTCCCTGCTCAGTACCCCATTATCACATCTGCCTTCAGCCTTACCGCCCAGCCTCGGAACCATGAGCCCGGCCGCTCCCTCCCGCCTCCTACCGCTAAAGCAGTAATTCCAGCCGCCTTTACTCCCCACACCTCTCCCTTCATTATCATCCCAGACTGTATAGCCTCGTGCCTGGCGCCCCCCTAAGCTGCCAGCGGGGTGTCTCTTCCATCCTTGTTAGCTTCTCTGGGCACCCTGCTTCCTCCCTCCTCCATCCCTCCCTTCCATCTCCTTTCAGCTCCCCCTCCCTCCCTCCCGCCATCACTTCTCCATGCCATCTGTGCACTGCTACAACCTTTCACAGGTGGATGTTGTAAATTCCAACCTCCTCCCTCCCCTTCTTTCGGGTTCCATCTGCCGCCGGCTGTTCCTGGCCAGGGACTGCAGCAGGACCTCCTGCCCAGCCTCGGAACCACGATCCCGGCTGCTTTTACACACCTCCCTCCACCAAAGCCGTAAACCCGACGCTTTTTTCTCTACTGCTCAGGAGGCTGCTTCCTTGCACGCCCCAGTTTAACCATATGCAGTCCCTCTGGACCCATGCCCCTTTTCAACCCCTCAACTGAACCTATATCCCCCAGTTAAACACCTCATTGCTTTTGGCCTGTTGGTCATTATGGAGTTTAACCCTTATCTTGTTAGACTAGCTGGTACTGCCTCTTTTTGTCCTAAATGAATGATTGTAATTGTGTGGCTGTTGCCTCAAACTGCACTGCTGTTTTTTTTCCCTGTGATATGATGTATTGTACTCTCCCGGGTTGTGCCTGAAAATAGTCATCTGCTGGCTAGCGCACCTACCCGGTCAACAAAAACTAAATAAATAAATAAAAATATTTTTTGAGAAATATAGACTGGCTAGCTCAGATAGCTTATGTGCACTGGCACATGTTCGAGAATGCAGATAATTCACAGCTGCAGGATGATACTAGATGGGACTGGGGCAGTACAGTAGTAGCACTAGGCTGAAGTACACAATTCCCCCATCCTACACATGCACACATGCACATTCACTGGTCAAATACAGACCCGCCATGGTTAGCAGAATTCATTCTGCTTTGCTTTCTTCTTCTTGTTCTTTCCTGTTTCATTTTTCTTTCTTTCTTTCTTTCTTTCTTTCTTTCTTTCTTTCTTTCTTTCTTTCTTTCTTTCCAGCAAAACACTGCATCATGAGAAGAAAACTTAGGAGAAGCCTACCAGCCCACTATCACCCACCTAGTGCTCCCCCTTTTCTTTTTTTCTTTTAATTGTTATTTTTTTCAGTCTGTCAATTTTTTTTTTTTAATTATGCAGTCTGACTCCTCCAAATCCTCCTGGAGAAGTCTACCAGCCCACCACCCACCCACTTCTCCCCTTCCCTCCTTTCTCTCTTATTTTTTTTATTTTCAAATTCCTCCGCTTGTCTAAATTATTCTCCATCCCTCCCCTCCACTCTGACCACTTCACTGCCACCAAGTCTGATTGTGCAGTCACACTTAAGCTTTCCCTCCCACTGCTAGAGCTCCTTCCCATCTCTGCTTTGCTAATGGATTAGTGCCAATCTGACGTGTGCAAGCCGTACATATCCCAGTTTCATGTATGTGCATACCGGGGTATAATCACACACTGACACACACACTGAGCTCCTCCCCTGTCTTGCATGGATGTCACATGTCAGCCATACAAGCAGGGAGGCTGGGGGAGGAAAACAACAAAAAACATCAAGATTCAAGCCAAGCCGGCAGTGTTCGGCTCAGGTCTCACATAAACCAAGCTGCCACTATTCTGTGGGGCTCAGTTTAGAGGCCAGAGATTTGGCCCATCCCTACTTGTAAGATTGCTTGTACTCCATTCAACTGTTCACGCATGTTACTGCATTTATTTTTATTTATTTTATTTAGTTTTTGTTGACCAGGTAAGTGCACTAGGCAGATTCTGCCTATTTTCAGGCACAACCTGGGGAAGGGGGATACAGATGAATGCCAACTGACCTTGAACCAGATTATGCTGTTGGTGATATTCTTAGTGAATGAGGGAAATTTGGCCAGGACACTGGGGAAATTTCCCTACTTTGTCAGCAGGGGGCTTGGCTTCCTGCAGAGTGGAGGAGCTCAGTTTGGAGCTGGACAGCAGAAAAGGAGGAAGTGATGATATGGCAGTTGTGTGAACCAAGATGGCTGACGATGTGTGTGTGGGAGAGGAGAGTAAAGAAATGGAGCTTGAAGGAGATGATGTGAATGCAGAAAATACTGTAACTAAGGATTTTTTAACCAAGGAGACTGTTGAAACAAACGTTGTGCAACTCCAGGACCTTCCTGAATTACCCTCTGAAGGTATGTCAGATTTAAGTAATAATGAAGAAGAAATAGATGTTTCTGAAATGTTAACTGGACATTCTGATGCCTCAAAGATACAACTGCAACTAGAAAAGGAGGAATGCTGACACCGAGTAAAGAAGATGCAGCTTGAAAAACAATTGAGGGAACTGCAGACTGACAAACAAAAAGGATGTGTCATTTCCACTCAGCTGGGTAATTGTGATGCAGCAGCATCAAAGGCTCCATCTGAGAGCTGGGCTGCAGCTGTAGAGCAGGCGGAAGAAAGTGAACAGGAGAAAACAGTAATTGTGTCAGGACTGGCACTCACAGGAGATTCATCTCCTGGCCTAAGACGCGCTGAAAACAGTAATCTGACCGAGAAGCAGCCATGGTCTGTTGAAAATGCTTTGGAAGCAGCTGGCTGGGAACAGGATGTTGCTACAGGGAGCTGGGTCTCTGGCTCTAAACCTCTGCAAAAGCCTCAACCACCCGCAGCGCTGTGCATTGACAAGGACTGACACCTATGACTTCTGTGGATATTGAGGTACCCTCTGAGCTTTCCTTGACACAAAACCCAAAATTACATTTAAAACAACTGCACTCTGTGGATTCTGCATTGCAGTTGCCTGGGGGACGTCCTGAGGCTAGTATAGACACTCCGCAACTGCCTTTAAACAGAATCAATAATGAAGCTCCTAAATCCTACTCCTCTTTGTTTAAAACCCCAATCTTGCCGGCTAGAAGGCATAATGCGGTTAAATTCACATACACAGGGGGGTTAACCGAGCCTCCAGACCATAGTTTTGTGGCAAGGACCATGCTGAAAGACACAATGAAATTCCTCTCCAATGAGATATATGCGCTCATATATATATCAGGAGAGTCGACTTTTGATGTGAGCTTTAAAACTATGGGAGGCTTACAGCGATTCTAGATTAAGTATCATTTGAAGAATTCTGCGCCCTGGTCTTCCTGTTTGGTTACTCCTTTGACCAGGCCTGCACATAAAACACTGACTGTTCCGTTCAGGAATGAAAGTGTCAGTGTGTATGATCTGAAATACTGGCTACAGCAATGCTGTACAATAACTGAGGACACTGAAGCAATAATGGACATAGAGAACATATGAACTGGGGGATGGAAAGTTAAAGTTATGTTAAAAACAACAGCTACTGGTGTGGCACATCTTCCTAATTCTTTTTTCTTGGGGAAGCTTAGAGGCATTTAATTTTACCCAGGCCAGCCAAAGATGTGCTATAAATGTGGGTCATTTGCACATCTGGGTAGCGTATGTGATCAGTAACGCTGTACTGTATGTGGGGAATTGGGTCATATAGGCTCACAATGTCTAAATGAATGTAAGTGCAGTCTTTGTGATCAGAAGGGGCACACTTTCCAGAATTGTAAACGGGCGGCCCATAACACCAAAGATCAGGCTGATGGGGAGGAGCAGAGGCTACTAATCACTCTCACACAAAAGGAAAAACTAACCAGTCACAGACTACAGGCAAATCAGAGACCCAGCAACACAGAAGTTTCTGCTGCTCCGGAAGGTGTAGTGGCACCACAGGCTGTTCCTTCACAAGAGCCAATTTTAGATCCCCCAGAAGCAGCTGCCACAAGTGCCTCAATCACCCCTGCTAGTAGTGTAGTGCTTTCCTCTGTAGCAGAGGAAGGGAACATCTCCTTGATAGTGAAGGAGGGAACTGCTGAGGCAGCAGATTATATTGCAGCTATGATGCCCCCTCACTCCAACCAAGTGGGAGAAGAGGTTAGAAGGAGCACTAGACAAACTTCTAAGGTAGTTCCTCTGCAGAAAGTAAATGAGGTGCCAATTTCCAATAGGTATGATGTGTTGCATTCAGGGAACTCAGAAGGTGGCTCTGATGATTCATCTGTAGCTTCGTCACTTCCAGAAGGGACTACAGATACAGAGAGACCGGAAAGGCCAAAGGGTCCACAAAAAAGGAAAGCTAAGGTGAAAACAGAACATAAAAAATTGAGAAAAGGGAGATAAAAATAATGTAAAGTAGACTTTTCTCTCTTTGATGTTTGTACCTTTTTCAGTTCACACATCAAATGTCAGCAGTATTCAGAGGCCAGGGAAAAGGAATACTGTGTTTTCTGTACTGACATACTTACAGTTTGGGATTTTTTTTCTACAAGGTGTTTGCCTACATTCCCTGAGAGATATTCAAACTGCTGCATGGGCTTGGATGGGGGGCCCTCATATTGGTCTATGGGGAATGATTTATGTTCAGGTGTTGGCATTCTTTTTCGACTTCCAGAATTGAAAGTGGTTAAAATATATGATGTTTACCCAGGGAGGATATTGATTATGGATGTGATGATACAAAATGTTAGCTGTAGATTAGTAAATCATTACGCCCCTCAGACAAAAGTGGCTAGATGTGAACTGTTTAGTTTGATACAACCCTTCTTGTATACAGCAGAGCAATTGGTTTTGGTAGGAGATTTCAATTGTCCTTTAAAGGCCAGGACGGCCAAGCAATATTGTGATTCTAATTCCCTTGCACAAATGATACAGAAGGCCCAGCTACAGGATGCTTTTTTAATACATGCTAAACATGAAGTACATACTTTTCAGAAGGGGCTTTAGTGTCTAGAATAGACTATATTTTTACTTCAAAAGCAATAAACACATTATCTGCAGAGGTAACTCCAGCTGAATACTCTGACTACTGTGTAGTCTCTATCAGGATAGGGATATCATCTGACATACAGAGGGGCCCTGGCTTTTGAAAATGTAATGTGTCACTCTTGATGGACAGACAAGCATGCATAATTCAGGATATTTTAGAACCTAGAAAATCAGTTTTTGTATGCTTTGACAATCCGGTATCTTGGTGGGAGGACAAAATACAAGATATGGTTTACATGTGCAAAAGGATTAGTAAATTTCAGTGCAGAAAGTCATATTTTAAATATTTACAGAAGAGGCAATTATTGCAACATTTAATATCCACCTCGTATGAAACTGGACAGAATTGGACCGAGCAGATTAAGGCAGTGAAAGCAGATATGATGGACTATCATTCTTCTAAAAGTAGACAGCTACATCACCAGCAACAATATGGGATGAGGGGGAGGGCAGACTTGATTTGCCCTTTTGAAGCATGCATTGCAAAGATCAAGGCAAAGGATATGTCCGCACTGGTGGATGAGGCAGGGAATATCTTGGTGGAAAAAAAAGCAATCTTAATGCTAGTATCAGAGTACATGCATCAAATGTATGCTCCCTTACAAAGTGAGGTGGAAGCATGCAGAATTTGTTTCATGGCATACAGATACCGAGGCCAGAACTGTCAGCTATAGATGCTCTAGCACAACCCAGAGCTGAAACTGAGGTCAAAGAAGCGTTATCAGCTTTAATGGGGGCAAAGACCCCAGGGCCGGATGGCTTACCAAATGAAGTTATACAACTTATGGGTATTGCACTTTCACTTGAATTGACTGTAGCTTTTAATCATATCTTGGACACCAATCAGACTCCACTGTACATGAACATGGGTGTGCTCACATATGTACATAAGAAAAGGGTAAGATCTGATATCATAAACTGGAGGCCTTTCAGCCTCTTAAATTCAGATTTTAAAGTTTTGACCAAGATACTAGCTAAGCGGTTGGTCTCCATAGCTAACACAGTTATTTCACAAGCACAAACTTACACAATTCCAGGCAGGTATATTCAAACCCATATCATATTGATTAGAGAACTGGTAGAACTGGGGAAGATTGGGGAAGTGGATGGGTATTTGCTCTTGTTTGATCTGGAAAAGGCATTTGACAGAGTTAGTCATACATATTTATGGGACATCTTGGAACAGTATCATATTCCAGAGACAATAATAAAATGGTTGAAGTGTATCTATCATATAGCAACAGTGGTACTGGTTGTATGTGGGTGGAAGGGCCCTATAATCAGGCCACAAAGAGGGGTCCGGCAGGGCTGCCCCTTGAGCCCAATTTTGTACAAATTTTTTTATAGACCCTTTATTAAGAAAACCTAATCTTAATGAGAAAATTGTTGCAATCAACATAAGGGGACAACCACTTCCGTTCAAAGCTCTTGCTTACACTGATGACAAGACATGACAGGACTGGAGAACAACACATGTAGTGCCCCTTCACAAAAGTGGACCCAAGGATGATCCAAGGAATTACAGACCAGTCAGTCTGACCTCCATTGTGGGCAAGCTGATGGAGACCATGCGAAAGGAAAGGTTGGTGGAACATCTAGAGGAATATGGTCTCCAGGATAACAGGCAGCATGGGTTCATGGGGGGAAAATCATGTCAAACAAATCTGATTGACTTCTTTGACTGTGTCACTAAGACAGTAGACAGGGGCCAAGCAGTAGACATCATCTATCTTGATTTCAGCAAGGCCTTTGACTCTGTGCCCCACAAAAAGTTGATCAGGAAGTTGATGGATCTTGGAGTTGGGGAAAAGATGGTCAGATGGGTGTAAAACTGGCTGAGGGACAGAACCCAGAGGGTGGTGGTGGGGGGCGCATTATCTGGCACCAAAGAAGTAACCAGTGAGGTCCCACAGGGCTCTGTGTTGGGCCGGTGTTATTCAATGTCTTCATCAATGACATTGGAGATGGCATTAAAGGCAAAATTTGCCTATTCGCAGATGACACCAAGCTCTGTGGGAGAGTGGACACAGCTGAAGGAATAAGGAACCTACAGGAAGATCTGGAAAAGCTGGGGAGGTGGTCCAGGATCTGGCAACTTGGCTTCAATGCCAAGAAATGCAAAGTTATGCATATTGGAGCCAAGAATCCCAGGACAGAGTATTACCTGGGTGGAGTCCGAGTATCTGCATCACAGGAGGAGAAGGACCTGGGAGTGATGATCACTAGTGATCTGAAGCACTCCATGCAGTGCAAGAAAGCAGCAGCAAAAGCAAACAAGATGCTGGGATGCATAGCTAGAGGGATCAGTAGTAGGAGAGAGGAGGTTATACTGCCCTTGTGCAGGTCAGTGGTAAGGCCACATCTAGAGTATGGAGTACAGTACTGGTGCCCACACCTCAAAAAGGACATTAACCTGCTGGATAAGGTACAGAGGTGGGCTACAAAGATGATAGCTGGTCAGCAGAGCAAGGCATACAAGGAGAGGTTGAGGGCACTGAACATGTACTCCCTGGAAGACAGGAGAGAGAGAGAGTGGGAACATGACTGGAACATTCAAGTACTTGAAAGGGATAAATAAAGTTGATAAGGAGAGTCTCTTTAAGCTAAGTGGCAACCATATCACAAGCGGGCACAGTCTTAAGCTGGAGGGTGGAAGGTTTAGGAGGGAGGTCAGGAAGCACTTCTTCACAGAGATGGTGGTGGACACTTGGAATGCGCGGTCAGAAGAGGTCATCTCATTGAATATGGTGGGCAGCTTTAAGAGAGGCTGGGATAGGCATAGGGGGAAGGTAAGAATCATGGGTAGGGAGGATGGGAGGAGTGGGGAGGGAGGGAAAGGACATTAGCTCAAGCTGTGGACCCTGCAATACAAGCAGACTTGATAGACCAAATGGCCTTCTTCTGCTGGCTTCTTCATTTGTTTGTATGTTCATATGAATATTATAGTAAGCACACAGTCCTCAGTAGAAGAATTAATATTAACTTACAAGTATTTTGGGAAGGTATCTGGCTCGGCTTTGAATGTACAGAAGTGTAAAGGTCAAAGGTTAAATTACATGTTGAATTTCAAAGATACAGTGGCAGGGATATTAATACAACCTGATCTGCTAAAAGTACTAGGTATCGAATTTGGTCCAGGAGAACTGGGTGTTATAAACTGGACAAATAAGATAGAGACTGGGAAGACAAAGGTGGCCCAATGGACTAGGTGGAAGATGAGAAAGAAAAACAGAATATATCTGATAAAGACATACCTTATTTCTGTGTTTTTATATATTAGTTATATTTTCCCACCTCTGAAGATGTCAACAACTGTTTTGCTAGGTATTTTTTTTTTCAAGCATGCTGGGGGAGTCGTTTGAATCCTTTGAAAAGAAATATATTGTATCTTCCTCTCAAACAGGGTGGTTTGAATATGCCAAATCCGATTTTGTTTTTTAATAGTTTCTTATTTCATTATAATATCAGGCCAGTACTATTACAGCAAACAATAGGATGGGAGGTCTTACTAAGAGGGAAATGCAGCACCTGGATTGATCAATGGGAAAGGCAGACCCTTAGAATGGTTAAAAGAACTGTTACAGTTCCTGAATATATAAGATGTACTTTCCTTGGGTTAAAACAGTGGGGTTTACTGATGCAGCAGGTGAGCACATTGCCTAGAAAGCAGTTATATCACTATCTATCATCTACAGTATGTCAGGAAGATGTTGTATTTATAAAATGTCCTGTGGAGCTTAGGGAGACCTTAAAAATGCTTTTGAACAACAAAAGGATACCGGAAAAAATGTGAGATATGCACTGGTTAACTACCCTTGGTAATTGCTTTTTATTTACATATTTATTTAGTGTTTAACCAAGAAGGGGCTTGCAAACTCTGTTTATCTTGTGAGTAACTTCAGAAGGATTTAAATACTGCATTTGGGTAGACCCTTGGAGGTAGTTAGATTGTCTACTAGGATTTTCTGACAGTTAAACTATTTTTAAATTTACAGGTGGCTGAGGAGTTGAAAAAGGAGCCTGCAAACTCTGCTTATCTTGGAAGTAACTTCACAAGGGTTTGAATACTGCATTTTGGTTGTCCCTTGGGGGTGGCTGGATTGACTACTAGGATTTTGGGACAGAAACTATTTTTAAATAATTTACTGGTGCGTAGGAGTTTGTGATAGTTAAACTATTTTTAAATAAGTTACTGTGGTTAAGGAGTTGTCATAGCAAAACCTGCAGTGTGAACTGAAACACAGACAACCTCAGGTGCAGGAAATTGTTCCCCTCATTGTTTTCAGACCACAAAGTGTTGTATTGGAACAGGAAAGGTTGCATCATAACCATTGTCAACAAATTGCCCTGGGTGGAGATATCCAGACTAGATCAGATTACTATAAATTACTGGTGGCTGCAATATTTAGAGACACAAAGCACATCTTTTTGACCTGGAAGGACACTACTTCTTTATTCAGCTGTGAGCTGTGTGAGAAATTTTATATTGCACTTGATATCTGCAACAACGTGCACTTTTGCTCAATTCTGTGGGAGGTGAAACTAACTACCCTTGGTAATTGCTTTTTATTTATATATTTATTTAGTGTTTAACCAAGAAGGGGCTTGCAAACTCTGTTTATTTTGTGAGTAACTTCAGAAGGATTTAAATACTGCATTTGGGTAGACCCTTGGAGGTAGATAGATTGTCTACTAGGATTTTCTGACAGTTAAACTATTTTTAAATTTACAGGTGGCTGAGGAGTTGAAAAAGGAGCTTGCAAACTCTGCTTATCTTGGAAGTAACTTCACAAGGATTTGAATACTGCATTTTGGTTGTCCCTTGGGGGTAGCTGGATTGACTACTAGGATTTTGGGACAGAAACTATTTTTAAATAATTTACTGGTGCATAGGAGTTTGTGATAGTTAAACTATTTTTAAATAAGTTACTGGAGCGTAGGAGTTTGTGATAGTTAAACTATTTTTAAATAAGTTACTGGAGGTTAGTTGAATTACTATAAAGGGCAGTACTCACCAGGGTGGTGGAGCATATGAACATACGAAATTTTCCAGCAGATAAAGGCCTAGAGGTCTATCAAGTCTGCTCGAATGTGAAGCTAGCACCCCTTATTCTGCAGCTGCCCCTCCCTTCCACCCTTCCCCTTCATTAACCCTCCCCCTTGTCCTGTCCCATCTTCATTTGAAGCAGTCCACTGTTCTACTGCATACCACTTCTGCAGGTAATGCATTCCACACAGCCACCACCCTCTCTGTAAAAAAGTGTCTCCTCATCTCCCTCCTGAACCTTCCTCACTCCAGTCTCATATCATGGCCTCTGGTGGCCCTCCCTTCCCTTACTTTGAACAGCCCCTCTGTACCCATCTTGTTTATTCCTTTCATGTATTTAAAGGTTTCAATCATGTCACCCCTGTCTCTCCTCTCCTCCAGTGAGTACATGTTCAACTCCTTCAACCTCCTCTCGTATGATAAGTCCCCCAGCCGCTTGATCATCTTTGTCGCCTCGCTGCACCCCTCAGTAACCTAATGTCCCTCTTCAGATACAGACGCCAGTACTGCACGCAGTACTCCAGGTGTGGTCTAACTAATGACCTATACAGTGGCAGAATCACCTCCTCCCTCCTCGAGGATATACCCCTTGCAATACAACCCAGCATTTTGTTGGCCTTTGCAGCTGCCTTCCTACATTGTGCTGAGTTGTTCATTGACCCTGTAATGAGCACACCCAGATCCTTCTCCTCCTCTGTCTGGGCTGGCTGCACTCCCCCTAGCTGGTAACTCCTCATTGGGTTCTTCATCCCAAAATGCAGTACCTTGCACTTTTGGCATTAAAGCCCAGTTGCCAGGTGTCTGACCAGGTTTCAAGCTTTGCCAGATCATCCTGCAACCCTGCCATCCCCTAGGTCATCCACCACTGCACCAACCTTGGTATCATCAGCAAACAGACTGATCTTGCTCTTGATGTCCCATGATATGTCTGCAATGAATATCCCAAACAACACTGGTCCAACACAGGACCCTGTGGGACAGCTCGTCACTGCCCTTGGGTGTGAGAGCTCCCCACCCACCACCCTCTGTTGCCTTCCTGCAGCCAGTTTCCTACCCATCTCACCAGCTTTCCATCTACCCTGTGCCTACTAACTTCCTTCCCAGCCTTCCATGTGGCACCAAGTGAATGCCTTACTAAGTCAGATACAGGACATCCACTGCATGGCCCCTGTCCAGTTGCCTAGTTACCAGTCATAGAACTCGACCAGGTTGGTTTGGCAGGATCTGCCACATATGAAGCCATGCTATCTGCTGTCCTGTAGTCCTTTGTCCTCTAGGAGGCCACCAGCCTCTCCTTCAGGATAGTCTCCATCAGCTTACCCACGATGGATGTGAGGCTCACTGGTATGTAGTTTCCGGTTCATCTTGGGGCCACTCTTGTGGGTGGCACCATGAACCATCCTCAGTCCTGAGGTACACACCGAATGTAGTGACGCATTAAATAGGTCTGCCAAAGGTCCTGCAAGGACCTCTGCCAGCTCCTTCAGTACCCTGGGGTGGATGCTATCTGGGCCTGGTGCCTTGTCCACCCTCAGTGCCTTCAAACCCTCTTGAACTGTGCCCTCCATGATTTCCCCATCTGTCACCACTTCCCCCCCTGCTTCTGTCATTTCTCCCACCTTGAGTGTCACCCCCCTCTTCTCTTTAGTAAATACTGAGCAGAAGTACTCATTTAGTGCTTCTGCCTTATCGTACCCTGCTTCCACCCAACCCCCCTCCTTCCTAATCCTTACTATGTGGTCCTTACAGCTCCTTTTCTCCCTGACGTACTTAAAGAAGTCCTTCTTTAGCAGTGGTGCATTTGACTGTTTCTAACAGTCACCTGTGGTTGTGGACTACAATCACAATCCGCACAGGGCTTGTATACAGACCCCGTCTCAAGGGGAGGAAACGGACAAGAAAATGATGGAGGACATTCTCAAAATGGCTGAAAAGGGGGAGATACTGTTGATGGGGGACCTGAATATGCCAGATGTTAACTGGATGACATGTACTGCAGCCACATCCAAGAGCAGGGTCATTCTCGATGCCCTGCAGGGGGCAGGACTTAGACAGCTAGTGTTGGAACCCACTCGGGAGGGAGCAATACTAGACCTGTACTCTCAAATGGAGAGAGGATCACAAATTTAGAAGTCAGTAGACATCTGGGAACAAGTGACCACCGCACAGTGTGCTTCACAATAAGCACAACCATGGAGACAAGCCATACAAAAACAAGGATACTGGACTTTAGAAGAGCCGACTTTGGCAAAATGGGTGAATACCTGAGGAATGCACTAGCAAATGGCCAAAAAGGAGGGGTGGAAGAACAATGGAGAAAAATCAAAACTGCTATCATAGAGACAACAAGCCTTTGTGTGAAACAAATAAAGAAAACAAAGCGGAGTAAGAAAACACTATGGTTCTCAAAAGAGGTGGCAGGGAAGGTTAAGGAGAAAAAGGCTACATTCAAAAAGTATAAGGAATCACAGAAGGAGCACGACAGGGAACTGTATCAATTAAAGCAGAGAGAAGTGGGGAAGGCAGTCAGAATAGCAAAGGCCCAAACTGAGGGAAAAAATAGCCAACTCAGTTAAGAAGGGGAATAAAACCTTCTGTAGGTACATTAGGGAGCATAGAAAGGTTAAGGGAGGAATAGTGAAGATTAATAAAGGAGAGGGAAGGTGGGCAGAGGGAGACAGTGAAAAGGCAGAGGTACTGAATGAATACTTTTGCTCAGTATTCACAAAAGAAGATGAGGAGGAGTTACCTAAACCAGACAATAGAAGCACTCTGGGTAGGGGGGTTGACACCAGTCCATTTACAGAAGAAAGAGTCCTGAAAGAACTCCTAAAACTCAAGGTGGACAAAGCAATGGGGCCTGACAGGATTCATCCCAGAATCCTAAAAGAACTAAGGGAGGACCTAGTGACACCAATGACCACACTTTTTAACAAATCATGGGAGGATGGGGTGGTACCTGAGGACTGGAGGAGGGCAGATGTGATTCTCCTTCACAAAAGTGGGAGCAAGGCAGAAGCAGGGAACTACAGACCTCTGAGTTTGACCTCAGTGGTAGGGAAAATGATGGAATCACTTCTGAAAGAAAGAAAGAATTGTTGAGTACCTAGAGGCCAGCGGGGCACAGGACCCAAAGCAGCATGGATTTACAGCAGGAAGGTCATGTCAGACAAATCTAATTGATTTCTTTGACTGGGTAACCAAAGTAATAGACCAGGGAGGGGCTGTGGATAGATATGGCCTACCTAAACTTTAGCAAGGCATTTGACACAGTCCCGCACAAAAGACTAATAATCAAGTTAGCCAGCCTGGGAGTGAGTTCCAGGGTGGTAGTCTGGGTAGCAAACTGGCTGCACAACAGGACACAGAAGGTAATAGTCAATGGAACACATTCTGAAGAAAGGGGGGTTACTAGTGGAGTACCTCAGGGCTCAGTACTGGGTTCAGTCCTCTTTAACATCTTTATAGGTGACATTGCAGAGGGTCTGGAGGGAAAGGTATGCCTATTTGCAGATGACACAAAGATCTGTAACAGAGTTGATACACAAGGGGGGTAGAAAGGATGAGAAGGGACTTGGCAAGGTTGGAGGAATGGTCAGACATATGGCAACTTAGATTCAATGCAAAGAAGTGCAAAGTAATGCAACTGGGAAACAAAAACCCAGGAGAAGAGTACACAATAGCAGGGGAGGTACTAACAACAACAAAAATGGAAAGGGACTTGGGGGTAGTCATATCAGATGACCTAAAGGTGGGTAAACAATGTGAGAAGTCAGTAAGGAGAGCCAGGGGGGTACTGGGATACATAGGACGGGGCATCACAAGTAGAAAAAGGGAAGTGGTTATCCCTCTGTACAGACAGTTGGTGAGACCCCATCTGGTATACTGAGTGCAGTTTTGGAGACCCCATCTACGCAAGGACATAGACAGGATGGAAGCAGTCCAGAGGAGGGCAACTAAAATGGTGCAGGGTCTGCATCAGAAACCATATGAAGAGAGACTGAGACAGCTTAATATGTATACCCTTGATGAAAGGAGGGACAGGAGGGACATGATAGAAACTTTTAAGTACCTCAAGGGAATCAACAAAGTCCAGGAGGGTAGCATCTTTCAGAAAAAGAGATGTGTAAGAACAAGGGAGCACAATTTAAAGATGGGGGACGGCTCAGGGGTAATGTGAGGAAATTTTTTTTTCATGGAGAGAGTGGTGGATGCATAGAACAACCGCCTTCCTGGGGAGGTTGTTGGGTCTAAAACAGTGGGGGAATTCAAACATGCATGGGACAGAGATAAGGCAATTGCAGTGGGGGGGTTGCAGGAAGTAGGCTGTTGGTTAACTAGAACCTGCAGCTTATCCAATAAGAAGGGAAATGGGAAGACTGGGTGGGCCAAGAGGTCCTTATCTGCCGTCAAAGTCTATGTTTCTATGTTAAGCTTAATGTTAAGGCCAATCAGAAACATAAACCCCTACAAGAGAGGCTATGCCACAGGTTAAGATGCATGCAGCAGGAAGAAACGATACAGCATCTTTTTTTGAATGCTCATTTACATAAGGCTTTAGGGATTATTTAGCACAACAGTGGGGTGATAATATATTCAGTGCACTTACATGCACTAATCTTATGTAAGGGGTGTTTGATAGGAGATGGGAAAAATGGCATTTAAGCATTGTACACTGTATTATGACAATCATTAAATGGAACATTTGGATTATGAGATGTAGGTATACCCTACAGCAAAAGGCAGGAAGCCATGAAGAACTTCGTAATAAAATTATGCAAGATTTAATGCACTTGTATAAACTGGAAAAAAGCTCACTGTCAAATGTAGTAATGTTGGAACTATGGAAAAGTCTGCCATGGGTCACTGAAACAGATGCTCCTATAACATAACTTGTTTTTCTTTTTGTATTTTGAGATGAATTAAATCTCTTTTTTGGTTTCTTGTTAGACCCTGATTAGATGTCTGTTTGGTTTTTCTGGAATTGTACAGTCTTTTGTTTTATTTAATATGTACAATTTTTCTGTTGTTTCATTTATCTGATGTATTAAATAAAAAATTCCCCTACTCTTTTCGAGAAGTGCCATGGGATCTGTAACATCCACCTGAACTACCACCAGAACAGGCAGATGGGACCTCGGTTTAACGTCTCATCCAAAAGATGGCACCTCAGGAGTGCAGCACCCCCCCTTATGCTGCACTACAGTGTTAGTATTGGGATATTAACCCAAGTGCCTGGTGTTTTATCATATCCCTGTCCTTGCATGAACTCTTTTTCAATTCCCCAGGCAGTTATTTGTTGCAGGAATAATTCTGCCAAAACTCTCCCTGTTGTGTCATGGGCTTCTACAAACTCAAGGAAATGCTCACAAAGTTCTACTTTGCCATCAATGCCATGGTGCATGTAATGTAAAACTAAAAATATTTGTTCTTTTGTGCAAATGTCTGTTCTACCATTAGTTATTAAACTAAACCACCTAGCTGCTTTTACATGATTTAGGACATTTCTTTGTATTTGTTGTCCCATGAAGATAATCAATTAATTCTGTACTTGAACGTAAGTGTACTGCGCATTTCTTGGAGCATTGTTAATACGTTCCCGTAGTATCAGGTCAATCTGTGTATTCTATTCAAGAGTTCTGTGAAATTTCCTTTGGTGCTGGCCCAGCCACAAAGAGCAATATTTTGTCTTCCTCCAAAAATAACAACTTTTATAATTGTATTAGAGCATGTTGAATGCATTCCCTTTACCTTTTGTCCCCCTCAGGCAGTGACTGGAAACCTGTCTTTATCTTACCATCACACCATCCTCCCCCACAAACACCTCCCCTTTTGCCACTGCATTGGCATGCTCCTTTGATTTTGCATGTCAATCCAAAATCTTTCTGGGAATCTGACCAGCCTGTCATTGGCTTAACTACCAGTACTGATGCCTTGCAATGACTGAATACAAAGCAAGGCCCACAGAACACTCTGTCCCACTGTTTTGAGTAATGTGAAGATGCATAGTCTTCTAGTAGCTTGGGGTTGAATCTGCACATTAACAGTTGCGCTCCAACTTGCATCTGACATTTTGAGAATTCAAACCAAATGGGGAGGTCCCCATTGCTTTGTTAAAATATGTCTTTTCATTGTCAGTCAAGGACTTCTGATCAAAGGAACCAATATCACTATCATCTCGCAAAGACCTCTCTGGAGAGCCATCCACATTTTCAGTCAGCAGACATGGATGCTGTTTTTCAACTCTGACTGGGCCTTCAGAGGAACAGATATCAATGTCATCTTGTATTGGCCTCTCTGGTGGTTCATCTACATTTTCAGTCAGAAGAAATGGATGCTGTTCTTCAGCTCCGGCCTGGTCTTCCAAACAGCAGATATTGCTTTCATCTCATTCTGGCCTCTCTGGTGGACCATGCCTGGCAAGGCTCCCTCTCTGTTCTCTACTCCAGCTGTTCCCCACACCACCATATCCTTGCACATGGCTCCCACTGCTTGGCAATGTGGGCTCACCATGCACAAAATGGTGGCCTGAACATGTGCACTGCTGGTTGCTCCATGTTCCAAAATGGCAGCCCACACATGCACAACATGGATCCTTCAGTGCATTGACATATTCCCCTGCACCACTCATGCTGCAACATACATATATCTGTCCAAAACATAGCTGCCTGCTCACCAGTAATCTTAGCATTCCCATGCGGCCCACCATTATCAGGCCCCTGTGTGCTGCTGTACTAATGAGCATCATGGTAAACAAGGGACCAAGACACAGACACCATACCCAAGATGGTGGTTCCCTGAGGTGCATGCACAACAGCCACCATGTAGCTGCTCATGTGCATGCACCCACACTACCACTCTGCTGCCTTCTAGCTGACTTGAGCAAGTTCCACATCACCCCATGGTCCACTGGGTTTGAAATTGCCATGCAGCCCACCATAAAAAGACCCCTACTTGCTGCTGGCAAAATACTGCACAATCAATGACACCTCCACTGAAACTGAATCCCCCTGCCCCTGCAAGGCAGAGCCCCAACCAGGTTGGTGCAATTCCATTCTGCCACATGGGATGCTCCACATCTGTTTTTGGCACCTGCCAGATCCTGTTGCAGTTCGATCCCTGGGGACCAGCCCTGCCCCTTTTCTGTACCCCCAACCTGCCACCATTGCAGGCTGCAGCTCAGCAGTGTGCTGTAGTTTAACAAGACCCACCCTCTGTTGCCACTGCCAGAACACTGCCTTGCATCACTGTGGGAAGCGCATGTGTGCCTCGTTAATTCCTGCCAGAATCGGCCTGCCCAACACCTGCTCATTCTAGCTTCATAGGACCAGCTGCCCATCTGCCATGCTGTCCAGCCTGCTCACCAGGTTCACCAGCATGGCCATCGGTCAGGACCCGGCACCTGATCCATCACTAAGTGGAGTGCAGTTTTTTGGGGAGTTTTGTACACATGCTTCCTGCTTGTATCACTGTTCCCTCCAGACCAACCCCCATCTGCATATCAACCCAGATCCTGTCCCGCTGTACTGCTCTCAGTGCTACTCATCCAAAGTCTGCCTGCCTGCCTGCAAGTCGCCACAGTTATTCAACACTCTGTCTGACTGAACTAACTGTAAGTCCTTTTATTTAACTTCTAGCCTCCTACCGATAGCAACCCAGAGTTTGCCTGGCTGCAAGCTCTTTAATTCAGCATTCTGATTGATTGTACCACCACTACTAAGTAACTTGTTCCCCAGCCTCTTGCTAGTCATACTTTCAGGGAGCCAACCCAGAGGTCTTACTAGTCCCAGTTCTAGGGATTCCCCCTACTGAGAGAAGAGACCTGCCTTTGCCCCCTGGAGGAGCAAAGAGGTTGGGCTCAGGTTCCAGCCCCCTTTATAGCTTCTAAGCTCTTCCACCCTTTCCCCAGTTCCCCCTCTCCTTGAGCAGATCAGCTATAGTAGCCTACCCTTCCCTTTTCCTTCCCTGCCTAGTCCCTCCCCATCTTCTGCCCAGTGACAAGGGAAGGGACCCCAGACAAATCCTTGCCGACTTCAAGGGGGCTCCCTTTGCCTGATGTCCAGTTCCTGAACATTCATGAACAATTTGGTGCATGTTTGATGAACGTTACTCACGGTGCTGAATCTATGAACTGTTCCTGAACAATTCATGTGCATTCATGATTATTTCAACTAGGATGGACCAGTTTGAAAAAATTGAAAAAAAAGACTAGGGCCCCCATATTACGAAGGTTAGCATGGTGCTGACCATATAAACACTGGGCAAACTGGGAATAGTGCAGTCAGATGTGGCAAGGCCATATTCAGAGGCCCCTGTGCCTGGCACTAGCCTGACAATGTGGATATGAAAAATATGCCACTGCACTCATGCAAATGAATGACATCATTGTATACTGTGGACAGAGATATATTCATAGGTTTTGGAAGCACAAAACTGTCTCCATCACAGTACTGTTTAATGCTTTTGAAACACTCATCAATTCACAGAGTGGTGTAGAAGCACTTCCAGCCAAGAGCTGGGTAGTGGACTGCCAGCATCCTCCTCAATATGTGTCCTGCAGATAGGTAATAACTGCTGCCTGACATCTAGTGGTCCCTCAGCCCCCTGATCACCATAAATTAGCTGCCACATACCTAACTTAAAACATCACTAGTATCTAATGATTCCCCACCCTCAATCATCATAATTGGTTGTCAGATGCCTAATGAGACATACTGGTATCCCTGGCACCTAGTGGTTCTCCTCACCCCCCCCCCATCACTTGCATGGTATGTACGCTTAAATTCCCTGATGCCTAGTCGTTCCCTACCCCTAATCCCCCTATGTGATATGTCCAAGTGCATTCCCTGGCATCCAGTGGCCCCACCCCCCCTTATTACCTGCACGGTAAGACTGATTACATTCTCTGGTATGCAGAGGCCTCCCCACTCCCAATCATACTTCAGAATTCTCCCTGTACTGCCCACTCAGTTTCCTCTATCCCTTCCCCCTGGTAAACCCATTTACCCATTTGCTAGATCCACACTATGATGGTGAATGGAACAGCCAGTCCATTCACCACCTCAGCCAGCCACCATCTGTGACAGGGAGCGAGCATGTGCCCAGTTCCTACAGCAGGAACATGCTTGCTCCTCATCAGTCAGACAACAGCTAACTGAGTTGGCAAGCAAAGGGGCTTTGCTGGTCACCATGGTAGTGTCTGCCAATAGGGTAAGTAGATTTTCCTGGGGGAGGAGGTGGAGGGGCCTGAATGGGCAGGATGGGGAGGGGGGCTGACATACAGTCAGAGGGTGGGGAGGCCACTGGATGCAAGGGAGTGTAATGAGACATACCAGGAAGATGAGGAGGCCATTAGATGCTTGGATCTGTAGCTTGTGCTTGGGTCATAACGCTAGGGTCTGGGGGAGGAGGGGGGTACACATTAGGGTTGAAACTCCAAGGAACACCAAAGCACTGATTTGCCAAGACTCCTGAGACTCCTAGTCCTAATGTTTTTCCTTTCTTTACATTGTGCACTTTGCATTCTTCAACCCTAATGTCTGCATTAACATAGTTTTTTTTTTTTTTGCAATGAAGATAGGTAGGTAGATAGATAGGTAGATAGATATATAGATAGATAGATACATACATACATACAGTAGCTAGATAGATACAATAGATAGATAGATAGATAGATAGATAGATACAGTAGATAAATAGATAGATAGATAGATAGATAGATAGATAGATAGATAGATAGATAGATAGATAGATAGATAGATAAGATTAAAAAAACACACATGTGGTAACAGCAAGTAGCCCTTAAAGCAACCAGCCAGCAGGGCAAAGTACCACACCACTGGTTGGCAACCAGAGAGTCAACCGGCTACCAGGCTGAGAAGCTCCTGTTATTGCTATTATAGTACTGCTATTAAGAACTATATTGTCTTTATGTCTGATGAGAAGGAAGAACAGATATACAAATACTAACAGCAATTAGCCTTCAAGACAATGAACATGCAGGGTATAGCACCACAGCATTCAATGTCAATATGTCAATATTGGAAACTTGAGTGGCAGGCAGCTGTCAGGTCGAGGTCCATCTCCAAAATAATTGCCAAAAACTGCTGTAAAATATTGATTCTCATCCTCCCAAAAATTAGCCCTGAGAAGGGATTGTTATTTTTTCTCTGTCTCTGCCTAAATTTATTTTGAAAAGGCAGTAAAATATTGGTACTTGTTCTCCAAAATCATAGTCCTGAAAGGGCTGGTAAATACTGGATCTGGTTCTCCCTCAATTAGCCTTAAAAAGAGTTTGTTGCTGTTGATGTAGTTCTACCCAAAGTAGCCCTGAATGGGATGTTAAATATTGGATCTGGTTCTTCCAAACGGTAGTCCAGAAAATGACCTGTTATTTTTCATCAGTTGTTTCTGCAGTGATTGTGCATGACTGTGTTACAGAAAAGCCAGCAGTGTAGTTTTCAGCCCAGGACTGGGTAAGACCAATAAAGGTCCTGTGTGGTCCCACTCTGAGCAGGCTAGACAAAGCCCAGCTGGCCCAATTCTGCTGTCCAGCCCATTGCACACCTCCAGTATATACTGTTGGTCATGGCTTGATGTTCAAAGGGTAGCATGCAGTAATGTGACTCATGCAGTTTAAATGCTCTGTAGAACAGATGTCATATTGAACCCGTCCTTAAGGGAATGGGGAAGAGACCCCAAGAATGAGCAGCCAAATGAGCCAGTCCAGCAGTGCTCCCACAATGCACAGGGATATACAGGACTTTAGCCCTCCCCCCACACAGACTGTAATGCAACCTGTTTATTCATGTAGGTCAGCATCAGTAGGCACACATATTCCCCAACCCACCCTCCTGTTGACTCTTTCTCATGCATCTTTTCATAAAGAGATCCTGTGGTTCTGTATTTATTCTTATAAAATGGCAAGAAAAAAATCTAGAAATCTCATTGGCCAAGAGACATCAGCTGACTGTACATTAAATCTCTTTATACGCACAGTCATCCTGGTCCTAAACCACATCACACAATGAGCAAATCAGACCTCATACAACCAGAACTATCTTCCATCAGTCCCTCTTCAACCAGAACTGATCTTCCTTTATGAACATGGCTGCTGCCTTTACACTGTAAAACAACCTTCAACTGGGCCCTAAAAATAAAACTACCTTAAATAAAAAATAAAATAAATTAATTAAATGTTGTTTCCCTGATCATCACACTCTCCTTACACACATAAACAAATTAGAAACATTAAGTATTGTTTATAGTTTTCATTACACCTGTTTGTTTACTAACAGTGACAAATCCCCCCTTCTGTCTTTACCTGCTCATCAGGGAAATCTCTTATGCTTGCCCTGACAGTGATATAATTGAGTCTCTGGCTCTAAAGCATGTCTTTGTTGTCTGTGTGTACAGAATGTCAGGAGGGTAACATTCTACAAGTGGAATAGAGCAGAATTTTGAATCCCTGTATTCCATGGTAAACATTCCATGATAAACATTCTATGTCTTGAATGTGTGGAAAAACAGAAAACAAAAAACAGGATGAAGAAAATAGGCAATACAGTAATACTTTGTAAACAAAAAAAAAGGCCGGAAAACACAATTAAATAGGCAGAGGCAGACCCAAAGTGCCCAAATACATTGCTAATGTTAATAAAAGCACGTACATTTGAATCTTATATAGGAGTTTTCAGGTGAAATCTACCCTCCTTGCCCACCAAAAAAAACGCAACCTGGCAGGTTTAAAGTTGTTTTTTTTTCTTACTAACCTTTCACCTCAATCCTATAGCAGTTTTCCTTTTATGTACTAGACTACAGCACATAAGTAAAACATAAAAATAAAGAGACGGCTGCCTTCAATGAGAGTATATAACTACAGTGTAAAGAAAATTAAGTTTTAAACACTGCTAATGTCTTACAAATTTACAAATGTAACAGTGCATTTACATGATAACATTTACATGTGACAGAGAAAGTATTTATTTTCAACCAACTCTACTAATAAATACTTTCACTGCAAAGTACTGTACTAGTTAACTTATTGCTGACATATCCTATTCTATGTATTAATAGGGACTACTTTTTTCAGTTTTTAGATGTTTTAGAGGCAATGTATTGTACACTCTTTTGAAAATAGTAAATAAGTTTTAATCCCTATCAGAGTACATCAAACTAATTTTGTTATGGTGGTGGCCCATTTTATAAGTGTGATAAGCTACTCTAGGGTGTGCATTAAAGGATTTTAATGGTACTTCCCAGGGATGTAAGGACACTCGGCTTTCAGCCTTGTGCCTTAGCACACCCCTGGGGCATGCATTAAAATCCTTTAATGCACACCCTGTCATGGCTTATTACTTACATATTTACTGGTTAGTACTTATAAATCACTGCCAGCAGCATCTCAACAGCTCTGTAATTCATGTGTGAATTACAGAGCTCTGTAAACCACGATCGCAATAAAACCAGAGCATCACCTGCAAAAGCCGTCAGACAAGCTGCCCTCACACTGCACATCCACTAGCACTAGGCTTTCAAACAGTCAGCATGAGAGACAAGCTTGTCAATGGTCACTCAGAACCTCACAAAGCTTAAAAACATAAAGCCCTAAATTATTTTAAATAAATATGGCAAACAGGAGCAATAACAATGGATGACCTTTCACTTGGCATGTTAGGGTCCGACTTCCCATTCCGAACTATGTGGGCAAAGAGTGAATAAGCAACTCACCATCTGGCAGCATTTTGGGACAGGAACAAGATTGGCAGGATGGTGGCAGGAACTTTCCTGAGCTTCCAATGGTGCAATTTCTTCAGGCTGAGGGTAAGCATGCAGCTACTCCATCTAGTACTATGACTGGGATCCAGTGCTTTTATGGTGGGGGGAAAAACAACACAAGACTATGCAGTGCGAGCTTCTTAAAACCAGTAAATATAAAAAATAAAACATGGTGAAAGTGTGTTTAAGGGGATTTTATGCACACCCTCGGTGTGTGATGCCCAGATAAACCCAACAGGGTTTAGGGGGCATCACCCACCTAGGGTGTGCATAAAATCCCCATAAACCACACTTCCCCATGCATTATTCTATATTTCTTTCCCTGGTGATCTAGTGGTTGTGATGGTGAGTGTAAACATCTGCCCTGTGTATGGACACTCCTTGCAGATACAGAATCTGGGTGGGCCAATGCTGACTCTAAATGCCAACAGGAAAATCCAGAACTTACCCTGTGCTGGGTAAGCAAAAGAAACACTCTATAAATATGGGTTGATCAAGCAAGACCACTTTGTTCAAGCAAGCATAGAAACATAGAAAAGAGAAAGACAGAAACAGACTTATTTCCTTCATACTTCCCTCTTCCTACTATATTATTCCATGTTATAACTCCCTTACATGCATCCCAATTTCTCTTAAACCCTGATATTGTTTCTGCCTCAGCAACTTGGTCTAGAAGTTTGTTTTGCCTGTCCACCACCCTTTCTGTACAATAATACTTCTTAATGTATTTTTTGAACCTCCCCACTTCAAGCTTAAGCATATGACCCATTGTGGACATTCGGTTTCTCAATTTAAATAAACTTATTTCCACTCTATTGAACCTTTTCATGAAGTTATACATTTCTGTCATGCCCCCCCAGTCCTCGAGTGAGTACAAAGACTTTTCAGTCTATCCTTGTATGTTTTCTCTTGTTGTCCAAATATCATCTTTGTTGCCATTCTCTGCACTGTCTCTACTCTGTCCTTATTTTTTCTTGGATACAAACCCCAGAACTGTACAAAGATGTGGCCTGACCAATGAGCTTTACAGAGAAATATCATTGCCCTACTTCAGCTAGTAATCACTCTCTTTATGCACCCTCAGCATCTTGTTAGCCCTTCCATATACTTTATTGCATAATGTAGATGGCTTTAAAGGAACACTACATGCTTTCATAATGTACATTTTATCTGTTTCTGTGTTAACAGTGACCTCCATTCCTGTAGTTGTTTGGTATATTAACTGTTTGCTCAGTTTTCTTTAACTAGTACCGCTAGTCCCCTATAACTATCCTTGGTGACTCCATTTTCAGATTGTTGAACTCTCATTTGCTCCTGATATCTGGATTAGCAGTGAGAACATGATGTCACAGCACCCCATTTATGCTATGCATCTGTATGCTGCAAGTACAAATAACCTGAAAAACTCTCTAGAAACACTCAGACTGAATACACTTTAAAGGAAAAAAAAACTATGACTCCTAAGCATACTTGCCAGTAAAGGGAACTGCACTGTTTTACTGCTGTGTTTAATCTTGGCTGTATCTGTCTCATGCTTGTTTACCTGTCATTGGCGTTTCCCCCCACCACCACCACAACCAAAACACAGACACCATACCTCTGCTCGCTGGTATGAAGATCATGAGTTTCAGGATGGTACCTGTTGGTTTCTTAAATGAAAGTTCTGTGAAACAGGGTGAACGCTGAGGTAACTTTCTTTTTTATGTGTAGTGTGGGACTCGGACGTTCAGTCGACTCGCACATTCAGTTGCTAGCTCAGTAACCAACCGGGAAGCGCTGCAAGGAACAGCCACATTTATGCTGGCTGTTTACTTAGAGATACAAAAAAAACCAACAAATTTCCGTGTTCCTTTTACATGGAAAATGAACTTTTGTGAGTAGCGAGGGAGTCAGTTAACAGTGATACCACTGTGAAGAGGGGAGGGGGCTCACTCGCTAAGCCAGAGAAAAAATGGTTGTCACATTTTGTAAAACTGAGCGGCACAGTGATATCAGTAAAGTGGCAGTGCCAACAGGGACTTTTTTACAGAAGAAGGTGGTGGCCCATCAACTGAAGACCCATTTGTCAACTAATGACATCTATGACCCTCTCCAGTCAGGTTTCAGGAAGGGGTGTAGCATCAAGACTGCCCTTGTTCATTTGCTAAATGATCTCCTGGTGGTGAGGGATCAAGAAAGTTCTATTCTTATTCTCCTAGATCTCTCAGCTGCATTTTACACCATGGACCATGGGATACTTGTGGAGTGCCTGTAGGTTTATTGTGGACTGGCTGTTACAGTCTTCAACTGGTTTCAATCATTCTTCACTGGTAGGATGCGAGGGTAGTGTTTGGGAGTTTTTACTCGGCACCCCTGCCTCTGCCATGTGGGGTTCCACAGGGCTCCATTTTGTCCCCCATGCTGTTTGCACTGTATATGCTGCCACTAGGAGACATTATAAGATGGTATGGGATGAGGTTTCACTGCTATGCAGATGACACTCAGCTCTACCATGCTTTTGTGCCCAAGAAGCAGGAGACAATGTCAGTGTTTAATCAGTGCCCTGCTGAGATCCAAGACTGGATGAGAGCCAACTGGTTGAGGTCGAATCCAGATATGACTAAGGTACTAGTGGTGGAATCTGGTCACTCAGGGCTGAAGGTGCAATCTGGTCAACTCTTTGGGTTGATACTTGGAGATTCCCAGTTGCTTACCTCAGCCAGAGTGAAGGATCTTGGTGTTGTTTTGGACTGCAGCTTGACACTTAAATTACAGGTGTCAGCTATGGTCAAAAGTGCGTACTACTATCTAAGAAACATCACCAGGATCAAACATATGATACCCTGGATGATCTGCCATCCCTGGTCCATGCCTTTGTGACTTCACATTAAGATTACGGCAACACCCTCTACCTGGAGCTATCAGGGGTTGATCTTCGCTGCCTGTGGCAGCCAGGTTGTTGACAGGTCTTTTGAGATCATGTCATATATACCTGTGCTGTGCTTTCTGCACTGGCTGCCAATTAGGTGGTGGATCACCTTCAAGGTTGGTTTGCTGACCTAGAAGATCCTGCATGGTCAGGGGCCTGGCTACCTGCAAGACCTCCTGCGTCCCAGCTGCTCTGTCTGCCCCCTCTGTTCTGCTGATGAGGGTTTCCTGGAAATTCCTAGGATCCACCTTAAGACATTGGGTGGTCATGCATTTTCTATCCATGCACCAGCCTTGTGGAATTCCGTCCCTCATGACATAGGAGAGACAGTCTTTAGAAATTTTTAAATGGGAGCTGAAAACATTTTTGTATAGCCAGGCTTTTTATCTGATTCATTTAGCTGACCTGTTATCAATAATCTGTAGTGTTTTTATGGTATGTTTTTAGTGTTATTGTGAATGTGTTTGTAAAGCGCCTTGAGTCCCAATTGATAAAGTGCACTATAATAAATAAAGGATGATGATGATGATGATTTACTGTATGTGGTACCCATTCCCTAGGGCTCTGGGCACCTCACAGTACAACAGAACAAATTCAATAAAATACCTCATAAATAAGTTTACACTTCAAATGCTGTCACAAAGAAATTACACAGCAGTGCCAGGCCCAAAACTCGATATAAATAAATGGGTTTTTAGACAAGATTTAGATGTAAAATTTAACATAAATGTCTATCTTCGGCCCCAGCACACTGGTACCCATACTACTTAGCTGTATGGTGGCTTCCTAACAGCTGGCCATCAACCCAGAAGGACCCTTAGTCCCCCACAAACCTAAACCCATTCTCTTTGCACCAACCATTTAGCCACACATTAAACAGATGAATCCTGTCATTCCTACTGTCTCCTGCAACTTATTTCAGCTTACTACTTACTATAGTTCTCAGAACCTTTTTATAGCCTAATTCACACTGCAGTGCTGCAAATTATTGGTCCTTAGGTGAATCTAAGTGTCTGGCTTCCCCCCACTCTAAGCTGGGCAAAACTATCCAGACTTGGAAGTACCATCCCAGATGTTGCTCCATGGAGGCATATGATGGATCCTCTCTGATATTAAGCCATTGGCTTCTCCATCATTATAGACTCTACAGTCACTTTCACCTTCTTATCAGCCTTCTTGCTGTTGATTTCCTAACTCCCACCTGTCTCATCAATCCTGGATGGTGCCTCCTCCTTGAGAGTAACAACTGCACCTATGCCATAAGACTGTCATATTGTGACTCTGCCGCCAGACTGGTGAAGCAGGGATGAGTATGCACTGTAAACTCTGTCCATCCTGAACCAACCCCCCCCCCACCACCACCACAGTCCATCCACAGAGCAGATCTTTGTGGCCTCTGAGGTGGTGGAAAAGCAGCTGCCTGAGTCCTGTGTGCCTGGTCTCTTCATAGGCACTAAACATCAGTTCTGTGGTAAACAGTCTTCACTGTACAGCCCTCAAATCTCCTTTATACCTGGCACCACCACCTCTTTAAGCACCCTTTGGGAATTGGCCATGCCATATATCCTGTAACGGACTACCTCACTGCACCCTCCTACTGGCCTGAATATCTAAAAATGCTGTTTATACTCATAATATAGTCACTGCCTTATAAATATTAAAAACATACATATCCAAAATTGAATACTGTACTTAGCTTGCTGTATAAAATGTTATTATGTAATCCAAGGATGCCTTTGTAAAGAAGTCTTTGGACCCCTTTTTTTCAGCAGATGACAATTATAGCATTTAAAAACAGGGGCACCAAGTGACACCAAAAAGCCACTACTTTGCGTGATAAAAATAGCCTTGCGTCTTTTGAATACCTGTCCCCATAATTCCAGATTGTCCTGCTTTCTGAACACAGAACTGTAGCCTCAGAGAAAGTCATGGCAGCCAGTTGACTTTTTGTGAAAAATTATTGATGTGTACAAGACAGACTGACTCACTAAGATGAAATGTCTCTTTAACAAAGGCATGTCATTGATGGTGACAGGGGCAGAGCCACAAAAAAAGACCTGCAATGAAGAAAACATACATTCATGTATTGCACGGGAAGAAGCAAAAGCAGGTAGAAGTGATCTTATACTGTTTTCATTTTTTTACTAAACACATGAAAGAAAAAAGTTAGCAACTCAGAAGCAGCAGACTGTACATGTTGTTATTACAAGTAGCCAGTTGTTAGTTTTTATGTACTATATGAATATGAAGTACTTTCTCTTATTTCTGTTGCCAGTTAGTTTTCTGCAGAGCAGAAACAATGTGATTTAAAAGTCAAGGGCCTCAATTCAAAAGCACTGAAGCAAGACATACGCAAACAGCAAATTGCAAATAAAGCCAAGTTCTAAAGAAACACAGATTTACATACTGTATATACTGGTAATACGTGGCATCCTTGTTAATGTATGCAAATCACCCTGAAGAAATTTTACAGACTGCGGTGGTGCCCAGCCAAGCATCAGGTTCTCTTATGTTGAGTCATGTCAATCAGTATCTTGAGTAAACAACCATCAAGAATAGTCAAAGCCATCACTTCGCACTTGTCTGTCTTTTTGCAGTTTGCCAGCTAACCCCAAGAGCACCGAAGCTAAAGGGCTTGTGGAGACACAAACATGCACAGGACTGTTTCTGTTCCATGTTACCTGCTGACTCTTTAAAAACCATGAAAGTGATGATGTGTATAAATATATAGCATTTAAAAACAGTGGCACCAAGCATTGCAACTAGTTGTGACTGAGGAACATTGTGACAGTGGTATCAGAATATCTGTAGTCATGATGGAACCTGACATAGGGCACCATTGTATGCTTTAAGCATGGCATCAAGGTACCAAACGGCCTCACAAACAATCTGAAATGGCTTAAACCCATAAACCACATACACACATGCACAGACACAGACACACACAGACACACACACACGCACACACACACACACATATACACTCACACACAGACAGACATGCACACACACACGCTTCATCCTTATTAGGACTCATTAGTGCGAAATAGTTATTGCCTCAGCCCCTGACAAGACAGTAGTCTAGCCAGTGTCAACAATTTGTTGGGTCACAGTGATTAGGAGTTCCACACAGGAAATAAATTTGAAAGAGAAAAACCTCCATGCAAAAATACCAAAGTACTGGTTACTCAAAAAGCACACTGTTAATAAAGCCAAATTTTAAAGAAATATAAAATTACTCATATGCCCCTAAAATACAAGGTGCCATAGGCAATTAGGCAATATATTATAGTGACCAGAATCATGGCTGAAACTGGTACTAAGTCAGCTATATGTAGCCAGGCAAGGCAGATGACTTGAGTGGCAAGCAAAGGAGAGCTGGCACCATCTGCAGCTTACCCAAAAGTCTTTTGGGTGTTCTTGGGATTAGTTAGCATGTCTGATAGTGGTATATGGGATATGACCCACCACTGGGTGCCCCCCTTTTTTGAGGATCAGTTGATAATTTGTCCAGTAATGAGGGACATGGCCAGATGTGCCCCTTGTGGACTGGCTAGCAGAAGAGGGATGCAACTTGGCACCTGACTCCCCCTGAGAGGACAGATTGGTAATTTGACCAATGGAAAATGAGCTCAGTTGCACTCCTAGTATACAAAGCACACATTCACAAAAAGAGCTAAGTGCTACTTCATTATTTAGTGCCCACCTACAAAATAACTGAATCAGGATACAGTGTGAATGGTGCTGCCAAACATATACAAGGACTAAACCTCACAGCACTTGCTATGGATGCTTTGTCAGGGGGTGGAGACTACTATACAATTTCTTATATTTAAAGGCGTCCTTGTTACCTAACAATTTAAATTAACTAATCACATTTTAAAATTGGATTTGCAAATGAGCAATTACAAAAATGTGAAAACCTAGTATGAAGAGTTTCAAAAAATACAAACTGATTAAAATACTGATAATTGCAGGCCAAATCATAAAACTGGAGTCCTTCTCTGAATTTGCAATTCATTTTCAATGTGTTCAGAATAAGACAGAAACAATGCCGCAACAGCAGTGCCTTTTTCAAGTTCTGTGATCAACTTCGAGGTACCTCGAGGTAGTCAACTTTTAGATAACTACCACTATTGTTACTGGAATGTCCTCAAGCCCTGATGATCCAAAGGAAACATATTCATCTCATTGGGGTATTATAAGACAGGAAAGATAGAAATCCTGAATTCAAGCAGGACCAGTAAATAAAAAGCAAAATAATTCAACAATGAGATCCTGCTAGAGCATCAATATGAATACTTAGAAAATGGGCTTTTTATTTGGAGGCATCTGATTGGCTGGTACCCAATCCACAGGGGTACATTAACTTTCAATAGATGCCCATCAAATAAAAAGTCCCAGTCCAGACCTGCCTCATGCCCAGCAAAGTATCATTGTGCCCAGACTGCTCATCCATTGGCTGCAGCACTGGGTACACAATTTAGTAGCGCCATTGTTGTATATCAGTTAGCGAGGAAGCGGTGACCATATACCAGCCATAAATTTTAAAAACACTACATTCACACTATCCACGAAAAAGATTTTGAAAAAGAGACAGAGCACACACGACTGTCGATACAGTCATTGTGTTATGTTCTGTTGGAAGCCGCCTGTTCCATTAGTTTTTCTCCCGCTCCAGTCCCTGCCTTCCTCCTAAACTTCCACCAGACAACCACTGTGTAAAACAAATAAAAGCGGGATACGAGCAGCACCATCGGCATTGCCAGCATTAGTTCCTCTCTCTCTCGCTCGGTTCTGCTGCGGATTTCTTTTTTAAACATGCTCTCATTTCCCCCAGTGTCGTTTGCGATTCCTATCAACTTCAGCCGCCATACAAATCACCTCCAATGGCAGGCAGGCAATTGCCAGACAAACGAGAGTGGGGGTTAACATCCTTTCACCATCGCGGTTTTCATTCCCCACAGAGACAAAGAAAACGGCGAGAAAGCAGCTTGAGCCAGAACCGCGAGACTGTGTAGAGCAACAGTGAGAGCGCTAGCTCTACTACCACAACTGTGTGAAAGTAGGTACCGCTCCTGTAGTGCTCTCTCCTACAACTCCTTCACCCGATGTACAGCACCCTTTCTACCACTGAAGTGAAACTTATGTCAAAATAAAACGGCACACCACCTGCAGTGTTAAAAAAAACAAAAAAAAAAACGAGCATTACGCAGCTGTTACATCGCAAGTTTTACTTGATGTAAACAAATCACCACCATGGCTTTGATTGTCCCTACTCTGAAGTCTTTTCCAGTTGTGATGCTGCAGCCACTATTATGCAGGCGGAGGAACTATTTCCAGGCGGAAGAACTATTTCATTAAAAAAATGCATTTTAAAATTTTTTTTTCATTTACATTATTTTATTGAACTTATTTTCTTTTACACTGCCCATTTTCTAAGTGCAATAATGCCCTCCAGGGTGGGTGGTATGGGCAATACCGGACCAGCCAAGGGCTATAAGGCCCTCTGCCGTATTGCCCAATACCACCCACCCTGTCGGGCATTATTGCTTACTTATACACAATTGTAATATTTTCAGAATATTAATTCATGAATTCATTCCATTGATAACATTCCCTTAAGCATGTGCTACTCCTAGAGCTTTTCTTCACAGACTATAAGAAGGGAAGGGGTGGGGGTAGTAGGGGGTTCTTTTTAAAATGTCTCAGGATCAATGTGCAGATTGTCAAAAACTATTTTTATGTATCCATGAAGAAGGGTTTCAAGTCCCAGTATTCATTTAATTCCTTTGGATTAATTGCCAGGAGCTGAAATGTCCAAAAGCTTTCCCTACATAAAAGTAAGTTGAACCAATTAACCCCCCCCCCGGGAACTGTTACGTATTCTAACACCACAAATTTGAGATGCCTCAGGTTACCATCGTGCTTTTCAGTAAAATGCCTACCCACTGGGGTATCCAGCCTTTTACTAATAAGTGATCTAACATGCTCTTGTATCCTTTCCTTCAGCATCCTCACAGTTCTACCAACATAACAAAATCTGCAGGGACACCATAGCACATAAACCACAACGTTCGCTGTACAAGATATAAATTCCCTGATGTCAAACTCCTGCGTCACATTTTAGTTCTTTAAACTCCTTGCCCTACAAGCCATGTTGACAAATATTTCAGTGTTTGCATTGAAAATATCCCTTTAGTTGTTGTGGAAGTAAACTTGTTCGACTCCCACCACGTGTAAAGAATTGGCTATGTACCCACTTGTCTCTTAGACTAGGCATTTTCTTAAAAGGTACTCTTGGTGTCTAACCCACTACTTTCCCAGCTGTTTCATCACTATGTAGAAAGTGCCAGTTTTGCCAAATGATGTTGCAATTTGTCCTGCTATATCAATAAATTCTGTTGAGAATGTTACTGGACCCCATTCATTGGCTAGCTCTAGTGCTTCTTGTTTAGGGGCCATAAGGACCCCTGTTCATTCGTCTTGCCACATTGTAAGTTCTATCCAACATCCCCCTCATATCCCTTTACCAAACATCTTGATTTGAGTTCTGTAGACTGCGTGTCATAATCTTCCAGATCAGAACAGTTCCTCCAAATACAGTGGAACTGACTGTAAGAAACTGATTTTTTCAAGGCAGCAGGTGGAACTGTTGGTAGATGTCTCTTTTCTATATCCCCTTGTTATCACTCTGCAAACCTCTATATCACCAATTAATTTCAAATCCCAGAAATTCATAGACACTGGATCAATATCTGCAGTGAATGTTAAATTGAAATTATTGTTATTGAGCCACTTCACAAATTCACATGCCCCTCCTATGTACATGCCCAGCTACAAGCACTATCATCACTGTACCTGTGCCAACATTTTACATTCTTTTTTTTTTGTAAAATATTTTTATTGAAAAATATAACAATACATTGAAAACGGTTCCAGTTACAAAGATACATTTTCCTAGCAGCAGGGTCACAGGTTGGATAATTCTAAATAAAGCAATTCATGTATAAACAGTTCATGCAAATCATGGGTGAAATAAGTGACAGAGGTGTGGAGCATTTCATATATACATTAGTCAACATGTTGAATGTTACCTGAGAGCTAGTGAATGAGGCAGGTGAGGCGTATTTAAGTTTGATAGACCCCATGACTTGTGATCCTGTGCTATAAAGGTATGATGCCTGCACCAGTAGCCTCCTCCAGGGGACCCCAAATTGTCTCAGATTCTTTTCTGGTTCCATCAGCTGTGTATTGAATGTTTTCTAGGGTGAGACACTGTTTCAGATTATTGACCCATTGCTGAATTGCAGGGGGGGTTCACCGACAGTCATGTCTGGGCCAGTGTTTTTTTGGCATTAACCAATGCAATTCCCCACAGAGGGTGTGTACCCTGACCCTGCTCCCTCAGTGGTTCTGCTCCCAGTAATAACTCTAGTGAAGTACATGACAACTTTCTTGTGATTTCCATTGTCTTGTGAACTTCAAGCCAGAAAGGAGCCACTTTAGCACAAGTTAATGCTAGGTGTAGGAAGCCTGCCTGATCACTGTGACACTTAGGGCAGGTAAGAGAGTTGTCTGGGCTCATGATATGGAGCCTATAGGGAGTCAGGTAGGCTCTGTATAGGAAATTAAATTGCACCTGCTGCAACCTGTTGTTCCTAGAGCAGGTGTTAAGGTGTTTTATAGCCAGCTTCCATGCATTATGATCAAGCTTCACATTAAGGTCTGATTCCCATTTCCATCTAATAGTTTGTGTGGTCTCTGACTCTGCTCCCAGCAAGGTACTGTAATATATAGATAGTGCCTTTGCCCCCGGTGGCAGGCAGTACAATCCCTCCTCCAGTGGGGTTGGGGCTGCCCATCCCAACTACAGGCCCAATGTCTCCCCAAACATTCGGCGTATTGTTTGGTATATAAAATAGTCCCCAGGATCTATAGAATACTTAGCCCTTACTTTGGAAAATTCTAAGAATCTCCTTCCCTTGAACAATTGTAAAGCATATTGTACTCCCTTCGCATTCCAATTTCTCAGCCTGTGATGTACATTTACTGTATAGGCACCTCTATCTTTCAAAACCACAGTTAGGTCAGAGTATGGAGATTGGGCACCCCCTGACACCATACCCAACTTACTATGAGCTTTATGCCAAGCCTTTAAAGTAGCCAGTGTACAGGGATTACCCACAGTGGGTTTATCCAGAGAGCTCAGACCCCCAGACAGGCACTGGTGCCATATGGATCCTCCTAATTACTCCTCCTCCTCCTCCTCCACTCGACCTACTCCATCCTACGAGGATCCACCCCCCCAGGAGGAATGCCAGCTATGCTGCCAGGAAGTAAAGATGGAAATTAGGTAATCCCATCCCTCTCTTGGTTGGCGGTATTTGTAGCACCGATCTTTTGATCTGTGCAACCCTCCCTCTCCAAATAAAGTTATGGGCCAGGGTATTAACTTGTTTGAAGTGCAGCAATTGTACCCATATAGGCAAGGATTGATAGAGATATAAACATCTAGGGAGAATCATCATCTTCGCTGTGTTGACCCTCCCAACTAGGGTCAGGGGCAAGTTTTGCCATTTCTCACAGTCCACTCCCAATTTTTTAACTAGAGGGCCGTAATTTAAGGCGTATAGAGTTCCAAGTTTGGCCAACAAGAGAATCCCCAGGTACTCGCTCTGGGGTGCCGCAGGGCTCAATTCTTGGACCCCTACTATTCTCACTCTTTCTTAACTCCCTACCCAGCAGTTGTACAGGTAAGATGCTTCTCTATGCTGATGATGCTGTTCTCGTTGCCTCCCACAATGACCCCATGCTGCTACAGAACTCCCTCCAACTAGTCTTTGACTCCACAGCTACCTGGTTCACTGAGCACCGACTTGTTATCAACCTTAAGAAAACAAAAACGATGCTCTTCTCCAACCCCCAAAATAAGTACAGCAAGTTTCCCTTAGCTGTCCACTCCACACCCAATCTCGTCATTGACCAGGTGCAATCCTATAAATATCTTGGTATAACCTTTGACCCTGCACTTTCATTCCATGGACATATATCTGCCCTAAATTCTGTACGCCAACTCACGGCTAGGCATTCTTTACCGGCACAAGTAATGCCTCCCTCCTGATGCCCTCTGCCTGGCTGTCACCTCCTCTGTCATGTCTCTCATTGACTATGGCCTTCCGGTCTATGGCTCAGCAGATCAGACTGCCCTCAACAAGGTTCGTCTCACAGTAAATAAGGCCTGCACTCTTATCACTGGTGCTCCCAGACTCACTCACACATGTGAGCTGTACACCCTGGCTACCCTACTCAACCTGGAAGAGCGACTCATGTATCAGACATGCCAGCTCACCTTTAAAGCCCTGCATGGCCTATCCCCCATAGGCCTATGCAACTCCATTCGCCGTACTGCACTGACCCTGATCACGCGCAGCTCGTCAAGAGCTACCCTAGTTATTCCGAGAGCCAGGACCTCACAAGGTCAGAGGGCATTCCCCTACCGTCGCCCCACTGGTATAACTCCCTCCCTGCCAGTGTCTCAAACTCTCTAACCTTAGCTTGCTTTAAGCCCAGGCTCAGAAACTTCCTGCTTAGCTCTCGCAAATGCAACTGCCGCTAGCCTAGTGTAAAAAAAATATATATATATATATATATATATATACTCTGTTTGACAATGCTCACTGAGCGGCTCCCCACTTCCTTTCCCTACTTATTCCTCCTCCCCTATCTCCCTCCCTTCTACCCCCACCAGCTCTCCCCCGACCATAAGTTTTGCACCTTTTGTTATCTTTTGCTCATTGGAGATTGTACTCTATTGTAACAAAATTGTAATTGAACTGTAACTTTTTTGTTTGTAAGTTCTGTGTCCCCTGTACTACTGTTCTGATGTCCTCTTTGTGACAGGGTACCTTTGAAAATGAGCCTCTGGCTCAAAGGTTTCTAAACTGATGTTTAACTAAATAAATAAATAAATAAACTTTATCTTGCTGACCATCACCAGATCCCCCAACACCTGCACCAGCCGAGGTCTGTTCATTTGTCCCACAGGGAGAAGTTCACTTTTTGTCCAGTTTATTTTGTACCCTGACAACAGGCCGTACTCTTTGCATAGGCTGTGCACCTGATGTAGGTCCACCATCGGGTTCTGTAAGTAGAGCAACACATCATCAGTGTATAGTGCTACTTTGTGTTCTCTCCCTCCCCCTAGGAAGCCCCGTATTCCTGCATGGGCCCTTATGGCAGCCACCAGTGGCTCCAGGGCCAGGACATATAGAAGCGGAGATAGGGGAAAACCCTGTCTGGTCTCCCTTCCCAGTGAGAAGGTGGCTGACAGAGTGCCATTCACCAGGCTTTGGGCAGTTGGGAAAGTGTATAAAGTTTTGATCCATTTCAGGATCATTGGTCCCAATCCCTGTTATTTCAAGGCCTCAAACATATAACCCCATTCAACTCTGTCAAAGGCTTTCTCCACATCTAACACAAGGATGGCCACACCGTGTCTTGTGGCAGTTCTACCCCAAGTGTGCAGGACATTTAGGGTGCTGTGCTTAATCTGTCTGACACTGTCGAACCTGGACTGATCAGAGTGTATAAGCATGGGGAGGGCATGCTTCAAACGGGTGTCCAGAACTCTAGTCAGTATTTTATAGTCAGCTGTAAGTAGTGATATGGGGTGATAAGAAGCACAATGGGTGGGGTCTTTCCCTGGTTTGGGGAGAATGGTGGCAGCTCTCATTGAGGGTGGCATGACTCCATTTGTCAGCCCTTCCTGCAACACATCAAACAGTGGGTCTAAGAGCTGATCCCTGAATGTTTTAAAGAAATCAACAGGTAGCCCATCAGGACCAGGGGCTTTCCCTCCTCAAAGAAACCCAATGGCTGAGGTTAATTCAGACTTCTCTAGGGGTCGATCCAGGTCCTCCGTCATATCTGGAGGTAAAGTCATGACTGGGGCTTTGTCGAAAAAAAAACTGCATTTGCTATGGGGTCGGTGTTATTTCGGATGTGTACAACTTCTGATAGAATTTACTAAACTCCTCCCCTATTTCCATAGTTGAGGTTGTCATTTCCCCATTGGCTTTCTGGATTTGAGCGATGGACCTGTCCCCCTCCCTCCTCCTCAACTGCCAAGCTAAAAATGTCCTTCCCTTTTTTTTCCCCAATTGTTTAACCAGGTGAGACACACTAAGCTGAAAGCTTTTTAACAGGTGCTGCCTGGGAGCACAGGGAATTTAAGTGACTTGCTCAGGGTCACACAGTATATGCAAGTGGGGGCTGTGGGATTCAAACCCAGGTCTCCAGATTCACAGCTCAGAGCCTTAAACCACTGTGCTATACTGCCTCCCTGTCACCATCAAAATAGGCACCAGCTAATGAAAGGAGGATTGCTCTGTGTATTCTTGCAGTGTTTAGGAGATTGAACTTCCATTTTAATTTCTGCACAATTCTATGCAGTGGTTGGATGGGGGTGGGGGTTTCATATGGGCCTCTTCAAAGGCTCCAATCCAGTGTCTGAGCTGTTCCATTTCTGCCTGAGATTCTTTCTTCTTATGGGCTGAGTAAGAAATAACCTGCCCTCTGATATAGGCTTTCATGGCCTCCCATCTGGCTGAATGTGAGGGTTCCCCTCTTTTGTTATTCTGCCAGAACTCTTCAAATGTCTTAGTCATGTATGCAAGGAAGTCCCCATCTTTCATCAGCAATGGATCAAGGTGCCACGCTCTGTGCTGCGGTCTTTCCCCACCTCCCATCTCCACTGGTACCATCAGATGCACATGGTCAGATATCACTATCAGAGAGTAGATTGTTGGTCCAACATAGTTCAGAAGGAGGAGCACTAACCAAAATTGGATCCAGCCTGGCATAAGAGCTGTGGGAATGTGAATAAAAACTATAGTCTCTATTAGTGGAGTTTTGATGTCACCAGACATCCACCGTGGAATAGGCACACTCTATGTCCCCCAGGGCTACAGGGCTACTGCATTTTTTGATACAGGTACTGGTACAGGGCTTGATCTGTCCAGCGTCACATCTCTAACACAGTTGAAGTCCCCTCTCAGCACCCAGGGTCCCGGTATGGTAGATATATCCAAGGCCAATTGTTGAAAGAACCCCGGATCTTCCACATTCAGGGCATAAATTGAGCCCACCGAAATGGGCTTCCCCCCTTCACAGTTAGGTTTGCCAGTACATATCTACCACCCCCATCCCTGACCTCTCTGTGCACCTCCACCCTCAGTCCCCTAGGAATCCAGATGGAGGCACCCCTAGCTTTAATAGAGAAACAAGCAGATTTCCAGTGACCTCCCATATACTTTTCTGTTTTTTGGGCTTCTTGTATTGACATATGAGTCTCCTGCATGAGCACAATTTGAGCCTGAGCCCTTTTTATTTCATTTATGACATTTTGTTTTTTCTAGACTGATTTTAAACCATTTACTTTCTATGTCACTACCTTAATCAAACTACCCATATTCACTATTGTGTATTGACACTCCAGCAATTTTCCTGCACCAGGATGCAGCTGGAAGGCGGGGACATGTATCTCTCCATATGAGTAAACCCTTCCTGCTAAAGCAGTTTTGTTCCCAACAAAAAACAACCCCCCCCCCCTTCCTTTAATAACAACCTTCCCCTAAAAACACAACTAACTTTGCCAACTGGGCAACATAACGATTCCCTTTCCCCCCCACCCACACCTCTCCCTTGACTGAGCATACCCATGCCCCATCAGAGTCCCCTCTCTTGTAGATGGCGAGTAGCTAGGGTGCTTGAGCATCTACTATTGCAGGCCATACCATCCAGGTCCAGCATCAGTGTGTATTAGACCTGCATCGGGCAAATTACCCCATCCACACAGGCAAAAGGCAAAACCAGTCTCCCTTACCTGTCATTCCAATCCTGAGTATGGTTCAGTGACAGTGAGCTCGGTTCCATACACAGTTCTTCTGGGGGTGGATATCAAGGCTGCCATCACCCTAAAAAGAAAAGCAAAGCACCAAGTGTCTGATCATTAACCAGGCCCCTCATGCACCCCGCCAAACCCTGGAGTTAATATCAGAGCTTTTGCACTGTGCTTCCAAGTACCAGAAGTTAATATATAGCAATAGCAATAAACATTAACAAGCAAAATGAGTTTTAGAGTAATTAACCAGGTCCCAAAATGGACAATAATGTAAAGTGACTTTAAACATTAAACATTACCCCCCATTACCTCGAAGGGTTTACAACAAGTACCCAGTCAAGTAACGTCCCTTTTCCCTTACACTCTTTAATTTTATATTTAATCAGCAACTTAACATACCAATGCACCCCACCTCCCCATGGCCTAAGGTCTCCACCCACATCTAAGAGCACCTAGGCCCATGCATAGCCTTAGTAGATAAGCATACCTAAGCACACTTTAGTCACCTTAGTACATGGAAGTCCCCCCCCCCCGAAGCAGTCCAAAGCATGCAGCCGACACAAAGATTGCAATAATTCCCTGCTAGTCAGTGACTACAAGTGATCAGGTCTGAGAGGTGAGGATCGCCCACTGGTACCCACATCCCCAGAAGTGGTCGGGCAGATCCATGGGTAGGGCCAGTGGTAGGCAGGTCGATCATCTTTTTAGAGGAATCGAGCAAGGGGGCTCCCTTTCCCATGGCGCCTGGCAGCTGAATTGCTCTAGTCCCAGCCATACCAAAGGATCCCCTCCTCATCAATCAGTGCTTCACCCCCAGGCCAGTGTTGAATATGCCAGCACTGTCTTCCACACCCGAGCCCGAGAGTGAAGTTTTGGCAAGTGTCCGACCCCTCGCTCGCCATGTGGTGTGATGCAGATTGGAAAGAAAACGGCTTTCGTGGCGAAGGTAAGGCCTCATCCAGCAACTGCTGCTCCAATGCAGACAACTCTTCCATGCTTCAAGGCCTCTGGGAGTAGCAGCAACATAAAAAGTGAAAAATAAGGCAGGGTTCAGCACACAATAGATGCTTTACAGCTTGCAACAAGGGGGAACTAGTTTCACAAGGCGAACCTCCAGTTGTAACCTAGTCAAAGTCAGGAGCACATGCCTTAGTGTTTCAGCAATTTGGAGATCTCCCCTCCTCTTGCCGGGCTGCATCCAAAACCCACTTCTCAGCTTCCAGGTAGTTCATGAAGATTTTGGGAGGAGCACTCAGCTGGCCATCCCTTAGCTTAGCAGGATAGAAGAAGGAGAATGACCATCCCATTAAGTGGAGCTCGGCCTTAACCGCATTGAACTTCTGCCACCCACTCTGCATCTCATGGCTATAATCCTGATAGACCATGACCCTGGAGTTACCACACTTGATTAAGCCTTGTTTTTTTGCTGCCACCAGAACCGCTTCCTTGTCAGTGAAGCATAAATACTTAATTAAACAGTGCCTCAGCCGATTGGTGGGTTTACGTGGGGGTCCCATTCTGTTCACCCACTCTATTTCAAAATTCGCATCCTCTCAGGAGGGAGTTTCAGGTTCTGAATGAGCCATTGGTGCAGCCCTGTCACTGGGTACTTCCCCTCCATATCTTCAGGCAGCCCCACTATGAGAAGATTTGAGTAGCGGGAGCGATTCTCCTGTTCATCCACTTGCTTCCGTAGTTCCACAATGGTTTCTGTGTAGTTGGTCCTTTCTCTGGACATAGTGTGGAGTGAGTCTTCCAGGTTGCTCACTCTTTGCTGCAGCTCGCTAAGGGGAGTGGAGTGGGTTGCTGTGGTCTCAGTCAGGCCCATTACCATGGACTGTAAGTGCACCATTTGGGCTGTTACAGTTGCAAATCCAGCCCTCATTTCTTTTTGCATGTTGTCTAGCATAGATGGTATTCCCGCCAACAAGCGCTCCAGGGTGGACATCTCCAGCTCTACCACCGCCGCAAAGTCAGCCTGCTGGTGCACATAAATATCAGAGCCCTCTCTTTGCTCCCTTTGAAGTTCTGTTGCCCCAAAATGCAACTTCAACTGCCAGTTTTTAGATTTTTTTGATGCCATGGACTATCGCTATCGTTCCCTTACCGATAGCTAATCTAGTCTGTGCTAGAACTCTGGATAACGTTCACTTTCAATAGAGATGCTCAGGGAGCTAATCTAAAATGTGACCACCATCATGCCCATGTTAGCCACACACCCCCATATTTTACATTCTTAATGAAGGGTTTAGTGCCTGGGTTGTAAATTGTTTTCTCTTTGCATAAGCCCAGGAAAAGGTTTGCGTAAATTGGGGCCACTGAGGCCCCCATTGCAGTACCACTTACATGGAAGTGGAATTCATTGTCAAATTCAAATATATTGTGACTTAACACAAACTCCAGGGCCTGTTTAATGAAAGCTTATGGCATACTATACTGTAATAGACTCCTTTCCAGGAATTGCATACATGCCTCAATCCCATCTTTGTGATGGTTGGACATATAATGGGATCCCCCTGTATCCTTTAGATGTGATGGTAGGTTTTGGATACACTGCTTAAGAAAGAAGTCCAGAAACATGCACAAGTGATCAGTTAGGGACCCCATCCAAGACAGTCTAGGTCTCCCAGGAGGTCCACTATGTTTTTGTGAATTTTGGGTAAGACTCAGTACACTGGAATGACTGGTGTTTCACGCCACAGATACTTGTATTCCTCCTCCGTTATTTACCCTGCTGCTACCCTCCTGTAACAATCCCCATATTTTCTTTTAAAACTCTGTTATAGGGCTGTCTGGTAGATTTTTATAACTGTCTACATCATTTAACAGTTTCAGCACAGCATTCCTATAATGCCCCTATTCATTATTACAATATTATGCCCCTTATCTGCAGGTTTTATCACCACCTCTGTGTCTTCAGATAATATTTTCTATGTTTGCATTTCCTGGGGTATCAGATTCTGAGCCCTATTAACATTTTTTTAAAGTACTGCATTACCTTGTCTAGTAACTATCATTTCAAAGGTCTGCATAACACCGTTAACCACTGTGGGACAAATCTTGGATTTTTTTCTTTAAACTGTTTTCCCTGACTTTCTCAGATTTCTGTACCTTATTCCAAGTTATCTGATTAGAGAGTGCATTACTGGGGAAATTAGTATTAAGTACTTCCTCTAGTATTGCCAGATTCCCTCTATCCGGGCTGTTATTTAATACTGTTTTGCAGTTACCCCAAAACTCCTCTGCATGATCCCTAACTGTGTCATTAAACTCCAGTGCTTCCTGGATTCTTAATTATATGCCGAAATCATTCACAGTGTGTTCCGTGTCCAAATCCATTGCTTCTTCTTGCTTTATTCTTTCTGTTCTAGTGCCAAAATAATACCTTAATTAAATTTTTCTAAAAAGTTTAAATAAGTCAACATTGATCTGAAAAATCATGTACTTTAGGCACTGGTACAAAGTTCAGTCCTTTTTTAGTTAGTTTTTTTTAGTTTATTGGTCTAGGAATTAATACCTTTGAGCCAGGGCTCTTTTACAAAGGTTCCACGTCACAGAGAAACATAAACAAATATAATAGACATTACAGGTAATACTAAAATGGAAAAGTTACATAATAAGTTTGCTATATACAGGTTGAGGCAGAAAGTTGTAATAAACATGCTTTTAACAGTTTCATGGGAGTAGACAATTTCGAAAAATAAAGAAACTTCCAATGAGAGGGAGATCATTAGGATCAAGGGAGGCACGAAAGGAGGGAAAAGCGGTGAGCAGTCAAGTGAGTGAGAGGGGACAGAAAAAAGGAAGAGAAAAAAGGGGAGGAATGAGTTGGGTGGCAGACAGGGATAGTAGCGGTACGTGCGGGCTCATTACACAAGGAGAGTAGGCCTTAGATGTGAGGATGGCCACTGAGGAGGAGTAGACTTTATCGAATGCAATCACAGTTGCTAGTGTTGGTGAGGTGGGTGTACAGCATGGTTTTGAAAGCTCCAAGCGAGGTTGATGATAGAACAGGTGGCCTTAGAGCATTGAACCATGTTGGGGCCCTGAATGCGAAAGATCTTTGTCCCTGTGTGGTCCGACATCTGGGAACCAGGAGAGGTTGGTGTACAGATCTTGTGGAGGGTCGTATGCCAGGATTCGGATGGAGCTGGTTTTGGATACAGAGTGGGGTCAGACCCAAGATAGATTTTTTTGCCATTATGCAGGTCAGATATATAAGGCAATTTGACAGTTGCAACCAGCCTGCTTCTTGGTAGAGCTCGCACATGTGAGTCAGTCTTTGAGCCCCCGTGAGGAGCCGGCAAGCCTTATTTAGAGTGATTGAGACATGCCTTAGTGCCGCGGTGGTAGCCGAGCCATATATAATAAGGCCATAGTCAATGATAGAGATTATGGAACTCTGTATAGCTATCCTCAGTACTGCTTGGCTTAGAAATTGACGGTTTCGAAATAGGATTCCAAGACGTTGGTTCACTGTTTTTGCCGTGTTGTCAATGTGGGTTGCAAAGGTGAGCCCTTGGTCAAAAGTGATGCCAAGGTATTTGAAAGTATTTACTTGGTCCAGTGTATTTCCATCAGTGGTTAGTATGGTAAGTGGAGTATTTCTATTTTTGTTTTGGTAATTGGTAAAAAGCATGGCTTTTGTTTTTTTTGTGGTTAAGCACAAGTTTACTATCCAGGAACCACTTTTCAACACTAGAGAAGGCAGATTGCAGGGTTTTACGTAGGGAGTTTGGGTCTTTGTGAGAGGAGAGAATTACAGCATCATCAGTATATAAGACTATTTTTTCCGGGCAGAAATCTGAGATGGAGTTTAGGAACAGGCTAAAGAGAAGCAGGCCAAGAATAGATCCCTGTGGTACACCCGAGAGGACTGATTTGAAGTCGGAGAGTTTATTTGAGATTTTTACAGCCTGTGATCGATTTGACAGGTAACTTTTTACCCAAGCACTTGGGCCTTCAGCCAGGCCTTGGCAGGTCAGTAAGGAGGTAAGTAGACCATGATGGATTGTGTCAAAAGCTTTTGTAAGGTCAATAAAGACCGCACCGGTTTGGCACCCTTTGTCCAGGGCTGAGTGGACTTCTCCAGAGAAGTCAAGTAAGGCTGTTGTAGTACTATGTCCTTTCCTAAAGCCGTGCTGTTGATTACAGAGTAGAGTGTACTTGTCCAGATAGTCAGAGAGTTGATCTGCCACTATACGTTCAAGCACTTTGGAGAGGGGTGGGAGTATTGAGATCGGTCGATAGTTACCTGTTGAGGTAACGTTTGGGACAGATTAACAAAATCACAGTGCCACTGTTCATGAGCGGAGGTCCCTTTCTTGGGCTGTTCTGTGTGGCACCAGTGAATGATCATGCTGTCTATGACAGCAGTTGAGAAACATGCCACCAACTTGAAAGAATTTCGCCGCTGCATTGAGGGAGCGCCCCGTCATTGCAGGGTGTGCCTTGCCTGCTGAAACATTTCAATAAACATGGTGGTGGCTGTCACCCTCTGCCTGTCACAATCTTTAGAAAGCTGACTATGGGGGTACTCAATCCCCCTGTTGGCATGTTTATAACCCCCCTCAAGAGTGTGTGGCACACTGGGGGCCCACCCTAGTGTGCCTTGGCGTCCAGTATTCTCCACTATCAACCTGCAGCCGACCACGTCTGCATGTTCCTGCCTCTGCCCCACCCCTCCCTCATTGTGTGCCACACTAGAAGCCCACTCTAGTGTGGCCAACAGAACCCCCAAAGTCATGGGGCACACAGGGAGCCCACCCCAGGGTGCCCAACAGTTGGTTTATTTCACCTGTAAATAAAGAAAACCTTCCTGCAATGTCAGTTCCTAAAAACCAAAAAGAAAATGGTCCGTTATTGCATCTGGAGCACTTACAACCTGCACCCATCCTCTGTGCACCCCATCTCCCCACACCCCCCTCATCCCATACTTACCTCTGATGATCTTCGGTGGAGTGGAAGACATCTGAACTCTTCAAAAGCCGACCGTGAACTGAAGAAAATCATGGTAAGCTGTATAATGGCATCAATGGGTGGAGTTCAACTTAGGTGGATATCTCAGCCATTTTTGTGACTTTTGGCTCCAAAATTTCAACATGGGGTTCTTGGGACCCCACCTCATGAACTCAGTCACTGTCGTTTTGTTATTCGGTCCCGAAATTTTACGATCACTGCATGGAATCATCTTTTGGGACTGATTAATTAAATGACAGTGCCACTGCTCATGAGGTGTGCTCTCAAAAAGCCTATGTTGCAAATTTGGTGAAAAAATTCCAAAAAATGACTGTGTTATGAGCATGCATTGCTCAGTTTCCACGCACACTTGTAACTTCAAGAATTTTAAATATTTTCACTCCAGATTTTCAATATTGCCATTTCTTCACACCTCCTTATGAGCAGTACAGCTGTCATTTTTCACATCCTGCCTGAAATGTGTTTACGCACATCAGGCACAGAATGGCACGGTCACTGTAGGAAATCAACGTTTGGGACAGATTAACAAAATCACAGTGCCACTGTTCATGAGCGGAGGTCCCAAAAGATTTCATGAGGTGGAGTCACAAAAAGCCCATGTTGAAAATTTGGAGCACAAATACCAACAAATGCCTGGGGCGTTAGGGTTTCTAACTGTAACATCCCACTCTGTAGAGACTGACAGGTGTCAGGGGTGTGACTTTGGATTGTAGGCTGTAATGCTCATGCCATTCCACCCCTACCCTACAGCCAGTGACAGGCATCAAGGTGTGCCTTGGACTCTTCGACCCCAAAGTTTACCCCATTCTCCTATATTGCACCCATCTCAATGTATTTCCTTATGGAATGGGGTGAGCATAAGACCTGATGACCCCAAGGCACAACGCAACACTTGTCAGAGTCTGCAGGGTAAGGTGAGGTGAAATGGCATGAGCTTTATGTCCAATGACCCAAAGGCACACCTCAATGCCTGTCAGTCTCTGCAGGGAAGAGAGGGGTTAGCGTCAGTGCCATACTTCACTGCCATTCTTATTATGCATCTCTCTAACTCCTGCACTACCAACGCCAATGCCAGCAAGACAACATTCGGCATTGATACATGCTTGTTGTAATAAGGTAGTCTCTTCAGGGGTAAGGTTTCTAATTACTTGTAATTCATGACTCTTTTCTCTTTCAGTTTCCACCCTGCCCCTTTGGCATTTCCTACCACCTCTCTTCATTCATCTGGCTTTCCATTTCTTTGTTTTTCTTTTGCCTCTTTGTTCTGTTTCACTAAAAAAGTGTTACCATTATCTTCATTCATCGGACATGTATCTCTCAGAGTCTGTTACAACTGTTTCAATACCAGTTCCAGCTGAAGCTACAGCCTGTTCATCAGTCTTTTTTCTGTGCTTTATACTGTGTGTTAGATCTTACTCTTGAATGTTCGCTACTTTTTGCATGCAAATGCACATGACTCTCTAGGATCCAAGAGAAAACCCTGTCATTTTCATTATCTTCCTGGTCCCTTAATAATTTGGCTTTTTTTTTCTAGCAATAAATTAATTTTCATATTTGTTGATTCTTCTGTTGTAATGCTTTATCATACTTACTGAATTCTGCAGAGTTAACAGTTTTTCCAGCCTCCCCCAGCACATTCAATATTTTTCACAATCTGTTCAAATTTTTCATTTTCTTTCTTAAGCATCAATTTAGTGAAACCAACAGAACATTCTATATTTAACTTCATCCACTCTTCTTTATTACTGAAGTTTTGAATGCCACATGATTTGGCTTTTATTACTATTAGTCTTTTAGAGCCATGACCCCTTTCTTTTTTTTTTTTTGCAATTAACTTTATTTTTTCATTACATAAGCATAACCCAGCATTTGTCATGGATGGATGATACAGATGATTGTACAGTGAAAGCAAAAATAACATAGAGCCCCAATAAAAAAAGGATGAACAAAGACAACAACCCATACCCCAACCCTCCCTCACCTAACTGCAGCAGGCACTTACCATACCCTGCTGGGGGTAAGACACCGTGTAAAGGCCATCATGGCCCTGTACTAAACTCTAGCGAAAGCTTATATAGAATACCAGAACCAAGGCATTGGCATAGCACTAATTCTTTTGACCGTAAAAAAAGCTATATCATGGGGGGGAGACTATTTTAAAAGAAATGTTTCCAAGGCAATATTAACTTTACTATAAAGGAGGGGATAAAAAAAAATAGAGTCTAGTAATAAAGGGGAAAACATAGTCCATAGCCTATCCTGGGAAATAGAGTTTGACAGTTAAGGGGGTTTTACCCCAAGAGTCTTCTGTGAGGAGGCTAAATGGAGAAGGGAAAGAAGGGAGAGCAATAAACTTAGCCTTAGTAACCAAATTTGCTTCTTAAATTTAACAGGAAGTCTCCCCAACAATTCTGAAACTTCTCACTGGCCTGGAAAATCCAGGCTACACATCTCTCCGCATTTTGGGCATTGAGGAGTTTGGCCCACCATTCTTTAAATGAGGGTTCCCAGTCCTCTTTACAATGTCAAAGTATTAACAGCATAGTAACCATAGCAACCATAGCTACTTGTACCTTTTGGTAAAAAGTAGGGACCATTGAATACATACCTAACAGGCATGTATCCTCATTAAAAAAGGCTGCAATATTAAAGTATGGTGCCACCCATTGTTTAACAGAGTTCCATAGCTTAACAATTTTTGGACATGCCCATAATTTATGATGTAAAGTGGTAAATTCGAACCCACAATCCCTACATTTGGCTGAGGATAATTTCTTGATCCAAAAAAACTTTGCGGGCGTATAATATAGATTATGCAAAATACTGAATTGGATATTCCTTAAATGGTCTTGTTGAGTTAAAACATAAATGTCTGTCCAAATCTTTTCCCAGGTTTTGCCCAGGAAAGCTTTGTTATAATTGTTTTCCCAGTAGTAGGCTATGGGAGTAATCCTCGACATGATATGGGTCAAAATTGATTTATATAGCTTAGCTATTGCTTTCCGGCTCTTGGATAATGCCCACAAGCTGCTTAGCATGGTTCCAACCCCTTCTGACCATGGAGGTTTCCCCAAGAAGTGATGAATACATTGGCGTATTTGGTACAATCGAAAATAGCCCTCATGGGCCACTGCAAATTTTGATTGCAATTCTGAAATAGATAAAAGAGATTTATCAGAGACAAAACTTTCTAAATGTAACTTAATAGAGTAGTTACTTGGAAAAGTTTGAATTGGGTTCTTGCCTATCTGTAAATTGGGAATATCTAGTGATGGTTGCTTTAGGTCCTTTAGGTTAGATTTCTGGAGCAAGGAACAAAGCTGATGCAAGGCCCTCATGTCCCAGCCCAGGGGGGGAGTTCCTCACTTTCAAGGGGGCTTTGGCCCAAGGGATATATAAAAGGGCCTCTAAGTCTATCTTGCAGGACTTTGCTTGCAGCCAATCTAGAAACAGCCAAGGAGGGGTATTCGCTAAAGAAACTGTCATGGACAGCCAGTGTGAAAATCTATTGGCATGGATAGCTAAATAGTAGACATAAAAGTCAGGTAATTGAAGCCCACCTAACCCTTTAGGGAGAGTAAGCTTAGCATAAGCCCTACGTGGCATTTTACCTTTCCAAAGAAAATCAGAGCAAATCCTACAAAGGGAGATGAAGAAGGACTTTGGCAGATAAATATTAAGATTACATAAAGGATAAAAAAATTTGGGCAAAATTGACATTTTAATAATATTAGCCCAGCCCCAAAAGGACAGTGGTAGCTTATTCCACCTCACCAAATCTTCTCTAGTAGTTTTTATTAATGGAGCTAAGTTAAGGTCTTTAAGATTAGCTAGATGACTAGATATCTTAATACCAAGGTAAGTTAAATATTCACTTTCCCACTGTAACCCCATAGATAGACTCCAATCTTTAGAAAGGAGAGGGGATAGCGAATAAGCTATAGTTTTATTTCTGTTGAGTTTATAACCTGAAAAGGAACTAAAGTGGGAAATAATTTGTAACACTCAAGGGAAAGATTCCCTGCTATTGGATATATGAACGAGCAAATCATCAGCGAAAAGGGATAGTTTACATTCAAGATGCCCCAAATGTATACCCCTTATTGCTTCTTCCAGTTTTAAAACTCTAGCTAAGGGCTCTATATATAAATTAAATAGATAAGGGGAGAGAGGGAAACCCTGACAGGTACCCCGACATAAAGGGAATATGTCGGAAATAAGGTTGTTACATTGAATTCTAGCTGATGGGCAAGAGTACAAAACACAGATTTGATTAATAAAGGGTTGCGGGATGCCAAACTTTTGCAGTGTTGCAAACATATAGTACCATTCCACTCTATCGAAAGCTTTTTCTGCGTCCAGAGATACCAAAGCCATCTCCAACTCAGGAGCCCTGGAAACAGAAATTAAATGAAATATCTTTCTATGGTGGTCTGCTGAGGTACATCCTGCAACAAACCCCGCCTGTTCAGGACTCAACAAACCTATCCACACACTCGCCAGTCTATTAGCCAAGACTTTGGCATAAATTTTTATGTCGATGTTTAAGAGCGAAATGGGCCTATAGTTATTGATCATCGATGGATCCTTCCCCTGCTTAGGTAGCAAAATTATTCTTGCTTCAAATAATGATTACTCAAATTTGGAATGGGAGTTCCAAAAATCGTACAGTTGCAATAACAGAGGAATTAAACATCCTTTAAAAGTCTTATAGAATAGACCTGTAAAACCGTCTGGACCCGGTGCCTTGTCAAGTTTTAAGGAATCAATAACTGCTGAGATTTCCTCTCTGGTAATTGGGGCAATTAGGGAGTTTTTATTTTCCTCAGACAGAAGTGGTAGATCTGCCCTTTCCAAAAAAGCCCACATCTTTCTATTGTGATCCTCCGAATATGGATCCAAAGTATATAATGTCTTATAGTAATCTCAAAATAGGGTTAATATCTCTGCAGGGTCGGTCACCATAGCTTCTGTCTGGGAATGTCTAAGAGCTATAACCCATTTGGATATGGATTGCTGTTTTAATTGTCAGGCAAGTAGTTTGCCCGCTTTACTTCCTTGACCAATGTACAAAGCCTTTAATAAAGAAGCAGATCTCTCCACCTTCCCTAGTAATGCGCTAGCATAAGAAGCTCGCAAAGTAGATAGTTCTTGCTCTTCTTTGGGTAGAAGCTTATTGGTCCCTCCACTTTCCAAATTTTGGATTTTTAGCAAACAACTATTCAGAAGATGCTTTTCCTTTTTTTTTTGGATTGTAGCAATGCGAATTAGCTCCCCCTGCCAAGTTGCTTTCAAGGCTGCCCACACATGGTCCACCGCAGGAATTGAACCCCAATTAAATTTTATAGTGTTTTGTATAAAGTTTTGAAGTTTTGCGATAATTTGGCTGTCTTTTAACAATCTATTATTCAAAGACCATGAATGGGATCGGACCGGAATATTCGACAAAGAACTTTGCATTAGGATAGGAGAATGGTCTGAAATTACTCGAGCCAGGATCTTAACATCAGCTATTTTAGATAATAACTGGTGGCTGGTTAAAAAAAAATCAATTTGGGAATAACTTTTGTGCATTGGAGAAAAAAAGGTAAAGTCTTTATTTAACGGGTTGAACACTCTCCATGGGTCCACAAGCCCCAGGGAAGATATAAATTCCTTTAAGGCTCTTTGCGCAGGTGAGGAACTTGCCCCCCTGCAAAAGGAACGGACTAGGTCATTAGTTTGCACCAAATTCCAGTCACCTCCTATTATAAGAGGGTAGTGCAGAAAGGGAGCTAGAACCATAGCTAAGTGAATAAAAAAGGATGGGGATTCAATATTGGGGCCATAAACTGAGCCCAAGACAATACCCAGGTTGCCTAATTTGCCTATGACAAAAATGAATCTCCCCTCAGAATCGGGGATAGATTCCACTAGCATAAAAGGAATTTTTTTTGCTAGGAGCAAAGCTACCCCCTGTTTATTAGAACTAAATCTGGAGCCAAAAACCTGGCCAACCCAACTCTTCTTGAAATGCTGCAGTTGCTCTGGGGGCAAGTGTGTTTCTTGCAGAAACACAATTGCAGGGTCGTATTTAGTAAGGTGCTTTAAAATCACATATTTTTTCTTATTGTCTCTCCCTCCCTTTATATTCCAAGAAAGAATATTCAAACAATTAGACATAACAGTATCTGTAGCTGTGCCGTTTACTAGTAATTAAATAAAGGCCTGCAGTGCAGCCCTCCCCCCAAGCAAAAAAGAATGAAAATCCCAAAAACCATAGCCCACCTCCGAACTAAAAAAAAAACAAACCATCAATTTTAACTTATTTGCAGAACTATATACCCAGGCCCATAGCCTACACCTCACCAGATGGTCCATGGTGCTCACAAAAGAGTGAGCTCCCCCTCCCCCGCCTCCCTCCAAACTGGAAGACTAAACTGAAAGAAGTTAAAGGGACAACCCCCTTCATGTCTCAGTAGAGAGTCTCACCCCAAACTACTATTGTTGTAAATAATAGTCACATAGTTTCGTACTCCAAACATCATTTCTCCCTGTGATCCTTTTAAGAGAGAAGGGGTACAAGGGGGTAAATCAAATATAAGTTAAATACAGTACTGTGATTGCCCCCCTCTTATTCATGCTATAATCTAGTATTATTTAAATGAGGTATGATTGTGTCCCCGGATGTCTCTATGGCAGTAGAGAGCCACAGGTGCGTGGCAAATCTGTGCCTCCCTACCCTCTATCTATACCCCTTACCAACTTAAACAGGAACTCAATAGACCCACCTTGCACCCGTGGACCTACTAATCGTCGAGTTGTAGATCAAGATTCATTAGGAATTGACTTTAGAAACTGTTTAGTTTTGAAAACCAGAGAAGTTAAAATATGTAGCATGAAAAGGATTCTTTCAGAAAAACGATCTATATAGAGCGATCGTGCTTCAGAGCTCCTGAGACAATATCTAAATTTTAAATAAAACACTCGATAAGTTACTAAAGCAGCATTAACTGAAATACACTCTGTACCGATTTAGCCAGAAGAGAGAGTTCTTAACACAGAGCAGAGATTCAGGGTAATAGAAACTAGAGTAACTCTGCAGCCAAAGGGAAAAGGAGCTGCACAAATAAACAGTATTGCTTGCTAAGCATATACGCAATAATGCACCACCATCTAGTGGTCAAAAGCGGCTATCACAACCCTCGCCTCGCAGTGCCGATCTATCAAAGTGAGAAAGGGGTGATAAAACCCAAAGTATTTAAACTAAAAGTACTGTTGTCCCAATACAGACACTCCTATTGAGATGAGACCAAAAAGCTTTTTCATTACAAACAGTCGTTTCAAGGAATAGCAGTCTATTGATCTGCATTCTACACCAACATAGAAGGTCTTCTAGAAGATTCTTAGCCCAGGCTTCAGGTTCCTTATAGTTGAGTAGATATCCTCTCACTTAGGGAATAGGTCTGGATAACATTTCTTCAAGGCCTTAACAGCCTCTTCCACAGTGTCGAAACGCTTTGATCCTTCCTTTAAGGCCACGTCTAGTCGAGCTGGGTACAGCATACAATGTTTTATACCTGCTGCCCATAATTTTGAAGTGACAGGGCGATAAGAGGCTCAGAGCTGGTGGGTTTTTTAAGTCAGATCAGGAACCAGCCTCAATTTTTTACCTTCCCATAGAATAGCCGGTAGCTTCCTAGCTTCTCTGTTAATAAACTCTCTATCCAAGTAATTCAACAACTTAAATATTATAGGTCTTGGTGGGTCAGACGGAGCTGGCTTAGCTCTCAAGGACCTATGAGCTCTTTCTATAATGAACTCTGGACCATTTGGGGAAGGTCCCACCGTTTTCCTCAGAAATTTCTGTAGAAACAGAATAGTGTTTGGTCCTTCTTCTCCTTCAGACAACCCTATTAAAACCAGATTATTCCTCCTGTTCCTTCCCTCAAGATCTTCGAGACGATCCTCGATTTTTGTCAAGGATTTTTTAAATTCCACTAGCTCTGGTTCCATTTTGTCTTGCTTCCTCTTGACTGAAGCTATTCTTGCTTCTGTATCAGTGACCCTCCGGGCTAACTGGGTGAGTGCTGGCTTAAAATCAGCCACGTCCTCAATAAGCTTCATCAAGGCTTCCTTAATCGATGTAAGCTTGGAATAGATGTGGGAGGGCGACAGTTCCTACGATATGCTTTGGGGAGAAGAACTACGTCGAGGTCGCTTAGCTTCTGACTCATGTGCGGCCTCTTCTTGATCTGGTAATTTAGACATATTGCAAATTCTTTTAGCCCTCTATTTGTAGCACTACTGGTTCTCACACTTGTTAACAGCCAAATAATTAGAAAAGAGTGATCATAAAAGGAGGTTATCCGCAATTATGAGGCAGGGAAAGCAGAGCTCCGACAAATGCGTCTTACCCTCTACACAGCATCACGTGACCCCCACCATGACCCCTTTCTAAGTATGTTTCTAGTGTTGTTACATTATATGTGACATTGAGTTTGTGTATTAGTAATCTTTTACATTTTAAAAAAGGCTGATTTAACATCAGCTACTGGATCTTGTGCTGTTTCTTGTTTAGTAGCTGTTCCTTTAAGTGTCTCTCTTGCTTGATCATGTCTTGCCTGCAACCTCAGCTTAGTCTCCAAACAGATACTGCTGCCTCGGTCACTGTTTCCATCAGTACTGGAATCCACATTCATTGTCCTCTTTCACCAACCTCAAAGTGAATAATAACCTTTGTTGGTGTTTTCATTGCTGCACACTGTGAAGTAACTCCATTTTGTTATCAGACCAAGCAACAGCTCCATAAGTCTCTGAATTCAGTGTGTAATGGCAAACTCCCAACTCCAGAAGCAGGAGTTGCTATGCCTGCAATGATCGCTGGCTTAGACACATTTTAAAATGTGATTGGTTAATTTAAATTGTGAGTTAACAAGAAGACCTTTTAATATGTGAAGCAGTGTTGTAGTCTCCACCCCCTGACAAAGCCTCCATAGTAAAGCGCTGGGGTGTTGAGTCCTTGTATGTGTTGGGCAGAACCATTCACATTGCATCCTGATTCTAGTAGTTTGTATGTGGGCACTGAATAAAGAAGCAGCATTTAGCTGTTTTTGTGAATGCATGCTTTGTTTCCCAGGAGTACAGTGGAGCTCATGTTTGTTTGCTCTGCTGGGGTAGCCACTCCTCTCCAGCTACAGCTGCACCCCTCCAGGCTTAACTGATATGAGCTACAGAACTATAGAATTAGGAAGCAGCTAATTTGACCAATGACAAGGTGGTGAGAGCTGCCAACAGGCACCACTTGGGAGGATCGGATGGTAATTTGACCAGTGGTAAGGGTGTGTGGCCTGCCATCAGGTCCACCAGTTGAAGTCTAGCTAGCAGACTCATCTGACAAGTCAGTCAGTGCTGACAACACTGGTCTAGCAGAGGTGGGCACTGGGCATTATGTCTAGTATGTCAGCCAGTGGTTAGAGGGTGGAACTCAATTGGGTTGGCCCCGAAGTGAGAAAGCCCAGAAGACTCAGCTAGTATATTGGCTAGTGGTTGGGCTGTCAGCCTAGCAGAGGTAGACCCCAGGCAAGACTAGCTAGTATATCAACCAACAGTTAAGGGCAGTCTGGTACTAGACACCCTTGGAGAAAGGAGACTCATCAAGCAGGTTGGCTAGAAGTGAGGAGAAAAGGAGACTCAGCTAGCAGGTTGGCTAGCAGAAAAGAGCAGCAGAGACTCAGCTAGCAGGTCAGTTAGTGGTATACTAAACCTATAAATGCTTATACCATCTACAAAGCTTGCAGCAGCAGCCAGTCACTGGTGGAGAATCATGGCACCTGGGAAAGTAGTCCTCAAGAGGTGGTGAGGTGTAGCAGGTACCAACAATTAATATACCTTTATCTTACTGCTGGGGTGTGCTAGCAAGGGTACCCCATGCTTAGCCCATTGGCATTTGGGGTCAGAGTTCCCATTGTGGGTCTGATCCCTCATAAAAACCCTTATCAAGGCTAGTCACTGCCCATAGCCTTCAGAGGTAGCTTTGTTTGTTTACTGGGTCATAGAGGTAAGATCTAACTCGCTTTCTATTCTGCAGTGAGCTGTTGCAGATGGCCCTAAAGTTTAGCATTATGTGTTACTGCAACCTTTAGAGTAATACGTTTTATTTGAGTATTTTCGTTACTTATTTCAATTGCCAATTGGGCCATTTTTACTGTTTACAAACTTGTTTTATTGCATTGTTATTTATTTCCATTTATTTACTTACTGAAAGTCTTAATTTATTTATTCTTAGGAATTCTGCATACCTGTAGTTATCTCTTATTATGAAATGGATAGAAAGAGTGCTGGCTTCTGACTGGCCAAGAGGTACTTTCAGCCAGGCTGTTATCCCTCCACAACAGCCCTGCTGAAAGTAGTTTAACAAAAACTTGTTTAAAAAACACATCCAATGTACTAAAAAGGACCTATTTCGTAATCACAATAAGGAACCTGAGGGGGTGCGTTATACGGCTCTTCTTGGGTGGTGGAAGCACTTGGCTTTCTGCCTCATGCTTCAACCTACCTAAGGTGGTCCATTATCACACCATAACATACACACCCCTCATGCCGTATTGCTTAAATAAGTCTTGGTGCCTGATTTTAGTGTGTTTCTTTGGCTGGTGGTAGTATTATTAATCACTTAAGTGATTTCAGCCAATCAGTGCACAGAGCCACTGTACCTCTTATCCTGTGTACAGTGTGCTCTCATGCAGCAGCATTAGAATGGAGTGCTCTACCTAAGTGCCAGGGGGGAGGATGGCTAAAAATTTTAAATAAAAACCTAAAAACTGATTATAAATCACTTTAGATAAACTTGAGTGATTTATAATCTGTTAATATGTATAGTTGGGGGATGTCTTTTATTGAATAAGGATGTGCTCTCGTGCTGTTTGTGCAAGAGGACCATGAAGCACAGCCCAAATAGCACAAGAGCACATTCTTATTCAATAAGAAACACCCCCGACTATACATATTAATATATATAGTACAGTTTCCTGGAGAGCAATGTCCCCCTTTATTAAGTGCTTTGTTTTTCATTTCCTCCAGTGGCTGTCTCCACACCATGCTTGGGCATCTAGCCATTGGGCTGAACATCCTGACATTGTCACCTCAGTCAGTTTAAGGTTGCCACCAAGAACATCGTCTTGGTAACATCAATGACACACAACCGATAATGAATAAAAATTCCAGTGATATGCAAATTACCGTGAAGGAATTTAAGCAGGCTGGGCTTTAATTAGGACAGAAATGGTGCCAAATGGCCTCACAAACAATCTGCAAAATGGAAGATAGAACATTTCTGACATTTATTCCTACCTTACTAAGACTCATCTTTGTGACAAAATTGGCTGGGATTTTCAATGTTCTGGATGCAGCACTTGTGTCCATATTTCCAATGCAAGCTGCATCCAGGTAAACATGTCAGAATGTTTACATCATATTTTCAAACATCCCGATGCATCTGCAACATTTTACATGCTTTACAGCAAACAAATGATGAATGCATCATGTTGACACATGCATCATTTCTGGTGTGCATGTCGCAACAATCACATTCAAAAGCGTGACCACCTTTTTGGTGGTCTAACTGTCAGGGTGGATGCCAAGCAACTGCATCCACAAATCTGATGCAGCTGTTTGAAAATCCCAGCCATTGTCTCTGCCTAGGACAAACGGTCTACCTAGTCAATGTCAACAACATTTTGGGTCATGTTATGTCCAAAGCAGGCAAGTAATTTAAAAGAGAACTGCACTGAACCTGTAAGTCATTTTTCCCAGAAGAATCAGTTTTCCTGTATTTGATCCCATTCTGTTATTGTTTGGTGTTTACTGACATTTTAGTACATTCAGTGGGCGTTTCAGATTTACGCACAGATGATAAGTGCCATTTTAGATCTGTATGCTGTAGTTTATGCCCCCTTGGTCCACAGAGTTCTAGAGTAGAACACAAATGCATTGCAAAAACAATGCAAAATTCTTTAACAAGGACATGAAGTGCAGTACAGCATACAGTTCTAAAATGATACTGCCCACTACAGTTTGAAGCAAAAACACCAACTGGATTTATTAAAAGATCAATAAAGATGGAAGAAAAACAAAATCTGAACCAGTCTGGTATTAGAAACACAGCTTTTTCTGAAAACACAAGCTTACAGATTCAAGGCAGTTCTGTTCAATACAGAAGAGTCTCAATGAAAAGGCACTGAAGCATGAGGAATGCAAAAAGTGCATTGGCAATATACTCAGGTTATACAGTTTTAAAGAAACACAGAACTACACATGCACTTCTAATACAAGGTGTCATGGGTAATATATGCAAATCAACAGGAAGGAATTTAGGCTGGCTATGTTTAAAGCAGGACAGGAAAGTGCAAGATGTCATATAGAGAAGCATGTTTTACTTAGAAGGAGGGATATCTAGTGCTATTCCTCTTACCACATCATAGGCACACAAAAGTCAAGAGTTGGAATCACCTAATGGTCCATCTAGTCATTACATGTCCTCATGACAGTCACATACCAAAGTAACTTCATTGATTTCAGTTGTGTACAAACAAGGTATATTGCTATTCTCTGCTGTGGGTCCTGGCTTTGTGAAGAGGGAAAACCTCTTGAAATCTAAATCCCAGCAGTCCTGCCGGCCACTCCCAGGTATACTTATAGTTGCAGCAGTTGACAAAGTTAGATATTTACTGAAATTTCTGTAATATCTCTATAGTAATTCCCTGCATGCCTGCAGTTCCACTGTAGGGCCACCAGAGAGAGAATCTCTTTAGAAACAGCATGAAAAATCTGGAAGCATCTGACCATGCCTATTGTTGAAACTGTAAGCAATTAGGCAAGACAAATTGTGCTTTGTGCCAGGATAATGGCATGTCTCAGGATGGTTGAAGCAAGAGACCAAATGCTGAGTGCTTCCTTTGTCCAAGAAGTTTCATTATCCTAGCACAAAGCACATCACAGAGTGCCTTATTGTGATTTTGAAATAGGTTCTTTAGGATCAGTAAATACATTTTAAAAAGTGTTAAATTTACATAAGTAAAAATGAAAAAGAAGGTAAAAATCTGAGGGAAAAAAGTAATCCTACTGAGTCACCATACTGTTACTGTTTGGGCAGAGGATTGTAGGTGCAGTAGTTTTCATAAGTACAAGTAAGTGAACTGTGGTATGTTGATACAACTGTGTCTGCTTAATGTGAACAGGTCAGTAAGGTCATTGAGTTCTTCCAGTACTGTTGTGCTGGGATATCAGCACTGGGTTCCAAGCTCCTCAGCCGATTACATATCTTTTTTTTATACTTATTTAATAATATTTAATTTTAGTTCAAAATGACCCGAAAGAATGCCTTTCCAATAACCTTATCTCGTATTCCTCAAACCTCAGTAACATTCTAACCCCCTTGATAGCAGTATCTTAACTAGGATTGTGTGAATACATTAAAAGCTGAGTTTCCATATTCAGAGGCACACATACTCAAGTATTTGTTATTTGGGTGAACATTGGGTTGTAAATTAAAAAATACAGTTTAAAACCCATTTAACTCTTCCCAGCTGGCCAGGGTTAGTCCTACTGTATGGCCACCCCCACACTTCACAGTAGTCACCTAGCTCCTCTCCTCCCTGGTCCCTTCAGAGATTACAGAAAAAAACAGTCTCCTGCCAGCACCAGCCCAAGACCAGCATATCCTGAAAAAAAGTACCTTTTCCCTATTCTAATCACCTCAGTCCTTAATTAGCTAGGGCAGCTGCCCTCCCCATAACTGTAATTAACTACTCATTACCAGTCTTTTAAGGGGGTGTGACAAAAGTGGGTTCTTTGGTTGGTGCCCCTTGGGCTTATCTGGTTTATTGTTTATTGAAGTCTAGGATTACAACCTTTGAACTTCAAGCCCATTTACAAAGGTTCCATGTCAGGCATGAGGAAAGAATAAAATTCACAGTACATTACTAGAACACAGAAAGAACTATGGGGAAACAAAATCACAGTGAGTAGAACAATTGTTACAGTTACAATACAAGTTCTGGGAGAGTGCAGAGAGTTTGTTTAGGTGAGGAAGGTTATTACTCAGCACAGTAGGCCTTACTGAGAGGAAGGGGAATAGATAGAGGAAGAGGGGGTGTAGAAATATGGCAGTAACCTCAGGCCGGGGCTACTTTGTCACGGTGGGTTGACCTGCAGACAGCTTCCCCAGACACATCTTTGAACAAATAATCCAACTCTTCTTGGCTCCAGTACCCTTTTGGGCCAAAAGATCAAAATCCAATAGTTTCACCTCCCAACAACCTCCTATCCATGGTGTGGGCAATTGGTCAGTGAAAATTCATTCCAGAGTGCTCAGTTATCCCCTCTTCAGTTCCCGTCCTCAGTCTATTCTGAGTGGGGGAGTGGGCTAGAGTGGTCTGCCTAGCATCATTCAGTGAAACTAAGGCAGACTATAACAGCAGACCACAGAGGAGCACATTGATGTATATACATCAGTATGCTGCAGTGAAACCCACTATCACAGTCTACCCTAGTATCACTGAATGAACAGGATGATGATGATGATGATAGGCACTTTTTTCCCAATTGTTTAACCAGGTGAGACACACTAAGCTGAAAGCTTGTTTACAGGTGCAGCCTGGGAGCACAGGGAAGTTAAGTGACTTGCTCAGGGTCACACAGTATGCAAGTGGGGGCTGTGGGATTCAAACCAGGTCTCCAGATTTGCAGCTCACAGCCTTAAACCACTGTGCTATGGTGCCTCCCTAACTGCTGGTGGGGAGGGGTTGACTGAACAGCTGTGAATGTATCTTCACTGATCAGTCTCTTCTCCCCCCACCTTTAATGAACTGGTACTCAGGACCATGAAGACTACTGGATTTGGAATTTTGACCCCACAAAATACTGGGGCCAGACTGGTCAGGTTAAGGAGAGGAATGTTTTTCACAGATGTGTTGGGCAAGGGGCTACCTTTTGGACCCTCTATAATAGATTGCTGATGGGAGGTTGTTACAATTACCTGGACAGTTGCCCCAGATGACTGGGAGCATGGGGGTTCAGAAGGGATGCCTTTTTAAAGATGTCAGTTGCAGGTGACCACTGAAGGGAGTACGTTGTGCCAAGGGTATTAGCCCATGCCACCTGGGAAGGGGGAAATGTCCTTTTTACTATTTTTAACTTCATAAATTGTTTAATAGAATACCCCAGAAAAGTGAATACTAGCATTGTTCATTCCCAAATAACCGAAAGTCCATTATTCATGCTATTCTGGAATTTATATTCATTATTAATATAATTATAGAACTTTGTCTGTGGTTTGGTGGGGCAGCAGGGGGTAGTCGTGACACCGCTCACCAAGCAGAACTTAAACCATGCACGTCTAAGCATCCTTCCAATGTTCACTTTGTTGCAGCAGCCACTCAGCTGCCACTTTGCCTCCAGTCCTTCAATTCCTGTACTTGCCTGTTAGTCTGCTCCCTTGTGTTGCTGCCCCAGGTATCTCATCCAATTCCTCATGCTCGGCTGGTAAATCCAGCTTTCCTTGCTGGTGCTGATGTGGCTGCTGCAGTCTTTCATTCACCTGGCTGATTCCTTGTGCAGATGGTCCTGTTTGGTCAGCACCTGCAGGCGTCTGGTCATCCATTCAGTTCTGCTGCCTTTCCTGCTCACCTTTTTCCTGATCCTCTGCCTCCAGTTTGCCATGATGGTTGCTTGCTCTCTGTGACTGGTTTCTGTCTCTGTGCGGCTTGACTACTCCATTGTTTCCTGATTACCTGTGCTGTTGTCTTTTTGCTATCATTTTGCTGCTACCTTTCTTCTCCTCTGGCTTCCCATTATGCCCTGCTTGCTGTGCATCCTACTTACCTACCTGGTCATTCGCCTTCCACCTCATCTTCATAGCTGGGTGTTGTCCTTTTTCTCCTGTTACCTTTCCAGGTTTTGCTCTCCTTTTGAATTCTCTCTGTTATAGATACATACATACATAGACAGTGTCGGCAGATAAGGGCCTATGGCCCACCCAGTCTGCCCATTTGAGCTTGTAAGTTCAGTTTATGTTTTCCAAGAAGTCTGTTGCCCCTTACTCCTGACCTCCAGAATTCCTTTATGTCTATCCCATGCATTCTTAAATCCCGTGATTGTTTCAGCCCCCACCGCTTCCTCTGGCAGGGTGTTCCATTAGTCCGCCACCCGTTCTGTGGAAGAATTCTTCCTCACGTTTCCTTTTGAATCGTCCTCCCTCCAACTTCATCCCATGCGCTCTAGTCCTGGAACATCTTTTTCACATAAAAATAGTGTATTCCTGCACCCTGTTCCTCCCTGTAAGATACTTGTATGTCTCTATCATATCCCCTCTCTCCCTCCTCTCCTCCAGGGAGTACATGTTCAGTTCCTTTAACCTGTCCTCATAGGACTTGTGATGCAATCCATGCACCATCTTTGTTGCCCTCCTCTGAACCTTCTCTAACCTGTCTACGTCCTTACGTAGGTAAGGTCTCCAGAACTGTACAGTGTACTCAGGTGGGGCCTCACTAGTGTCTTGTAGAGTGGAATTATGACCTCCCTTTTCCTGCTGGTGATGCCTCTGCCTATGCATCCCAGCATCCTATTCTTTACTCCTGCTGCCTTGTCACACTGTTTCCCTGCCTTGCGGTCATCAGAGATGATAACCCCAAGATCCCTTTCCTGCTTGGTGCATGCTATATCCTCACCCCCAACTGATATATATTGTGCCAGGGTTTTGTGCCCCATATGCATTATCTTGCATTTCCTTGCATTAATTTCAACTGCCAAACCCTGACCACTCTTCAAGTTTCTGCAGGTCCTTCTCATTCTGTCTATACCCTCTGGTGTGCCTACTCTGTTACAGAGCTTTGTATCATCAGCAAACAGTGAAATTCTGCCTTCTAGGTCCTGCGCAATGTCACTGATGAAGATATTGAATAGGACCAGTCCCAGCACTGATCCCTGTGGTACCCCACTGGTCACTCTTCCCTCTGTGAAGTGACAGCCATTTACCACCACCCTCTGTGTCCTGCCACCCAGCCAGTTACCTACCCGCCACACTACTGTCCTGCCCACACCCATATTCCCCAGTTTGTGCAATAGTCTTCTATATGGCACAGTGTCAAAGGCCTTGCTGAAGTCCAGATAGGCCATGTCCACTGCCCTCCCTTATCCACCTCCCTAGTCACCCAGTCAAAAAATTCAATGAGGTTGGTCTGACATGACCTCCCCTGGTGAAACCATGCTGCCTTGGGTCCTGAAGTCCATTGACAACCAGATGTTCCACCAATCTCTCCTTCAGTAGTGCTTCCATGATCTTCCCCACTACCGAGGTGAGGCTGACTGGTCTGTAGTTCCCCGCTTCCTCTTTGTTCCCACTTTTGTATAAGGGGACTACATCCGCTATCCTCCAGTCTTTGGGAACCTCCCCTGTTTCCAGTGATCGGCTAAACAGGATAGCCAGAGGTTCAGCCACCACCTCTCTTAGTTCTTTAAGGACCCTGGGCGCACCCATCTGGCCCATTAGCTTTATCAACTCTTATACTTCCAGTTCCTTCAGGACCCTTTCTAGTGTAAAGGGACTTGTGTCCATTTGTACCATTCTCACCCTTATACTCCGTTCAGACCCATTACCCTCCTCTTCCTCAGTAAAGACTGAGCAGCAATACCTGTTCAATATGTCAGCTTTACTGTTGTCATCCTCCACACAGCCCCCATCCTCCCCCTTCAGTCTCACTATCCCTCCCTTTGCCTTTCTTTTTTCACTTATGTACCTGTAAAAGGTTTAGTCCCCCCTACCCACTGATTTTACAATGTGTTCTTCTGTCTGAGCTTTGGCTTCCCTTACTGACCTCCCTGCCTCCCTTTGCTTCTCCTGGTCTTCTCTCTATCCCCTTCTGCCTGTGTCTTTTTGTATTGCCTGAATGCAATATTTTTGTCTTTCACTTTCTTTACTACCTCTTTGGAAAACCATAATGGTCTCCTCTTCCTTTTCCTCTTGCTAACCTGCTTAATACATAATTCTGTTGCTCTTGTAATCCCTATTTTAAATACTGCCCACTGTTCCTCAACCCCTGATTCCTGCCCCATTCCCCTTAATGCCTCTTTCAAGTATCTCCCCATTTTCCCAAAGTCTGCCCTTAAAATCCAGGATCGTGTTTTGTGTGGTTTGGTTCTGCTCTTTCTGTGATTTCAAACCACAGTGACTGGTGGTCACTGTTCTCCAGGTGCTCCCCCACTGTTACCCCCATCTCACTGTCCCTGTTTATGAGCACAAGGTCCAGTATTGCCTTCTGCTGAGTTGGTTCCATGACCAAGTGCTTGAGGAAGGCACCCTGAAGTGGTGCTGTGCTGCTGCCCCTATTGCCCTCTGCCCTACTGGGCACTCCCAGTATAGTGTCATAGACAGTGTGCTGTGTCCATCCTTCTTTGCTCTTTTGAGCTACTATTCCTATCTATGCTACTCTTCTGGTGCAATGCCATCCTTATTGTATTACCTTTATGGGCATTCAACCTTCTTTCAGCATTCCTACTGTCTACATGGGCTTCGTCTTCCTTATCATTCAACCTACCAGGGCTCTCTACTTCTGCTTCCTATGTCAGCAGCTTTCCCTATCTATGTTCTGTCCCTCAAGGGCTATCTTTGTGGACTTTTCTGAGCTATCATTTTAGAAGGCTGATATGCTTATTTGTTCCCAAGAAGTCTTTACTCAAGGGTGTGGCCCTTGCCTAGCATGGGTCCATTTAGCTGTGCAGATCAACAAGGCAAAACTTCTTAGCATTCCTATTACCTTCCCCCCTTGTGGGTAGGACTCTTACCACAGTGGTCTCTTTAGCCACGCAGATTGGGTCTGGAACATGAGAGTATAATGTTTATCACTTTCTGCTTCTTGAGGGTAGAACCCTCTCTATGTGGGGGCCCGTTTAGCTGTGCAAATTGACTCAACAGCATCTCTCAGTGTTTCTTTTGTTGTGTGCTGTGCCTTGAGGGTAGGACTCTTACCTTAGAGATCCCTTCAGTCATGCAATTTGACTTAGTGGCACCTCTCAGTGCAATCTTCCCAGCACCTGCCTACGGCCTGCCTGGTCTTCCTCCATACTACCCTTCTTTTAGTCCTCCTATTATTATCATCATCAATCATAGGTCAGGCTTCCTCTCAGATCTGAAGTCAGGCAAAAGCTGTCCAACGGGCACTTTTTTGCTGAACTCTTCTTGGGTGGAGGGGCCCTTCTGTCTGTGCATATTGACTTGGCAGCACTTCATGGGGTTACCCCACTAGAGTGACAGAGTGAAAGTCTTCCCATCTAAATTCTTTCTTTTAATTTAATTCCAAATTCAGCAGTTATCAGAATCATTATAAATATTAGCTCAAGCCAAAACGTATGGCAACCAAGGTTCCCCAAAGATTTCCTCCATAGGTGTTTTTTCCCCTCCCTGTGCTGAAGGTCAGAATTTAATATTGATTAATTTTCCACTGAGAGTTGGAGTCAGATGGAGATCCTACATTTCAATCCTGTAATTTCCCTCCTTAATACTAGTATCACTTCTCCAGGCTTTGTCTTTTTTTCCTATGGGAAGTAATTGCTTATCTATGCATTCATTTGCTCTTTTGGGCCATCTTCCCTTAGATACTTCTGGTTGAAGGGGACCTGTACCTGCAACACCTTTAGGGGTGGAACCCTTCTGAAGATGGTTCCAACAGCATGTTTTTGCGGCACTCCAAAAGGGTGCTAGTCCTTGTTTATTTTATTTATTTATTGATCATATCGGAATTAAAACCTTTGAGTCAGAGACTCCTTTACTAAGGCTCCACATCAGAGTAGTTCAGACAGAAGACAGATTTCATGGTACGGGTGAACATACAACAATTAGCAGGTAAACAATAGCTATACAATTAAGTATACAAAGCAGCACAAAATCTTTTACAGAAGATCAGAGCAACAGAGGCTTGGCAGGTCAAACATTAATGCTGAGGACCCTTGTCAAGGGAATCAACTAAGCAGCTGGGAAGATCAGTAACAGTCACAGGCAGCTTCCTGTCAGATATAATTTTGGAGACAGGATTTGAAGGGGCTTAGCTTGAGCTCCATCAGCAGTGTTTTTGGCAGCGAATTCATTAGGAGGGGAGCCCTGTAGTGAAATGTTCTTTGTCCCAGTGTTGTTTTGCAGTGAGGTACCTGGAAGGGGGATTTCTCAGATGCCCGCGTGTGTTTAGTGGATAAATTGGGCTGAAGAAATGGTGCAAGACTTGGAGCAGTAAGGCCAGCAAAAAATTTTTTGGCCAGGAGGCAGGTCTGGTATTTCAGCCATCCATCAAAGTTAAGCCAGTTGGTAAGGGAGAAGAGGGTGCAGGTATGGGTTAGCCAGTCACAACCAGCAGCTAGCCGGCAGGCCTTATTCAGGGACATTTTGACCCTATGAAGTGTTATCAGCTGCACCATTTATCAGTATCCCATAGTCGATCAGGGGCAGAATGGAGGAGGAGATAGCTAGCTGTAGGGTCTCTGGGGGGAGACAATGCTTGTATAAAGGTAAAGGAGGCAAATACGTCTATTTACCGCAGTGCACAGAAGGCGGGTGTGGTCATGGTAGATGAGCCCAGAGTCCAAGGTAACTCCAAGGTATTTGAAGTGGCTGACCTGCTCAAGTGTTTCATGGTGAGAGTTTTGAATGGTCAGGAGGTGGCTACTGTATTTGTTTCGGGGATGGGCAAACAACATTGATTTTGTTTTTTTTCTGGTTAAGAACAAGTCTGTGATCGGAGAACCAAGATTCAGCTTCATAAAAAGATTTCTGTAATGCCAATTGGAGTGAGACTGGGTCTGTGTGAAAGCCATAAAGTACTGCATCATCCACATAGAGGAGAAGCTTACCAGAGCAGGCCCTGGGCATGGAATTTAGAAATAGACTAAATAATAGGGGGCCCATGATTGACCCCTGGGGCACCCCTGAGGTGACTGGGAGGGGAGAGGACAGTGCATGGGTTATCTGCACTTGCTGCAACCTGCCAGATAGGTAATCAGCAAACCAGCCTACTGTGTCCTGTGATATGCCCAGCTGGGTGAGGGAGATCAGGAGAAGGGAGTGGTGGATGGAATCAAATGCTTTTGAGAGGTCTATAAATACGGCACCTGCTATGCGCCCCACATCTAGGGAGGCATGGATGGTATTAGTTAATTCTAATTAGGCAGTGGTAATACTGTGCTTTTTCCGAAAGCAGTGTTGCTCACTGCACAGCACGTTGCATTTGGTGAGGTGTTCAGAGAGTTGGTCAGCTATTTTCTCAAGGGCTTTGGCGAGAGGTGGGAGAATTGATATAGGGCGGTAGTTACCAGGGATGGTATGATCCCCACTCTTATGAATGGGTGTAATGAGAGCAGTTTTCCATTTTGTAGGAAACTGGCCCAGAGCGAGGGATCGGTTTAGTAATGCCATAAGGGGATAAAGCACCTCATCAAGCATTAACCTTACGAGTTTTAGGTCCAGCGAATCACTGCTAAACCTGGACTTGGCTCAGTGCTTTTTGCAGATAGGGAATGGCCTCCTGCTGCAAGTTAGTTTTGAAGTGGAAAGGGGGCACATTGGGGGGCCTGTGGATGCAGGGGAATGGGGGGGAAGAAGTTTGTTTGTTTGTTTATTTTTATTCTGTATCACCAGTGAGCAACAATATGCCCATTTTCACTGGTGCCCAGTCACAACACAAAAAACACATATATGCAATATTCAAAATACAACATACAAATAATACAACATCATTTAAAACAACAACACTTTGATTCATCTAACATAAATCTTTTTAAAACCCTCTTAAATAAAGAAATTGTAACACATTGTACAATATAACCTGGTAGTTCATTATATAATTTTACTGCATAATATTATAATATAAGTAATATAATATATTATAATAATAATATAATAATAGAATAATATATATAAGTTTGTTGGGAGAACACCCCTAAGATCTGAAAATGATGAGTTTAGTGTGTTAATGAGCTCAGCGTCTGTTGAGATGCATCCATTCATGCACATTTGGGAGAGTGGGGCTGTGACCATCTTGCCATTAAGCTCTTTCAAATTATCCCAGAACTTGCACCCCATGCCCCAGAATGAGGTGAGAACTGACTGGTAGTACTCAGCTTTAGCCTTGCGGATATTCCAAGTGCACTTGTTCCTGGCTGCCTGGTACCGTTGCCTGTCAGCTTGCTTTCCAGATTCAAGTGCAGTGTGCCAAAGAGTATCTCTGTCATGCATTTGGTTGAGAAGGGATTGAGAGATCCAGAGGGTATTTATGCCTTTAAAAACACATTTGCTAAGGGGAGCAAAAAGGTCACAGGCCGCATTAATGGACTGGATGAAGAACTCTAAAGCAGAGTCTATGTCCAAGACAGAGAATATGGGTGACCAATCCCAGCTGCCCAGGTGTTGCTTGAAGATCCTTAATTTACCAGGTTTGACCTGTCTCTGGAGGACAATTTTAGGAGGTGCTTTACTAGTCAGGAAGGGCCAGTGACACAGGATAGGGGAGTGATCACTGAGAGCATTAGATAACATGCTCACTTTATTGAATTTGCTGGGACAGTTGGTGAGTACAAGGTCAATGAGAGTCGAGGTACCCATTTTAGGGTTGAATCGGGTCAGAGTGGGAACTATCTTGCGTGAGACCAATGGCCACTGCAGTATTCTTTGGTGGGGGGGGGGGTCTGAAGCCCAGTTTATGTTAAAATTGCCAAGTGCAATGATGTCTGCCTTGTCAGGTAGTTGGGAAAGATGGGTAAGGACTGATTCAAAGGCAGTTTTTTGGTCCCGGGGTGGGCTGTACACTGAGATGTATAGTGGTGCCCTAGCCGAGTTGGTGACTACCTTTAGTGATATGGCCTGAGCATCAGGGTCAAGGTCAGGGGAAGGAAGGATGTGCCCCTGTAAGGAGTTCCAGATGTAGATGGAACAGCCCCCCCCGCCTTCCCAGCCTATCAGCTTGGAAAATTGTGTAACCTGTTAGGGAGACTGCTGAGTCTGGTGTATTATTGTTTAGCCAGATCTCAGCTATGAAGATAATATTCGGTTGCTGCTGGGCAACCTAAACCTGCAGATTGTCAAATTTTTTTAAGAGACTGCAGATGTTAATAGATGCAATACAGAGTTCACCAACTAAGATGTGCTTCACCAGGGGGTGGGTGGGAGGCCAGGATTGGGGTGGATGTTCTCTGAGAGTAGGAGAAGTAGTAGGAGTGCTCTTAATGCTGCTATCTGGAGCATTTTGCAGGGTATTTTTACCTGTCTGTCATGTCTAGAGGGAAGATAGTCAAGTACAGGAATGGGGAGGTCCTGTAGGAGAGGAATAGTGTGGCATATCAGGGTAAAGGTATAGGGGAGGTAAGGTCAGGGAGAAGCTAGGGGTACTTGGGTGGGTGAGACAGGTAAAGTGGAGTCATAGTGTTAGATAGGGTGTGTATATGGTGATCGGCTTCCACATGCGGGAAGTGTGAGGTGATCCAATCAATCTTTTGTGGCCACTGTGTATAGGGCATATTAGCTGCATATAGTATACAAAGGAAGAACAGTGCCCAGGGAGCAGCACTAGGAGTGGAGGTTCGATGTAATTGGTTAACTGTCTGTGATATGACATCACACAGATGTTCATAACTGACAGTTCTGTAGCGAATAATTTTCTTGATCTTATCTGGATAAAGTAGTAGTGCTGCCTGGACATTGTCATTTCTGAGGTAGTAGTGAAGATTTAATGTCTGAGGAGAAAATGTCATCAGAAAGTGATAGTGAGTTTTTTGGCTTCACTGACTCTGATTTGGAAGATCTTCCTTTGATTTATTCTGCCCGTGGAGTTGGCAGTGATGTATCTGTATCCTCACAGTCCTCGGATTCTGTTTCAGATGTGGATTCGTGTAGAGATGAATCTGAATTGTATGTGCATGGTTTGAAAAAAGGGTGGGACTGAGAGATTTTGTCAACTTCGATCCCAGAATTCAAGGAGGAGTTTGGTGCCACAGTTCAAATGCATGTGACGGATAATGAGAGTGGCTTTCTGATGGTGTTCTTCAGCACATTGTCATTGGAAAACATTGCTGTGGAAACAAACATTTATGCAGCGTCCTACGATGACTCGAGGTGGCAGCCACCAAATGCTGATGAACTTTCAGTTCTTCTTGGAATACATGTTTAGCTCTCAGTCGTTGACATTCCACACGTTCGTATGGTGTGGAGCACTGATGCTGTATTTGGCAATTTCCTCATCAGAAAGTTCATGTCACGGGACAGGTATGAGAAGATAATGAAGTACCTGCATGTTAACGATGTTTCTGGCAACCCGAAGAGAGGGATCCTGGTCATGACAAGTTGTGCCACATGAGGCCTTTGCTTGACACTGTGCAGGAGGCATGTTGAACATCATACAGACCACATTGTGAAGTATCTGTGGATGAGACGATGGTGGGGTTTCGTGGCCATCTCGGTTTTAAGCAGTATATGCTTACCTATTTCTGTTGGTGTACTTTCAAGCACCATGTAGGGTTATTTGGTAGTTGTTTGTCAATTTACACCCATCTACAGGGATGTACTTAGAACAACCATCAGCATGCAGAACCTGTAGATGGGTGTAAATTGACAAACAACTAGCAAATAACCCTACACGGTGCTTGAAAGTACACCACCAATCAAAATAGGTAATGCATACTGATGGTCACCCTGAAAATTTCCACTGCTGCAGTGTTTGTCCAGAGGACATCGCAGGTCAGCTCAGTCCATCAACAGTGTGATACATACCAAACTCTGGGATGTACAACACTGTTGATGGTGTCAGAGCAACCGTCAGCATGCAAAACTTGTAGATGGTTGTAAATTGACAAACAACTAGCAAATAACCCTACACGGTGCTTCAACGTACACCACCAACCAAAATAGGTAATGCATACTGATGGTCACCCTGAAAAATCCAACTGCTGCAATCTTTGCCCTGAGGATATTGCAGGTCAGCTCAGTCCATCAACAGTGTAATATATACCAAACTCTGGGACGTACAACACAGTTGATGGTGTCAGAGCAACCGTCAGCATGCAGAACCTGTAGATGGTTGTAAACTGACAAACAACTAGCAAATAACCCTACACGGTGCTTCAACGTACACCACCAAACGAAATAGGTAATGCATACTGAAGGTCATCCTGAAAAATCTCACTGCTGCAATGTTTGCCCCAAGGACATTGCAGGCCAGCTCAGTCCATCAACAGTGTGGCTGGCAGTATAGCCTAGAGGTTAGAGGAATGAGGTGTGAATGAGCTTGGTACACCCAGCAGACCAGACCTGAGTTTGATTCTCCCAACCTTCACTTGCATACTGTGTGACTCTGAGCAAGTCACTTAACCGCCCAGTGCTCCCAGGTCGCCCCTGAAAACAGGTACTTATGCCTAGTGGGCCTTACCCGGTTGCCAAAGACTAAAATAAAAAAATAAAATAAATAAAAATATACCAAACTGCAGGATGTACATTACTGTTGATGGCTTTAGTGCAACAGTTGGCATGTAGACAATAGCAGTCACATAAGAACTTACCATTACAGTAAATCTTCGAGACAGACATTGTAGAACAGCGATCAGTCTCCCAGTTATTTTGATGATTTTCATCCCTTTTTCCTTTCTAATATGTTGAAACAGTTAGCCGTGGTGTATGTCTTCTCGTTCCAAGAAGAAGAGCTCCAAGTGTGGCACGGAAATCCCACATTGGGATGACCACTGCCGCTGCCTCCTATGCCTGATGCCTAAGCACAACTCTGTGCTATTTGCCAGGGCAAGCGGCAAAACAAACGATGTTCAACTGGTTCAGGAGTCCAAACTACCTAAGACCAAGACAGGGGCGGTGTCCACTGATGATTTCTAGCAATAAGTTTATGTGTATCTGATGTCAGTGGTGTGCAGTCCTGTATGTGAAGACCAACTGCAGGACGTTGTCTCAAACACATACTATTACGGTAAGTTCTTACATATCTGCTATGTTCTGCAAGCTGACAGTTGATCTGAAGCCATCAACAGTGTTGAACATCTAGGAGTTTGGTATGTGTCGTGCGTCTGATCATCTGGACATACTTGTGATATCCTCAATGAATACATTGCAACAGTTGATTTTTCAGGGTGAACGTCAACACGCGTCACCTCTGTCGATTGGTGGTGGTCTTTCAAGCACTGTATACTTTTTTTTTGTCTCTCACTTCACACATAACATCAGGTTCATTATGTTATTTATGGTCTGTCTGGTTCTGCGATTGCAAAATTGCCAGTTCATTCATGACACTAATGCCTTCTTTTCCTGTTATGTTTCATCTCTTTCTATGTGTTATGTAAGCAATGCAACCTTGTGAGGATCCAACACGAATGTTGCAGTTCAGTGGGTATGTGTTTTCCCCTGCTTGTGATCTGGATAAGAAATCGAATGCACTGAGCTGGGTTCTGCTCTTATGTTTGTGGAGCACAAAACAGGCCACATCTTGTGGAAACAAACTGTTCAATGGTTTGTCTGATAACCGCCATGCAAAGTACGGACAAAAGAATATATCCTGGTGTGTATTACAAGTTGTGAAGTTGAAGGGTGGAGGATTGATGGTTGTGAGTGTGGGGTTGTCTGGACTTTGTTGATGGAGGGTTCACCAAAAAATGTCAGTTATGTATAGATCAACCTTATTTGGCAGGTACTATTTCTATATATTGCGATGGCTGTCAAATGACAACGTATGCTAATGGGGCCATATAGGTAGGAGTTGTGGCCATTGTGAGCATGGCAAGCATACACTCCATTTGCAACCATGTATGCCATGATTGGTCTGATATCCGCCATGCAGAGAAGAGAATAAATGATATATCCTGGCAAGGTCTTGTATTGTGGTACTGGTACCATACAGCAGTTTAGGATAGACGTACACTGTTTTTTGTAAATTGTGACGTTGAAGGGCAGATGGTGGATGTTTGTGGGGATCAGATTGTTCCCTGGACTTGGGGGCCAAATCATGATATATATATACTTCACAGTAGTATTTGCCAGTTTATATTTTTATATATTTGTATACCCAAATTTGAAATGAAAAAAAAATCATTAACAGCTGCTTATAATATCCTTTTGCCCGCTAAAGCAAGGCAAGGTGAGAAACACTGTATTTACATTCTACATTCGATCCTGTGGCCAGCTGTAGAGGGCATGGTGAATATGAGAAGTTGTTCACATTATTTTTCGTTATATATGTCAGTATCATTCACACCACACATGAAAAGCCACTAATATTGGTATAGAGTGATCAAACAAAAAAAATATGTAATAATTATTTATAAAAAAAAATTTTAAATGTTTACCACAATGTGTCACAGAATGAGTTGACCAGTAGGAATAACTAGTTCATTACTGATTGGATTTGTACACCTGATTGGATTTATTAGTTTATATATGATGATATTACATAAAAATAAACAGTCAAGTGTTGGGCAGAAGTCCTCTGAAATGAATGAAACAATTAAAAATCAGCAAATAAAAATAAAAAAATAAGACTAAAAAAAATGCTCATCACCATTTATAATTGAGTTGCATGACATCGTCATGAACAGATGACTTCGGATTCAAGACCAGCATGCTCAAATTAGTCAACTGATGACAACAAGTAATCTAGTACATACCCTACTCAGGCGTTGTTTTTCTCCTATGACAACGTTCAAAACACACATCACCAGCTGTCGTAGTCCTTTAACTAAGTCCTCATCCGTCCATCCCCTCTCAATGCACTGTGATATGTGCATTGCAGGTTCAAATACCATCACGTCCATTGATGTAGTCCATAGACTAATCAGGACAAGGTCCTTTCCTTCATCCGATGTACTGTGATGCGCGCATTTCATGTTGAGAACGCGCATCACCAGCTGTCGTAGTCCTTCAACTAAGCCCTTGTCCATCCATCCCCTCTCAATGCACTGTGATACAGTAAGTGCATTGCAGGCTCAGATCCCATCATGTCCACTGATGTAGTTCATAGACTAATCTGGACCAGGTCCTTCCCTTCATCTGATGTACTGTGATGCATGACTGCCTCGTTCCATCAACATCTCATCGAGAACTGAAGACAAGAAGAATTGGAGCCTCACAATCAAGTATATTTGGGTTGCTTGTAGTCAATATCAGCTGATACCATCGGTGTCAAGAACAGCAGTACTCTGCACAAGGAATTGTAAGTAACATCATTATCAAACACTAACAGTAAACAAAACTAGTCATTCAAATATACATGCATCTAACCTTCCCATCCCTACTATGATCGATGCGCACTGCAGATTGGAGCCGCACCGCATCCACTGATGTGGTACTTCAACTAAGCAGGCACCAGACCCTCCCATCCCTCCTGTAGCTCTGTAACTGGTGCACTGCAGGTTCGAGTCCCACCACATCCAATGATGTTGTCCTTCAACTAGGCAGGCACCAGACCCTCCCGTCCATCCTGTAGTTCTATGACTGGTGCACTGCAGGTTGGACTCCCACCACATCCACTGATGTGGTCCTTCAACTAAGCAGGCACCAGACCCTCCCATCCCTCCTGTAGCTCTGTAACTGGTGCACTGCAGGTTCGAGTCCCACCACATCCAATGATGTTGTCCTTCAACTAGGCAGGCACCAGACCCTCCCGTCCATCCTGTAGTTCTATGACTGGTGCACTGCAGGTTGGACTCCCACCACATCCACTGATGTGGTCCTTCAACTAAGCAGGCACCAGACCCTCCCATCTGTCCTGTAGCTCTGTGACTGGTGCACTGCAGGTTTGAGTCCAACCACATCCACTGATGTGATCATTCAACTAAGCAGGTGTCAGACCCTCCCATCTCTCCTGTAGCTCTGTGACTGGTGCACTGCAGGTTGGAGTTCCATCACATCCACTGATGTGGTCCTTCAACTAGGCAGGCGCCAGACCCTCCTGTCCATCCTGCAGTTCTGTGACTGGTGCCCTGCAGGTTGGAGTCCCACCACATTCACCGATGCGGTCCTTCAACTAGACAGGCACCAGACCTTCCCGTCCATCCTGTAGTTCTGTGACTGGTGCACTGCAGGTTGGAGTCCCACCACATCCACTGATGTAGTCCTTCAACTTGGCAGGTACCAGACCCTCCTGTCCTTCTGTGACTGGTGCACTGCAGGTTCAAGTCCCATATATGACACAGTGTAGCCGCAGTGCCTGTGAGTATCTTTACAAGGTGCAGGCATCCCCGCCCTCCTCCCACCAATTGCACTGTGATAAGTGCATTATATGTTTAAGTCCCACCACAGCCAGTAAGGTGTTCATTCAACTACGCAGACATCAATCCATCCTGTCCTTCATGTGGCACAGTGATAAGTACACTGCAGGTTCGAGTCCCATCACATCCACAGTATGTAATCAGGCAACCACCCCCCCACCACACAGCCCATTATGCCCAATGACTAATGACACTACTCAACACGGTGTGGTTAGCATGCCTATAAGCACCATTGCAACGTGCAGGCATCCACCCCCCCACCACACATTCCATTATACCCCATAACTATTTATCATATATGACCCAGTGCAGCCGCAGTGCCTATGAGTACCTTTACAAGGTGCAGGCATCCCCGCCCTCCTCCCACCAATTGCACTGTGATAAGTGCATTATATGTTCAAGTCCCACCACAACTAGTAAGGCAATCATTCAACTACACTAGTGCTTCATTATCCAGGCAGTACCTTACCTAACACCAACTAAAAAAATATACTTTTATACAGAAACAAAAGTACAATCATAGCATGAAAATAGTACTGCTAATTTAGAGACTGTGTGCTTCTTTACATGTACAGCTATTACATACTTCATGTGAAGTATGATAAACAACACACATAATTAAAATACTTAATTATTTAATTTTATTGCAAAATTGAACAAAAAATAGTTTATTTACATGAAAGTCCACAAATGAACAGCACATAAGAAATCAATCATAGATAGACCTCCTGCTCTAGAAAATGTATCCATTTCCTGTGTCAGCTCATTGGCCTGAAGTTGAACTTGCTGAGTTCTTCCTATGTGCATCTGTTGACTTTGCAAAACACTTCCTTCCTACATCACTTCCTGGATAGAATGATTTAGCTGTCTGAGGTACTGTGTAACTGTTATCTTACTAAACTGGAAAAAAAGAAGAAAAAAATTATTATCAGATTGATAAACTCAGCACTGTTTGGTACAGAGTTGACAACATGCAAAAAATTCAAACAACCACACTGAAAGCAGAAATTCAAATTATTATGCCAAGATATACAGACATTGTTTTATGACTGAAAAAATGATAAAACGAACACAAAACTGATATTTAGTCAAGGACAGATGTTTATTGTACATTTTTAACAACATGGTCCCAGAAATATTAACAAAAATTATATTTTTGTCAGACTGTTTACACATAGCATAATTATATTTACATAAAATCCTCAGATTTCATGAAAAAGAGGAAAAACAATGTAAAACAACATAAAAACAAGTCAAATAATTGCCAATCTACAATAATTTTATAGAGCTTTTTTATGCTGAGCATTTTGTTCTGTTTACAGTTTTACAATTGGTGTTACAGTTTTCAAGATATAAGTGTCAGAAGACAGTGTGTTTGTATGAATGCTGCAGATCTGAAACTGCTTCAGGCACACAGGTGTTCCAGCAGCAGGCAGGCAGATAGTGCTTGAACATTCTAAATGACAATAGGATAGAATGAGTTATTAAGAGGTTTCCTGGAGATCCCAAACGATCATCGGCTGTGCTGGCTGAAGTGTGGGGAGAGGACCAAGGTCTGGAGCCATCAAGAGGCTTCCCGGAGGTCCCAAATGATCGTTGGCTGCACTGGCTGAAGTGTGGGGAGAGGACCGATGTCTGGGGCCTTTAAGAGGCTTCCTGAAGGTCCCAAACGATGGTCGGCTGTGCTGGCTGAAGTGTAGCATGGGCAAAGATAGTGAAGATCAAAGTTACAGCTGTGTTGCACAAACAGTTTACATGCCACTTACCAGACTACTGCACCTCAGTATCCTCCTTTAAATCATTTGCTTCCCACCATAATTCCAATATTAGTAAACCCCACCAATCCTTTCATGTTTTCCTAAACAGTTCTACATAAGAAGTCGAATGGTACATTGAATCGTAGGGCTTTATAACATACAAACATAAGAATAAACCAGCAGAATATGGCCATTAAGTCTTTTGAGTCTGCTTGTACTACAGGGTCCTCAGCATCAGCTACATATCCTGCCCCCCCCATTCATCCTTCCCCTCCATCCACCCCTGTCTTGACCCTTATTTTCTCCATAACTCTATCCCACCCTCACTTGAAACTGTTTACAGTTTCCAACAAAACAACCTCCTCAGGAAAAATATTTCAACCCACCAACATCCTCTCCATGAAGAAGTTTCTCCTAGCCTCTCTGCTAAACCTCCCCCACAACATGAGACTATGTCCCATTGTGTTTTGGTTCTCTCTAAACTTCATGAGACCCTCCTTGTCCTCCCTGTTTATTCCTTTCATATACTTGAAGGTCTCAGCCATGTCCGCTCCTCTCTCTCCCCTCCAGAGAGTACATGTCCAGGGCCCCAAACTTCTCTCTGTGTGTCCTACCTTGCTATCACATGATCATCTTAGCTGCCTTCCTTTGGACTATCTCCAGCAGGTTTATGTCCTTTTTAAGGTATGGGCACCAGTATTGTACACTGTACTCCAGATAAGACCTCACTAATGACATGTACAAGGGCAGTATTACCTCTTCCTGCCTGCTGTTGATTCCCCTGGCAATGCAGATCAACATTTTATTTGCCTTTGCTGCTGCTTTCCTACATTGCGTGGATTGTTTCAGGTCACTAGTGATCATCACTCCCAGGTCCTTCTCCTCCTCTGATGCAGATACCCAGACCCCACTCAGGCTGTATTCAGTCCTCATGTTTTTGGCTGCAGTGTGTATAGCCTTGCATTTCTTTGCACTGAAGCCAAGCTGCCAAATCCTGGACCACCTCTAGCTTTTAGAGATTCCCCTAGGTCTTGTGTCCTTCTGCTGTGTCCACCCTTCCAGAGAGCTTGGTGTCATCCTTGAATAGGCAAATTATGCCCTTAATGCCATCTCCAGTATCATTGATGAAGGCATTGAACAGCACTGCTCTGAGCACCAAGCCCTGTAAGACCCACTGGCAACCCCCTGGTGCTGTAGAGCTCGCCTTCTGCCACCACACTCTGGGTCCTGTATCTTAGCCAGTTTTCTACCCACCCGGTTAACTTCTCACCAACCCCTGGATCTTCCAACTTCCTGATCATCCTCTTATGGGATACAAAATCAAAGGCCTTGCTAAAGTTCAGGTAAAGGATGTCCACTGCTTGGTCCCTGTCCACTGTTTTAGTGACTCAGTCAAAGAAGTCAATTAGACCTGTTTGAAATGACTTTCTTCCCATAAACCCATGTTACCTGTCATCCAGGAGATCATTCTCATCCAGACACTGTACTAACCTTTCCTTAAGTATGGTCTTCATGAGCTTGTACACGACTGAGGTCAGAGAAATTGGTCTGTAGTTCCATGGATCATCCTTGGGACTGCTCTTATGGAGGGGCACTACATGCGCCATTCTCCAGTCCTGCAGCCAAAGGATCTGCAAGCTCCTCACCAGCTCCCTTAGCACCATTGGGTGTATACCATCTGGGAATGGGGATTTAGCTACTCTTAATGCTAGCAACCCTGTCCTCACTCTATCCATCTCTATCAAAACATTCATGCACCCTCCCCGCTTCTCCTCCCCTTTCTCCTAGTGGCACTGGTCTATCTCTTTCTCCCTGCTAAGATGGAGCAGAAGCACTTGTTCAGTAGCTCTGCTTTGCCCCTATTCTCCTCCACCCACCATCCCCTTTCCTGAGCCTAACAATCCTGTCTTCTTTGTCCCTTTTCCTGTTAATATAGTGTGAAAAGACCTTTTCTCCCTTTTTAATTCCCTCAGTTGTAGTTCCTTCTGAGCTTTAGCCTACCAGACTACCTTACTGGCTATGCTAGCCATCACCTGTGGTTCAGTAGGACAGCAGGCGACTTATGCTACTCGCCTGAGCAGTACTCAAATCACACATGCCAAAGCATCCTTTAGGTGCTCAGTTTGCTGCTACCACCATCCACCCTTCCCCCTCTGGCAGTGCCGCTTGTTTACTTAGGGTTGGACCTTCTTCCTAAAGATACCTTTTGTCTAAAATGACCTTGTCCCTGCGACATCTCTAGGGGTGGAACACTCATAAAGAAGGTTCCTGTATTTTTACAGCACCCTGAAAGGGTGACAATCCATGGAGCAGGAGTAGAGAAAAAGAGCAATCCAACATTATAGTCATGTTGCACAAGCATTGTACATGCCACTTACCAGAATACCTTGGTGCCCTCCTTCAAATCATTTGCCTCCCACCATCATTTTAGTCCTACTAAACCCTATCAGTTCATCACTGCTCTCTCTAAGCATTCCTACATAAGCAGATCAATGGTGCTAGAACCTTGATCATATCTTAAAAAAAAAGAGAGAGATCAGAGGCCACTCATTCTGCTACGTGGTTGGTCAGTGTGATGCTATAATTAATGAGGCCACAGCATTAATGAAGTAATGAGGGGAATAGCACTAGGCATGCCAGTCTCCAATTAACATAGTGTTCTGCACATCACACCTTGTACAGACTTACAGGTAAAAATTCTAACAAAAATAAAAGCACTTCAGATATAAAAATAACAATTAGGTGTGCTTTTTACTGACACCCAGACTCCTCTCATGCTAGTCCCATTCAGCCCAGGTTCCAGACCACCATCTCACCTCTTGCTACCAATTTCCACAACCTCCACCTTGTGGTAGGGAGGTACCAGGCTGCCAACTCTAGTGATAATGTATGCACCACACCTGCGGGATGGAGGTCAGTGACAGACACTGGCCATCCCTTATGGCTGGGGTTGTTGTTTCCTCCTGTATAGACACACCACTAAAATGTCAGCATGCAGGTGTTCAGTAGACAGCAAGATGACTTCCCACCTGGCTAATCTTTAGTGTTTGGCTACAACTGCTGCCCCCTAGCCATGGGGGGCTGTCAGGCACTGAACCACATCCCCTCCTTCCCCACCCCTCCTGCTCCAGAAAATGAGCACATCCAATCAGATACCTCCTCTAGCCCTCTGCAGAAGTCCCAATTCCAGAGCTCAAACCTGGATCTCTGGCTTGGTAACCTGATATGTTCTCACCAGTGCCAGGGACTACTCATAAACAACTGTTTTATTTTGACTGTACTAGATCTTCATAGAAAGCAATGCTCTGTGGAGATTTGATTCTTTTTAATAGATAAATAACATTAATTATCCCTCACCCCCTGCTCCACAGATCAGGGACAACAATAACAGATTAGGTATGCTTGTTCAAAGGAAAGTGTAATATAAGCTCATAAAGCTGTTAGAATACTAGCCAGAGGGCATTGTATTAGCATCTCCACTTGCTACAGTGGTGACCTAGGTCCAGTAACTGTCCCAGTTTGTCAGAGGGCCAACTGGAGGGAGGTGGAGCAGGTGTCCCAGAGGATGTCCCCCTCCTCTATGAATAGAGGGTTATGCCACCTGCTGCAATACCCCCACCTGAATGTCTACAGCTTTTGGTACAGCTGGAGCTCAGGCACATATGGGTTGCTGCATGTGCTCTCAATGATGAGGAGAAACATGGGACAAAAATGACTGCCTGTTATAAAGACAAATCACTGCCTGCCATTCTACAGCCAGTCAACTCCCTGAAAGAATGTAAACATTCATCTAGCCACAGACAGCCAAAATGAGACAAAGATCTAAGCGAGGGTAGATATGAAGGAAGGGAGAAGGGTTCTAAAGGATGGTCTGGGTAGCTTAGCCAGCTAGTCAAAGATCTAGCAATTGAGCGTCAACAACAAGAAATCTAAAGTTATGCAACTGGGAAAAGGAGCCCAAGGGTGCAACACGAAATCGGTCAGGGCACTGGATAGCACTACAGAGGAAAAGGATTTAGGGATCATGATATCGGAGACTCTAAAAATGTCTGCACACTACTACAGAGTTGCAGACTGTGACAGGGTAGTGAACCAGATGGCATCTGGGGATCACTCTCAAAGTGAAAACTCCAGACACCAGTTTAAATTAATTGAAATATGCTTTACTTTCATTAACAGAAAAAAGAAATAAACAGCTTCTATTCAGCTTAACAAAAACATCTTACAATTCAGTCTCTTGCTGTCTTCACTTGCATCTAACTGCAGCAGAAACCTCCCTCTACTTGTTCACCCTTCCCTTTTTATTGGACTCAGGTGTTGCTTGTCAGCACTCCCTTCCCCCTGAGAGACAGCTAGCAAGTCAAACACCCAATGCAGTGAGGTCTTAAAGGGCCAACTTCAAAACAAAAGGGGGTTGGTATAAATGCCACCACAGCTCCCATTAAAACTTGCATTGTCTGTGTTGCAGGGTTGTGAAGCAGTTATGGGCGAAAGGAGCATGATGAGAGGGACATCAGAGACCCACCCTCCCAAGAGGAAAAATATGCATTGCCAAGCTGAGTACCTGCCCGGTGGTGCATATCAAATGAAAAAGACTGCAGCATCAAATACCATCTGGTGACAGGGATATTGGTGTCCCACATAACATGTTACCACTTAAGGGAAGCATGGTCAGTGACAAGGGTGAATTTCCATCCCAACAGGTAGCGTAGGGTGACACTGCCCACTTTACTGCCAGACATTCTTTTTCCAGCGTGACATAGCTCAGTTCCCAGGAAAAAACTTTGCAAGATAGATGTAGGATGGGGTGAATGCCATCCTTAAGGTCTTGTGATAACAGTGTCCCGAGCCCCACCTCAGAGGCATCTATGTACCAAATGAAGGTATGGTTGAAATCTAGACTTTATATGACTAGCCCCTCACACAGCACATTTCTGGCGTCCTGAAATGCTATCTGACACGCAGGTGACCAACAGACTTTATTCAGGGTGGTTCTCTTGGTCAGGTCAGTGGGCAGCAAGGGTTGAGAATTCTGGAAAGAACCACTGGTAATACCCTGCAAGTCCAAGAAAGGACCTAACATGCTTCTTAGTAGTTGGGATGGGGCAGTAAGCTAGGAACTTTACTTCATTAATAAGCAGGCATATGTGCCCATTCCCAACCATATACCCCAAGTACCTCACCTCCTGTTGCCCTAGAGTTAGTATGTTTTGGGCAGGGGCCACAGGTTGTTGGCAACATGTGGAAAACATTCTTCTGTATCTTTGAAGACTGTATCAGTATGAAGCACTGGCTTGGAGCTGTAACTTGTGCTTCAGACAAGAGGCTATGGAGGTTGGGGAGAAGTGAGCTTTAAGTTTCAGAACCCAAAGGAAGAGCCCACTACTGCTTTGGCAAGACTCAGGAGAGCCACAACCCTAATGTTTTTTCCTTCTGCTGCTTGGAGGGCTGCAGGTGGAGCATTAGAGCTGCAAACCCTAACACCACATTTCCATACTTCTGTTGCTTTAAGCTGAACCCTAACTGGTGCATTACCACAGTTTTTGTGCCATGAATATAATCAATCTATACTGATGCCCAGATGTATGTTATATCAAGGTTCCCATTCAGGGCTGGTGTTAGACTTGATGGCACCCCAAGCAAAGAAACCTGTGGCACCCCTTCACCCTTGCACTCTTGAAGGGGGTGTGCATTTGACCTGGAAAACAAAACCTCTCAAGGGAGGTCTGAGGGCATGCTCCTCCAGAAAATTTTGAAAATGTAATGTGTGAAATAGTGCATTTTGGTGCATGTTAGGACCAGTTTCAGGAGCAGTTTCAGGAGCAAAGTGTTGATTACCCCCTCAAAAAAATCTCCTTGTTCCCATTCCATCATAGAGTAGCTGTAAACAGTAATGGCTGCCTCACAGGGATATATCAATTCTGAGGGAGATGTCTGAGAACAACCAGGCATGTCCCTCAGCTTCCCTTCCATCCCTGCTGAGACAACTGCACTGTGATGGAGAGAAACTAGGAGATGAGCTCAGTTGAAAAACATGTGGCATGACTCACACATAGCAACTTCTGAACTCTTGGAAACACTGTACCAAGAATTAAAAACAAGCATTTGTCAATGTCAAATGTTCACTGCTGGTATTGTAGCATTAGTAATCTGCCCCCAGCTCTACCATGCCGGTTCGACATGCTTTATGTTGACCGGCATCACAGCGACAGGAATCATGTCAATCACAAGTTGTGGTTGTCATGATTTCTTCAGTCTGGTTCTTTTTTTTTTTTTAATCGAGGGGCTCTGCCCCTAACTATCGATTCTTAACTTCAGTTGGAGTTATTTTGGGGTGGGGATGCAGGACCGTGAGACAGTGTGCCCCTGTCTCGGGCACACCAACACAGTGAACTGTCGGCAAAGTGTCGATTTTGCCAACAGGATTGTAATTCGCTGTGTTGGTGTTGCCATAATGGGGCATACCATCTACCCCCTACCCAATGAAGTTATGCCACTAAGTTCAAAACCAGACTGAAATACATTTACTGAAGGGTTATTCATTGCTTTAATCTAACCAGCCGAAAAAAAAGCTGAGTGAAAGCAGGACACCATTGTAAGTGAGATGCTCCATCTCCATAGGCTAGTCTAGATGAAAATTTTGCAAAAATACTATTTTAACAGACCTACACATTCAATGCTGCATTTCACATTATTTGCTGGTAAATGTGTCACTGAAGTTCCACGATATGGTTCTGCATACCAGGATAGTGTGTGTGTGTGTACACCAGGATAATTTCTTGATTACAGTAGAAACAATAATCTTTGCATAAAATAACTGAGCCAAAAATAAAACTGTGTGTGTGTTTCTTAATGCAAAAGGCTTCTTTTTACAATGTGTTACTTATGTATTTGAAATATAAAGCTTACCCACTTGATACACCCATTAAGCCCACAAAAAGGCCTGAAGCTAGGTTTTTTCCCCCCAAAGAGGAGAACCCTGTTATTTGTTTGCTTATTCAGAACCTCTGTGGCTACAATTTCAGTTCTGCGCTATTACACCTAAACTAAAGTGTTGCTGCTGGACTGAAATCCTGTGCGATATAACCCTAGTGGATACCTGCAAGTCTGGGGCAACATGTGGCACCAGTGCCACTATAACTCACAGTATTTTGAGCTGTGCACCAGCAAATGCAGCAAAGGTACCACTACTGGCCTTAAGCTGTATTATACACTGGTGGAAGTGCTTATTTGGATACCCAGTATACCGCACTGTGTGTACTGCTTTTGGATCACACAGCTGTTAGAAGATACTTCAAATCTGAGAAGTAGAGCAGTTTGAATTTTTTTTTTTCAATTTTTATTTTCCAGGAATAACACCATTGAGCAGACTCATATACAAGGTGGTCCTGGAAGGATGCAACAGGATGAGACAATACAAATGCAACAATATAAATACAATACTAAGGACGTTGTGCTTATACAAGTGAAAATGGCAATACAATTGCAAATACATTCATTGATTGTTTCTAACAATGTAGAACTAAATACATAATAAGGGGGCAGGTACAGTGGGATAAAATGGCAATACAATTACAAATACATTCATTGATTGTTTCTAATGATGTAGGACTAAATACAGTACACAATAAGGGAGCAGGTACAGTGGGATAAAATGGCAATACAATTACAAATGCATTCACTGATTGTTTCTAATGATGTAGGACTCCATACACAATAAGAGAGCAGGTACAGTGGGATAAAATGGCAATACAATTACAAATACATTCACTGATTGTTTCTAACGATGTAGGACTCCATACACATTAAGGGAGCAGGTACAGTGGGATAAAATGGCAATACAATTACAAATACATTCATTGATTGTTTCTAATGATGTAGGACTCAATACACAATAAGGGAGCAGGTACAGTGGGATAAAATAGTAATACAATTACAAACACATTCATTGACTGTTTCTAACAATGTAGGATTAAATACACAATAAGGGAGCAGGTACAGTGGGATAAAATGGCAATACAATTACAAATGCATTTATTGTCTCTAATAATGTAGGACTAAATACACAATAAGGGAGAAGGTACAGTACATTGGGATGGGACATTAAAGTTCTGAAGTGAAGTTTTTGGAAACAGGAGGGACAGGGGAGAAAGGAAGAACTCATGAAATTCATCAGGCTGTAAGGGGACAATAAGTGCAGTAAAGACAACAATCGACTAAAAGAAAACAATAAGTGCTGTACAGTATGGGTCGTACAACAAAGGTTCCTCATGGAGGGTTTGGTTCAGATTAAGAGCAACAGTTGCATGTTTCTTGCAAGGAGTGTCTCAGCAAGGATTTAAAGGTGTGCAACCCAACAATTTGCATGAGTTTTAAAGACTTTTGGAGGGTATTCCACATGGTAGGGAGAGCATGACTTAGGGATGATGCAATATAGCGCGTTCTTATCCTAGGTATGTCAAGCAGAATATAAAAATATCTTCCGAACAAATATACTCCAGGGCCCGGATATTCAGAAGGGTTGTGCATGGCACAACACAGTTGCGCCATCGCAACCACTGATAATGCCCTGTAGCGATATTCAAAGGGGATTGAGCCTGGCACAAATCCGATGCGCGGGCGCATCAGTATGTATGTGGTGCAGGTAGGGGGCGTGCTCATGCATACTCTGCACATCCCGATATTCAGCCTGGGATGTGCTGAGCCCATGCATGCGCAACCCCTACTTGCGCTGCACACAGGTGAGCAAAAAAAAAGGAGCAACAGCTGGCCACCCACAGGTGAGCTGCCGTATTGCAGGGTGCAACATGGCAGCTGCCACATGTGTGTGGCCACCACAGCTCCTGCTGCACCTTCTGGTGGCACTCCCCCATGCCCGATTGCAGGCGTATGTTGAATATTAAAATGTCCTGTATCCCTGGTGGTCCAGTGGATCGCTTGCAGCCTGATCGCGGGCATATGTAGAATGTAAAAACGTCCAATATCCCTGGTGGTCCAGTGGACTGCTTGCAGCCCAATCGCGGGCATAAGCTGAATATTAAAACTTCCTATATCCCTGGTGGTCCAGTGGACCGCTTGCAGCCCGATCGTGGACATATGTAGAATGCAAAAACGTCCAATATCCCTGGTGGTCCAGTGGCCCGCTTGCAGCCCGATCACGGTGTCAGTACAAAGTAATGCCACACCACACCAACCCTGGTGGTCTAGCGGTATCCCCTCCCCACCCGCCCACTGGGCCCCACTGCCTCCCCAGTCAGCGGCGGGTGGCAGCTCCCCACCCGCTTACTGCCCAGCTGCCGCTGACTGATGCCGTCACTGTAGGGCTGTATGCCCATTGGTCCTGGCGTGAGCCAATGGGCGTGCAACTACCGTACTACAGTCCAGATATGTGAATGGATCATTCACATATCTGGACTATGTAATATGTACAGGCTGCATGCCCATTGGCTCATGCTGGAGAACCAATGGGTGTACAGCCCTACGATGACGGTGTCAGTCGGCGGGCGACGGGCGGCAAGTGGGTGGGAGCTGCCATCTGCCACTGACCGGAGGGAGGGGGGTGGGGCCCAGTGGGTGGGGAGGGGGTATCGCTAGACCACCAGGTTGGTGGTGGCATTATTTGTACTGACGCCCGCGATTGGGCTGTGAGCGGTCCACTGGACCACCAGGGATATTGGACATTTTTACATTCTACATATGCACGTGATAGGGCTGCAAGTGGTCCACTGGACCACCAGGGATATAGGCCATTTTAATATTCAGCTTATGCCCGCGATCGGGCTGCAAGCGGTCCACTGGACCACCAGGAATATAGGACATTTTAATATTCAGCTTATGCCCATGATTGGGCTGCAAGCGGTCCACTGGACCACCAGGGATATAGGACGATTATTTTATTCTACATATGCCCGCGATCGGGCAGTGGGGCACATTGCTGCGATATGCATGGAGCGTCGGTCCCCGACGGCTGCAGCCTGGCAGGGCGCCAGGCGCAAGTCACCAGGGATTGGCGCACCTGCATGCAAATGGGGCCATAATGACATGCAAATGGCCTTATTTGCACCTTGCATGCATTATGGCCCCATTTGCATGTGCACTTTTGAATATCGCGGTTGTTGCACCTAGCGCAATGGAACTTGCGCTAGCACATCCCCCTGCTCCACTCTGGCCACTTGTGCTGGTGCAGTGCCACTGCGCCATGTGCACTCCGGGTGGCCAGGGTGTGATATTCAACACTGCTGTGCCATGGCGCAGCTTCGTTGAATATCACCCTGTCAGTGCCCCTGCACAGCCAAGTTGCGCTGCGCCCAGGCTTGTGCCACAGCCTGGAGCAGTCTGAATATCCGGGCCCTGGAGTACACTTGAGTAGATCAGACATATAGAGAGGGAGTTTATTGGTGATGGCTCTACAGGACCAAATGGAGTCATTTTTCAACCTCATTTATTTATTTGAATTTTGTTGACTTAGCGAGCCCACTGAGACACACATATCCCTTTTTCAGGGGTGACCCGGGGAAATGCATTTCCAGTAGGAACAATTCATAATAATGGTTACAGAAAAGTCAGGTGAACAATAAATTACATGATTCAGGCATACACTGATATGTCTAAATTACACATGTCCAGACAAATGAGGGTAGGGATTACAAACTGAACATTAATAGAGGGCAAAAATGCTAAGTAGTCTAGATTGCTTGGTAAGCCAAAGGAGGCACAATATGCACACTATGCTAATATATTTATCTACAGACAGTGTATTTACATATATAAAGATATATACAAAGGACCAAACTGAAGTTGAGGGAGAGAGTAAAGGGATTCAGCAGAGGAGAGGGTCAAGGGTTGGCAGGCTCCAAAGGAAGGGGAGGACAATTGTTAATGTAAGGTTGGGCTTATTTAGAGGTGCAAATTGAAGGAGGAAAGAAGATTTCTTTGAAGTATTTTTTGAATTGGGGGAGAGATGTACAGAAAAGTAGTCTCTGAGGGAGGTTATTCCATCTGAGAGATGCTACAAAGGAGAAGGATTTCATGCCTATGGCTAACTGAGCTGGGAAGAACTAGCAATGGGAGGTGAGAGGAGCGTAGGTCCTAGAGAAGGGTTTCCACGTGAGCAGGTTAGAGAGGATAGGTGGGGAGGGGAGGTGGATGAGTTTGAACATAGTGAAGTGTAAGGGGAAGTCAAACTTTGCCTCAAAGGACAGACAACCCAGGGCATGGAGCACTTCACAGTGGTGCATTTCAGCAAAAGCATTAGCTGCGGAATCGGCAATCCTGTGATAGGCTTGCATTAATTTGGACAGGGTAGATTGCTTAGCTGAATGAAGTAGGGGCCTTCATAGAAGAGACCAGGGAGAAGAGTGGCTGAGGCAATTGTTCTCTGGGATTGGAGGGTCAAGTAAGGGACAGTTCAGTATATATGCAGCTTGTACTGTTCTTGTTCAAATGTTGCTTATTTCTGTTTCAGAAAATTAAGTTCATCATTATTAAATGGACAGTGTATTTCTGATTTACAGTATTCTCTTGTGTTATTCAATAAAAATTATAGCATAAAAAGCAACTTATTAGAACAAAGTCCACATAATTAGATCCTCATAAAAGCCCTGCGACCAGTCAAGATGCAGGACGATCACATGTTAAAGGAAATACTTGGAGATGTGAAACCATGAGCATTCAAGGAGGGAGAGAGATTCCACAGCATTGCTGCTTCAATTGGAGCTACAGTAATCAATTCTTTTGGATTTTGCTGCATTAAATTCCAGAGGGAATACCATGTGACTACATTCTGCACCAGGATGAAAACTTAATCAGACCTCCGACAAAAAAAAAATATTTTGTCATGGTAGCTGATAAGAATGATCATTGCATGATGCATGATTCCCTTATCAGCAGCATTTCTATCACAGTACTGCAAAGAAAACAAAATCTGGCCAGAGCCGATTAGAGCTGCAGGTGAGGAGTTTGGGGTACAAATATTGAACATTACCAAAGTTACAAGCTTGCATTATCAAAATGTAATGTAGGCTCAAAAATTTGTTGCTTTGTAATATTTGTACACCAAAATTTCAAGATAGCTTTGTTATGACCCTGCCTCATGAAGATGGGCAGAGATAATATTCAATTCCTGCCCACGTGGAATGCAAAATCAACTTTCGGGATGCAAAAACACATTTTGGGCAGGAGTTGAAAAATGGCAGCTCCCACATTCATAAGGTGCTGTAAAGAAATAGCTATGTTGAAAATTTGGGGTAAAAATATGGAATGTTACCAAACTTACGAGGCTGCATTCGCAAAATTCAATGTAGGCTTATAGCTTTGTTGTTTTTAATGTTTTTATACCAAATTTTCAGCATAGCCTTCTTATGACCCCACCTTGTGAACAAGGGCAGAGAATATTGTTAACTCCTGCCCAAAAGGTGATTTTGCACAGGGACTGCAAAATAACCTTTTGGGATGTAAAAAAAACATTTTGGACAGGATTTGAAAAATGACAGATGTCACATCATGAGGTGCTGTAAAGATATGATATGTTGTAAATCTGAGAAAAAATATTAAAAATTGCCAAAGTTACAGTACAATGCTGCGTTCACAAAATTCAATGTGGTCTCATAACTTTGTTGTTTTTTAATATTTTTTACACCACATTTTCAACATACTGTAGCCTTCTTATGACTCCACCTCATGAACACGGGCAGAGAAAATTTTCAACCCCTGCCTGAAAGTTGATTTTACACAGGGACCACAAAAATCACCTTTTGGGACATATTTGCCTAACAACAGTGGCATTGTTCATAAGGCGGGGTCCCAAAGAAGGCATGTTGAAAATGTGAGCCAAAAATATGCAAAAATGGGCAAGTTATGCCTCTAAGTTCAAAACCCCATTGAAATACTTTGAACAGCATACCTGTTTCTTCAGTTCACAGTCCAGCTTTGAAGGGTGAAGATGTGTCTGCAGTCCAGAGAGGATTATGGATTTGGATCCCCAATGAGTAAGTAAAGGCTTGGGGGTGGGGGTGGGTACTGAGTGGGAGGGTCAGGTTTGGGGTCAGAAACATTACAAAAGACATCAATGGACAGTTTTCTTTTTACAAGTTAAGAAAATAAAAAACAGGATCAAGGATACCCGATTGTGACACTGGGGGATTGGGCACCCCCAGTGTCACTGTTATATTTCTAGTGCGGGGGAGATGCCAAGAGTGAGGGTTGGATGGGGGAGAAAAATATTAAAAAATAAATACATAAAAAGGACTGGCATTACGATCGCGACACTGGGGGATTGGGCACCCCTGGTGTCATTGCTATGTTTGTAGGGGGTGGGTTGGGGTTGTGGGTACTGAGAGGGAGGTCAGGTGGGGGGGAATGTTATAATAAAAAAATTAAAATAGTCGGTCACAGCAGAACATGACACAATCTGCCGTGACCAAGATGGCCACTGCATGCTATTGCATATGCGCGACTACTACCGCATACGCCGTAGAGTGCGGCGACCATCTCGGACATGACAGAGTGTGGCATGTTCTGCTGTGACCACTGGAACTGTAAAAATAGTGCAGTGCTACTTTTATAGAGACAACATGAGCAGAGAGCTTCATGGGCACAGAGGCGACTGTGATGCAACTCCAACATGTTGTTTGTTCACAAGTAATGTAATCAGTCCTTTTCTCATAGCAAGTGGTCTGCAGGGCTCTCCCCACTGCAGCCCTAAAAAATTTCTCCCATTCAGACTGCACACAAAAAGTGCTTATGCATAGGCTGGTTAAAAATAGGCTGAGTTTTTACACATACTGTAAGCTTAGCCTGGAAGTATTAAATATTGTTCTTCAATGTTCCTTTCCTCTCACCCCACGAGAATAATATAAAATCATAAAAATAGATGTGAATGTTCTGTATGAGCTCATTTTATGTCAGTGAATAAAGTATTTCACCTCATTCTGCAAGACTGCATCAAAGGCTCCAAACATTTTAAATTATTAGACCCACCCAGACCAAATGCTTTAAAATATGGTACTATCTAAGAGCAGAAGTTATATCTGTTAAAATACATATGCTGCTCATCGTATCTGATCCCCCTGTGGACATGATCATGGAGAATGATTTTGACCACAGGGAAAACCTAATATGTGTTACTACCTGTAGCTAGGCAAAAGGGCAAGCTTCTGGGGGTGAGGAGGAGGTGACACAGCCTGTGCAGACCCTTCCCTTAGCAGCTGAGAAAGCAGCTAGGAGTTGCAGCACTGAGCCTCAGCTGCAAACAGAGGGGATCACTGCAGGGGCAGCTTTACTCTTGAAGGGGAATCAGGAAGGGTCAGGTGGGAGGAGCTGTGCAGGGCACAGCAAGCTGATCCTACCCTCCAAGAACAGAGAGAGATAGAAGATAGTGCTGCAGACTCTCGGGGGTATAAAAAGTCAGTTTATTGGGAGAATGGACTGTTGTACAGGGAGTATACACACCACAGAGGGGACTAGAGGGAGAGGTACTCCAGCAGCTGGTAGTCCCCCAGGACTACCAAATGCAGCTTCTGGCCCTGGCCCATGACATCCCTTTTTCAGGTCACCTGGGTATTAACCGCACAAAAAAGTGGCTTGCCAACAACTTCTTTTGGCTGAGCGTGTACACAGATGTGGTAAATTACTATCTTACTTGTCCACAGTGCCAGAGGGTAGGAAAGGTTGGGGACAAGGCTAAGGCAGCTTTGGTGCCCCTGCCTATTATCAATGAACCCTTTAAGAGGGTAACTGTGGACATAGTGGGGTCCCTGAGTATCCCAAGTAGCATGGGCAAAAGATACACACTGGTTGTTGTGGATTACGTAACCAAGTACCCTGAGGCAGTGACCATATCTTCCACTGAAGCAGAAAAATGGCTGATGAGCTCCTGGGAATCTTTAGCCAAGTGGGATTTCCCACAGGAGATTTTGTTAGACTAGGGGATGAATTTCATGTCATCCTTAATGACCAGTTTGTGGGAGAAGTGTGGGGTGAAACAGCTCTGTGCTTCACTCTATCACCCCGAGACAAATGGTCTGGTTCAATGAGACCCTCAAAACTATGCTCAGGGCATTTGTTGACCAGCATAAAAGGGACTGGGACAAATATTTGCCCCACCTCCTGTTTGCATACAGGGACGTCCCACAGAAAACCACAAGATTCTCACCCTGCAAGCTCCTGTTTGGTCACAGAGTGAGGGGCCCCTGGATTTAATCAGGGATGAATGGGAAGGTGATCATGCCTCCCGAGGGGAATCTGTTGTGGAGTACATCCTGAATTTCAGGGCCCGGCTTAAGGCACTCATGGGGCTCACCCAGGAGCACATAGCCACTGCACAGCAGCAACAGAAAACCTGGTACGACTGTGGAGCCAGAGCCCGGGAGTACAAAGTTGGACAGTAAGAGATGGTACTTGTCCCAGTCCAACACAATAAACTGCAAGCAGCATGGGAGGGCCCATTCACCGTAATCAGGAATTTCACTGATGTTAACTATGTAGTAGGACTGCATGACAGAAGGCGCAGGCAGAGGGTATATCATGTGAACATGATGAAGCCCTACTATGATAGGGAGGAGATGGTTCTCACCATGTGCAGTGCACCAGAGGATGGGAACAAGGCTGATCTCCTGGTGGATCTCCTTGGGGAAGCCCGGAAGCGATCCTCAGAGGATAACCTTACCCTCTCAAGGCAGCTGACAATGGCCCAGGCCGAGGAGATGAGGGGAATGCTGTGAGAATTTTGGGATATGTTCACGGTGAATCCAAGGTACACCACAATGGCTGAACACCCATGACATGGACAATGGGGCTCAAGTTCCACTAAGGTAGTTCCTCTACAGGGTACCAGAGGGGGTTAAGAAGACCATGCTGGAGGAACTCAGGGAGATGCTGGCCCTTGGAGTGATCCAGGAGTCTGGTAGCCCCTGGGCCTTGTCTGTGGTCCTACTACCCAAGAAGGACTGTACCACATGGTTCTGCGTGGACTACCAGAGGCTCAACAGCTGTACAGAGTCTGATGCCTACCCCATGCACAGAACAGAAAATACCTTGGAATGGCTGGGGGAGCCCAATTTATGACCACGATAGACCTGATGAAGGGCTACTGGTAGGTGCCATTAACCCCCTCAGCCAGGGAGAGGTCTGCTTTCATTACCCCATATGTCTTATTCGAATTCCAAGTAATGCCATTTGGGATGAAGAGTGCACCTGCAACCTTCCAATGGCTTGTGGATCAAATTCTGGCTGGGGCAGGTGAATTTACTCTGGCATACATGAATGACATAGCCATTTACAGCCAGACCTGGGAGGATTACGTCAGGCATGTGCGGGAGGTGTTCCGCAGACTGAAGGCCGCAGGGCTGACAGTTAAGGTGGAAAAATGCCAAGTAGGCATGGCCAAAGTGTCCTACCTTGGGCAGTGGATGCATCTGTCCAGAGCCAGTGAAGGTTGATGCCATCCAGGCCTGGCCCACCCCTGCCACACAGAAACAGGTAAGGGCATTTCTGGGCACAGCCGAGTACTACAGGAGGTTTGTCACTCACTATAGTGATGTGGCCAAGCACCTGACTGACCTAACAAAAGAAAAAAATGCCTGAGAAAGTTCTCTGGAAAGAGGACTGCAAGTCTGCCTTCTGATGGTTGAAGGAGGCATTATGTGGGTCATCCATGCTTGCTAGCCACAATTATGACCTTAAGTTCATAGTACACATGGATGCCTCAGACCATGGGCTGGGTGCTGTCCTGAGCCAGGTTACACTGCAGGGGGAGGAGCATCCCATAGTGTATCTGAGCTGGAAACTTCTGCCCAGGGAAGGGGCATATGCCACAGTTGAGGGGGAATGTCTGGGGAATAGTGTGGGCCCTTCAGAACCTGCGGCATTATCTGTATGGGAGGGAGTTCACTGTGGTCACAGATCATAACCCCTTGACATGGCTCCATAGGACTAGTGAGGAAAACACAAAATGTTGGTACAACAGTCATATAATATGATCATTCAGCAATGAAGTGGGTGCAGAATGCCAGTGGGTATGGGGGAACTGTCTGGTTTAGCTCCATTTATTTTCATTTCTAGTAAACTGGTAATCCTTTTGTCTGACTGTATATGAATCCTATTGTAAATACTTGTAGTCCTCTAGTAAAGAATCTATTTTTGATAGAACAAGTGACTGCCTGTTTATTTACTAAGGTAATTTGGTTATTTCTGAGGACTCTGTTTGCAATCTGTCCTTAAAGAGCATTCTACCCACAGTTACTGTGTTGACCTTCCTGACCTTGTGCAAAGGAGGGCTTAAGAAGCAGGTTTCCTGGTTCCTGTTTGGTAAAAAATGGGTGGTGGCAGTGAACCAGAAATCCCTGGTGTGGGGATTTTCATCACAATTCCAAAGGTAGCCTATTTGTTTTCCATGACTGCTGCATAGGTGTTTCGAGTCATATCACAAAACCAACCACTGCAGAGCAGGATTATTGGATAAAGCTAAATCTCTCCTTACCTGCAGTAATGCTTTCAGTCACAGTTTCTTTCTCAGACATCTTGCTATGTCACAGAAACTGTGGGAAGAATGATCTTAAGGGACGGATTGTAAACAGAGTCCTTCAGAAATAATCAAATGACCTTAGTAAATAAACAGGCAGTCACTTGTTTCTATCAAAAATAGATTCTTTAGAGTTCTACAAGTATTTACAATAAGATTTATATACAGTCAGACAAAAGGATTACCAGTTTACTAGAAATGAAAATAAATGGAGTTAAACCAGACAGTTAACAGGTAGGAAAATCTGAGCTATTCTCAATCTACAACCTATTTACCTGCTGCTCTCTGAAGAAACACTATTCCCTAAGCTGTATTTCTCACCAGATCTCTAGCTGCAGAGCTCTGAGTTTTCAGATGTTATTGGGTCCAAGAGAGTGAACTGATCCTCAGCTTGCTAGATTATGGTACTCAGCATTCCATAAAAACATTCACACTATCGACATGATCTACAAACATCACCTCTCTTCACTCTGCAGTTTGTGCCACTGAACAGTTACTTCAAAAAAAAGCTTGCATTGCCAGCTTAATGCTGTCATTTCATCTACGTTTGCTAAGCTTCCCATCAGGCTCCATTCCCAAAAAGTCACGTAACTGCCCATAGACCCTGCCAAGCCAGCCATAGAAAACCATAGACTTGTAGCCTGCAGGTGTTCAAATTAGTTTTTTCCTGTGCACTCCATCTCTATGGCAGCCACCCCCATGCACCAATGCTGCACCCTCCTGCCTACTCCGCTCTTAAAAAGGATGTGTTTTTCTCCATCCCTCTAGCAGTAGTAGCAAACTCCAGGGCTTGGAGGGGACATTGTGCTGTCAGCCTCCTGCACCCTCTCTGTGCTGGTGCCCCAAATGGCCATGTGGTTTGTGTGTGCCAAATGCCAGCGCTGGTCCCACCATATCAACCCCAGTTCTTTCAAACAGAATATCTATTATGGGCATAGGGATCAAAGGGGCCCTTTTTATACTTCTGGGGGCCACCAGCTGACACTCAGGGCAAGAAGCACAAAAATCTGATGCTTTCTTCCATATACCTTGCCAGAAGAACCATACAAGTATGCATGCCTTGGTTTTCTACTTGCCCAAATGACCTGCAATAGGTATGGTAAGGGCTAGCCTCAGTAGCTCCCTTCTTGCAGACCTGGGAACCACTAACAGGTAATGTAATGTTCAAGTTTGTTTCTCAGGCTTTTCCTGGTACAACATATCATCCTTCAGTTTAAACCTTGGAAAACATTGTGTTTTTTGTTCATCTGCCACTCTACCATTTACCAGAGCTAAGTTCTGAAAGGCATTTCTGAAAACCTTATCAGCCCTTTGTTCAGAAATTATGTTGGACATGTTTTGAAAAATGTCTGGTCTGACCTTTGGAAGGATTTCATCACCTTCTGTAAATGTGGATGCTGTGTTCTCATCTGAGTCACTTCAGACCCTCCTTGAACCTGGGCCTTCATGGTCTCCAACCCCCACAGTCTCAGACAGAGAGGCCCCTTTCTTTTTTCTCCCTCCATTTCTAACTCCTGAACTTCTTAGGCTTCTCTTCTGGGCCAAATAGTTCAGAGTCAATAAAGGGAAGTACATGTTCTAGTCCTTCTGTCTGTGTGTTCCCCTGTGGGCATGAACTTTCTGTATGGCTCTGCAGGAGGGTACAAAAGCCTTCCCAATCTTGGCCCAAGACTACTGACCAGGGTACAGATCTGGAAATTCCCACATTTATTATTTCTGTGCAGCTGCCTACTTTTAACCATTCTGGGGCCGTAGGGTATTTACGGGTATCCCCATGCACACAGGCAATATTTATGGGATCTCCCCACTGACCCAGGTTGGTCCTACCACAGAATTTATAACCAATGTCTACTCACAGCCTGAATCCACCAGAGCTGTAACTGTTTGGTCCCCCACTTGCACTGGTATTGTATATGGACTTTTGGCCTGGGACTCGTGTGTGTGTGTGTGTGTGTGTGTGTGTGTGTGTGTGTGTGTGTGTGTGTGTGTGTGGTAACTACTGTATGCATTCCACAGAATCACAGTCCATGCAGTCAAAAAACATACTGATATGCTCCACTTTACTACAATGAAAACATACAATGATACTTTCAGGTCTGTGACCTGCGCCCCTCCCATTTGGGTCACTGGAGAGCAGGGTCTTGGGACTGGGGGAATTACACCAGGCCAGGGGTTATATCTTTTTAAAGTGGAGCAGTAAGCAATTTTTCACCACTTGACTACTTACCCATACCAGCATGTTTGTTCTCATCCCCCCAAAGTCCTTTCTTCTCTTTTCTGTGGGGATTTCCTCCTCAGTCATCGCCTGAGGTTCATAATGAGTTCTACTCTTCTTAGCAACCTCTGGTCTTTCAGCTTACAGGCAATGTTCTGTGATTTTTCACTGCTGCAGCCAAAGTGGTCTGCTGATGTTGATTTATCCCATCATGGACTTGATCTGGTAAAATGTTTCGGTACTGCTCCAGCACAATCAAATCTATAATATTCTCTTTAGTGCATACCTCTGGTTTTAGCCACCAAGTAGCCAAGTCTTGTAACTTTAGTACCGGCAGTCTAGGTCATGTTCCAGCCTTGAAAACACAAGGTGTGAAAGTTCCATTGGTAACTCTCTTCAGTTATTCTGACCCAGTCTAAGATAGCAACCTTTACCTGATCATAGTCACTGGTGGCAGTGCCAGTTAGGCTTCTATATGCAGACTGGGCATCTCCAGTTAGGTACGGTGCAATGCGAGAAGCCCAACTTTCTCATGGCCAGGAAGTAGTACTGGCAATTCTCTCAAACGTCATAAGGTAGACCTTAGGAGCATCTTCAGGATCCATTTTTCTTAGCATGGGGTGGTGTCCTACAGCAGCAGGATTCCCTGTGCCCTGAAGTTTGGGCACAATGTCTTTGTGTACTTGCAGCACCTGCTTCATAAACTCCTGCTGTTGCTGATCTCTCTGCACCTGCTGTTGCACCTGCTGCTGGTCTCTCTGTACCTACAATTATGCTTGCTGGGCCATCCAGTCACTTAGCGTATGGACCTGCTATGACAGTTGTTGGTCCCTCTGAGCCTGCTGTTACACTAGCTGTTGGTCTCTCCGAGCCTGCTGCTACTCTTGCTGGGCCATCCAGTCACTTTGCGTATGGACCTGCTATGACAGTTGTTGGTCCCTCTGAGACTGCTGTTACGCTAGCTGTTGGTCTCTCCAAGCCTGCTGTTACTCTTGCTGAGCCATCCAGTCCCTTTGCATCTGTACCTGCTGTGCTTGCTGCTCTGCCAGTCATTTCCATACTTTGTCCAAGTCCATTTTTCTGCTATTTAGACAAGGGGAAGTTCCCACTGCTAAAGCCAACCAAGTGTGACAGGGTAGTGAACTGGGTGGCTTCTGGGGATCACTCTCAAAGAGAATACTCTGGGAACCAGTTTAAATTAAATGAAATCTGCTTTCCTTTCATTAACAGGAAAAAAAAAACAGCTTGTATTCAGTTTAACAGAAACTTCTTGCAGTTCAGTCTCTTGCTGCCTCCACTTGCATCTAACTGCAGTAGAAACCTCCCTCTGCTTGCTCACCCTTCTCCCTTTATTGGGCTCAGGTGTTGCCTGTCAACACTCTCCCTCCATCTGAGAGATAGTCAGCAAGTCAAACAGCCAATGCAGTGAGATTTTAATGGGCTAACTTAAAAAATATGGGGGGCTTGGTACAAATCCCACCACAGCCTCCATCAAAACCTACATTGCCTATGTTGCAGGGTTGTGAAGCAGTTTATGGGTGAAAGGAGTATGATGGACATACACTCTGTCACAGGGGAGAGGATGATAGGATGCTGCATAGGGAGGGGGATAAGCAGCAGAAGCTGGGAGGTTGTCCTCCCACTGTACAAGTCAATGGTGCAAACACACTTGGAATACTAGAAGCTGCAGGACTTGAACATGTGCACCCTTGAAAAGAGGAGGGAATGGGGTGACATGAATGAAACATTCAAATACCTGCATGGGATAAATAGGGTGCACATCAAGAAACTCTTCTCCTTGAATTTATACTTTTTGTTAGTGCTATTTCTACTTTGGTAAAAGCTATCTTGCAGCCTGCTCCCCCCCCCAGCCCCATCACCCAGCTCCTCAGAGACTTAGGGCCCGATTCCAGAATGAATGTTGCAACTTGCAGGTGTATGCAAGTTGCGACATTTGCTGCTATGCAGGGGACCCTGCGCCCTATTCTAAGACAGGCAGGGTCCCTGGCACTTACGCCCTGTGACTTGCAGCAGCCACAGGGTTGTGCCACAGAAATGGCACAACAGACCTGGCTGCCATGAGACACAACCCTGCATCAAACTGCCCTCCGCCCCCACCCAACACATGCCTGCAATCTCCTGGGGGGTTGGGGCATAACTGGAAACAAGGGGCACATAAATTGTACAACCAAGTTGGAAACCGAAATTCGGGGTGGGGGAGTCCATGGGGCATGGCCATGTGCATTTTGCGGTGCTGCGGGTGGGCAACCACACTTTTGCCAGGACATATGCCCCTTAGACCATCTCCATGCTGGTCTAACCCTCAGCGCCATAGCAGAACTTGGAATAGCATAACTGGGTTACGGCAGCCACCCTTTCTGAATAGGGTGCAGGTGCTGCCGTAACCCACCCTTGTGCCATGCCGCAGTGGATCACGGGTGTAGTGGGTGGTGAAGCCCACCTTTGGTGCAACCTGCATGTGGCATGGTGCAAGCTACAACTTGGAATCGCACCTAGCATATTGCATGGCACAAGGTGTGATTTGAGCCATAGGGTTTGGTGTACATCGCTTTGCACCATGTGTAAGGTGTCTTGGAATTGGACCCTTAATATCCATATCCTCGGCCTGTTCCTCCATGGATTTGTTCCCCCATGGTTGGAGTCAGTGGGGCCCCTCAATCCACTTGTAAAATGGATCCAGTTTCACCCGGGAGAGTGCCCTCCCACCGGTCTGGGGTCTGCAAAGGTTGGGTCTGCATTCTGCACTGCTAAGATTTTTTCTATTTGTGCTGGGACATCAACTGGTGGTGTCACAAGCTTGTGCACATGTGCACACTGAATGTGATGCCATGAGTCGTCCCATCCCCAGTACTCTGTGCCATCCAGCATGCACTACCACCTGTGGTCATCCAAGTGGCAGTACAGCATCATGCCTAGCTGTTCTCCACTCCCCAGAGGAGAGTGTCTGCTGGGATGCCCAATCCTCCCTCCCATGACCCAGGCTTCTTCCTGAAACTGGGTCACCAGGCTGCCAGGAGGTAAGGTGCCCAGCACCTCAGCTCTCCACACCACCAGGCCAGCCTTCTCCTTGAGTTTAAATACAAGGATGAGTGTGACTTCACTAAAGCTGGCAAGGGGAGAGTCAGAAAAGACATCCATAAGCATTTCTTCACAGAGAGGGTAGTGGACAAGTGGAATAAGCTACCAGAGGAAGTGGTGCAGATCAAATCAGTCAGAGCTTCAGGCAGGGATGGGACAGGCTGGTGGGTTTAATGGGACAGTAACAAAGAGGGGGACTGCCACTAGAACAAGGCAGAATAGTTAGGCAGGGTGGGCAAACTGGATGGGCTAAGAGTCTTTTTCTGCTGTCAATGTCTGTTTTTTTAAATGTGAAAATAAAATCCTCCTGGGCAATAGCTTCCAGCTGTATGGTGGCATCTTCACCAATGGCTCCTAGCTGTGCTGCTGCCTACCCCTCTATTGCCTCACTATGGAGTGAGGCCCCAGCCTGAGCTCTGTGAAGGCTGGAGTTAGTGGGACTGTGGGGGATCCTCACTCTAGGAGCGGCCATGCCTAGCTGAAGAAGTACAGCAGCACTCGCATTCTTGACTGATTTCCCCAACACAGAAATTATGTGGAGTGGTTGACACACAGGATAGCACACTGGGAAGGAGACAAGTACCTGTACATCTGGGTATTCTAGATCCTCCCTGGGTTCAAAAACAAACACTCCAGTCATGAAGTAGTCGGTTCTTCTGTTTGCCAAAGTGACAGACCAAAAGTCATAGGAATAAAGTGACTAATCACCCAGTGTTCAAGTTTGATACATACAGTATATGTAATTCACTTATGTACAGATATCAATAGCACACACAGAAAACACCAATATTTCAGGGGGGAAACATCTTCCTGAGGGTGGATAGGGCTTCCTAAATAAACATAATTACATCTATCAATAAATTCCTGTTCTCTATTGGGTCTCTTGATGAAGGGCAGCTCGATACGTGGTTGCACGACATAAGTGAGGGTGCGCAGCTGCGCACCACACAGAGCATTGTGCATATGCAGCATGCATGAAGAAGCACGCAATTCCCCGGACAGGTGGGGACATTGGCAAAAGAGGCATGCAGCAACATGCTGGACAGTCCTGAGGCTGTGCCGAGGCCCCTTGACCCCACCGTATATGGCAAGATGGAACTGCAATATGCCCTCGATATGCACAGTGCAAAACAGGAATGTCTGCAGAAGGCATACCAATGAACTATGGTCCGGAGCAGTGGGCAGCTCCCACACCATCACAGCCCACACCCACTGCAGGAAGTGGTGCACCAGCCAGCGGCAGAAGTAGGCGGCAATGGCCTTCCAACTTCACCAGTGCACAGGTGGCAATGCTGATGATGGACATATGGCAGCACTATGATGTGCTGTTCAGGAGATGGTCCCTGTCAACCCCTGTGGAGATGAAGGCCTGGATATGGCTGGAACTGCAGGTGGTGATCAACGCCGCAGGATCGGAGGCCTGCACACTTGCCGTGATCAAGCACAAGTGGCAGGACCTCCACTCAAGGTGAAGAAGAAGGTCAGTAGGGCATGACAGTCACAAGGCACCACAGGCGGAGGCCCACCACTGCCAGACCCATCCTTCACACCCATAGAGAAACTTGTTGTGGACACCATCAGTGACGTACTGATGGATGGCGAGCCCGACAGATTTGACAGCATGCCAGGTGAGCACGACACATGGGGAGGGGGTACACACACAACACCAGCCCTGCACAACATGTACACAACTGGACATGACCAGCTGTGTACATTCCACCCACAGTGTAAGATTAGGACAGCAGTAGTGAGGGTCCCTCGGGTGCCAGTTGAGGTGGAATTCAGACATCAGTCAGCGACAGTAGGTAGTGTGACACCTGAAATGCCATGCACCAAGGCATACTGACAGCTATGCTAAACACTGTGTCCCTCCCCCACCAGGATCACTGCAGCAGGACATGGAGAGCACACAGGAGGACACCACACAGCCCTCCAATGACCAGGATGAGGACACGCCACGGGACCATGACCAACAGCACCATGTGACCGGGTGCAGCAGGAGCATGTCCACACAGACACACGCCACAGTGGAGGAATGGACACCCGAGGCCATGGAGTCTGATGGACACCGCACACCTGTGTCCAAAGACAGCAGTGACACAGAGGATGAATGACAGGACAACAGCACCGTAGCCACTGTGGAGACCGGCACACCATCCAGAGCCCCCCGGCACAGGAGTACAACAGGGGGGCCTTGGAGGGTCTACTGCCCACCAGGCATGCACACCAAGCAGTGCCAGGCTCCCTGCTGACCAACTACTACCCTAACCTGTGAAGGATAGAGTGGGAGAACATGCAGGCAACCAGGGACAGTACAGAGGCTGTGGGGTGGCTCACAGAGGTGGTCGTGAAGGTGGTATGGGCCCAGGAGTGCCTGGCTGCTCATGTGGCCGTTGGGGTCAGGGCACAGGAGAGGCTTGCTGAGGAGGTCACCACTGGTGCCTGCGCACAGCATTGACTGGTGGACAAGGTGGCCACAGGTGTATGCACCCAGAAGCAGGTCACCGACACCCTTGCGGCCATTGCTGCCCACTTGGTAGCCCTGCCATGGCCACCTGCACACATGGAGGGTGATGTGCAGGAACAGGCAACAGTGGCACCCTCTGCAGATGGGGGGCATGGCCAAGCCAGTACATGGATGGTCAACCCCCTGCCACCGAACTGGACACCAGTGTGCCCAGTGCCACGCACACCCCCATCGTGCATTGTTCACACCATGGCCAACAGCCCCCTGCTGCATCACAGCCACATACCCATACCCATCACAGCTCAGCAGCTGGCAGGAGCCACAGCCATGGTTCCCAAAGCCAGTAGCTGACAATGCCACAGCATCGTGATGCCACAACTACACCAAAAATGCACATACACAGGCCCTCCCCATACATTCACACACACAGCATGCACACTGTGCAACACACACCATGGGCAGCATGATGCAGTGTGCCAACACATGTTGGAACCAGCAATGTAGGCACTGCAGTGGCCACGCACACGTGCAAAGGGTGCCATTGCCACGGGCCAAGACAGCCACCTCCCAGGCCCACATGGTGTCTGCTGGCATCACGTTGGGTGTGTGTGCCCCACAGCGTGCATCCACCTGCACATGTGTGCTCAGATGCGCATTCTCATCATTCTACACATATGCCCTGCCCTAATGACTGAAGGTGCCATGGACCACATATTGGCATACTGACTGTGCCGCCATATACTTGGCACCAAGTGGGCCCTAGCAGCCCCTCCTGGCCCTGTTCTCTGCTGCCAGTGCTGGGCCATATGTTGATAATGGTGGTTCCTTGGGCTGTTCAGGTGGCTGCATGTCAGGTGGCTCTGGTAGCCTGCATCGCACACAGATGTTGTGCAGCATGACACAGACAGTATACACTCTGCACGCCATGCCTGGAGCCAGCATCATCATGCCACCTGTGTGATCCAAGCAGCATAACCGCATCTTCAGTAGTTCAGCAGAATGCTCCACAATGTCACGTGTCCTCCTTTGTGCTGCATTATAGGCCTCCTCTGCAGGGTGCTGTGATGCTAGGTGGGGTGTCAGGAGATACGTCCTCAGTGGGTAGCCACTGTTGCCTGTTGGGGGAAGGGAGAACAGCATTAGGACCATTGCAGTTGCACACAGGTGCCAGAGTGCAGTGCTGGATGTGGTTGCCGCTTATCTAATAGCCATCCATACCCCTCTGGTTGCTGTGCCAGATGCCACTTCAGCTCGCAGTGGTCAAATATGAATGAGTCATGGCATGCCCCAGGGAACTTGGCATACACATTTGTTAGGATGCCTGTGGCATCACAGACAACCTGGCAATTAATACTGTAGTACCCCTTTCAGTTGAGGTATGCATCCTCGTTTGTGAACGGTGTCAGGACTGGCACATGCATGCAGTCTATGGCACGCAACATGTTCAGCATGCCATACCTGTTGAGGAATGCCCCCTTTGCTGCTCTGATGTCAGCTAGAATTGTGGAGAACCAGATTTGTCTTGCCCTTTGTCTCACGAAGGTGTCCATCACTTAGTACAGTGCCCGTGAAACAGAGGACTGGCTCACACCCTCCACATCACTGATGACCCACTGGAAGCTGCCAGTGGCATAATACTGAAGGGCACAAAGCACCTTCATCTCCACGGACATGGCCATGGAGCACTGTGTGCGTGGCTGGACCACGTCCTCGATGAGGCCACAGATGTACTGTAGCATGTGTTGATCAACATGGTAGCTCTGTGTGCACCACAGCGTGTGTGCCTCCAGCCTGGGCCTGAACATGCGGCATCACAATTGCGCGCAGCAGACATGGTGCTCTGCGATGGTGTCCTCCAGGAGGACCATGTGCAACAGTGCGCCAGGGCACATGTCCCGTTTCATCCACCAGTATACATGCACCACTGACATGCCATTCCACTGTGTGTGGTGCAGGCCTGGCTACATGGCACACTGGGTTATATGGGCATTTCATGATCACGTGTGGTGGGCGTGTCACCATAGAAAATGCCACAGGCATGCACTCGGCAATGGCAGATGGTTCTGGTGCAGCCAGCAGAGTTGGTGGCAGGTGTGGTCTGCCACAACAGCTCTACAGAGTGTTCCACTCATACTACCCAGAAGGTGTCCCCGTGGGTGCAGTCTGGGAGGTGACAGAATGGAGGCAGGTAGGTGTTATGGGGCATGTGTGCTAGTGTGTGTGAGCCGCATGCCATAGGGTCCCATGCTGACCTGTTGTGCTGTTCTGTGTGTTACAGGGGACCAGGAGGATGAAGGCATGGCTTGTGCTGGAGCTCATGAAGCTGAGCCTGGGTGGCATGGGGCAGGTGGCTGTGCCCATGAGAAGACTACCACATGATATACCATGCTGATTCTCCCTGCACCAGTCCACCAGAGGCATGATCTATTGTGACGATGCTGGCGATCTATGGACCATCTGTGCACCATCAAAGGTAGGTGGGACTTCAGGCCATAGTGTGTGTGTGTGTCTGTGTGTCTATATCTGTACACTGTCCTCTGGCAGCAACACTGTAATTAATGGCGGTTCCCCTCTGTGTGTTCTTGTTGTTCCAGCATTATCGGGGACCAGTGCGGTGGATCATACTGTAGGGGCAGCCCTTCATATGTACCACCCCATCCCAGAAGTTGTCCACATCCACCTCCAGCTCCACCTACACCTCCGGTTCAGAGGACTCAGACTAGATGCATGCCAGTGGCGAGCTTAGTAGACTTTCTGGCATACTTGCTTTTCCCATGTTGTGGGACCTTTCCCTTCCCCATGTTGGAAACTGCATTGCAGGCTCTGCTGACATGTGTTTGCATTGTCACTATTTTGCTGCCTTTGGCATGTACATTGGTTTCAGTAAACATTGTTGCTTGTGCAGCATCTCTCTGTGTGTGTCCCTTATTCACCACGGCACGAAGCTGCCTGGGAGGGTGTGTGTGTTTGGTATTGTACTGTGTGACATAGCATTGGTTCATGACTGGCACAGACATATACCATTGTTGTGGGCCTGTCCATCCATTGGCAGTGCAATGTACAAACCAATGGTGCCACAGGTATGGCATCCATATGGTTCACTCATGTTGCTGGGGGCCACAGCATTTGCACCATCGTACAGTGGCACTGGCAGTCACCACTGGCACATGGTGGACATGTGTTGTGCGGTGGCCAGTGTGCCATGTGGAGCCCCGTGCATGTGGCAGACTGCCTTGTCATGGTGACCCATACTGTGCCCTCTTTGAGGCACCCTTTGTAGCCCTGCAGTGCAGCGCCTACATGCACAGGGTTTACGTCTGCCTCCAGGATGCATAGGCCATCTGCGGGGCTGCTACACATCATGCTGACATAAACCACATTGTACATGTGCATACGTGGTGCTGCGTGTCTAATCTGTGAGGCCTCAGCCCATGCACTCGCATATCTGCAGGGGCACGCATGTTCATGTCACAGACATATGCGGCATCATACGCATGATTCGTGCATGTTGCACAGTGGCCAGGGGCATGGGTTTCTCACGTATCCTGCTGTGCACAGGCCTTGTGCGCTGTGCGTAAGCTCGCACAGCATTTGTGAATAGAGCCCTATGTGTTTATCAAAATATTATGTATGCAATACCAGAAAAATACCATAAATATAATGTATAAAACATAGCTTATATCATTACTAAATATCCTAATTAATTTGGCCTCTGCACATGCTGCAAATATACCTCTGTAAGAAAAGTAGTTTTCATAACACTGGATCAGCTCATATGAGTCAGTATAATGTATAATGTTGATTTATAATTGCATCAACATAACTTTAGTAAATTATGAGTCAATTGATTACATGTATTATCCCTTCATATAAGTTATAACTTCACAAACTATCCCAGTCACCATGTTACAACTATTAAACGTGCTCATGCTGTTGCAGGTACTCACAGTGTCGTCTTGTTTTTTATTCATTCTGTTTACAGCAAACAGTGAAACTCCACTTAGTTCAAGCGCCTCATGAATCATATTGACTTTCAATCACATTTACTAATCTCCCCAAAGTAAAGGTTAGTTCCCACCTTAAGTATGATATATTCCCAAACAGCTCCTCTTTACTTCCTCAGCAGAGCGAGCATAAGCACTTGTACCAATCAGTTTAAATCATATGGGCAGAATACATGGGGGGGGGAGTTAGAACACACCAACATTACTGTGGTGATATCAGATGTTGTTTGATGTCACAGAGGGAAGGAACTCCCTCTCTCTATACCCCAACCTGTCCATGAACAGCACAATATGGCCATGTACTAGGTGGAGTCTGCCCACCCTCTGTTATATATTCGGTGGTTCAGCACAAGTCACTTTGCGTCATACTCAGTTACAAGGGTCTGTATTTCAGTTCATGTTCAGAATGGTCCTACTGCAATTGTGAGAGCACAAGCATGTCCTTTAAGCAAATAGCAAATCTTCCTCCTCCATCCTTGTTCTGTGAGAGATTACTTAACAGATGAAACTAGAAGAAAAATTGCAAAAACCTGCCTTATGCCAATATTGGATTATGGAAATTTGGTTTGGGGGTATATCAGAAAAAAATCAAACAACAAAGGAATTGTTTGTACAATGTCATATATGCAGATTTGTTTTGCGAGCTAGATTGAGGGAGCATCATTGTGATCTGTACAATATTCTGGGATGGTTCCCAGTAGAACGAAGGGACATCTTACAATTACCTTGCTTTGTATTTAACTCAATTCACTGTACACCACATAATCTAATGTTGAATTTTTTTATGCAAAAATCGAGTTCAAGGGTATTAAGGTCTCAGAACACAAACACTTTAGATATCCCGTTATGTAAATCAACAAAAAAAAACAGAAATCTTTTAAACAATTTGTGATCAAAACTTGGAATGGACTTTCATGTGAGTTACATAATTTGAAAAATATTAGTAACTTTTAAACACCCTCAAAAAGGTTCCTGTACAGAAGTGCACATTGTACTTGTACTTGAGTACAGGCTCTTAGTTTGCTGAATATTGTTACTAACTGCTGATGTTTGTTTACTCTTTTTATATATTTGCCGTGCCAGATATTCATATTGGGATACTGTATGTATGTACTAGTGAATTTTAGAATACCGTTTCAAGTATTGAATTATGCATTTGTGTATAATATGTGTTTTTTGTATGTAATATTTGTGTCGCTGAAGTGTCTTTCTGGGTCAAGCCTGTAAAAGGGCCATGTGGCCCAGTGCTTTGTTCACCCAGTTAACAAAATTTGTAAATGAAGAAAAATGTTCTGCTCCACATTGTGCAATTGGGGACTGTATTTCAGTCCATGTTAAGAATGGACCAGCTGTGATTCTGTTACTTCTGTTAATAAATCTGCATATGCCACTTTAGTTCCAAATCCACAAGGGGAGTAGACGATTCTGCCACACTAGGCCATGTCATTGGTGCAGAACCTCATAGTTAAGGTGGTGGCGAGGGGGGGGGCAGAAACATAGAACATAGAATTTATCAGCAGGGAAAGACTGCTTGGCCTACCCAATCTGCCCATTTTGTCTCTGCCTATGCTGTCACCACAGACCCCACCTGATCTCCAGCTACTTCTTGCCTTTCCTGCCAAGATTCCTTTGTGCCTATCCCAAGCATGCTTGATGCCCACCACTGTTTTTGCCCCCACCACCCCCATGGGAAGACTGTTCCAGGTGTCCATCACTTTTTCAGTGAAAAAGTACTTCCTCACATCCCTCCTAAGTTCACCGCTTCCAGCTTCATTGCATGTTCCCTTGTTCTCTTCTGAAAATACTTCCCTCTTGTACTTTATTCACCTCTGTGAAGTACTTACAGGTCTCCATCATGCCCCCTCTCCTGCCTCTCTTGCAGGGGGTACATATTGAGATCCCTCAGTCTCTCCTCATCAGGCTTACGATGCTGCCCCTGCACCATATTGTGTTTGTGTTTATTTATTTTACCAGGAAAAAAGCCTCATTGAGCACTGCTCATTTACGGGAGATCCTGGGTAGGACAGATAACATACAGCAAAACTGCAGTGTAATTTCATAGTTTATAGGGACTTAGAAAGAACAAAACAGGTATAATTTAATACAAAGGCAAAGATAGCAGGAAATTACTTGATAGTACAGAAACATATGGCAGAAAAAAGAAATGTGTATACAATACTACTACAAATACAGAAACTTTGCAACATCCAGTAAGAATTCATGAATTATAAATTTTTCAATGGCATCCACATTTATCAACACAGAATCAACTAAGAAGGACCTTAAAATAAAAAGGGCTAGCAAGACAGCACATTTTAAGTGAGTTTTGAAAGGCATTCCAAAGAGTAGGGGCCATCTAACTAAAAGCCATCTTACCAAATTTTGAATAATGTCTTGGGACATCCAGCAAGATAATATTACACTTTTGTCAATTATATGATCCTGAAGGTTATGCAGTAGATTTGACATGTAAGATGGTAACAAATTCTGCATTGCCTTCTGCATAGTTGCTTTCCTCTGGATAGCCTCTACCTTGTCTATGTCCTTCCTGAGATGAGGTCTCCAGAAATGAGAACAGTACTCCAGGCGGGACCTCACCAGAGACTGATACAATGGTAACACCACCAATCTCCTTTTTTGGAGATTCCCCTCCGCATGCACCCCAGTATCCCCCTGGCTCTGCCTACTGCTTGTTACACTACCTCACCACCTTGAGGTAATCAGATATGATGACCCCAAGGTCCCATGCCTGTTTAGTGACTATCAATACCTCTTCACCCATTTTAGACACCACCTCTGGGTCTCTGTGCCCTAGGTGCATGATTTTGCACTTTTTCAAATTGAAACCCAGCTACCATACCCTCAACCACGCCTCGAGTTTTCTCAGATCTTTACTCATTCTCCCTGCTCCCTCTGGAGTATCTACCCTATGCAGATTTTGGTGTCATCTGCAAAGAGGCATACCTTCCTTTATAGCTCATCTACAGTGTTGCTTATAAAGACATTAAAGAGGACTGGTCCCAGTACTGACCCCTGAAGTACCCTGCTGATCACTCTCCCCTCATTAGAGTGAGTGCTGTTTACCACCACCCTTTGTTACCTATCCAACAACCAGTTCTGTACTCAGTTTGCCACCTTAGGTCCCACCCTCAAAATGAACAGTTTTCTGACAAGCTTCCTATGTGTGGTATGATGTTGAAGGCTTTGCTGAACTCTAAGAATGTCATGCCCACTGCCCCACCCTGATCTGTTTCCCTGGTCACCTACTGTAGTTATTTATTTATTTATTTATGTAAGAGATTTACCAGATAAGCATACTGAGTGGGGACCGCTCGTTTCCAGATGTGACCTGGGGGTTACATAGGTCGAGATAGGTATAGAATGCACAGTACAACAGTGAATAAACAGCAGGTTCAGTAGACAACTCAATAACAGTGGTATATAAATCAGCTGAGAGTGGATACAAACAGGGAGAGAAATTGTCAGTGGTATTGCAACAGATGAGAGTGGATACATACAGGGCGAGATTTGTAGGTACAGTAGGTGCAGCTAGGTTGACAGTAAAATGTACATTTACGAGGTTTGGTCCACAGGACAGAGTGCATAGTTTGTTGTGGCATGGTTAGGCATAGACTACCGGGTGAAAACAGTAGAGCAGTAAAATATATTGGCACTGTAGGAATACTAGGCTTGTTGCTTTAGTTATTATTTATTAGCCATTTGGATGCCCCCTGGTGATGGGACTAGGCTGTAGGTAGCGATTACATACATCTGAGAAGTGGGCAAGTAGAAGTGGTTTGAGAAGCCAGTGGGAGGTGGAGAGCCTGATATCTGCAGGTAAATCATTCCATAGTTTGGGCAACCGATGTTTGAAGGCCAATTGGCCCTTTGAAGTGCGCATGAAAGGGACTTGGAGTTGTTTTGAATCCGAACCTCTGAGAGGGTATGCCGGGGTGGGGGGTTGAGTTGCTAGTACACAGCTGATATGGGGGGAGGGCATTGGACCAGTATTTGGCAATGAGATTAGTGCAATGCAGTTTACGCTGAGACTCCAACGATGGGAAGGCAAGGGTGCTGTACAAGTCGCAGTGATGGGTGGAAGGTGGGCAGTCAAGGACGAACCGGCAAAAAGAATGAAAGAGGGAGGTCCAGGCTGGCCAAGGTGGATGGGGGGGCTGCACTGTAGACCACGTCGCCATAGTCAAAAATGGGGAGGATCATTTTGAGGACTAGTTCTCTCTTGACTGAGGTTGGAAGGTTGCCTTTATTGCGGTAAAGTGCGCCTAATTTAGGGTGTAGTTTTTTCTGTGGTGAGTCAAGATGGGCATAGAAATCAAGGTGTTGATCGAGCCAAACCCCCAGGTACCTGAAGGAGGTGCAGGATTCTAGGATGGATCCGTCCAGAGTGTGGAAGATGGGGGGGCTTCTAGATGGGATAGTTTAGGATGGGTGCCGAAAGTTATGGAGATGGTTTTCTTTGCATTAAGGACAAGTTGGTTGGACTTAAGCCAAGCTTGAATGGCATCAAAATCCCGTTGAAGAGAAAAGTTTGTGTCCCTGATGGAGAGGCCAGAGGTGTACAGTACGGTATCATCTGCGTACATTTGTATGGCTGAGTTGGAACAGACTTGAGGTAGATCATTTAAAAATATGGAGAAAAGCAGGGGGCCCAGGACCGAACCTTGGGGGACCCCCATGTTAACTGGGAGTGAGGTGGAAACATGAGGGCCAATTTTTACTGCCTGCTTCCTGCCTGTCAGGTAGGCTTGGAACCAGCTGGTGGCGAGATGAGATAGGCCTGCGTGTTGCAATTTTATGAGAAGTTTTGAGTGGGATACAGTATCAAAGGCTTTGGCCAAGTCAATGAAAATAGTGGAGGTGATGTGGCCCTTGTCCATTCCCAAGGAAATATCGTTAGTGAGCCTTAGCAGTGCTGTGATGGTGGAGTGTGTTTTACGAAAGCCCGACTGAAACGGGATAAAGAAAGAGGTGGAGTCGAGGAAATGTGTGAGTTGAGAGAGGGCTAGGTGTTCTTGAAGCTTGGCCAGAACTGGTAGGAGAGAGATCGGGTGGTAGTTGCCAGGCTCAGATGGATCACCTCCTTTTGGCAGTGGGATGATTACTGCTTCCTTCCAGGCTGCTGAAATTTTTGCCGTGGAAAAAGAGCGGTTCAAGAGGTTGGCTAGGGGGGTGGCTATTGCAGTGACTGATAAGAAGAGGAGTTTGGTGTCCAGTCCTAGAGGGCACTTGCCTTTGTTTGGGTCTAGGAAGCGTAGGGTGGCTAGAACTTCAGCTGAGGAGATAGGTCGAAAAGAGAATGAGGACACGTGTGGGGTCGTCGGGGGTATTGCAAGAGGTTTGTATGTGGGTGTGTGGAGTTGTTGGCTGTCTAGAAGAGATTTGGTGCTAGTGGAAAAGAAGAGTTGAAAGCTGAGGCAACTTCGCTGGGGGCTGATATATTGTTGCCCTGTATGTTTAGGGTAGGGGTGGGTGGCTGGGCAGGGGGAGAGAACAGGGTTTTAACGGTTTTCCAGAATTTGGAGGGGTGACTTAGATTAGTGGTGAGAGCCTCTCGGAAATAGTTGTTTTTTGCCTGTCTTCTGGCTTTAGTGCAGTTATTTCAGAGGGTACGGTAATGCTGTAGAGATGCAGGGGAGTCCAATAGCCTGTGTTTTTTCTAGGCCTGGTCTCTAGCCAGACATCTGCCGATAATGTCAGCAGAGACCCAAGGGAGATGGTATTCCCTGACTCTTTTCTTTCTTAGGGGGGCGTGATAGTCCCATAAGGCAAGGAGCTGCTTTCTAAACATTTCGAAAGCGTGGTCAATAGTGGGCACCAGCCTAATAAAAGACCAGTTGGCGAGTGAGAGGTCATTTAAAAGGGAGTGGAGACAGAGGGATTTGTATGCTCTCCTAAGGATTATCTTTGGTGGGTGGTGGTTTGTAGGTCTGTGCACCTTCCTGGTCATGTAGACCATATGGTGATCGCTCAAGGAATCAGGTAGGATGCCAGCCTTAATTATTCTGTGTGGGTGTGTAGTGAGAGCCCAGTCCAGAAGGGAGTGGTTGTGTGTTGTAGGGTTCAGGCGTGTGGGTTGTTCTATTAGTTGGGAGAGGTTTAGGGATTTGACACTGCTACGTAGTTTTGAGCAGTCAAGTGCTAGCCAGTTATGGTTTAGGTCACCGAGGATGTATAGTTCACCTGTGGCAGCCGTAGCTTTCAGAGAGGCTAGATGGTCGACGATGGAATTCCCAGGTGTAGCCGGGGCGCAATAAATCTTGGCCACATATACCGGGGAGGTGTGTGGCAGAAGAAGTTTAATCAGCTTAGTTTCTATCTGGGGAGACAGACCTGTGATTTGGACAGGGGTGTAGTGAAGCCTATTTGATATATACATGGCTAAGCCGCCACCTTTCTTAGTTCCTTGGCCGTCCTGCCTAATTGCAGTATACCCAGGGATGGCTATTTCTGCATCCACATGGTGAGGTTTGAGCCATGTCTCGGATATGATGCAGATGTCCGGTTGGAGGGTTTGGGTAGTGACTTGCAGCTCCGAGATTTTATTTAGTAAGCTGCGGATGTTCAGGTGGAGTAGGCTTAGTCCCTTTGGAAGAGTTACGAGGTTGGGGTTAGAGGACGGGCCCGGGTTTGTTTCGATATCACCTGCCAAGAGAAGCAGCAGGGTGAGATACCTTATAGCATTACACCATGTATTACTTGGCTTAGGTCTGGAACAGGAGAAATGTGGGGACTGGGGAGGGGCAACAGCCCCTAGATTACTTAGGGCAGATAGGCTCACAGAGAAAGAAAAGGGTATGACTGAGGGACTTATGAACCACGAATGGGTGGTTGTGTGAAACTGACACTCCTTGGGAGTAGGTAGGGGTGGAGGAGGGGGTGAGGGCGAGATATTATGGTGGAGGTCTGGGTTGTTTATGGGCTTATTTGATGGAGGTAGAGAGGTGAGAGGCATGGCAGTGGTAAGCACTGCTAGTAGGTAGAGGATCATGTTTGTGTAAGTGGTGGATACAAGAAAAAGCTGTAATTGGTAGTAGCGGCCTCTACTGGTGGGAATTGATAACCTGCAAACCTGAAAGTGGGCTGATAGGTTTTGGCAGAGTCACCTGACCTTGCAGCTGCCTATAAATTTGAGTGCCGACCAAGGGTGGTGGTGGGGGTGGCGGGGCCAGAATCACGGCAGAGCAGTACAGTGCGATGTGCAAGCTGGAGAGTCAAGCTTGTGAAAAGGCACCAAAGTTTAAAACAAAGGAGCCCTGTCCTGGCTCACAGCGATCGATCATCGTACCTTCTGGCTTCGGGGTTGGGGGGGGTTCCGGCAGTCGGTATCCTAGGGAGAGCACAGCAGGGCCGTCACGACCACGAGGGGGTTTCAGGGGGAGGGTATCAGTCCCATACCCTCGCGACCCGCTGTGGAGAAAAGAAGAGCGAAAGGATTAATTTATACTCTTGCAGGAGGGGCGGAGCAGCTAAGCAGATATGAATTTATGATGAATTGCAATATCAGACTGTATTGAGCTGAGTATTTTGAAATAGGCTTTCCGGTTCAAATTAATAAAGTCCCGCGGCTCAGCAAGTAAGCTAAATCAATCAGGTTTGTCTGACGTCACTTCCCCCGCTCTGGGAATCTGTACTGCCTCGGGTCTTGTAACTCACTCTATTCAAGATAGAAACATAGAAACAGAATTTGACAGCAGATAAGGACTGCCTGGCCCACTCTGCCCATTTCCCTATCTACTGTACCTAAACTCCAGATCCTAATTGACTTGCAGCTTACCTTCTCTTTCCTACCTCTAGGGTTGCCTTCTGTCTACCCCATGCATTCTTGAATTTACCTATGTGTTTGTGCCCCTACAACCTTCCGTGCGTCCATCACCTTTCTGTGAAAAAGTATTTCTCGAGATGACCCTGAGTCTCTCCCGCTCTAGCATCATATTGTTGCCTCTTATTCTTACACATTTCTTTTTATGAAAGATGCTGCCCTCCTGAACCTTGTTTTTCCCATTGAGGTACTTGAATGTCTCTATCATTTCCCTCCTCTCTCTCCTTTTCTCAAGGGTATACATATTGAGGTCTTCAGTCTTTCCTCATATGGTTTATGGTGCATTCCTTTGGATCCATGATGGGTGTTCAACAAAATTTTTGTCAAACGCCCCAACAGCGAAACCAGCAGGTCGACCGCATTGTGCAGTCAGCTGCCAGTTTCCAATACCACTAAGTGTTTTCTGCAGGGGGCTTTGCCCCCCAAACCTCCCATGTGAGGGTCTGCACCCCCACACTCCCCCTCCACTTGGGATTATCAGCTCTGAGTCAGAGCAGATTTGGGGGGATGCAGGACCCCCGACAGACAGTACCAGGTTCCAGCGGGTTCCCTACAGCGACGTGGCGCTGTAGTCGCAGTAGGTGACCTCACTGTCGAAAAGTCGCTGTCGGGTGGGTATACCCATTTCTTTCAACATTTTTGTCACCCTTCTCTGGACCACTTCCATTCTGTTTATGTCCTTCTGGAAATGTGGCCTCCAGAACTGAACACAGTATGCCAGGTGTGGCCTCACCAATTGTCTGTACAGTGGCATCATCACCTCCTGTTTCCTACTGGTGATGCCTCTCCGTTGCACCCAGCATCTCTCTAGAATCCCACCACCTTCTCACACTGCTTGGCTACTTTAAGGTAATCCGTTATGATGACCCCTCCCAGATCCCTTTCCAGTTTTGTTGTTGTTAGTATTCACCCCCCCCCATTGTGTATTCCTCTCCAGGATTCCTGTGCCCCAAGTGCATTATTTTGCCTTTCTTTATACTGAATTTAAGCTGCCAAAATCTTGACCACTCCTCCAACTTGCCTAGGTCTCTTCTCATTCTTTCCATCCTTCCTGGAATATCCATCCTATTGCAGATCTTGGTGTCATCTGCAAAGAGGTTACTTTCTCTTCCAGACCTTCTGCAATGTTGCTAATGAAGACATTGAAGAGGATAGGCCCTAGCACTGAGCCTTGTGGCACCATGCTGGTCACCTCCCCCTCCTGGGATTGAACTCCGATAACCACCACCCTGTGTGTCTGGTTGCTCAGCCATTGTCTAACCCAATGCCCACTGATAGATCCATTATTTTGTCACTATTTGTGAGAACCAGGTCTAATATAGCTCCCTCCTGGGTGGGCTCCACCACTAGCTGTCTGAGGCATGCTCCCTGCAGGGCATACAGGATGTCTCTGCTCCTGGTAGTGGCTGCAGCATAGATGTTCCAGTTGACATCTGGCATGTTTAGGTCCCCCACCAGCAACAACTTCCCTTTTTCTACCATTTTGAGGATGGTTTCTAATAATACCCTGTCTATTTCCTCCCCCTGCACTAGAGGTCTGTAGACAACTCCAGTGTGTATGGTGGAGCCATTTCCTGTCTTTAAGGTGACCCATAATGCTTCCTTCCCTTCCTGTCTGCCCATTAACTCTGTTGCTTTGATCCCCTCCCTGATGTAGATAGCCACTCCTCCCCCCTTTTTGCCTCTCCTGTCTCTCCTGAAGATTGTGTACTCTGGTATGATAACATCCCTGTCATGGTTACTCCTGTACTATGTTTCAGTGACTCCAGTAATGTCCAGGTCTTCCTCCACCTTCAAGGCCGCTAGGTCTGGGATCTTGTTACCCAGGCTATGGGCATTTGTGCATGTGGCTTTCAATGTTTTGATGCCTTCACCCATACCAGCTTCCTCCTTTTCCCTAAGCCTTCTCTCTATGCCTCCCCTGACTTTATCCCTACTTGCAGTTTCTTTTGTTGATTCCTCAGCCCTAGTATCCTTTCATTTGTCTACCTTAACCTGTGGGGGGGGGGAGTTGCCTCCTTCCACCCCTCTTGGCTAGTTTAAATGCTTGCCAATGAAACATTTAAACCTCTTACTAAGAACCGCCCCCCCAGATGCAGGCCATCCCCACTAAACAAGCCCGCATCCCTCCAGGTTGTCCCCCAGTACCCAGTGAAACCAGATCCCTCAGCTCTGCACCAGTTCTTCAGCCATTCATTGAATCACTTGGTGCATAGTACCCTGGCCTTACCCATTCTGTAGACAGGTAACACTTTCGAGAAAGTTACCGTGTGTGCCATCTGTCTAAGACCCCTTCCGAACTCTGTGAACTCCCTCTGCACTGCCCTCACCTTTTCCCCAGCCAGGTCATTAGTCCCCAAGTGAATAATGACATCTAGCTCACCAACTCCCATATTGCTGCCCCAGCAATCCTTTGGATAGGAGTGGAGGCATCATGGTAGTCACAGAGACATGGACCACACCTAACCATGACTGGGACCTCTCGATCCCTGGGTTCAAATCATACAAGAGGGACAAGGGGATAGGGAAAGGGGGGTAGTGATTTACATTGGGGAGGGTACAGTATAACTTGCACAAGGGAGGAGTTGGAAGAGGGGAGCAGAAGTAATGTGGATTCAATAACTGTCTAATAGTGGGAGGAAGGTGAGATTGGGGGAGTGGTAGACAGACCACCCAATCAAGAGAAGGAAAGAGACAGGGAATTGAGCTGCAGGGAAGGGAGAGGTGGTAAGTGTGGGAGACTTTAACCTGCCCAAGGTGGATTGGAGAGTGCCAGTCATGACCTGCACTAGGAGTCAAGTGATCCTAGATGCACTGCAAAGTGGATTCATGACACAGGACATTAGGGAACCAACAAGTAGGCCCAAACATGAAGGTGCAGTGCTCACTGGTGTGAGAAAGCAGAGTCCAAAACAGATAAGCACTCTGCTCAAAAATTCTTTTATTTTTCAAAAAAATCAAAGACAATTGTAAAGTTGCTCACACCAAATTAACAGCCTCTAACTGTGACCAGGTTGCCCCGGAGCATCACTCTGTTTGAGCCTTGTCTCCCTGGAGGAGAGGAGAGGAGAAAGGGTTGGTACATGACTGAGACCATCAAGTATTTTAAAAGGAATAAATAAGATGGACTTGGAAGGTCTCTTCAGCTCATAGGGAATTGAAACACAAGAGAGAACAGTCTCAGGTTGGAAGGAAAGGTTTAGGAGGGGACACCAGAGAGCACTTTTTCACATAGAGGGTGGTGGGAGGTTGGAATGAGCCTCTTGAGGATGTGGTTCCACTGGAAATGGTAGGTAGTTTCAAGAGAGGCTGGGATAGAGTTAAGCAAGCAATAATACCCAACAGGGTGGGCGGTATTGAGCAATACTGGACTGTCCAGGGGAGTAATGAGGCCTGACGCCACAAGCGGAGGGCCTTATAGCCCCTGGAAGGTCTGATATTGCCAATGCCACCCACCCTAGAGGGTATTATTGCACTTAGAAAATGGGCTAAATGTATAGTTTTTTTTTATAGAATTATAAAAAAAGTGTAAGTAATGCTATAAAAAATGATTACAATTTAATTTTAAGTCCTTTTTGGTAAAGTAGTCCCTCTTATGCTTGCAGCAGTTTGTCCACTAGTCATCAGTAGGGGGAGCTATTTTGTACCATTGATTGGCTGATCCTGGTTGCTGGTGGTGACAGGGCACGCTATCTCAGGGACCGCTGCTGTGTATGAGACTACTGGTATTTTCTTCGTTCTCCCTACTACAGATGGAGATCCATCTGCAGTATGGAAAACCAGGAAAATACCCGCTGCTGTCATGGATGGTTCTGCCACAAGGGGTAGCAGTCTCACAGAGACTATGGTACTGCTGAATATATTGGGCACCATACTCAATTAAGAATATGCTTGGTAACTGGCATTATTTCAAGGGAAGTCCCTACCACTCAGATGACACTGTAAAAAAAAAATGAAATAATTGGCAAGTCACTGTGATGTAGCACACAGAGTTCCCTAGTTTGTTGATGCCTCCATTTCAAAAAGCAACCACTTTTGACTAATGCCATTGGGTTCCTACAACCATGTTTTTATCTTATGGTCACTTTTAACATACAGTAGAAAAGACAAAGAACAGGAGCACTGGCTGTATGTGTACAATCAAGTCACACTAAACACATACGGAGCCAGCAGAGCCCCTTCGCTACTAAACTTTTTTTTTTGCATGAATTGTATTGTTTGAGGCACTGTATCATGAAGGGGGACTGAATCTTGGGACAAAAGACAAGCGGTGGAGCTCATTACATGGATCCGAAGACAGTCGCTTTTTTAGCGAGGAGGCATCTCGTGAACTAGGGAATGCTGTGTGTGCTATATTGCAGGACTTGGCGACTATTTTTTTTTTTTTACAATGGCATTTGAAGGGACTACAGTTTTAATTCTTCACAGGCAGTGTTATTTACATTTGTTGGTGATTTACAGGATTGTGATATTGTAATGGTGGTGTGAAAGGGAGAGGAGGCCCTTGCTCTGCCACTAGCCAAGAAAACAAATATGGCATGGCAGTTAGGTGAACATTCTATTTGCCCAGTGATGCTGTGCAGGGTATGAGGCAATAGAAACTGGCACTTATTATTTTCTGGTCTCTATTGCCTCATACCAGACCAGCACATTGCATCCACCAGCCAATCACAGACGAGCATAAGGTAGGCCCATTTTCTAAAGGGAAAGTAAGGGTCATGGGGGGGCAGACAGAAGGTAAGGGCTGACTGAGGAGGGGGAACAAGGTCATTAGTTGGTGCTGAGGACCCTGAAATATGAGCAGACTCAATACACCTAATAGCCTTATTCTGCTGGCTTCACGGTATGTCATATATTTGATCCTACTGGCAGTGGTTTTGAAGAGGAATAGTACTGCAAGGGGAATAAAATGTTGCTTCAGCCTATCTCATAAAATTCATGCCATGTCTCATGTCAATCACCATTTGTTTTCTTTCAGTAAGCTATAGCAAGATTAGAAAGGCTAGGGGCTACTTTCTGACCCTATGAAATATATATGAAAAAATTTCACACTCACACTTACGTATATATTTTTCATCAGTCTTATTTGTACGGTCTACTTAAATTTATAAATGACTAATGATGACACTCTCTGGCTTGCTTTAGATTTCTCCCAGTTACTGTATGTACCCTATATCAAATCTCTTTGTTATTCTTGGATAACATCTTCCTGAATATATCTTCACACTTGAGCCCTGGCTGATCTACTGTTCTTGAATGGATAATCATCTATAAACATTAAGAAACAACCAACATTTAAAAAAGAATCTAATTTACTACACTACCTAAAAGAGTTTTCTTTCACTATGCTACTTTAGTCTTTTTTAATAATTAGACATGTTCATAGTGTTGTACTAAAGGAATAATGCACAACAGAGTGTGTGTTTTGCTGGGATAATGATTTGCCTTGGGTGGTTGGGCATTAGGCCACATGCCGAGTGCATCCAACACCCCAGAAGTGATGTTATCCCAGCACGACTCACACGCTGTCATGCATTATTCCTATTATACAGTGACTCCTTTGTTGAAAACAAAGGAAAAGATAAAAAAAAAATTTAGAATACATTGTCCCTTACATTTTAACATTTGGACACAGAGTAGTCCCTTTTCCTTAAATTGATTAACACTTATTTTGGTAATGATTACAGTAGTATAACAGCTACTGTAATGATTTTCATACAGCAATAAGGAGTTCTGCATAGATTATAAACTTAAATTTTCTTTACTGAGCAGTGCAGTCTGCTATTTTGGTAGAAGTGCCTGCAGTATAGCACCTAATATGTAATAGTTCTGGTAGTGGTGATTGCAGTATAGCACCTAATACTGGTATGTAATGGTTACAGCAGTATGACTGCTAATATGTTAATTTACATACAGCAACAAGGAATTCTGAGTAGATCAAGTTCAAGTTTATTTAGCCAGGAAGATGTCATTGAGCAAGCTCGTTTACAAGAAGGACCCACATGGACAAATTACACAGCATTGCAGTGTAAAATGGAACTGGTAGAATTAAAATACTAATAGTGCAATTAAAAAAGTGCAATAATTACACATGATAACACATAATGTGATAATTAAGCTAAACAAGTACTCATAATAATGATATAATCTAGGCTGCTTGTTGAAGCACAGAGAGAACAAAAAATATGGACCAGGGAGATGGAACATGGGAGAAAGGGAATGGACAAACACATAGGGAGATTTGAGGGATTTGGGTGAGAACAGGGAGGAGATACATGATAGAAACAGAGGGAGGATGAGAAGGAGATAAAAGACTGAAAGGTCCAGGCTGAGAAACAGTGGCAAACGTTGTTTGTATACTTGGCGGCAAGGCTTTTAAATGCATTTAGTGGGACTAAATTGGATAATTTAAGGGGTGACTGCAGGTTATTCCACGCAAGGGGGATAGTATGACTGATGGCAGCTTTGCTGCAATTACTGTGGAATTTAGGGACTTCAAGTTTAATGTACAAAGTTTTCCTAAGGGAGTAGGTAGGTGCACAAGGTGCAGTGAAACAAGCTTGAGATGTAAGGTGGTAGCTTACAAAGCAAGGCTTTGTATGCCCAGACTTGAATATTTAATTATCTTCTGGTGGTAGAGGATGTCCACACAGTAGTAGCATAGAGGTCACAGTGGTGCATCCTAAAAGATGCATTAGTAATAAATCAAATGGGTTGATGGTACAGATCATAAGGTTATCTTAAATTTTCCTTACTCAGCAGTTCTGTCTTCAATTTTTGTAGTGGTGACTGCAGTATAGCACATAATAAATAATGGTTACAACAGCATAACATCTAATTTGCTGATTTACATACAGCAACAAGGAATTCTGGGTAGATTATAAAGTTAACTTACATTTTCCTTACTCACCAGTGCAGTCCCCTACTTTGGTAGTGGTGACTGCAGTATAGCACCTAATATGTAAATGTATGTGACAAGGCATTTAGAGAATGGCATCCCGAGTGTCTGAAGATGCCGGTATAGTGAGTAGCACCCCAGTATTGTCTTCATTGCCAGAAAGATGTAATGCTGTTCCATTTAATGCACCACAACAGATGGCAGGCCTAAGTAATATGATTTTTAGCAGCAATCAGGAAAATCCCTTTTTGGAAAGTTTAATCTCTGGGCCTGAAACCTGTGATGCGACTGAGGTTATGGGTGGTTTAAAGGAGTTGCTTAATATAAAACAGGCCTAAGTAGTACTTGAAAGAATTTCTTTGAAAGCACGGCACATGTATTGGCAACGTGTGACTATGGAAGCATATCAAAATGTAAATAGAATCCCGAGAGGACTTAGATGGACTATGCAACCGACATTTGGCATTGAAAAAGTGAATTTTTTAAGAAAGTGGCAAACGCATGTTTTAAATTCTTCAGCAGGCCTCATTCAAATTATTCTTGATCATGGTACTGAAACAGAGCCAGAGGTGTTGAACACTTATAAGAAATGTGAGGAAGATTACAAAATACATCGACCGGGCTGTCTGTAATCCAGATAAAGAATACTGAAGCTGCTCAAGTTACTGAGGGGACAAGGGTTTCAGACATAACATCTGTGGTAAAAACAATACTGTCACCAGCTGGTAAATCCCCCCCCCTCCGTGGTCATTCACGCAGGGACAAATGACATCATCAGAACTCCACTACAACAACTTAAGCAGGACTACGTTTCCCTTTGCAACATACTGGTAGAAAGGTGGTGTAACATATGCCTGATCGATATACTGCTGGTCCCAAGAGCCACAAATCAGATCACAGCCAAAATCAAAGCCTTGAATGATTGGCTGCACAAATGGTGTTATTGGCAGAATATCTCCTGTCTTACACATTGGGAAGAATTCCACAACAATCCGTCTCTATTTTGTTGGGATGGTTTGCACCTCAGTAGAAGGGGGAGTACACTATTGGGACTCAGGATTACTACATTTATTAACAACCATTTAAACTAATGGCAAGGGGGGGGGGAGAGTGGGTTAATACCCAGATCTCTTATTACAAATAATTATCCATCACAACATAACCACCTGAATGTTTTATCCCTTAATACCCGCTCTTTTAATATTACCACACAAGCTGAATTAGAAATTAAGGCACGGTCCCTCAATTTGGGAGTAATAGCCATAATGGAAACCTGGGGCAACTCCGATAAAAAATGGATAGTTGAAATCCCCAGATTTAAACATTATTTCAAAAATAGAACAGGTAAAATAAAAGGGGGAGGTGTGAGCATATATGTCAGAAATGACATCCCCTCTTTTGAGTCCTCAGCTAATATCCAGTCAGAGAGCATATGGGTACACATTCAGCCCATGGGCCTTCCCCAGATTTTTGTCGGCACTTGTTATTGCACCCCCCCTCCATAGACGTTGATCAAACCACACATTTAACTAATGAAATTTCTCAATTAGCAAACAAGGGCATGGTCCTCATTTTGGGGGACTTCAATGTACCTTCCATAAACTGGGAAACCCTAACAGGCTTAAACCGACATAATGAACACTTACTTACAACCATTATAGACTTGGGCCTTAGCCAACTTATTAGGGAACCTGCCTGGGGAACAAACATTTTAGACCTTGTCATAACTCTCTTAGATACTACCATAACTGATCTTCAGATCTCTGACCCCCTTGGTAACAGCGACCACATGTCTATATTTTTTACTATTCCCCTTCACCACCAACCCAAATTTAACAAACTTAAAATCAAGCAATATGATAGGGCAGACTTTCACAACATTAATGAACAATTAAATGCTATACAGTGGGATCACATTCCCCCCTAACATCGAAGAAGTCTGGGACTTATTAAGGTCTAAAATCCATGAACTGGAACAACTACATGTCCCCAAAAGGAACAAATGTAACGTCAAAGGAAAAATTCCCACTTGGTTCAATGGATCAATTAAAAAACAAATTACATGTAAACAAAAATTATTTTCATTATTAAAAAAATGTCCAATGGATCAAAAGGAAGACTTATTAATCAAATATATGGAAGCCACTGAAATATTAAAAAAACTTATTAAACTTGCAAAACGCAACCTTGAATTTCAAATTGCACACACAAAAGACTCTCACAAAGCCCTACATTCCTACTTAAACAACAACAAGGGGAACAATTGATTGGTGGGACCATTAATCATAAATAACGCAACTATTACCTCTGATACTGAAACAGCTACTGTGCTTAATGAATATTTTTGCTCAGTGTTCAAGCACAATGATTTGCAGACAACACCTAAAACTTATTTTCCCAGTTCTACTGACTACAAGATCTCACTACATGACACCCAGAAACTACTAGGAACATTAGAACAAACAACAAGCCCTGGCCCCGACAACATAAACCTCAAATTCCTTATAGGAACAAAAGAAACCATTATTCTACCGTTAACCATTATATTTAACAAATCCCTTCATGAATCTAGAGTTCCACCTGATTGGTTGACCGTTACTGTCACCCTCATCTTTAAACAGGGTTCTTACTCTAAAGCAGAAAATTACCGACCAGTCAGCCTCACCTCAATCCCCTGCAAACTAGTAGAAAAAATAATTAAATCCCTATTAGAAGTAGAAATGCAGTCCTTGAACATTATAGATACAACACAGCATGGGTTCAAATCAAGTTTCTCCTGCACTACCAATCTGTTCTTCTATAACCATATTAGCATAAGCCTTGATTCCAATATCCCCATCGACGTTATACTTCTCAACTACAGTAAGGCGTTTGACAAAGTGTCACATGCCATCCTGGTAAACAAGCTCCTTTGCCTAGGTTTCTCACCCTCCATTGTCTCATAGATAAACAGTTGATTAAGTAACAGAACTCAGAGGGTTAGGGTAAATGTTGCATTATCAGATATGGGAAAGGTGTCTAGCGGTGTTCCTCATGGTTCCATCTTTGGACGCACTCTCTTTAATATTTTTATCAGTGATATGAACATTTCATCCAATAGCATCTTAACAAAATTTACTGATGATACCAAACTAGGGGGTAAAGTAAATAATGAGACTAACAAAAAAACCTATTGTAAGACCTTGCATCCATAGAACACTGGACGCATATTAACAAAATGCACGTCAATGTTTCAAAATGCGCAGTATTATATATGGCAAAAAATAACCCCAAGCAAACTTACTTCCTAAACAATACTAGCATCAGAGAGTCAAACACAGAAAAATATTTAGGGATACATGGCTACTTAACTAAAATGAGGTTAATGTTCCACTATATGTGGAGAACAATCTTGATGGGCCATGGCCTTCTTTTGTCAACTAAACCAAGTAACCAAGATTTTTTTTAATTTCAGCAACATTCTGAACCATGTATCAGGGTTTCTTATAGGTTTCTTTATTTCTACTTTCTTGTATAAAAATGCTTTTAACTTATCATTGATATTCACAACCTGAGACCAAAGCTTGCAGGACAATTGTTCCATCACCATCAAATCCGCTGACAAAGCTCTGTGGTGGTGATGGATAAAGTTAAGTATTGCAATGCCATGAATGATATGTTATTGGATATATCTGTTTATTTGGTACTTAGTTCAAATCCCACGCTGTCATATAGTAAGGAATTGGATGTGACATTACATGAAGCAGTAATTGATGGGTGTATAGATCTAAAAACTTCAGAGTGTCTCAGGGTAAAATATCCTAGAATGGCAGTTATTTATGGTCTCCCTAAGATATACAAGAGCCTAGAAAACCCTCCAATGAGTCCCATAGTGTTCAGTAATGGCTCTATAACAAAGCCTTTGGCACAATATGTGGATGAACATATAAAAGGGGTGGCTATGAAGTCAAGGGCATATCTTAGGGACACTATGCATATTTTACAGATTTTGTCTGATATAGAAATGGAACCAGAAGGGTATTTGGTAACTTTAGATATAACTTCCCTGTACACTAATATAGCCCATCAGAAGGGGTTAGAAGCTTTGAGAGAGGCTTTATATAGAGTAACTGAGTATGAGGGAAGTTTATAGAATTTTTGATAACCTTAACTGAGCATGTTTTGAAGAAGAATGTTTTTTTGTTTGCAGATACTGTGTACCATCAGATTAGTGGAACGGCATTGGGGGCAGTTATGGCCCCAAATTATGCTGTTATACCTGGCCGAGTGGGAAAGAAAGTATATATATGATCCTGATGTAAATCCATATTATGGGTGTTTGGACATATACAAATGTTTCATTGATGACATATTTATCATATGGAAGAGTGATTTGTAACAGCTGGGAAATTTTGTTAAATTCCTTGACAGTACAAATTTGAATCTGAAGTTCGCAGTAAGTGCAAGCAGAATAGAAATTCTTTTTTTGGACTTACTTATTATGAAGAAGGATGATGGTAGTGTGATAACTAAGGTATATCGGAAAGAGACTGATGAAAACTCTATTTTGCGTTATGGCAGTTGCCACCCTAGACATATCATGAAAAATGTACCTAAGGGACAGTATATTGGATTAAAAAGAAATTGCAATACAGTTGAGGGATATCAAGAAGCAAGTGACATTATGACAGATAGATTTAGGAATAGAGGGTATGATATGAGGACCCTTGAAAAATCTAAAAGATCTGTAGATTTGATTAACAGGAATGTTTTATTAAAACCAAAAGAAAAAAGTGATAACTTAAGGGAGAGATCTAAAAGAGGTCCTAATTTTGTTCTCACATTTACTTCCCAGAGTCAAAATATTGTGAACATCATAAAGCAAAACATGCATATTCTGATGGTTGAACCAGCTCTCAAAACTATTGTGAACCAAGGGCATGCTATAACATATAGAAGAGGAACTAACTTAAGAGACAAACTGGTGCATAGTGCCTTGGAGGTGGACTGGAAAAAAGAAAAAGCCAGAAGACTGGGTGGTAATTATAGATGTGGAAACCATTCTGTGTGTCAACAACTTCAAGTAGGAGATGACTTTTATGTTACAAACAACAGGACATACAAGATAAGGGATTTTATTACATGCAATACTGAATCTGTGGTATATCTGGCCAAGTGTACAAGCAATTGCTAGTATGTTGGCAAAACTAAAAGAAAGTTAAGACCTCATATTGTGGAACATTTGAGACATTAGAATTGGCACAGCAGAAAATGCTCTTGCAGCACATAGCAAACAATATGGTGCTGGTCAGACATTTACATTTAATGGTATAGAATGTGTGAGTATGGGGCCACATGGCACTGATTGTGACAATGCACTTTTGAGCTGAGAAACATTTTGGCAATTTAAATTGAAAGCAGGAGAGAGTCCAGGAGTGAATGGACATTTTCAGCTAGCTCCTGTTCTTTCTTCCAGATAGATGTAGAAATATGATTCTTTTTCATCAGCATGTTTTAGCCATGTTTTATATACAAAGTCTGCTAAGAGTTCTTATATACCCCCTATATATGGTTGAATTTAATTGCACCAGTGTATTTACCTAGGATTATCTAGTAGTATTTGAGCAGATGGTTCACAAGAGAGACTGGTATTCTTTTGTTAACAATTCTATAAATTCCATTAAGCAAATAGAATAGTCTCTTCAGGAATTTGTGTATGTCCAGCACGTTAATGATTATGTATACAAAGTAGTGTAGGTTTAACTTGTGATATTATGGAGAGTGATTTTTAAACATAAGATGGATTTAAAACATTTATTGTGGTATTTTGTTTTTGCATCCAACAATGATTTAATGCAATTACAAATATAGGTAATAATTGAGTATTGTATGATATGTATTGTACATGTTTAAGGGATTTTATTGGTCTTGTAATGCACTTTAGTAATAATAATATATAAACAGTTTTATAGGGTGATTATACTGTTAAATAAGGTAGGGAAGTGAAACTCTTCCTTTTGAAGGAAATATGGTATCTGCACTACTTAAGTCCATCACTAGAGGGTGCTATTTTCTTGAAAAAGAGTTGGATTACTCGAAACATTGATGCAGATGTTATGGGGTGCTACCACAATTTTTTAACAATAAATTTATTATTTTAAATGTGCCCTAGCGATTGGGATATATTTTTTTGCACTCTCCTTTACTGCAAGTAGCCACAGTTCGTGCTAGTGATTGTCGGTACAATATGAAGCTGTCTTCCAGTTTTCCTCATTGAGAGGTGCAGTTGCCTATTTTTATAGCGGTAACAAGAATATAAGAGCTCAGATGTTTATTTTCAAAATGAAGCATTGTGCATACACTGATAGCTGACAAGATTTCTTTACTGAGAGGTGTAGTATGCTATTTCGGCAGTGAGTACAGAAATGTAATAGCCTGTACACTAATTTACATAGTGAGGAATTGTGGGTAGAGTAAATAGCTAATTTTTCAATCTCCCTAATCTGCATGTGGAGTGATTTGTTTTACTGATGACATTTGGTCATGTGTGTGCTGGGACTAGATCTGTGATGTTATTCTGGGATAACATCATGGGTTCAGCCCCCCAGATTGGTCAATCAAAGCCCAGCATTCTTTCTTGCCATTATATAATAAAAAATAAACAGAAATAAAAATTAAAAAAGTAAAAATTGTGGTGTGCATGTGCATCATTATTAATGAGAGAAAAAAGATAGTCACTGTAGGGGTCTGTTGCTGGCAACACAAAGTCAGCATATGAAACAAATTAACAGTTCAAAAGGGTTGGAGGGCCCAAATATACTCTCTGTGTATGGTGCAACATTTTTATTAAAATATATGTTTCCTCTCAGATCATAACCTTTTGTCTTGTGGTTCTTCTAGTTACCCTTCAGTCCTGAAGTCACTTTTGTTAGCTGTGAACAAATGGCTTAATAGACTAAACAAGCCAGGGGCTAAACTGTTACTCTGCCTCAACCTATGTCCCATCATTAAATGTGTCTTTCTTGTCTTCTTTCATTTACCTTTCCTCATTTCCTGCCTGTCACCATATTGCATGACTCTTCTGCACAGATGGTTAGGAATTTAAACTACAAGCTGCATAAACTCAGTGCTACTCTACATCTGAACATAGCACTGTCTCATATGCCTTACAAGAAAACTTCCTGTGAACTTAACTTACAGCTTAGGCTTGCTAGCTGCCATGCTACTAAACTCGTTTTTCTACAGAACTGAACCTGTTTTCATCCGGTCTGGTATGATTGCCTAACATTGATTTCCCCGGTGTGCATCTTCCCGACTCCTTTTTCCTGACAACACTTATCCCATTCAGTACAATATACCGATGATTACTTTCCCGACTCCCCAAAATACCTGCCTTCACCTCCAATTGACATTTTGACCTGTACTTGCACTTGCACGGAGATACGGAGTCAGTACACTGGCAGTCCAATTGGAACAGAATAGCAGTTTTATTTCACAAATTCAAGTAGTTTTAAATGCTTCCCTTCTACATCAAGTACAGCTGCTCAATTTCAGGCCCCTCTGAGAATTATTTTATCCTATTAGCAAGAGCTCAGATGAAAAGTGTAGTTCAGAATCAAATGTTCCTCTGGTGCAATAAACTGCAGATGAACCTTGCGCTCATGATTACCCCACACACACACATAGTGGACTAGTATATAAACTTCAGGGTCTTCATTTACATGTGAATATTGATTTCTCTTACATGTGCGACTCATCCTTTATGTGGCCTTTGCCTGACTTTTCTCCCCTGTGAACTGATTTTTTCATGTTTCAGTAAGGTGTTACTTTGTGCTTCCAGAGCTGAATCAAACAGGGCAATCAGATGGTAGCTCACTCACAGTCCTTTTCCTGTCAAGCATACCAAACTAATTGATGGTATTTATGGAAGATGCGGACATTACTGATGTGTACCTAACTATATACAGTATACTGTGTGTGTGTGTGTGTGTGTGTGTGTGTATACATACATACAGTATATATATATATATATATATATATATATATGTGTATAGTATAGTGGCGCATTAGAACTGGTTCATGGACTGCCGACTTATCGTAAATATAAAAAAAAACCAAATCCATGCTTTTTGCCCATTGCCAAAGCAAAGCCAAGGACTCCCCCCCTTCAGATCCTCTCCAGCTCATTCCATCCACTGGACCAAGTCCTCACCTACAGATACCTGGGCATCACCTTTGACTCTACCCTTTCATTTCACTCTCACATCAACACGCTTACCTCAGCCACCAATGCATGCATTGGCCTATTATACAGACATAAGGACTGCCTGCCACCCGAAGCCCTCCACCTGGCAGTCACCTCCTCTGTACTGTCCCTAGTGGACTATGGACTCACAGTATAAGCAGCAGCTGACATCACCGTTCTAAACAAAATCCAGATTTCCATTAACAAGGCATGTCAGCTCCTGTCTGGAGCCGATAAATGGACACATACCTGCACCCTTTATTCCTTAACCAACATACTTACACTCGAGGAGAGACTTTAATATCAATCCTGCCTCCTTGCCAAAAAAATACAACTGGGTATGTCCCCCCCGGGATCTCCACATCCCTTCTCCCTGCCACCCCTACTGTTGCCACTCGCAGTGCCTCCAAGACTATATTGCAGATCCCTATGGTCAGGACTGCACTAGCACAAATATCCTTCCCCTTCAGAGCACCTTACTGGTACAATGCTCCCCCCCCCCCGCCATCACCTCTCTCACCAAAATAGGGCCTTTCAAGGTCATACTCAAAAATCACATTCTGTACACCTGCAACTGTGAGTGTCCTCTTCCAAAACCACCCTAGGCCTCTAGGTGCCTCTCTTCTGGGACCAGAGCCTAGCCAGCCTTGACAGTGTCTCTCCTGAGACAGCACACTTTGTACCTCATAAGAAGTTACTGTGCTTGTACGTTAGCAACTGCCTAGCTACTGATTGTATAGGACTGCAGCTCATTCTGCTGATGGATATGTTAACAACTGCCTAGCAACTATTTGTATAGGACTGAAGTTCATCTGCTGGATGACACTATCACCCTGCTAATTGTATTCAATGTTCTTCATCGTATGTATTACCTATTCCTTCAATTTTTGTTACTATCTGTGTTTTTCTCTTTGCATCATGATGTGGAGCTTTTGAAAATGAGTCTATGACTCAAAGGGTTGTAATTCCAATGTGCTTATAAATAAATAAATAAATATAGTTAGAGTAAAATAGGAGGTTTAATGTTAAACCTCAAATTTTGCACTTTAATAACTTTGCAACCATTCAACAGATTTGCACAAAATTTGGTATGTGCGGTCCCATGGGGTAGATATCTTGAAGTACCAAATTTAATTTCGATCGGATTCGTGGATGTCATGCAGCGCATAGTGAAAAAAGTATAAAAGTCGCCTTTTTTGCTTGTTTTGGCTGTTTTTTTTTCTCATTGTGCTGCTGCCACACCATTTGGAATTTTGGCCTGAAATGTTGAGGGTAGAAAGAGGTTGCCCTAAAGAATAAACCAGCATTGCAGTGGTGAAAAAAATATTAATCCATTCCAAAGTTATTCAGTTTTGAAATTTCAGGTTCTGAGCATGATCAGTTCAATCTTTTGGATAGCTGCACAGTACAAAAAGGGATTTAGGGCTCACGAAAAGGGATTTTGACAGCTCACAAAAAGGGATCGGCTTGCAAAAAGGAATTTTGACATCTTGTGAAAAGGGATTACTTTCTATAATCCCTTTTCGTGAGCTTTTTTAATAGCTTTTTGCGAATTGTCAAAATCCTTTTTTGTGAGCTGTCAAAATCCCTTTTCTCGGGAAATTCCTTTTCGCAAGCTGTCAAAATCCTTATTCATGAGGGGATGACCAGAAGGGCCTACCTCACGAGAAGGAATTTCTCATGAAAAGGGATTTTGACAGTTCACGAAAGGGGATTATTGGCAGGGCCATCTGGTCTACCCTATTAAATCCCTTTTCGCGAGCTGCCAAAATCCCTTTTCATGAGAAATCCCTTTTCGCAAGCTGTAAAAATCCCTTTTCATGAAGGGACGACCAGATGGCCCTACCTCACAAAAAGAGATTAACTCATGAAATGGGATTTTGACAGCACATGAAAAGGGATTCGGCTCATGAAAAGGGATTTTGACAGCTCGCGAAAAGGGATTTTTAAAGGTTACTGTTCTTTGCCACTTCACTGCAAAGAAGCGGTTAGTGCTTTTGGCTTGAAATTTGCTGGGTACAAAGGGGTTGCCCAGCAGATGTGAGTTCTGTTGGTTTGGTGAAAAAATTTACATTGGTTCCATACATATAACATTTCAAAGTTTAGAAACTTCACATAAGATAACATTGTGATGTATGTAATACCTTTCCTTGTCTATATCTCAAAAATAGTTTGAGATATGGATTTTTCACTAAACACAGCTTGTACTAAGCACTCATGCAGGTTGCCAGGCCATGATTACAACTATGGTGGAATGTTTTCCAGTGGTAGTACGGTTACTGAGATGTTGCTGCATTTGCAGTACAAGGGTTACTTGGAATGTGTGTAGCACTGCACTGCACTGTGTTTGTACAGTTAGAGACAGATGGGAGCGTACAGTCCCTCAGGGTCCTACAGTGTCATATATGCATGCCACTATGCAGTAGTGACACTACTGGGTACTCCATTTTGCAGTACTGGGACTGCAGGGCCCAAAGGGTCCTGTGCTCCCATGGGGAGATAAGGGTTACTTACAATGTGTATAGTCTTATAGGTAGTAGCAGTGCAGGGCTCAGAGTGTCCTGCACTCACTCATATGGATATCATTTTGTACTGATGGGAGCACAGGGCCCTCTGAGGGTTAGTTAGAAGGTTTCTACAGTTATGGTTACATATGAGAGCAGGGTCTTGAAAATTAGGTTACACTGTCACAAAAAGTAAGGAAATTCATTGCAAAAACCTTCGTTAATGCAACAGTTAGGGTTGAAGAACCAAAAGTAAGGCAATGAGGCATTAGAGTTTCCAATCCAAACACCTCCCCCCAACGCCAAACCCAACCACCCCACTTCCACCTTACACAGACCAAAAGGTGTCAGAGTGCACCTTGGGGTCATCAGGCCTAACTCTCACACCATTCTCCTATACTGTACCATTTCAGCTTCCTTACAATTGAAATGGGGTGAGAGTTAGGTCCAACAACCCCAAGGCACCCAACACCTTTGGTCTATGGAAGAGGCAAATTAAATTGGTCAGGATTAGGTATTGGGGGCTGTTAGGATTGAAACTAATGCCTCATTTCTTACTTTGTTGCTTAAACCCTAACTGTTGCATACTACAGTTTTGAAATGAAATATATATATATATATATATATGTAGAAGACAAAGAACCTCTGTGCATAAACACCAAGGCAAGGGTTACCCCAAAGGGCATTTGGCTGGGAAGCCAAGTTTCAAGAAAATACAAAATCACACATGCCCCACAATCAAAGCACCATGGGCTGCATATGCAAAATCACCACAGAATGTGCTGGGTCAACACTAAGCAGAATTGCATGGTGTGAAAGGCCCTCACACAGTTTGCAAAGGTGCTAACAGGAGCAGGCAGAGCTGGCGAAATCGCATTCTGCCATGATGACGTGTACCTCTATGATACAACCATAGCGTACGTATAATAATGTGTATTATTCTCTTACTATATATGTATGTACTGTATATCTCTAGAGATATAGATATAGATATATATATATCTATCTATCTATCTCTCTATCTATCTATATATATATATATATATAGATATATATATATATATATAGATATATATATATATCTATATATATATATATTAATATATATAGATAGATATGAATATATATAGATATGTTGCAAAAACTTTGTTAATGCCCCAGTTAGGGTCAAAGCAACAAAAGTTGGAAATGAGGCGTTAGGGTTTCTCTAACACCCCCCCTCCCAAACCAGGCAGGACAGCAGGTGTGGGATGTGCCTTGGGCTTCTCAAGCCTAATGCTCACCCCGTTCTCATAAAGTCTACACATCTGACCTTATTTACAGATGGAATGGGGTAAGCTCTAGGCTTGAGAAGACCAAGGCAACCCCACACCTGGCCTCCTACCTGGTTTGGGAGGGTAGGATGTTAGGAATCCCTAACGCCTCATTTCTCAAACTCTTCACTTTTTTAACTGGAGCATTAACAAAGTTTTTGCAACTGAATATATATATATATATATATATATATATATATATATATATATATATATATATATATATATATATATATATATTCAGTTGCAAAAACCTTCGTTAATGCTCCAGTATATATAAAAAATATTATACTGATGTAGTTGCTCCGATATAATTGGGGTAAAATGGCACTTCTATGTTAAAGTCCAAACTTTGAGCCTTAATAACATTGGAGTCCTTCAATAGATTTGCATGCAATTTGTGATGCATAATCTCTAGGGTAGGTGTCTTAGCCTGCCAAATTTCATGGGAATCCATCAAGTGGTTTCTGAGATATAAAGTGCTGAAACAACAGAAAAATCCAGTTATTTAAGATTTCTTTGCTCATCTGTATCTCAGGAATGCCTTTATGTTGTGGTCTGAAATTTTTAAGTCAGGCACGAAAGACATATTTTTTGCACAATAAGAGTACTGTGCAAAAAATAACAACATATTTTCAAACAGTAGGACTACTGTGTGAAAATAACAGCTTCTTTTCACAAAGAGTGCTGGTATGTTTCACACAGTTCACAGTGCAGCTATCAATTAAGCTGTGTTGTGGTTGCCATCTTGTTTTGCTGCTTAGTAAGGATGTTTAAGTACCAAAGGTTTTAAACACACAAAAAAATCAGAAAACAGCTAAAGAGAACCTCTTTAGGTGTTTTCCAATGTTTTTTTAGTGTTTTAAGCTGGACCCAAAGAAATTTTTTTCTCAGGTGCCAGCTTATACAGAGAATGGCTTGGAGTCCGTCCTCTGTATGAGAAAAGCGGTATTTTCTTGACTTCAGCAGCCACAGCTGAAACTCATGCTGCCAGTTGCAAAGTCAAGGAAGACACGCTTTGTGCGCACAGTACATACTGTGTACTGGGCATACTGAGAGCCCACCCTAGTGTGCCTAAATGTATTATTTCCTTGAAAAACCTGTGAAAGGAAGAAAACTGTCCCCCGAGGTCTTTTCTTCAATGCAGAATCCTGCATCAAAATTTTCAATAATTTCGATGCAGGATCCTGCATTGAAGTTATGTAATGTGTCACACAGTACTTTCTGACACGGGGTGGCATTGTGCACACATTACTGTTGCATTCCAACCCCCACTATTCTGGCACACTGGGAGCCCACCCCAGTGTGCCCATATAAGTTCATTTTTGGTTTCCAACACCGGGATGCCCACTCCTGGTGTCTGATGTCTCTCCTCCTCACAGTCTTTCATTGCCAACAGGGGTGCCCAGACCCATGTTGGCATCATGTTTGCCCCTCCCAACTCAAGCAGCACACTGGGAGCCCACCCCAGTGTGCCCAAATTGTTTTTTTTTATTTTTCATTCCAGTAAATGAAGAAAACCATCCCTCAAAGTCTGTTTTATTTTATTTTGACCTGTAATGAAAAAGGGTCCATCGTCTCCCTCATCCCCCTCATCCCACCCTCCCTCCGCACACCACCTCCCACACCACCTTACCCATACTTACCCTCTGGAGTCAGGAGCTGTGATCTTCTCTGGGCCAGGACACGCCTGCACTCTTCATAGCCGAACTGTGAAATATGGAATCGGGTAAGCACTGTATAATGGGACTCGGGGTTCAACTCAGGTTGATTTCTCAGCCAATTTTAGGAATTTTGGCCCCAAATTATCAACATGGGGTTCTTGGGACCCCTCCTTGTGAACACTGTAATTGTCATTTTGTTTCTCAGTCCCAAAAGGTGATTTTGTGGTTGCTGCATGGAATCACTTTTGGGACTGATTCTCAAAATGACAGTGCCACTGTTCATGAAGTGGGGTCCCAAAAAGCCCATGTTGCAATTTTGGTGAAAAAATTCCACAAACTGACTGCTTTATAAGCATGCATTGCACACTTTCTACGCACGCTTGTAACTTCACCAATTTTTTATATTTTCATACCAGATTTTCAACATTGCCATTTTTTAACACCTCCTTATGAATGGTACAACTGTCATTTTTCCTATCCTGTCCAAAATGTGTTTTTGCACCTGTGGCACTGAATTTCTTGGTCTCTGTGCAAAATCAACTTTTGGGATGGATTAACAAAATGGCAGTGCCACTGTTCATGAGGGAGGACCCATAAAGCCCATGTTGAAAATTTAGTGAAAAAATTCCAAAAGATGACTGCGTTTTTGGCATGAGTTGTGCACTTTCTGCGCATGCTCGTAACTTTGCCTGGTTTTCATATTTTCACTCCAGATTTTTAACATTGCCATTTTTTTACACCAGCTTATGAACAGAACAGCTGTCATTTTGCACATCCTGTCCAGAATGTGTTTTCGCACCTGCGGCAAGAATAGCACTGTCACTGTGCGAAATCAACTTTTGGGATGAATTAACAAAATTACAGTTGCACTGTTCATGAGTGGAGGTCTCATAATGCTGCTGTTGAAAATTTGGTGAAATAAATCCAAAAAATGAGCATGTTATGAGCGTGTATTGCACAGTTTCTATGCACGCTCGTAACTTTGCCAGTGTTTCCAATTTTTCACACTGTTATACTATCTGAGTGGAGGGATGGGAGCATAGGGTCTGAAGGACCCTGGCTCCCACAGTAATATATGGATACTGTTGTGCTATCTGGATGGAGGGATGGGAGCACAGGGTTCGGACCCTGCACTCCCACTGTGATATATGGACAGTGTTATACTAGTTCGATGAAGGTCAGGCCCTGCACTTCTTGGACACTGCACTCCCACCATGATATATGGATACTGTTGTACTATCTCAATGGAGGGATGGGAGAGCAAGGTTTGAAGGACCCTGCACTCCCACAGTAAAATAAGGATACAATTATACTATCTGAAAAAGAAGGGAAATTCTTTACAAAAGCTTTGTTAATGCATCAGTTAGGGTGAATACCACAGCGACAAAAGCAGGGAAATGAGGCATTAGGGTTTCCAACCCTAACGCCCCACCTCCAGGGTTCCCATTCCTACCATCCCTCCCCCCACTCTCCACACACCAACAGGCATCAGGGTGTGCCATTGGGTCATCAGGCATAACTCTCACCCCATTGCCCTATACTGTAGTGTGTAAGCTTGTTTACACTTGGAATGGGGTGAGAGTTAGCATAATTTTGAGTTTAACATAGAAGGGGCTTCATAACCCTAAATACAGGGGCGCGACTGTGCCCCTATAATATATATATGTTATAGGGGTGCAGTCGCACCCCTACAATTAAGGTCATGAAGTCACTTCTATGTTAAACTCAAAATTTTGTGTGTTAGACCCATTCAATGGATTTGCATGAAATTTGGTATGTGCAGTGGGGCATGGTAGATCTCTTGATTCGCCAAATTTCATTTCAGTCGGATGTACGGTCTTTATGCACAAAAATGCTTAAAAATGCACTTTTCACCAGTTATGTGGGCAGTTTTGGGGTTTGGAGAGACACTGACTGCATTGCTAAAATTGTTCAGGAAGCAGAAGAAAACATTGATGTCCTGGTACACATAGGGAGTAATGATCTCACCAGCCGGTCAGTTGTAGAGACCAGGGAACACCTAACCAGGCTGGGTGACAAACTATCATCCATTTCATCTGGCATCTCCTTCTCTGAGATCCTACCAGTCTTGGAGAGGGGGGCAGCTGGACGGAAGGTCAGAGAATGGGAGATAGAGAAGATAAACATGTGGTTCAAGGGCTGGTACCAGAAAAAAGGCACAAAAAAATTTGTAGGGAATTGGCAACAGTTTTGGGAGTGAAAGTTCTTTAAATTTGATGTACTGCATCTGACTAAGGAGGGAGTCAGTGCATTGGAGCAGAGGTTTGACATCTTTGCAGAATATTTAAACTAGCAAATGGGGAGAGGATTCCCATATGTTGAATGGGAAGAACACCCTCCCCCTCAGCTAGTGGTCAAACAGGAGTTCAGCATGTTTGCAGTTCATTTGCATCACCAGGTAAGGAAAAAGGTCCAGCTCCCCATACGATGCACAGGGGAAATGCCAGACCTCACCCAACAGCTAACACACTGAAATCTGGCCAATGGAAAATCATGTACACAAATGCTAGCAGTCTAGGAAACAAAGAACCCAGACCTGCAGGTAATAATGACAGAGGCTAAACTGGACATAGTAGCAATTAGCAAGGCATGGTTTACCAGCAACCACACTTGGGCGACTTCAGTACCTGGCTATGTACTGTACAGAAGAGATTGAGGTGCAAAAAGGGGGAGTGTAGTGGCCCTGTATGTCTAATATCAAAGCTACAGAAATTCAGAATACACATAAGGGGCAAGAAGAACTGTGGGTCACCCTGGAAACAGGAAATGGGACAGTCATAAGAACTGAGGTTGTCTACAGGCCCCCAGACCAGGGGGAGGACATAGACACATTACTGTTAGAATATATACAAAACATAACAGCTAAAGGGGAGGTTCTGATAATGGGAGACTTCAACATGCCAGATACAGATTGGTCAATACCAGCAGGAACATCTGCCAGAACTAGACACATGGTGGATTCCTTACAGGGGGAAGGCCTCAAACAACTGGTACAACAACCCACACGAGACAAGGCTATCCTAGATCTAGTACTGACTAACGGGGAAAGGATCACAGATCTCCAGGTAGAAGGACACCTGGGGGTCAGTGACCATCACATGGTATGGTTCAATTTAGCCACTATAACTAAGCTAGCCCTGGCAAAAAGAAATACAGGTGAGGGGTACAGGCAAAGTGGGCAAGCATTAAGGATACAATACTTGAAGCAATGTCCCATTGTGTTAGAGAGAAAAAGAAGTGCAAAAGAAGAAGAAGGAAATCACTTGGGATCTCAAAAACAGTAGCAGAAAAGGTCAGAGCTGAAAACATAAGGTACACAGCGAGATGAAGACAGGGAGGCATACCAAACTTCCCTAAGAGAAGCAGGGAAGGCAGTAAGGCAGGCAAAGGCCCAAACTGAGGAAACACTAGCACAGACAGTAAAAGAAGGTGACAAGACTTTCTATAGATACATTAGTGAAAGGAGAAAGTCTAGAAGGAGTATTGCTAAGATCAAAAGAGATAAGGGGGCGTGTGAGGAGGAGGACCATGTAAAAGCATCTATCCTAAATAGATACTTCTGCACAGTATTTACTGAAGGGAAGGGTAGGCAGGGCCCACAGCTCAGCACCATGGACACAGGGGGGAGGGAAGTGAGCACTAGTCCCTTCACAAAAGAAAGGTCCCTATAAGAGCTTGATAAGCTCAGGTTGGACAAGGCAATGGGACCTGATGGCATACATCCCAGGGTACTAAAGGAGCTAAGGGTGGAACTAGCAGAGCCATTATCAGAACTGTTTAGTGAGTCTCTGAGCACAGGAGAGGTCCCAGAAGACTGGAGAAGGGCATATGTGATCCTGCTCCACAACAGTGGTAGCAGGGACGAGGCAGGGAACTACAGACCAGTAAGTCTTACCTCAGTAGTGGACAAGATTATGGAGGCACTCCTTAAGGAAAGGATAGTGCAACACCTGGAATCCTTAGGAGCACAGGATTCAAGACAGCATGGGTTTACAAAAGGAAGGTCCTGTCAAACTAATCTCATAGATTTCTTGACTGGGTAACCAGAGTGGTGGACCAAGGGGAGCAGCTGATGTCACCTACCTTGATTTCAGCAAAGTTTTGATACTATTCCACATAGAAGATTGATTAATAAGCTAGGTAGGCTCAGGGTGGGTCAGAAGTTGGTCAACTGGGTGGCAAACTGGTTGTCGGGCAGAAAACAGAGTGTGGTGATAAATGGTATGCAGTCAGAAGAGATGCAAGTCACAAGTGGGGTACCTCAGGGATCGGTCCTGTGGACAGTCCTCTTCAATATTTTCATCAGTGACATTGCAGATGGACTAGAGGGTAAGGTTTGTCTGTTTGCAGATGACACCAAGATTTGCAACACAGTAGATGATCCAGATGGGGTGGGCAGAATGAGAAGAGATCTGGATAAACTAACAAAATGGTCAGAAGAGTGGCAACTGGGGTTTAATGCAAAGAAGTGCAATATCATGTACATGGGGAAGAGAAACCCTGAAGCCACCTATAGGCTGGGAGGAGACTTGCTGGCAGTCACAAGGGAAGAAAGAGACTTGGGATTCATCATCACTGATGACCTGAAATCATCCAAGCAGACCACTAAAGTAATAGGTAAGGCTAGGGGGATATTAGGGTGTATTAGTAGGGGTATCACAAGTCAGAAGATGGAAGTAATAATCCCTCTTTACAAGACACTGGTTAGGCCCCATCTGGAGTACTGCATGCAGTACTGGAGGCCACACCTTCACAAGGACATTAACCACATTGAGGCAGTTCAGAGAAGGGCAACCAAAATGGTGCAGGGACTGCATCAGAAAACATGTGAGGACAGATTAATGGAGCTCAATATGTATACCCAAGAGCAAAGGAGGGAGAGAAGTGATATGATCAAAACATTCAAACACCTTAGGAGCATTAACAAGGTGAAAGAGTCTAACATGTTTAAATATAAGAAAAATAGCAGGACAAGAGGACAAAGCATATTAGATGCAGGCTGATTAAGGGGTAATGTGAGGAAATTCTTTTTCACGGAAAGGGTGCTGGATGCATGGAACGACCTACCTCAGGAAGTGGTGGATATGAAAACAGTGCAGGGCTTCAAACAGGCATGGGATAGGCATAAGGGAGCAATACAGGTGAGTATGAATAGATAGGCCATTGACAGAGCAAAGGCAGATGGCACATTTATAAGGTAGAGAAAGAAATGGGCAGACTGAATGGGCCTTGCGATCCTTATCTGCTGTCAACTTCTATGTTTCCATGTTTCTATGTTTCTATTTTGCTTGTGGTGCTGTGCAGCCATTGTGTGGCATGCTGCTTTGTGAGATGGCTCATCTGAAAGAGCTTCGATGGCTGAACATGTCGCTTTTCGTTTGGTGAAAAAATATGAATCCATTCAAAAGTTATTGCAGCTTTAAGCTCCCATTATAAGTCAATGGGAAAATTTATATGATTGTTTTGCAAAGAAAGAATAGGGTTTGGGCCATCTTGTCCCTCCTCGCGATCAAAGAATTTGCAGCCTCGCGATCAAAGAATCTTCGACCCCGAGAATTCTTTGATCATGATGGTCAACATCTTGTTTTGGAATTGCTGTCAGAAAAACTCAAATATCTCGGCTCATGGGTCACTCCTGAAGTAAAACTTGGATGGGTTTTACTCAGGGGGCTTCGTTCTATCAACCCATTGCCATGGTTTCTTCTAAAGTGGTCAAAAAATAGAGGTATTGAAATTTTTAATTCTTTTATTGCAGCTCGCTAATGAACTTTAATCATGAGCCTGTAAATTCTTTGACCGCGAGATTCTTTGACTGTGACCTTTGATCGCAAATGGACGATGAGATGGCCCATTGACAAATTCAAATTTCTTATCCCAGGGTTGGCCTAGGAACACAAAAGAGGGTGGGATTTGCTCTGGGGGCTTCATTCTATCGAGGCATGGTGGTGGTTTCATGTACTTCTGTCAAAAACTCAAGTTTCTCCATTATTTATTCTTTGACCGCGAGCCTGCATATTCTTTGATCGCGAGATTCTTTGTCCATGATCTTTGATCACAAAGGGATGACCAGATGGCCTGTTGAAAAATTCAAATTTCTTAGCCCAGGGGTGGCCTAGGAACACAAATGAGGGTGGGATTTGCTCTGGGGGCTTCATTCTGTCGAGGCATGGTGGTGTTTTCATGTACTTCTGCCTAATACTCGAGTTTCACCATTTTTTATTCTTTGACCGTGAGCCCGCAATTTCTTTGATCGCAAGCTTGCAAATTCTTTGATCACAAGATTCTTTGACCGCAATCTTTGATTGGGAGAGCGTGACTAGATGGCCATTAGAAAAAATCAATTTTCTCAGCTCAGGAGTGGGTAATAAAGGCAAATGAGGGTGGGTTTTGCTCAGGAGGATTCGTTCTATCAAGGCATGGTGGTGGTTTCATGTACTTATGTGTAAGAATCGAGTTTCACCATTTTTTATTCTTTGACCACAAGTTTGCAATTTCTTTGATCGCAAGCCTGCAAATTCTTCGATCGCCAAATTCTTTGATCGCCATCTTTGATCGTGAGGTCACGACCAGATGGCCATATTTTATAATGCAATAGATAAGCCAATTTGGACAATCTTTAACTTTAAATATCTCAGAAACAATTTTGTCTTTTTACTTGAAATTTTGAGGGTGTTGACAGCATGTCCTGTAGATATGAATTACAGTGTTTATGTATCAGATAAATTATTTTTTCAGAGATACTGCATGGCGCAGCTTATGTTTTTCAAACAGCATTTTCCACTGTGGTAGTGGCTTCACATTTGTATGGTAGCTAGCCTTGCTGCTGTCAATGTACTTTCACCCCCCATACCAGGAATTGATGCAGAGTGCAGACCCACAGCCCAAATAAAGAGATGGACATAAACGGTATACCTCCCTCATACCAGCTGCACAGAAGTCAGGACACTGAGCAGTTACACAGCCTCAGCCAGGCAATGTCACCTACCATGACTTCAGCAAAGTTTTTGATACTGTTCCACATAGAAGATTGATTAATAAGCTAGATAGGCTGCAGACCAGGAAATGGATGCTGACTGCAGAACCACAGCCCAAATAAAGCCATGGACGTAAATGGCATACCTGCCTGTTATGAGCTGCACACAAGTTAGAACAGTGAGGAACTGCATGGCCTCAGCCAGGTCATGTGCCCTGTCCCCCCTGCCCTGAAGTGAGTGAAGAGGCACAGCCCAACTAAGCCTATGAACATCAACAGCATACCTGTGTGATACTATCTGTAGACTACTTTCTCCACTGTTCAGTTGCATGACATCAGCCAGGCAATGTACGCAGTCCCCTGCAGACCAGAAATTGGATGCTGACTGGAGAACTGCAGCCCAATTAAAGACATGGACATATATGGTATACCTCCCTTATACCAGCTGCACACAAGATAGAATACTGAGGAGTTGTACGACTCAGGCAGGCAATGCCCCCTGTACCCCCTGCCCTGGAGGTACTGGATGCTGAGTGCTGAGCCACAGCCTAACTAAGCCTATGAACATCAATGGTATACCTGTGTGATACCATCTACAGAGTAGTTACTATACTCATGAGTTGCACAGCCTCAGCCAGGCAATGCCCCACCCCCCCGACAAGGAATTGGATGTTGAGTGAAGAGTGACAGCCCGAATAAAAACATGGACATGAATGGTATACCTGCCTCATACTAGGTGCACACAAGTTAGAACACTGAGGAGCTGCATTCCCTCAGCCACGCAATGCCCCCCTCTCCCCACTCAAGAGGTACTGGATGCTGAGTGCAGAGCTACAGCCCAACTAAGGTCATTAGCATCAATGGTATATCTCTGTGATACCAAGTGAAGAGCAGTTACTACACTCATGAGTTGCACGGCCTCAACCAGGGAATGCCCCAACCCCCCCAGACCAGGAATTGGATGCTGAGTGCAGAGCCACAGCCCAAATAAAGACATGGACATAAATTGTATACCTCCCTCATACCAGCTGCACACAAGTTAGAACACTGAGGAGTTGCTTGACCTCACCCACACAATCCCCCTTCCCCTGAAGAGGTACTAGATGCTGAATGCAGAGCTAGAGCTTAAGTAAGGTCATTAACATGAACGGTATACCTCTGTGATACCAGCTGCATACTAGTTATGATATTCATGAATTATACGGCCTCAGACAGGCAATGCCCCCACCCCACTAGACCAGGAATTGGGTGCTGAGTGCAGAGCCACAGCCCAAATAAAGCCATGGACATAAATGGTATACCTCCCTCTTATGAGTTGCACACAAGTTACAACAGTGAGGAGTTGCTGAGGCTCAGCCAGGCAATGCCCCCTCTCCCCTCTGCACTGAAGAGGTACTGGATGCTGAGTGCAGAGCCACAGGCCAACTAAGTCTATGAACATTAATGGTATAGTTGTGCGATACCATCTGCAGAGTAGTTACTACACTCATGAGTTTCACGGCCTCAGCCAGGCAATGCCTCTACCCTCCTAGACAAAGAATTGGATGCTGAGTGCAGAGTCACAGCCCAAATAAAGACATGGACATAAATGGTATACCTCCCTCACATCAGCTGTACAGAAGTTAGAACACTGAGGAGTTGCACTGCCTCAGCCACGCAATGCCCTCCCACCCAAGAGGTACTGGATGTTGAGTGCAGAGCTACAGCCCAAATCAGTTCATTTACATCAATGGTATACCTCTGTGATAGCAAGTGCATTGTTGTTACTACACCCATGAGCTGCATGGCCTCAGCTAGGGAATGCCCCCACCCCCAAGACCAGGAATTGGATGCTGAGTACAGAGCCACAGTCCAAATAAAGACACGGACATAAATGGTATACCTTCCTCATACCAGCTGCACATAAGTTAGAACACTGAGGAGTTGCATGGCCTCTGCCACGCAATCCCCCCCCGCACTGAAGAGGTACTGGATGCTGAGTGCAGAGGTACAACCCAAGTAAGGTCATTAACATGAATGGTATACCTCTGTGATATCAACTACATACTAGTTACGATACTCATGAGTTGCACAGCCTCAGCCAGGCAATGCTCCCACCCCACCAGACCAGGAATTGGATGCTGAGTGCAGTGCCACAGCCCAAATAAAGCCATGGACATAAATGGTATACCTCCCTCTTATAAGCTGTACACAAGTTTGAACAGTAAGGAGTTGCACAGGCTCAGCCAGGCAATGCCCCGTCCCCCCTTCCCCAAAGAGGTACTGGATGCTGGGTGTAGAGCCACAGCCCAACTAAGTCTATGAATATCAATGGTATACCTGTGTGATACCATCTGCAGAGTAGTTACTACACTCACGAGTTGCACGGACTCAGCCAGGCAATGCCCCCCCTCCCAGACCAGACATTGGATGCTGGGTGCAGAGGTACAGCTCAAATAAAGACATGGACATAAATGGTATACCTCCCTCATACCAGCTGCACACAAGTTAGAACAGTGAGCAGTTGCATGGCCTCAGCCAGGCAATGCTCCCACCATACAAGAAGTAGTGGATGCTGAGTGCAGAGCTACAGCCCAAGTGAGGTTATTAACAGCAACAGTATACCTCTGTGATACCAGCTAGATAGTACTTACTGTACTCATGAGTTGCATAGCCTCAGCCAGGCAATGCCCTCGCCCGCTCCAGACCAGGAGTTGGATGGTGAGTGCAGAGCCACAGCCCCAATAAAGACATGGATATAAATGGTATACCGCTCTCATACCAATTGTATTTTAATAATACTCAAGAAACATAGGATAAGGTTTAAGATTAGTTTTATTATTTAACTATTTAAATGTCTTTAGGCTGAATTGTTTGGTTGCTCCTGGGATGGGCAAAAAAACAGTTCTTCATAGATATTGTTAATTATTTTTTGTGTTTTGTAATTTTTGGTATTTCACATACTAAATCTACACTGTCACATTTTTCTGCTTATTTTATTTATTTATTTATTTAAAGTCTAGGAATTACAGCTCTTTGAGTCAGGGATTCATTTACAAAGGCTCCACGTCACACAAAGAATGGCGACAGGTACAGAGGATGACAGTACATAGATTAAATACAGTGTCATTGTACAGTGCTACTACATCAAGTGTTTCATCAGAGGTGTGTATGGTACAATCAAAATAGACCATTCAATTTAGGATTTATATAGAATGACTAAGTAATAACAGATGTGAGTCACTGAAACAGAAGATGTATTGAAGAGCTTCTAATTTCACTTACATCTATTGCTAAGTAGTATTAATAATGTGTCCATTGACACTATTACATGAATGCAACAGACTACACAGTTAGACATTTAGATAATCAACACTAACAATAAGTTATTGTTCCTGGGAATATCACTATTTGACATCTATTTAAGCCAAGTCATTAGAACAAAAATTGAATGTTTCACTTACAGGTAGCAATTTTATAACATTTAGTTCTTCACTGCATACATACATGAGACAGTAAGAAACATTTAGTGGTTCTCATAAACACATAAAGATATTGTTTTAAAGAAAAACCACATGTGTGAATTATGGCAACAGTGTTAAAGTAAGTATCAATATTGTCCATATGATTAGAAAAGTTTACTTTCACGCCAACAGAAACATTATGAAGTTTAATTTGTTTTTATGTATTAATTCTGCATAATTAATTTAGAAGAAATTGTTACATATCCTATTTGAAAATTATTGCACTTTTTATGAAATCTGTTGACATTTTTTAAGACTGTTTTTACTTTATCAGTAGTTATTTATTTGAAAATGAACGAACCAATATCAAAAAGTCAAAAACAGAAAAATGAAGAGAAATAAGTAGCACAGTATGTCTGTGTCAGAAAGATTGTATGGTACACATCAATGTGTTCTTCTGGTCTTGAAATGGGAAGAGATACCCATAACATTAGCAGTATATATACATAGAAAGAGCAAGATAATGTTACAACATACAATGGTAGGCACATATATAGCCATAGGTGTACTGTTACTAGATCAGTAAGTTAGCTAAACAATTGGTGAAATCCTTGTCGATACCATGCTGTGGTGAAGATATTATATATCACAGCCATTTTCTCAGTCATGCTGAAAAGGTTGGTTCATCTCCAAACTGATGAATTTTTGTAAGTGTTTTAGATTTGTGGATCTGGGGAAAAATTCCTCATCCGACCTCCAAAATATGGATGATCCTATAAAAGCAGGAGCATACCAATAGTTTGCATTGTGGAGTAGAAGGACACAATCATTATTGACATTATCTGTTGAATAATGAGTTGCAGATATCTGCACAGATATACAGAAAAGTATACATACACTGAAAATAGGGCAGATAACCACATGTATACATCTGTATGTTCAGTTATCAACAACATCAATGGTAGCACTTAATGCAATGCAATAACATTAAATGCATGAATAGAACAGTTTCAGGACAGTTAATGAAGCAATATATGCAATTTTTTTGTCAACAAACAAAAATAGCTAAGAATCTATGTAAGGAACATAGGTTCAGTCTGCAGTTCAGCACTATATACATACTGTATGTACAAATCTGAGTCGCATTGTATTGGTAGATTTTGTCATATCCAGTGTTGACAGCATACTCCAAGAACAGTGACAGATAATCCTGTCAGATACGCTTCAGCAAATGCAGCACACTGCTAACAGATGACATTATCATGTAGAAAGTCATGCTGTGAATGTGAGTAAAAGAACTACATCTGCCAAGACATAACTCACTGACTGACATGTGCGTAATAACCAGCGCCCTCGAGTTTGCTTGGATTTGGCAGAAATCAATTCAGTAAGTATCATAGTCAAGGTCAATAATGTAGACAACAACAGGAAAAGGAGTCACAACTTTACCTAATGCATATTGTTCAAAGAAGTATGGCTCCTCACACAATATGTAGAGAAGAATGCTTAAAACTCTGGTAAGCATATAACAATATTACTGATTCTGTCATTACCATATAAAATGGCACTGTGAAACAACTGAATACACAGTGACATGTGCAAAACATACAAGATTAACTGAGACACCTGCAAAAAGATATGACTTACTGACTGTCTAATGATTACAGCTCAACACCCTCAAGTCTACTTGAGCAGTAACACGGCAGTCATTGTAGTAAGTACATCAAAGTTGCAAATGCTTAATTAAGCAATAAGACATGACAGAGGGTGTGTTATGGTGGGATAATGGCCCACCTCGAGGTGGGTTGAAGCATGAGGCATAGCCGAGGGCTTCCACCACCTGAGAAGGGCTGTTAGCCCACCATAACACCCCCCCTGGAGTGCCTTATTGTGATTATGAAATGGGTAATTTTTAATAATTTTTATGCATTTGTTAAACATAATACTCTCAGCTGGGCCATTGCACTGGGATAACGGCCCAGCTGAAAGCAGCTCTTGGCCAATCAGAATTCAGTATTCTTTCTACCCATTTCATAATATCACAATACAAATGTTTCTAGAAATTGTATTGCAATAAATAATGAAAACAATTGCATTTTTCATCCAGTGTATCAGTATGACACTGAGATCAACAAGTCATTGCCTACTACAGTTTGTAACATAGGTGTAGTGTTGTGGTTCTCTTCTGCAATGGCAGGAAAATCAGAGTAATTCACACGGGCTGTATTAATACTGTACAAGATGTAAGACACCTACTGTAGATCACCATCACTGATATTGCACAGTGGTTGTTTGACATGAAAGGTATTAGTTCTTCTATCAAATCAAAATAAATATGTAAACAAATGGGAAAAAAGACATCTGGCCGTAATATACAGTCAGAACGGTATTGTTGCAAATATACTGGTTAAGTAAGCTGCTGCGATCAGATAGCATCACTCCCCCACATATTGTGCAACATTGGTGCAACGGAGAATGATGACGTATGCATCTTTCAGATTCCTTGGTAATCTTTCTCTCATAGTGCATACTGTATCACTGTACTCTACCCATCCCTTTCTGAACCTTCGCCAAGTAACGTAGTGCCTAGAGTGAATAGATAGGCCATGATGGAAGATAATTGCACGTGTGTCAGACTGACTTCCTGAGAACATAGTTCTTCCAGCAATGAAGTCAGAAATTGGTGTTGTGATTTTCATGCCTTGAGAGTTAAAACGTTGCAATACAATCATAATGTATGAACTGGAAAATGTAACTCTCAGAGAGCAAACACAAGAACAACCACATCTTCGGCACAGCCAACCAGTTTCTGCATTTGCAAACAACTTACGAAACTTCACAGATCTCTGTTCAGGGACATAGACACCACAGCATGTCATGAGTTGCTTGTGATTCTTTGTGTCCACATGACAAACATGTGTACTTGCAGACATAGTCAACTTGAAAGTGTTGGTGCAGATCAATACCATCATCTGCCAAACTGTTTATAGTGTATGAGAGAGTGCTGTTGTGTATAGAAATCGATGACTGGAATCAGGCTGTTGTGCATTAGTAGTGACATCGAACTCCTGTTGCACTTCACTGAAGATGTCATTACTAATGCACAGCAACATCAAATCAGTGCTCGCACTGAAATCTCCTCAGTCATGCCGACCGTTGCCAGAGCTGTCGCCTAGTAAGCAGACCTCCAAGTGGATGCCCTGAAAACAGCAATAGATAAGACCATTTTACATGTCTCTCTCTCCCCCTAGGCTACTTGTTTATTTGAAAAAAAAGCATTCTCATTAATCACAATGCCACTGTCTGTGAGTGCCTTCTCATACACTATAAAAGATTGTGTATGAGAAGGCATACACAGACAAGGGTATCCTTGAAATCTCGAGGTTCCTTTGGTGACAGGAGACCTCTCGAGCTGTGCCCTTGAGGTCTACTGTCACCAAGGAAACCTCTCGATGCAAGCATACCCTTGTTGTGTATGCCTGCTCATACACAATCCTCTATATCATTCACATGATGAACTCTGTGGCATCTTGTTGTGCATTGTCAGCAAACATTGCTTGTCCTGCATACTTTGTAAGAGTTAGTTGTAGAGGAGTCAAGCTTTGTGAACTGGACAACTCCTATTGACTACCTCTAATGACTCTCTTTAGTGCTTCAGAGAGAGGTGTCAACTGACTTGAGTGCAAGACATCAGCAAACTCAGGGATATGGAGAAGTGCCTGCATTGTAGCATTGGCATAGCAGTTTACTCCTGTGCTGTTGTCAAATATTGGCAGTCTCTGAACTCCAATGCATCTCTTTACAGGTGGAGATGTGATTTGTTGTTGTAGAGACTGCTTACCAATAGAATGGTGAGGAGACGATTATGGAGTCTTAGTGTGCTTCCTCTTCAATTTGCACCCTGCATCCATTGGGACATCTGTTCCTGATGCATATCTGGGAACTGGCAACAAAGGAGCATTTGGTTGGTACAATATATGTAATCTGTTGTACTCAACAATGCATTTACTATCAGCATGTATCTTAGTTTCTGCAAGATTCACTATGTGTAGTCCAGACAACTGCTTCACACAAGACAAAGCAACGTAAGACATGCCATCCTTGAATATACCAGTGTCTATATCTACAATGGCACTATTAAGGCTAAGCCCTTGTGACTTGTGTATAGACACTGCATAAGCAGCACACAATGGAAATTGTTTCCTTGTCACATATATGTCTTTGACAAGCTCAAACTTGACTGTCACTCTGTCTATTGGTAGAGGAGTTTCACAGTTGTCAAACTTAACAACCACAAACTCCACAGTTGTCTTCTGCACATTATACTGGAACTCATGGATGAACCCCATGGCTCCATTCACAAGACCATGGTCAACATCAATGTTTCTGTGAAGCATGACCCGTGCATTCCTATACAGTGGTAGTACAGCTTCCAAACCAGTGATATGTGACACATCACTTGTAAGCTCTCTGAGACGGTCAACCATTTTTGATACCATTGTTCATGTTAGACTTACACCATTTATGGTATCTATGGATGTGAGAGTCAAAATAGGTTCCTGTTCTATCTGCATCATGATCTCATTGAACTCTGCACACTGCTTAAGTCTTGGGAATAGACATACAACATGTACTCCAGATTTTTGTACATGTGCAAAGATATCACAAGCATCCTGAATAGGAGCATTAATTCTAGCGATCATGTGCTGTCTTAGCATTTCAACATGAATGGGTGACAATACACCAATCTGAGCCTCATCAAGCAATGCTTTGTAGGACATGTCACCTTGCTGCCTCATGTTCTGTAACAGTTCAACATATGAGAAGAACTCCCACAGATTGACACCATCTATGCATCCAATGATTTTCTTAGCCTCTTCAACAGAAAGAGTACAGAAAACATGCTTGCCATTCATAGGAGCCAGATGCAGGAGATCTCCAAGAACAAGAATATTCTTGCCACCAAATGGTATGTCATCATCAGTACCAAGTATCTTCTGTAGACGTAGGTGAACATATGTAAGGAGAACATTTGAAACCATGCTGATCTCATCTATTATCAGCAATTGCATCTTGTCAAACATAGACCTCAGTTCAGGGGCAACCTCAAATAACAGTTTTCTGTAATCACCAGTCTTGCCATGCTCAACTGGCAACATAAACAACCTATGAAGTGTGACACCACCTATGTTATAAGCTGCCAAGCCTGCAGGAGCAGCCATAATAATAGAAGTTGCAGAATTAGAAAGGTCATGCACACCTCTGCTTATGGCCTCAATTAAGAAACATTTTCCAGTTCCAGCAGCACCACTGACAAACATCCTCACTGGTGTGTGCTTCTCACAAACACAGTCTCTGCTACTGTGCTGAATAGCATGTTGAACACCATGTATCACACAGTGATACACAACTTTCTGATGCGAATTCAAGTCATCAACATTGTTTGTAGTTGACTCTGACAACTGCATGTTTTGTTGCATTGCACCCTCTACCTCTGACATCAGCACAGTTGGGTCATTAGGAGGAAGAGAGGCACCAAGAGTCCCTTCTCCCTCAACATAAACCATATCTTATGATGTTACTGGGGTATCATCATCCAAAACCTGCTTGGCTTTCTCCAGCTGATTTTTTTTCCATTTCGAGTCTCTCAATGTAAGAGTCAGACACATGACTCTTAAAGGTATCATAACTTACCATGAACTCTTGTTCATATGTGTCAGATGATCCTTTCAATTCAGACTCTGATCTCCAAGGCTTCAATATAAATAATAGAGCAAAAAAGTAATGCTCTTTGCTTTCTGTTGTATTCAAGCTGAGTTTGCAGTGGTCAAATAACCATGGCTTTCACTTTTTCACAAGTGAACCATCAAACCCAGTGACTTTATATATGCACTTCTCTGGGTCAGAAGAAACACCCCACTTATAATCACACCACTGAGTAACTTCAAAGAGACACAGATCCTCCATAGCACTGTGGTACTGTGGATAATAGTTGTCAATTAAGTTGCTCTTCAAAATATTAGTTGATGTTGGTCTTGTAGCAGCCAGATCCTCAGTCTCTTCATGGCTCTTAAGCACACGGTGCCTGTTCTGCTTGTAGTTTACATTCAAATAACGAATGGACTCTGACTTCCCATATAGACATACACCTGTAAGGTGGTCACTTGCTTCACAGGCACCACACTCACGGTGTGACAGAGTCCTAAGCCCAAGTGACCATAGTCTAGATGACATTGACCTATCGCAGTTAGACAACTCTTCCCACATTTCTTGTGGGCATGTCTGCTCATGCTTAGTGATGTATGATGTCACATACCTCACCAAAGCCATTGAATTATCAGCGACAAACTGAACATCAATGTTTGCCTGCCACATCAGCAGAAGAGACGGGCTATAGTCATTGATATAAACTTCTGATTCCCTGCGAGGCAATTCTTACACTCACTTTGTTGATTTTGCCTTCAAGTGGTGTCGCATGGCAGAAAAGACATCATTCAAACAAGCATCCATGCAAGCTCATCTTGGGAAACCGAAATGGCACCGAGTGTACCACTGTCCCTTGTTCTTCATTTTCCTATGACAGTACTTACCACGCAGGTGACATTGGAATTTCTGAACCAACTCCCAAAGTGTTGCACTGTCATACTTGTCTGGAATGTAACATGTGACATATTTCAATATGAAGTTTAGGATTTCACTTGTCTCATTGTCACCAATATGTGGGGCATCTTTTATCCACAGCAACACATGTATGTGTGGAGCTCCCCGAGCTTGGTATGCAACCCTCCAGAAGTAGTGTTCAACAACCCCAAGAGGAAGATTCGTCTTAGACAGTATGAACTTCAAAAGAGCCTGCAACCGGTGGTGGAAGAAATGTGAAACGGATACTGGATCGAGTGATCATATTTCACTGGGAGTCATACTTTATATGTTCTCAACATCAGAGTTTGCCCATCTGAGAAGATCAAGCAGATCATCCCAATATTATTCAGCACAACTCAGTGTCACAAACCATGCTGATGGTCCAAACTCTCTCAGCATGCACATCACCTCAGAGTGTCATCTGTACCAATATTCTTTAGTACCATGCATGCTGGACAAAATGGAAGAAAGACTGACTTGTAGTGTTTCATCTTTGTTCTGCAACTTGTGTAGTAACTGTGCAGCTGTCATATTACTGAACTCTGTACCAAGTCTCAAAGTATGAGCAATATTAGCAGATAGGACACTAAGTTCACTTTCCCAAAGAAGATGGAACAGGTACGTAATGTTTCTACAAAACTTGCCATCCTTATGTAGCACTCTTGAGGTCCTATACTCAGCTCCTGGCACACAAACTTCTCGCTTATCTAATCAACCACCTGTGCCAAGTGGAAACAGATCAGGAAAACAATAAGCCTCCAGTGTAGCCTCCCATATGCTTACAGGATTGCCCTGCACTTGCTTCATTTGATACAATTCAATGTTATCCATCACTGGATCCTTCCCATGCAATGAGTGTATGGTGAATTGCTCATAGACATTGTGTGCAGATGTGATGTCAACCTTCTCCAATATTGCTTTGTCGGTCTTCCACAGCAGTTCCTGTAGAAAGACCAGCAAATGTATCGATGTCAATGTCAGCATAAAAAACATTATGCTCCTTTAGATGTCACAAAGCATCCTTCACCGTCTCAACATTGACTATCTCCTGCCATATTATTTTTGCCTTAATTGGGACACCATTCACCAAGATTACTACACTATTATCCTGAGAAACAGTGTTAACATTTTCTTGGCAAAGGCAAATGTACAACAGAGCCCTTCAGAGACCGTACCAGTTCTTTCTTTGGTAGGTCTCACATCCTTGAATTAAGCCTGATACTAGTTTGAAATGGCTTCATGGTCTGAGTTAGAATCTGTTCAACCAAGTTCAAGACTGCTATCTCAGGAGGAATTGCTTCAACTTCCATTTTATTAAGTACAGATCGAGGAGGTAAAGTGTCACTCTTAATCTTGTTACAACAGTAAGTACGCAGTGACACAGTTCCAACTTCAGCAAAATCTGTCTTTAAAAGAAGATATGCATGAAGACACCCCCACATAACATTCCAGTGTGAAATGTTCTGCAGGTCTATCTTGACACACTGCTCTTTATAGAAGAGGCGCTCACATGATATGCAAATGACATCGAATTTTTGTGTCTTGCTAATTTTGAATTTAGCAAACTCACTACCAAAATTCCTGAGAAGCTGAGCTTTTTGCACTACTGATGTGTGCATCATATTTGCATGTTCATTAGCAGGAGCATTAAACCTCAACCTATGGGTTGTTTGCAACTGTTTGTTGAACTCCACACATGCTTCCACATGTCCATCATCCAGCAATGCTTGAAAGTGCATATAGTCTCAGAGAACATATCTCACCTGATATAATCTTTATACAAATCTGCGTATGCCAGAGTGATGCACTGCTACCATGTGGAAGTGATGAAACACACTACCACAGTTGCTGCTCCCCAAGCATGCAAGAGAATGACCCATTAGGTCTGTATGAGCTCGAATCTCACACTTGTCAATGGTGTCAATCAACCTATGCCATATAGACCTCTTTGTGGTAGCGACTGCCGACAGGAAAGTTTCAATTGACATGATTGATTCTTCCCTGACATTGCATGTAGTGTCACATGGCCACTTCTTAGCAGATGACGTTTGGTTGCTTGCAACCTGTGTAATTTCAGTCTCATCATCAAAGTCAAGGTTTTCATGTGAGACAACTAAAATATTCTGACCTTTACCATGTGCATCTATTGTCAAAGTGACATTTGTATTGTGCACATGGTATGTCTCTTCCTAGAAGAATGTTTCTGAATATTCAGAGTGCAACCAGTCTCCTTGAAACACTGCAGAGATATTTTCTTTGTTCAAGTGTTCAAAAGACAAGAGTTTGTTTCTCATCTCCTCAGTCTTTGTACTTGATTTATCAATAGCTGACATCATTGCAACCCATAACTGAGAATGAATTGCAACAGCCACATTAACAAATCGTCTTACTCTCAATCGTAACTTCATTAATGCAAGTTTACTGTGCAGTTTTTTGCCTTTGCGTCTCATTATACTAGAGATGAGATGATCAAGTCTAGCTCGATGGACAAGTTTTGTGAAAAAGCTTGCCTTACTATGCTGTGCAGTACCAGAAGTCACATGTCCAGCATTTTTTTTTGTGTTACAGACATATGGCTCGCTGTTGACAGTGCTGGATGTTGTTTGCACACCGTACCTTTACAAAGTCTACTGATTTTTACATTGCTTGGGGAGGTGTTGTCTTTGTTCACATGTGCATGTCTTGTGATATGTCCACATGTAACAGAAGAAATTGTCTTTTTCTTCTGCTGACATGTTACACCTTTACTGTTTACATGGTATGACAGCGAACCACCAGTACACCTACTACTTCTTATTTGTCCCTTAACTTTATGGGAAATGGTCATGATGGAAACTCTCAATCACATGTACAATTTGTTGCCTGTTGCAGTCTCCTAAGAAGGAGAAAATAAAAAAAAGTATTAGGGCTACTGAATGAGAAGTCATGTATAAAACTAATGTGGCATAGGTTCATAAGAAGTCCATACTACATAAGTTATTAACAGCATGGAATACAACCAAATGTCGTATTTGTGAAATCAAATGATGTCAATGACAATGTTTAAGCACTTACAATAATTCTGAGTACTACACTGTCATCTGGACACAGGGCCTGATTCTAGAAGAGTTACGTCTGGCGTAACAGCACTTTTGCCAAGTAGAGTGGCGCAAGTAGCAACTTACGCCAGCAGTTGCGACTTGTGGGATTCTACAATGTGCACCAAAGAGCAGTTATGCCAGCAGTTGTGCCATAATCCCCCTGTGACATGGCACTAGGGGATTTACGGCAGCAGTTGTGCCCTATTCCAGTAGGGCAGCAACAAAGTCCCCAATGTAGGGATTCTACAAGAACCTCCAGAGGAGAACCAGCCATCGTAAGTTACACCAGCATTTAGGTGGTGTAACTGTACATACGTCCTCCATGGGTTCTGGTGACCCACTGCACCTACTCCAGGATTCCCCCCATGCCCAGAACATTCCCATCAGTGCCCCACAGGTCAGCCCACAACCCCACCCTCCCCCACTCCCCAACAGCAGATGTGCCCTGCTGGGCATCTTGCACCCCCAGCCCCCAGAACTCCCAAACACTCCATGCCCTGCAGGGTAGCCCACACACATGATGCCCCTGACCTCACAATGCTAGTGCCTTGCAGGGCAGCTGTGTCCCCCCCAGCCAGTCCCTGACCCGAAGTAAATGCTGCAAATGGTAAATAATAAAATAACCCTGAGATGCCTGGTAGTCTAGTGCCCCCCACCCCACCTAGCAGTGACAGTCTACCCACATCCCTCCCCACCCATCCCCAGCTGGTGACTGGCACAGTCTACCTCTCACCTCCATGGTCAGCTGCCAACTGAGCGCTCAGTCATGCACGAAGTGGTCAGGTCACACACAGAGTCTCCAGAATTAATGTGCATCCCCAAAATGCTACTGTCTTGTGTCCAGACAATTTCCCAGTGCTGACAAAGTGAAATGAGATTGTAACAAGAAATACAGTCTCCCAGAATTAATGGTGCCATGCAATTGCACAGACAGATTAAGATTACGCTGCACACTCAAGGGATGCATACGAAAAGGCACAACACCTAACCAGTGCTCATAAGTCACAAATCCAAATCTGGAAAGGAATACATTTTGCCAGTTGGGGGATTAGTGCATGTCAGTAACAATCCACTACCAGTAAAGATACCACAAAACAGTATAAATAATTAATGCAGGTGCGGTGGATAGCAGGTTCACACTGCTGCAATTATTCTGTAACACAATAAAAGGTGTCTGATTTAATGGTACGCATCTCACACACACTCACACGCACACTCAAGTAATGCATAGCAAGTTGAAAACCTTTAGTAATCTAACCAAATGTTTTAAACAGACAAATTGTACACTGCTGCACCACAACAATCAACAAAAAAGTCAAGAATTACTGAAAATATTACTGTGTGAACATTAACACAGTTATACAAGAAAAATATAACCAAAACAGAAAGGTTACCCTTTTCTCCCAATTAACCTACCTACACCACAGATATGCCCCTCCCCCAAAGCACACTTCACAGTACACAGAGTGACTGTTCTAAATTAACATTCAAAATCCACACACAACAGTAAACACTCCATGATATGAGCACAGAAGGGTTTCCTACAATCGATGTACTAAATTTTGAGCAAAAAAATATTACTCAAAAATGCATTTTAAATAGCTTTTAGAGGTTTTGAATCGTAGAGCTCTGAGAGCAAACTGTCTCCAGCTACCACTGCACACACACTACACAGGCTAGAACAGAGGCTGTGCAGAACAATCTAGAGCCCATGTGACCTGCAATCCCATGAATAACTGCAGAATTTCATTTGGAGCTCAATTACAGGGCAAAGTGAGGTGAATTACATTGATTTCAATGTACTTCACCTTAAAATAGGTGGAGAAGTGGTTTGGGGAAGGCGGAATAACGCAAAGTCATTGGTTTCAGTGGACTTCACATTCCACATTATGAAGTGAAGTACTCTGCTTCACATTGTGGAGTTCTCCGTAGATTCCACTTTACTCTGTGAATCACTTCGCGGAGCAAATCGAGGCCACTTCATCCACCACTACTTACAGTACTGTAACTCACATGCTGTATGGGAATGAATGTGAATGCCTATGGCTGTACTTCCCTGGTGAGCTTTAGCACAAAACTCCCTAACTTAAAAACAATTATTAATGACTACAATGGCGGGGTGGTGAATCCTGCAGAGATACTACAAAACATGTTTACAATACATCCAAGTAACTAGTCAAAAAATTAGTGTTGTGATTCGTGATGTGATCGTGAATTGTGATTTGTGACTGCATTTGTGACCATGATGATGAAGAACATGATTCGGTGTTGACGGTGTGAGATAAACAATATGGAACTGTACTGGGAACGTGAATGCCTACGGCTGTACTTCCCCGATGACCTGTAGCACAAAACTCCTCAATTTAAAAATGCTCATTAATGAGTACAATGGTGGGGTGGTGAAGCCTGGAGAGATACTACAAAACATGCTTACAATACATCCAAGTAACTAGTCAAAAAAATAGTGTTGCGATTCATGATGTGATCGTGAATCATGATTTGTGACTGCATTTGTGACCGTGATGATGAAGAATGTGATTTGTATCACGAGTGACTTGTGATGATGGGCCTGACTTAAAAACATATATTAATGATACAATGTTCATGCAGAATTATGCACCACACCAGTCCAGTACTCTGAAGGCAAGCCAAAGAAACAACTGTGACTTAAGTTACAGATGGAGATTGGTCCCTAAAGAGATGTAGATGCACAGACAGATTAAGATTGCGCTGTGCACTGAAGAGATGCAGATGCAAAGGTAAAACACCTAACCAGTGCTCACCATCAGAAATTCAAATCTGAAAAGAATACCTTCACCGGTTGGGGTGGGCTACGGGGGGCAGTGTGCTGCACTGCTGCAGTAACAGTCACTAGTACTAGTACCAGTAAAGATACCACAAATAAGTACAACAATCACACAGCTGCAGTGGATAGCAGGTTCAAATTGCTAAAATTACTATGTGGCACAATAAAAGGTGTCTGATTTGATGACACGCGTCACACACATACTCACACACACACTAAGTAATGCATAGCAAATTGAAAACTTCAGTAATATAACCACGTATTTTAAACAAACCAAAATTATGCACTGCTGCACCACAACAATCAACAAAAAAAAGGCAAGAATTATTGAAAATATTACTGTGTGTACATTAACACAGTTATACAAGATAAATATCACTAAAACAGAAAGAACTATCTTTTTCTCCAAGTTAATCTACCTACACCACAGATACGCCCCTCCCCCAAAGCACACTTCCACTGTCTCTCAATACACAGACTGAATGTTGTACATTAACATTCAAAATCCATACACAAATAGTAAACGCTCGATGATATGAGCACAGGAGGGTTTCCTACAATCGATGAACTAAAGTTTCAGCAAAATAAATTGCTCAAAAAGGCTTTTTTAATAGCTTTTAGAAGGTTTGAATCACAGAGCGCTCTCAGAGCAGACTGCTACAGCTTCCTACACACACACTACCCCAAACTGAGGTTGTGCAGAACAATCTTGAGCCTATGTGACCTGAAATCCCATGAATCATTGCAAAATTCACCTTTGGAGCTTAAAAACAAGGTGAAGTGAGATGAAGTACATTGCATTCAATGTACTTGGCCTTAAGAATTGGTGGAGTAGTGGTTTGGGAAAGTGAAGCAATGCAAAGTCATTGTTTTCAAAGGACTTCACGTTACCCATTATAAGGCAAAGTACTCCGCTTCGCGTTGCAGAGCACTCCGCAAATTTGCTTTCACTCCACAATCCACTTCGCGGACCGAATTGGGGCCACTTCACCCATCTCTATTCAGTGGTCATTTTAAGACTTAGAGACAAAGAGCAGTGGCTCCAGGACATAACTGTAAGTACACAACTTTCTATTATCTGAAAACAGTAACAATTAACTAATAAGCTAGGTGAGAAAATTAGCATGCTTGTAAACTTGGACTTTATGCAATCTGTCATTATTAATGCAGTGTTTTACCAATATCTTGCTATCTTTTGGTAAAACAAGTTGTTTTCTACTTTGTATAGTTATTGTCTGTGGCTGTTTGTGCTAGTTATATGCACAGTGTTACAACACAAATGACCATCTCACCAAGAACATACTGCCCCAAATAAAATATTTCTGCAAGACTTTTACATTTAAATAGGACATCTGCTACGTTTTAAGCCTTCTCGCACAAACAGCAGATCTTGTACATTATCTGTCTGTCACCCATAGTTCCAGTAGGTGAATTGTTATGTAAAACCACCACAATTTTTACAAAAAAAACTATTTATTTTACTCTATTGCTGGCCTGCAAACAGAGCTCCCTCCTAGAGCAAGAGAAACACCACGAATGCCTTAAGAGGCCTCAGCCAGTCCCCCTCCACACACCGGTCTGCAAACAGAGCTCTCTCCTTGAGTGAGAGAAACACCGCGAGTGCCTTAAAAGGTAAAGCATACCTCTCTCAGCCAGTTGCGTCTTGTGGGGGGGGTGTTAGCTCGTCAACACTGCATGTCAACTGCCCCACCCACCCCAATCACCCTCCACCCAAGCTCGACCTTTAATATATTGGCACCTTCCTATGACATCACTTCCTGCCTGTTCTAAGTCCCCACGTTTCCATTTGCAGGTTATACCTGCTAGCCACTAGAGGGACTTTCTACCTGTCCCTTATTTTTCCTACCTGAACTCCTTTTACTCCTATTTCCTAATATCCCCTCTATCCCACCACTACTTCTCCTCTCCCTTACTCCTATCATTGTTCAGCCCACACCTAACTCCCCCCACCCTACACCCTCACTAGCCCTCCACTGACCCCCAATCCTCTGACCCCACCAAGGCCTTTGTTCACCCAGTAACCACTAGGAGTCACTATTTCCATCCCTTTCTGCCTCTAACCCTGCCCTCTCAAAGCCCCCTCAGTGTCTGCTACCCCATCTCACCCAGGACCCAGGCCACCTGCCCCAGATGGGTGTTGAACCTTGCACCTTGTGCACCAAAGTCCACGACCCTACCACTACTCCAAAGTGGTACCCCGTGCTTTATGACAGGCAGCCAAGATACTTACAACATCTGCCCCAATTGCTACCATAGGCGCCATGTTTGTTCACCTCCTCCTAAAATGTCTCCCCCTTATAACCCTGCTAGTGCTACTTCCCCTCAGCCTAACCCCACCCCAGCCCGTTCTGTGATCTCACTACTGTCTCTCCCCTGCCTGGCTCAACCATCCCCACACTGCCCATGTACTCTGGACCCTAGCACCAACCCCCTAGCAGTCCCCCCCCTCACCGCCAACACACACTCCCCATGGACTCACCACATCTGTGCCTTCCCGACCCTTCATACTCTGCCTATCCCTTACGCCTCCAAGGCCTCCTCCTCTTTTTAGTGCTCACCCAAAATGTTAACATGCTGCCACCCCATGATCAGAACCTTGATTCTACTACTACTTCTTTCTGGGAATTATCCACCCAAACCCAGGGCCTGATCCCCTCCAGCCCACCTACTAGACCAGCTGGCCTCCGCATTGCCTCTTTGAATGTATGCAGCCTGTTGAAAAAATTTGCTGCCCTCCAGTGCTGGGTCATGCTATATCAACCTGACATAGTTGCCCTAGTCAAAACCTGGCTGTCCAAGTCCACCCATGACTCCTATGTCTCCTTCCCAGGCTACACCTTATACCGGGAGGACCGAGCAAGTAAACGCGGGGGTGGTTTTGTGATCTATACTCGTGACACCATCATTGGCCAGGCACTCCCCGCTCCTCTGCTTGTAAATGGTGCCCAGGCCCTTACCTTCAAACTCATCCCTGACCCCTCCAGGGGCCCACTGTACCTCACAGTCTCCTATGTTCCCCCAAGGAACCAGAATCCAGCATTGACGTCTCTTATGGTTATTATCTTGCCACCCTCCCCCATAAGGCTGATCAAGTACTAGTGGAAGACCTCAAAGTGAACTGGCTCAGCTCCTCTACCTCCCCAATAAGGGATATCTTCACTAACCAAGACTTGACACAACTCATCTCTCAACCCACCAGAATTAACCCAACTAGAGGAACTTGCACCCTCCTGGACGTCATTATCATCAACCACCCTCTGAAACTTTAGGACATTCAGGTTCTCCCTGACTCCTTAAGTGACCACTCCCCTATCATATTCCTCTGGTCTTTTCCTAGCCCCAAATATGTAACCCAAACCACCCAACGCAGGTGCCCTCACCCTGGAGGGCTGACTAAACTCAGACAGTACCTCGCACAGATTAGTTGGTCCCCCATCCATCATGCAGCTGACATTGATGCCACCCTCACCCTCTTCTCACAAGCCTTTAATAAGGCCTGTGACCTCTTTGCACCCCCACTACATTCCATTCCAAAAAACCTAATGCACCTTGGATAACCCTTGCCCTACTCCAAATGCTCAAAGTGAGGGATAACCTTGGCATCTAGCCACTGATACAGGCCAGGCAGCTGATAGACAGGCCTACCATACTGCACAGAACAAGTGCACCTGGGCCATCCGTAAAGCCAAGGTAGACCATTACCAGACCATCCTCACCTCATCTTGGGGGAATGCCTGGACCTTCTGGGACAATATTAAAGAGCTAAATGGGAAATCACACATCCCCCCATCCCAGCTCACTATTGCCGGCTCCACCTCCACGGATCCAGCCTGCATTGCCAACAGCCTTAATTCTTCCTTTACGGAACTCAGCTCAGTCCTCCCTAGTAACTTCTTTGACCCAACCCCTGATAAACCACTCCCAGTCCTACAGTGCCCCTGGTTCCACCTACACAAGATATCCACCCAGGAAGCCAGACCTCTCCTACTTAAAGCATTAAAAAGCAGCAGTCCCAGCAGGATTCCCTGGACCCTAAAATACTCCAGCTAGTCCTGGATGAAGTCCTCACCCCATTCACCAGTCTACTTAACCAGTTCTTCTGTCTGGGGCAATTCCCCACTGTGTGGAAAACAGTTGTTGTCATGCCTATCCATAAAGGGGGAGACATGTCCTCCCCTAGCAATTACCAACCGATCTCCATCCTCCCCCCCTCAAAAGCCCTAGAAAAAAGTGGTGGCCATTCAAATCACTGAATATCTGGCTAAGTAAAACATCATGTGTCCAGAGCAACATGGATTCTGTGCCAGTCACAGTACTGACACTGCGTTAATGGAATTCTCCAACTTCCTGCATTCTTCCCTTGTCACTGGCTCCCTAGCCAGTGCAGTGTTCATTGACCTCTCAAAGGCCTTCAACACTGTCTCCCACCCCTTCTACTTGACACCCTCTGCCACACTGGCTTCTACACTGGTCCACTCACCCAGTGCTCGAGCTACCTATCGTCTCGCTTCCAGTGTGTCAAAGTCAATGGGACACTCTCAGAAACCCATCCCATCTGCTCTGGGGTTCCCCAGGGCTCAGTCCTGGGTCCTCTACTTTTTAGTCTCTATCTAAACACCCTGCCTACTGCCTGCTCCAGCAATATGCTTCTGTACGCAGACGATGTGGTCATATTTGCCTCCCACAGAAATCCTTCCTCCCTCCAGGACTCTCTCCAACACTCCTTCAATGATGCCAAAACCTAGTTTAGGGAACATAGACTCATCATTAATCTCAGAAAAACCAAGGTAATGCTCTTCACCCACCCCCAAAACAAAGCTTGCAATAACACTCTCCTCATCCTCCCTAGCACCCCACAATCAACTGAACAAGACTACTCCTACAAATACCTTGGGAGTTACTTTTGACTTAGCCCTCATCTTTCACCCCCACATTAATGCCCTTCCATCTGCCACTAACACACAGCTTGGCATCCTCTACTGCCACAAGAACTGCCTACCACCTGATGCCCTCCGACTTGCCATTATGTCTTTAGTACTATCACTTGTGGATTATAGCCTGCCCGTTTATGGTGCTGCAGACATCACTGCCCTCAACAAAATTTGCCTCACCTTAAATAAGGACTGCAGACTAATAATCAGTGCCCCCAGGCTCACCCACACATGTCAACTCTATGACCAGACCAATCTCCTTAACCTCGATGAGCGACTCCACTACCAAACCTGCATCCTAGCCAAGAAAATTCTGCTTGGGCTCTCCCTGCCAGGGGTGACTGCCTGCATCCTTCATACCCAGTCCACTGTCTCAACCCATACCACCAAGAAAAAACACTCTTTTGGTTTCCAGAACCAGGACCACCCGAGCTCAGAGGTCCTTCTGCTACAGAGCTCCATCCTGGTTTAACTCCCTTCCTGCATCCATCTCCAGTGCTCCAAAAACTGGCACCTTCAAAGCAGCCCTTCGCAACCAACTATTTAATGCCTGCAGTTGCACCTGTATCTAATCAGCGCTCTGCTACCATCTTTCGCACCTGACAAAACCTGCTGGGCTGAACCGCCACATCAGCACCCCCCCAATAATCTCCCTCTGGTACCTTGCCCTCTGATGTATCAGCATGTGCTAATGTTTTGCACCATGAAATGTGTAACTATTTATTGCATGGTTTTCAACTGCATAAATCTATGTCACTCAATCTCCAGTATTTTCTGTAACAGTGTCCACTGTATGTCCTCTCTGTGATGAAGTACCTTTGTAAATGAGCCCCTGGTTCAAAGGTTATAAATCCGATTGTATTTCAAATAAATAAATAGAGGCACTGTACTTATCTTTTGGAAGCACATACCCACAACATTAATAATAGACCTTTTACTTGCTTTTAATATGACACTGCACCAGGTATCAATACAACTTCCTCTTCACTGCCACTATAGATGAATCACATAGCACTTGTGGCATTGATTGGTACATCTTTATGAGGTGGAGAAAGAAATCCCTGTGCCCTGATAGGATGAGACTTGGTTGTATACACTGCATTCAGAGAGGGCCACCACTACCTAAAACAAGTTCTTGTCAGCCAGGGCAACTCACTGAATACTTAAATCATTGATTTCCTAGCGTGTCACAAACATGGATACAGCCTTTCCATATATATATATATATATATATATATAAGAAAGTTTGTGTCTTCCATGCTACTGTTCTGTGTCTGCCACTTGGGGGGGGGGAGGCATTCCACTGTTTGAATAATACAGAGGTTTGAATTTGCCAAGTATATGGTCGGCAGTTATGTTGTGTATTGAGTGTATAGAAAGACAAATGGTTGCCAGATACTCAAACCACAATATATCTTATATTAAATGTTTCTAAGAAAATTATTCCTTTTTTTTCACAGACTGCAACATGCCTAAGTCCTGGAGTGATAGGGAGGTGCTGGCCCTAGTTCAGGCTGTGAGGCAGCATGCCAACCCCGGGTTTATAATGCGGGCAACCAACCTAAGCCTCATACATATCTGGGGTAAGGTAGATCATAAATTAAATTAACAGAATACTATTTTTTTTAAGTATTAAGAATGGTACAATGATGATACCTGTGGAACTATGGCATTGCAGTACAGTTTACTAAGACATAGGATACTGGTAGTAAATCTCATAATGTTAAGACTGCAAAGAGAAGGAGTTATACAGCAGTTAAATGTTTTATTAATGTATAACATAAAAAGAAATACTTGTTTTGAAGATGCATGAGAAGCCACAGCCACATGTTTCACTTTGACCAGTAGAGGCTGTTACTAGTAAGAGTGCAACAAGTATGTTATTACAGTGGCACAGATTTGCTCTCACTTAGTAGCTGTTGCGCATGACAGTTCTGACCACCGGTGCTCACTGCAAACTTTATTTTTACAAGCAGGATTGTGTGGCAGTTTGTCTCTTCAAGGCATCTAAGAATTCAGCTACAGATGTGCTGTTTGAAATTATGAGGTGGAGGGGCACTAGGTTCTATGCAGTGACACTCACTATAGTAAGACTGAACATATACATAAGGAAATTTAAATGTATGAAACGTGATACTACGTCAGTGTTATACGTTAACTGTAGAGGTGGTATCCACTAGGACTGTTAATTGGCTCAAAAACAGGATTGCACAGAGCAAAAGGCAGGGTCCACAGAACAGAAACATATAGATGATGTGTTGCTGCAGAAAACTCCCTCTAGCTGCACATATGAGCAGAGTTAATAGACATCAAAAAATTGACCTGCTGATAAACCTTGTGTGTACATATTTTCAGATCTGTGCATGTCAAAGACACACTGTTATACTGTGTTATTAACTGGTGTTGTTGTATATTACTGATTCTACATATTTAACTATTATGAAATCATTCACTATACTTTCTTTTCTATGTTTTTATGCAGGTTAGCCATGCCTTGGGGAGAGATGACATCACAAGATCTCCCGATGAGTGTAGGAGGAAATGGAAAATCACCCGCCAGACCTTTTTTAAGGTGAAGGCCATGGCAAGGAATATGCACAGGAGCATCCTGGAGTGGTATGACATAGCTTATGCTATGTGGGAGGAGGCAGGGAAAAATTCCTTTTTGCAAGGTGCCCAAATCCCAAAGGGATTGGAAGTGAGCCACAAAAAGTGGTTTTAAAAATAAAAAATAAACATTCTGGGGCCTCAGTAGAGTAAACCAAAGGCATTGGTTTGTAGAGGACATCCGCATGAACAAAACCCATGTTTGGATGTCTCCAGAAGACATCCCTGGGTAAAGTTATAACAATTTGTTTGATGAGAAGAGGGAATTTTTTTCTCAGGATGTGGTATTTAATGAATCCCTCCTTGCAAGCTAGCAAAATCCCTTTTTGTGAGGCCTAAATCCCTTTTCATACCAAGCAGATATCCAAAAGACTGAACTGAGCATGCTCAGAACCTGAAATTTCAAAATGAAATAACTTCTAAATGGATTAATATTTTTTCACCAAACCAATGCTGGCTTGTTCTTTGGGGAAAACTCTGTCTACCCTGAACATTTCAAACCACAATTTTAAATGGTGTGGCTGCAGTGTGATGTGGACAAAACAGACAAAACAGGTGAAAAAAATGACCTACCCCATGGGACAGCGCATACCAAATTTCAATCCGTTGAACATTTGTAAAGTTATTAAAGTGCAAAATCTGAGGTTTAACATTAAACTGCCTACTCAACCGTAACTATAGTGGTGCTACCGCACCACTATAATATATACATATATATATATATAGAGAGAGAGAGAGAGAGAGAGAAAGAGAGAGAGAGCGCAAATAAACTTTGTTAATGTGTCAGTTAGGGTTAAAAAGACAAAAGTAGGGAAATATGGTGTTAGGGTTTCCAACCCTAATACCCCCCCCACCCTGCACAGATGAAGAGGCACTGGGGGCATCATTGGGGTCATCTGACCTAACGCTCGCCCCATTCCATTATAAAAATAAGCTGTGTGAATGCAGCATTGGAGAATGGGGTGAGTGTTTGTGCTGATGACCCCAATGCCATCCCCGATGCTTCTTCATCTGTGCAGGGTGGGGGGGTGTTAGGGTTGGAACCCTAATGCCACATTTCCCTACTTTTGTTTCTTTAACTCTAACTGATGCATTAACAAATGTTTTTGCAATTTCTTTCTGTACTTTCTGAGATAGTATAAGAGGATCCTTGTTTTACAGTGGGAGCACAGGGTCCTTTGGACCCTGCACTTCCATCCCTCCATCGAGGTAGTAAATCAGTATCCTTATGTTATGGTGGGAGGGCCCTGTGCTTCCATTCCTCCATTGACAAATAGTCATAACTCTGCCATTTATTGCCCCAAATGTTCAATATAGCCATCTTATGACCTCACCATATGTACCCAGCACAGAACATTTTCAAATCCCTGCCAAAAGATAATTCTGTGCATCTGCAACAACATTCTGCATCACGAGAGTGAAAATACAGTTTGGCCAGTATTTTAAAAATGACAGCTGTCACATATATGAGGTGGGGTAGGGTAATAACAAGGTTATGCTGAAAATATGGACTGAAAATATAGAACATTTCCAAAGTTTTGAGCATGTGTAATAAGATAGCAATGGATGATCATAATGCAGCCATTTTTTTACATGTTGATTCCAAATTTTCAACATAGCCTTCCTATAACCCCACCTCATGGACAATATGACTGTTGTTATGCAAATCCCACTGAAAAGGTGATATTGCCAACTGATGGCAAAATCACCTTTCTGGCAGGTGTTGCCTAACAACAGTCATATTGTTCATGATGTGGGGTCCCCAAACAGCCATGTTAAAAATGTGGGGTCAAAAGGATGAACAACGGCCAAGTTATGCCCAAAAGTTAACCCCACCCATCGTCTATTCCTTTTTTGTGAGGTGTCATAATCCTTTTTCACCGGCCGATTCCTTTCTTGTGCGGTATCATAATCCTTTTTTGTTATGCAAATAAGGATTAGGGCTTCTCAGACCAGATGGCCCTGCAGGTAATCCTTTTTCATGAGTTGGCACAATCCTTTTTTGTGATGCGAAAAAAGATTATGACAACTCACGAAAAAGGAATTCATATGCCAAAAAAGGATTACCGGCAGGTCCATCTGGTCTGAGAAGTCTTAATTCTTTTTCGTATGATGAAAAAGGATTTTGACATCCATTGGCTGGCAAAAAAAGATTGTGGCATCTCACAAACAAGGATAACTTTTTTAATCCATTTTCGTGAGGCGTCATCCTTTTTTGTCAGCCAGTTCCTTTTTTGTGAGGCGTCATAATCCTTTTTTGTCATGCAAAAAAGGATTAGGACTTCTCAGACCAGATGGTCTTGACAGTAATTCTTTTTCGTGAGATGTCATAATCCTGTTTCATGATATGGAAAAGGATTTTGACATTTCACAAAAAAGGAACGGAAGTGAGTGATGTAAAATAATTTTAAAAATTAAAAGTCAACATTTTGAGGCCACATAACATTAAGGTATATACACAGCACAGTAAAGAGCATGCAGATGAACAAGATACATACTTGGATGTCTCCAGACGACATCCCTGGGCAAAGTTATATCATTTTGTTTGGGATAAAAACAAGATGTCAGCTGATGAAAAATGATTTTTTCCTGACGAAAAGGGATTCTAAGAATCCCTTTTCATGAGGTGTCAAAATCCCTTTTTATCAGATCAAAATCCTTTTTCGTTCCATGTAGTTATACAAAAGACTGAAGCAGCATGCTCAGAACCTGAAATTTCAAAATGTAATAACTTTGGAACAGATTAATATTGTTTCATCAAACCAATGCTGGCTTGTTCTTTAGGGCAAGCTCTTTCTATCCTGAAAATTTCAGGCTAAAATTCCAAATCATTTGGCCACAGCATGATGAGGAAAAACAGCCAAAAAAGGGAAATTCTAGCATTTTTTCAGAACTTGGCACATCAAAAGATATATCCCATGGGACAGTGCATAACAAATTTCATACAAATCCATTGAACGGTTGCAATGTTATTAAAGTGCAAAATTTGAGGTTAAACATTAACGTGCCTACTCAAACCTAACTATAGGGGTGCGATATATATATATATATATATATATATATATATATATATATATATAGAGAGAGAGAGAGAGAGAGAGAGAGAGAGAGAGCAGGTATAGTTAGGGTTGTGTAGCCACTTCTATGTTAAACCCAAAATGTTGCACTTTAATAACTTTGCAAATGTTTGTCCAATCTGCTTGAAATTTTGCTTGCAATGTGTGGTACCATAGGTCTCTGGATCTGGAATGTTTCTTTCCGGTGGGATGTACAGTTGTGAAACTGCAGAGTGTTGAGAAGTGTGAAAAATCCTCAACTTTTTTGAATTGTTTGCTCATCTCCACAGCTTGAATGGTTTGTCCGATTGGTCTGAAATGTTCAGGGTATAGGGGGTCTGGGACAAGGAAGTGCCGTTTGAAGATTTGGTGAAAAAATATTAATCTGTTTCAAAGTTGTTAAAGTTTCCCATTATAGCCTATGGGAAAAAAATGTATGTCCAGCTTGAAAGCTTTTAAAAGCTTTCACAAAAGCAATTTTGTTTTAAAAAGCTTTTGAGCTATGCCAATTTGTTTTTGAGATGCCACCATTTTGTTTTCAGTTAGAGGCAGACAAAAATGGCCAGATATCAAAAATGATTACCTTTAGGTAAACACTGTCAGTTGTATTTACCTAATCGGGGGCTGAGGAACACACTGAGGGCATCAGATTTTCAATCTGACCCCCAGAAATAACATTTTCATGATCAGTGCCCCACAGTGTTGGAAATTGCTGAAGAAACCGATGCAGCACTTTTGCAAAAGTGTCATATTTTCGCGAAAGTGTGACACCTACATCTTCTCCAATTTCAAACACTACAATTGTGAAAATAGCATTACTGGGGGTCAGATTGAAAATCTGATGCCCCCCGTGTGTGCCTCAGTCCCTGACAGTGTTTACCTAGGGGCAGTAAATAAAGAAAACCATCCCCAACATCTTTTAGCTTCAATGCAGAATTCTGGATTGAAATTTGTGATGCAGGATCCTGCAGCAAACTTCTATGCCCACTTTCTTTGCTGACAGGGGTGCCCAATCTCCCTGTTGACAGCATGTACCCCACAAAAAAAACTCATGTAGCACACTGGGAGCCCACCCCAGTGTGCCAAGTTATCATATGTTTCCGACACCAGGATGCCACCCTCCCAGTGTCAGATACCCTTCCCCCAAAGCCTGTTCTTTTTTTCCCTGACATCTGGGTGCCCAATCCCAGAGGCAAGTAGTGCCCCCCCAACTAGTGTGGCACACTGGGAGCCCATCCCAGTGTGCCAAATGTTTTTTTTTTAAATAAAGTTAATCTGTAAATAAAGAAAACCATCCCCGATGTCTTTTAGCTTCGATGCAGAATCCTGCATCAGAATTTGCAATGCAGGATCCTGCATTGAACTTCTGTGCCCGCTTTCTTTGCTGATGGGGTGCCCATCCCCCTGTCGGCACCATGTATCCCTCCCCCCAAAAAAACTCTTTTGGCAAACTGGGAGCCCACCCCATTGTGCCAACTTATTATCATATGTTTTCAACACTGGGATGCCCCCCTCCTGGTGTCAGATGCCCTCCCCCCAAAGCCCCTTCTTTTTTTCCCAACATTGGGGTGCCCAGTCCCTTAGTTGAGTAGTGTTGTCCACCACCCCCAATTAGTGTGGCACACTGGGAGCCCACCCCAGTGTACCAAATAAAAAAAAAATGTAATCTTTAAATAAAGAAAACCATCCCACGATGTCTTTTTTTACCCTGCAAAAAGGAAAACAGTCCCTCGTCATCTCTCCAGTCCCCCATTCTCATTCTCCCTCTGCTACACACACCTCCCCATTCCCCCCATCACCCAAACTTATCCTTCAGAGGTCAGGATCACTGATCTTCTCTAGACTGGGGACACGTCTGCACTCTTCAAAGCCGAATTGTGATCTGAGAAATCAAGGTAAGCATATAATGGGAGTCTATGGGGGGTCAACTTATGTTGATATCTCTGCCAATTTTAGGAATTTTGACCCCAAATTTTCAACCTGGGGTTCTTGGGACCCTACCTCATAAACACAGTCACTGTCAGTTTGTTAATTGGTCCTGAAAGGTGATTTCATGGTCGGTGCACAGAATCACCTTTTGGGACCAATTAATGAAATGAGAGTGCCTGTGTTCATGAGGTGGGGTCCCAAAAAGCCCATGTTAAAAATTTAGTGCAAAATATCCCCCAAATGACTGCGTTACGAGCGTGCATTGCGCAGTTTGTATGCATGCTCATAACGTCACCAATTTTTAGCATTTTCACTCCAGATTTTCAGCATTGCCATTTTTTCACATGTCCTTATGAACAGTGTAGCTGTCACTTTTTGCATCCTGACCAAAACATGTTTTCACACCCATAGCACATAATGGCACAGTCACTGTATGAAAGCTACTTTCAAGATGGATTAACAAAATCACAGTACCACTGTTCATGGGGGGAGGTTTCAAAATGCCCATGTTGAAAATTTGGTTAAAAAATTCCCAAAAATGACCGCATTATGAGCATGCATTGCTCTGATCCTACACACACTCATAACTTTGCCAATTTTTAATATTTTTACTACAGATATTTAACACTGACATTTTTTCACACCTCCTTAAGAACAGTACAGCTGTCATTTTTTTACATCCTTCCTGAAACATGTTTTTGCACCTGTGCAGCATTATGGTGCAGTCACTGCAAGAAATCAGCTTTCAGGATGGATTAACAAAATCACAGTGCCAGTGTACATGAGGGGAAATCCCAAAAAGCCCATGTTAAAAATTTGGTTCAAAAATTCAAAAAATTCCCTGTGTTACGCATGTCTGTTGTTCAATTTTCTTGCAAAATTCACCATAGTATAATATTGTGATGCCCATGGCACCTTTCAACACCCATATCTCAAAAATGGTTCAATATATGGATTTTTCGCTACTCACAGCTTAGTCCACCTTTAGGTGAACTAAGCTTGGGTGGAGGTTTCAAAGTCAAGAAAACCACCAAAGGGAACTTTTTCATAGCTGCTACGGTTACTAAGATATTGGCAAATTAGTGTTATAAGGCTTCATTTTCATATCTGTAGGGCTGCATTATGTCCATGTACTTATGTGCAAATGGGAACGCAGGGCCCAGAGGGCCTGTGCGCTCATATTTGCATACCATTATTGAAAAATGCTCAGCATTAGGGGAGCGCAGGGCCCAGGAAGGCCTGCACTCCCAGAACCACATACCAGTTACATTACACTACATTTACAATGGAACTGATGTACATTTTTCCAGTAAACCAGCAAAAAGCATCTATGGAAAACATTACTGAGCACCTTTCGGTGCTCAGATCTCAAAGGTGAGTGAGGAAAGCACCAGTAGTGTTGCAACACTTCCTTTAGTTTCACACTCCAGCTGCCCTATGGATGTGATCCTGTTAGATTGCAGTTGTGCATTCGACAAGGTATCACATAGCAAGCTCATTACTAAACTCCTCCAGTTGGGTTTCTCTCCAAGTTTGGTTAGATGGGTTAACAATTGGTTATCTGACAGACACCAGCAAGTCAGAATACATGGTATTTTATCAGAAAGGGAGCAGGTTACTAGTGGTATGCCACAGGGCTTGGTCCTTGGGCCCACATTGTTTAATATTTTTATTAGTGATATGCAGATTAGTTTGTGCAATCTGCTTTCCAAATTTGCAGATGACACCAAGTTAGGGGGGAGGGTGGATTCAGCTACCAACAGGACCATACTTATCAACAACTTAAAAATAATTGAACAATGGGCATATTCTAATGGCATGTCTCTGAACACAGATAAATGTGCTGTTCTGCACCTTGGTAGGCATAACCCCCTACAGACTTATACCCTTAACAATACACCCTTGAAAGTATCCCTCAGTGAAAGTGACCTGGGTGTGATGGTCAGTAATAAACTTTCTGCTACAGACCAGTGCATAAAAGTGGCCAAGTTATCTAATACACTGCTCATGCACATCAAATGCACATTCATTTCTAGGAGAGAGGAATGCATTTTTCCTCTATATAGGACACACATCAGACCCTGCTCTGACTACAGGTCTCCTTTTTGGAGCCCATATCCAGTAAAGGATATAGGCAGGATTGAGCAAATTCATAGAAGAGCAAATAAACTGGTGCCCCACCTGGCATCCAGAACTTATCAGGAGAGACTCAAGGCTACAGGGCTTCATTCCCTATAAACCAGAAGGAGTAGAGGTGACCTCCTCTTCTTATTTAAAATTCAACAATCACCAGAACTGATGCAGCAATGCTGACTTAACTTTTCACAGAGAAGGGTTGTCTCTAGACTTAATAACAGACAAATTAATGTAAGCAAAGCTAAAACAAATAAGAGATTAAAGTTTTACACTATCAGAGCCCCTAGAGTATGGAATCAGCTTCCACAAGACCTTGTGGACCTTGACTCCTTCTCTGTTTTAAAAAAGGTTTGGACAAATGGTTGGAAAACAACAAACTTTAGGTACAATGACCCACAATGTTGTGGGGGACAATCTTGATGGCTGCGGACTTCTTTTGTCCTAAACTACCAAGTAAACCAAGTACCAAGTAAAGTACTAGTAGTGTTGCAACACTACCTTTAGTTTTGCAAAAGTACAAGTAGTGTTGCAACACTACCTTTAGTTTTGTGAAAGCACCAGTAGTGTTGTGACACTACCTTTAGTATCACATAAGTACCAGTAGTGGTGTGACACTACCTTCAGTTTTGTGAAAGTACCAGTAGTGTTGCAATACTACCTTTAGTTTCACAAAAGTACCAGTAGTGTTGCAACACTACCTTTAGTTTTGCAAACATATCAGTAGTGTTGCAACACTACCTTTAGTTTCACTAAGGTACCAGTAGTATTGCAACACTACCTTTCCTTTTTCAAAAGTACCAGTAGTGTTGCGACACTACCTTTAGTTTCACAAAAGTACCAGTAGTGTTGCAACACTACCTTTAGTTTCACAAAAGTACCAGTAGTGTTGCAACATTACCTTTAGTTTTGCAAAAGTATCAGTAGTGTTGCAACACTATCTTTATTTTCACTAAAGTACCAGTAGTGTTGCAATACTACCTTTACTTTTGCAAAAGTACCAGTAGTGTTGCGACACTACCTTTAGTTTCACAAAAGTACCAGTAGCGTTGCAACACTACCTTTAGTTTTGTGAAAGTACCAGTAGTGTTGCTGGCCTATGGGAGTTTTGTGGAAGTTGCAGAATTTTGTGGAATTAAAGCCCAAAATTAGCCAGTTTCTTTGCCATTTCATAGCAAAAAAAATGTTTAGGGCTTTTTTGACTGAAATTTGCAGTATAGCAAGCCCTGGCCACACAGATGTGCCTTTTGGAGGTTTGGTCACAAAACTGATGATGGTTCAATAGCTACAGTGCTCTGAAGTTGTCACATTTTCCATAGGATAACACTGTGGCACCCGCTGAACCTTTTGGCACCTGTACAGTGCCTGCTACAGATAAGTTGATCGGTACCTCCACGTACCAGTTGGTACCTCCTCCTGCCGATCGGTAAAGAGCTCCCTGCCATTCAGTAGGCAGGTTTTTGTGGTACATTCAGTGGTTTTAAAATGCATGAAGATGATCTTCCCATATCAACCACTGGATGGCAACCATGATCTATCAAAGCAGAGATGCCTTGATTTCAGTGTAACATATTCTTTCTCCCCTAAGTAACCTGCAGTGTGTTCCATTTCCCATTTTGGTATGGATATTGGTGTTGGCCTTGTTGTCTTCTGCATTGCACTAATTTGAATAAAAATAACTGCTGAAAGTGATGTATCACTTTATTTTTTGTGGTAATGTTGTCATTATATAGTTAAAGGGACACAGTCAGCTGCTTTGCGGTTGTATTTTTTTTCTTCCTTTCATTATAATAAGTAAACTGTAATTCAAAATATTTCTGAAGTGTGTTCTGTGAAGCTGTACTCAGATTTACACTAAACTGAGCAAGAAACACAGTTTTAATTGATTTCATTTATTGGAGCTGGCTGCCAGTAATACCACAAGACATACAGTACCAACTGGAAGCACATTTCTCACTGCGGATGCACTGATGGGGTTGGCAGCAGGTAACCACATGAACAAGCAAGCAATGTACAGTAAGTGCTTGCCCATGATGCCAACCACGAACAAGCAAGCAATGTACAGTAAGTGCTTGCCCATGATGCCAACCATGAACAAGCTCTGGCCAACTACAGAGTGAGCCCTCCTCCTTCACAGCTGTCTGTCACAATGTCCTTTTGTTTGCACATTGCAAAGCAGCATTTTTTAAGCTTTTCTTTGAGGGTTAGTTGGTATATTTATCATAAATCCGTTTCACTCAGGCAGCAAACTGATACTAAAAGTAGAAATTCCTGACTACACCCCTGGTGCAATCACCTCACTGCAGCACCAGCTCCACTGAAAGCTCTGTAGTTGAAATACTAAAAGGAGGAAAATAAATGAAACAAAACCAATCCCTGTCTCCAAGTTTAACAGACTGGGTGAGTGGTTGTGTCTTTCGACCAAATCCCCATCCCTGTGAGTGCAGGAAAACATGTTTTTTTTCCTTGTTGCCTGACTGAACTATTTAAAGCCCAAGCCTTTCACTTGCTTTGGTACCCTTTTCACTTTACCCAATTTGTCCTCCTTGAAACAACCACTGGGCTTCAAACAACAATCTGCTCATTCCAGATAAAATTTAAAAATCACAGGACAAGCCACACTCTGCTTCAGTTCCCCACCTCCTTGTCACCAGCTGCACCAAAGAGCATACACAGAATATCATTGCATTATATGGGGGATGGCCACTGTCTCCTCACATTGAATGTGCTAATTTGAGAGTACTGTACAGTATATCTCAAAAAACTGATACCCGACCCGATACATTTTTATTTCAGACAATTCGAGGTGATCATGGATGACACACAGAGACGGTTTCTATAATATATTTAATTGTGCATTGACACTGTCACAAACCAATTACCATAGACTATCAATTGTACATCTGTCTGTTTTAATGGATTATAGTAGCAATCTATAGTGGATGACACTGGCAGACACATCCAGTACAAGATGCTCATCTCCCCCCCCCAAAAAAAACTTATTTTAATGGTCTCATCCATGCTTGCTACTGAATGAGTGCATGTAAATTTCCCTGTTCATTTCAAGCTGCATGCTACTTACAGTACACCATTCCAAGCTTCAGTACTTCAGTAGTTTAACAACAGTATATTGTCAATTTTTGTATTCCTTTCCCTATAATTGAGTTGTATTAATATTTTAACTACGGCTACATGTACAGTATGCTATAGGCATGTATAGAGGGAAACGTACAATATAGCATGTATAAATTACTGTGCATCTGTCATTAAAGAAATCAGAATCAAACAGTATTTATCTGTGTTTTGTTTCTAACATCTACAGTACCTGACCTACAGTATCGGTACTTACAGTAGCTTAGAGTTTTCAAGTGTTCCTGAATGCAAGGATGAAACAAAGAGTAAAACTAAAATGGTGTTGGAGTGGGGCCAGCAATCACATTCAATGACTCATGCAAAATTAAATGTTTAAGTAAGTTAAAAGCACACTGCTGTTGGACGAAAATTAACAAAAAAGTGAGAGGAAAAAATGGTTGGTGTATTGTGGCAAACAATCACAGTAAGTGAGCATCAGATAAGTAATTGATCAGGTATGATTAAATTCATAAAACATGTAATAAGCTGATTAGGTATATCCTGGATGTGATGGATTTCTCAAACTGCTATTTATTTTACTGGGGGTTGGGGGGGTGAGATGGGGTACATCTTAGGAATGAACAAAAGATCTTAAGAGTAATTACTATAAGACAAATATTAAAGGGGATGGCATCGAGGCTATCCATAGTGATACTATCTGAATAAAAATGAGTATTTTAAGCAGAAACACTATTGACAGAATAAAAACAAATGGAGGAGATGCAAATACGAACGCTTGTTAGACAAACACTAACATTTACAAATTCAAATGCATAAATACTAACTTTGATTTTTATTACTGTATACTGTATGTGGAATTGTTTTTTTACACTGCTTTTCCACATTTCTGCTCTCCTGATTTTTTATTTTTGTGGTAACACACCTACAGTACTGTGCCCAATGGACAAGAAAATATTATTTTGTTGCTGTATTCTGTCCTGAACATAACAATATTTGTAAGCGTTTTAATTTACACAGAAGTTTTTAAACATTTAGGGAGCAATCAATGTTAGTAAATTTATGAAAGTCAAGTTAGTAACACACAGGCACCCACAGTAGTATGGGTTCCCAGTCAAAACAACTGATCAGCACACAACACTTTATGTTTCTTTTACTATTACTTTGTAATTAGTTTGTATTTCATATACTGTATAGTATTGTATGACATTAGCTGTCCTACTATAATTGATGCTTTTTTAATAACATGACGAGCAAAATGCATGAGCCTTGATTAAAATGAGTAAACACACTAATCAAACATCATCGAATTTAGTAATTATAAAAGATAAATTTTTTCATAATCGTGGCTATTTTTGGATGTGCTGTCTGTCACACAATACTCATTTGGAGGTGGCAGGATTCAAACTGGTGTTCACCATATGCCTCAGAACACTGTCACTTTATTACTGCTGGGCCTGACCATTTTACCAAAAACTAAATCATCTGACTGTCTGAAAACACATACTGTAGTCTCTGTACAAGGTGAAAAAGAAGTACATTTTTTTGGTAACTGGTCACTTTGGGTTTCTCTTTGTGGGTGGATCATTTTTTTTTTTAACAAAATGTCATGCACATAGAGAGGAACATTAAAAAGAAAGACAGTGGAGATCATGGAGGTGGGATGTACAATTAGACACCAGGGCTGTCAAATATAAATTACTAAGTTATGGAGTAACTATTGGAGTGTAAAACATCGGGGGCTACATTCGAAACTGACCAAGCATTGAGTCTTTCATTTGATCTACGATTAGGAAGTGCTGAAAATGAAACATTTATTTTCAATTACTGTTGAATAGAGAGGACTATAAAAACCTGAAGTGAATCAGTTTTGATAACTTCTTTACTAGCAGATAGACTATACACATTGTTCGGTAAATGATGTACAGCCATTATGTGAAAGGCTAAACAAGGATACCTATTTGTGTAGATGTATGTATACCACCCCCCTGTCAAGCCAAGTCAGAAAATGTAACTAGCAATGCTACATAGCATGGCTACTTGTTTGGGAGTTGGACTGGTAAAGTGTCACTTACTCGATACAATCACATCCTATTTATATATGCTGAAAAGAAAAAAAGTGCCTAATTACATTTAGTGTACTCACTACGTATGCAGTGAATTACAAATAGGTAAAATGATGTCTCCTATTTTTACAGTTATCCTATTTTACAACCCCTTCTACTTGTGTGTATATCTGTAAGTGGAGGGTGTTGTGTAAGTGGAGAACACTGAATATATGAATTATAATTTTATCTTTTAGTTCTGAACATGTAGTGACTGGAGGGAGCTGCAGAGGGAAGCAAGACAATTTTTGTTTTATAAGTATACAGTATCAGTGGTCAGCTGTAGGGGATTTTTTTTATTACTAATTTGGAAGAAGTGCAGTTTGGTGGTCTGAAAAATATTGTATGTATGTATGCAAAAACATACAAAATATTTTACACCACCCAATTTCAAACTAAACAGCACACATACTGAATTCTGCCTGCTTCGGGATCTGAAAACATCCAGCTCCCAAATTCACTACAGAAATTTCAGTTTCTTCCCAAACCACTTTGTCATTTAGGGAGGAACTATACTTCTTGAACTGAGCATTCTTCCCTTGGTAGAGTGACACAAGGCTTTATCAAGCTTTTGCTCTCTTTGTATTTCTCAGCATGATATCTAACTAGCTGATAGCCATCCCCATTCAAGCTAAAGCCTGTACTTTTTTTTAATTTTTTTTATTTTAGTCTTTGGTAACCGGGTAAGGCCCACTAGGCACAAGTGCCTGTTTTCAGGGGTGACCTGGGAGCACTGGGCGGTTAAGTGACTTGCTCAGAGTCGCACAGTATGCAAGTGGAGGTTGTGAGAATCAAACTCAGGTCTGGTCTGCTGGATATATCAAGCTTCTTTGCACCTTGTTCCTCTAACCTCTAGGCTATGCTGCCAGCAATACTTGAGTATCTCCACCCCACCCCTTCTGAACATGGTGATGTTACGGGAAGGCTTTGTGAGAGAGACAGTAAAACAAAGACAGCTGAAAAAACAGCTTCTAAGGCTGGGGAGGGGTGTGACAGTTGAATTTAATTAGTTGGCTCTCCTAAGGCAGAAGTAATTATGAGAGCCCAGGGTTAAAGCAACACAACTACAACAAAAATATAGAAACCATGCTTCTCTAATTTATAATTCCACGTGAAGCACACAGAAAAAATCACCCAGCCTAGATGTTTCAAATGATGGACACAGGTGTCCCAGGGCGTATTCCTAGCACAGATTATGAACAAAACCAGCTAGGGGTCAAGTCTGCAATCCCATAATTATGTGAATGCTGCAGTATGTCTGATTAAAACTATTACTTCAGTGAGTGGTTACCTTCCCTTCCCTGCACCCTGACACATAGAACTGTAGCCAGCTAGTGCAAGTTACTGGATTTATCTATATGTGAATAGCATCAAATATGGCATAGTTTTGTTTTTGTACACACATACATAAACTGAAAACATTTACTACGTCAGATTAACATAATCTAAAACTAAGTAAAATGAATACTGCTCTCATGATGGCAGCTAATATCCTAGATCACAAGTGAATGAATGTACTAAACCTTGTTGTTTCTGAGGGTGAAATGTGATGGAAGGGGACAGGTTCATAGGTTTATATGAGCATTGGAGGCCAAAACCTATGGATAGCTTATCACTTTTCAGTGGAGCCCTTGATATTTCTTCATTCCCATGTTCCTATCTAAAGTTGTTTTAAACATGCATCATTTCACTTCTAACTATAGCTTCTGGTAAGGCATTACAACAAGTAATAACTCTCTGACCGAACCATTTTTTTCTCTTATTTGTTTTACTAACTGCCCCCACTAATGCTAATGAGTGTGATCTGGTATTCCTGATATTGTTGTGCTTAGTCAATGCTAGGGTTTCAAACAATATAATTTATTAATATTAAAAATGGGGCATGAAAGAGGTAAGTAGTTGGCTACTAGTACAGTGTGAGACAACTGCCCACTGAAACATAGAAACATAGAAGTTGATGGTACTGTAGATAAGGACCACAAGGCCCATCCAGTCCGCCCATTTTTCTACCTTATGAATGTGCCATCGGCCTTTACTCTGTCAATGGCCTATCTATTCATACTCATCTGTATTGCTCCCTTATGCCTATCCCATGCCTGTTTGAAACCCTGCACTGTATTCATACCCACCACTTCCTGAGGTAGGCTGCTCAATGCATCCACCATCCTTTCTATGAAAAAAGATTCATTTAACATGTTATTCTCCCAACTCCAACCCCCTCCACCCCCCCAAAAAAAGAAAGAGAAAGCATGCTGACATTTATTGTAGGAAATCTGTCAGCTTTGTGCTCTAAAAACATCCAGCACCCAAGTTCTATTAAATCTTTTCAGCTTCTTCCCAAAACACTTTGTCACTTGACATTTGGGGAGGACCTACAGTATGCTTCATAAACTGAGAATTTTTCTATGTCCCTTGGTAGATTGGAACAATGTTTTTGTATTTGATTTCTTTAATGCTTTTTTATGTATTTATTTTTTTATTGAATTTTGGTAACCGGGTAGGCCCACTGAGACATGTCCCTGGAGAAATGTAGCTCCTATGGTTTGTTTGTTAATTGTTTTTTTATCATCTTGTTCACCAGGTAAGCACACTGGGCCAAGGCGCAGTGCCAGGAACATGTCTCCTGTGTGTGGTACAGCTGTGTAGTGTCCTGGCTGCATTTTTGGCAAGTGGTGAAGGTGCTATGGAGTCACACTTTGTAAACAGCAAATGCAGGAATGTCTTTAGCATTGCCCCTTCCCCCCATTTTGAATCCCATAACCACGCCAAAGGCACAGTTACACAGCAGGTGCTATGAATACCATATGGACTGCTGACAAATAGATTTCTGTAGCAAATGTCTGAAAGCCCCGTGAGTTTCCTAGCTTCAATATCAGTCAGTTGTCACATGCATACCGTACTTGGCTCTGATTTAATAAATTAGACTGTAGTATATTTTAATAATAGAGCATAATGGGTTACTGCTGGGTAGTTATGAGGTCTCACTGTGCTCTCAGCACCACTGCAGTATTCATTTCCAATTACTCTTAATTGGCTCCCTTAACAGTGATGAGCTCACACTGTCTTCTGCAACATTAGATCTGCAGCTACAGTAAATAACATAAAATAAATAAATAGATCTGCACCAGCTTGAAAGAAGCATCATCTATGGAGGTTCTGTTTAATTTGTTACCAGTCCTTTAAGTTTATGTGACCATGAACAAGTCATTTACTCTCACTGCATCTAATGGGAACATAATCCTTGAGCCCTTACCAGGGAGTGCAGTCAGTAAATCAGTAGTGTGTTTTGTGGACACTTTATGTACAGTTTAGGATTTTGACACATTGTTGGTAATTCAAACATGCTATATAATGCAATATAATACTAATTTATAATTATGTTGTGCCCATTTTTTCATTGTGGTTTGGAGCAGGGGTGGAGACAGGGGTTCGAGCCCAGGGTCTGCAAGTTAGCATTACAGATTGCACAACACTATATTTGTAACAGACCACACTTCCATTTAAATTGAATACAGCTAATGATTGCATGCTGTTCCTTACAGGTTCAAATATTAGCCCAATACCTTTTTGTTCAGTTTTACATTCTCTGGATCATTCTGTCTTCCTGTCATATGTTCTGAGGTATGATCAGTCTGCAGTGGTTTGAGTGAAGGTTGTGCAATTCATTCAGAATATTACATTTGTACCCTAACTGTGTATAAAGCTGAAGTGACTTGTTTTTATGTTAACTGGATAATAAGTTATTGTCTGGTATATTTTCTGTGTTTTGTACTTGTGACAGTGATCAGTTGAGGTTGACTGGGACACACAGTACCTTTTTTGTGTGTCCCCCCCCCCTTCATACTCCTGCTAGCTGCAGAAAACAAGGATATAGCACCAGATCCTTTTCCATCTGTCTGTTTTTCCCCCATTTTTATGTTTGCTTGCACGCATGTGCAAGAAACATAGTGCCATCATCCGAGATTTCGGAGGTGTGTCACCCCCTCTTCCAATTCAGTCAGTGTGTAGGCAGGCACTGCCCCTGTAAGCCAATGCATGCTGGAGCTGTCTATGACAAGCTCCAAAATGCAGTGGCATACAGTTGAAAGGGGGAGCTATGCTTCAGTGAGCAGTGATAAGATATCGCCTGCTCATGGGCTTCTCCCCCTACACACTACACACACACCACAGAGAAACACACACATACTGCATGCTGCCTCCCCGCTTTTGTATATAGCCGGCGGGGTGCCCAATCCCTGTCGGCTGTGCTCGCTCCCCACCAAGCCTTCCAAATGCCATGCTGGGTGCCCACCCCAGTGTGGCAAGTCGATGAGCCCATAGCGGCGGGGTGCCAATCCCCCATCGGCTTCACTGTCTCTCCCCATACTATCACCGATGGGGTGCCCAATCCCCGTCGGCTTCTTTCACCCCCAGTACAAGGTGCCAGACTGGGAGCCCACCCCAGCTTGGCAACAAATGCCATGGCCGATGGGGTGCCCAATCCCCGTCGGCTCCATGCCCCCCCAGCCATCCTTCTGCCACGCTGGGAGCCCACCCAGAATGTGGCAAATGTCCCGCGTCGTCTTTTTTTTTTTTTTTTTACCTGTAAAAGCAAAAGCGGTCCCACGGTGCTTCTCCCTGCCCTCCCTCCCACAACCTGCACCCACCCACTGCGGACCCTGCCTCCCCACCCCCTCACCCCATACTTACCTCTGGAGTCTGGGGTGACGATCTTCGGTGGACCGGGAACACGCTGCACTCTTCAAAGCCGACCGCGAACTGAGGAAATGCCGGTAAGCTGTATAATGGGCTAGATAGAGTTTTTTCAACTTTGTTGCATATCTCAGGCATTTTTTGGAATTTTTGCACCAAATTTTCAACATGGGGTTTTTGGGACCCCCTCTCATGAATGCTGTCACTGTCGTGGCGTTATTCAGGCCCGAAGGGTGATTTCGCAGTCACTGCATGAAATCACCTTTCAGGACTGATTAACAAAATGACACTGCTAATGTTCATAAGGTGGGCTCTCGAGAAGCTTATTTTGAAAATTTGGTGAAAAAATTCCTAAAAATGACTGTTTCACAAGCGTGCATTGCGCAGTTCCTACGCCCGCTCGTAAGTTCGCGAATTTTCTATATTTTCACTCCAGATTTTCAACATTGCCATTTTACCACACTTTCTTATGAGTAGTATAGCTGTCATTTTTCACATCTCACGCAAAACGTGTTTCCACCCATGTAGCGCACAATGGCGCAGTCGGTGTGCAAAATCAATGTACAGGACAAATTAAGAAAATCACAGTGACACTGTTCATGAGCAGAGGTCTTCAAATGGCTATGTTGAAAATTTGGTGAAAAAATTCCTAAAAATGACTGTTTTACGAGCGTGCATTGCACAGTTCCTACTGCCTTTCGTAAGTTCATTTTTATTTTTACTCCAGATTTTCAACATTGCCATTTACCACACCTTCTTATAGAGTGGTACAGCTGTCATTTTCACATCCTGCCCAAAACATGTTTCCGCCCATGTAGCGCACAATGGCGCAGCCGGTGTGCAAAATCAATGTACGGGACAAATTAAGTAAATCACAGTGACACTGTTCATGAGCAGAGGTCTTAGAATGGCTATGTTGAAAATTTGGTGAAAATTCCTAATAATGACTGTTTTAACGGCGTGATGCGCCTAGTTCCTACGCACTCGAGTTCAAGCGAATTTTCAATATTTTCACTCCAGATTTTCAACATTGCCATTTTACCACACCTTCTTATGAGCAGTATAGCTGTCATTTTTCACATCTCACCCAAAACATGTTTCCGCCCATGTGGTGCCCAATGGCGCAGTCAGTGTGCGAAATCAATGTACGGGACAAATTAAGAAAATCACAGTGACACTGTTCATGAGCACAGGTCCTAAAATGACTATGTTGAAAATTTGGTGAAAAAATTCCAAAAAATGACTGTTTTATGAGCGTGCGTTGTACAGTTCCTATGCATGCTCATAAGTTTGTGAATTTAATATTTTCACTCCAGATTTTCAACATTGCCATTTTATTACACTTCCTTATTAACAGCACAGCTGCCATTTTTCATATGTCACCCAAAATGTGTTTTCGCACATGTAGTGCACAATGGTGCTGTTGGTGTGCGAAAGCAATGTTTGGGATAGATTAAGAAAATCACAGTTACACTGTTCATGAGCAGAGGTCTTAAAATGGCTATGTTGAAAATTTGGTGACAAAAGTCCATAAAATGACTGTGTTACAAGTGAGCATTGCGCAGTTCCACGCACCCTCGTAAGTTCATGACTTTGTAATATTTTAAGTCCAGATTTTCACCAGTGTCATTTTTCCACACTTCCTTATTTACAGTACAGCTGTCATTTTTCACAACATGGCCGAAGTGTGTTTTCACACTTTCAGCGCAGAAGATGCGTGGTCGCTGTGGGAAATCATTGTTGGGACAGATAAAGAAAACCACAGTGACACTGTTCATGATCGGAGGCACCAAAATGCCTGGGTTGACAATCTGCTATAAAAAAATCCCCAACCTAATTATATTACAGGTGTGCGTTGCAAGTTTACTATACTCTCATGACTTCACCATTTTTTAAATATTTTACTGCAGATTTGCAACATTGCCATTTTTTACACCTCCCCATGAACAGTACAGCTGTCATTTTTTACATCCTGTTCGGAATGTTTTTGCACCTGTGGTGCTAAATGCTGTAGTCACTGTGCATAAGCAGCTTTCGGCTAACAAACTAATATTCCCCCTGTTCATGAGGTGGGGTCACAAAAAAACCATGTTGAACATTTGGAGTGAAAATACCAACGAATGCCTGAGGTATTAGGGTTTCCAACCATAACGCCCAACCCTGTAGAGAATGACAGGCATCAGGGGTGTGACTTGGGATTCTTGCCTGTAATGCTCATACCATTCCACACCCTGCAGCCAGTGAGAGGCATCGAGGTATGCCTTGGACTCTTCGGCCCCAATGTTCACCCCATTCTCCTATATCGCACCCATCTCAACATATTTCCTAATGGAATGGGGTGCGCATAAGGGCCAAAGACCCCAAGGAACACCGTGACACTTGTCAGTGTCTGTAGGGTGGGGTGTGGTGAAATGGCGTGGCCATTATGCCTGATGACCCAAAGGCACACCCCAATGCCTGTCACTCTCTGCAGGGTGGTGGGGTTGGCTTCAGTTCAATACTTCACTGCCATTCCTATTATGCAGCTCTGTAACTTCTACACTACCACTGCCAATGCCAGCAAGCAAACATTCGGCATTGACAAATGCTTGTTACTCCTAGTTTCATTGTCTGTCTTGGTCACCCTCACTGAACATTAAATATCCTGTCCCAGACTAAAGTGTGAATTATGTTCTGGTGCTCCAGTCCTGACATTAGTAATAGTAATTTAGAACATGCATATGGGGCAAACCTATCATCAGGGCCACGTTATCTATGATATACAGTATGGCTAAGTCATGCTGCTCTTGAAAGCAGGATTCAGCCCTTGATGCCACATTTATGGCCCCAGCATTCTGCACCTGCTCAAAGCTTGCAGGCTCTGAAGCTGATCATGCTTTATGTGTGAACAAATGGACTGCTGCACACTGATGTTTGTTACTGCTATTAATTTTTCAAAAGGAAAAATTGTATCTGCAAGGTGGATAGGGTTTCTTGCACACTTTGTGATGCTGGTTTTGAATTCTCTTTTCTCTTTCGTGTTATCCGACTCCCTTTCTTTTTGCTGTATGTCCCCTTCCTTTTTTTAATTGGTTAACTGTGTTAGCGCCAAAATGAATATGGGTGGAGGGTGTGAATTAACCATTCAGGAAATGTAATTAGATAGTTTCAGATTGGTGGGGTGGTGCTGCAGCTGTGAGCATTATGGTCAAATACGCTGTTTTGTACAACATGCCGGCTTAGCATCAAAGCTTGGGTTAGCGCAGATGCTGTCAGGGATTGGAGCCAGAATCAGGCAGCATTTGTTACCTGATATCATGTGCTTGGTCAATAGCTAGAGCAATGCCAGAAGTCAAGTAGAATATGTTTACACGGTAGAATCTGCCAAAGGTTCATCACTGTAGCCGAGTCACGTAGGCAATATCCATACAATGTGTATGCCCCGGGCTTTGAAAACCTTTATTGAGAGTTTGTAGATTCAGTGCAGACTATAATGTTTTTATTTACTTTTTTTTCACAAGAGCTAATTCTCTAAATGTATGGTGATAGCATAGGTGTGATCAAGTGTGCAGAGGTATGATTATATTGAAACGTGTACCTTTAAGGAGAACATTGAGGTGGTATTACCTCTAGACCTCATTAAGATATCAAAAGATGATCTTAGACTCTGTGCACTCTAAGTAATTTGCAAGGATTAATTTGTCCGGGGGTGGAATTAGTGTAATCAGATAAGGAGAGGCAAGTAACCACAATGAGCGATAGCAGCTAAAAAGATAAAATTTGTCTGCACATGCAAGTAAAGTGGAGTGTAACTGTAAACAGCAACTCAATTTATTGAAGCTGAACTGGGTGCTGTGCATAACAGGAATAAATGCTTCAGAAGCAAGGGGCACATCACTCTCATAATGCACACCATTATCTGCTACAAGATGTTGAATGAAGTATGTCTGGGCGAGGAGGCAGAAAATTAAACTTTTGGATGGGGGGTGGGACAGAATCAGCTGTTGACTACTTTATAATGTCAATTGCTAGGTATATATCACTGTTTCCAGCAGCTGACTGAAGTAATGCATTAAGCAGTTCAGACTCAAGTGATTAACAAATAAAGGCATACGCCCTATGGAATCGTATTTCTTTTCTTAACCTAACATTAACAAATAATGCTTATCCCTAAGCAGCAGTTCACCATCCAGCCTAATTGCCCTGTTCAAATCAAATTGAGAATTAAAATTTTTATTGCCGAATCATTACATCTCCCATTTTTTTGTTTGTTTCAAACATGAATTGATGTACCTTAAAAAAACTGGAATAATTTCCTTTTTTGAAATTCTGTATTGTGAAAAATAAACTGTGGTTGTGTGATCCACAATTAAACCTATTAACTGAAAAAAACTTGCATGAACTGAACAATTATGTGGTTGAGAATGAACAGCTGCAGTGTGTCCTTCAGGGAGTTATTGATGTCACTCTTCGAACTACTGTAGTTGCTCACTATCAAGAATGGCGCTGGAACATAAAATGGGGGAAGTTGTCATTTTTGATTGCCTACAGTAATAGTAAAAAAAAACACCTTATAAACTCAGAAAATACATAAAAAATTATATTGCAACTATACTGACACATGGATGAGGACACGTATTAGCAATTCAGTGGGAAAAGAGATTTCCTTATCACCTTTAATACTGAGTATTTCCACCCAGTATTAATTTTTTTTAAAATTAATTGTATATTACCTGTAAGTTGTGGAACTCAATATCACTTTAGTGACAGCACAGAATGAAGCATTTTTATATTTTTGGAATGTATTTGTTTCTGTGTTTCTATTTTTGTATTTTCGGATTGTATCAAGCATTATACAGCATGTGTACTGTATGTCAGGGGTATTAATCAGACCATTTTCAAGCCCACATTTGCAGTTATTTTACTAAACAGGTACACCCCCAGTCCTGCTGGGTGTCAAAAGTGACTTTTGTTATTGGTGCTAGCCCAGATCTGAAAATAATGATATACTGTAGTTGAGAGCCTACAGTCTGTAGAATCAGGAAGGTGGTCAAAACCACCCACAACAAATGAGCGACACCGGTAGTTAAACCGTTGATTGCTCTTCATTTTTGGTATAAAGTTCTCAGGTTTAATACAGCATTCATTTCAGCAGGTATTTCCCTAACGAATTTTATATTAAACATTGCAAACTTCTTCTCCAGTACCAAAACATAGATATTTAAATAAATTGGGACACCTTCTAAGGATGAACTTTTTTACATTTATCTTATGCATTGGGTTTGGTAACTAATGGAATAAAAGTGGTCTCAACTCTTGCAAACATTGCATTTTGGGGGAGGAGGGGGGATGACTGAATGTTCCAGAAGCATTGCAGTAGTTAAAATATTGAACATTTTCATTGGCGGCTTAGCAGCTTGAAAATGTTTTGTAGTGTTTGAAAGCTTGGACTCCTGACTTTTGGAGTTCATCAGAATTGCCAGTGTTTGGGCTGGGCTTGTATGTGGGAACAAGTATAATACTGCTAATACCTAAATAAAATTAGTAATAAAAGGACAGACAACAACATGCATTCAAATATACAATATATTTCAATGAATGAGGGGGAAAGACCATACCTCACAAATGTCAAAGTAAAGAGTGAGCAACAATCTAATAGTTTTGCCTTTCACAAATGGAACTAACTTATATATTTGATCACAGGCTACAGTAGTATGTACTAGTATACAAAATTGCCTTTTAATTTTTATTTTTTTCATATTTCGTTTTTGTTTGTTTCCTTTTTTGGTTCCATTGTACAGTATGCTGGACTCTGCCACCATCAGAAGTGATGGACTCCTGGAAAAAAATGTGTGCCTGAGTTCTTGGTTCCTTAATAGTACAGTATCTGTGTGTGATGACAAGTAGTTTGTGTGGCTGGGTGCAGTATCTGGTGACAATGAAAATTGGGGAGTAGGTGCACATTTATTTGTGGCAAAAAGGTGCATGCTTCATTGCTTCATGTTAGACTATCTTACTGTATGTCAAGTAGCTAAGATTAGTTCCCTGGTGATTGGTTAGTGCATGCTGAAGCACTGGAGTCTGCACTTTTTTTGCCTCAAATAAATGGGGGGAGGGGGGAATTTGACAGCCATTTCACCATGTCTGGGAGAAAGAGTAAAGTAATGCCAAACAATGCCCACAGACAAACTGCTCATGTACTGAACTGGTCACCGGCCACCTAAAATGTGTTGTCCACTGTGGATTGACTGTGCTGCAGTTAATTTCTATGGTTTGCCACTGAGGAGATGATGGGTGACACAATCAGGGAGCTCAGAGTGACTCAGACTGCTGCTGCCAATTAAGCTTGATAGACATGTTGGAATTGCCACACAGCCAGCTCCTGATTAAAATCCCAAGTGATCCCTTAGGGACTCAGACTCAAACAGCCATGTAGACAGTATACAGAACACATGACTCCACTGGGGAAACAAGTTGCTTTAAAACAAATGCATTATACAGATAGGGTTTTTTTCTGCTGTTAATCATGAGTTTATATTAAGGATGGACTTTTTTACATTTACCTTATGCATTGGGGGCTCAGTCAGGCATGGGATAGTGAAAGTAGCTGCCTGAAATTACACTGTGGGTCCGCATGGCAATTCCAGTCCATGCTACATAAAGAATCTTTATTTTGTTTTTGGTAAAGGGGTCGGGATATTTGACAACCACCCAAAAAACATATATACTGTATGGGGGGGGAGAAACACACTGATCATGTTAGTTTTTCAGTGGGAAGTACAGCTACTATACAGTCATCTCATGCCATAAAAGGGATACCTGTAGTTTCCTCACTGCCTACGGGATAGAATCCCGGAATTACACTCTGGAGTGGCTCTGATTTTGTATCTTTTTTCTTTTTACTCCAGTTGAAGACCTGCTCCCTATTGTAATTCTTAGTCCACACTTTGTAAAATCCCTTGCAGCCAAGCAGCATGATTGATGCAACCGACTCTATCCCCTTCTTCCTGGCCCGGTGCACATACAGTATGTACTGCTGGGAACCTGTACACCAGCTAATTAAAGTAAGCACTGCATTTGCACTGTCTACCTGTGTGTGATTCTATTTCTGTGATTATCTCACGAGTGCTCATAATTTTGGGGTTTGGTTGTTGCATTTTTTGGGGGGTGGGCTACCCCTCTGAAGAACGCTAGTCCTGTACAACTTGAATCTTTGTTCACTCCAACCTGGGAGTGTTGTGACAGCTGTTTTGGGGACCATGGATTACAGGTACAGCTGAGCAGTGTTATGGGCCTGAGAACACACAGTTTGTTCAGACAGGAGCGATAGTGATTCCAGTCCTTGCTGTGATCCTACATTTCTCGCAGCAAGGGACTGATCCTGGCAGAGACTTGTAAAATAACCCTGTTTCATCTGAATTACAATTGGGAGGGCTTGAATTTGCCTGCTTCTAAACTTTGTACCAGATGAGGCATGAAACCATCTGCTGCAGTGTCATCAGATGAACACTGCTCACCTGCAGTCTTTAGTTGCCCAGTGCCATTCCAGTGTTGGAATTATTACAACCACCCAGGTGAATTTGTGATGTTAAAAAACACTATGGTTTTCAAAGGAGGTGGCAGGGATGGTTAGGAAGAAAAAGATGGCATTCAGGAAGTACAAGGAATCACAGAAGTAGGAGGACAGAGAACTATATCAGTTGAAGCAGAAAGAAGCAGGGAAGGCAGTCAGAACAGCAAAGGCCAAACCAAGGAAAACATAGTCAACTCAGTTAAGAAGGGGGATAAAACCTCTTACAGGTACATCAGGGATTGAAAGAAGACCAAGGGAGGGATAATGAGGCTTAATAAAGGGAAGGGGTGGGCAGAGGGTGACTGTGAAAAGGCAGAGATACTAAACAAATATTTTTACTCAGTATTTACAAATGAAGAGGTACCTAAACCAAACAACAGAAACTCTCTGGATAGGGGAGTTGATATCAGCCCATTCACAGAAGAAAGAGTTCTGAAAGAACTTTACAAACTGAAGGTGGACAAAGCAATGGGATCTGATATGATTCATCCCAAAATTCTAAAAGAACTAATGGTAGAACTAGTGACACCACTGACTATCCTCTTTAACAAATCATGGGAGGATGGGGTGGTACCTGAGGACTGGAGAGCGCAGATGTTATTCCACTTCACAAAAGTGGGAGAAGGGCAGAGAAAGGAAACTACAGACCTGTTAGTTTGACCTCAGTGATAGGGAAAATGATGGAATCACTTCTGAAAGAAAGAATTGTTGAGTACCTAGAGGCCAGAGGGGCACAGGACCCAAGGCAGCATGGATTCACAGCAGGAAGGTCACGTCAGATGAATCAAATAGATTTCTTTGACTGGGTGACCAAGTAGTAGATCAGGGAGGGGCTGTGAACATGGCCTACCTAGACTTTAGCAAGGCATTTGACACAGTCCCACAGAAAAGATTAATATACAAGTTAGCCAGCCTTGAAGTGGGTCCCAAGATGGTAGCCTGGGTAACAAATTGGCTGGAGAACAGGACACAGAGGGTAATAGTAAACAGAGTCCACTCTGAAGAAAGGGAGGTTACTAGTGGGGTACTGCAGGGTTTGGTTCTAGAACTGGTCCTCTTCAATGTCTTTATAAGTGACTTTGCAGAGGGACTGGAAGGAAAAGTATGTCTCTTTGCAGATGACAAACAGATCTGAAACAGGTTGAATACACAAGGTGGGGTGGAAAGGATGAGAAGGGACTTGGCAAGGTTGGAAGAATGGTCAAATGTATGGCAGCTTAGATTCAGTGCTAAGAAGTGCAAAGTAATGCACCTGGGAAAAAAATCCAGGGGAAGAGTACACAATGTGGGTGAGATACTAACAACAGCAAAAATGGAAAGGGACCTGGGGGTAGTCATATCAGATGACCTAAAGGTGGGCAAGCAATGTGAGAGTGCAGTAAGGAGGGCAGGGGGGATACTGGAATGTATAGGGGGAGGCATCACCAGTAGAAAACAGGAAGTTGTTATCCCTCTGTACAGATAGCTGGTGAGTCCCCATCTGGAGAACTGTGTGCAGTTCTGGAGACCCAATCTCCACATGGACATAGACAGGATGGAGGTGTAGTAGAAATTTCTGAGTTCATAAAACTAACTCTATTTGCTATTATATGCCCTGAAAATATGCTTGCTTTGTAGGCCATGCTGTAACAAAGTCATAATGAATGTTAGTAGAAATTTCTGGTATCATGCTGTTTTTCATTTTGTTATAGAATAATACTGAGGTTACTTGAGGTACATTTGTAGGAACAGAAAGCAAGATAAAACTGGGCAGAACTGGTTTGTACCAGCCTGCATAACAAGCTCAGGCAGAATATAAGATAACAGCATGTGGGCATGCTGCGTTACCTCAGTGTGAGTGAAACTCACTGTTTCACTCAGGTCAGACTGACCCAGGCATATGTATCAAGAGTATTGGGAAAGAGATGAAATAAACAGTGGAAATGTACCCCAGATGGTGGTATCAGTATGCTTTTCTGTTACATTGGAATCAACATGTTTTCTTATTCATGATTGGTTAATACTGCAATGTTAGTAATTTCAAGATAAGTCGCCTAACAACGCCTTGATAATAAGTGTATAAAAGTGATTGACTAATGAAACTCAGGGAGCCTTGCATGTTATTGGAAGGAGGCTCCCATATGCATATGTATTAAACTTTTCTTTTTACTACATGCAGTGTTCCAGAGCCTGATTTTAAGGTAAAGTGTAAGAAGAATATATTTTTTCCACGACAGAGGCAGTCCAGAGGAGGGCAAGTAAAATGGTGCAAGGTCTGCACCAGAATACATATGAAGAGAGACTTAAGGAGCTTAATATGTATACCCTCGAGGAAAGGAGGGAGAGGGGGGACATGATAGAAACTTTCAAGTACCTCAAGGGAATCAACAAAGTCCAAGAGGGTAGCATCTTTCAGAAAAAGAGGTGTGCATGAACAAGGGGACACAATTTGAAGATAGAAGTGGGACAGCTCAGAGGTAACGTTAGGAAGTATTTCTTCATGGAGAGGGTTGTGGATACATGGAACAGCCTTCCTGAGGAGGTTGTGGAGTCAAAAACAGTGGGGGAATTCAAGAATGCATGGGACAGACATAAGGCAATTCTAGGGGGTGGGGGTAGGAGGAAGTAGGCTGTTGGTTAACTAGGATCTGCAGCTTATCCATTAGGTAGGGAAATGGGCAGACTGGGAGGGCCAAGCGGTCCTTATCTGCCATCAAATTCTATGTTTCTATGTTACTGACATCACTTAGTTACTTTGCAAATAAAGCATCTTTATTTTGTTTTTGGTAAAGGGGTCGGAATTTTTGACAACCACCAGAAAAAAAAATATACTGTATGGAGGGAGAAACACACCGATAGTGTTAGTTTTTCAGTGGGAAGCAGAGCTACTGTACACTCGTCTCATGCCATAAAGGAACTGTAATTCTTGAAGTAATCACGATGTCAATAGTTGTGGAGAAAACAACACACACAGAAAAAAGACAAGAGACACTCAGAGGTGGAAAAATTGTGTTTAACACAGATTATACAGTAATCTGGCATATGAACACATCAAAGCCATTTCCCATCCCCTATTAGATTATTTAATGTTTCAGTTTTAGAACAACAATAGCACCCATTGGCTCCATTACCAGGACTGTTATTTCTGGGGACACCTGCCGGCAATTTGAAACTACTGCAGATAAATCACACTGATAACAGCGCCACCTGGTGTATTTAGCACTGATAAGGAGGATTCCATTACTTAATAATGAAGCCACATACTTACTGTGTTATCGATCCTTAACGAGGTAGTTGTCTGTAACGATCAGTGACGATGAGTACACTGCAGGGTCTACTGATCCTGTTGAAAAATAACACATTACTGGGCAAGTTATCTGTAGCAGGCATTGTATCTCGAAAATGGTTCAAAATACAGATTTTTTGCCGTGGTGACCATAGTACCCCTTTAGGTAGACTAAACTCCTAATGGAGGTTTTGAAGTCATGATTACAACTGCAGTGGGATTTTTTGCTTGGTTGCTACGATTACTGAGATATTGTCAAATTAGCGTTGCAAGGGTTCCTTTTCATGACTATAGGGATGTGGTATGTCTCCGTACTAATGTGTAAGTGGGAGCACAGGGCTTGGAGGGCTGCACTCCCACATATGCAAATCATGAATATCAGTATGCAAAAATGGGCAGTGTGAGGGGAGCACAGGGCCCAGAGGGCCGACGCTCCCACAACCGCATATCAGTTACATTACACTTCCTCAAAAAGAAGGGAAATTCATTGCAAGAAGCTTTGTTAATGCATAAGTTAGGGTTGATAGTACACCGACAAAAGTTTGGAAATTCAGTGTTAGGGTTACCAACTCCTACCACCCCATCCCCACCCCAACCCTTCTCACACCAGCAGGCACTGGGGTGTGCATTGGGGTCATTGGACCTAACTCTCAACCCATTCTCCTATGCTGCACTGCCTCCACTTGTTTACACATGGAATGGGGTGAGAGTTAGCCTGACAACCCAATGCACACCCAGATGACTGTTGTGTGAGAAGGGTGGGGGTGGGATGGTGGTAGGGGTTGGTAATCCTAACACAGAATTTCCAAACTTTGTGGGTGTACTATCAACCCTAACTGATGCATTAGCAAAGATTTATGAATTAATACATATATATATATATATATATATATATATATATATATATATATTATATATATATATGTTATGTATATATATGTTAAATACTCACATTTTGCACTTTAATAACTTTGCAACCATTCAACGGATTTGCATGAAATATGGTATGCACAATGATGATAATTTAATAGATAATGAAATGAAACTAATAACCCAATATACAGCCATAGTAACATTCCCTAGGGTCCCTATTGGTGACCCGATTTGTAGGTCTTCTACACTGTTTATTCCTTTGCTTTTTAAAGCACTGGCAGGATAACCACACTATGCCATGGCTGTCATGGGAGATTGCGGCACATGTTTTCTCCCACTGAGGGAGTGCTCCAGAGCTGGTATAAGGATGATCTAATGGTACTTGGATATGAGCCCTCTTGGAGGGTTTACAGAATCCTGATTTAGGGGATATAGCAGCTTACAGCTGCCTCAAGCCCCCTAGGGCTCTAGCATACTCAACGGATTGGCACAGACCTGGTGCAGGGCCATTCTGGTGCATTGAGTGCAGGTGTGGTGCAAGGGGCCCTTGAGAATCACAAAATCCACAAGGTTTGATGCAAAGTGCCCCTTCTGCTACTACTTTGTGATGCAGGCACCTTTGGTCAAATTCAAGCTTTTGAGAGTTGATCCCCTTTTCTTTTATCAGATTTTCAGTATACTTCAACCCCTTACAATTCAGCTATAAGAGCTTCTACAGCTAGTAACATGAAATCGCATGAAGCTTTGTTTCTTACTCTAGCCAATCATTTTTCAAATTCTCAGTTCATAAATCCTATATTAGGTTCTAGAGCAACCTTTAACTCTTTAGGAATTGTATCATACTTGCTAAACTCCTCGCACTGTTGGCTCCAGAAAAACTCCTGCTGGTAACAAACCCTTTTAATATTCCTTTCTTGTCTGTCTGAAAGAGAAGTAAGGGTATGAACCTTTTATCAGTAAAGCTATTAAAGTCCTCAAACATTTTCATATCAGTATTCCTAAATACAATTGTCCCAAGTGCACCAGTAGTCATTCAGTTACAGTCAGGCATTCCAGGTCTACAGATATCCCAGCAAAAGGAATCACCTGATCTTTAGAAAGTATTAATTCTAGTATGCAATCCAGTTGACCAGGGTCCTCTAGATAAACACCAGGCTAGGCATCCATGACAAGTACATATGGATATTTCAGATTATCCCTAGGTTCAAAACCAAAAATTCCAGTCAGAATAGTCAGTTCCCATGTTTGCCAAAGTGACAGACCAACAATCATAAGAATAAAGTGACGACTCACACAGTGTGCAGGTTTATATATTATGGCTTGTGTATTATATCTGGAAACTGCAATAAATCATATTTAAGGTAGGTGCTAACCTTTACACAGGGGAGATGAATAAATGTGATTGAAAGCCAATACAGTTTGTGAAGTGCTTGAACTAAGTGGCGTTTCACTGTTTGCTTTAAAATGAATGAACAGAACACCGAAAGTCATTGTGAGTACCTGCAACAGCGTGAGCATGCTTAATAGTTGTAACATAATGATTGGGATAGTTTGTGAAGTGATATGAAGGAATGATACATGTAATGAATTGGCATATAATTTATTACAGTTGTGTTAATGTGATTTGAGCAAATAAACATTATACCAACTCATAAAAACAGAGCTGAATTGGCATATAATTTATTAAGTTTATGTCAATGTAATTTGCCCAAATGTACATTGAGCAGAGCAAGTGTTATGAGAACTGCTTTTTTTACAGCTGCATGGTGATGTCACCATGCTAACGTACTGCTTTTAGGAGAAAGAACTGGAGAGGATTGTGAGACTGTGGTGTTCCACTGAGCTGTTTGGTTTTGGAAATGACTCACACTACTTTGCTGTTCTCTCCATTTACTGCAATGGTCTGTTTGTATCTGCCCTTCCCCAAATTCTGCCTGAACTATATGCACTATTGCATTGGTGGACTGTAAGCTTCAGTTACATACTTCGACTAGCACTTTATTTTAAGTCATTTTAGAGTCCCTTTAACAAGAGCTTCAGGAAGTAATTGCTTTGGCTCCTGTTGAAATACAACTTAAGCAGTAATTGCTCTGAGCCATTTGGGGCATATAGGATAAATAGCTTTATGCATAGTGCTAACTGCACTGATTTTCACACCATAAGTGTTTTCTAAAAATGAGGGCTGTTTTATCAAGAAATCTGCCCTTGAAAATGTGTAACAGAAAGTGCCCACTACAGAGTTGATTGCATTTCTGGCGGCTGTAACATGAGCTGTCTCTTGATTAGCCTTATCTGCAGTTAACCCTTTGCAGTTCTGACCTCAGCTCTGCTGCTGTCTTGCCAGAGAATCTTAGAAATGGAAACTATAATAATGTGTGACTAGCCAGAGAAAGTGTTGCCTGACTCTTAAAAGTGAGATTTCCTATCTGCCCCCCCCAAACTTATTCTGCATCTTATGAACTCAGTTTTTTTTTTATTCAGGCAAAAGCAGAAACCCACTGAAAGGGAGATACTGCATCTAAGCTGCATACTTCTCAGTGACATATGATCAAACATGAAACTGCAAACATAAAACCCAATGGAAACAAGTGCACTAATGATTATAATGTTTGCTAATTACAGCGCATCATAGATTTTTATAAATTTTTGCTTTAAAATCTCATTGAGCAATGTGGAATATTGCCTTCTCCATATGGGACAATGGGTTTCTGAGAGGTGAAATGAGTGACATACCTGGTAATGTAAGACAGTTGAGATGTATGCTGAGGTGGGCTATTCGGAGTAACTCCCCAACCCCCAAAATCCAAAAATAAGTCCTATGCATTTAATTAAAAGAGGGTCACTGGTGGTGCTGGGACACCATGCAATTTCTAGTGCAAAAATAGTGAACATGGAGTCAATGACTGTGGAGTGTTTTGGTTTGAATCCCACCACTACCCCTGGTTAACTGTGCGACTTTCAGAAAAGCAGTGGACCTCCCAAGGCTTCCTGTGGATTCTGTGAACTTAGTTTCATGACAAGCCATGCCTCACAATCTTCTGTCACTCAGGGAAATGTGGGGGGCATTGGATATCCGTGATGTGAGCAAATGTGAGACACTGTCCCTCAACACATGGGACACATGATTAAATGGAGCTACAAGCTCAGATGTGGGAGATATGGAACAAGCCTCAACTACAGTGCCTGGAGAAATAAAGGAGGGAGAATCAGTGTCAATGCCAACTGGAGTTAGCTGACTGTCTGAAAGTTAACCTCTTGTAGTCCTGGTCCCAGCTCTGCTATAAAAAAGAATAATAATAAAAAAAAACAGACTCCTTTGACAGGTCACCCAAGCTGCCCTAATCAGCCTGTTCCATTGAAGTTAGCTGAATGTCTACAAGTTAACCCCTTGCAGTCCTGCTACCAGCTCTGCCACTCAGCAGTGCCACCTCTTTCTTTTCAAAGGAGCAGCTAGCTTGTCAGAGCAACTTCACAAGCAGTCTTAATAATTCAGGCATCCTGCCCCTTGCCAGACTTTGATGCCTATGAAACTTCTCAAGTCCTGGGTAAAATGTATTTTCACACTTGTGGTGCTAAATGATGCTTCAGCTGAGATATAAACATTTTCACCTACCGGGTTCATGAGGTGTGGTGATAAGAAGACTATGTTGAAAATTTGGGGTTAAAATCTCAAAAAACAAGAAAATTATGTATCAATGTTGAAATTCTTCAATGTTTTCTTATAAATGTACTACCGGTATTTTTCCAGATTCAGACCCCATATTTTCAACATAGACTTTTTAAACCCACATCATGAACAAGGCAGGTGTGATTCTTCAAACCCTCTCCAAAACAATTTTTGACTACACACAGAGCAGCTTGAAAGTAATTTGATAAGTACGAAAGAATTCTGCAATGCTGCTAGACCCAAGACCTCAGGGGCAGCAACAAAGCACCATGCAGGGAGTGAATGAAGGCAGTACCACATTATTTTTATACGGACCACTTACATCACATAATAGCAGAAAAAATTATAGGGAAAAAAGATCTGAAACAGAATCCACAGCTTTTGAATCCTTATAAGTGTCAGTGGCTCAGTAGGTAGCACACTTGCCTCTGAGGCTGGGAGATCAGAGGGCTGTGGGTTCAGTTCCCACATCTGGCACTTAGATTAAAATCCCAATTCTGACACTGTAGTGCTGCACTTTTGAGGTGCTGTCTTTCGGATGAGACGTAAAACCGAAGTCCCATCCGCCTGGATTGGTGGTAGTTCAGGTGGATGCTAAAGCTCCCATGGCACTTATCAAAAAAGAGTAGGGGAATGTTTCATTTAAAGAAAAATTAGTGCAGTACATTCAATAAACAAAATACAATGTCAACTTTATAGAAACTGTAAATAAGGTTTGCAAGAAAGACAAAAGGAAATCAACCCACAAATAAAACCAATAAACAAGGGTGAGGGGGAAAAAAAAGGAAAAAGAAGTCAAAAGAAACATTTCAGTTTAAATGGAGCAAAATAAATGCTTACTAATACAGAGAGGAAAAAAGAAAAACATCTTCAGGGTACTGCAGTTTCAATCTATGCACAATTGTTCCAATATGAACTGTAAACAGCAGAAGTCAACAACTTTTTTTCCTCATTTTGGATTAACACAAGGCTAGAAACAATCTGTGCAACTATTTGCGTTGCAGAAAACACTTTCTGTTGCAGGAGAAAGGCACACCTGGCCTGCCATAAATAATAGCATCAGGATGCAAAGTTGAGACGTAAGGTCCCTGTGTGATATTTCTGTAATCCAGGGGGGTATATCCCATACACCAGGATATCATATATTACATTCTGAAGTGCCTTTTCTTTCCATTTATGTAAAAGGAAGGTCCAAACAACTTGACTATATGGGCAATCAATAAAAAAATGATGCATGGTTTCCAGTACCGCTGTGCAAGAATCTTTGGGGCATATTCTCTCCTCTACTGATTTATGTTTTAGGTTGTTCTTGACACCCAGTCTTCCATGACAAGCTAGCCAGGAGATATCCCAAAATTGTGTGGGGATCCTGGGGTCAGTTAACTGAGAGAAGGGCATTTGTAATTCCAGAAGGGAGCCTTGTGTTGATACTATCTGTGGTAAGTCAGAAAAATGGGTATCTAAAACAAAGTTATAAAGCTGTCTCCTGGTTTTAGTCAATATATGTGCAGGGGAGAGTTTCCATTGCCGGATCTTCAGAAAACAGGGGAAGAGGAAGATGGGGATACCTAGTTTTCTGAAGTTCCTAGGGATGTCATGCAGGAGTTGTTGCCATATTTGGCACACCTTAATGGTAAAAGAATATATAATTAAATGCCAAAATAGGGGTGGATCATGGAGTAAGTGGGGTATCATAATTTTCAGGAATAGGCTATGGAAAAATACTATCGGGTTCAGCATCCTTACCCCACCATGACAATAATCCATGTATGTGTATGATCTTTGTATGGGATTTAAACGGCTGCCCCAGAAGCCTTGAAAAAAAATATTGTAAACTCTTGCCTCCAGAGAAAAAGGGACCAGAAACACTGATGCTACGTGTAAGAAGAGGGGAAGTATTAAAGTTTTCAATAAAAACACTCTTTTCCGTTTTGCAATGCTATGTCCTTTCCAAAAGGAAAGGGAGTGTGCTGCTCTATTTAATACTATATTCCAGTTATAGCTGGCATCATCTGATGTGCCGTAATGTGAGCCCAGGATATTTCTTGGAGCAATTGCCAGAGGGATATCTACAATATGCATTGGTAAGTCTATGCTGGCTGAAGCTGGCACCACTAGTGCTGTGCTTTTTGCTATATTTATTTGGGAGCCCGAAGCTGTCTCAAATGCTTTGAAAATAGGGGGAAGTACTATCTCCTGAAGATAGGGGGTAGTACAAATGCACAAATCATCAGCATATGCACATATTGGAGGTAGAGGTCTTCCAATGGGGAAAGAGATTCTAGGTAAAGATGGGTGCAGCAGTAGGGTTCATAATAAACGGTCCAGTTGGAAAATATATAAAAGAGGACTTAAGGGGCAGCCCTGTCGCACTCCTCTAAGGCCTAAAAAAGGGGGGCATGGAGAACCATTTATATGGGGTTGTATCCAAGCAGTACTATAGAAAAGTTTAAGCCAAGCGATGAATTTCTGGGGAACATGGTAGTGTGCAAGAACCTGGAACAAATAAACATAGCTGACCTGGTCAAAAGCCTTTTCTTGGTCCAATGAGAGTAACAGGGCAGGTGAAGAGGGGTACTGTTTGAAATAATGTCTGAATGAGAGGGATAGGTTGAAAGGATAGATCTGCCGGAAGGGCACAAGTCTGCACCTCAGAAATAATCTGAGCAGCAACAGGAGCATCCTATTGAGCAAGATGGAAGTGAATATTTTATAGTCTACATTTAGCAGACTTAGTGGTCTCCAGTTCCGTATATCGGCTCTGTTCCCTTTCTTGAATAATAAAATCATAATAGCATCAGAAAATCCTTTAGGAGTAGAATTAGTGCTTATGATGGTGTTATATATTAACGTCAGAAAGGGGGCAAAAAATAACATAAACTCTATATATAATTCTGTAGTAAGGCCATCGGATCCAGGAGAAGTGTGCTTCTTTTGGCGTTTTATAGCCTGCTGGGTTTCCTCTGGTGTTATAGGTTTAAGGAGATGTTTCAACGTATCTTGGGATGGAGGAGGAATAGAAATACCTGAAAGGAAAGGTATGATACTATCCACAGAAGTTGTGGTGCCAAACATCGTAGCTAGATAAGAGCTGGCGATACGCTTTATGTCCAGCAAGGAATTGTGGGGGGTATTGGAAGCAGGATCATAAAGTTCCTCTATGTGGGTTGCATTTACCCTGTCAGTGCAACTTTTATAGATATCTAAGGAGGCTTGTGTCCCATGTTGAGCTTCCATCCGTAAAGAATGTGCTCGATGATACTGGAACTGTTCCATTTCTTCCTTAATGGACTTTATTGTGTGAGAGTAGTCCACGTGGGGTGTGAAAGAAAAAGATATGGCCTGTTGTAGTTTTTGTCTGAGAGTGAGGTATCGAAGATATCAACTCAGTGTTCTCTTCCTCCCTGTATGTAGGAAGAAAATCTTGATATCACTCTTAGTGTCTTCCCACCATTGTAGATGGGAATGATATGCTTCCAATACGGACAGCCGGGCCCTTAGAAAGTCTGTGCAATGCATTGAAATGGCTGGTTCTGTCAACAATGAACTATTCAATTTCCACCTAGAGTGGGGTTGACCAAGAAAGGAGTTCCCTGAGGGGGAGAAACCAGAGAAATCCCCAGATGGTCTGAAGTCTCACAGGGTATGATTCTTGCCTGTGTGACTGAAATATTCTGTGAGACAAAAAGAAAATTTATCCTGGTAGCGTATGGGCCTCTATGATAGATTTTGGCACCTGGACTATGTAAAGTGGTATGTCCATCTATGAGGGCCACAGTCTGAATAATTTTGTTCAGGGCAACTGAATCTGTGAAAAGTTTTTAGGTGGAGCCGCCCCGATCTGAGAGAGTAAGACCGCAGTTGAAATCGCCTCCTATATATATTTTCTGGTTGGAATACAGGTATGGGTGTATTTTGTTAAATAAGTCTGTTCTGGAGGCAATGCTCTGGGGGGCATATATATTAATGATCCTGAGTTTGTGTTGTTGGTATGGACGGTCTACAAGCATGGCTCATCCTGGTATTATGTCTACCAACCGGGAAATTTGGAAATTAAAATTTGCAAATAAAATATCTAGGCCATCACACCTATCCTCTCCATATGACCAGAAGGAAGAGCCCTGATGCCAACGAGTTTTAATTTGAGAAAGCTCATGAGGAGATTTCAAACAGGTGTCCTGAAGAAAATAGATGTCATGGTGTAAGTCAGAAAGGTACTGCAATGTAGAGAGTTGTTTTCTATAGGATTTAACACTGCGTGCATTTAGGGTGAAGCAGCGGAGTCCTTGGTGGTGGTTCATCCCAGAAAGTACAGTGCCATTCTGGAGGAGCTAGTGTCAGGTAATGCTAGCATGGGTCCTACCTCCATCTGCTGAAGGGGGGATCAAGCTGGGAGTCAGAGGAGAAGTTCATACAGGAGGAAGAGGCAAGAGAAGAATCTGAGTCTCCATCATCCCCTTCCGTGTCTCCCCATTGTCGTCTCTTGGCTAAGGCCTGAAATTTATTCCTCATGATAATTGTTCTCTTGGGGGTGGAAGCTTCTGCTTTTCATTTGCCTTTACCCCATTTAGAAGGGGGGATTACCACAAAGAGGTCTGAGTCCTTTAGGGGGGAGGAGGCATGGTAGTCTGGGTACTAGCAGGAACTGATTCAGAAGGGGGTACTGCTGCTATAGAGGTGCCAGGGGACTTGGCCCCTTGTCTGGCTGTAGGTTCAGGCTCTTGCAGGAGAGGAGGTTCTTGTGCCAGGGTAGAAGTGGCAGGGGCTGGGGCCTCCCTGCGGCTTAAGGTCTGAGTCTGGGAATCCATTATAAGTGCTATCTGGTCCTGGGAAGGGCGGTTGAGCCTATTATGATCTGCCCAAGGGCACTGGTGATAGGAGTGCCCTGGCTCATCACACAGATTGCAGTATAGAGGGTTTGGACAACCTAAACTCACATGTCCATAGGATAAGCACAAAGTAGATCTGGGCCTGTTGCAAGTGCTGCTCAGGTGTGTGTGAGAACCGCACTTATGACAGGTCCATGGTTGTCCAGGGTAAAAAACATAAGCCATGGTCCCTGCCTATGTGAAAGCTGCCTGGTAAATGAGAGATACCTTTATCCGTGTTTTTAAGTTGTACCTTTACTTTCCATCCCCCAGTCCATACTAGGTCCTCATCCAAAATAGGTCAAGGGACCTCTAGTATATCGCAGTGCTGCTTGAGCCAGTACTGGACGTCCGCTATGCTGACGCCCTCGCTACGAAACAGTAAGGTAACAATTTTCACTGTTGGTTTCATGAGGGGGCTGACCATAAAGGGAGCCCAGAGTGGAAGATGTCTTACATGCTTATATTTCTCCCAGAATTTCTCCAAAGTGTACACATTTTTTAAAACTTAAGTCATACACAGATTCCCCATGCACATGAATGAAGGCAAATAATTCTGTTGCCCCTATCCCTAAAGAGTCCCCCAACATACTATGCAATACAGTTCTTCTGTCAGGGCTTGTAGCAATGTCCCCCATGAACTTCATACGTACAGCATTCTTTCGCTGTGCTGGCTCACCTAAGTTTGTGAACAGATCACTGAGTTTAAATGGGGTCGAGTTAGTGCCCTCACCTGCAGGCTGTGGACCAAATGGCTCAGATGTACCAGCTAAATTATGTTCTGAAGTCTAGGAGGATGAAGTAGATTCATGTCTGGCTAAGTTGGGGCCCATGACAGTATCTGTGACATCAGGTGTTGTTCGGGAGATAGCAGGTGTGCCTGAAGCATTACTAGGGAAAGATACTGGTTCTGGAGCTGTTTTCATCAGTAATGGTGTGTCTCCTGAAGATCAGAGTTTGTTGCGTGCCTCAGAGATGATTTTCTGGGCTGAAACAGCCGTTGGGGAGTTCCAGGGTGCTCCTTCTGAATGTTGCTGCCAGCCAGCAGCATGGAAGCGCTGCCGTGGGTGACCAAATGCTCTCAATGTCCTCTGCGGTGCGATGACTGTCCCGTAGATGCAAAGAGAGAGAAGCTCCCGATGCAGAGTTTGTGGCATTTCTGGTGCTAGGAGTCATATCAGAAGTGGCTGCTGCAGGGTAAGTTGACAAAAAAAAGGCTGTGAGGAAAACTGTGAATCAGAGTGCATTAAACCAATAAGAAAGTCCTTGTGTGCAAAATACATGCTTCGCAGATAATTTTCTGTGTCATTAGAAGTGCTCTGAGTTCCTGAAACTGGGTAAGGTGGTGTCTGAGGCAAGTCTTCTTGATGATTGTCTGCCAATTCATTTAAAGTGGTACCTTCAGTATTTCTTTCTGCAGATTGCAGCCTTGTAGGTTCTTCAGAGGTAATGTCAGGTATTCTTGACTCCATGGGTGAAGCTGTAGTCAGGTCAGAATCCAAAATATCTCTAGCAATCCCACCAGCAACCACACTGTGATCCGCCATCTTGGTACCGCAGACAAAAGGGTCCCCTCTGCTCACAGGAAGCAAGGCCCTCTGCAGGCAAAGAGTAGGGGAATTTACCCCGGTGTCATGGCCAAATTTCTCCCATTCACTAAAATACCACCAACAGCTTAATCTGGTTCAATTTCAGTTGCTTACCATCTGTATCCCCCCTCCCCACGGTAGCCCATGAAAAAGGGACTTCTAGGCCCAATTGGCTTCTGGGTTAACAAATAAATCTAAAGGAATGCTCATGTATTTGCTTTACAGTTAGTGGAGATTGAGTAACTGGGTGTTGTCAAGGAAGCAGACACATCTCCCCCCCCCCATTGCCTGCTAGGGCTGTTTTGATCTGGCTGTATAGATAGATTCTTCACCCCCCCCCCCCATATGTTCTGTGTGAGGGTTGTTTTGATCTGGCTGTATTGGTACTTTCTTGTATTACACTAACACACCTGACAGTTTATGTGTGAACCTTTCAAATGCCACTGGATTCTACAGATATGCTGGACTCTGCACAGGGATGGTCTTATTAATGAGCATACAAAGTAATCAAAAATTAAACTACCTTTTAGTGTGTTGTATTTTAAGTATCTGTTCAATATTATTAACTATTATATGTCAGTGAGGTCCAGTTGCTAGCACTCTTGCCTAGGAGTTAGTCACACAGTAATCATATGTCAAAGTCTTACACACAGAATGTTTTTTTTTTTTAAATACAGCCTTGGTTGTGGATTTGCATTTGTGCTTTACATTGCCCAGTTGAACTGTTTGGTCACAGTCTACTCTGAATGCTCTCCACACTTGGATTTTTGTGACTATTTTGAGTTTTAGTCAGCCTCCAAAGAACACTGCCCCTGCATCACAGTGCACACGCCTTCTTTGCTTTTTTGGTGGGACATGACACTCTTTATGTAAATGTTCTATGTTTTACAACACACACACTGACAAAATCAAAAAGAAACACATCAATAGAATCAGTGTCTGACAGGGTGATTTAAAAAAAAAATCTCCACAGTGACAACTGACGACTCTTTCAGAGGCATGCCAGGGTGAGCAAGTTTTGTAAAAAAAAAAAGGCAGTAGCCCCTATTTTATTTTTTATTGTACAGTATATGTTTGTGTTCGTGAAACAGAGTACTTTTACATACACAGCCCACATGGCTATACAAGGAGAAGGGGGGATTCATCTCCTGGAAATCTCAACTAATCTTCTTGGCTTATTTCACTCATGTTTACCTGACAGTGATATGCGCAATCACACTGAAAAATCTAACATGTGGATGCCACTTTTTGTTAGGCACTGAAACCATGAATCAATGTGCCATTTTTTTTATTTAAAAAAAAACTGCAGATGTTATCACTTAGCCTATTATGAGTGGTGCAGTTGTCCTACAGAGAAAACACTTTTTAGCACTCCAGTGAGAGTGCCACCTATGCAGAACAGCTGATTGCTTTTGCCCGTGTTTATGTGCAGCAAAACATAGAAGAAATTCCCATTCTAGTCTCGATTGCTTGTTTGGCTACACATTAGCTCCTACATAGAAGCACAGTTGTCTAAGCCCAATAGCTGCACACTAGTCTAGAACTGGGACTGGACTTGGTAACAGGCAGGAGAACTGACCTAAGGAGAGGTGTCCATGTCTAAACTCAGTCCTCGGTCAACCCTGACAGTTATCCCCAGCAGGGCACTCAGCTTAGTCTTCCCAGGAGTAATTTTATCAGCAGTCCTCATTCCACTGTCCTGTCTGCTCAATGGACTCAGCAGATTCCTTGGGGCAGTTCATTGCTTCCCCTAGCAGTTTTGAACAGAGACTACTTCAATAGGGTATTTACAAAAGCATAAGAAAAATAAAAAATATACAAACTTAGAACATTTTTGATCATGTGTGCACCCAGTGTGTGCCTAGCATGCCACCAGAGAATTGGAAGTCTATATAAAGTTTATCTTTTGCTTTTTTTGAGGTATTCTAGCAGCCTGTGTTGGTAATGCATTTGCATATTTTTCCCATGCATCTGCCTTCTGGTTGAATTTCACACTCGGCTGGGTTGTCACCCTGTCATTGATCATCTCCTCATCATCATCTGAGAAGAAATAACTGACCCAGACCCAGAGCTCATCCTTCTCGATGTCGGTGGAGTCCCCTTGGGCAGCTTCAAGGGGTCCCCATTGGATAGCTTACTATAATTTAGGTGGGTGATCTGATCCAGTTGATTTCCTATCAATGACACGGCACAAGAGAGGTCAGGAGGAGGTAGCCAGTCTAGAATCTTAATGCACAAAATGCATCATGCCTAAAACACTGGAGTGTTGTGTTTGGTTTATCAGCTGCAGCCAGGGCACTTACAACTTCAAAGAGCAACAGCCCCTAGGATTATTACTATAAGGACCATGTGGGGAAGAGCAAGGAGGTCAAATTGCCAATGCGTGCACAAAGCATGGGTAACCCTTGGAAACCTGGGCACAGACTTTTGTGACACCCCTGCTTATAGAACTGTTACAGGCAGGCAATAGGAGTGTCTCAGAAGCAGTGACTGAGAACAGAGTAGCTGGTGGGAGCATCAGGACCATCTCTGGACAGTGTGATGTGATACATTTTAGGGGTACAACCCCAGAGCTATTGTTCCAGTATGTAGAGGTTTAGGTGCAACACCACCTGATTATCGATGTTTTCAAGGGCTTGACCTCTGATGGTAAATTGTGTATACATCAATGTATGACTATTGTAATATTATATATGGAGAACTGAAGGAGGCATATTTGCAGATGTGTCTGAGGAAGTAGGTTTGTGTTGCTGCTGCTGTAAAGCTGTGGATATATCCATGTACAATATAACAGTAGTCACACATCGATGCATGCACGATTTACCTTCAGTGGTCAAGCCCTGCAAAGCATCACTAACCAGGTGGTGTTGTACCTAAACCTATACATAATGGACAAAATAGTTCTGCAGTTGCACCCTTAAAATGTAACACATCAGCCTTCAACAACAACACCAGCCAAAGTAGACTATATCAATTAAAGCATTACATTTTTTGAAGGACTTCTGTAACAAAAGGAAAAAAACCTAAAACTTTGTTTCATGTTAATGCACAGCAGCCATGTTCGCTCTGACCAGAGTTTGTTCACAAGGAGATATGTACACTGTGTTCTTATTTGCAGTATGTGCTGAAGTCAAATTACTTAGGATATTTAGTATGGCTATAATGTATGTTTTATATAATATGATTGGGGTATTTTTCTGGTAGCATATATTTAATATTTTGATAAACAAATAGGTAACAAAAATATATTGAATATGTAATTATGCTTCTTCAGGAAGCCCTATCCACCCTGAGTGTTCTCACTAAACCAAAGGGACCCTCTCCATGAACCACTGGGGCATCAGGGTATGACAACTAGCCTACTGGACTACCAGGTCCTCTTAAATAAGAAACACTGGTTCTAATATAACCACAGTGACCCCAAGCCCCAACCCTGGGCACCAAAACAAACAAGCAAACCAAAAAAAGCAAGCATCCATGGGTGCTGATGCACGCAAGCTGACCCCCAAACTGTACCTTATTTTTCTCTCTTATTTTCTGTCTTTTTTCCCATTATTCTCTATTTTCCTCTGCTACTCTTCCCCCTTCTTTACTTACTATTCTAACATTAACTTACTTACTTTCTTTCTTTCTTTCTTTCTTTCTTTCTTTCTTTCTTTCTTTCTTTCTTTCTTTCTCTCTCTCTCTCTCTTTCTTTCTTTCTTTCTTTCACCTTGACCTATTTTCTGTGCTACCATTTTTCATCTGAACCTATCCTCTTAGATCCCAGCTAACCTATTTTGTCCTTTTACTTTGCAGGTCATGACAGACATCACATCCACCTTGTCAAATAAGTATTGTTTTTCTTCATATGCTATTCTAAGCTAATTTAGATTAAAAGAACTGCAGATTCATTTTGACATCCTGCCCTTACTTGATTTTTCAGGTCCTCCCCCCCCCTCCACACACACACTACAGGATCAGGAACAATGCAAAGGCACCCTCTCCAGGGCATGTATGTTTTAGATTATTTATTACCTAAGAGAAAGACCCTAGTATGACAGCAATTAATGTATTTATTTATTCAAAGTTTGGTAACCAGATAAAATATGCTAGGCCACATGGCCATGTTACATGCATGACCCAGACAACAAAAACACAATATACATAAATACAGTATACACAGTTAACAACAGTATTACATTATAGGAAAACATACACTGATATAAAATAGAACCACAGGCTATGCAGAATTATTTATAGCATAAGTTAATCATAATGGAGCGGTAGTACCTGTTATTGTGCCTGGTGTTTTGGTCAGCAGGTAATAGCAGACTGAATAAAATACTGTTCTCAATAGCTGAGGGAGGGGTCTTGCAAAACACACATAGTACTTTATGGGCAACTCTACACAACAACTCTGTGTTTTCATTGATGGGTTGAGATTACATCATAGGGACCTGGAGAGGGAAACAGAAGAGGTCCCTCATGTCAACCCAACCCTGAGATGGGAATACAAGCCTTGTTATGTATGGTTGTGCATACATTGTTTTTTATAGTATATGGTTCTATAAAAAGCTCTGAGTGCTCCCACCTAACTAAACTAATGCTGCCTCAAACTGTGCTTGCATGCTAACCTGCCACTTCAGTGCTCCCCTCTGGAACCAAGTGACATCCAGGTCACACCAGGAAATGAGCTTTGGCTCAGTGTGCCTTTCCTGGTTATCAAATTATAAATAAATAAATAATTTAAGCAATAATAACTTTCATATAGTTTCAGGGGGCAGCAGGTAACTCAAGCTCTGTGTTCAACCGAAGTGCCATATACAGTAAGTGTGCCGCACCAGCATCCTAGCTGATATTCATTTTCCTTGCAGGCTCAACACCTGCCACTTAACTCACATCCGGGCTCCATACCTGCTGCATTGTTATTTGAGCACCTTGCAATCTCTCCTGTCTTACTTCAGACTGTGGACCTCCTGCCCTGATGTTCTGTGACTTTGCCACCCACACATTTTTGCCAGAACTGTATGCCTTCAATGCACCAGACTCTCCAAGACCATTGCTCAGCAGTTGCCTCTGCATTGTCACCTCCTCTGGGTACAGGCTCTGTGTTGAGTGCAGACCTAATGTTTTTGGCTGCCACCACTTGGGTTCCGTTTATGTGGCTGTGCCACCCTCTTTGTCTTGCCTTCCTCCAAACTTGTGGTTTAGTTGCCAATGAAGTCCCTGCATACCAACCCAGAATGTCAGTGGTTAGGTCCATCCCTGTTGCTCGTTCAGTGCTCTTGCGCAAAGAATGTAGTCCTCCTTACAGCCATTTCATTACTGTTACCTAGCAGCTGCTTCAGGTTCTCCATCAGTATATTTATTGATTGATTGGTTGATTGCTCTTTCATCTTTGACTGTCTCTGTTACTCACTGTACCAGCTATTCTGATTTGCTATAACCTCAGTTTACTACCTGTGCCCCTGTGCTACATGGCATGCTTATCTGTCCCTGCATAAAGTGGGGGGATAAACCAAGAGTCCTTTCCAGTCTTCACTTATTATGTTGCTATATGCTACCATGTGCTTGCTTCTCGCTCCTTCCTACTTTTGGCCGCTTCTATACTGTGGCGTTTAGTTAGATCTCCTGCACTAGCATTTTAACTTGTATCTGAACTCATTCTGCTACCTTTCTGTGGTCCTGGATATGTCCTGTACTCTGCCTAGGCTTGGAGTGTCTTTTCCCTAAGTTCTGCTTCCTCCATGGACTCTGACTTACTGCAGCATTCCTTCTCTCTTTTTTTGCCATGGTGTTCATGCTCAGCATCTGCTTGATTTTGAGTTGGGCTTTGGTTCCCTTCTGTTTCAATTGCTGCTTCAATCCTGTCTCATCAGTTCAGCCTACCAGCCTTCCATTGTTGACTGTTCTGTCTGTCTGTCTGTCTCTCTCTCTCTCCCTCTCTCTCTCATACCTGTAGTATGCATTCAAATACCTTCAATGTTTCTTTGACTTTGATTGGGTTCCTTTAAGCACTTTCAAGGGTTGAACTGTTGCTGAAAGAGTTCCTTTAGTCATTTTATGAATCTCTGTGGTGGCTTGAGAGGGTGGAAGTCCAGTGTGGGTGAAAGAAAGAGACTTGAGTCACTCCTGCAACTTTCTTGTTCTCTTTTCTTCCTCTCTTTGGGGCGCAGTAATTTTCAGAAAGAGAAAGTGTTGGAAAAATGTCTCACTCAACAAAAGGAGTTGCCCTATTTAAAGGACACCCTAGATTGTCACTGGCCCCCTGGGATTAGCAGGCCAGAAGGCTAGGTTGGGGGTAGTATATGAGCTACAAGTGAGGACTTAGTAGGGAGAAGGGGAGGAAGGGGTGTTTTGGCAGAAGGGGAGGGACGGTGAGGTCACAAGAAAAATGAGGTCACAAAAGGGGGAGAGGCCAGATTAGGTGAGTTGGCAAGTGGCCATTGGTTGGCAGGCTAGGCAGGAGAGGGGGCAAAAGGGGGTAGATAAGGGGCTGTAGAGAGAGGGATCTCCCTCTTTCTGCAACTGTTTCAGATCATTCTTCAATTGCAAAAGTTTACGGCTATTTTTGGGTACATTTGTCCAGGCTGAGGTAAGTTTGGTAGGCTCAGGCCTCACCAGCAAAGGCTGTTCCTGACTTGTGGAGTTGGGCCCCTTTGTTTTCTGTTAAAAAGAAATTAAGAATTTTATTTTTTTGTTGGTGGTACTGGTACTTCATTCACATAGATGCTAACTCTTGATGCTGTTTCTACAGAGTATTGTATGTAATTTATGATGATATGTTATACTGGTGCCCACAGACATTTGTGAGGACCTGATGTTTGTTCCTGTGGGTAAAATATTTGCTCAGGTTTGTATTTGGGCATAATAAAAGAAAGTTTCAATGGTAAGGGGACTGTGATTTCTTTATGGTCTGCTAGGCAGTGAAGTGCAGGTCCCAGGATGCAGGATTGTGTCTGTCGGCTGTTAGAGGTGGTGCCAGGGCCTGGCTGGGTCAGCTCCACACTGAATCTGTCCACGAGGCACCACTGCGGGTCAGGATTCACTTGTTTTGCAGCCATAGGAGCTATTTCTCCTTACATTATCGATAGTCTTTGTTTTCAGTGGAGTGAAGGCGGCCTCGTAGCTGTGGAGGTGCATCAGGGCCCAGCCAGCGTGCGGCTCCAGCACGCCGGAACATGATGGCATATCCAGCTGGCAGGGGTGGCCCTGAGTTCAGGATCTTGATTAGTAAAACTGATTTCAGAAGGCTAAGAAATCCATTTAATAGGGGTGGGCAAAAGATGGGGTGTGTTTGGCCCCACAGAATTTGCTTGTTTATTTTCCCAATTTTTTATTTCTTTCAAGGCCTTTTTCCCAGTGGGGAATGATGGTGATGGGCTGGGGAAGGCAGGCCATCAATCAGGAAGCCTTTTTGGGCAGTGGCAGCACTTTGGCCTGGGGTGAAACCAGGGGTGGTGGGCCTTTTTCTTTTCCTTTTTTGGGCTGTCCGCCCAGAGTATTGGGTCGCAGTGCTTTGCAGGGGAGGCCCCGTTGGTTTTTGGTAGTTCAGCTCACTGGGTCGAGTGGCATGGTATGTGGCTGCCATGTAGGGGTTAAAATAATGAGAGCAATATGTATAAACATGCAGAGGAGGAATGAAGCTGGGGTGACTCACCAGGGCATGTGCCAATGGATTCAGCAGGCAGGCAGAGGGTTTTTTTTTTAGGAGGAGAGCAGCGGGCTTGAGGGTCGCATTTATTATCAGCCATCTAGCCCAGTTTGCAACACTTGGGTGGGGGCCTGTGGAGGTAGCCCTTGTGTAGGGGTCGCATCCAGACCTTTGCTGGGCCACGAGGTTCAGCAGCACTGGGATGGAGCAGCAATCACTGCAAAGGGGTCTCCAACTTGCTGCCTCTTCCACAGCATCTCCCTGCCACTGCCCCGTATCCATACCCTGAACTGTGCTTCTACTTCTGCAGGTACCTTGTCTGATCTAAACATACCACTCAAGCCAGAACCACCTTTGTCTTCCTGGTTGTGGCTACGTGGATCATGACCCTCTCTTTATCACTTTCAGGTGATATTGAGACCAACCCAGGGCCAGAAGCATTTAGGCTCCCACCCCTTCAGGCTAGTTTTTCTGTGGGATCCCAACCCAGTGGCCTTGAGATTGCCCAGCTAAACATAAGAAGCCTTGTGGCAAATCATGCTGACCTGGTGGCTTGGACTGCCACCCATAAGTCTGACCTCCTAGGAATAACAGAATCCTGGCTTAGGCCTTCTCTCCCTGACTCTCTGCACGCCCTCCCTGGCTACAATATGGTTCAGATTTATCAGGCCTCATCCAAAAGGGGTGGTGGCCTGGCAGTCTTTTCTAAGTCCTACCTAAACCTGACCCTTCAATCTTGCCCCCCACTTGCGTCCTGCGAGGTGCTTCATGCCCTGCTTCTATTAGGTAATACCAAGAAGCTGCACATTGTATGTGCCTACATTCCTCCTGCATCCAGTAAATGGGGACTTGAGGAATTTCTGGAATTTCTACCCCATGCCACCAAAAACAATGGAGTACTTTGCCTAGGTGACTTCAGTCAGGATTGGCTTGGCCCAGCCTCCCCTATCCTCAACACTAACATGGCCAAAGCCAATCTAACTCAGTTTGTCACTGAACCTACCAGGCACTCCAGCGGTGGCACTAGTCACACCCTGCTCGACTGGGTCCTCACCAATAGGCCAGACAGGATCTCCTCAGTTACTGTGTTTCCTGACTCCATTAGTGACCATTCTCCTGTAGCCTGTGTCTGGGAGCCCCCCTTCATACCCGCCTAAAATTATCTCCATGACTGACTTCTCTGCCTTCGATCCTTTGGCTTTTCTGTCCAATCTCCAGCAGGTTGACTGGTCTTCCCTTTTCACCACAGACAACACTGACCTGGTGGTGGAGTATTTCTCCAACACATTGCACTCACTGCAGTCCAAGCACATTCCTTACATTACACGCAGGGTTAGGGTCCTTCCCACTAAATGATTGATCAGCCCCCTTCTCCACTTGCTTAAATCTCATGACAAGCTCTGGGCCAGGTGGAAAGCCTCCTCCCTTCTTTTCAACTTTGTTGCCTATCGCTCCCTTAGGAACTCATGCAAGAAAGCAATCTATGCTGCCAAAAGCAATTACTATAGAGGTCTTCTCCATGCCTCTGCCTGTTACCCAAAAAGGTATTGGGCATATATCAACCACATTCTGGGTCACAATGCTTCTCAAGCCCCTTATGACATGCTAATTGACAATGTCTCTTGTAACAACCCCAACACCATAGCCAACGCCTTTATCTCACTCTTTACCTCCCCTCCTTCCTTGACCATGCAGACATTCTTTCTGTCCCTCCCTCCCTCCCCAGGCCTCCCTCTGCCCCACTCCCCCCTTATTCTCAGCCCTGTCTCTAGAACTGATGTCCTACGGATCCTCAACACAATGTGTCCTCATAGCAGTGCTGGTCCTGATGGTCTGGAACCTAGAATTCTCAAACTTGGTGCCTCCATTTTTGCCACCCCATCTTGTGCCTCTTCAACCTCTCTATTAGCTCTGGCACCATGCCCTGCTCCTGGAAATAAGCCAGGGTTACACCTGTCTTTAAAAAGGGTGACTCTAAAAACCCTACGAACTACCACCCTATAGCACTCCCGTCTACCCTTAGTAAACTTCTTGAGAAAAGTATTCATCATCAGGCATCAGACTTTGTAGCCAACTATGACCTGCTATCTCCTGCTCAGCATGTCTTCAGACCAGGCCATAGCACATCAACTGCCCTAGTGCAATTCACTAAGACACGTCAACCACCATGGATAGAGGCCAACTTATGGGGGCTGTTTTTATTGCCTTAATAAAGGCTTTTGACTCGGTCAACCATTCACTGTTCTTGTATCAGCTAGGTTCACTAGGTGCCTCCCAGTCCACTATTGCCTGATTCTCCAGCTACCTGCACACTCGCACCCAGTCGGTCTCCTACCGTAGAGTCCTCTCCTACCCTGCCCCTCTATCCACTGGTGTTTCACAAGGTTCCTTCCTTGGGCCCCTGCTCTTTTCTATATTTATAAGCAATCTACCTACCATTCCTGCCCACTGTCACACCTTACTCTATGCTGATGACTTGGTCCTCTATATCTCCTCTAGCTCCATCTCTAACATTAATTCCCACCTCTCTTCCAACCTGCAACAAATCCAAACATGGCTTACATCTCACCACCTCATATTAAATGTTACCAAGACCTAGGCCATGCTCTTCAGGTCCCACAGGAAGCTCAGTACCCTAAACCCCTCATTTCTGGTCTCTTGTCTCAATGGCTCCCCTGTGCAAGGTACTGACTCCTTCAGATACTTAGGGGTCACTCTGGATCCATGTCTCATTTTCTCTCTCCATGTCAATGCGGTATGTAAGTCTGTCAATGCCAAAATTGGGTCAGCTTATCGTGTCCGCCATGCCCTGACCCCTGCCGCTAGGATCTCCATTGCCCAAGGACTTCTGCTCCCTGGTCCTTGCTATGCACTACCAGTCTTTGCTCAAGAGCAGGCAATGTCCTTCAAGTGTGGGATGCTGCATATAACAATGTTTGCATATTTGTCTTGTCTGCCCATTGGCTTAAACACCGCTGCACACTTTATTCTGACCTCCGCTGGTTATCCCCCTCCTCCTGGCATTTATGTTCCATAGGCTGCCTGACTGACAATATAATTCATTCTTCTCTTCCCTCCTCCCTTGCAGCCATGTTCACCCCAGTTGACTGCTCCTGACTCCTCCAGTCCATGACTTCAGCTCTGGTCGCTGTCCCTAATTGCTTCACCAAAATGGGTGAACTTGCTTTCTCTGTCTATGCTCCCAAATTCTGGAACTCCCTTCTGTTTTCCCTTAGAAGCTCCAGTTCTCACCCTGTCTTCAAACATGCAGTCTTTAATTGCCTCACCTCCCTAGATGCATGTAAATGTCTTTAGTTCATGTATTACACCTCTTTACTTGCTCTAGTTCATGGAACATATCTCTTTACTTGCCATTGCACTACTATCCTCTTCTCTGTCCCATACCCTTGTCCTATGCCACCAGCACTGCTGTTATACATTTATGTTACTGATCTCTGCAAGCTGTTTTTATCTCTTTTGTACCATAATGCTTATTCTATTTATGCCATCACTTTCATACTAAGTAATTCTACTGTCATGTAAGGTTGTTGATTTCTTTATGTATTGCGTTGTATCAGCTCCTCTCTGTATTATTGTTTGTAACTTGTTTGAACTGTAATCTCCCAGGTTTTGCCTGAAACTAGGCAATCCTGTCTAGTGCACTTACTCAGCTACCAAAAGCAAATAAATAAATAAAGGTGGATCTGGTGGTGAAAAAGCCACACTTTTCAGGCAATTATGCCATCAGTTGCTCATCCTTAATGGAGGGGTGGGGATCTGCTATTTTGATGAGCAGGGTCTTCCGACTGGACTGCCACCATCTTAGGCGTGGCCGAGAACAAGGGCACAAGGGCTGCTGAAGGCAGTCTGCTAAGCTCTAAGCTATGAAATAATAATAAATAAATAAGAAATAAAAATAAATAAACAATTTTTCTCAATAAGCGAATGAGCAGGACAGGGTTACAACAATAGGCATAGGAGGGCTGCAGAGGTATCGCATCCAAGCAGCCCTAAAAGGGGCTATAAAAAAAAAAAGAAAACCAGGTGGAGAATTGTGGGGGCACATTTCATGGTGGTAAAGGGAAGGTGGTGATGCATAGAGCATTGTGAGGCTACCATGAGGGCAGGGCATTTTTCTTATCGGGACTTCAGGGAGAGGGCATTTTTCACATGCAGAGCATTTCAGGGTGATATCTTCCAGCTGGGATGGGGGGATAGGGATACATAGCATGGGAGTGATGCAAAAAAAATAGATGTATATAGAACAAAGTAATATAACACAAGACATTGGAGATGAGGAGAAAGACATTGGGGGTGGGGTAGGGGGGCCGGGCCAGGGGAGGTGGGAGGTGGGAGGAGGGGGAGGGAACATGGGGGCACCTCAGAGATGGGAGCAAAGGCTATAGGACTGATGAATGTCATTTCAGTTTCAGGATAGCTCCCAAAAAGGCAGCAACCCCAAAATGCAAGACAAGTGAGTACCTGGCACAGAAGGCTGCCAAACTCATGGACCAGTTCCAGGCCATCATAAAGGAGTCAAGGGAGGTGGAGGAGAAGGAGAGACAGGTGGATAAGAGAAAGAACCCATCCCCCCAGAAGGAGTAGCCTAAGAAGAAGGGGACCAGGAGCAACCCAGAGGACAAGGGTGAACCGCAGCCGGATGAGAGTAAGGTCCTGACAGTAGATTTGTCAGTCGAGAGTAGTCTCAAGGACCATCTGGCAGGTTTTATAGATAAAAAAGGTGAGAAAGGGTGGGAAGAGGTAGACAAGGCATGGCAGGAATTGAAGGCAGAGAAGAAAGGAGAGGACAAAGGAGAGCAAGGAGCAGGAACTGGTGAGGGGGCATGCAAGGGGGATACGGGTGGCCACCTGGGATAACACTAGGAGACCATGTTTCCCAGGCACTAAAACAGACAAATTGGATGGGGGAGTATATTGATATGTTTGCCCTGATAGACAAGGACACTGCAAAAAAGTACGAGCAGAAAGAGTCCATAGGCAACTCGGAGATGCCGGTGGTGCTGGCCATTGTGGGTAAGACTAACAAGGAGGTAAGATATAAGGTTAAGACATTTGGGGCATGGATGGAGGGTTTCACACATTTTAGCACCATCATGCTTCAAAAGGATCCAGAATTGGCAGTACCTTTGCTGACCTATTCAACCATTATATGGGATGCCTATAGGGTTAAGAGCAGGTATGGCTGGCTCATGTACGATGAGAAGTTTAGGCAGAGGATGGCATCGCACAGTGACACGCTATGTGATGTTACTTACCCGAGCTTTGGATAAGAACCCTATCAGCTCAGGGCGGGAGCACTAATGAGGGGAAGAAAGGGAATGGAGCTTCAACAGCCAAGGTGTGCTGGGCATATAACAAGGCCAATTGCACATGGCCCAGCTGCATGTTTAAGCACACCTGTTCCAGGTGCAGGGGAAGCCACCCAGTCACCCATTGCAGGACACAAGGGGACAAAGGGTTCTTTCAAGCATAAGGACAGTCCTTTCAGGCAGGGCACGGGGCAGAGGTGGATTCAGTTGACAAGAGTACAATTATAGGTGGCAGAACAGAAGGGAAGGTTATGGAATGAAGCAAGGCTCCACGGGGGGAAGGGGGTCTGGGGGGCACCTTTCAGAAGGTGAAATCCCCCATACACTTGGATGTTTTAAAGGAGTGGACAGAATCTTATCCCAATCATGAGGCTAGGGACATGCTGATGGAGGGTTTTGCAGGGGGGTTAACTTGTATTTCACGGGCACTAGGAAAAACATGAGGTCTAAGAATATGGCATCCATTAAGGGGAAGGAGGACATAGTAGAGTGGAAGATTAGAAAGGAGTTGGAGGCCGGTAGAGTGGCAGGTCCATTCAACGCTCCACCTTTTTCATGCTTTAGGGTGTCCCCTTTAGGCATAGTTCCAAAAAAGGCACCAGGGGAATACCATTTAAATCACCATTTATCATACCCAGAGAATGACTCTGTGAATGACTCCATCACACCAGAGAGGAGCACAGTGTTATATGCTACACTGGACCATGCGGTGGACTCTATCCTGGAAAGAAGGGGGTCTGGCTGGCAAAGACTGACATTGAGTCAGCTTTCCAGTTGCTGCCAGTGAGACAAGATGATTGGGAGCTGCTAGGTTTCCAGTTTCAAGGGAGATACTATTTCAACAAGGCCATGCCCATGGGGTGTTCGGTTGCTTGTGCCACTTTTGAGGTACCTTGCTGCAGGGGGCCTTTTCAGTCTGGCACAGGAGGGTGGAGGTAGTCCACTACTTGGACGATTTTTTGTTCATAGGTTATGGCATAGAGGAGACTTTGGGCATGCTCAGGAGCTTCGAGGCTATGTGCAGGGAGTTGGGAGTACCACTGGTGGAGGAGAAGACCGAGGGACCTGCTAGGAAGCTGGAGTTCCTAGGCACTGAGTTCGATATCGAACAGCAGTATTTCTGGCTCCTGGCCAGTAAGGTGGCCAAGCTCTCAGAGCTCATCCAAAGGAATAAAGGGGAAGTGGAGGGTCCAACTGAAGGTAGTACAGCAGGTGCTACGGCACATGGACTTCACCTGCAAGGTGGTAGCACCAGGCAGGGTTTTCACCAGCTGACTGTCCTGGACAATCACCAAGGCCAAGCTTCCTCACCATTGGGTCAATATCAGCACAGGGGTTTGGGAGGACCTTCTAGCTTGGGAGGGTTTCCAGGAGGAGTACAATGGGGTCACTTTTTGGTAGGATAAGTGGGAGGCATATAACAAGCTAGAGCTATACACGGATGCACCTGGGGATATGGCATGGGTGCATATTTTCAGGGCAGCTGGATCTTGGAAAGGTGGCTAGTCCATTGGATCAAACTGGGGCTGAACAGGGACATCATGTCTCTGAAAGCATTCCCCATATGGGTGGCCATGGTGGTCTGGGGGAGGTCCTTCAGAAATAAAAGGGTGCTGTTTAGATGTGACAATTTAGCAGTGGTGTAAGTCATCAACAGACAGTCGGGGTCCACAGAGGCAGTATTGTGGGTAGCCTGGAGGTTGATTTGGGAGGGGCTGAGGCTGAATATATCTTTCAGAGCAAAGCAAGTTGAGGGGGTCGAGAAAGAAATAGCTGAAAACTCTTTCCATTTGCAGTTGGACAGATTTCAGTTGCTGGCCACAAGGGCAGCTGCCTGCAGAACACTGGTACACTCTCACCTCTGGGAGATTGGATGGACTGAGCCCAGCTCCTCTTTCAGAATGCCTGGGCTCCCAACATGTTGAGGGCGTATGAAGTGGCATGGAGGAGCTTCCAAGATTTCATGGAGGGATCAGGTTTGGAGGTAAGTGGCCCAGTTACAGAGTTACAGATCATTGGGTATATGGTGGACAGGTGGGAATCAGGCATGGCAGGTGCCACCATCGGCATACACCTGGTAGGTATTGGAATGGTTTGTCAGCTAGAAGGGTGGGGCACCCCCACCAGGGCCCCGGCTGTCCGTCGCATGCAGTAAGGATGGGTGAGGCTACAAGGCCAATGAGTGGATAGGCTTAGGCCAATTTGCAGGGGCATGCTAGGCAGGCTGATGGGCAGCCTGGACCATGTGTGTTCCTCAGCGCATGAGGCCAAGCTGTTTGCAGCCATATTCCACGTTATGCAACTTGGGGCATTTTGGGTTAGCGAGATGGTGGCCAAAGGAAAATGTGACACTTTGGGAGCCTGCATGAGCAGGACGTCTCTTGGTCAGAGGAAGCAGTCTGCATTTGGCTCAGATGGTCCAAAACCAATCAAGGAGAAGGGGGTTTGGGTGGCCCTGAAGCAGGAGGGGGAGGGAGGGCAGGAGATAGTAGACACTATTAGGGCATACATGAGAGTGAGACCCCATGGGGTGGGTGTTTCTTCAGGCATGGGAATGGGGACCCAGCCAACTCCTCTCAGGTCACCGCAGAGTTAAGAGCAGCTTCCTACTGGTAGTGTTCACCCCTCCCAGGTCGATAACTGACCTTTACAGTAGTGCTGTGATGAAATTTGGCAAGTTAATTCCAGAACAGTAAAAAGTTATTTCCTTCATAAAATTAGATTTCGGCATACTCCCCCCAAAAAAGGGCCGACTTCCCGGTCTAAAACACACGCACCCATGCTGGGCTACGCAGCCCTGTTTTGTGATGTCACAAAACGAAGGCTGCGTGAGCGCACCCCATTGACTTTTATGGTGGTGATGTTTTCATATATTTCTATACCTCTTAATGTTGAGATTTTAAGAATTCAAAGCAACTGATCGACTAATAGAGACCCTATTAATCGATCGGTTGCTTTGAATACTTAAAATCTCAACATTAAGAGGTATAGAAATACATGAAAACATCAACCCCATATAAGTCAATGGGGCATGCTCACGCTTCCTTCATTTTGTGACATCACAAAACAGGGCTGCGTGGCCCAGCGTGGGGGCGTGTTTTTCAGGCCGGGAAGTCTGTCTTTTTTTCGGGAGTATGCCAAAATCTAATTTTACAAAGGAAATAACTTTTCACTGTCCTGGAATTAACTTGCCAAATTTCATCACACCACTACTGTAAAGGTCAGTTATCGATCACACTGGGAGGGACCCTTGGTAGGAACCTGCTCTTTAAAAAGGGTATGGCCTTCATAGGGGAAGACCCAAAATGTTTTGCATGGCACTTCTTTAGGATTTGGGCTGTCTCAGAGGTGGCCAAATGGGGGGATCCCCTTCCGCGGTACAGCAGGTGGGGAGGTGGATGTCTCAGACATATCAGAGATACATCAGAAAATGAGATCTAACTTTGTAATTTTTGCTTCCAGGAGATAGCGCAGAGTGGTGTGGCTTATTGGACACTCGTTCATTCACTGGGCAGAGCTGTGGACGCTGATGACAAGGGGTGAATGGCAGCTGGGACAAGACCTGGACAAGACTGATTAAATGGTGCTGGAAAAGGGGACTCTGCTGGAGACAACTGTTACCACTTATCAATGAAACAAGTCGGGCCTGGTCCACACTGGACTTAATTATTATACATGCGGGGGATGACCTGAGGAACACACCATGGGTGGCTTTGGTGCGAATGATTTTGACAGATTTTGAGATTATAAAGTCATGGTGGCTGCATGTTCAACTGGAGTGGTTGGAGATCATTCCCAGGAGGAACTGGAGGAAAGCAAAAGACACGCTTTCCATAGAGAGGGCCTGTAAGAGGGTCAACAGGAAGCTGGCAGTGTGGGCCAGAGAGTCCAGGGGTTGTACATCAGGCATGGTTTAATAGGTTCCATGTCATAACGGTGATCACAGAATAGCGATCGCCATTAGGGTGAGTGTACATCATTGAAAATGAATTACTTAAGGATTCGTAACAACAGGGGGGGTGCATGTTGGGGGTGGGGGTGTAAAACTTTAAAAAAAAAACACAAAACCCCAACCTGATGCAAAAAACAATCTCGTCCAGAATCAAAACTGGCACCCTCCCAACCCCAGCCCACCACCTACCTACAACGCCACATGGCCAGCTCAGCAGCCAACCACCGCACTACACCCCACATACCCTCCCTCCCTCTCTCCCCTTCTGCCCATCACAAGACATGGTCCTTCCCCCTGCGCATGTATATACAGTGACATCCCATTGATGTAGTCACCTACCCCCCTGTATCCAGTCACTACCCTGCCAGGTAGCCCTGTACACAGGCACTGTGACTGAGTCACCCTCTTTATAAGTGCTAAGTCATGGTCACCGTGTACATGGTATGCCAGTTTAATCACAAATGCCACACCGGGTATGTGCAGGAAGGATGGGGTACATATGCCTGTAGTGGGGAATTCAGTTGTCAATAGGGACATACGGGAAGCTATTGAATCATGGCGGGGTGTTGGGGGAGCTATTTGCCTAGTTTTTACGGGGGGAAGCCCTCCAGCTGACCATGGTTGGCCCAAGGGCTAAGCTAATGGGAAAAAATGGGGCCCAGTCAGAAGGCGGTACGGCTGTGCTGGGTAGGGCTCCTCATGGGGAAGTCACCTGGGGGGGCAGGGCTGGGGAGCAGGTGGGACACCTGAGCCCATGCAGAATAACCAGGATGAAGAGGCATCAGGGTCAGCCCACCCAAGCCAATGAAAATGAAAATTGTGTGGAAATCAATCTTGTAAATAAAGGGACAACCCCAGTGTTTTGTTTGTAAATAAAATGAAAAGGTATAAGATTTGTTGGTGGTGATATGGGAAATGTATTAAGGAAATGTATTAATAAAATGTATTAAATAATGTACAAATCTACCCAATAAAAGTTCTGTGGTTAAACCAACATTAAGATGTGGGTGTGGCTGATTTCAGGGGATCCAGGTGACAATGTGTAATATATTGGAATGTAAACTGATTTATATTATATGCATTTAGGCTTTCCAACATTTCATGAGATTTGTCTCATTTCTTTGGGGATGCTAAATGCCTTGGAAAAACATTTTTCTTTCAATATCATATCTTTGTAAGATATCCTATTCCCTTTAATCATTTTTAATGTTTCTGTAGTGTTTCAGGGTTCATACTCTGTTACACCATACAAATCAGAGGAGCTGCTTGGCTATCACTCAATCTTAACCCCTGAGCTAAAATTCTTCAAGATAGGTGCGCCAGCCCTTGCTCACCCTGTTTGAGACTTATTTAACCAGTCCTTCTTGTCTTGTACTGTTCCTGACAAATGGAAGGTAGCTGTTGTAGTACCGGTCGGTGCACAAGGGTGGATCCAGCTGTACTGTGAAAAATTTTAGACTGATCTCCGAACTTTGCCCCTTGGCCAAAATACAGGAGCGAATAATATACAATCACATCCAGGATTATTTGGACCACCATAATCTTCTTTCATCATTCCAACATGGGTTCAGAAAGAATCACAGCACCCTCACTGCCCTCTTAAAAGTAACCAAAGATATTTACCAAGCCATGGACCAAGGTTCTGCCACTGGTGCCGTCTTCATCGACCTTATGAAAGCTTTCGATCTGGTAAATCATGAACTTCTGCTACAGCAGCTTTGAGACATTGATTTTGACTCCAATGCCCTCCACTGAGTCCATAGCTATCTCCCTAATCATTCACAAAAGGTCAAGTGGTCTGGCTCTATATCAGATCTCAGACCCATTACACATGGAGTACCACAAAGCTCCATATTGGGTCCGTTATTTTTCTCACTTTTCATCAACAAATTACCCAACAATTGTGGTGGGGTTGCTGTGCATCTCTATGCTGATGATGGTATCATCTACAGATCTTCCCCTGATGTTGCATGGATCAACAGGGAAATCGCAAGTGACTTTGCTGACCTTGAGGGTTGGTTCACATGCAATCAGCTTGTCCTCAACACAAAAAAGACTAAAAGCATGCTCTTCTCACACCTACCTCCTCCTCCCGCTCCCCCACCCCTCTCTGTATTTCTTCCCTTAAAAGTGATGCTCTGGAGGCAGTCAAAACCTTCACATTTCTGGGTATTTCCCTGAACTCCTCCTCTCTCTCTCTCTCTCTCTCTCTCTCTCTCTCTCTCTCTCCGTCACTGGCCATGTTTCCATCCTCATCAAATCTCTTAATCAGGAAGTTGGGTCTTCTCTATCACATCCAGCCCTTTCTCACCGCTACCTCTTGCCTCAAGATTGCCTCCTCTTCACTTCTTAAACTCCTTTCACATGGGGCTCCCCTATTGTTCTCCACCAATGCATCTTCTATGTCTCTCCTCACGCAGGCATACCGAAGAGTAGGTAGGTTTGCCCTAGGGGGTCAGCTCCCACCTCCACCACTATGATGTCCTCTCTTCTTTGGGATGGTTGCCCTATGAATTGAAATTGAGGCTCTTCTCCATGGGCTTCATGTACAAACTTGTCCACAATTTCACCCCTCCCTGCCTCAGTGAGATTATATGCCAGAGAATAGCTCCTCACGCACTCAGATCAGCCTCTCTCCCTCTTCTTCAAAGACCTACTCTGCAGCTAGCTGTTGCACTAAATCATTCTCCTTTGTGGCAGTAGCTGACTGAAACTCCCTGCCCCCTCAGTCCTATCCTGCACCTCACTGCCTTCATTCCAGTCCAGCCTACGTGCCTTCCTTGCCGCTTCAGCAAAGTGCCCTTGCCTCCATAGATGACCTTTCTTTGCAGAGACTGTGTCTGTTCACTTCTAACTCTGCTGCCTAGAAACTTCTTAGTGCCCTGGTTACTCTTTTACCCTCCCTTTTTCTTTTTATATTTTCTGCTCCCTACGCTCCCTCCCTACCCTTGCTGTACCTTTACTCTTACACCTGTTATATACCTACCTGTTCTTTGACTTACCCTCCCTACCTACATACCTGTTAATTGCAGTGCTTGCTGATGGTGCCTAATTTTGAACATAGTATATGTCCTAATGCATAGTAATCTCTCTGCTGCTATCTAATGATATGTATAGTTATGTCTACTTGCTTTGTTCTGCTGATGTTATCCTCAGTTTGTACATAAAGTATGCATAGTGTACTTTGTAAATTATCTTTGTTCTCTGTATCATAATATTATGTACATAACGTACTTCCTCTGTAATCAGTCTCTACCTGAAATTTGCTGTAATTGCACTGTACATGCTTGTTGTCCTACCCAGGTCAACCCAGAAAAAGGGACTGTATTTGTCTCAGTGGTCTTACCTAGTTATCAAAATTAAAATAAATAAATAAATAAATAATGTTACTACATCTTTTAATCGATTCTTTCGTATCTGCAAGTAAACAGTAATGGAAGCTGCTTTGTAGCTCTCATCTGTCTTAGCGTTCTGGATCAGAGTGATATGATGGCTTAGCAGCTCCCCTCGTGTGGTGTACAGCAGCAGGATACCTTACATAAATATAATATTAAAAGAAGAATGCTTTTGCAAGGCATTTAGCATCCCTGAAGAAGGAAGGCAAATCTCATGAAACATTGGAACGGCTAAATGCTTACAGTATAAATAAATTTACACCAATATATTGCATACTACTGTGTGAGCCATTTTTTCGATGCTGTCTTTCTGTTCATATTCCCTTGGTAAGAACAGGCTCCTCCCATTTGTGTTTTACCTTTTGGTTATAAGGGGACCACACTGGCTGTTTTTCTGCTCAGTCTTTTTCCCCAGTGCTCCTTTAGCCATATGGGCCATGTCCATTATCTCTATATTTGGAGCTCTTGCTGAAGAGGTTCCTTTGGTTATATGGTCATGCATTATGGCAGCTCAAAAAAGTGATAGTTTTAGTAATGAGGGAGAGAGAGAGAAAAACTTCAACCATTCTTTAGCTATGTTTCTTGAAGCAATGTATTGCTTTCTATTGGTATTTAAGGTTCTCCAGTGCTACCTTTATTCAGAAGAGATTCTTTTTAACTTATAAAGAAATTTATAAAAAGTCTATAGAAATGGCAGCCAAAGACCTGGAATCCCCAGAGGTCTGTTCACAGGTTTTCTCCTCTCCTTCATGCCAAAGTCCATAAAGTTACACTGTGAGTTGGGATTGGATGGTTATCAGGTAGTTGATCTTAGGTGCTGCTGTTCTAGCTCTCTCTTTAGGGGACTGGCATCTGATTCCCTTTTCTCCCCCAGTATCTACCCCACCCATTCTCCACCACCCTTTTTAGCTCTCTCGTTCCCCCATGTTGGTACCCCCCACCTATATATGGTTAATGTCGGTTGACTCATACCCTGCGAGGGAAATATTAAAACGCTGTTTTATGCCTTGCTGTTTCCAATTTTAGTATTGTATTTCTTTTTTTATATTTTAATTTTCATACATGTACCATCTGTATTAATCTGTATTGTGATGTATTTACAATTTAGTACACGAATAACATGTTTTTTCAGTGGTTTCTAACAACTTAGTTTTACAGAATATTAAGAACAATTGGAATGTTCAGTGCAATCTGAACTGTGAGCACAGCTGTGCTTATTAGCAGTGCAAAGTCAGAAACACAATGATTTAAACAGTGTGGCAAGCAAAGTTTCGGTCTGAACTTTCTTTTCTTGCTGGATTGGGCCTCAAACACTGATCTGCAGAAGTATAATCAGCTCATAACTATGTTAAACAAAATGCCAGCTGCGTCTTTTTACAAAGAAAATGAAAGAACTGCTCAAAAGACAGCTTTAGATATGAAACTCGTGATCTTATTTCTTCTGGACAAAGGTGAAACTAGGGAAATCTTCACAATACCACTTGCTTATTTGTAAAACCATACACTATAACAAATAAAATATGGATGAGCGTACGCAATTTGTCTTGTGTTTCCATATCAGGGTTGAGATAATAGCATGGACTTCTCGAGCTTTGCTCTCAAGGTCCATATGCTGTTATCTCAATCCCTTGATGGAAGCACAGGTTCATAGTGCATGGTCACCAATACAAAAAAAATCACACTGTGAAAAACTTGCTAGTTCATTCACTGCGTGAGTGCTGTTACATCAGTGAGGCACTCCAACTTCACTCTCGTGCCCAGTGATGTCACAGCACCCACAAAGTGTGTGAACTAGCTTGTTCTTCACAGTTTGGTGTTATTTAGTCTCTGTATCTCTTATGCTTTGTAACTTTTGCACAAAACTCCCCTTCTCCATTGCACACCTGTATATAAGCTATCTACAGCTCAGTTTGCCCTCCTGGACAGTTATTACAAATAAATAAATTAATTAATCTTACACATTAACCTAAAGTTCCTTTAGCCATATGTTTATGTCCCTCTAGCACCTCAAAGGGTGGAACCTCACTGGGATGAGGGTTGCACACTCTTCACAGGGGCAAGCTGTGTGGCACCTTCATGTAGGTGATAGTCTTAGTTATAAGACAGAGCATGAATGGCCAAACTCAGTACTGCAACAGAATTCAAACATTCAGTTATGCTCAGTGTTGTCCACTGATCCAATGATTTCAAGGGAGTACAGATTAACTTATAATATAGAAGAGCATTGTGCAACTCATGCTCTGCCCTTTAAAGGACTATATAAGTGTGCTGCTTCTGCATCCACAGCAGACACTTATTTTTCTTGTTTCACCATCTTCCCCATCTCCTCTGACACATTAGTTTATCTCCATAGGAGAATAGCATCCAACCCATTCCCCTATGGTTCCTTTTGCCATAAGATTGTGTCCCTCTGACACCACCAGGGTGAAACTTTCACCAAGATGGGAGTTCCTTTGGTCACATGGCTGAGGTCTGTGACACCTTTGCTGCTTCACGAGGGTGGTTGTCATGGCCACAGGACAGAGAGTGCAAATGACCAAACCCAATGTTGCACAAGCATTGCTGTCAACAGACCCAACTGATGTAACATCATGCCATATGAACTTAATCTAAGCAGACAGTAGAGATCTGACATAGCTACAAAGGTAAAAAAATGTGTTATGATGGGATAAATGATAAAAAACAGACTCTGGCCAGTAGTACATTCTGAGGGACTACACTTTGGTGCCACAACATTTCTTGGGCTCAAGAGTCAGACCTACTGTATGTGGTACAGCATGTATAACATTAAAGAGCACGCAGCTTATTTAGGCTCTGCTTGTTTCTTCAATAAAAAGTAGATTTTCCCTTGTAAGACTTGGCCATTTTCATAGTTCAGTACTAAGTGTTACTCAGAAACCATCAGCATAACAAACTTTCTTTGATAATATTCAGACCAGTTAAGCAGACAGGGCTGTTCTTCCCATAACTTAGAATTCAGCTTGTTTAATAAGAAGTAATTTTACTGAGGAGCAGCTGAAGAACTTCGCATTAATATGGAAATCAAGAAAGATAATACTTTAGCTGGGATTTGGATCCCTAGTGTAATTACTACAGTTGCTGCCTCCAGGTCTGGGTATCAGATTAGCGTACATACTCATGAGCTGATCTCCCATAGTTGAATAAACCAGAGGCTTATCTAAAGTTTTAATGAAGTTACTGAATTTAGCAAAACTGACTGATTGCAAGACTGCGTTTTTATAGCCCTCTGAAGTAAATCTAGATGGTACTGTAATTTATTACAAGTATGAGAGACTAATAACTTGAAACTAATTCTTTTGTCAGCACTCTTCCCTCTGAGTACTAAAACAAAGCTACAGGCACTGGTATTTTGATGAAGGAAAAGACACTTAAAGTGATTTTCCAGTTTCCTGCAAAACGAAAGAAAGTTGGCAAGTGCTGGACTAAACTCAGCGTTGCAATAAACTTCGAATTTCAGGTCATTCCACTCAGTATTATAAAAGAATTAATGAACTTTATTATGCACTGTCCAAAGGTCATGGCAAATCTTTTAAAGAAATGAAACATTAAAAAAGATATGCATACTATTAAACCAGACAATCATTAACTATACCATACAGAATCAGATATTATAACATCTAACAAACTCACTTTGTGCAATTTCCTGGTTCATTCCTTAGCATTCCATTGTTTACAATATTTTTTTTATCCAAAGCAATGTAGGAAGCTAATACATATACCACATGCTATTCATCCAGTGTAAATAACCAATTGATGTTGTATTTATCTGATGTGTTTTGCTTACCATTTAGTAAAGGTACTATACAATGATCACTCTGTTTCCTCAGTAGGCCATAATGCAGTATGAAATGCTCCATGAAAATTATCATCTTGCTGCCACAAGTTCAATTCAGTTTGTACTTTCAGAGAACGTTAAGGGATATTTAGTATTATCAAATGGATAGTAGAAATCCTCAAATCTGATTGGTCACAACCACATTCAGCTGGGATGATATCTCAGTGCATAATTCCAGTCTGAAAGAAGATTAGGCCATCAGTCAACAAGAAATATATGCACCCAAGGTGTGCAATATCATGAGATATCATCCCTTTTCAGGTGGTTGAAGTCACTTGGTCAATAGCCTTGTGCCTCACAATGCACCTGAGGTGGTATGATATCCCATGATATCGCATGCCTTGTTGTGTATTACTGCTTCATTTGTGACCAGACTTGAAGCCTCAGTTGCGTAATGCATTTCAGATGTTCATTATTTTAAATAATTCTTAAGTACAACTTCTGTATGTGTATCTTTTTTGATAGTACCAAAAAAATTACCAATACTTGTCATATGAGATTTTGCCAAATCAGGATCTATGACTGGTCATCGACAAAACTTTTGCCGAATGACCAGTCAGCGAAACTGGCATGTTGACTGCTTTTTGTGGTCAGCATACGGTTTCTGACACACCAACATGTTTTCTTCAGGGGGCTTTGCCCACCAACCCCCCCCCAACTAAATATAATCAACTCCAAGTTGGAGCTGATTGAGGGTGGTGCAAGACCCCCTGAAAAACAGTTCCAGGTTCCAGCGCTGACACTACAGCGACCTAGCGCTGTAGTCGTAGTAGTAGTAGTAAAAATTTTACTTATACAGTATAACACCATTAGGGCTATGAAATGCCCTGTTTACAAGGTGAACCTGTGTGAACTATTACATAAAATAAACATCAAGTACAAAACAGTTGCACCAAAATACAACATTCTATCATCAGTTACAAAACTTTTACATTACAATTAGTTCATATACAAAACAGCACATAAATCCAGCATACATAAAATATCACAATGTCGGTGCTTAAAAATTTCCAGATACTTTCTAACAAAATTTTAAGCAAATTCCACAGCTTAACTTGTATTATTGCACTTACATCAAAGAGAATATTCCTGTTTTATAGCAGTCTTAAACATATTCCTTGTAAATATCTGGTTTCTTAATTGCAGTGGAAGTGCATTCCAACTAGTTGTTGCTTTATATTGAAAAGTCATGTTACTAAAATTGTTAATTATTTTTGGTTGAATAAATTTTCTAGCTGTTTTAAATCTTAAATTCAAACCATGATCTGGTCTATGCAGTTTTTCCTTTAAGTGTAACAGGACCTCAGTTTTTATTATATCCCAGACTTGATTTTTCCAGATTTTCTTTCTTCTTTGCTCTAATGTATTCCAACTTAATGCACTACACATAACACAATGATGTGTGGTAAATTTACAATTTAAAACATACCTTGCCAATCTATTATAAGAATGGTCCAGTTTAGTTCGGTGTTTTTTATCAGCATGCCAATATATATATGACATCCATAATCCATTATTGGCAAGATTAATTGATTAGCAATCATAGGGCATCCATTCAATGTACTACAATTTTTAAACCGCCTCATAGCTCCTATATGAGCATTTGTTTTTTTTATGAAGTCTGAGATATGATAGGCAAATGTAAGATGTTGGTCTACATAAACCCCCAGAAACCTATAGACCTCTGATTGGAGTCAAAATTTTTCCCTCTCTGGTCCTGATCTTTATATCCATTGGTTTGTCTGTTTGGAGCTGAAAAACATGGTCTGGGTCTTTTTCTTGTTTATTACCAAACCCAGAGAGGCAAAATGGTCCTGCATCCCCAGAAAATCATGTTGCAACTTAGATTCAACCTCTCCCAAGGAACAACCATCAGGCACCAAAACTGTGTTGTCAGCATATAGCCGAATATTGGAAAGTGTTATTTTATCTGGAAGACTATTAACATATATATTAAACAGCAATGGGCCAAGAATCGACCCTTGGGGGACTCCGCAGGTAATATACAGTGTTTTTGATAGAATTCAGTTAGTAGCTGCCAATGGATTTCATTCTGTCAAATAAGATTTAAACCATTGACATGTTTTATCAGTCAATCCCATGTCTCTGAGACTACCCAGTAAAATTTATGATCTACTAAGTCAAATGCTTTTGACAGGTCCATGTACATGGCGCCCACAGACCTCATCATACCTAAAAAGGTAGCAACCACATAGAGAAGGTCCATAAGCACTGTGGCTGTGGACCTGCCTTTTCTGAATCTTGACTAGAATTTTCTCAGTTTCTCATACTTTTCAAGATAAGCAACTAACTGCCTGTAAACTATCCTTTCTGCTATTTGTGAAACTGCTGACAACAAGGCTATGGGATGGTAGTTTGATGGATCAATGGGATCACCTCCTTTTGCAATTGGAACAACCTTAGCCAGCTTCCAGCTCTGTGGGAAAATCCCCTCCCTCAGACTCCAATTAATTAGGTCTCTGAGTACTGGGGATATCTCCATAGCTGATTCTCTTTATAATTTGTTATCTATACCATCTGCTCCACTAGCCTTAGTGATCTTCAAGTTACCAACTATCTTAATAACTTCAGCTGTAGTTACTGAATGGAATCGAAATATTGGAAAATTTTGTTGTTCCAAAGTCTCATTACTTACCCTCCTTTTTGTGTCTAAGTTTACTACCTTAAGGCCTGGCAAAGTTACAAAATAAGTGTTTAGCATGTGAGCAGCATCTTCTTTCTGTTGCAATATTCCATTTTCCTTAATTCTTATTTCGGGGTAGTTTCTTACGGGATTAGTGAGGATTTTTTACCAGAGTCCAATATTCTTTAGGGTCTGTTGTTATTCTAATTTTTTGCTTATAATAATAAGCTTTTGAGTTCCTTATTTCTGTAGAAATCCTATTTCTTAATTGTTTGTATTTTGTCCATAGTTCAGGGTCCAACAGTTTATTAGCCCTTTTCCAAAGTTGTTTCTTTTTCATTGTTAGTTTTTTTATTTTTAAGGTAATCCATGGTAGGCATATTTGCTTACATTTCAACCTTTTTTGGGGTGCAAACCTATCACATGTATCTAAATATATGACAGTGAATTCTTCCACTGCCATGTTCAAGTCTTCTAAGAGAAACACCCTATGCCATGGTATTTTTATCAAATAGTCCCTAAAGAGATGTATATTAAACTTTGCATAATTTCTCCTACATTTAATTTCCTGTTTAGGAATGGGGATAGCTACTTGCTCCATCTCTATATTGCAGTGAACAACATTATGATCACCCAAATTCGGACAACAGACCCTTGTATCATTAACCTTTAAATCCAGAGAGACAAAAATTAAATCCAACGTGCTACCATTACTATTTAAAGTACTCTTTCTAGTAGAGGAAGAGATTATTTGTGTTAAATCTAAACTCCACATTAGATTATCCAATTTCTGCCCTCTTCCCCCCCAAGCTGTGTTAAAGTCTCCCATAAGAATTGTTTTCTTGTGACCTATATGATTTGTTAACATATGATAAAAATTGTCAAAGTTGACCATTTTTACTTTTGGTGGTGATTAGACAGCACCTATGACCAGGCTTTTCGACTTCAAACAAACCAACAGACACTCTATACCCTCCACTCTCCCATAATATAGAGGTTCTGAGTGTCCCAATGTACGTTTTAAATAAATTAAGATTCCACCTCCCCTTGACCCTCTATCCTGTCTATGGTGGTAATAGCATCCAGGTTAATTTCTGCTTGTTGTATCCTCTCCTGCAACCAGATTTCTGTCAAAATTATAACAGCTGGGTTTTCAACAAGAACCCATGCTCTGAAGGAATCCATCTTGCCAATCAGACTCCTTGCATTATCATGTGCAAAGCTGATGGAATTTCCCTCAGGGCTGGGGTTCAACTCGACATCCCCACATAACACCAGAGATAGCCAAGGCACATTTCTAGCTTCCAAATGTCTATTAGGTCTGAATACAAAAGGCACATTTTGTGCACTTAATCTAATCAGGTTGAATATGTTTCTCCCCTTATTACTACCCCTTCCTTTATCATACTTCTGACCGTCCACTCCAACAAATTGAGACACACACTGAGGGTCAACAAATCTGTTTTGAAGAGTATAAATATACTACAACAACTAAAGCTACCAGCAACTTTAACGTATTTTAAAAACATTATTCCAGTTTAAAATTGTACTTGTGTTTAATACTAGTGTCAGTTGACATAGACATTTTGCTGTCAGGTGGATGAATGGCCAAATCATACTGAATGTTGTTATCTATTATTTCTTGTTTGGCCAGACTTATATAAGCTTTAATTCCTGCTTCACATTGTAATCACAAACTGGATTCTAAACTGAAAGCGCCGAGTCTTAGATCGCATCCTCCTAGCCAAGTTAGTTTATTTGGAAGGCTTAACATTTCTTCTGAACGCAAAGTGTGTGTGTGTGTGTGTGGGGGTGCAACTAGCATTTTATTTAGCTCTACCCAATAGCCCAGTGCTCTCATGAGTACCAAACATTCAACAGTCCACATCCTAGTCTCTGCTCTCAGAATGTCCCCAGTGATATCTGGGGGAATTTCTAGAATTGCTCTGTTAAAGTAATTATAGATAGATTCCAAGGTCTATACATTCCTAACATCTCAAACTTCAGAGCCATACAACATTTACACCTTAGATTGTGCATTATAAGCTGCTTTCATGGATGGAAATGCTTTGCCAGCAACATTTGTACCAAACCTTTTAATACTACTAATTGTTTGGAAACTTTGTTTTTTAGCTGTTGATAAATGACACCTCCCATTTCCCATATAATAAAAAGCTATGCCTAGATATGTATAGTCTCTCACTTCTTCTGATTTTGTTTTGCCTAAGTGTCATTTATGTTTGTTTAATTTATGCCTGTCAAACATAATTTCTTTAGACTTTCTTAAATTAAATACAAGGTCAAGCTCTGTCAGTTTTTTTTCTCCAATGTATCTAAGCTTCTCTGCAAGCTGACTGGTGACTGTAATAGAACTATTGCATTATCTACATGAAGTAAAATTGTAATATTTAATGCTGTGCTATTGAAGGATGGTTATTGGTTGCTTCTAAACAGTAAGTTAAGTCATTAAAATAAATATTAAAAAGTGTTGGGGCCAAGACCTTGACCTCACTGTTGATGGCTATTGGCCTTGACAGCTGGCCACCCCTTCCTACCCTTACCTTTGAACATGTTCGGTGGTGTAAGGTTTTTAAGAGTTGTAAATGCCTCTGGTCTATGATTAATTTCTCTGTTCTGTCTCATAGTGTATTTCTGGTTACAAAAGCAATACTGCTTTTAAATGGATCCATGCAATACGTAATTTTCCTTTTCTATGACTACATATTTATCAATCAGGCACTTTTGTATAAAGATATGACCTGTAGTGGATTTGCCACCTCTGAAGTCCACTTGTGCTTCAAAGAGGATTTGTTTCCCCTCAATCTATTGCTTTCTTTTCTCAAGCAAGTATCTTGTATGAATTGTAGAAGTAGCACATGAAAGCATTGTACAGTATAGGTCTATAATCATTTCTAAAGACATATGCATATAAACAGGCTCTTTGCCCCTTAAAGCTGCACTACTAGTTAAGAAAAATTGTAATAATTTGATTGGCAGTTAGGACAAACCAAAACATTAATATACAGTGTCTGATTTTCTTCTTGCTTTATTTTATTCCTGAGGCAAGAGACAGTATTTTGAAGTTAGTAATAGCTCTTGCTCCTTTACCAGGTCCACCACCATAGATGCAACCAGATCAGGGTGGTGCTGTGCTATTGGCCATCAGAATAATTTTCTGGCAACACCCTAACATATCTTCATTAAGAATACCGTGGGTGCAGTTAAAATGTGACCTCAAGAAAGGAGATTTTTAAAAGGTGCTGGAGGCTCCATCTTTATTGTAGATAACATTTGTAATAAAGCGCTGTCTTAAAAATAGCTGAATGAATTTAAAGTACTCCAATGAAGAATCTAATATTATCAGGAATACATTGGTAGGATGAACTTTTTAGCTGACTACCTAGTACTGTTGCCTTAAATGTGATCTGTTCCTGCTGCTTCTTCTGTCCTGGAGACATACTTATCTTCATCAGAATAATTTCCTTGGCATCAGGTTGCAAAAGAAGTCATGAGTACAGGAGTATAACTTCAGGATAGGAAAAACAGCACTGATAAAGGAAGTCTAATGGGAAACAAATCTTTTTAATGAAAATGTGTTCTGTAATTAAAAGAAATGGCAGGTCCTGAAATTCAGATTTGGGGGAATTTACTGTAATTGAGTTTTGCTTAACCCAAATGGGATTTTCTACTTTAGAAAACTAAAATCTCATTAAGACAAGATGAGCTTTCTACAATGATTGAAAGTTCAGAATTCAGATAGGAGAGTGAAGGACCATTATTTTAGTTTTTAGACTGGCTGTTTAGACAGGCATTTGATTGTGTCTGTTCTTTGCCCTTCATGCACTGTAAATTTTATAACATGTTACTATATTAATCATGCAGATCATCTATTTTTGTACTTGTTTTCTATTTTTTCAGTTATGTGTTCTTACGTACAGCACCTTTGTTTAAGAAAGGCATTTTAAAATATCTTTCTCTCTCCATTCTTTTTAATTGACAACAGCATGTTCCATTCCAACATATTTTTGCGTGCCCTTGCTCTTTTGTAGTATTTTGTTTATGCCAACATTTTCTAGCCAACTGTTTGGACACCTACATTGGTATTTTGTCTCTAGTATTGTGTTTGCTTACAACGGGTGTGCATACAGTATGTCCTCCATTTTCTTGATCATGGCTGTGAGGTGCTCTCACATTTGTCCTACATTTAACTCATTCATTTTGCTAGTCTCACTTCAAAATTTTCATTCTCATGCTAAAGAAGTTTTCCCTGGCAAAGTTCCTATATTTTGTTGTTCCCTTTCCTTGATGAAACACCTATTTATTATGAACTGAATCATGTTATGTAACTATTGCCTAGAGCGCCTGCAGTGCTATACCCCTCTATACAACTATTTGGTTATTTTTATTTTGATTACCAGGTATGCACACTGGATGCAAGATTATTTTTCAGGAATGACCTAGGCAAATTATTTTGCATAAATAAACAGTATCAGCAAACAACAACATGACATTATGCATACTTGCATGAAGCACTTAAAAGCTATTTGCACACTTCAGAAATAAGGACAATTACTGTAGATAAGGTCAATAGCTATTTCTTAAAGTGAGTTTTATCACTTTGGTGACAACTTTAAAAAACATAATATTTAGCTACAATGCTGCTGTGAAATTTTTGTATCTTGCCTGTGTAACCCCCTTGTTCCCCAGGGTTACTAGAATCCCAGTTAGATCAGTGGCAGGCAGGGATGGCAGCTTGTGAAATGCCAGGTAAATGGGTTTCACACCGTCACACTCTGTTTTTCACTTTCAGCTGAGCTGGAGGGTGATGTCACTTTGGAACTCTCGCAGCAGCATAAGCCATTTTTGTCCAGCTGGCTTGGAGAGTCAATTGGAATGTTCAGTTAGTGTTAGAGAGAGTCTTCAGTAGGAACTCTAGGAGGAGGCTGCGGCTGCTGGGCAGCTCCTCACCCTGCTCTGATATAGAGCTACCCTTTCTTTTACTTTGAGGTTGTTTGTTCTCACCCTAGAGAAGAACAAAAAAAGACAGCCGTTGAAGTGGTGGAGACCTTGTGTTTCAGGTTTCCCAGTGCCCCATCCCAGGAGGGATAGGGTTGAACTCCAGGATTCAGGGGCAATCCCCTGTATCAGTTTTCCTTCTGTGGAAGCTGCCATGGACACTTTCAATTTGGATTGTGAGTACAAACTTTTTGCTGTGTGAAAGCCAGGGGCATCTGCAAACCAGGGTGAAATTCTCTGTGCATGGAACCAGTCACCCAGTTTAACTTTAAAAGTCTCTGCCTACAGTACATTGGAGTCAATTTAGGGGACTGTCCAAGTGCAGAACTTTTAGTTCAGATACCCAGAGGTGTGTCATGTAGTATGCTAAGTGTGAAAAACATTTTGAAATAGCATCTGCAAGTTTCTTCTGTGAGGGTGTTATTAACCAGATGAATGACCGACTATAAACTTGGAAGTAAAGGGTGGGAGACCCCCCACCCATTTGCAGTAACCAGTTTACCTCTCCAAGTTCAGTTTGGGCACCAGTACATTTTCATTCAGTGCATTTGGCCAGTGCCTGATGGAAGTAATTACCCGGAGATGTGGGTTTGGATTCTCTGTTCTTCAGCTCACCTCAGTATAGTGGGTGCTGGAAGATTTTGAGCCTAGATGTGCTCAGTGTGGTCACAAGTACCACTTTCATCCCTGTGGGAAATGGGGATAGTACTAGCTCAGGCAGTTGTGTCAGCCTTCTGTTTCAGAACCTTAGAGTTTGCTGTTTTTTGTCTTCACCCTATGCTAAATGGGAATGTCAGAAAATTCTGTACACTGGAGAAATCTGCAAAACCGGTATGTGTAACCCTGTGGGGGCCCATCTTCGCTTTGTGATTATTCCTACTCTGTTATGTGAATAAAAGCCACACTGTAGAATCCCGGCCTGGTCTGGACAGTACTGTTATTGCTTCCATGTGTGTGGATTTACTTGGGTGCCCCTGTCCAGAAGTGCAAACCTAGCATGACTTTGAGTAAACAGTTTTCTCCCAGGGACCCAGGTTGATGACCATGGTAAATGGTCCCACCAGGTGTGTGCCAGGTAGTTGCCACACTTGGTTGACTGGTTTTTGTATAACAGTCTGGTCCACTGAGTCTAATGGTGGCCACCTCCATCTCCTTCCCAAAAAGAATAATACATGTATGTATGTGTTTTCACTTGTGTAAACCTCCACCCCTCTCTGTTACCCCTAGATGCTTTGTAATGAGAGAAGCAGCCCTGCTAGTTAAACAAGGGGGCCAGTGGTGGGGGTTACAAAAATGAGGGCTCATCCATCAATATGTTTTGAATTTAGAAGAACACAAAAAAGGTAGTTTGCTCAGGCTGTGGCTAGTGTTTTGCCTGTCTGGCAGTTGGTAGCCCAAAATTGGAAGCTTTGCACAGAAGGATTTTGCCCAGAGTAGTGCCATCTGTATGTGCCACTGTGTGCCTGCTCTGTTCATGTGCTGCTGTGTGTAGTGCCATCGTTTACCAAGGAGCTGTAAAGCCAAATTATGTGTGCCCCTTGTCCTGCATCAAGTAGAACATTTACCAGCTTTAATTCTCATGTTTGTGTGACAAAAAGTATTGTGGACTTTAGGAAACAACAAGACAATTGTGCCCTGAAAGTTTCAAATGCTTGCTGTGTGAACTGGGGGAGTCGCTAAAGAAATGGCCAACAAAAATGGTTCAAAATGGTGTTCCCACCATGAAATTTCAGCCTAGCAAAAAAAAAGTTGCTTTGCAGTTTAAATTTTGCCTGCTTAACGATCGCTGTGGAGGAAAAGCATGAGAAGAGAGGCTAAAGCTCATTTGCATGGTGTCGAGTGATTGGTGAGACTGCAATCAGTCCTGCCCCCTAGCCAGCTTCAGAGTGCTGCCCAGTGTTTGAGAGGGAGAGAGCAAGTGATGTGCAAGCTGGTAGCAGGAGAATCATTGCAGTGACTGTGAACATTCTAAATTCTGTAAAAACAGACTGTTTCTGTGCAAGTTTGGGCTCAACCCGGTATCCGACCGACTGGGAAGTAAACGTGGTGTTCATAGTGACAATCGGCAGGATCGCAAGCCAGTTTCAACCCAGAGGCCTTTCAGGATCGGCTTTAGACCGAAATTTTCCAATGGAGAAAGCCAGCTACTGATTCAGTGAGTACCATTCAGTAAAACTGAGCTCAAACTGTGTTGTGATTTAACAAAGCCTGCTGAATCTGCGTGTAAACAGTGTGATTGTTTTTGCAAAGAAGCACTGTAAAGTAAAATCAAAAACAAATAAGAATTCTGAACAATAATCTGTGAGCATGTATTATGGATTCAGCAACAGTATGATTTTCTGAGCAATTTGAAAGACTGAGTTGTATGACAAGCAGGCAATCCTACTCCTAGAAATATTGTGGCTTTAGAGACTTTAAGCAAGTGAAAATTGATTGAAATGCTAATCGTAAAGTCCTAAAATCATAAAGATGTGCTGAAGAAAGTAAAGAACAGTGCAATCGTTACAGTTTGAGTAAATTTTCAGTACACAGTAAGTCAGATATGCAGTGACTTGAGTCAGAGACAAATTTGTTGATGCGTCAGGAGTGCTGCCGCCACCATTACAGGGTGGGACAGTAATGTAAACACAGCAGCAGGGAGCCATTTTGAGAGACTGTTCCAAGATAGTGAACTCAGTAGTAACAATGAACTTTTCTGTGTTTATTTCAGACATGGCTTTGGGACCATCCCGCTACCCGGATCATGCCCGGGCTATGATAGCTGAAGAGGTTACCGAACTTGAAGAAATTGAGCAATATTTCTATGGTGGACATTTATCTCCTCATGTTGTGATTCACAACTACCCTGTGGAAGTATGCATAATATGCCTCAAGCCTGGAAGGGATGTCTTTTTGATTCCTTGCTAGTCAGGATGTTTAGAGAAGAAGCAAGGTCTGTGCAAAGCACCTAAAATTTGTTTGGCTCCCACTTGGAGAAAACTACAAGATCCTGCAAGTAGCAGCACACAGCACCAGGTTGAACCTGTTGGGAGAGGCACAGCAGAGTGTGGCACAAAGTAGGAGGGTGTAGATTTACTGCCGGAGCAGATTCCTCGTGATGTCTCCATGCCTGTGTCACAGATGGACAGTGCGGAGGGAGAGTCAGTGGATCCATGGAGAGAGTGTCCTAGCCCTAGCCTCATTTGAGAGGATGAGGTTCAAGAAACACTAGAATGGGAGGTGTCTACATCCACGCCCAGTGAAGAGTGGACTGTCTCGGGAGTGAGGATAACTGCTTACTCCTGGGCTCAAATCCTAAGTGAGGAAGAAAAGGAGGAAGCTATGTACCATTGTGTTGAAGGTCCTAGTCCGTGGCCTCAAGTTCTTGCCTCAGAGGAACCAGAAGTTGTTGTTGGTGACTCCACAGCCCTGCCCTCAGTAGATGTCAGGGACAAGTTCTATGTTGCATTGAATATGCGACACTGGCAGTATCAGGACTGGCCACCCCCAAGCCAGTCCAAGGGTCATAGACTGATGTAGAGCAGTAAGGAGGAAAGACTGGTATGTAGGAAGGCCAATGCCATATATGGAATATCCTTTCCTCGGAGAGTCTGGGAGGAGATTGAGAAAAAACAGGAGAGCCTGGCTAGAGGAAGAAGCATGTGAGAATATAGATCCAGGTGCAACTCATTATGTCAGAAACAAAGTCATAAGTCATAGACTGTAGTTTTGGAAGTTGGAGAGGACATTGTTCATAGACACTGTACAATATGTGGACCCAGCAGGGAAAGAGACTTTCCACTTTGTTGATTATGAGCACCAGATGGGGTCATAATTCATGCACCTGACCCATTGTGGTACTACCCTCAATGTTGCAATCCTCCTGAGAATATGCCTGTGCCTATCCAGAGGGAAGCAGAGCAGTAGTAACAAGTGTCTACCATCCAGCCATTTCTGTACCCATGTTGTTCTGCCAGTCTGGTGTTCCAGGATCCAGGTGCGTCCAGATTCATCAGCCTTGCAGTGTGCCTTTCCAATTTCATAGCCTGGTCTTCCAGAATAGCCTAGATGACATCGGCCCAGCTGTTTTCCTGATTCATCACCTGTGATTTCAGATGACATCATCTTTGCTGTTCCTCTTCTGTTCCAAGGTTCCATCTCCAAGATGACATCAGACCAGCAGTTTCCAGATCATCATCTGTTTTCTGCAAGATTTCCACCCAGCTGTATTCGAAAAATGTTGCTAGGGAGAGTCTTTGGCTGGAGAAGGGACTGATAAGTCCAGACTTTTCTTACTTTATTGACATTGCAATACACATCCTACACCTGGCAGACTATAGACTGTTGAACTGTCCACAGAGACTTTCCCCTTTGGGATAACAGAACTTCAAGAACTGTGCTTCACTGGGCTCCAGCCCAGGAGAGACTCTTTTATGGACCTTGCCTTTGGGCATAACTGTTTGTCACTAGTGTGGACTCTTAGGGCCTTCCATCCCCCTAAGAGGTGTATTGTACATAATGTTGGTCTTTTCTACTTTTTTCTACTTTTCTCTTTTCCTAAAAAAATATTTTTGGGATTCTCCAGTGTTTTGATGGAAGGGGGTATGGTACTGTGTCTTGCAGATTTGGGATGTTTTGTTTGTCTCTTTTTTTTCTTTTAGGTGTTTCTGTTAAAGAAGAAAGAAGAGAAGACAAGAAGAAGATTAGAGGGGCTCATCGGAGTTCCTCTGTGCTTTAAAGTGTTTTTAAAGTATAGTGTATTGGTTAACATGTGTTAACAATTTTCCATCCACAGGTGTATTTGTGGGGTAGTGTGAGAGTGTAATGCTTTGGTATGGTGTTAGCTCCATGCATTTTGGTTTGCAGGTGTCCTGGGTTGGGGGGGAGGTTCTCCTTTCTGATAGGTTTGGTTAGATAGGTTTTCCCTAGAGGGTTAGGGGGAAAGACAGGCTGTGGTCCTGACTGGTCGTAGGAGCCACAGTGCTGGTCTAGTTGGGCATACTCTGGACAGTTCTTCCAGAGCCACTGATTAACCATAGTAAGATCATAGTGTAGGAGCTGATGTGTCATCTAAAGGCCTCTAGACCCTTAGTGTTGTCTGCCTGTGCCTGGCACATGGTAGAGGAGAAGGTAGTGCTACCTCACCGTAGTCAACAAATAGGGTAGTGTGGCCTGGAGCCAGGTAGGTAATGACTGAGGACAGTCATTTTCCTGGCTAAGGGTGGGTGTAACCCCCTTGTTCCCTGGGATTACTAGAATCCCAGTTAGATCAGTGGCAGGCAGGGATGGCATCTTGTGAAATGCCAGGTAAATGGGTTTCACACTGTCACACTCTGCTTTTCAGCTTCAGCTGAGCTGGAGGGTGGTGTCACTTTGGAACTCTCGCAGCAGCATAAGCCACTTTTGTCCAGCTGGCTTGGAGAGTCAATTGGAATGTTCAGTTAGTGTTAGAGAGATTCTTAAGTAGGAATTCTAGGAGGAGGCTGCAGCTGCTGGGCAGCTCCTTACCCTGTTCTGATATAGAGCTACCCTTTCTTTTACTTTGAGGTTGTTTGTTCTCACCCTAGAGAAGAACAAAAGAAGACAGCCGTTGAAGTGGTGGAGACCTTGTGTTTCAGGTTTCCCAGTGCCCCATCCCAGGTGGGATAGGGTTGAACTCCAGGATTCAGGGGCAATACTCTTATCAATTTTCCTTCTGTGGAAGCTGCCATGGACACTTTCAATTTGGATTGTGAGTACAAACTTTTTGCTGTGTGAAAGCCAGGGGCATCTGCAAACCAGGGTGAAATTCTCTGTGCATGGGACCAGTCACCCACTTTAATTTTAAAAGTCTCTGCCTATGTTGGAGTCCATTTAGGGGACAATCCAAGCACAGCACTTTTAGTTCAGACGCCCAGAGGTGTGTCATGTAGTATGTTAAGTGTGAAAACATTTCAAGATAACATCTACAAGTTTCTTCTGTGAGGGTGTTATTAACCAGATGAATGGCAGAGTATAACCTTGGAAGCAAAAGGTGGGAGACCCGCATCTACAGTAACCAGTTTACCTCTCTGAGTTTAGTTTGGGCACCAATACATTTTCATTCATTGCATTTGACCAGTGCCCTCTGTTACCCCTAGACGCTTTGTGGTGAGAGGAGCAGTCCTGCTAGTTAAACAAGGGAGGCCATTGGGGGGTTACACCTGCATTGCTATTTTTTCCTTATTATATTACTTTCCATAAATACAGGACCTTCATCTCCCAGAATTCCTCTCTTTCTGTTCTTTACTGAAGTCATAATCCCCTATTTGGGACATCACAGTTTGCTGCTATGGAAATAATTATGATGTCACAGACTGGGAACTATGGCATCAGTTAAGGATTAAACAGCAGGAGTAGCTCAACTGTAGGGAAAATGATTTCATTTCCATGTGAATGAACCTGGCAATAAAGACTAAAATGGGATGATATCTAGAAAAGTTATCAAATATACAGTGTATTGAATGCAATTGTAACTGCGTGTTATGATGTGTTTTGTTACACACCCAGGGTGTGTGATGACTCACAGACCTCAAGAGGAAGAATTTAATGAATGTCACTATAACAGCTAAAATTTAACAAACTTTTTTGTTCATGTTAAAGCAAAAACACAGAACAGTTTGAAGCAAGTGAAAAAAGGGTAGTAGGAAGAAGTCCATTTCTTGTCAAGCCTTTTGTTTAAAGGATGTACCAGGAGAAAAGAGAAGAAAGATGATGGCTATGACTGAAGTTGTGTAGGAGCACTCTCACAAGGCTCCTAGGTCAGAGGAGATTCAAATGATTTATGCAAAAACTATTTCTGCTTCTTTTACATCATTCTCCCTCTCCCTGAATGGATGTCACTGACTCTGTCAGCTCTAAGTTACCTTGTTGTGGCTACTGGCAATGGTCATGGACAAGACATTTGAACCTATGCACAGGTGTGAGATGCCACACCTGTCATGGAAGACCACCTTCTTGGCAGCTATCACTTCCATCAGAAGGATCAGCGTGCTTCAGGTGCTCTTGGTAGTTTCCTTATCTGGTGTTCTACAAGGAGCACAAATGTTAGCACCCACTGCTCCGGACAAAAAACACCAGGACCATGAATCAATAGCTATTGTCATTTGTGTTGGAAATATGTAATTACAAAATGCAGATAATATGTAAAATAGTTTTTTCTGTACAAGTAAACAGGAGATGGAGCCCCAAGAAATAAGGTATTAATACATAAAAATGTGGTTGCACATTTTTGAAAGGAATTACATTCACCGTTTGAATTTGTACTTATTGTAGGGTGATTGGATGCACTGAACATGTGACATGCAGTGAACCTGTATAAATGGAACACTTTTGTAACCTATCATATTACTCTGAAGAAGCCTAGCAGCATGCTAGTTGAACCGTTACTTTCTTGTCTGTGCAGAAGCCACCTTTTTGCAGGCTATGTTTTGATTCCCACTGTTTACATGAAAGACTGAGCTATTGACTTCATAGATCCTGGTGTTTCTTGTCTGGAGCAGTGGGTGCTAACTTTTGTGCTATAGGTTGTTCATTTTGGTTATAGCACCACTGTGATTTGCCTGGTGCTCTCTTCATTTTTTTTGTGTGTTCTAGAAGGACAAGGTTGTCCTTTGTCCCCACCCAAAGTTCCTTCCACAGGTTATGTCAGAGTTTCACCTTAACCAGATGATTAACCTCCTAATGAACTTCACCACTTCAAGCTCAGAGACCAAGCACAGGCTCCATACTCTGGACTTGAGGCGAGTGTTCGCTTACTATAAGGAGCACATGACTGGAGTTTGGGGAGAGGTTCACCAGCTATTTGTTACCTACACTGAAGCCGTGCCTGGTAGTTCAGCAGCTAAGCTGACAATTCACAGGTAGATTGTTTCCTACATCAATATCTGCTACAGATTGACTGGTAGGTAGCCTGTCTTAGGGCCAAGGGCTCATTCCACCAGACATACTGCTGCCTCGGTGGCTACTTCCAGAGATGTCCCTATCCAGGAGATATGCAGGGTTGCTACCTGGAGGTCAGCACACACCTTTATCTCCCACTACCGCATCAACCTTGAGTCACACCGGGATGCTGGTTTTGGGACCTTAGTTCTTCAATCCCTGTTCACCAGGTAGGGGTGTGAGCCTTGCCGCCTCCTCCCAGGGAACTGCTAGGAGCCTTCCAGTGTGTGGATAGTGCACAATGTCCATCCACTGCCCTAGAAATGAGGGTTACTCACCTGTAACCATAGTTCAAGGAGTGGTATGTAGTGCACATCCACACAACCCATCTGACATTCCCTGGCAAGTGGCACAAGGATCCCAGCTTCTATCATGCAAGATATGACATTATGGGGCAGTGCTGAGGAGTATACCTACTGGTGGGTGGGAGGAACTTAGCTTAAAGATGTTCCAGCTGGAATTAAAGGGAATGGAAGAATGCCAGTGTGTGGATGTGCATTATATACCACTCCTAGAACTACAGTTACAGGTAAGTAACCCTCATTTTTCCTCCCTACTTACCTTGCTACTTTCAGTCTGAAGAGAAATACAAATAAATATAAATATTCTTTTAAGGTAAAGATTAGGGCCCAGATATTCAAAAGGGTTGCGCCATGCGCAACAGGGTTGCGCATGCGCAAGTCCAAAACTGCGCCATTCTACGATATTCAGAAGGAGGCAGTTGCGCCCCCGAAAACATGCTGAGCAATAGCGCAATGAAAATGAAGGCATGCGCAACTGAAGGGGGCAGATCCATACATAAAGAGCGCAATGCGATATTCAAACACTTGCGCAATGCACAATAGCGGCACAGCCGGAAACTGCACACTAGCGGAAATGAGCCAAAATAAAAAGGCTCAAGGAAGTGGAGCAAGAACGCTACCAGGCTGTCAAGTGGGGGAGAGAGAGAGAGAGACAGACAGAGACAGTCGGACAGACTGAAAAGGGAAGGCAAGGAAACTGTTTCCCATACTTTGTAGAGGCCAGCGGGGGGTGCCCGGTGCAGTGGAAGTAGCAGTCAGGACAGCGGGGGTAACATAGCAACAGCAGCCTGGGGGGGCAGAAGCCAGGGAGATGGACAGTGCCAGCTTCCACATGGAAGCTGTAATGAGGGGTGAGAATCCATGCTGCAGGGGACGTGACCGTGAGGGCCTGGGCTGGCGTATGCCCCCACAGGCAGTACCGTGCCCGCATCAGCTTTGAGCTGTACACAGATGTAGAGATCGTGGGCCGGTACCACCTGAACAGGGCAATACTGAGACGGCTCTGTGAGCTGTGCAGTGATGTGATGCAGGCACCCTCACGACGGAGTCACGCTCTGTCGGTGGAGAACAAGGTGACAGCCTGCATGTGCCTGCTCGCCACGGGCACCTTCCAGAGGCCGACAGGGGACACCACAGGCATCACACAGTCGGCCACGTCCCGCATCCTCACCCAATTCCTCAGCGCACTGCTGCCACATGCTGCGGAGTACATCCATTTCCCCAGCACCGCGGCAGAGCGTACAGCAAACATGCAGGAGTTCCACAGGGTATCACGTATGCCTGGCGTGCTAGGGGCCATAGACTGCACCCATGTGGCCATCCGCACGCCACCTGGCCCCGATGGCCATGCCTATCGTAACCGAAAGGGATTCTCCAGTGTCAACTGCCAGGTGGTGTGTGATGCCACTGGGCGCATAATCAATGTCTGTGCCACACACCCTGGCGGAGCACATGATGCTTTCATATGGTATCAGTCTGCACTGTGCCATCGATTCGAGAGTGGGGACATCCCCACAGGACATCTAATGGGTGAGTACACATGTATGGAATGCAAACTCTGGGCAAGGATGGGAATGACACAGGTGCCATGGTAGTGGCACACAGGGAGATGGCCAATATGGACCTGAACATGACACTGCTCTCCACTATCTCCACACAGGTGACTGCTGATACCCACTCCGTCCCTGGCTGCTCACACCGTACCGGCACCCCATGACCCCAGCGCAGCTATGCTATAATGAGGCACATGCCGCAACACGCAACATCATAGAGCGGGTGTTTGGGATGCTCAAGGCACGCTTCTCCGATGCCTAGACACCTCCGGCGGTGCCCTACAGTACAGCCCCCAAAAGGCCTGTGGGATATTCCTGGCCTGTTGTATCCTGCACAACATGGCCAAAGACCATGGGATAGCCGTACAGGTTGAACAGGGGGACAGCGATGGGGACGCCGGTGGCGCTGGTGATGATGGTGATGAGCAGCCCCCCCTAGGATGGAGGGACCCCCGACTGATCCAGCAGGCCCGGCTGCACCGGGACACCATCACAGAGGAGCACTACACACAACACAGGTAAGTCGAGGGGACATGTGCAACCAACACTACAGGCACACAGGGGAACACACCAGGGGTGCATGAAGGTCAGGGGAGTAGAAGGGTCCAGGCATACCAACACACCATCAGGGAGGGGGTGAGCACTCATATGGACACACACACACACACCAGGCACAGAGTGTACATGGGCAGATGCACAGCACTGCAGAACCAACATTGCTAACACACAGCACCACCGACCACCCCCACCACCTGTACTGTCCAAGTACGTGTGTCAGAACCTGGGCACCCTTGCACCTTGGTGTACAGTGCAATGCAGGCATCATCATGTACACGCACCTGTGGACAGCAGTTGGGAGGGTGTGCAGGTGGTCCGTGTGTTGGCGTGGTGAGCAGAGCACCCAGCAGTGCACTGCCCACCATGACACACATTGCACACAGGGCAGCACCAGACAGGGCCCTCACTGGGAGACAGCTCAGTCATGTAGCACTGTCCCACAGCCACCACGGATGCGTGGGCGGCCCCGCCGTGACTCAACAGCATGGGCAGGCTGAGCAGGGGCCACATGGGGTGGCACTGTTGCACCACCAGGGGTCTCACTGTGCGAACGCGACTTTACCCGCACAGGGGTCTGCAGCACGCCGAACAAACCTGCAGCAGGGGTGCTCGGGGATGCCCACAGCAGAACCCGGTGTCAACAGGCCTGGTGTCGCACGACGCCGGGAATGGGGAGTGGAGAGTGCACTGTGTGGGGTGTGTGGTACAGGGGCACCTGACTGTGTGCCCAATGTGTCCACGACAGAAACCACTGCCTGGGTCAGCCTGTCAATGGCGGCGGTCACATCCGTCCGCATACGGACCAGCTCGGCTAGGTCCTGAGCACACTCCCTGCTGTGCCGCTCCACGGACACAGACAGTGCCTCCACGGACCTTGCAACCCACCCCTGCAGCTGTACTGATTCCTGCAGCAGGCGGGTGTGTGCATCCAATGGGTACTGTGCCCCAATGGCATCGTGACCCCCAGGGTGTGAACGGTCCTGATGCACATCACCCCTTGAGGGTGGGGCGCTGTTCACCAGGACCAGGTATGGGCGGATCAAAGGGCGGTGGACATGTGCCACTGCTTGACACTGTACCCCCAGACCTGGTGTGTGACTGCTGCTGCTGCCCCTCCAACCGCTGTGCCCCCAGGTCCACCTGTTCCACCGCTGTGCTGGCAACAGTGCCAGACACCTGCACAGCCACCGGTGCTGACAGGCGCAGCCTGGGACTGTGCCAGCATGCTGGTACACAGGTGTGAACCAGAAAGGCCCAGGGGCACGTGCTGGCCTGCTGTGTGTCTGTCATCGGACACACACCTATCACTGCCCATTGCAGGCCTTCTATCATCAGTGGTGCAGGTACGTGCTACTGCCATGGTCACAGCATGCTGGCATGCTTGCATGCCAGACTGCTGAGACACAGGCTGTGCACCCCTGCACCCGTATCACTGACACCAGAGTTGTTGGCCCGGCGTGCATGCTGCTGCAGTGCCTGCTGGCTGGTGGTGGAGGTGGATGGTCCCTCCTCCATGTCCAGCAGGTCCGCATCACTGTCTGGACCCACCACCACCATCTCCTGAAGATGAACAGGATCTGTAACAGAAAGAGACTACATGTGAGTGCATGTGAACAACCGCCACCCCCAAAACACCACCACCATGTCATACCGTGCAGTGATGGGCTTCCACCTGTCTGGAATCCTCCGCCTGGTATGCCCGCAATGGCACTCAGCTGCATGGCTGTGACCAGTGTCTCCTCATGTGGGGTCAGCTGCAACACCACTGGTGGGCCCCCGCCAGTGCCAGCACGTGCCGCCCTGAAGGCTGCCACCTTCTCCTTCAACCTCCTGCGGTCAGTCCCCATCTTTTTCTTGCATTCCTGCACGGAGCGCTGGTGGCTTCCGTGCAGGTTAACGGCCCGAGCTACCCCCTCCCATGCAGCTGCACGGGACTGAGGGGTGCCCCTCCGTCCACTCAATAGTGGCTCATCTTCCAGGTAGGCCTGGAAGAGGGCCTCCGTCTCTGCCGCTGTGAAGTTCGGCCTCCTCCTACGCCCACCGTCCTCACCCTCACCTTGGCTCTGGTCGGTCATGGTGATCTGTATGGGTGGAAGTGGACACCTGTCACTGTGCAGTCTACAGCATTTCCCCATGAGCATTGTCCTGAGCATCACACAGCATGTAACTCACCTCTCACCTGCAGTAACCGAATCTGGCCTGCACAGCCCACTGTCGCACATTTATAGTGCAACACATGCAAATTAGGGAGTGGAGCAACTTTAATGACATGCAAATCATGCCACTGCGCCCTTGAATGGCTGATCGGAGGATTTGCATATGTCGGCTGAATATCGCGAATCTGCGCTTTGCGCAATATGGAAGAGTCGGCTGAGCCAATGGTGCAGGTTTGTGCCTGCGTGGAACACTGCATTGTGCATGCCCAGATAGCTTACGCATGCGTCTGTCGCGCTGCAGACCTGCTGAGCGCGATCGGCAATTCAGGCCATGGCCACCATTGTGCCAGTGGCGCTACAGCACTGGGCACTATATGGCGCTGTGGTACAACTGCGCAATAGTCCACTGTGGCACTGGTACGCAGCTTGTCGGTCATGCCGGATGCCCATACGTCCGATGGCGCTGTGCGTAGCCTTGCATCATTGCCATGACCTTGTGTATGCCCTTTGCCCCCTGGCGCTGTTCGCATGCCATGTGTACGTCCCTATTGCGCTGTCTGGTGACAGCGCTATGTGAAGTGACGGCGCTGTTCGAACAGCGCGATTGGAGTCTGTGGTGGTCTATTGCGCAACATCTCCACGTGGGGTTACGGCGCAGCGGAGCGCCATATTGCCTGCTGTAAAGCTACCAACATGGCTAGGAGGAGGGCTGTGTGTTGGAGCCAGCTGGAAGTGGCAAACCTGGTGGCCCTAGTGGAGCCCCACTATGAGGCACTCTATGGTGGGGCACACCTCACCATAGCCAGGACAAGGGTGTGGCAGCAGGTGGCCACTGGCCTGATGGGGGTCACTGGACAGTGCCGGTCTGCTGAGCAGTGCCGGCACCGGTACAGTGACCTCCGCCAGAGGGAGCCAGAGCTGTTGACGCGGCTGTGTTCACGTGCCAGGCGGGGCGTGGTGCCTAGGCCAGATGAGTGTACCATCTATGCACCTATATTCTCTGTAGGGTGTGTGTGTGTGCTTTGGTGGCTGTGCATAGGTGACGGCTTGGCCACGGTTGGCTGTGTCAGTGTGTGCAGCTGTGCGATGGATGGTTATGGCTGTGTTTGCAGGCACTCTCACTGGGGCAGGGGGTACTCTGCTTTTGAGTCACACTGATGTTTGTCTCAACATATGTCTCCCACAGGCCGGGATGTCAGGAGGCAAGCACCACCTGAAGAGGGGCAGGCCAGGGACCCAGTGCCAGCAGGGGTGGCACCCCTACAGCAGCAGCAGCGGGAGCAACAGTGGCAGCAACGTCAGCAGACAGAGCTGCTTGAGCAGTGTGAGTATCATGACGTCATCAATTCTATTGCATGCTGTGGGGGGGAGACCAGTAGCCCTGCACAATACAACCATGCAGGAAAGGGGAGGTCATAATTCCACTATACAGGACACTAGTGAGGCCCCACCTGGACTACAGTGCACATTTCCGGAGACCATCCCTACGTAAGGACGTACAGTGGGCAGGGAAGGTTCAGAGGAGGGCACCAAAGATGGTGCATGGCTTGCATCACAAGTCCTATGGAGACAGGTTGAAGGAACTGAACATGTACTCCCTGGAGGGGAGGAGGGAGAGAGGGGATATGGTAGAGACATACAAGTATCTTACAGGGTGGAACAGGGTGCAGAGGAACACTATTTTGAATTGAAAAGATGTTCCAGGACTACAGGCAATGGGATGCTGTTGGAGGGTGGACAATTCAGAGGACACATGGAAGGACTGTCTTCACAGACAGGTGGTGGACAAGTGGAACACCCTGCCAGAGGAGGTGGTGGGGCTGAAACAATCATGGGATTTCAGAATGCACGGGATAGACAAAACGGAATTCCGGAGGTTAGGGGTAAGGGGCAACAGACTCTTAGGTAAACAAAGTGAACTTACAGCTCAAATGCACAGACTGGCTTGGCCATAGGCCCTTATCTGCCGACACTGTCTATGTGTCTATGTCTGTATGCACGACACAGGTGACATGCATCACTGTGCAGTATCACAGCACGTCTGTGTATGCGTCACTGGTGGCCCATGCATGCACTGGGCACATAGCTGTGTAACTGGCATCGCACCACGTTGCCATGTCACTTGCCAGCCTGGTTTGTACTGTGAAGGACGTGGGCAGTGTGTGTGGGCAGTGGTGCGCATAGCTGGTGCCGCCTGTTTGTGATGGCCATGTGCATGTTCACTGTGGGTGGGTGCATGCCATCACAGGTGCAGGACATTGGGCTATATGGCTTGCAGGTTGGGTGGTGTTCAGGGTTGTGGTCAGTCACAGCCATTGACTGTGTTCCCATTTTCCTAGGCCTCGAGGTTCTCAGGAGGATGGCGCGTGATGTGAGGCGCCTCACACAAGTCAGCGTCGAGAACTGGGAGATCCTTCAAGCCATCCGGCGACATGGACATCAGCAGAGGCGGCACAGGATGGTGCGCCAGCAGGGGGAGGACCAGGAGCGGCTGGGCCATAGCTGACATTACCTTCCCACTTCTCCCATCCCTACCACCCTGCCTTCCCTCTCAAGTTTTTAATCCCTCCCTTGAACACCCCTTCCTTGTACCCGCCCCCTTGTAAATAGTTTCTATTGTTGTTGTTATAATATGTTCAATATACATTTCTATTTTGATATATGAATACTGTGTTGGTCTCTGATTTGCAGCTGGCTATGGGTGCTCAGTTGCAGGGGTGTACATGCCATCTGGGGTGGTCTGGTCCTGGGTGTGTGTGCGTGTGTGTGCATGGGGAGGTATCTCCAGCATGGCAGTGACTTTCTGTTGGTCTTGCCGTCTGCTGCCACCCACTGCTTGGTGCACAGGATGTGTCTAGCTTGCAGGTTTCTGTGCTGCGGGGTTGGCGTGTGCATGGTTTCCTGCAGTGCCAGTCACTGCACATAGGTGTGTCTTGGGTCACAGTGCAGGGTGTGCTGTGCGTGCGGGGCTGCTGTGCACTGTGGTTGTCAACCCCTGTGTGGCACTCCAGCATGCCAGTGGTTGTGTTGGGGTGTCATAGCTCTGCTATGCTGTGTTGGCTTGTCCCCATGGGCCAGTAGATCATCCATCACACCCCAGTGATGCTTTGCTGGGGTGTGCAGGTGTGTGTGGGTTCTGCAGTGTGTTCCTGTGCCCATGTGTGGCATGGCTGGCGGTGGGCCCCAACCTGCCTCCCCTGGATATGCAGTTCCATTGCTCGGGGGGCTGCTTTGTGCCATGGCAGCTCTGGAATGCTCAGCTGAGTTTCCCTGGTTGCTCCATAGCGCAACATTTCGGCTCAGCTTCTCCTTCCTGGTTGCGCGATGGCGCAGTATGTGCGATATTCAGACGTTGGTTGCTTGCGCAATTTGTGCTGCTCCATGTTTGAATATCACACCTGTTGCGCATTTTCGCAACTGGTTTGTGCTTGCTCCTGCTGTTGCACTCATTTTGAGTGCAGTTTGAATATCTGGGCCTAGGAGTTTACACTCCTCTCCATCGGCAAAGTCTGTGCTTTCAGCACAGGAACCCGACTAACTTGACCTTTAAATCTGCTGTCTATTGTTTGAAGGCATTAAGCCTCTGTCAGCTCTCACCCCCAATTATATACTTGATTCACAGGGCTTCATGAAGCTACTCAGCCCCAAACTTAATCTCCAGAGTGAATTTCCCCCGCACTACCTGTTACAATTTTAAAGGCAAGCCTCAAAGTGACCCAAACACTGCCTGCAAATCTTTTTTCCTACTTACCCTGCTGCTTTCAGTATGAAGAGAAAAATGTAACCATACCTTTAAGATAAAGCTAGGTACTTGCACTCCTCTCTGTCAGCACCTGTCTCTCTGTTGGTCAGTATGTTCTTTCTGAATCTTTTCAGATCATTTGATTTAGTGCACCACGGTCACCTGCTTGTCATACTATGGGCTCTTGGTCTGTCTGTATCTGCCTTATGCTGATTTTGGAACTACAGTATCTAACTTGAAGATCTCAGTCAGTCTCTTTGAATTCAGTTATTCTCCATTCATCAAAATTACTACTGGAGTACCCCAGGGATCTTTCCTGGGGCCTATTTTGTTTAATGTTTTCTTGAACAATCAAGTTGATACATTGCATAATTCTGAATCCTGTCATATCATGTAAGCGGATACTATTACTTTGTACAGAAGGGTATCTAATATCAGTGGCATAGCCAGATACTTGCATCCTGACTTTGAACTGGTACAAAAATGGTTATTAAAAAAATGGACACAGAAGCAACAAGCAATCGAACTGGGAGCAGATAGAGAGAGCTGCTAAGGGCCTCTGGACCCACTACACACACACACGCGAAACAACAAGCGATCAAACTGGGAGCAGATGGAAAGAGTTACTGAGGACCTGTCAGGAACACAAGCACACACACATTCACACAAAGTAGCAACCAGCGATCGGACTGGAAGCAGATGGAGAGAGCTGCTAAGGGCCTCTCTGAACCACACACACACACGTACGCATGCATACACACACAGAAGCAACAAGCGATTGAACTGGGAGTGGATGGAGAGAGCTGCTAAGGTAAACCACTCTCCATCTTCCTCTGCTGTACTCTGTAAGAGGTGGTTAAAATGCAAAAAGAACAGGAGTTCTTCCTCCCAACCTGCTACCTCTCTGGAAACTGACCTCATTTTCTGTCTGCTTGTGGGATTGGGTACTTTAAGTGCAGTGACTGTATCATTTTCTGGGGGTATTTCAGAGCATTACTGGCTGTGTCAGATATGAATGCATGGGCTGTGCTGTGTAATTAGTGTTTGACTACCTTCAGGTGTTACTCAGGCTGTTCTTAGTGGAGATTATTGCATTACATTGTCTGTGCTGTTTAAGGTCTGCCTGAGACCACGTGGTATGGTGTTCTCCCTGCTTCAGTCAGACTTTATCTGCCATCTTGGAACAGGTTTCCTGTCCTCACTGCTGATCCTGGGGAGTCTTTGTCTATAAGTGCCTGCCTCTGCTTACCTCACCTAATCCTTCTTATGTTGCCTCCATAAACATTTACAGCCTGCTTAACAAACATGACATTCTACAAGGCTGGATGGTTCAATATTACCCTGATCTATTGGCAGTGAATGAAACCTGGCTCCCCCGTGGCACCCCTGATTCAGCAGTAGCCATCAGTGGCTATGTAATCTTTAGGGAAGATAGATTGGGCAAAAGGGGAGGAGGATGTGCTCTATATATTTGGGAATCTCTTCGAAGCCCTAGTTGTTCCAACCCCCCCCCCCATGGGGCCCAAGCTCTCACAATAAAATTGATGGTGGGCAACTCCAGCAAATCCTTCCATATTATGACACTTTACATCCTGCCCCAAAATCAAAGGTTAGCCTTCAACGCAGTGGCCAATTGCATCACCCAATTGCCCCCAAAATGTGAAATCATTACTCTAGGGAACTTTAACGTTAACTGGCTCTTGTCAGCGGCAAACCCATTCAAGGATACCATTGCAGCAATGGACCTTACATAAGTTGTTCTCTCCCCCCACTAGACTCAACCATAAAACTGGGTTGGCCACCTTGCTCGACCTAATCCTTGCTAATCATCCTCACCAGCTCTCTAATGTCACAGTGCTCTCTGATGCCTTAAGTGACCACTGTCCAGTACTCTGCCGATGGCCAAAGAAAGCCCCAAATCCACCCCCATAATTACTTGTCAACGATGTCTAAAAATGGGTTCCCTGAACAACGTCAAAAATTATCTCCTGGACTGTGACTGCTCCCCCACTGAGTCAGCCCTGTCCATTGACAGTGCACTCTCTCATTTAATTTCCACCTTCAACGCCACATGTTACCTATTTTCCCCAGTCTCAAAACAGGTTATCAAAGGCCACAACACTCCCTGGATCTCCCAGGCACTTCTTGACCTCATGCACCACCAGGATAACCTCTGGCATATAGCTCTTGCTTCTGGCTGACCTTTAGATAGACAATGCTATAGGGAAGCCAGAAATAAATGTACCTGGGAGCTTCACAAAGCTAAAGCAGCCCATTTCCTGGAGGCCTTCTCATCCACTTTGGGCTCAGGACACAAGTTCTGGGAAAACATTAAGGAACTCAATGGTAAAACAGCATCCCCCAACTCACCATTAATGGAGCACTCTCTCAAGACCCCCTGCACATAGCTAATACTCTTAATTCCACATTTTCTGACCTTAGTAGTGTCCTTCCCCTAACTTCTTCGACAATCCCGCTGAGCCATCACCTTCTCCCCACCTCCCCACTAATACTCCGCTCTTCCGTCTCAGGACAGTCTCCACCCGTGAGACCAGATCCTACTTAACTAAATTTCTGGGCAAGTCTTGTCACAGTGGTGACACTGTCAACCTGAAACTCCTCCACCTCACCCTTGATACTGTCCTAACCCCTCTTACCAAAATTCAAAACCTCTCCCTCTGTCTCGGCCAGGACCCAACCCTTTGGAAATGGGCAGTTGTCACTCCAATTCTAAAAAGTGGTGACTGCACCTACCCAAATAACTACCTCCCCATCTCCATTCTTCTCCAGATCTCCAAGGCTCTAGAAAAAATTGTATCCAACCAACTCAGCGATTATCTGTCAAAATACAACCTGCTCTGCCATGAACAAGATGGTTTCAGAAAGGGTCATAGTACCACCACTGCAATTTTGGAATACACTATCGCTATTCACAAAGCCCTAGACAGTGGACACTTAGTTGGGTCTGTTTACACAGACCTAACTAAGGCGCTTGATACTGTCAATCATGTCCTCCTCCTCAAGACCCTGCCCTCCATGGGGCTCTCATTGGAAGCCACCTCCTGGTTTGACAACTACTTAAGTGACAGATTTCAACAGGTCAAAATTAACTCAACCTTATCCACAAGCCTTCCTGTTCACTCAGGGGTTCTCCAGGGTTCCATCCTGGGGCCCCTCCTAATTAGTCTCTTTCTGAACTCACTCCCCAAGACCTGCTCTGGTCGGATGCTATTATATGCGGATGATGCTGTTATTTTCTGCAGTCACTCAACACCCCCCCAACTAACCCTCCAATATTTCTTCTCGGAAGCTGAAGCATGGTTCTCTGCACACAAACTTGTGTTGAATTATAAAAAACCTAAAGCTATGGTCTTCTCCAATCTCCAAACCAGTCACAGAAACATTCCACTATAAGTACTTAACTATGAGGTCACCCCCACTGGAACAAGTTAATAGGTATCATAGGTAGTACAGAGCTTAAAAGACTAATGTCCATAATGCTCACTGATATTGATTATAGCCCATTATAGAATATTGGCCTAAATATTTATCCAAATGAATTTTAAAGGTGTCCATGTTTTTGCATGCTACAACATCCAATGATAAATTATTCCATATTTTGCATACTCTAACTGAGAACCATGAACTCCTTTTTTTTGTTTTATTATGGTCTACTGTGAGTTGAAGTGGGTGTGCTCTAGTATCATAAACTGATTCCCTGAGCCTTAGACCAAGCAGCTCCCATAACTGATCATCGTGTAAGGCCTTAAATACCAAACATAAGTCTCTTCTCATTCTGCGGTATTCCAATGTATACAATCCGAGTTTCTTCAGTCTAGCTGTGTAATCTAAACCCTTTACCTCATCCATTTTTCTAGTAGCCCTCTTCTGGATTTTTCCTAGAGCTGTTATAGAGCCCTTATCTCCTGGCACCCAAAACTGGACGCAGTATTCCAAATGAGACCTCACCAAGGAAGAGTACAGAGGCAACAAAACCTCAATACTTCTACTTTTGATATGTTTATTCATACAATGTAATATACCTGCAGCCTTCTTAATTACCAGATGACAATGAAGTTTAGGACTTAGGTCGTTTGTTACTCTAACTCCCAAATCACGTTCATCATCAGCTGCCTTTAAAACTGTACCAGCTAATTTATAATTTGCATGCTGATTATTTCTCCCAAAGTGCATTACTGTACACTTATCTACATTAAAAGTCAATTTTTTGTAGTTTGCCCAATTTTGTAATTTCTCAAGAGCATACTGTAGGGTATTTATACCTTCAGCATTGTTAACTGGGAAACCTAGGTGGGTGTCATCTGCAAATTTGGTCAACCATGCATTGGTCAAGGTTTTAAGTGATGCGATATAAATGTTAAATAGACAAGGGCCCAGCGCCAATCCCTGAGGGACCCCACTGGTCACATTGTCCCACCCGGAACAAAAGCCTTTAATACAGACTCGCTGTGTATTGCCCATCAACCACGATTCCACCCAACGTGTTATATTACCCCCTATTCCCATATTAATAATATCATCAATAAGTTCTCCATGGGGGACCTTATCAAAGGCCTTTGAGAAATCAAGGAGGATAACATCTACCGCCTCACTCCTATCCAAAGCCCTACTTACACCACCATAGAAACCCAACAGATTGGTCTGGCATGATCCTGCCTTGACAAAACCATGTTGTGTAGGGTCGAGCTGTATCAACTTGCTGATATGAACTCATATAATTCCTTCAAGAATTTTACCCAGAACAGACGTCAAACTAATGGGTCTATAATTGGTCACATCCTGTCTAGATCCCTTTTTAAAAATAGGGACCACTGTTGCCTGGATCCATACATCAATGACCTGCCCATCCTGTATGGATTTTGTAAACAAGGCAGCAATAAGGCCAGATAGGGGAGTAGCCAGTTCTTTGAGAATACGCGGGTGGAGACCATCCGGACCTGCTGATTTATGTGGATCTAAATCCTGTAACAATTTTTGTACTTTAGCTGCATCCACAGTAAGCTGCCCAGTCGAAATATGATCATTATGGGTTTTATTGGTAACTGTTTTAATATTAAAAACTGAGGAAAATTGCTTGAGATTGATGCCATTTGTAACTTATCAGTTACTAACTCACCAAAATGATCTTTTAGTGGACCAATAGTAGGAGTGCCTCCCCTTTTATTATTACTATATTTATAAAAGGATTTATGATTATCTCTTACTTTATTAGCCAGTCTTGCTTCATAGTCCTTGTTTGCTTTTCTAATACTAAATTTTGTCACCCTCAACTGATATTTATAATTCTCCCAGCTTTTCCAGGACCCACAAGACTTAGCCCTCTTGTATGCCCTATTCTTGTATTTAATATGTTTTTTAATGGTTGCATTCATCCATGGCATTTTTAACTGTGTTCTATCGCCTTTTTTAATGGAAGAATATATTTATTTGTAACTGCTATAAGTTTATTAACCAAAATCTGCCACATATCTGAGAGAGATTTATCCAGAAAATCCTGTTTCCAGTTCCTTTAAGTACCTGGGTGTTACCCGTGACTCCTCCCTTACCTACCATGAACACATTCATCTACTAAGCAAGGCCATCAATTCCAGAATTGGACTCTTATACAGGCACAAATGTTGTATGCCATCTGAACCACTCCGCCTAGCGGTATCCTCTTCTATCCTCTCCCTTATTGACTACAGGATAGTCTTCTATGGTGTGGCCGACAGCACTGCTTTTCACCCTGTCAAGACTGCACTGAACAAAGCCTGCTACTGGTAACTGGGTGTGACAGGTGGACCCATACTTGTGTGACCTCTACAGGCTTACAAACTGGCTTAATTTTGATGGCAGGCTTAAATATCACTCATGCCTGCTTGCCAGGAAAATTTCCAACAAACTCACCCCGCCAAGGCTTCAAACCTAACTCTGCCCTCTCCCCAACCCAGGGCTACCAGAAGCTCCTCAAAAGCCTCCCTACTGTAGGACATCCCTTGGGCAGCAAGCCTTCTTCTACAGGGCACCCCATTGGTGGAATGACCTGCCTGCTCCTATCTCTTCAGAATTGAAATTAGGCCCCTTCAAATCTAGCCTAAGAGAGTTTCTCCTCCCCTCCTGTGCCTGTTACTGTGCCTAACCTTTTGGCATTGCCCTCCATTCCATTGTACAAGGTCAACTCCATCTGGACAAGCTAATAACTCCTGGTTTTACCAATACTGTTTTACTCTCAGTACTACATTGTATATTATTGTTTTACTCTCAGTACTACATTGAATATCATTGCCATTATTGTTTTATTCTCAGTACTACATTGTATATTATAACTCTGTATATCTGTGTTTTCCACGGTAGATCCAGGGTACTTCCACTTCCCTCAGACTTTGTTGTATCCAGTAGTGTTCACCCTGTTGTACATGATTTTCTACTCTTTGTTTTATTGTTACATTGACATGGAGCCTTTGCAAAGGAGTCTCTGACTCAAAGGTTTATAATTCTGATTCTTCTAAAAATAAAAAATTAAAAACTTTGGTAAAACCAAGCATGGGAGGTAGTATAGCGCAGTGGTTTAAGGCTCTGAGTTGCAAATCTGGTGACATCCAGCAGACCAGACCTGGTTTTGAATCCCACAGCTTCGACTTGCATATTGTGTGACCCTGAGCAAGTCACTTAACTTCCCTGTGCTGCCAGGTTGCACCTGTGAACAAGCTTTCAGCTTAGTGTGCTACTCCTGGTTAAACAACTAAAAATAAAAGCATATACACTTCAGGAAAAAAAATTATAAATGAAGGCCTTACCAATTTGTAACTTAAAGATTTCAGTGGCACCCATTGAGACACAATGACACAAAGTGGCAGTAATTACCTATCTCAGAATTCAAGCAGAATACTATTGATATAAGGGTACTGGGTCCAAAACAGTGCCAACAACAATAGCGTTGGCATGGTGTATGCGGCAAAAATGGCATCAATTTTTTTTCTCCCCATCTTTAGAATTCTCACTCCACAGGGGAGTGGATCCTGAGGAAAGTTAAAATTTGCAGGGCCATTACGGCCCCATGTAAAAAAAAAAATAAGTCCTGAGGTATGCTAAAATGTTGGAGACCAGGATTAGAGCCCTGGTCTCCACTGCTGCTGGCCGAGCTGCTCAATGCCCCAGCCCTCCACACCATGGGAGCAGTTCGACCAGCATCCTGGATTCTGGTGCTCTTCTCTTCCTTCGGCACCATGGACAGCAACTAGGGGAGCGCTTACACCAAGCGCTGTAAATCCCCAGTCACTGTCCATGTAAGCGCTTACCAGACTAGCACCGTATAGTGTGGCACTATTCTGGTAGCACTCACATGATGGGGTACCGATTAAGACATATCAATGGATTAAGGACAGCAATAGATATGTGGAGGACAGGACACTGCCAAGTAAATTTGAAAAACTAATGTAACAAACATCAATCTATAATGGTATCAATTGTCACAGAGAGTCCCAAGAACACAAAGAGTAACCAGGGAATGATCAAGTCTGCATCATGGTACAAATTTGGGGTCCAATTCTAAGAGGTATGACATCCATCCTTGCCATCTGGTGTGAAATTGTTCCTGACTATCATGAATGGAGGCTGTAAGCTGCTCCATGTGATAAATTTCTGATATCATTGCTCTCCAAAGGCCACATGTTCATAATTTGGCCCAGTGGGCAAATTGATTGCACCCTGTTTGGCCAAGGCTTGTGCCTAAGCGCAATATTGAAAGGGAGTTGGCAAACACATACGCAATAATGTATTTGGTGGACAGAGGCAAGGACAAGAATCCTGGTGCACCACACTATTCAGTGCTATAGCACTGTGCAAGAGGAATAGCGCAGGCCACCTTGCACTGTGCAATTACTGCCGAGAAGAAGCCCGACTTACTCCTGGCAACCCTAGTGGCTGGCTGTGACATTTGTAGAATGGCTTAACAGCATGGAATTTAATCTAAGATTTATGGCCACCATAGATGCTACCAAGGTTGATTTTTTGGATCTCACACCAGTAGGGAATGTGGAAGAAGGACGGGTGACCACAAAGGGCTACAGAAAAACTATTTTGACCATCTGCCTACAGAGATATGACAGTTCTCACCCAGAATTACTTAAACTGTCCATCCCATACAGTCAGTACCTTAGAATAAGAAGAAATTTACAGATCTATCTGAATTTGATGCTCAATCTGTGGAACTTAAAACAGATTCTTGGATAGGGACAATTCAGAGGAGATATTGGATAAAGCATATCAGAGGGTCAGAGTTTTGGACAAAATCAATCTGCTGGAAGAAAATCAGAAATCTGATGGAGGGTGGGAGCCTATGATATTCTCCATAGAATACAGTCCTATTGCAGGACAGATAGGTAATATAATCTGGAGAAACTAGCAAATTTTATTGAGTGATGATACTGTACGTGCAGCTGTAGGGAACTGACCCAAGATTAGTTTTAGAAAGAGCAGTAGTATTAAAGATGAGTGGTACATAGCCAGTTTAGCAGCCCAGAAAAAAAATGAGGAGCACTTGGCTTCCATCCTTCCCAAAGAGTTTCTGCAAGTGTTAACGCTGCAACATTTGTAAATACTCTTAACAACATAACCTTTTTGTCTGCCCCAGAACACAGAGAAGGGTTGAAATTAGAGATTTTATTACTTGCAGTGCAAACTTTTTTGTATATGTTATATGGTGCAATTGTAATCTTTGTTATGTTCACAGGACTGTTAGAATGGTTAAAGAAAGGATCCAGGAGCAAATAAGGTCCATTATAAATGGATGCATGGACAATCCTATTGGGAGACCTTTCCTGGAATACCATGATAGAGATCCAACATTTCTACAGTTCATGGGTCTGGAACATGAGAAGTCACCATGGAGGGGTGGCAACAGACTTAACCTTCTTTAGAGAAGGGAATGCTTTTCGACATTTTAACAAAAGCTGTCAATCCAGTCAACTTAAATGATTTTCAGGACTTTAAACCTTTCTTACATGGCAGATAAAACCGTGAGTTATGTAATGCTTTTGTATTAACATACATGGGCTTGGAACTTTAGCAATGTTTCAATGTGCTTATGTAACTTGGTGTGGTGTTGTGCTTATGCAGCTTGTTGATTAAACCTTTGTGGCTGTTCACCTCTCTGTTCCTCAGGAATACCACCTTGTAGGGATGACGAAGGTAAGGAACCAGAGAGGAGGGTTCCACTCCTACAGGTGCCATGGGAAGGATCCCCTTAGGCTAAAGGTACCTTAAGAAGGAGCCCCGAGGACAGAGGCAAGTCACTGGAGGAGGAGGGGAGGATGTTGGAGCAAAGAAAAAAATCCTTCTGAGTGAAGCAGGAAGGATGGCATTAAATAGGTCAGGCAGGGAGCATAGCTCATTGCTTCAGCCCAGTGAACCACATGCTAAGCCGTTCAGTTCAATGTGCTTACGCAACTTGGTGCAGTGCTGTGCTTATTCAACTTGGTGAACAAATCTTTGAGACAGTTCACCTCTCTGTTCCTCAGTAATACCACCCTGTAGGGATTCTGAAGGCAAGGAACCCTGGAGGAGGGTTCCACCCCTATAGGTGCTGCAGGAAGGATTCCCATACATTAAAGGTACCTTAGGACTGAGCCCAAAGAAGAATGTAGAGCAGAAGCATTGCAAAAGGAACAATTAGGTTTCATGTATTTAGGATCTTCACATACATCAGTAGGAGACAACAGGTAATGTGTGGTGACCTTCACGTAGCTCTGAATGACTAGAAAGCAAGAGGGCATGACATCCTAAGGAGGGAGGGAATGGCAAAGGAGGGCCACCATCCATCTCCAACCAACAGCAGAAACCTACCTAAGCAAGCTAGGGAATATGCTATTATAATAACTGGTTAACCCCATTATCAACTTGTTTTTGATAACTGTAAAAAGCCGTACCAACCCACAGGTTGATACAAAAAAACTTGTATCAACCCGTGGGTTGATATGACTTTCACAGTCTCGCGCCAAGAAGCCAACAGCAGACCAGACCAATGAAACAGACGGAGGCACCACAAGATGGTTCTCCATCTCCAACCGTATACTCTCACTTTCAGGATGAACCCCATTTTATAAGAAATGAACAGAGCATCAATGCCTAATCCTGTCACCAATTATTATAAAAAATAAAATGTGTAAGGGGTTGATATGCAGTTTTTTAACACACCCTCGGTGTACGATAATAGTGAAACCTCTCGAGCTTTGCTCTCGAGGTTTCTGTATTATCACACACCTTGGGTGTGTAAAAAAACTGCATATCAACCCCTTACATATGCATTATTCTCTATATAACAACTAACTTGATATTATGACCTTTGGCAGGGAGGAGAGGAAAAACACCCTTTGAGGAGGAAACCTCTGGGGATCCAAGGCCTAGGTCACTTTCCCTCCAGGCTTGGGATGTTGTGTTTGGTAACTGCTCTGCTGCTGAAATTTAGAAACCCAATTTAAGTGAAGTTCAAATAGAAGAAAGGCTCTCACTCTATCCCTATAATTGGAACACCATGAATGGCTTCGAGCTTACTCTTCATTAACAGGGTACCTCCACAACGGAGTACCTTCCCCCAAGGTGGGAGGAGGTCAGCAGTGATCACTGATGCACTCAGCCAGCCTACACAAGCCTAAGAACAGACCAGGTGACCCAGAGGCAGGGAAGGTGCCACTGAACTTGCTTTGTGAGCTAAAGGAGCCCCCTTGGGCTTACAGGCCCCGACCCTCGCAGCTGATGTCTTAAATTCTACATCAAGAGGTGCCGCTGATACATCTCTATGGCTAAAGCTCTGCCTGGAGCAAGGACATTCCCAGATAAGAAGGATCCTGCCCTGAGTTTTGCATGCTGAAGATGCAGACTTCACAGGTACAGAGCGAGACCGTTGGCTGCAGGGCAGACCCTGAGCCATAGTAATTAATGGTCATGGTTATCATGCCTCTGATTATGAAGGAGAGCATAAATTCAACTGTGAAGCATTTGTGGACCCTCACATAGGTCATGCACGCTCTTCATCAAGCACTAAAGAAGACTAAACCTCCACATAGGTTAGTCTAAACAATCATCAGACCCCTTCATGAATCTGAGAAACTGAACAGAACATCAGTTCCTGTAACCTCCAGGGAATGCACGCCAACCAGTTCCACTAGGGAAGCTAAATTAGTCATGAAATTCAGAATTCTCACTACTGTACATTATTAGCCAACATATTAAATTGAGTAGTCCATTATTAGACAACTTAGTAAACTAGATAGTCCGTTGTGTATATGTACACATTCTTTTATATCTTTTGTGCACATGGTATATTAATATGGGAGACATCCCTTGATAGAGGAGGTATAGCATAACTGAAAATATATAGGCGATCCATGCCATTATTGTACTGAATAGCAGACCCTTCAAGCAGTTTTGGGGAGAGCACTTACACTATAACCATTTGCCTCTTGAAGTGCCTGTAACTGAGGTTTGGAAATGAGCCAAAATATTGGAGGAACAGAGTAGGTGGGGTTGGGGGGCAGAGAGTGGAAGGACTGAGCATGTATCTGCTGCCATCATTTGTGATACTGCAGTTGGTGGTACAGCCAGTGCAGCTGATGCTGCTTACAGATGAGATGATGTCAGCCCCAGTCTAAAGGCATCTCAAGGGTGACTTGGAGAAAACAGAAATAAATGTCTGACAGCTGCATTGTAACATTGTTAGTCATGGGTCCCTCATACCTACACTTCTGGAGTGTCTAAGCCCTGATTGCCCCACTATGACAGGGATACACACCTGTGGGACTTGGCAGGCAATTTCTGTGTTGGGAGGTCCCCATCCCATAACAGCAACTTATGGGAGCAGAGTGTTTAGTGCTGTCTTCAAAGCTGAGGTAAAATGGCCAGCCTGGTGGCACTGAGGATTGAGGTGCTGGACACCACACCTTGTGCCATGCCGGCAAACCGAGTTTGGGAATGACCTCGGGCAGTCGGAGGTTGGCAGAGGCAGGAGAGGATTGAACATATGTACGACTGCTCTCCTCTCTTGGGGGTAGGGGGTACAGTCTTCCACAGTTTGGGTGACCTCTGGCGGTGGATAGGGGTCATGCAATGTGGAGACCACAACAGTGGGGTATGGGGGCAGCAACAGACATCCTGTGGGCAGGTGCAGCAGCATGCCCATCATGCACTGGACATCATTGCATGTCTGAGCCCCCAGGAACCAAGGAAATCAGAAAATCCCTGGCACACAGATAGGCAAAGGCCTGCCCCTCCTGACCCACCCACATTCACTGTCAGGCCCACCCTGTCTGAACTCTGGATACTTCATTCCTCCTGGTGGCCACTTAGCACTTAGCTAGAGTGTCGAAGGAGTAGGCAGCCCACTGGGGGCTCAAAGCTGGGTAGTTGGTCAGCCAAGGGTGGAATTGTATGGTAACCTGAGTCAGAGGTAAGGATGATGGGGGTTTCAGACAGAGCAGGACAATGGGTTAGATTTGGCACAGAGCTGGAGAGAGACCTAAGGGACCAGCATAGGAGTAAAAGAAAGTCTACAAAAAAAAAAAAGGTTGACGTAAAATGAAAGGAAAAAGAGACTGTACTTGCCATTCCAATACAAAACCAGACAGAAAACCACTCAGGTATGTCAACATCATGTTCTCCTGTGCAGTTGAAAAAAATCTAAAAATAAACACAAGCAGGTCAATTGAATAAAAGAAGCATGTAATTTACTGGAAGAGAACACCAACAGTTGGCATTTGTCAGTCATCTGACTTCCCTCCTTACTGAGTACTGCAGATGGAAGGGTTGTGTTGTTAAATGTCTTAACTATTAGAGACAACTTTACCTTTGACAGTAGAAAGCCATAGTTTAGCTTAAAACACTATAGTCACATAACACCCACAAATTAATCTTGGATGTGCAATATAGTAATGGATGTAAAATGATGTTATATGTGAGTAGTTATAATTACTTTATTGATAGACTAGAAGTACAAGCCCTTTGGTGGAGTGCCTTTGCATGGCCATGCAAAATTCCCTTTTTAATACACAGTTCTACAGAGGAACTCAGGGCAGTGGCCGTTGGCACTCGTTCTCTGCTGGAGACCGCCACAGCAAAATGGCAGCCATTAAAACATGTGGGGAAGTGAGAGAGCTCAGCTGACAAAATACTGTATAAGTGTTCATGATCATGGTGAACCTCTTGTCAGCTGTGGCTCTCTCTGTCTCCCCGATGCAGCAATGCAGTGCTGTTTCCCCATTGTGCTGTCTCATGTTTCTGTCAATGTGTGGCTTGGGAGAGTGCCAGACCCCCCTCCCCACTCCCCTGTCTACAGAGCCATGATGTTGACTGCATGTTAGATGTGTTCTGTGGCTCACCCGGTGGTCGCTGCCAACAATGGGAAATGTAGCCCCCCCCCCAATGTTCCTGATAGAGGCATTGAGCACCAGGAGGTGTGATAGAATCACACATGCAGCAGACAGTTGCTTTTTGCCTCTCTTGCTGTGTCTTGTGTGCTCGTAGTAGTGTACTTGTTTCCATGGATGAAAGTGCTGGCTCATTGGTGTGGGCACTGTGTGAAATAGTGACAGAGTGAGGCAGAGCAATCGAAACATTGTGCGCTGGTGATTGGCAGACACAGAACCCTCCCCAGCATAGAAATGCACGGTGGTGTAGTCCAAAGCAGGAATTGTCCGGGTCCTGCACTGCAGGTACAGACAGTTAGTCACTGTGTTCAACAGCATGTGACAGAGAGATAGAATGTCAAATCCCCTGTTGTCCTGTCTGTCCCATAATAGAATGTAGCCAAGTGCCGGGCATTAATGTTCAGTCCCGGCAACTTGTTTTTCTCAATAGGTGTCACGAAAGACAAAGAGCGACATGGCATGTTCCCAGTAGCTTGGGGGGGGGGGTGAGACCAGTGTCCCCACAGTGTGCCGGTCGTTCTGTGTGTCTGTCTGTGGAGTGCCCAACTGCCAGCCATCCTGTGAATGTGACAGAGTCTGTTTTTCAGGGAAAGCTGGAGAATGACAGAGAGAGAGAGACAGAGAGCAGCAGCAGCAGTTCATGGAGAAAGAGAGAGAGAGACACAGAGAGAGCAGCTCCACATTATGAAACAGGCTTCTTCTGGAAGTCTGTGTCAGTAGGGCATTTCAGTGCTTGGTCTGTGCACTGTACTAGTAGTACCAGTCAACACTGACAGTAGTGGAGTGAGAGAGAGATGAAGAGAGAGAGAGAGACAGAGACAGAGAGAGAGAGAGAGGGACACAGACAGACAACAGAACAGCAGCGTTTCTCTCTCTCTGTCCATTTGTGTCCACCGACCGTGTTGGTAAAGGGCATCATAGCTAGGGAGAGTGAGAGACAGAAAGCCAGGGGGAGTGGGTGGTAGAGAGACAAAGATTCAGAAGGTGTCATGTGTTTGCAGTGCTGTGGAGGTCATCCTGCATTCCCATTCCTGGCCACCCCCAGCAGAGCAACAGCAGATATGCAGTGAGACTGAGAGGTGGAGCAGAGACACTCAGGACACAAAGATCCAGATGGAGAGAGAGAGAGGGGGAGAGAGTGAGGAGGTGTAACAATATCCCCTCTGCCTGAGACTGGGGTGTAGTGACACCGGGAGGAGAGAGAGACGCAGACAGGGCACAGTTCCAATTCTGGTAAGAAAGAGACAACCGGAGGGGAGAAGGTTAATCACTTGTGTTATGCATGGTAGCAGAGGAAGATCATGTCAGTAGTGTATCTGTCACATTCTATGTGCGTAACTACATGGATATATGTTTTTTTCCTTAGGTACTATTTTGCAAGGTGGCAGGATACAGAACCTTTTTTGGTTTTCAAAGCAGAGAAAAAAGTGTTTTTGAGGGGTTTGCATTTTTTTCGAATAACCCATGCTATAACCATGTTATAAGTGCAATAACCCATGACAGGGTGTGGGTTTATAGGCTTTTAATGCACATCTGGGGTGCTGTGAGGACACTTGGCCTGTGGTCTCGTGCCTTGCAATGCACCAAGGCATGCATTAAATGTTCAGAAACCCACACCCTGGCATGGCTTATTGCTTACTTAACTTTTTTTTTGTTATATATCAACTTTTTATCCCTCTTCCATCCTGGGAGCGGAGGCGGCTTTCTGTCTCCATTGCCCCATCACCCCTGCTATGGGGGTAACACTGTTTGGTGGGGAGGGTTCCGTGGTTGCTTGTAGTGATTACTGAAGCCTGAACCCACCCCTGGGGATGCCAGTGCACAGGATAAGGTCCAGGCAGGAAGCTGTGTGGAGGCACAACTTCTGCAAAGCACCTAACAGCGTTCCCCCCACCTCCTGACACCATCCGCTAGTCAGATTAGTGCCCACCCTCCCTCGAGGAGGAGAGATGCCTACTGGGGGCTCAATCCAGCTCCTCCTTTCTACTCTCCTGCTGACTGTGACAACCCGGGCTCATTCCTGAACCTGGGCCACTGGTGTGGCATCCAGCACCCCAACCCTCAGCCCCATGGGGCCAGCGACTCTTACTTAACTTTTGCCTTTGTCCATCCATTAAGAGTACCAAGAGAAATAATCTTATCCTAATAGATTTTCAGCACATAACAGAAACTGAAAATAAATGCTGAATGTCATGTCCGTATAGACCGGAATTCAAAACATCAGCAAAACTGGTTCTTTTCATGGACACTTTCCAACCTCTTTTTAACAAACAAATCCTTGCTTTACCTTACAAAACTGAGTTTAAGATAATGTGTGTTGCTTGCTTCCTACGCTTGTTATGTTTGCTTGCACGCATGTGCAAGAAATATAGTGCCACCATATGAGTTTTCATAGGTGTGCCTCCCCCACTTCAGATGCCCTGCTCCCTTTTGCAGGCACAGCTGCACTGCACCAATGAATGTCTGAGCAGTCTATGACAGCCGTTCAGATGCAGAGACATACAGTTCTAAGGAAAACAGTGCCACAATCAGCGGTGGTAATGTGTAAGCAACTGGTGTACTGCCGTTGGCAGTATGCAAATTGCCTACACGTCAGCACTGCATCTGAACTGTCATAGACAGTTCGTCATCCCCCACCTCCCCCCTCCGATGAACACCTATGTAGAATACTGGAAGCCCACCCCTGCGTGCCCATGCCCTCCCCTCCAGCCCTGCACACTGTATGACCAATGGGGGTGCCCAGTCTCCCCTCAGCTCCACTGTCTCCTCTCCAAACAGACTTCCAGGTGCCACGCTGGGAGCCCACCCCAGCATGGCAAAACTCGGTATGGCCAATAGGGGTGCCCAATCCCACATCGGCTCCACTGTACCCCCCCAAAGAAAACAGACTTTTAGGTGCAACGCTGGGAGTACACCCCAGCAGGGCAAAGGACAGTATAGCCGACAGGGGTGCCCAATCCTCATCGGCTCCACTGCCCCCAAAAAATAACCTTCAGCTGCCATGCTGGGAGCCCACCTCAGCATGGCTAAAGTCCCGCGAGGTCTAAGAAACACCTGTAAAAAAAGTCCTCGTTGACTGTCTCACCCTTCCCTAACCCACGCCTACCCCTCTGAGTACCCACACATCTCCTGACCCCATGCTTTCCTCTCTGGAGGCTGGTGTGTCAATCTCGGTGGACCTGGAACACGCTCTGCACTCTTCAAAGCCGACCACAAACTGAAGAAATGCCGGTGAGCTGTATAATGGCATAAATGTTTTTTTTTTCAACTTTGGTGCATATCTCGGCCATTTGTGAGAATTTTTTCACCAAATTTTCAACATGGGGTTTTTGGGGCTCTACCTTGTGATCTCAGTCACTGTCATTTTGTTATTCGGTCCCAAAAGGTGATTTTGTGGTCACTGTGCGGAACCACCTTTCAGGACTGAGTAATGAAACAACAGTATCAGAATTCATGAGGTAGGCCCCCCAAAACCCTATGTTGAAAATTTGGTGAAAGAATTCCCAAAAATGACTGTTTTATGAGCATGCATTGCGCAGTTCCTAAGCATGCTCGTAACTTCATGCATTTTTAATATTTTCACTCCAGATTTTCAACATTGCCATTTTACCACACCTCCTTATGAGCAGTACAGATATCATTTTTCACATCTCACCCAAAATGTGTTTTCACGCATGTAGCGCACAATGGCACAGTCGGTGTGCAAAATCAATGTTTGGGACAGATTAAGAACATCACAGTGACACTGTTCATGAGCAGAGGTTTTAAAATGGCTATGTTGAAAATTTGGTGAAAAAAGTCCATAAAATGACTGTTACGAGCGTGCACTGCACAGTTTCCACACACCCACGTAAGTTCACAAATTTGTAATATTTTCAGTCCAGATTTTCAACATCAGCATTTTTCCACACCTCCTTATGAACAGTACAGCTGTCATTTTTCACACCCTGGCTAAAATGTGTTTTCGCACTTCCAGCGCAGAAATGCATGGTTGCTGTGGGAAATCAGTGTTCAGGACAGATTAAGAAAATCACAGTGACACTGTTCATGAGCGGAGGTCCCAAAATGCCTGTGTTGACAATCTGCTGCAAAAAATCCCCAAACTAATTACATTACGGGTGTGCATTGTGCAGTTTCTACGCACACTCGTGACTTCAGGTTTTTTTTATATTTTCACTCCAGATTTCAACATTGCCATTTTTTACACCTCCCCATACAGCTGTCATTTTTCACATCCTGTTCAAAATGTGTTTTCGCACCTGTGGTGCCAAATGGCGTAGTCGCTATGCAAAATCAGCTTTCCACTAACAAACTGATATTGCCACTGTTCATGAGGTGGGGGTCACAAAAAACCCATGCTGAAAATTTGGAGTGAAAATACTAATGAAGGCCTGGGGCATTAGGGTTTCTGACCATAATGCCCCACCCTGTAGAGACTGACAGGCATCAGGGGTGTGACTCGGGATTGTCGCCTGTAATGCTCATGCCATTCCACCCCCACCCAAACCCTGCAACCAGTGACAGGCATCGAGGTGTGCCTTGGACTCTTCAGCCCCAAAGTTCACCCCATTCTCCTATACTGCACCCATCTCACCGTATTTCCTTATGGAATGGGGTGAACATAAGGGCCAAAGACCCCAAGGTACACTGTGACACTTGTCGGTGTCTGCAGGGTAGGGTGTGGTGAAATGGCATGGCCGTTATGCCTGATGACCTAAAGGCACAACCCAATGCCTGTCAGTCTCTGCAGGATGGTGGTGAGGTTGGCTTCAGTTCAATACTTCACTGCCATTCCTATTATGCATCTCTCGATCTCCTACACTACCAATGCCAATGCCAGCAAGCAAACATTCGGCATTGACAAATGCTTGTTAATTCTGTCTTTGTGTTTATAAAGTCAGTGGGTGACAATGCAGAGATTTTCTCTCATTGAGTACAATCCTTGTAGAACATACTGAACCAAGCTGAAGAACATCTGCCCTTACAGAGTAGCAGATCAAAGGGCTGCATATTTGAGGGGATATACTCTGCATCTGTGTCAAACGCAAAGGCAGTCAAAATGAGGAGAAACACCCACACTAACAGCTTTATAGTGCAACTCTGCGTTTGTGGAATTGTGGAGTGATTACTAGGAATATCAAGTAATTTGACAAAAGTAGTGCAGCACTACAATACTGACGTGTTTTAACTGATAGACTAAAACAATATATACTGCACCCAGCTGAATTAACTTCTGAAATATTTTTCACTTATAGGACTGATCTTTCTCTCATTTATACCTCAGATTATGCACTCCACTGCAATATCATCTAAAGAGAAATACATTGAATGTAGCTCAAATGTTGTTACAGTACTATTTTATTGTTCAAAGATGCCACCATATGGGAATCCCTCTTTAAAGGGACCATTTACTTCATTTTTAAGTTCACTGCAAGAGGCAATGACACCCAGTGGAATCCTGGAGGAAAGACAGCCAGGCAGCTTCATTCTCATAGTAATTTGACTCCTGCTCTGATCCTGGACCATGTTCTTCAGAAGCTGCCAAACTAAAGAAGGTTAAAATAAATATGTCATTAGAGACTACTGTGTGGTGGATAGTGTGGTGGCACAGCGACATGGTAGTGTTACTACATTCATGTTTGTGGAGAGGAGAGTGCAGGAAGGCTACGCCAGTTCTATCACAAATAGCAGCACAATATTGATTACAGTATAAACTGTCATTTAAAAAAAAATCGGAGTTACCTATAAAAGTGGTTTAAAGGAATATTACCAATTCCTCCGGAGAGTTACTCTTTTTTTATCCCAGTATTTCCTGATTGTTCCCATCTTTCATTGCCTTTGAAGTTCTTCTATCACTGGCATGCAGTAGTGGGGATACAGTGGCAACAGCAGTGCTATAACACAGCTGTGAGCTCCCTCAGAGCAGTTTATTGCTAATGCTGATTGCCAAGGACACTGGTTTGCACTGTTCCCCAGTAAAATGAAAAATAAAGTTGGCCAAATTACCAGAACTATGGAAATGTACTTGGTTGCTGTAATTAAAAAGTCAGACAACAGTTTTAAGAAAAAAAAAACTGGAGTTCATTTTCTGATAAGCAGATTTTCACTTTTTCAGTCATCATCATCATATCAGTACCTTTGCTTTGCTGATCACCTAGTCATGTGCTTGCTTATTCTGTGGTAATTAGGATGTTGGCAGTTTCTTATCATTCTGAGCTCCCTCTCATGGGGAAAAACAAGGGAGATCTCACATCAGAATATACTGTACTGGCTTATGCACTGTTAATAAAATGCAAAGAGTTGCAGTTCTGATCCTGTAACACCAATTATTTTCCCACTGCTACCTGTTCTGTGAGGAATGTAATGAGATCCAAAGGCTCCCTGAAATACAATGCTCTCAGCTGTAATTCTAACCTGAACAGCAAACCTGGATGTCAATCACACTGGAAGAGAAAATACTTGCTCTCCCAGTCATCATGTTACACTTGCTGTCAACAAGCTGCTTGTTACATGATCAAAGCAATAGAATGGACATATAAAAAATTCACAAGGCTATCCCAGATGCTATGTTTTGGAAGGTCATTCTGTCACTCCATTTTTGACCCACTCATCCAGTCACCCACTCAAGTCCACAGCCTAAATGGATCCTCCGTTTCTGACCCTCTTGAGGTTAAAACCACTCTTTTTTTTTATACTTTATTTTTATTATTATCCATAATCATACAGATTTTAATTACCATATGTGTGACATATCGAAACTTTATCAATACATACCAAAGAGAGAAATCAAGCCCCCCTTTTAATCCTAGGATATAAGTGACTCACATATTAAGATACCTCATGGAGGGGAGTTCAGAAATAATCCTGAAAAAGTATATTATACAAATAGCTGCACATATAAGCCCAAGAGCAGTGTGATTACTTCGGTTATCTATAAGTCCAATGGTTATTAAGTCCCAAAAATTCTTTGCCCCTGATTTAGGGGCTATTTAGCATCACACTATAGTACCGTAAGATAAAAATAAAAATATAAAGATAAAGCATCCTAGGTAACATTATCTCTTTTAACTTCAAACATCATTTTGTATTGCTGCTAGAGCTCTGATTACCAAGTAAAAAACGTCATACAGTATATAGAGCCCAGTAAAGGATCCTCGGTTAAAGGGTAGTAGGAAACTACCCCCACCCCCAAAAAAGAATATATGATTGATTATAAATGCCCATGAACTGAGGGATATTTTATATAAATCAGCTGGGATCCACTAGGCTATTTAACTATATAGAACTCAAACGATCTTAATGATCAAGGATTTTCAGTACAGTAGCTTAAAGTCTTATCTCTGCCAGAGTCCTCTAGTCGTCTTCTCGGCTTTCCGAATCGCTGCTTTCAGTTCTCTGCTTTCGGTGACCTCCACTATCAGCGATGAAACGACTGGCCCATTTGCTTGCTTCAGATGAATTAGAAAATACCCAAACCTTACTATTAAATACGATTCGAAGGCGAGCCGGGAAAATCAAAGAGTGTGGAATCGATGCTTCCTTTAATTGCTTCTGTATTCCATCAAATTGTTTTCGCTTTAGACGAGTAGCATAGCTCATGTCAGGAAACATGTATATCACATTCTCGTCCTGGAGAATTGGAGCCTTTTGCCGAGCTAGATGCAGAATCTTGTCTCTCGTACCTACCCCATCAGTTATAACGAGTACGGTACAAGGTTGTTCAAAATCTTCCCGGTATCCTCGAGGGGTAATCTGATACACTTTCTGAGGGCAAAGGAAGTTTGAGGGTCTTTCAGGGCCAGTTTCTCTGACAGCCACTCCTGCATAAACATCAGGGGGTAATCGCCCTCTATCCCTTCGGGTAAGCCCAAGACCCTAATATGGGCTGCATGAACTTGGTTTTCCAAGGTCTCAAGTCAGGCCCTCAGGTGCACATTTTCTTTGACCAGCATCGCAGTAGTGGCAGTGGCAGACTCAGACTGCCTTTTTAAGTCCACAACTTGTGTTTGAATCCCCTCCATCATGTTCTCCACCACCATAACTCTTGTGCCAAATGAGTCCAATTTAGTGTTCAGATCGGAGACAGATGAAATTAAACATTGCAGCTTTAGCCCTATTGACGCCATGGTTTCCTCCAGTTCTCGCTGAAGGCGGCTTAAGGCATCGTGTTGCGATGCGATGGTCAGAGCAGCTTTAGCACCTGATTGGTGCTTCTATCCTTCCGAGGATTCCCATCCTGTAGTTGCGAAGACCCTCTATCGATTATTGATCTTTATTAAGGTCAATCTGAGCTTTGAAATGTTATATTTTACGATTTGGAAGCTCAAAGTAGAAAGCTACACTAGAATGCTGCCTGTATGCTCGGTCTCCACAGCGCCCCCCCTAAAACCACTCTTAATGACCTTTGCACTACCTGTGCTACCCGTCCCTTCCCCCTCTTTCCAATCTATCCCTCTCCTGCCTGTGTTCTCTGTAACCCACTGTTCTCATTTTTACATACCACCTCTGCTGCCACTCTTTCAGCTCTGTTGACCCATAATCCTTCAAAATGTAGCAGCCCAGATGGTATCTTCCCCAGTTATTCTCCCACTCTGTCCTCTCCACCTAAGTTCTAATAAAATCTCTCCTTCCTAAGGGACAAAGCCCCTGGTACATGGAAAAGAGTTTAAGTGTTCCCTCTTCATAAGGGTAGCACCCCTCAACTCCCAGTAACTATTGCACCATCAACATCACTCTCACCCCTGCACTAGGTAGACTCTAGAACAAATTAGTGTTGTCCCAGTCCCAACCCTCTTCCCACGTAGTATCCTCCTTCTCAGCCCAACCCATTCTGGTTTTCAGATGACCCACTTAACTATCACTTCCTGTTTTTGGTTGACTGATACCATCCTAAAGGAGCTGGATAAGGGACAGGTTACCTCTGCAATTATTATTATTTTTTCCAAAGAATTCAACACTGTGATTCACCACCTCCTTCTTCACCAGCTTTCCCAAGCCAGCCTATCTGATCACAGTCAAATGGTTCATCTCCTACCTGGGGGACAAGTAGTCACAGCAGGTGGGTCAGTTTCTCTTCACTACCAATTAGTTCATTTGTTCTGCAGGACTCCCTCCTGGGCCACATCCTATTTTTAATTTGCCTCTTTTTCATTTGAACTTCTGTGACTGTGACTCCTTGCCTATGCACATGTACATGGATGACACTGCTCAGTGACAGAGGAACCAGTGGCACTGAGGTGGTATCACAGATCCAAAGACCTCAGCAGCATCCAATACTGATCCTATGCTAACCACCTGAAAATAAATGCAAAAAGAAGTCTCTATAACTTTTGGCATCAGCTAAAGAATGGCTAATATCTAGCTTCCCCTGGTCACCAGGAATCTAGATACCCCCCACGTTGTCCTCAACTTCAAATGCTTGCAGTCTGATTATATTACCTCCATTACTGCTCATGTTGCATCAAGGTCATCCATAGGAGACTTCTGCCAAAACTAGGTGTACTATACCAGAAGAAAGCATGTCTCCTCTCTTAAAGTAATTTCAAGTAAGACATCAGGGCAGACTCAATGGGCTTATAGCATTTTGCAGTCTCTAATTATCTCTTGTTCTGTCTCTCCCTACCTACTGGGAAATTGTTCTGAAAAGGTTTCCCCTGGCAGTTGCCTATGGGGATGTAACATATTGCATTATCACCAAAATTTCCCAAGCCGTACTGGACCCCACTCTTCCAATCCTTGTATTGTTTTACTCTAGACTGCCCTCCCCCCCCAATACTCACCATTGCTCTGGATATTCTTCATTATCTCTCCCTTCTCTGGAGAACACGTCTGTCTCATAATGTTTCCATCATCGCTACATTTAAGTTTGGCTCTCTCCCTTGTTACCTCTACTCTCTTCAAAACTGCCTATTCTCCTCCTCTTACTACTACTATCTCCACAACTGTGATCCCTGCTGTTTACTCTCCTTTGTCACAAATTCTTGGTGGAGTAGGTGACTTTCTTTTATCAGCTGCCATGGGTATATTTCAGCCTTTTTTTTTTTTTTTTTTTTTCTTTCTTTATCCCTCCTTACTACTCCGAGCCCCCTCCTTCCGTCCGCTCATGTCTCCCTTGCCTACCTTGGGGATCTGCCCCTAGAGTGCCCATCCTCCTCTCCTTGCACAGTGGGGTCTGTCCTGCAGGTGGTCTGGGTGGACTTAGGGCGGCCTTCATCTAGGGCTGCCGGAGGGGTTTTCCGTTTTCTCTCCTTCTGTCCCCTACCCCTAGGGCGTGAGGCTGCAGGACACTCGTCCCAAGTGATGCTTGTCTTTAGCCTGCGCCAGAGCCTCACATGCGCCGGGCGGCGTCCCTCCCGACTGCTAGACTGAGCCGCCTCCATCCCTCTATTGTCGGTGCTTCCACCGCTATGAGGGTGATGTAGAATGCGAAGGCGTTCATGGTTCCCACCCCTGAGGGAGGAGAGCATCCGTTGGGAAGCTCGATCCTCCCTCTCCCCTGCCGACCCCCGGCCACCCGAGTCCGTTCCCTAACCCGGGTCGCCGGCGTAGCGCGAGGTGTGGCATCCAGTGCCTCAACCCTCAGCGCCACCGGGCCAGCGGTATATTTCAGCCTTCTTCCCACTGTCCGTTTATTGACTGCAGCTTGAGTGCTGTGTCCAGTTCTGGAGTCCTCGCATCAGGAAAAATAAGGATAGGCTAGAAATGGTGCAACAAAGGGTGACCAGATGATTCAGGGCCAGCAGAACAGATTTTATGAGGACTGACTCAAGGCACTGAACATGCACTCGCTGGAGAATATGAGAAACACGATGATATGACAGAGACCTTCAAGTTCTGAAAGTAATAAACAAGGTGAACTACAGGGAACTATTTAGCATGAGTAACTGTTCAAGAAAACAGAGGCATGACTGGAGACTGATAGGAGGGAAGTTCAAGAGAGAGACATGAAAAAGTTTTATATTACAAAAAAGATGGTGGAACGACAGTCTGTCAGCTGAGGTGGTGGGTGCCAAAACCATAAATGATTTCAAGTACTGCTAGGACAGAGTGAAGAGTATAATGGTTACTCATGGCAGTAGTATTAGGGAAGACTACTGGTCTTTTTCTGCCATCATTCTCTAGGTTTCTATAGCATTTTTTGGGCCTGTGTAATGAGCAAGACTTATCAGTATCTTAAAGGATGCTGCTAGCAACACCCCACATTGCTGAAACTGGAGCCTATGATGTGCTAACAGTGCTTTGGGGGGGACCAAAATGGGTAAATCACCATAACAGGAAGACCTGGGTCTGTGCGCAGACTTGTATTTCCCCACACTGGGACTCCCAGTGACTTTGGGGCATCATAGAATGGAGGGGCTCATCTCATAGGGTGGGCAGAGGGAGGGAGGGAGGAAAGATTTGAGAATCCCAGCATTCACAGGCACTCTGCAAGACAGGAGAGTGAGAAGGGACTTAACAGAGACCTACAAGTATCTTACAAGGGTGAACAGGGTACAGGAGGATAGTCTCTTTCAAATGAGAAAGAGAACCAGGACAAGTGAGCATGAGATGAAACTAGAGGGTAGAAGTTTAAGAGGCATGTGAGGAAGTTTTCCTTCACTGACAATATTAGACACCTGGAACAGACTGCCAGTGGAAGTTGTGGAGGCAAAAACAGTAGGGGGCTACAAGCATGGAAGGGACAGACATAGGGAAATATTAGTAAATAGGCAGGGAGAAAAGAAGGTCACCAGAGAGACCAGTTAGGGTCTGAGGAGTCAGACTAGGCAGAAGCCATCTGATCAGATCAAATGGGCTAAGAGGTCCTTTACTGCTGACAAATTCCATGTCTCCATGTTTCTCTCAGATATCTAATTTGGGATGTATTTTCTAGTATGTTCTCCTTGAACAACTGGTAAGTCGATAAATGAGTAGTTACAAAAATAATAGTTTCCATTCTAAATTCTATACTTTATAGATGCCAGTAATTTTATTATTATCTTCTGGTTCGTTTATCGTAAACCCGTCTATCTTCTAATTCAATGTTTACTGAACTCAATTTCTCAAGTAAGAGTTTAAGCTTTGCCCATGTAAATATATGGAGTCTATTGGGTAAATAGGATTCATCACCGGATTAGGCCCATTTTTATCAGTTTGACTTAACAGCCATTACTGAGTCATAACTTGCTTGTAAAATCCCTAATGCTAGTATTTTTCTTGAAGGGTATACAGCAACATAATTAGGGTAGACAGAGTTGGCCACAAGGTACAGATTGTCTTTATTTTATCATTTAATTTTCAGCATAATGTTAAATCATCCTGTTTTACTTTCCCTTGGCAATTCTGAATTACTTACTATTGGGGTACCTGATTGCCAAGATGAAAGAAAGCCTTACTTTTAACCATGTAGACTTATTGTTAGGTAATTTTAACCACAATTTGTCAAAACAAGGATCTTTCCATATCCTTTGATAAAATTATCAGTTTGGGCTTAACTCACATGATTTAATCTCCCACAAATTTAAAGTACAAAAAGGAGAATCATTCTCTTTTGGATTGGCTCTTAGTCACTCATTCCGACAAACTGCTGCAAAAGGGGATTTTGTCTGACACCTTGAGCAATCCTAGCCCCATGTTTGGGTTCATAAGTTCCAAAAGGAAGAGGGTCCCTCTAGTGATTGTACATTCTAGAAACTTTAATGTCTTGAATATTCACCCTTTTGGGGGGTGGCACTGGATTACATGATTGGACATTCCTTGAAAATATTGCCTGCACTGATGAAGCTCTAGCTAGATTTGGTTCAGAATTTCAGTCTATTTGTAATACTTTTTCCACCATTTGTAGACTCCAGCTTTGAGATGACAGGAAGAAGTGGATCAGTGCAGTCTTCCTGACACTGTTTTAAGATAGAGATAGGAGGCAGAGGTCTTATAGGGAAACTGGCTATTCTTCCTCGCTGTCCCTTTACGAGCAATTGAGGAACAAATGTATAAGCTGTCAGAGATGCAAAGAGGCAATATTTTTCAAACAAACAACATACTGTTTTGGGAAGAGTGTTTTCCAGACCTCGAGCATCTTGAACTCATTACTGGGTAACAAGAATAAAAGTTGCATCCATTCAGTATTGGTTGATCATAATATAATCACAGATACTTCATCAGTTGCCCAATAATCTAATCAACTTTTTAGTGAATTAGGAAAAATGTGTCAGTTTTTAGGAACTCTGTTTCTGAGAAGATTGTTCATCCTATTAAAGGTGACCTGCAAATACAGTCATTATTTCTCACTGCTGAGCAAATATACTGTGCATTAGGTTTTAATTAGATGTTGCACCTGTTGTTTCCAATGTTCGTCATTTGAAAATACCTTTTTTTTTTTCCACTCGTAATGCAAAGTTGTGTGCTTGTGGAGAACGTGACTGCAAAAGCAGTTTACTTCCTGCTTCTAGATTCGTTAGTATATTGATGTTACTGACACCACTGCTGGTCACATTCTATACTGCCATATATTGATAACCGCATAGTAAAATGGCTGCGCATATAGTAGCAGGTCCGAGTCTGAATATGAAAGCGACTTAGACCAAATCGATGTTTAACCCCACAGAATAATTCATCCTTATTCATTCAAACCATTACTGGAGTCAATTGCAGCAGTTGCTACAGCTTCTTCTGGGTCAAAGGTCGAATCTAGGAGCTCTGATTCTGATGGGCCTGCCATTCCTGTACTGTAATGGTAAGACATACAGCCACATAAAGGTGGCAATATTTTGTTTGCAATTGTTTTTATGATGTTTAGTGCCAGTTTATCATATTTAGTGGTAACCATTAGTTGTATTTTTGGGTAGTGAATATATTTTGGTCCTGCAGTCACCCTGCACATTGTCAACCTCACTCTTGTGTCATCTGTTTAAATCCACACTCCGGTGTTTGTTTTGCAGCTTATTCTGAAAGTTTGTTTGCTTTCTGTGTTTATAATCTCCAGCCTCCTTTTCTGAGCTGATGCTCCATGTTCTCTCAATGCATCTCATTAGTCATCATTGTGTCCAAGCCTTTCCTCCCTTATGGTATACTGCTTCTACTTGTACACCCTTAGTCTATACAGACAATTCTTGATTGCCATAAAGTGGTTGTCATATGTAATAAACTGGACACTGGTAGAAGGGAGTTCCAGAGGACAAGTACTGCCATAGAAATAGCCAGTCCCTGCAATTTTATTTATTGAGTGGGAGAATACCAGCAGTCCCAAGTCCTTGTAGTGGAAGGCTCTGCCAGGGGAGTGTGGGTGGTCAGCACCTTGTAGCGTATCAGTACTCAGTAGCAGCAAAGGTACATCCTCCAACATCCCTATCTATGCTACAGAGCTGAATGTACTGTAAAACAGTGAAAGATGATGCAGATCAATATAGCTGGCATGGGAGAACAAAGAAGATTACTATAGGTTATGACACCTGAGCTTTCAGTTTCCTGCTCCTTTCCTGCTTCTGTGATTCCAATGTTACTCTGGTTATTAGCCCTCTTGACTCTACCTGGCTCTCTGCTCTCCTGATCTGCACTCCTGCAAGCTCTGCTCTGCTGATGGCTGATGTGGTGTTTTTGTGCCTTGCTCTCTGACACTTACCAGGACATTTATACCATATTGTGTATAGTTACTGTACATTCTGCCTGGCTCATACTCACCGCTTCACCTTTTTAATTCACACCGCTATTCCTAGATGTTTGCCTAGCTCCTCCCCTCAGTGCGCAACACTCATATACCCTGTACTTCTTACAGGAATATGCCCTATCCAACCATAATACTATACTTTTATGCTTCAGGCACTCACCCCCATGACTTATGGGCATATGCCCAGGATACTAGTTATTTTTCCATTTTACAGGCATTCACCACATTGCTCAGTGGCCCTTTAGGGCTTCATAAACATTTTCCTCTCAATGGCTTCGTACAACATCTTGGCTTTGCTTCTCACTGGCTCAGCTCCAATGTCACTTTATTTTGGCCTTGCACTCAGAGGAGAGAAGTGTGACAGCCATGCCTGAGATAAGTGGTGTAGTCATGCCTTTCCTTTCTCAAATGTTATCTTTACCCTTCTGATATTCCTACAGTATTCAAGCCTAGGGCCTTGAACATCTCCAAGCAGGAGCCCTTTTAACTGAATACTCTCCTTGTTTCTGAGCTGCACCTTGTGGCTTATGCAAAGCTCATCATTCTTGTTTAGTGCCTCATGCACCTCAAAATCAGGCAGTCCTGGAACATGGGTCCTTTTTTGTCACAGGGCTATACCTAAGGGCTCCTTTGCAAAGGTTGAAGTCTCATACATGAGGCAGAAGGACAGGCCAGACATAATTCCCTACCAATCCGAAACAGTGGACTGTAGTTTATAGTCTAGATACTCATTTCTTGGTGGATGTATTTTATCTTGGGGTTAATATAATCCTGACATTACTTTAGCATACACACTAATCTCACATGTACCTTCAAGGTGGGGAGTGGTCTTTGTGAGTGTGGACTTCTTTCTTTGTCGTATGGCTGTGCTCTGAGTCCCATTTGTGAGGTGAGTGTTGTATCCCCTCTCTGCTTTACGTGAATACATCAAGCAGTATCAAACAACAGAAAGGTGATTTTTTTTATTTATTTGCTTCACTGAGTGATCTAGCTGGAATAGAATCCCTTTTGCAGCAGAACACCCTCAATGTTACTACTCTGCAGCTGTGGGTATAATGCCAAAGATGCTCTCCATCATCAACACAAAGAACCCAGGGGAGGATTACATGATGGGGTGGGGGAGAGAAACTCATGGTCACCAAACAGGAAAATGATCTGTGGATAATCATATCTGGTGACCATATCTTGTACCTGGTATATTTGTGTTTGGAAAGCCAGTGGAATGCTGGGGTGCATAAGGAGAGGTATCCCCAGCAGAAGGAAGGAGGTGTTGTTGCAACTGTACATATCATTGGTGATGCCTTATTTGGGATACTGTGTCCAGTTCTGGTTCTGGAGGCTGCATCTCCATAAGGACATGGAGTACAGGCAGTTCAAAGAAGAGCAACAAAGATGGTGCAGTGCCTGCACCAAAAGTTATATGATAAGAGACTGGGAGACCTCAATATGTTTACCTTGGAGGAGAGGAGGGACCGTGGCAGACATGATAGAAACCTACAAATATCAAAAAGGCATAAATAGAGTACTGGAGGGTAGCATTTTCAAAAAAAGGAGATGCCCAGGAACAAGGGGGCAGACATGAGATTAGAAGGGGGTAGACTAACAGATACCAACCATGAGTAAGTATTTCTTCACTGAAATGGTGGTGGATGCATGGAATAGACTCCCAGCAGAGGTTAATATGGCAAACACAGTGGCGGAATTCAAGCATGCATGGGACAGGCATATGGGAACCTTAGCATTAGGACAGAGGAGGTTAAGCCAGAGATCAAGTAGTGTCTGCAGCTTTTACAGTCAGCAGGAAAAATGTGCCAAATAGATTGCCTTGCAGTTCTTATCTGCCCTTAATTTCTATGTTTTGATGCTTAAGTCGGGCTCCAGCTCCATCAACAAAATGGTTGCTAATGAGACCTCAAATGTAGACGAAGTATGTCCATCATCAGGCAAAGTACTCACACAGAACAGAGGATGGACCCCTGTAATGTGTGGGCCTGTGCTCAAGGACACTGTTTATGGTTCTGCCCACAAATGAACCCTATCCAGACAGCACTCCCTATTTCACTCCTTTTGTTGCATCACCCTTGACTGCTTCCTCCTCGCACCAACCACTATCCCCTCTACATTTTTCTTTCTCTCCCCTCTCTCAATACTAGATGCCTCTCATAATGTCTCCTCTATATCATAACATGGGTCATCTCCCTCCCTCCTACCTTAATTCTGTCTTCTCCCATCCCTCATCCTCTATGTATTCCCTTTGTAACTCCACTCACTGTCTTTTGATTGCTTTGCACCATTTTTTGTTGCACATGGGCCCTCCATAGGTGGACACAGTAATCTATATTGTGTCATTACATAACTGTACATCTGTATAATCTCATCATTTTGGACTGCTGTTGATACCCCTCAATATGCATCCCACCTACCCACTGGCTATGCCCTCAGCCTTCTCCCATTAATTATTTTTTTTTGCCTATTAGGTCCTTAGATATGAACAACACCCCACATCATGTTTGTAATAAGTCATTTGATTTCTGTACCCCAGGTGCATGACTTACCATTTCTTTGAACTGAATGTTAACTGTCACACCCTCCACCAATCCACCAATGGATGGCTCCACTGTCTGCTCCCCCCCCCCACCCTGGCTCACTTAGACAAGCAGATTATCTTAATGGCACCTTGTGGTGTTCTATTGATAGTTTTCTGATGTTTCTGTGGTGTCTTCAGTAAGATTGATCAGTTTGCAACCTTCTCTTATTTAACCTAAACATTGAATGTTACCTGTCACACTGTCAATCACTCCAGTCATGGATGGCACCCGTGTGCCATAGGATTCCATTATGTGTAACCCTTTCTTAACATCTATGAGTAACAGGAGTGGTTAATGTATGGCCACACAGACATACTCAACAAATGCAGTTGCACGTTTTACGCAACCAACCTATTTTGTAAGGTACAGATTGCGATGTTATGACAAAGTCATACAGTGGCATATTGTCAGACAACGTAAATCATGCTTCACATATCCTCCCCAAGTCCTCATTTTAAACATGTGCCTGTCAACAACTGAAATTATGTGTGATGCATATTTTTATAATATGTATGGCAGTACATCAATTTCCATTGTGCAATCTAAATGTCCTCAGTTACCTGACTATCTTTCTGTTTTATGTATTTCAGGTGCACGTGTTCACATTGTTCAATAATGCCCACCAATCACGAGAACATCTGCTGCCAATTCTACCCACTTATCATGGGCCATTTGGAAGGAACTAACGTGTGCGTCACCTTAATGGTAAGGTTATGCCTGTGGTTCAATGGGTGGAGCAACAGCGTCACTCCTCCATCAGGCCTTAAAAGGCCACTCCAGTGGGACTGTTCCAGAATTTGTTTCTTCGTTGCCCCACCATCCTCCCTTCCTCCAGTGGCATGTCTCTCTTTGCTGTGGGCTTCTTCCTAAGCTACTTTTAGCCAAGGGAATCATTCCTGTGGCACCTATGGAGTGGAACCCTCCTCTAGGGTTCCTCGCTGTCATACCCCTGTAGGGTGGTATATCCCACGGATAAAGAGATGAACAGCCACAATGTGTCTAAGTCACACAAGCATACATCATGTCAAGTTGCATAATCACATTGAACCACAGGCTTCAACTCAAATTGTCTAGATTTGGACGTTCTTGAAGCAGCGTATTACACTTTCATCTATGACGATGGACCACAAAATGATAAACACCCAAACTATGAGTATGTTCTGACCATGCTTTCTTTCTGACACACGATAATCCCTGATCAAGTTATGGCTTATTATAGATTGGAACATGGATTGAATAAAACTTGTAATCACATTGTTGCACCAGGTCTGCGTGGCCATTGATTTATCCCCCCAGTATCCAATTAGTTGATGTGATATGGTTACATACAGTTTTGACCTTGGGCACACCGTCTCTCCTTGTCTTGTGGCAGTAAGCTGTGAGGAGGGAATGTAGGTACAGGATGGGTGGAGGCAGTGACAGACGACAAAATCCCAGTGGGCCTAGTACTGTAGTGACTGAGGTTACTGAGGGTGTACAAGGCACCTGTGAAACATGTCATTTACCACTGAGTGCTGAAGGAGCGGACATAAGTATTGGCAGAATGCTTGGCAGACCTGTTCAATGCCTCCCTGGCAGATGGTGCAAGTGTTACCACTCTACAAGAGCGGCAATAAAGATGAACCTGTGACCTACACACTGGCAACACTCACATCTATTTTGGTAAAACCCATTTGGTTGACATTTCACCAAAGTGTGGAAAATGGGGTTGATTTACATTATAACATTGATCGAGGTTCTTGGCAGGTGTAGGGACACTATGGTATGAAAAACGTGGTGTTTTTACATTATAATGGAAGCAATGACCGTGAAGTGAGGAAGGTCACTCTACTATGGGAAACATGTTGTTTTTACATTATAACAAGGAACAAGAATCAGGGGAGGTGGTAATGTCTCTAGAGTACTGAAAACATTTATTTTTTTGGGGGGGTTACCTGCTGACAGTGATTGGACTTGGGGGGTTGCAGTACCTCAGTGACACTATATTGTTTGTGTGGAGTACAGCCATGTTTTTAAAAGTGGTACTTTGTTACACACAATGGCCTTTAGAACATGCCATTTCATATAAAGAATGTTTGTGAATGGTACTGCGGGGCTATACTGGTCCACTCGCACTATTTTCATTTCATCCCCTTCCCTACTTTGCCCTTGCGCCAACTCCAATTACGCAGTCACAGAAACATAGACTTTGACGGCAGATAAGGACTGCTTGGCCCACCTAGTCTGCCCATTTCCCTACCTACAGGAAAGCTGCAGATCCTAGTTAACCAACAGCCTATTTCTTCCTACCCCCCACAAGAATTGCCTTATGTCTGTTCTATGCATTATTGAATTCTCCCACAGTTTTAGACCCCACAACCTCCTCAGGAAGGCTGTTCCATGCATCCACCACTGTCTCTGTGAAAAAATACTTCCTCACATTGCCCCTGAGCCGTCCCCCCTCTATCTTCAAATTGCTTCCCCTTGTTCTTGCACATCTCTTTTTCTGAAAGATGCTACCCTCTTGGACTTTGTTGATTCCACTGAGGTACTTAAAAGTTTCATCATGTCCCCCCTCCCTCCTTTCCTCAAGGGTATACATATTAAGCTCCTTTAGTCTCTCCTCATATGACTTCTCTTGTAGACCCTGCACCATTTTAGTTGCGCTCCTCTGGACTGCCTCCATCCTGTCTATGTCCTTGTGGAGATGGGGTCTCCAGAACTGGACGCAGTACTCCAGATGGGGTCTCATCAACTGTCTATACAGAAGGATAACAACTTCCTGTTTTCTGCTGGTGATGCCTCTCCCTATACATCCCAGTATCCCCCCAGCCCTCCCTACTGCTTTCTTACATTGCTTGCCAACCTTAAGGCCTTCTGATATGATTACCCCAAGGTCCCTTTCCATTTTTGTTGTTACTACCCCACCCATTCTGTAATCTTCCACTGAGTTTTTGTTTCCCAGGTGCATTATTTTGCACTTGTTTTCATTGAATCCAAGCTGCCATACTTCTGACCATTCCTCCAACCTTGCCAAGTCCTTTCTCATCCTTTCCACACCTCCTTGTGTATCAACCCTGTTGCTGATCTTTGTGTCATCTGCAAAGAGGCATACTTTTCCTTTCAGTCCCTCTGCAATGTCACTTATAAAGACATTAAAAAGGACTGGACCCAGTACTTAACCCTGCAGTACCCCACTAGTAACCCCCCTTTCTTCAAAGTGGACTCCATTTACAATTACCTTCTGTGTCCTGTTGTCCAGCCAATGTTTTACCCAGGCTACCACCCTGGAACCCACTCTCATGTTGGTTAATTTGTTTATTAATTTTTTGTGTGAGACTGTGTCAAATGCCTTGCTAAAGTCTAGGTAGGTCATGTCCACAGCCCCTCCCTAGTCTACTACTTTGGTCACCCAGTCAAAGAAATTAATTAGATTCATCTGACATGACCTTCCCACTGTGAAGCCATGCTGCCTTGGGTCCTGTGCCCCACTGGCCTGTAGGTACTCAACAATTCTTTCCTTCAGAAGTGATTCCATCACTTTCCTTACCACAGAGGTCAAACTTACAGGTCTGTAGTTTCCTGCCTCTGTCTTGCTCCCACTTTTGTAAAGGGGACTCACATCCACCTTCCTTCAATCCTCCAGTACCACACCATCCTCCCTTGATTTGTTAAAAAGGGTAGTCAGTGGTGTCACCAGTTCTCCCCTTAATTCTTTTAGAATTCTGGGGTGAATCCCATCAGGCCCCATTGCTTTGTCCACCTTCTGTTTTAGGAGTTCTTTCAGAATCCTTTCTTCTGTGAAAGGACTGGGATCAACCCCCTATTCAGAGTGCTTCTGTTAATTGGATTAGGTACCTCCCCCTCCTCCTCTTTTGTGAATACTGAGCAGAAGTATTCATTCAGTATCCCTGCTTTTTCACTGTCCCTCTTTGTCCACCCACCGTCCATTCTATTCAGCCTCACTATCCCTCCCTTTGTCTTTCTGCTCTCCCCGACATGCCTATAAAAGTTTTATTCCCCTTCTTAACCGAGTTGGCTATCTTTTCCTCAGTTTGGGCCTTTGCTATTCTGACTTTCCTCCCTGCTTCCTTCTACTTTAACTGGTACAGTTCTCTGTCCTGCTCCATCTGTGTTTCCTTATACTACCTAAATGCTATATTTTTCTCCCTAACCTTCCCCGCCACCTCTTTTGAGAACCATAATGGCCTTTTCTTTCATTTTGATTTGTTTATTTGCTTCACACAAAGGCTTGTTGCCTCTGTGATGGCAGTGTTGATGCTTCCCCATTGTTGCTCCACCCCTCCTTCAAGCCTGTTTGCTAGTGCTTTTCTAAGGCACTCTCCCATCTTGCCAAAGTCAGCCCTCCTGAAGTCCAGTACCCTCACTTTTGTGTGGCTCAACTCTGTAGCCAAGTTTATCGTGAACCACACTGTTTGGTGGTTACTTGTTCCCAGATGGCTACCCACTTCTAGATCTGAGATCCTCTCACTGTCCCCATTAGAGAGTACGAGGTCTAAGATTGCTCCCTCATGAGTGGGTTCCAAAACTAGCTGTCTGAGGCATGCCCCCTGTTGGGCATCAAGAATAGCCCTACTTTTGGATGTGGCCGCAACAAAGTTGCTCCAGTTAACATCTGGCATATTCAGGTCCCCCAACAACAGTATCTCACCTTTCTCTGCCATCCTAAGGATGCCTTTTGTCATATCCTTGTCCATTCCTTCCCCGAGATGGAGGTCTGTATACAACCTCTGTGTGGATTGTGGTGCCATTTCTAGTCTCTAAGGTGACCCACAGTGCCTCCTCGCCTCCCTTTTACTCTTTTCTTCTGTTGCTTTTATCCTTTCCCATACATAGAGAGCTACTCCTCCCCCTCTTCTCCCCTCCCTGTCTCTCCTGTAGGTTGTGTACCCTGCTATGTTAACATCCCAGTCATGGTTCTCTGTGTACCATGTTTCTGTGACTGCTACAATATCCAGGCATCCTTCTTCCATCAAGGCCACCAGTTCAGGGAGCTTGTTGCCCAAACTATGGACATTGGTACTCATTACTCTCCGTTTCTTGATGGCCTTACCCCTTTTTGCCCCATCCCTGTCCTTATTGCCTTTGTCATTTCTCCATTTACCCCTGTCCTTCTCCCTATCAATGTCTCTATCTTGGTGTTTACTTCACTTACTACCCTGTTTTTTGGGGGGGCTAGGATTTCCCTGCTCCCTTCCAGTACCTCCCCCCTTGGCTAGTTTAAACGCTTGCCAATGGAGCATTTAAATCTATCACCTAGGATCCTGGTTCCCCTCCTGGACAGATGCAGACCACCACGCCAGTATAGGCCTGCATCACTCCAGGAGGACCCCCAGTCCCCAATGAAGCCAAACCCCTGAGCTCTGCACCAGTTTTTAAAACCACTGATTGAATCCCATGGTGTGGAGCACCCTAACCTCACCCAAGCCATAAACAGGAAGCACCGCCGAGAAGGTTACCGTGCATTATACTTGTCTAAGGCCCCTCCTCAACTCTACAAGCTCTTCCTGCACTGCTCTGATCCCTTTCTCAGCCAGATCATTTGTCCCTAGGTGGACAACGACATCCAGCTCCTTCCCCCGTGCAGCTGCTCTGGCGATCCTGAGGATTCGCTCCCTGTCCCTCCAAGTCATGGCGCCAAGCAGGCACCTTACCTCATCTCCCCTTCCTCCCCCAGTTCTACCCTCCTAACAATGGAGTCCCCCACCAGGAGTTGTTTCCTTCCCCTGTGGGGTCCCATGCCACCCTCCTGTGGGTCTCCTTTGTGGAAGTTCCCAGCATCCTCCTTGGTCTCCACTGCGGGTGCCTCCATAAAGGAACCACACTTTGCCAGGGTGGCATTTGAATTGTGGAGAGGTACAACTGGAGGGATGAGTCTCTGTTCCACCACCCTCACCCTCCCTGAGCCCACTATGGTCCAACCACTCCTCTTTCTTGGCAACCTCTGAGGCAACGGCAGTGGCCCTGGTGGTCCCTGGGTGGGAGAGGAGGTCCCACAAATCCTGGACAACTCAGCCTGGAGATGGGCAACCTCCTCCCTCAGCCCAGAGAGGTGCCTGCAGTTGGGACAACACTGCATCCTCCAGAACATCTCCCGGAAGACTACTGCTCCACAGCCACTGCACTGCACCACTCCCATCATGTCTTATTTCTGGCCCCTTAACTGTTGTTTTCTATACTTACTCTTTCCTCTATTTATTTTTTATTTTTATTATTTTCTCCCTACTTACTTACTGCCTCTGTGCTCTTTAAGCTCCTGATCTTCCTGTTCTAAGACAAGAAGTTCCTATATTTCTCAGTAGTCTCCTTACTTGCTCAGAGTCAGACCTCCAGCAGCTGGGGGATGGAGAGCTACTCTTCCTTCTAGGATTGTGAGTCTTTTGTGGTTCTGTGATCACTCCCTTCTTGCTCCCAAACAGGAAGTTCCTGTTGTCAGTCAAATCCTGTGCCTATAAAAGTAGAACTGGCTTTGGGTGGGGGGGGGTGTGGAGGGCAATATAGTCCCAGTAGAGAAGTATAGTTATAACAGCAGCTCCTTCCTCTTGGGGTTATCTGCCTGTTCTCTGGCAAAAGCTTTCTAAGGCAGTTTTTAAATCTGGCTTTAACCTGTCTTCTTTCTAGCTAAGCCACTCCCCCCACTTTACAGCTCTTTCTATACCTAGTGAATTGCACAGATAATAATTCCCTTCAGCCACCTGAGACAAACACAATAACTCTTTTTTTTGTTTTGTTTTTACCCTAAATTGAAGGTCCCAGTAGTAGAGTTCTAGTTCTTTAGTCCCAGTAAAGAAGTATAGTTATAACAGCAGCTCCTTCCTCTTGGTGTGCTTTGCCTGTTCTCTGTTCATACTTGGTTTTCTGTATGCCAGATATTCACAAATCACAGTTTGCAATGGGGCAAACTCGGTTTGTGCTAGGGCAAGGCGTGGTGAATCCATCCCATAGAGTTGTGCGTGCATTACTTGCAACTGTAACTGAAGAAAGACATTACGTTACTGTAGGGGGTGCAGTGCAAGGCAACTACGATGATCCCAGTGCTTGGAGACCTAGCCTACAAGAGCAGGTGCATGGAGTTGAGCATGTACTCCAAGAAAAAGAGGAGTTATACATTGGACCTTATTGTAGCCTTCAAGTACATGAATGTAATAAATAAGACAGGCAGGGAGCTGCAATTGTTGTATTCTGAGTCATCCCATGTTATGTAAGCAATAACCCATTGCGGGGTGTGCATTTCTTTGTGACTAATAAACACCCCGCATGTGTTTGTGAGGCCTGAGTTGTTGATTAATTAAGCAGTAAGGCATGACAGGGGAAGTATTATGGTGGGCTAATGGCATACCTTGGGCGTGTTGAGGCACAAGGCAAAGTCGAGTGCTTCCGCCACCAAAGAATGTTCAAAAGGCATATGTGAGGCTCTCCCTCACTATTGACTGCCCTCCCCTTACTCTCTCAATTTAGTATATTCTCTCTCGAGACTTTTTTCCCCCCATTATCTAATGTTGTTTTGTTTATGAAAAATATATAATTTTTTATTTTCTTTCTTTTCTCCCTGTTTCTGTTACTTGTTTTCTTATATTTTAAGGGATTGTGTTACTCCTCCTTGACTGTGACAATATTCAACTGAATTGCCTACTTTGTAACTACACTTGTATTGTACCCAATTGACGTGGAACCTTTGTAAAAGAGCCTTTGGCTCAAAGGTATTAATTCCTAGAACAAATATATAAATAAATAAAATAAATGTTCATTAACAAACCATAATGTGTATCCTGGAGTGCCTGACTGTGATTTTGAAATGGGTGCTTTTTATTAAATTTCATTTGTTTATAAAATGTGTTGCACAAACCGTGCAACCCCATTGGTGGACTGGGTCTGCATGTCCATGTATTAATGCCCTAGTATATGCATAGTTCCTTGTGAAGTTGTTGTTTCTGTGGATGTGCACAGTGAAAATAAATAATTTTTTTTTATCATGACATTATTTGTCCACCACCGTGGACCTTTTAGGAGCTATGACCTTCCCCCCCCCGGAGGGGTATGTCCTCTGGCCTATTAGGGCCGTCTTGTGTCCTGCCAGGTCCTGGTATCTTTCCTGCATTTTCTCTCCCATGCCCACACCCGTGCACTAGGTGCAGCAGCTGTCTTCACCTCCGCAGAGGCAGCCAAGCACCCTGGGTATGGGCCAAATCCCTCTTGTTGTGCTGATGCATGCAGCACAAACCCCCCCCCCACTCGAGGAAGGAGAGAAGTCCAGATGCTCAATATTTACCTCCCTGGCCAACCCCCGAATGACCCGAGTCCACTCCTGAACTCAGATCACCAGTTTGGCACAAGATGTGGCATCCAGCACCTCAACCATCAGCACCACCAGACCAGCTGAAAATAAAGAACATTTTAAAAGAATTAAAACAGTTTGGATTGGTTTTTGGTTTTTTTTGCTCACAAACGTGTCATTTTAGAAGTGCAATAACCCACTCCCGCACTATGGTTGTATCGGGCATTAATGCACTTGGTTGAAGTCACTCAGGCAAGCCCTCGTGCCTCACAATGCACCCAGGTGTGCATTAATGGCCCAATGTACACATGGTCTGTTGTGGGTTATAGCATACATATTAAACATATTTTTGTTGTGTTACTTTCAGATGGGCTGTTGTGCTGTCATAACGGCACAGCTGAAAGTACCTCTTTGCCAATCAGAAGACAGCATTATTTCTACCAATTTTATAATCCCCAATAACCGCCCACCATGGATTTTGTTAATTCACATATCTAACAGTCTTTCTATGTATAAAAATTCAAAATATCAATTTTTTTTATGATCAAAATGCCAACTGTTGCTCTGCCAGGGCATTCACGAATGGTGAGGTGACATTCTGTGTCCAATGGCAAGTGGGCAGTTGACCTTTCATGAATGCCAGTTTCACAAGTTCTGTTGCTGTCATTTGTATTACTTTTGCCTTACTGTTCTTGATCTTCAGTATCCTTTTTTTCATTTGCAGGCATTACGGTTATTTATCTTTTCATCAATTTATGAGATGGATCTTTGGAAGACTCGGACCATGTGTTCACAAGATATTGCCTTAAACTCTGAAAACACATTTATGGCACCAAGCATTCGGTGATTGACTCTATGGTGATATTAGTGATTTTATATAATGTATGTTTCTGTGATGTTTGTTTTGTGATTTTAAATTTGTTAGGTGCCTTGGCATTTGAAAGGTGCCATAAAAATAAAGTTTATTATTATTGTGTTGTTACATCAATTCGCAATCATTTCCCTTCCGAAGAATATTGTGGATTTAAGTATCTACAACTGACACTGGAGGATTTACTTTGACTGACATTTAATTAGACTAAGTCATACAGTTCTTTAAAGCATTGACACAACTTGTTATGCTATAAAGGTTTTGGTAACTATTTTACATTGTTGTAAAAATAAAGCTATCATTCATATTTGTTACATGTTCCTGTTATGGGTAACATATGCAATGCATATGACTGGAATTCTTGTCTACTGACGAAAATCTGTTGTGCATTTTTATGCAAACTCTCAATCTGTGATATTTGCAAGTTGTAGTAGTTACCCACTCTACTGTAGCATCAGACAACAATGTGTTGAAATAATAACTGTCTTTTGATGTTACCTTTGTTGTATAGTCTCAGTAAAAAACTGTATTATACAGTTTTACTACATTACTCTTTGTTGCTAAATTTCACAATACCTGCACAATGATGATCAGAACAAAGATGATGAAACTCTGAACTGACGTCACCTGTATGATAAACACTGATAACTATTTAGGCAATAGCATGTCAACATATGAGGTACTGAAGCTGCCTTTTAATTACGGTGCTCTTTGTACATAGGAGACATGCATCAGTTGGAAAAACAAGTATTTTTTTTACATGTTTTAAACATTAATACAGAACATTGAGTGCAGTAACCCACACAGGACTGCTGATTGCATGGAAATGATATATGCTACCTGTGTTACAAGAATAAATTGCTAAGTAAGCCAAGTTTTTAGTCTATAACAGAGATCCATTTCAAATAACAAAAGTATAGTTATGTAATAATAAATGAAAGGGATATGAGTTTTGTAGACATCAAATCGCTAGCCAAATCACCACACCTCCACATGTGTATCTAACAAATTTAATATCAGAGTATATGCAAACTTAAGCAACACACAATATTGTACATTTCTTATATACAGAACATGCAGACACAAAGCTTTCACAAACAGCAAATGCATGAATGAGTAATCTTATAAATGCAGTATGCACAAGCTATCTAAAATGAATGAATGATATATACTGTAAACGCAGGATAAATTTTTTTTATAGTTAGTTTTTTTCTCCTTTAGTCCCCAGGCAACTCTCCATCCTACCCAATCCCCCAGCCCCCCCACTCACAGCTTACCTTCCACTTACCTCCACGGCTTGCTCCCCCATGACAGGGTGACAGGGATCCCTCAACCTGCTGGAATGGATCCGGCATGGAGTGTGGAGGTTACTGCCTGTTCGCGGGAGCAGGGCGTGCGAGGATCAGGATTCATTCTGCCATTCCCGGGACACTTTTTCCTCCATTTTCTCCCCCTTAGGGGAGGAGGCACGTAATGACACCCCAAGGAGAGAGCACACACGTGTCCGCATGTGCTCCTCCAAGCGTCTGACTCCTCTCCTCCCCTTTCTGGAGCATTGGTGTGCTGTCCCCCATCCACCGCTAAAGGCCAGTCATGCACCAACTGCTGGTGACCCCCCTCCCCAGAGAAGGAGAACAGTCCCTTGGATGCTCAATCCTTCTCCTTCCCTGCCAACCCCCAGTGGCCCGTTCTCATTCCCGAACATGGGTCACCGGCGTAGCGCAAGGTAAGGTGTCCAGCGCCTCACCCCTCAGCGCCACCGGGCCTGCAACATTTCTGAGTTTCTACATCTGTATAATATGGGGTTTCATTCAACAGTTTATTCCACAGTTCTGTAATACTTTTTTGGGCACATACAGGATATCATTACATTGTATGTAACTACTTGGCTTTTAATCCTGTAATAATAATAATTACAACTATATTGTCAGTTTTTTCAGCAGAAGGTTGGGAACTTGTTCAATGCTAGCTTGAAAGGTCATCTCATATAGTACTGTGTATGTGGACACATACACAACAAGGATATAATTTATTTACAAATTCTGTTATGCATGTAATTCCATGACTGTGACATGCTTGTTGTGCATCAATGCTGACATAATTATGTTGTTCGGGCTGTAGTAGTGATGTCAGCACTACAGCAGAACAAATTTGAATGCTGCCACATAGTTGCTTACCTATATCCAATTAATCTTGAAGGTTTTGTTTGTAAACTTGCACTTGGATAAATATCTGCTGTGCAATGTGTCCATTACAAATATTCAGTAAAATTTCAGTTATCCATTGTCTACTGTAGTTGTTTTTGTGACATTGGGTAATCTGTGACTGCCCACACACACACACACACACACATATATATATATATATATATATAAAAGATTATGTATGAGCAGTCATACTACAAAAAATATTCTTGTATCTCAAGGTTGCTTTGGTAATAGAGCACATCTCAAGCTGTACTCTCAAGGTCATGTGTTACGAGGAAAACCTCTTTATATCATAATATCCTTATTGTGTACGATGAAACATTTCTGATACAAAGCTAGATATTTCAAAATGTTGTTATGCTGTGGTAGCTACATCATTGTAGCTTTTATGCTGCACTAGCCACATAGCTACTACAGCATGACAAGATTGAACATGGTAGTGCATGGGCGTTACACATAAAGGAAAGCTTACCTCAAGAGTACATTGTTACCAGGTGACCGTGGAGTAACAAGAACATCCTTCTTTGGGATATGCCTGCTCACGCACAAATTTTTATAGTGTATTGGCAGTCACACCGTAGAAAATTGCAGAAAACCACTTGGTGAATACTAAGTAGACCAGAAAAATTTACATTTTGTATTTTTTTTACTGACAGTGTGACCAAGATGTTTATGCAAGTTCAAGTATCAAATAAGCAAGCAATATCCAACTTCAGGATGTGCGGTTATTGGGGTTTAATTAACACCCTGAATGGGTTGTGAGGCACAAGGCCGGAGGCCGAGTGTCCTCGCAGAGCCTGGGTTGATTAATCCTCAATAACCGCACATCCTGGAGTGGGTTATTGCACTTATAACATGGGGTATGTTTAAACAACAAACAAATAACAGGAATTTTTATTTGCTGTTTAAACAGCAGTAAAGGTAGTGTATCCTTCCACCTTGCAAAGTTGTCCCTAGCAAGTAATGCATCCTGCATTGCTGCTATGCATACAAAACTGTCACACATGCACTATTCAGAGAATTTTTGATATTTCTGGTGGATAACACTGGTGACTACAGTGCCTCATACCTTTTTGTTAGCCACCCTCCAACAAATTCACACTCTCGGATCCACATTGTCCATGCTCTAAACCAGTCACACTAAACAGTGACACACAATGAGAGACAGAATAGGAGGTAAGACAGTGCTGTAACTTGGTACTTTTTTCTGTCTTTGTCTCTGTGCCAACATAGCTGTCTTGCTCTGCCACTACTGCTCCCACCCTTATCGCCAGCTCACTTTGACAGCACTGTATGGTAATGGATGGAAATGCACACTGTCACAGTCTGCAGGTTGATGGCACTGAAACACTCTGTCTCTCTCTCTCTCTCTCTCAGTGTGTGAACACAACTACTACTCTGATTTTCTGTGTCTGACACGCAATGCCACCTAACCGGGACATCTGGAATGGTGCCCTACTGAGGGCACATCATGCACCCAGCGGTGATGGGAACAGCAGCACAAAACTCATCAGACCGAACAGTGACAGTGAGAGAGAGAATGAGAGACAGCACAGTACCACAATTCTGTACTTTGCTCCATGACTCCTTCTGATACAGTGGTTCTCTCTCTCTCTCTCTCTCTCTCTCCCCCTCGCTCTCTCTGGCAACACTGCTGTCTAGCTCTGCCACTACTTCCCCAACCCATACCAACAGCTCAACTTGACAGCACTGTGCTCTCTCTCTCCATTAGTCTCATTGACTGACGTTGTCACTTGCTGCTTGCTGTCCTCCTCATGACTATTCCTGCACACAGATACACACAAAAAGTGAGAGAGAGGCAGAGAGAGACACACAGCAGTTTGCAGTGTGACTCCCGCTATGTCTCTGTAGCTCTCAGTCAGTGGATCGTGCTGTGTGTGCCACTAGCTTCTTGTCCAGCTGTCTTTGGAGAGAGACAGTGAGATGATATTGCCATTCTCCTGGTATTGCTCTCCGCTGCTGATCCATATCTTTTCTGACAGTGGGGGGGCATCTCATTACATACAACACTGTGTGACTACATGGAAAGAGACTGGGAGAAATTTACTGTGCCTCTCTGTGTGATGGTGTCCCTCACAGTCTTGCCCTGTTGCACTGTGCACCAAGTGTAGGGAGTTCCACAGCCAGACGCAAAACAGACCCAGCCTGGTGCAGATCTTCAAGGTCCAGGCGGGGTAGAAGGACAGTAGGGACAGGTGTTGTTTTGTTGTGGTTCTGAGATGGAGAAAGTGCAGGATGACAGCACTGTCAGTAGGGACATTATCAGGTACGAGTGTGCTGGGTTGGGAAAGCACAGCACAGATGGGTAGTAGGGTGTAGAATTGTGATAGTCCATTTCTCCGAGGTCCACTTGGCGGGTGTGTGGGGAGAAGAACAGTAGGGACACGTAGTATTTTACTGTGTTGCTCACATTGACAAGCTGCAGGAGGACAGCACTCTCAATAGGGAGCTTATGGGATAGGACTGTGCAAAGGCCTACAGGGTGATTGCTCACTTAGCGACAGAAACAATGGCCAACTGTTCAAATAATTTACCCATACAATAACAAGAGCCCAGCCACTCCCTGATCTGTTCTGAGGGACTGATCACAACTTGCTGTGCGTGTATGGAGACTTAATGAATGGTTAGGTGACCGCCCTTTACCAATCAGATCTCTAGCTGCTCCTACCCCATGTTATAAATTGAAATTTCAGCTAAACTAGAGTGAGGAAAGCTACTCTGTGACAGCATTCAAAATTGTTCAACTGTATTACTGTCAGCACTGCTGCAGTTGAACAATATAATGATGTCAGTAATGCAGCAGAACAACAATATTCCAGGAATGGAATTCCATGCATATAAGCATTCAAACATACACTACATTGTGATTCTGTCTGTGCTGGATAAGTTTTTCTTCAAATTATGTTACAATACTTCGTTGAAGCAACTGCAGTGACTCAACTAAATCTGCAATTGGTACCTTCTCAAATAATGCAGATAGTGATTCAGGTACGTTTTTCTGACTTTTCTGTATTGCGACTTTTGCTGCTCAGTAACTTGGAAGCCTTGTTCTCATTGAAGCAATCTCTTCCATCAGTTTTGACACATAATCTGAATGAAATAAAAGTCATACCAATAAATTTCAATGACACTTTATGAAACTGTTGTCATTTTTATTGCATTTTCTGCTTTACAATCTTCAACTAGACTACACTGAATGAAGTAGCAATAATAACATTAAATACGTTGGATGGAATATGCCACTACTGTGTACGTATTGGCTGCGACTTGGAACTGTCAATCATGACTAAGAAAAGTGACCAGGTCATGTCATGGGATAGCTCATACACTGGAACAATGCATACCTATGCAAAATTTTTATTCCATTTTAATCGATCACATAGTGCAGGTACAGAAATAACAAATGCCTGACAGGTGGAAGACATCATGACAACTATACTTCACATCAGCAGTCCATTCTCTAGCACTGCAGCATGACTGGGATGCTGCATTGTGATTTTGAATATTTATTTTATAATAGCAATAAGGCAGTCACAGGAATTACATTAACAGTTAGTTAATCACAGTCAGGGGGCAATATGGCAATCGGATGCACCTCATGCCACATTACACCCCTATGGCATGATTAACAGACTGTTATTCTAACCCTTGGTCATTCTGTATTGCTTAATTCATTAGCCAGATGGTTTCATGATATTGTGTTCTCAGTATGAGCATTGTGACTTAAACCGGTATTCATGTACTCACAGTAAACTGGTCTTCACTTCTAAGCAGCACTGACACTCACTTACAAACCAAATAAAACATCCTTGACTATCAGCCTAAGAACTATAAGTACAGTGCATTTTGTAGATGAATAGTACTTTTCTATTGGTTGCGAGGCACCACCTTACACAAGGTATTATCATGATCGATTGGTTAGCGTATGTCTTGTGAAATGGGCAAAGGATTTCAAGCAATCGGATTGGTTGTTAGCTGTGCATTAGAAGTGTCTAACGCACTGCTAAATCTACAAACCCCATTTAGAATACACATACCCATTTTATAAGCACAGTAAGCCACTCCAGGGATGTGCGTTAGACAGTTCTAATGCACGGCTAGGGGACTGGATGCACTCGGCCTTTGGCACCATGCATCGCTACACCCCCTAGCTATGCATTACAACTGTGTCATGCACACCCCGTCATGTCATATTGCTTACTAGTGACACAGCATACAGCATACTGTCAGTTGTCATATGCTCAGTACAGCATGCAGACATCTGAATGTTTCTACATATTTCTGTACATAGTACACAATTATGCACAAGACAGTTTTTTATCTTCCTGTATTCCACAGGTGCAGTCATGCACATGTAACAATCCATGAATGGATATACTTGCTGTATGTTCATGCAACCTTGACCTCCTAAATTATGTATCGTCTCTTCCTGTACTTTGGGTAAGATGCTCTTCATTTGGCTTCTCCATTACTATCAGTCAGCTGTGCCCAATTGCTATTCTCATTGAAGTGTAGCGCTGATAATACAATGCTGAAAATATGAAGCATAACAAATTTTGAAAACATTATGGCAAACAGTGCAATTAACCTCATTCATGAACTGTTTTTATGTTTGCTTGCACATGCACAAGAAACATGATGTGGCAGCTTAGGAGAGAAGGGGGTTATGGAGGTGCGGCACTGTGGCAGCCAACTCAGGCACTGCATTTGTGGGCTTGGCACTGTTCACACAATGCAGGCCCAGTGTCCTGATGGCACTGGTTCTGCATAAGTGCCACCAAGTTGAAATGATTTGGCCGCTGCAATGAGGGGCTACCTCATCATTGCAGCCTCAGCCATCCCGCTGCAATGAGGGAGTGACCAGTCATTGCAGGGCGGTACCTTGCCTGGTGTAACATGTCCATAAACATGATGGTGGAGGGCAAGCCAACTGACTGGGGTGCCCAATCCCCCTGTCAGCATGCCCCCGGCCTAGTTAATTTGCCGATGGGAAGCCCACTCTCCATCGGCATAATGCCCCCCAAATTTGTTGTGTGCCAAGGGGGTGCCCAATCCCCCTCAGCATTATGCCCCCCAAACAGTCATTCTTTGCTGACAGGGGGCCCAATCCCCATCGGCTTAAATTCTTGCCTCCTAAAAAGGCAGGTGGCACACTGAAGCCTACACCAGTGTGCAGAAAAGAAGCCCAAAAAAAAAAAAAAAACCTTCCTTAACATCTTTTTTTTTTTCCTGTCCCTGAAAGAAAGGAAATGGTCTCATGCCGGGTCGGGTCCCTCCCAACCTCAAGACCCACCCACTATGCACCCTACCTCCCCACACCCCTCACCCATACTTACCTCCAGAGCCCTGCATGACATCTTCTCGTGGACCAAGAACACATCTGCACTCTTCAAAGCTGACCGCGAACTGAAGCTGTATAATGGCATAAATAGGGTTTTTTCAACTTTGGTGCATATCTTGGACATTTTGGGAATTTTGGCACCAAATTTTCAACATGGGGTTATTGGGACTTCTCCTCATGAATTCAGTCACTGTCATTGTGTTATTCAGTTTCAAAAGGTGATTTTGCTGCTACTACACGGAATCACCTTTCGAGACCGATTAACGAAACGACAGTGCCATTGTTCATGAGGTGGGCTCTCAAAAAGCCTATGTTGCAAATTTGGTGGAAAAAAAATCCAAAAAAATGACTGTTTTATGAGCGTGCATTGCACAGTTTCCATGCACATTCGTAACTTCTGTACTCTGTAATATTTTTACTCCAGAATTTCAACATTGCATTTTTCTACACTTCCTTATTAACAGTTCAGCTGTCATTTTTCACATCCTGGCCGAAATATGTTTTCGCACTTCTGGCACAGAATGCTGCAGTCGCTGTAGGAAATCAGTGTTCGGGACACATTAAGAAAATCACAGTGACACTGTTCATAAGCAGAGGTGCTAAAATGCATGTGTTGAAAATGTAGTGACAAAAGTCCATAAAATGACTGTGTTACGAGCATACGTTGCACAATTTCCACACATCCTCATAATTTCACGCATTTGTAAAATGTTCACTCCAGATTTTCAACATTGGCACTTTTTCACACCTCCTTATGAACAGTACAGCTGTCATTTTTCATATCCTGCCCGAAATATGCATTTACACATCTGGTGCAGAATAGCACGGTCTCTGTGGGAAATCAATGTTCGGAACAGTTTAAAAAAATCATAGTGACAGTGTTCATGAGCAGAGGTCACAAAATGCCTACTGTATGTTGAAAATTTGGTGAAATAATTCCATTAAATGACTGCGTTATGCACATACATTGCACAGTTTCCACGTATGCTTGGAAGTGCAAGCATTTTTAATATTTCCACTACAGATTTTCAACATTGCCATCCCTTCACACCTCCCTATGGATGGTACAGCTGTCATTCTTCACATCCTGCCCGATCTGTGTTTTCATACATCTGGCGCAGAATGGCACAATCTCTGTAGGAACTCAAAGTTCGGGACACATTAACAAAATCACACTGCAACTCTTCATGAGAAGAGGTCCCAAATGCTTTCATGAGGTGGGGTTACAAAAAGGCCATATTGAAAATGTGTAGTGCAAATACCAACAAACACCAGGGGCATTAGGGTTTCTAACCATAATGTCCCACCCTGTACAGACTGACAGGTATCAGGGCATGCCTTTGGATTGCCGACTGTAATGCTCATGCCATCCCACCCCAACCCCCCAGCCAGTGACAGGCATCGAGGTGTGCCTTGGACTCTTTGGCCCCAGAGTTCACCCCATTCTCCTATACTGCACCCATTTCAGCATATGTTCTTACGGAATGGGGTGACTGTAAAGCCAAACACCACAAGGCACACCTCAACACGTGTTGGTGTCTGCAGGATAGGGTGAGGTTACATGGCATGAACGTCATGGGTGATGACCCAAACGCATACCCCAATGCCTGTCCGTCTCTGCAGGGTGAAGGTGGGGTTGGCGTGAAGTTCAGTACTTCACTACCATTCCTATTCTGCATCTGTCTAACTCCTGCATTTCCAATGCCAATGCCAGTAAGCAAACATTCGGCATTGACAAATGCTTGTTTCCAATAGTTATTATATTCAACATATCTTTGAAAACAATTACAGTTTTGAGCTGTCAGATACTGAAAGATTTAAAAATGATGTTGAATAACAGTTTCAAATGTCTCTTATTTTCACATTATTTGTTAATCCTCCTTGGCCTGCAGGTGGGGGATGAGTCCACCTCCAGACTCTCAGCCGCCAGTACTCTGGTACCCCCCCAGCCCTGGGCAAACCACGTTTAAAAAATGGGCATTAATGAAAGGTCAGATAATGACTTGCCATTGGGCAGAAAGTGCCACCTGACCATTCATTAATGCCCTGGTAGACCAACAGTTGGCATGCTGATTGTAAGAAAGCTTTTGATTTTTTAATTTCTACAATTGGCTAGCCCGTTTTATAAGTGCAATAACCCACTCCAGCCCATGGGCATATCAGGGCATTAATATACTTCCCAGCAGGCTGAAGTCACTCAGGCAAGCCTTCATGCCTCACAATGCACCTAGGGCATGCATTAATGCCCCAATACACCCATGGACTGGAGTGGGTCACAGTGTACATAACCCACCCAGTGTGTGGGTGGGTGGCAGCCCATATTCCACCCATCTCATGACACATATCAGAATCTGGCTATACGGGTGCTCCAGGATTAGCAGGGCATGGGAAAATTAAAAGGGGCAGTGAACCTGTATGCCGCGGAGCACAGAGGAAGGTAACAACAAATGATCTTGTCCAAAAAAGGGATGGTCACTGCAGAGAAGGTAAACTATCACTCTAAGTATTATAAGTGAGTGGCCTGGAATTCAACATAACAGGACTATGAGACTGTTTAATTTACTGTGACTCTGATGTTAACGTGCAGTGGAGGGAGGGGATAAAACTGCTACACATGTGCTAAATACAATAATACGGACCACAGAGGGTTATGGGTCAACAGTGCAAGGAGATAGTAGAGCAGCTGAGGGGAGTGGACTTTTTGGATCATCACAGTGGACGACGGAGAAGTGGGAAAAAGTAGGGGAACTGAGATAGGGGGTCCAGGCCTATGGACAATGTTGGGGGAACCAAGGCCAGGGGGCAGAAGAGTGCCCTAATGAGGGAAAATGTTATGACAGGAGGAAGGGACGTGGTGAAAGACAAGGAGTATGGAGTGAGGATCAGGATAACAGGAGGAAGGATGTAGTAGGTGAAGGGGAAGGATCTTCGGAAAATCATTATGTAGTCCTGGAGATAAAGGTGACACGGAGAAAGGATGAGTTTTGCGGAGTGACCAGCGGAGGTGGTAGCCTATAGTACAGTGGGCTGCTTCAATAGAGGCTATGTTGGTAACTTTATGAATAACCACTGTGTTCTGCCACCTCATGGTTCTGATTCCCACATATCACTGGATATTGCCTATCATGTTCGGAAGCAATCAGAACCTATCTGTGGCAGAACACAGTGGTTGTGCATCCTCATTCATTCTGAATAAAAGTCATAATAACATACAGTGCTGACATGGCACTATAAAAATAGTGCACAGCCTTAGGCGCAAAATATGTGCTGATCTGATGGAACAATTCCATGCTGATGTCTATTCTCTAGTTGAAGGTTTGGCAACATCTCGTAGTAGCCATTTGTTCCTCACAATTAGCACAAGATCTTTGTGTGCCGTAGAACTGGTTACAAATTATTAACATTAGTAAATGTATTGGCCAACAGTGTATGGCCCACATATGAACAAACTTAGTCACATATGCATAACGTACCATTACGAAGCCATTTATGATCCTCCAAGGGGCCATGAACACAGTTTTCAAAAGACCTGTCATGGTTCTCATGGGCATTGACCGTGTGGTTTAACACACTCGTCCATTTGTCAATCACTAACTTGCCATCACCGCCACTTGTGGCTGCACACCAGTACAGGTGACTGCTGATGGAGTGACAGCATGGCATGAGATCTCCAGATTTTTTCTTTGTGACAGCCTCAATTTTCTTTGCTTTACCTAAAGTGAGGATAAATACGTGTCACATTTTGAGAGTTGCAAAGGAAAGCATTGCAATTGTTACCTTTAGCCACGTGCCATACTGTACAACATACCAGTGTTTTATGTGTTTTTTCTCTCTATTTACTTCTGTACCTGCATGTGGCAGCCTGTGATTATGGATTCAACTGCTTTTTCTTCCTTCAAAATAAATGCCACGCCATGTTTAAATCCCCCAAGCTCCATTGCATTAGAGCTTGATACTTCATTACTCTGTTTTAAGGAACATGAAGTACATCAAAACAAACTCAAATGATAAGCAATGCACAAATAACAATATCAAAACCCTCCCAAAAAAGGTTCGATAATAAAATACTAGAAAATAGCATACCTGAATCATCTCCAAGTGTGTTAGCCTTTTAGTGTCCTGATCCATAAAGGTGTAAGTGCCATATTTAGCACTATGGCCCAGAGAGCAACAATAGGCATCTCCACCCAAGTTAATTGGCAAGGTAATGCTAGTGAACAGCTTGGTCTGCTCGTTCCTCCAAACCGTGTTTACAGACAGAATTATGCAAGTCTTCTGAATTAACAAATATGTTCTTGTAGGGATGCCAGGAATATTACAATTTTAAACACATTTAGTGCTTGCTTGGGTAAAGCTCCTGCCAAAAAGATCAATGATGCAATTTCTAAATTACCAGCTGCCATCCAGCCTAACTTTGGCTGGCTTTCCCAAATGCTACTGTGGCCGAAACGACATTTATGTCTAATTGCCACAAAGGAGACAAAGCTCCGTGCAACTGATACATTGCATTCTGACTTGCAAACAGGGCACTTGGAAAGAGCAGCAGCCAAGCTAGATTCATAAACTATGAATTTTCTTTCTCCCTGAATGGATTTAGTAGGTCTTCTTCTTTTGTGGTAAGATAAAAATAAATGCGAGAATGAGCTAACAAGGATGACAAGGAATGGAATTATTGTTATTATATTTAGAATTCTAATTATAATTCTGTTAGTACCCAAAAGCAATCATTGCTTTGTCTAGTGCATCTACCCAGTAATCAATAACCACATTAAAAAATCTATCATTAGATACAGTATTTCACAAGTAAAAATACCGAAAGTATACAGCTGATGTTGGTCATAAGTTGAAAAGAAGTACCGATTTACAGCCAGACAAGATGTATTCACAATTTCTGTTCTTCTGAACAAATTAACCCCCATGTCCAGCTATACCTTTTTGACTGTAAGGTGCCCCACCAAACCCATTCAATCCATAACATTTTACACCCTGCTTCAGAAAAAATATCAATCACCTTGATTCTTCATAAAATCTGCAGGATGCCAGCAATGACAAGATTAAAGTCACACAAACAACTGACCAGTCCAATTTAATATTTAGAACTGCTATGGCATAAAATCTTTTGATTTGATTTGATTTTACCTATGATACTGATGTTACAATGAGAAAATCCTGTGTCCAGAGAGATGCAAAAGTCACACAAACACTCACATACAAAATGAATCTACACAGGAACATCTGATTTATGGAAGATTTTATTTTATTGAAATCAGGGCATATACATAAACCCATTGGTTAACCTCGAAATTGATGGATACATTGACCGCTAAAATTGAGGTCCACATTACTGCTGGCGGAAAAAATAGACTCCGGAAGTGTCCACTAAAATGCCTAATCTGACTGGCATAACATAGTGCAGTATAATACATGTACATCTTATATGATTTTGTTTAGTACGGTATGCCAGTACTTTGACCAAAAAAACACAACATTGGGCAATCATTTCTCATTCAGTTCAGTTTTTAATGTGAAGAAAAAAAAAAACTTTTATGACATGTAGTGACACTCGCTTAACAGCGCTTAGAGAGCACATGACAGAACTGCTAGAAATGTCAGTGAACACTGTTCACATTTCCTTGTAAAATTAATGTTGCCACAATAACAAAATGTGATACCCTGATGTCAAGTCTGAAATTAATGTCTGCAGTGCTGCAAGAGGGATCAGACTGATTTATGCAGTGAACAAAAATCAAGACCGCTCACAAATATTGGGAAACACTTCTGCATCTGCAGGAAAGCGAGCACAGAACATTCTTTTTAGATAAGGCACCAAATTATCAAAGTAATGTCAGACACACTTATGAATTAGTTTAATTACATATTACAAATGGGTTGTTATTAATTTTTTCCCCCTCACATCAGCCTTGTAACAGTGGATGTGCATTAGGAGCCACAATACTGGTGCAGTGACAGAAAAGAGACGTGACATGTCACTTTTTTATATACATTTATTTCATTTTTGCAATAAATGACAGAAACCCATAACCAAATGTCATACTGGTACTTGTGAACACAGCTGTCTGTGAATATAAGGTCAGGGTGGACTGCGGGCAGCAAATCTCTACAAGGCAGTGACCACTCGCTGTCAGTCACAAGTGAACAGGATCAAATAACACAGGAAAGGATCGGCAATCTCCAGAGTGGTGTTAGTGATGCGCAACCTAATTAGTATATCCGGAGATAGATCTTGGCTTCAGAGCGCCGAAGGAAAAACCATATGAAAACGGGGGATTTGGAACATCTATAAAACTATGCCAGGTACTTTTTTTTTCCAAAAACCATGCAATTTGACTTAAAACTAACTCCCACACATTATATAAAAAGAACAGTTGATTCTGTGACTTTACAGGTCACCTTTAATGATTCAGTTGCTAATCCTTATTTTTATTTTAACTCTTTCATCTTTTGCTGTTCAATAATATCTCCAGAAGCTGAATTTAAAGACTTTGATTGGCATGGATGAAACTGATTTCACTTTTTAAAACTGGCTTTCAAACAATCAGCTTTCCCCTTATTCAAAATATTTAATTTCTCACTATGCATGGGTAAGTTTGCATCTATTTTGAAAAAAAGCTACGGTAGTTTCCTTTGTCAGATCTGGTGACCCATTAATATTTAGTAATTATTAATTTTCTTGTTATTGCCCCTTGCCTAAATCATGGAACATACTGTTTACAACCAGACAATGGATCAATTGACTAAATATGACATTTTGACCCCCACTCAGCACAGGTGTAGACCTTCACATAGCACCACAATGGCCTTGAAGAGGTTCACCCAGTCAGTACACAGGGCCCTGGATATGTAGGTCACTGTTGCTGCTGTGTGTGTGGACCTCACCAAGGTCCCCAACTTGGTGAACCATATTTTATAGTTATCTGCTCTTAGTTTCTTAGTTTTTTCCAGTGGTATTGTCTCATAGTTCTCGAAATATTTAACAAACCATCAGCAATGTACAAAAACTGGTGAAGTTGTGTCATCCTATGTGTTTGTTAATATACAGTAGGAGTACTCTAGGGCTCAATACTGGGGCCATTATTATTTACTCTTTTTTTATAATATGTTGTCCTCAGCATGTCAAGAAATTGACATACTTTTATATGCCAATGATGTATTTATTTTTACCTCAGGGGAATGTATTTTTGCAATTGCTTCAACTCCCTAGCAGTGTTGTGATGCTGTCTAAATTTGGTTTATTAACCATGATTTGATTATAAATGCTGCTAAAACAAAGTCAATGCTTTTTTGTAGTTCCAAGAAAAAAAAAAAAAACTGGTCCTCTTATTTTGTCTATTACATCTCTGGGTGGTACTGTAATTGAACATGTCATAGAGTTCCAGTATCTCTGTCTCACCCTTGATAGCACTTTTTCCTATGAATCAGACATATCTGAGTTAATCAAAAATGTTAATCAATGACTTGGTGTATTATATCATCTCAATTCTGTTTTTTTTTTTGGTTGCCCACAGTAGTTCCAGGAGGCTTCTGGCTCAAAGTTTTTTTTTTTTTTGCTTTCTTCTGTTGACTGTGCACTGATATTGTATTCCTCAGCTAATGTTGAAGCTCTGGCAAGAGTGAAAGTACTTTATAGCGAGGTAGCTCATTTTGCAACTCATTTTCCCCACAGAAACATCATTGTATTCTCCTTTCACAATTACAATGGCAAGCTTTCTATAAACATGTTCATTATCAAGCTGGCACTTTCTTGAAAACATAATTTTGCATGTGGGTTCTCAGTCCTTATTAGATATGTTCATAATTAATAAGGACAGTCTATTTGTTCAGAGTCTGTTAATAATTTTCAGGTTCCTTGAATATATACTACTCACAAAGGTCCCTACTGTTTAGAGCCCCAAGTTCTTTTAATTTACTCCCTATGTCCATTGTTTCAGTTTCTTCAATTCAGGCCTTTAAACATATGCTTAGATCTAACATGTTAGAAAATACCTAGAATTGTTTTAATGTTTCTGTAGGTTCTGTTAATGTTATCACTGTTTATTTTCATTGTATGTACTTTGTCGTCTATGAAAATGGGCTCTTTTTTAGATCATGGACTTACTAGTTTTATCAAAAATAAATTAAATCAAAAAGTCTCTACAGAGTCAGCCCGGTGGCACTGAGGGTTGAGGCGCTGGATGCCACACCTCGCGCCATGCCGGCGACCCAGGTTCAGGAACGAGCATGGGTCATCGGGGGTTGATGGGGTTGGGAAAGAATTGATCATCCCAGGGACTGCTCTCCTTTCTTGGGAAGGGGGGGTCCACACATGCCAATGTGCTGGTGACCTCTGGCAGTAGCTGGGGGTTCTGCAGCACTCTGTGGTAATTGCAGGAGGTTGAAGCTGCGGCAGACGTTCTTTGGGTGTACACGAGAGTGTGCACATGCTGAGCTGGACATCATTGTATGTCCAAGCTCTGGGGATGAAAAACCAAGAAAAATCCCCTATCACCCGGGTGAGGCAATGGCAAACATCAGGAGCCCCGGCCACAAGTCCAATGTCGGCCACAACTTCTGACTCTCCCCCTGGGGAGTCTGGGGCCTCTCCATGGGGTCAGGGGAGCCCAGAGTCCTGATCCCAATGCAGCATGCAGGAGGAGTGGTTCAGGTGGGTGATGGAGTCATGGAGCTGAGTATGGGAGCCCAAAAGATGCCCCGGACCGGTAGGAGCTTGAGTTTCATACATAACACCACAGTAGTGAGTTGGTTAGAAGAAAACAGGGTTGTGCTGTATAAAAAGAAATCCAAAGTATGTTTTTGGGTCAAGGGCAAAGCTTGGTAAGGCCTATAACTTCTTCCATATACTGATCAATGACCACGTTCTGACTGAACCCTTTGAAAACATACAAACATCTGGGCCTGTAACTTGATCAAAACTTTATGTGTGAATTCCATCTAAGATCACCAGTATATACACACACACACACACACACACACACACACACACACACACACACACATATATATTATATAAAAAATAGTGGCATGGTAGTGCTACTATAGTTGGGAATAAGTACCCCATTTAAGGTTACATCTCAAATTTGGCACCTTAATAACTTTGCCACCATATGACAAATTTGCCTGAAATTTAGAAAGCACAGTCTAGCACCATAGATCTCTGGACCTGCCAAGTTTTGTTATGGTTGGCTGTATGGTTGCGGAGCTACAGAGCACCAAAAAATGCATAAATTACATGTTTTTGTGCATTTCTTTGCTTACGCCTACAGTCCGCATGGTTTGCGCAATCCGTCCGAAACTTCAGGGAAGATGCAGATGGCATCCCCGATGCACCTTTCAAAAATGTTGTGAAAAAATATTAAACAGTTCAAAAGTTATTCAAAAAAAACATTGAATCCCACTGTAGTCTATGGGAAAAGTTAAACTATGCGAAAGTGTCGCAAATGCAGTTTTTAGTGTCGCAAATGACCCTTTTACTTTCATGATTCAGACTTTTTTTTTTTTCAGTTGGAGGTCAGAAAAATGCTTGGCATTTAAATTTGGGACCCTCTAGGGACACAATTCTTTTTGTGTTCACCAAGTCGAGCCCTGAGGATGCTAGCCATGTCTTTTTTGGGGGTAAAACACCCCAGAAATATGTTTTTTAAATTTTTGTATAAAGTAGTGTCACAAAGTACTTTCACATATGTGACACTTTTGCAAATCACAACACTTTCACAAAAAAAAAAAAAAATCACGAAAGTAGTTTGCAACACTATGCCCAAAACAATAGGAAATCTTTGACACCCTGCTGCAAAACAACAGTTTGGGCTTTTGGACTCAAATTTGCAGGGAAGAAAGCCAACATCCTACAGATGTGCCTTTTGGTGGTTTGGTGCCAAAATATAACAGGACTGCAGAGTTACAGCACTCCGAAGTTGGCAATTTTTCCCATAGGATAACATTATGGCGTCCGCTGCGGCTTTCGAGTCCCATATCTCGAAAACGCTTCGAGATACGGACTTTTTGTCACAAAAATTCTTAGTCCCCCTTTGGGACTAAGTAGAAAACTAGCCTGAAAAGTCGTAAATAATACGAGATTTTAATTTTTTTTTCTGCGTTGTATGGTTACTGAGATACAAGCAATTTAGTATTCCAAGTGCTCATTTTCCTGTCCGAGGGCCACTATTATGCCCACATTCTTTGTATTCACTGTGTTTCTGAATGCACCTCTTTCAAACAAAGCGTGTGCGCTAGTATTACCATTAGCATTTGCGTTCATGCTTGCGTTTCCATTATCGTTTGCTTTAGTGTTTCCATTTGCATCACTGTTAGCGTTACTGTTTGCGTATGCATTACCGTTTGCATTTCCATTTATGTTTGGTTCACCGTTACCATTACTGTTTTCCTTTCCATTACCATTAGTGTTTGCATTTCTGATTGCGTTTGCTTTACTGATTGCGTTTACGTTTGCATGTGTCGTCGTTACTGTTACCATTAGTGTTTGCATTTATGTTACCATTACTGCTTGTGTTTACGTTACCGTTAGCACTTGCATTACCATTTGCGTTTGCATTACCGTTACCATTTGCATTTCAGTTGTTGTGTTTGCGTTTACGTTACTGTTTATGTTTGCATTTACATTAATGTTCGCATCATTAGCGTTTACATTACCATTGGCGTTTGCGCTTGCATTTACGTTACCAGTGCCATTTGCATTTGTTACCATTCATGCTTGCGTTACCATTTGCGTTTCCATTTCCGTTACTGTAAATGTTACCGTTGCTGTTTGCGTTTGCATTTGCACTTGCATTTGCTTTTCTGTTTGTGTTACTGTTTGCTTGCATCACTGTTAGACTGTCATTAGCGTTTACATTACCATTGCCGTTTGTGTTTGTGTTACCATTTGCATTTTCGTTTGCGTAACCATAACCATAACCATAGCGTTTGCATTTCCATTCACATATGCATGGGCGTTACCATTCTCATCAATGTTTGCGTTTCCATTGCCATTACCATTAGTGTTTGCGTTAGCATTTACATTTCCATCACCGTTACCGTTACTATTTCTTTTATTGTTACCGCTACCTTTTGTGTTTCCACTTGTGTTTTCATTTGCAATTGCATTTTATGTTTGCATCACTGTTACGGTTTCTGTTTCCACTTCCATTTTCCATAGCCTTTAGCATTTGCATCTGCGTTCACATTTGCGTTACCGTTACCATTACTGTTTGTGTTTGCGTCACCATTACTGTCAGTGTTATTATTACTGTTAGGATTATTTTGCATAAATGGCAAGCATGGTGGGAGCGTGGGTCCCAAAGGCCCCCACGCTCCCAACACCACATTCCATTCACTATTTATATTGCACATTCTCAAAAAGAAGTGAAATTCATGGCAAAAAACTCTGTTTAATGCATCAGTTAGGGTTGTTCCATAATGACATAAGTGAGGAAATTAGGTGTTAGGGTTGAAAACCCTAACTGCGCATCCCTCCCACACACACACACACACACACACACACACACACACACACACACATATAGGGAAGGACCAAGGCAACACAACCAATCACACACAACCAGCTGCAGGTAACAGAAATAACATACAACTATCTAAACAATGAAACCACACACCCATGCTCCCATTGGGCTATAGCATAGGGTCATCACTGCTAACTCTGATCCCAAACATTCCACGCACCACAAAACACATATCACTATGGACAACTGGGCATCTTGGGCCACACGCTGACACCAACACATAACACAGACTACACAAATGGTATTTTGGTGTGTACAATACCCAAAACAAGATTTTCCACAGTCCCTGAAATACTTTTGAAAATCACTTTCGCAAATGTGACAGTGTCGTACAAAGCATTTGTGACACTTTCGTGTTTGCAACAGTATTTTGTGACACTATTTTACATGCTTTCGCAAATGCAACACTGTTGTGTGTTCCGTTTATGACACTTTTGTGTTTGCGACAGTATTTTGCGAAAGTATGCTCCTGATGACTGCACATGTTTGCCATCATCCTGCAAATAAACGGTTAGGTCCTTGGGCTGAAATTTTCAGCGTGGCATGCCCTGGTCCTACAGATGTGCCTTTTCCTGCTTTGGTGCTAAAATACTTAAGCATGACAAAGTTACACTGTTCTGAAATTGGGCAATTTCCCATAGACTAACATTGCGGCACCCATGACGCCTTTCGCCACCCATATGTTGAAAATGTAGCAAGGTACACAGTTTTCACTACTGCCACCTTGTTTCACCTTTAGGCGAACTAACCTCATGAAACAAGTTTGGAAATACTGTCTGATACCTGAAGTTAGATTTCTTACCTACTTGCTATGGTAACACAGGCATACACCTCCTGCAGGTTGAGTGTGATTGGTTGTGTTGCCTTGGTCATTCCCCTACTGGCATGTATGCGTGTGTGTGTGTGATGGTGGGGGAGAATGCGCAGTTAGGGTTTTCAACCCTAAGAGAGTGTGTGTGTGTGTGTGTGTGTGTGTGTGTGTACTCTGCAGGTTGAAGGGGCACTGTCAACCCCCTTAGGCCTCAAAGTGTCCCTAAAAAACACATTTTACGACTGTTCACATTCTATAGACTGTTGATGCAGCTGGTAGTTTGATTCAGATCCTTATTTTTCTTTTAAAAAGTGAAAAGCTGAGTGCCCACCATACTGTGTTACCACACCAAAATATGTTTGTTTACATTTCTTGACCTGCTCCCACTGTATCTTTCCTGGACTCAGGAGCACCCCCAACACAAGCTAGCCACTCATTATGCAGTGGGAATACAGGAAACCATGATATCATGAGTGGCTGGCTGTACTGTTTGAGGGTATTTCTAAATTCAGGAAGTATGCAGGAAGAGTAATTCAATGATGTGAAGCAAAACAAGGCTGTTTATAGCTGTACATTACCATGCACTTCAGTTCTAATAAGCAAGGAAGCAGATAAAACAACCAACAACATCAATGAATTTTAGAGAAGGTGAGCAATTATAAAATGTGGGTTTTAACTTAAAAATAATATGATGTAAAAAAGGTTGACAGTGTTCTTTTAAAAAGTCAAATGACCAGGGTCATCAGACAAACAATACCCTAATATGGTCTACTGCCTATGCTAAACAGTGGCTCACTTGTCTGGGACACTGCTCCAGCCAAAATTCAACATGGCAGATCTGTCTTATATAACCTGACAGGCAATGTATTGTGGATGTAAAGTGAAACCACCACCACTGTAACTTGCACCATCAACTAAATTGGCTTCCCTAAGAATCCTTGACTATACTGAACTTAACTACATTCACACGCAAGGTAAAAATCAGATGAGAGACCCTCATGTCTACTCAGCCACTTCAATTCCCACAAGTTCAAATGAAACCTGAGGTCACAGGAAAAAAAGCTCCTTGGCATCTCATTGCTATTCAGGTGGTCAGATGACTGCTTAATGAAACTCAGTGTGTGGCTGTTTGCAATAAATGCTCACTGCAGAGGCAATTACTTAAAGGTGGCTGCCCAACTCCAAACATTCTAGGCTTGCTGCTTTAGCACTGAACAAGAGAAGCTTCTCCTTCACTCTGCTTAACAGTTTATTGCAAATCTACATAAAATCTAGCAATCTACTGCTCTTGCTGCTGGTTTTATACCCAATAACCCCAGCCCACAGGTTGGCCAACTCCTTCTTGGGACAGCGGTATCCAGTGAACACAGCAACTGCAATTGAGTGCTTTCAAAAAGGGTGACTCAATCATGGTGCCTGTGTTCTGGGCTACCTGGCAGGGTAGTGACCGGATACAAGGGTAGGTGAGTACAGTGACAGGATGCAATTATATATACATGCGGGCGGGGTGGGGGACCATGCTGCGCGATGGGCAGAAGGGGAAAGACAGTATGTGGGGTGTAGTGCATGGTCAGCTACCAAGTTGGCCATGTGGCATGGTGGGTAGGTGGCAGGCTGGGTTTGGGAGAGTGTTGGGTTCAGTTCTGGGCGTGATCTTTTTTTGTGTCGGGTTGGGGTTTTCATTCTTTTTTTTTTTTAAAGATTTACACACACACACCCTATATGCAACCCACCAAGTTGTGAATCATTATGTAGGGGGGTGCGGGGAGGCACAGCCCCCCACATAACATAGAAAACCAGTCATCGGTTTTCTATTCACTGCGAGTGTACATCATCGTAATTGATTTTCGGCAATGTACACTTGCCCAAACGGCAATCGCCCTTCTGTGATCACAGTTTTCACATAGAACCTGGGAGAGCTAATCAAGCACTCTAAAAGTTTCTGATCTTTTGCATGTTCCTGAATTTTGCTGTCTGCTCTTACTCCCAGAATGCCACTTTTAGCTTAATTGATCTTTTATTCTGGGGCCTAGCATAGAAACATAGAATGTGATGGCAGATAAGGGCCACTGGGCCCACCCAGTCTGCCCTTTTTTTTCATTTTCATTTTTTTGCTACAGACCTTATTTAATCTGTGGAGCAATCTCTCCCCCCCACCCCTATGATTCCCTTGTGCCTGTTCCAGGCATTTTTGAACCCCACCATTGTTTTCACCCAAACTACCTCTGCTGGAAGGCTGTTCCAGGTATCCACCACCTGTGAGGATATGTATGCTAATGGGGCTCATGCTTATTAATGACACACACCCGGAGTTGCACCACCACTTTTGACTCTCTATATAAATAAGCTTTGGCAGGCTATACCCCACCAGATTAATGCCAAACCTAACACTAAATGTATTGTTGATGTATTGTTGTGTGCTACGCTAGCAATTAGTATTAAAGTATCACATGGTGTCAGAAGATGGAGCAGCTGTTGCCATCTCCTGTGCTTGACCTCACTGGCAATCTGGCTGAAAACTGGCATCACTTCAAGCAGCAAGTTGAAATTGTCTTTGTGGCTGCGGGTGTTGTTGGGAAGTCCTAGAAGATACAGCTATGATGTTTGTACATATTGCTGGCCCTGCAGCCTAGGAGGTGTATAGTACTTTCGAATGGGTGAAGAAGAAGAAGACAAGGAAAACTTTTCCAAAGTTATGGAGCACTTTGAAAGGTACTGCAACCCATGCAAGAACTAGATCTATGAGAGGTATTTGTTTAACATTCGCAATCAAAATCCAGGTGAATCTATTGATGCCTATGTTACAGAGTTGTGCCTGGGAGCTATGTCTTGTGAGTTTAAAAGCCTGAGTGATTCACTGATTAGAGATAGTATTATTTATGACATTATAAATGATCAAGAGCAATGCTGACTGCTCTGCAAGGCAGATTTGACACTTGTTAAAACTATTGATTCTGTAGAGTGGCTGAATTTAGTGAGAGGCAGATTAAAAATGATGAGTGAGCCCTCTGGGGAGAAAATGACAGCCAATATGACAGTGCTCACAAGCGGGGGAGAATGAGAAACAGTGCACAAAGTGAGTGGGAGTTTGCCAGCCAGAGAACCAAGAATGCATAGATGAGGGAAATTTGGTCAAGAGTATGGGCCACATAAGTGTCCAGCGTATGGACAAAGGTGTTGTCTATGCAACAGACAAAATAATTTTGCCAAAATGTGCAATGCTGAGCAAGGCACAAAAGTGCATGCTTGTTCATGAAGAGATCAGCAGTGAAAACAAGAATACCTTTACTGTAGAGACGCTAACTGATAATGCTGTGGACACTGACTGGAAAGTAAATTTGAATATAAATGGGAAATGCATGACTTTTAAGCTGGACATGGGAGTTCAGTGTACCATCATGCCTTTGAACATGTATTAAGCTGTGTTTAGAGAGACTATTCAGAAGTCAAAGGCCAGACTGGTCTCATATTCAGACTACCAGCTGAAAGGGACACAACTGAAGAGATATTGTGCAGTTTCACTGATGTATTTGAAAAGCTGGGGTGTTTAGAGGGAAAACGCCACATCAAAATAGACACTTCTGTGAGCCCTGTAATTCATCCACCCAGGAAAATTCTGTTTGCCTTGAAAAACAAGGTAAAAGCTGAATCTGATAACATGGAGAAGTTAAGTGCTATTGAAAAGGCAGAGAGGCCCAAATGTTGGTTTAACTCAATGGTAGTAATAGAGAAGCCTAATAAGGTAAGAATATGTATTGATCCCAGAGATCTGAAGAAAGAAGTTAAGAGAGTGCATTACCCTATGGAAAGAGTAGAAGAAGTAGCCACCAGGCTTGTTAGTGCCAGAATTATCTTTGTGCTAGATGCCAGTCATGCCTTTTGGCAAATCAGGCTTGATGAGCCCAGCTCAGAATTAGTGACCTCTAACACACAGTTTAGGCATTATAATTTTAAGTGTATGTCATTTGGAATTCACTCAGCCCCACAAGTATTTCAAAGAAAGATATCACAAATCTTTGAAGGTTTAGATGGTGTTGAGACTTATATAGATGACATACTGATACGGGTCTCTGATTGGCAAGAACAAATGAGAGACTGAAGAGTAAAACAGAGGGCATGAGAGTGTCATCTTAATTTGAATTTGAAAAAAAATCTAAAAATCTGACAGAAGTCCCCTATATTGGGCATAAATTAAGTCAGGAAGGCCTGGTTGATGACCCAGAGAAAATCAAGGCCATGGTGGACATGCCCACACCTAAGTGTGTAGCAAAAACTACAGAGGTTCATGAGGATGGTCAATTACCTAGCCAAGTTTAGGGAAAGAGGAAAGGATAAATTGTTTAACCAGGAAGGGGACACTAAGCCAGAGCTTGTTTCCAGGTGCAATCTGGGAGCACAAGGAAGTTAAGTGACTTGCTCAGGGTCACACAGTATGCATGTGGGGGCTGATGGGATTCAAACCCAGGTCTCCAGGTTTGCAGCTCAGTGCCCTTAATCACTACTCTATACTGCCTCCTATACCTAACTTTTCTACCATAAACAAGCCCCTGAGAGAATTGCTGGAAAAAGAAACTGCATGGCATTGGGAAGCCAGACATGATCAAGTGTTTAACAAACTTACGAGAGAGCTATCATGCACCCCTCTGGTGCTAGCCTACTATGACCTGCACAAGCCTGTGGTTCCCATCCTTCAATACTGCTTCTGAAGGGTTAGGAACATGTTTGTTGCAAGCAAATAAACCGGTTGTCTTCACTTCAAGATCACTGAGTAAAGCAGAGAGAAACTATGCCCAAATTGAAAAAGAGATGTTAGCCATTGTCTATGGATGCAATAAATTCCACATATATACATTATATATATATATATATATATATATACACACACATATATATATATATACACATACACACACACACACACACACACATATATATATATAGAGAGAGAGTGTTTGTTCAGGAAACCACTGTATACTGCCACATCTCGAATTCAGAGACTGGTGCATAAGCTACAAAAACATGATTTGCAAGTGATGCATGAAGCAGCACAAGAACTTCGCATAGCTGATACCCTCAGCGGGGCACTCCAGAAAGGTGTACTGCCTGAAAGTCTCATTGATAAATATGAAGTTCACACAATTGCCTAAATACCCATCACTGATGACAAATTAAAAGTTTCAAGAGGAAATACAAAGAGACCAAGCTCTGCATAAATCTTTTAAAATAGACTGTGTTACAAGGCTGGCCCTCAGAGAGATCTCAAGTAGATCCAGAAATCAGAGAATTCTGGGTATTCTGAGAAGAAATCAGCACTAAAAGTGGATTACTCTTAAAGGGTGAGAGACTGATTGTGCCCGGTTCGTCCAGAAAACAAATGCTCATGAAAATATATGGCAGTCACTTAGAAATAGAAAAGTGCAGGGAACGAGCAGGAGTTGTGTTGTTTTGGCCTGGTATGAATTGCCAGATCAGTGATTTGGTAGCCAATTGTGGTATCTGCACTAGCTACAGAAAAGCGCTGCCAAAAGAACCCATGAGCCTCCACAAAATCCCTGCGAGACCTTGGCAAAAGGTGGGAGCTGATGTATTTGAATTCAACAGAGAAAACTATCTTGCAATAGTAGACTACTATCTAAAGTTTATTGTGATTCTAGACTACAAACTACAACAAGTGAGACTGTGATTAACCATATTAAGTCACAAAGTAAAGGACATGGAACACCTGAACTTCTCATTACAGGTAATGGCCTTCAATTTGTTAGTGCCGAGTTTGAGACTTTTTTTTAAAATGTATGATTTCAAACATATTACTTCATCACCCAGATGCCCTCAAAGCAATGGAACGGTAGAAAGAACTGTACAAACAATCAAGAATTTGCTAAATCAGCTAAGCGGGACCATAAAGATCCCTATCTGGCACTGCTAGATATGAGAAACACTCCTATTGAAGGCCTGGGGTCACCAGCCCAACTGTTAATGGGACATCGAACAAAGACTGATTCCTACACTACCTGAACTGTTGAAGCCCAAATGAATAGAGACGGATATAAAAAATGCTGTAGAGAAAACCCAGAGAAAACAGTCTTATTATAATCAACATGCGTACCTCTTGCCTGCTTTAACTCCAGGACAGTTGGTGCATCTGCACACCACTGAGAAGAATGGTTCCCTGCAGTACTCTTCTCGCCAGCCCAAACCCCTCAATCCTATTTATTTAATTTTTGTTGACCGGGTAAGTGCACTAGACAAATCCTGCTTATTTTCAGGCACGACCCGGGGGAGGGGGATACTGATGAATGCCAACTGACCTTGAACCAGATTAAGCTGTTGGTGGTATTTTTTTAGTGAATGAGGGAAATTTGGCCAAGACACCTGGGAAATTCCCCTACTTCCTGCTTCCTGTGAGCAGGGGGGACACATTTTCTGGTGGGACCAAGATGGCGGAGGAGAAGGATGTCTGTTTGCGGGAGAGCTGGCCTCTGCTCCCACTGTTAATGCTAAGGAGGCTGTCACTGCTAATATTGTGGATATGGACTTTGATACCGAGTTTCAGGATGCATCGCTTCTTTGGGAGGATTCAGTTACTTTTGTTGAACACCAAGAGGAGAAGTCGTTTACTTTGTTTTAAAGCCTGACAATGTACAAGAACTTGGTGCCTAGAAGGAAGGGTCAGCACTCACGTCAGTACCAGTGAAGCTTGATATGCATTTGACCTGTGCTACATTATTTCCCCTGTCAGCAGCTAGGTCGTCTCCTAATACCCACGGCTGAATTAGCTTCTTCAGGAGGCTCCGAGGAGCGCTGTGAGTTATTGACATCTAACTATGGATATTTGGCTCTTACTGATGCTGTTCTTATGATGACTACACCAAGGGCTCCTGCACTCCAAAGCAGTTACAGCTTTCAGAGCTTCATCCGCTTACCAAACTAACTCCTCTTGTAAAAGTAGCAGGGGTGTTAAATGAGGCTTGCTTACCAGAAAATAGTGTGGAGCTTCAAGCGACTGCAGAGTGTTTACCAGATAGACTCCAGCAGGAAAAACAATGCTTTGACAACAATAACTCAACTTCTGTCAAACTCTTGACTCCAGTATTAGACTCCAAAGGCCCTGAGGGGCATGGTCACATTCCAGATAATCTCACTCTCATTCCGGGAGTGTCTGACTTTTCAGCTGCTTCTCTGCAGGCTGGCAGTAAAATCGCGAATATTAGTGAGTGCCTACAGCCTGAGAAGCCACTGCCTGATTTAAAAGAAAAAAGCCTCTTTACTCTTAAACAACAAACTTTTCCTTTGGGGTTTTCTTCCACTGCATTCACTCATAACGAGTCTGCACCTTTAAGCAAATCAGCTGGGTTTGTGTTGAAAACCCTATTGCTGTGGGAAACTCAAGGGCAGCCTAATATTATCTACCAGTCCTCAGCCATCTCCCAAATTGGGGCTGAATGAATTTTTCTTTTCTGATAAGACTATATCTAAACAGCCAAAACAAAATATTACACAACCTACTGTAACAGTCTCTTCCTCTATAAAACTAGTGAAATGACTCAGGAGTCCTGGTCTCCAGACAACGCTCTTATGGGCGGCTGGGAGCTGAGGCTCCAACAGGCGTTGGAAGCCTGATCCGCCTGGGATACAGATTTTCCCTTTCACAGCACTCCCTGAGTGGAAACCAGTTACCCAGCAGAAGGTTTTGACTGACAGTTTCCACGTTATAACAGAAGTGGCTGAGACATCACGACCTCCTTCTGCTGTTGAAATCCTGTGGTACAGGCTTCAGTACCTTCCACTTCAAAATTAGACTTACCTCCCCGGAGAAGGATTCTTCATCACAGAAGTCCTCCTTACCAAAACCCCCTTTCCAGAAACCTCTTATGTCAGAACTATTTTCCACCTCAAAGAGGGAAGCAGCACCTCGGCGGAATGCAGTCCGTATACGTTATAAAGGGGGTTTGGAAAATAGGCCGGACAGATACTATGTGGGGAAAATGCTACTAAAAGATTCTCTGCATTTTACTCCACAGGATGTTTTCACTTTTATTAACATTTCTGGAGAGGACAACTTTCATATCAGTTTTCGGACACCTCATGGTTTGGATTTGTTTTGGGATCGATATAGTCAGGTGAAGTTCTCTCCCACATGGACCCCCTTTTTGGTTATACCTCTCTCTAAGCCATTAATAAAATTTGTTACAGTTATGTTTAGGAATGAGGGGGTCCATGTGGAAGACATCACCTTCTGGTTATCTCAGAAATGTGAGGTATTAAGTAGCCCGGAACCTATTTTAGATTCTGAATGTTTTTGGACAGGGGGCTGGAAATACAAAATTAAGCTGAGGCAATCTGAATCTGGGGTAGAACACATTCCGAATTCCTTTTTGTTGGGAAGAGATGGGGGGGTTTGTTTTTATGGAGGACAGCCCCATGCTTGCTATAAATGTGGGTCTAGGATACATCTTTCAAGTGTTTGTGATCAGCCACGTTGTGACAATTGAGGGGAAGTGGGGCATGTAACCATGCAATGTTTAATAATTCTAGGTGTGATCTCTGTAAAGAGTCTGTACACGTTTCTGAATGTTCTTGGGCTGCTAAGAACAAGGTGTCTTGCATAAGCCCAGACCTTCTAATTCAGAAGGCCCAGGATGCGGCTGCCCCCTCACCCTTTTCTTCCTTACCTCTGTTACCATCTCCTTCCCTTAATAAAAAAAAAGAGTCTACTGTGCAGATTCTACCACCTTTATTTCTTCCAAGAAACCTGACAAAGTAGTACAAATACTGGACTCTGGACCGGTGGAGGAAAAAAACCTTGCATGGGTCCACCTGGCCCTTTAGAATTTCCTCCGGTATGCTACACTGAGGAGGTATCTGAGGTTGCTTGAGAGGAGTCTGGGGTTCCAATCCCTGGGTCACCTTTGCCTAGACGAAGATCAGCTAGGAATTTGCATCCCAAATCTCCCCATTCTGCTCCCATCATAGAAACCGGTAATTCATATGCGGCCCTTTTTACCCCATGGGGGGATACAGAGATGGAATTGGGAGATTTAGACTCTCAAAAATCATCTTTCTCCACTCTGTCACAAACAGTGGGTACTTATAAAGAGAAGAAAAAAAAAAAGGAAAAAATAGAGGGTCTGACTATATTTTTGTAACTACAATGAGGTTTTCTGGGGCTCCTTAAATACTCATAGCTTGCTAAATACCGCTAAAAGGCAGGCTCTTTTCATTATCTACACGATCAACATATATCTGTGTGTTTTACAGGAAACATGGATGCACTCTGTAGAACAGTTAACTTCTTTCAAGCGGGATTGGGTTTGGGGACCTTCCTTTTGGTCCTTTGGAATAGATAGAGCAGATGGCATAGGCATTATTTTCACTTCATTTTTTTCACACTGCATAATTTAATTGACCTTATACCGGTAGAGTTTTGATATTGGACGGAAATGGCATGATGCGTGCTATCGTTTCATTAATATTTATAGCCCTCAAACAAAAGCCGGTAGAGTGACCCGTTTCAAAACCATACAACCTTTCTTGGTGACATCTGTTAAGGTACTATGGGTGGGGATTTTAACTGCACAATTACTGATTTGCCCAAACAGAATAAAAAATATATTGTGATTCACATCGTTAGTTAACATTGTTAAATTGGCTGGTCTACTCAACTGCATTTCCTTTTCTTCCCAAGGACCTCAATATTCCTTTAGAAAAGGGAACATTTTTTCTTTAATAGATTATATGTTGGTTTCCCCTTCTATGCAAATTAACTCTTTTGAAATGATTCCTTGTGAATTCTCAGATCATTCCTTTTTATTATGCAAATGCCAGTTACCAGGTTCCCTTGAGCATAGGCAGGTTAGATGGAAACTTAATAATTCCATCCTAGACTTACCCCATATACAATCAGGGGTGAAATATATCTTAAAAGCCAGATTGTCAGTGGTCTTCCTTTATTCTGATTTAGGGGACTGGTGGCTGGAGACCAAGGCTGATTTACAGAATTGGTTTAAAAATTAAAGGGTAAAATGAAAAATCATAATTTTTTAAAATACTTGTCTCTTAGGCAGCACCTCCAGAGACTCACTACGATTGCATATACTTCTCAAGGTGACTATTCTGATCAAATTGTTAAGTTGCAGGAAGAAATGAGGGTATTTCAGTACAATAGAGCTAAGACGTTGCAAGCTATCCTCACTAATGGTGTAAAAAAATCCCCTATGGGGGATCCCTTTGAAGCTTGTAAAACCTTGAGGGATTCCTCTAATATGGACTTATTAAAGAAGCCTGATAATTCTATGGCTATAACCGTTCCACAGTTAAGGGAATTAATTATGTCATTTTCGGTCTTTAGAACCTTCCCTCCCGATTTTGGATAAATCCATGCTATCATATTTGAGTGTCATTAACGCTCCCTTTGAGTTAACAGAAGCCTCTAAATTATTGGAACCCATTTCTCAAGAGGAAATTTTAAATGTTATACGGAATTTAAAACCAAACATTTCACCAGGAATGGATGGCTTATCCAATAATTTGTATAAAGCCTTTTCTATTGAGCTGGTTCAATGTCTCTTTATTTTATTCCAGTATTTTATTAAGAATACTGTGTTTTTTTTCCCTCATTTTCAGATGGATTATTAGTTTATTTATTTAAATCAGGGGGATAAACATAATATTAAGAATTGGCGGCCTATTACCCTCCTTAATTCAGATTACAAAATCTTTACCAGTATTTTGAATAATCGACTAAAAAACTATGCCAGGTTGGTGATTTCCCCCTTCCAATTTAGTGGGATACCAGAAAGAAGGATTCAATCAGCACTAATGATTGTGCGTGATGTCATTGAACACCTCTCTGCATCGGGCATAGGTAATTGTATGGTCGTAGCAGATTTAGAAAAAGCTTTTGATAGAGTACATTTACCCTTTTTGTTTTTAACCTTAGAACATTACGGGGTTCCAGTGCAAATAATTAATTTAATTAAAATGTTATACAAACATAATGTGGTCTTTCCCTTTTTGAAAGGTAGCACGGCTGAAGGTTTTATACATACAGGAGTGCGTCAGGGTTGTCTCAGCCCTCTGCTTTATATATTTTCATTAGATCCACTATTGCAGAAATTAATCACTGTTCAACAATGGACTGGAATTTCAGATAATTTATCCCAGGATCAGCAACTCTTATTACAGGCCTATGCCGATGATTTAATTTTGTATTTTTCTGATCTGACTTCTGTGCATATGTTTTTAGAAGCTTTTGATGACTTTTCAAAAGTGTCTAATGCCAAATTGAATTTGCATAAAACAAAAGGGTTGTTTATTGGAGCAATGGGTCCAGCTGAGGTTATGCAGGAGGGTATCCATATTACATGAACCCCCCTTAAAATTTTGGGTATCCTGTTTGGTCCTCAGAATATGCCGGTTGAAAACTGGGAATAGGCTCTTCAGGTTGTGGAAAATAAGGTAAATAGATGGAAGAAGTGGAAACTTTCAAAACTAAAACGCAGACATGTGATTAAACAGTTTCTTTTGCCCTGTCTGCAGTACATAGCCATGATTTTCCCGCTCCCAGTTAACTTAGAAACAAGGGTTTATTGTTTATTTTTCAAATGCTTTGGGGTAACCATTTAAATCCGGTAAAGAGATGTTATACCTATTTGAATGTAAAACAGGAGGACTTGGGATGGTGGACCCTGTTGTTTTGTACATTCCTATTTATTATGTGTACAGTTAAGAGTGGTTTAAGCGTAGTAAAAGGGATTGAGGAAAATGGATTTTTAGATCTCTGGGCAAATATTTTATGAATTGGCATATTTTGGCCCCTAAATTGCACCCTCGTATCCCTATTCCCCATATTTTGGCCAGCTGCTAAAAATTGTACAGATGGGGAATAACAAAAGAGTTAATTTTGAATAATAACATGAAGGATTTTACCAATTAATAATGGCTAACTTGTACCCTCAAGATCCGTGCTTTAAGAATTGTCCTTCAACCCTCAATTCTAAGGTATTGGCCCAGTTGAATAATTTCAGATTGCCTCATATACAATGGGAACGCATGATGGTTGATTGTTTATGGCGCTTGAATGTTCGGGGTAATGCCAAATATAAGGCATAGAAGAAACTAACTGCCCCTATCTGGACTGCATAAATTTGGAGGAGTCAATGGAGCATTTTTTCCTACAGTGTTCTTATTCCAAAGGTTTGTGGACTTATTTGGCAACTTTATGGGGCTTCAAATGGCTTACTCTTCTTTCATATGATGTTTTGATCCTAGGATGTTATCCTGCAAGCCTTTCTTATTTTCATGAGGGGACATTGTCTTTATTTTTTTGTTGCTTACGGTTTTATTGATGGCAAGCTAGATGCCAATGGGTACTATACCAAAGGAAAATGCCTTATATTTGTTTTAGCATCTTGGTTACAAATGAACTTTCAAAAATTTATTCCCAGGATGCACAGAGGTTAGCTCCTGAAGTGGTGGAAAGAGTTTCTTCATTTTATAAAGTTTAAGTAATGTTTTGTTCCTTTCTAATGAATTTCTTTTTGCTTTATAGGATTTATTGCTTATTTTTGTATTTTTCTTCACAGTAACTTGCATCTATATTGTATGATTAGTTTTTAAGTTTACTGTGTTGCTCTGTTATGTTTGTTATTTCAATAAAAACTCCCCTACTCTTTTCGATAAGTGCCATGGGATCTTTAACAACCACCTGAACTACCAGCAATCCAGGCAGATGGGACTTCGGTTTAACGTCTCAGCAGAAAGACGGCACCTAAGAAGTGCAGCACCCCTCTCATGCTGCACTACAGTATCAGTAGTGGGATATTAACCCAAGTGCCAGATGTGGGAACTGAACCAACAGCCCTCTGTTCTCCCAGCCTCAGAGGTGAGTGTGCTACCTACTGAGCCACTAACACTGACAATTTCATTGAAGCCAGTGGAAAGCAGTATAGTCACAACTGAAGGGACATTTTGGGACCTCCTGGGCCACAGTCCAGTTTGCCAAGGAGAGAACATGACTTCTCAGCCAGCAATGAGAGAGACAGTGATGCAGAGTCAGCTTGGGAAAGAAAGAGGCCGAGTCAGTGGTAGGGAGAGAGATGTCCTGAGGAAGAGATGCAGCCATGGCAGTGCAGTAGCAACAGGACCCAAACGAGGACCCGCCACAGACAACGTCAGCAGTGATGTTGGCCACCCCTCAGAGCATGCATAGCCAGATGGAAAGCCCAACCAGGGTGAGTCGAGTGAGCGGCCACCCAATAATAAAACATGCAAGACACAGGACCTAGAAGTAGCTCAGGGCTCTAGGAACTAAGAACTGTAAAGTACAATTTATTGTAAAATTATTCAATTGTTGTTTAAAAAGATCGTGCTAAAAGAGGGAGATGTGAGGATATGTATGTTAATGGTATGGGGCTTATGAATCTTAATGATGCACGCCTGGTGTGATGACACCACTTTTGAATCTATGTATAAATAAGGCTTGGCGGGTTATATTCCACTAGATTAGCACTAAACCTGACACCAGATGTATCACTGTGTGCTAAACTGGCAATTAGTAGTAAAGTGCTTCAAACTAAGCTTACCTGCTTCTGCATATTATTTATACCATCCTTTCTGTGAAGAAGTACTTCCTCACATCCCTCCTGAATTTACCCCCTTCCAGTTTCATAGCATGCCCCTTGTTCTAGAGGACCTTCCCCCCTCCTGTACCTTATTAACCCCTGTGTGGTATTTAAAGGTCTCCATCATATCCCTCCTCTCTTTCCTTTTCTCCAGGGTACACATATTCAGCTCCTTTGGCCTCTCCTTGTAGGGCTTCTGGTGCAGGCCATGCACTTTGGTAACCATCCTCTGGACCAGCTCCACTCTATGGCCTTCCTGCGATGTGGTCTCCAGAACTGGACACAGTACTTAAGGTGGGGTCTTACCAACTAGCAGCCTGACTTGACTTCTCAGTTCCCAGGCAAACTTGTCCAGGTACCCCTGACCCCTTTCCCAGAAGTCTCAAAAGGTCAAAGTGGCAGCAGTACAGCCAGGCCACTCCCATGTTTATTTGCTATTACAGTTTGGTGTCTTGTTGGTAACGTCTGGCCACATGCCAGGTGTGCCCAGTGGCACTGTTAAATCAGTTTCTAGGTCCCTAATCAGGGCTGGAAGGCCTGGCCTCATACCTGATGTATGGCTGGGTGGCTGTGATCAGCTATTGCACTAGCTGGTGCAAAATAACCAAGGTACTGGTCCAGTCCACCTACAGGCAGTTCATTGGGGGATCAAGTGAAGAGGACACAGGAGTGGTAACAGTGGAGAGGCTGCATCTGGCTCTGGAGACACTTTTAGGTAAGCCCTCATGGTGGGGGGGGGTGTTAAAACAGTAAACAATTTTACCATAAACTACAGGATTAAAATGGAGATCTTCAGGCGAACAATCTGTGGCATCTTTACTGTTAAATGCATAACTTACTATATCTTACATTACAATTTACAGTCCAAGCACAAAGCTATCTGCTGGTATGATGTGCTCCTTCCACTCACAGAGTGTCCCCCTGTACATGCAGAGCATCTGGAACTGGATCTGCAGTGGGATATTACTGGCTAGATCCTGTGGCCCTAGCTGGCAGGTGAGCAGGGTGTGGAACTGTGCTCTAGAAGGTATGCTTTGTTTTAAGCCCAAATAGGTAGCAGACAGTACACAGGTCATACCCCTACTATAACCACTCTAGGCCCCTTGCTATGGCTGTCTGTATCATTTGGGGCTCTGAATGGGTTTCTGATCCTTATGTAGACCATGGGACTGGCATGAAGGGGTGAAGAGATAGTGCATTTTGTTTAATACTACCTCCTTGTCACAGGGATATTGCAATCCAGGTGGACTGCTGCATTCTGCAATCCCCTGCTCTTGTGCAGAGCAGGAGATACACTGGGCATCTAATCTGTACTTCTAATTGGAAGCCCAGTGACTGGCCCAGCTCAACCCCCCAAAACCACTCATGTTTGAGTGGTCATCACGGATGGGGTGGTGTGAGGCTATGGCAGCTGCCTATGAGCTGGTCTCACACAGCAGAATCGGGAAACAGAGGAATGTGGCAAGTGACTCATTAACTGTGTGTATTCAGGCCTGATTGTGGATTGAGCCCCGAGTCTCTTATTCTTTTTGCGCTCAGCATTAATTGACTCCCTATACCTTAAAGTCACTTCTCACCACTGTCTACAGAAAATGACTTTTGCTTCATCTAAAATAAAAGAGATCAGAATTGTCTTCACAGCCACTTGCAATACACATAACAGCTTTTGTTTGCATATGTGGGGGCTCTGTGTTCACCCTCCCTGCAGAAGACTAAGCATGCCAGCTCTGTACTGCACTCTGTTACTTTAGCCAGCATAGAGCCTATGAGTTCAAATTCATTCTCAAACGCATGCATTTTACATCATGGCTAAAGAGACTATGTTTGCCCAAGCCAGCCAGTCAGCACATTTTTTTGTATTTATTTATTTTTTATTTTATAGTCTTTGGTAACCGGGTAAGGCCCACTAGGCACAAGTGCCTGTTTTCAGGGGTGACCTGGGAGCACTGGGTAGTTAAGTGACTTGCTCAGAGTCACACAGTATGCAAGTGGAGGTTGTGAGAATCAAACCAAGGTCTGGTCTGCTGGATATACCAAGCTCGTTACTCTAACCTGCAGGCTATACTGCCAGCCCAATGGGCAGAGCTGCCACTGTAAGTAATGTTAAAGGTTCAGCAAGTTCAACTCTGGCTAATACACAGAGATTGTATCACATTTCATATACATTTTTCTTATATCTTTGCAGGGGTGTACTGGTGTGTGGCCAAAATCATAATCAAATAATAATAGTGCCAGTACTCCCCCATCCCCTCTCCAAAGCAGCTTGAAAGCCTGCAATTCATTTATGTTAATTCAGTTTATATTAGGAGTCGTAGGGTAAAGCCAGGCAAGCACTCAGATGGTGGTGCAGTCCTTAGTAATTACTTTAAGGACGTTCCATGGAGTGGACTGCACTCACCCCTCTCATTCAGGAAAAAATGAAGATGATGACACTTGTTTCTTGCTGAATCAAGCTGTTTATTCGACCATCACTTAAAGTGACCAAGCCAAGAAGAAAGTGATGTCTTTTAGCACCACCCTTATGTTTCGCCCATTTAGACGGGCTTCATCGGAGGTACCTCTGATGAAGCAGCTTGTTACAATAAGGCCTTTTCAGAGGAGTATCACTGTGGGGTCCAATGCCGCTCAAGCTGCAATGGGCTCAGCAGTGACAGGCCAATGATCAGGCACTCTGATCATGACACAGGTCACTGCTTGCTGGGCAGAAACTTGTCATTGTTGAAAGGACCAAAGCACTTCTATGTGAGAGTACTTCAGTCCTTTCAGGTACAAGACATTTCTGCCCAGCAAGGAGCTAAATTGGCTGCACATTTGAAATAAACACTGAGCCCCCTCCATTTGCATGTTGTCTTTACATTCTTATTACTCTGACTAATAGAATCCCCAGACCATGCTAATAGTGTTAGCTATCTGTTCCATCCTTTGGCCCTCCGTTATGTTTCTGGCGTCTGAGGCAATCTGATTTTTATTTTAATTCTCACCCGTTATCTCCCTTACTGAGCAAAAGCAGATGATGGATAGCTACATAAGCCTGTCTTTCTTTCTGTATTCACTATTTTTCTGCTCTTTTTTTTGTTGCTTCCCTTTGTACTTTTTTGTCGATGCATTGATCTTCCATCTTGTTTTTCTTCTGCTGTTGCTCTCTCCTCAGTTGTATTTGAACCCAGTTCAGTCTCTCCTTTTCCCCTCCTCTCCCACTTTGGGTTTTAGCAAAACAGTACATTCCACTTAAATGCATACCCTGTTTGCCAAGAAAAAGTGTTATGCATTTAAACAGGCCATGCATTTATGCAATATTCTGTTTATTTCATTTCTCCAGTATCTTTTTGCCAGTGCTTGCTATTGTGACTGCTTTCCTGGTGGTGGTTCATGGCTTCAGATGAATGTCAGGGTGTGCAATGACAGCACAGTTTAAAAAACACAATTTTTTTTCTCTTAATTAAAAAAAAACACTGTATGTTGTAATGTTTGTGGTCAACCACTGCGGTGCTGAGTATTGAGGGAAGGTGTGATTGTGACTTAAGTTAATGAAAATCAAAGGAAAAAAAGAAAGACTTTATAAATTTGCAGCAAATAATCCAATAATCTGTAAAAAAAAAAAAATCACTTGCACACGACTTCAGTGTGCCGACTTTCTCGAGTCTGAACATTTCTATGATCATGATTTGCCATTGGTGTTCAGTAGCTGTCTTATGTTTAAGCTTGTAGAGGTGAAGCGAGCTGGGAATTGTTGTTGTCTTAGTGGTACGAGAGAGAGAGAGAGAGTGTGGAGGTATTTTACTGATTATAAATGTTAGAAATCAGACTATTAAAGACATTCATTAGGTGGTAAGGCAGTTCTTTTCCTATTTAGCTACCTCTTGTTACTTTCTCCAAAATGGAGCTGCAGGAAGCACATTTCAAGAAAAGGACCAGTTTATTGGTCAGCGGACCACAGGGTAAGGAACAGGAGAAAAGGGTGCAACAACATTCAGTTCTGTCTAAAATATTTTACTAGTGCCCTGAGGCCTTATACTGTAATTCTAACCTCCTGTACGAGAAGAACTGTAAGAAGAAATTGGCTGTAACAGCTAAGCTGTAAGAGCGTCCTATTTCTAATCCCTATTAGTGGGTGACTCTATTGCAAAACTAGTAAGATTATCAACTGGCTGTAACAGCTACATTATTAGATCGTCTTATGCAAAACCTTCTAACTCACCCCGAGGTGCACCTCTAGCTAAGGCCTGTTACCTGGAGTGCTCGACACTATGAATCACACTGCATACTATAGCAAGAGTCTGTACATAGTACTGATGGCAGTTCATGCACGGTCGTACTTTCTCTGTCATCAAGAAGAGAACAGAATAAAGGAACTGGCGTGACAAGAATCAGTCTGACTGGCTAGCCAGTGCGACTCTGGAGTTCTTGGGAAATTAGGGGAATGCAGAGAGGATTTTTGAACAGACCATAAGTTTCTCAACCACATTCCACCTCTCTAGGGTCATCGGAATGCAAGAACAGGTACCAAAGATTTCTTCAGCTAAGAACCCACTGAGGGCCACTGGAACTGACGCACAAAGGATCCTGCCACAGTCTGCTGGTGGACAGCCAGGTTGGAACCACCAATACAATGGCTCCCTCACCACAGCCCGCTTCTGGACTGCTGAGTAAGGAAGATGATGCAGAACACTCAGTACAGCCTGCTTATGGACTGCCAGGTGAAGAAGGTAATACAAACCACCCTGCCACAGCCCGCTTCTGGACTGCCGAGTGAACAAGACAATGCAGATCACCCTGCCACAGCCCCCTTCTGGACTGCCGGGTGAAGAAGACGGTGCAGATCACCCTGCCATGCCTACTTCTGGACTTGCAGGTGAAGAAGAAGAAGATGGAGATTACCTTGCCATAGCCCACTTCTGTACTGCTGGGTGAAGAAGACGATGGGAGATCCCCACAGAAATCAGGAATTCAAATGAAAAAGTCTCTGGGCATTGAAGAGCGATGGAGTTCTGGGCACCAAGGCAGAATGAGCAAAGAGTGAACGTAAAATAATAAATAGAGCGTCAAAGTATGACAGAATTCTGGGCACCAAGGCGAAATGAGTCAAGGGCAAAGGTAAAGCAATAAACAGAGCACCGACTCAGGAGCTGGAACAGAAGATCTGGATGGCACTCTGGTGCGGATGACAAAATAAGAAAACAGACAGCAGACTCTACACTGGGCCAAGCCGTACACTGGGAACTGTTAGAGGAAAAGAACAAATATGACATTGCAAAGTGCGAATACAGCTCGGTTCCTTTCTTCTCTACTGGAGTACTGCTGCAGACTGATTTTGGGGTACACTTATGAAATGTCTCTGATGGGTTGTTGAAGACTGATTCGAGCACACTAGCACAAGATGCTGGCACTATGCAATTACAAGTCACAGTTCCAACATATCACAGTTTCAACCTTTTGCTAAGTATCACAGTCTCTGAATGCACAGACCACACTAAATAACATACACGCGATTGCTTCTGTCTGGTCACTTTCTTGGTGAAGTCCTCACTAGCTGTGGACCTAACTGCAGTGAGTCCCTCTAACTGAAATGGGCTCTCCTGCTACTGTGGGTACACTGGTGGCTGAATGCTGGGGGATGTCCCTGAACTGTGAGGTATATGAATAGGGTGGGCCTAAACTGCTAGCTAAACCCCTTAACATCTGTGGGCTTAAATGGCTAGCTAAACCCCTTTTACACCTATGGGCCTAAATGACTAGCTAAGCCCCTTTAACACTGTACAACTGTGGTGAGCCCCTTTAAGCTAAGGACTTGACAGGGCCTCTTCAAATCGTGGGTCTCCTGCAACTGGGCCCCTTTTTTTACTGCTCTGGGCATTACCCCTTTAAATAACTTGGGTGTTGCCCCTTTAATTGACTTGGGCCTGGTTCCCCTTTTAACTGATGGGCCTACTGTGTCTGGGCCCCTTTAATCTCTCTTGGTCTCGTGGCTGAGCCCTCCCCCTCTTTGGGTTCTGGGCTTACATTGCCGCTTTAAATATTTCCTTTAGGCCTATGCAGGGTCTTTCTGTCAATTACGCTCCCTTTTGCTCCACCTTTGCTCTTCCCCCTGATAAATATTTATAACTTCACTGTGGGCCTCTATGCTGGCCCCTCCTGTGGGCGTTGCTCTGCCCAAATATTAATTATTTAAATCCTGCCCTTCCCAGTCTCGGCCGATTTCTCAAGCGCCTGAGCGCTCAAACAATTAGTTTTTATTTATCTTTAAATAAAAAAGTCTAGTGGTCAGCACCTGGCCAGTGGTTCTGCTGTCGACTCACCACCCTGACCTGGGGAGAAGCTGAAGGGAGGATGCAGACAGAGCTGCACTGTAGCTGGGTGCTGGTGTTGGCTGCGGGCAGGCAGTAGGAAGGATGATTCTGGGGCCTTGCTGCTCCCAATGCTCCCTCTGCTGATCCGATGCTCACACGGAGATGTGGCCCCGCTTGCTGGCAACGCCGACAAGGAACCAAAACTTTTATTTTTTTTTTTTTAATAAATGGGAACTGGATTCGCACTGCAGTTGACTCCTGAAGCTGTGGAACCCCACTGGAACACCAATGGACCGCCGCCATACTACAAGACCACCGTACTGACCCACAAGGACAAGAGGAGGACTTCAGGTATACTCTGCCTTTACTATTACCTCCCTGCATCCTCATTCTTTCTATTTTTTCATTAAAAAAAAAAAAAAAACTTCTTCTGGGCTTCACTTCTTTAGGGTGCCTGAGAGCACTCTCCCTACCAACGCTGCTGCCACTCACTGGACAACCACCGCACATAACATTTTCAAAAAATGGCCATTTCTTGGCCACCAGAGCCCTCCCTGGCATTTCGAACCCCGAGTCCCTAGTGACCAGGGAGGCATGCAGCTGCCCAGCTGAGATGGAGGGAGGTGGCACACACTCATGCCAGTGCTGGGCAGGCTGAAGGCAGAGAGAAAAAAAAATGTTTTAAATTGCAAGGATGCAGTTTACTTTTAGGGGCTCCAGCAATCTTAAAGCCCCCACTCTGCCATCTAACCACTGTGGCACCTATACTGGGGTAGACTGGGGACCTCAGGGAGAACTTCTGGGGAATTGCTGGGGGAACCCCAACTTTGGGGTATTACATATTCGGCCCCACTAAAGATACATGTCCCCATATATCCTCCTAAGCTACTTGAGAAGACACAGTACATTAAAACTTTAAACATTCTTAACTTCTATTTAACATTTCTAGCTGTAAGATAATTCTGTATTCTAACTTTGTTCTGTATTTTTGTTTTATTTACAGGTGACCCTTATGGGATTATTAGATTTCTTCTATCCAGTGTTTTGGAGGAATGCCCTTTGTTGTACATGTGGTGATACATACAGAATGTTCAGTAGACCTGGAAGAAACGGGACTGAACATACCCAAGGCCATTCTATTGGATCTCCAGGGGTAGCCGTATCTATCCTTGTATGCTCCTGCCTCTCCCATCTGCCTTCTCCATCATCCTGATCATCATCCAGATCAGAGGGTTGAAACATGCAAGGCTTCAGAATATTTTGGTGCACTATCTCACTCCAGTGTCCTCCCATTTCTGATCTGATTCTGTATACTGGTAGTCCTGGGTATGGAATTTCAGTAAATCACAAATGGTGTAGGTTCCCACCTGGTTGCAAGCTTTTGTCCTCTGGAATGAGTGTTCTTCAGTAAAACTCTAACTCCTACAGACAAAGGAACAGCATGTGCTTTGCAGTCATACTGTTCTTTTTGCCTCTGTTGTGCATGTCCCATCTGGGTTGACATGATATCAGCTGCTTCTTTGAGTTGTCGTCGGTGTTTTTCCACCCACACTGTGGTTGGCTCTTCTGTCTTCCTGTATGTTGGCTGTACATCCAGAACCATGTCCATTGGGAGTCTTCCATGTCTGCAAAACATTAAGTAATAGGGTGTGTATCCTGTGGAACAGTGAACAGTATTGTTGTAAAGGTAACAAAATTCAGGAAGCAGTTCAGGCCACTTTGCTTTCTGATGCTCCGGCATCATTCTCAACACCTCCAATAGGGTGCGATTTGTTCATTCATATAACCCATTGGTCTGCAGGTGATAGGGGGACGTTCTCAGTTTCTTACTGCCATATATGGAACACAGTTCTTTGAATAGTATTGATTTGAATGCACCACCTTGATCAGTCAATATTTGAGCTGGATACCCATACAGATGAACAAAATGCTTCCAAAGCGCTTCAGCTGTAATCTGGGCTGACAAGTATTTCAATGGTATCACCACTATGAACTTTGTGTAGTGGTCAATGATCATTAGTACATACTGGAATCCACTTCTACTGGGTTAGATCTTTCAATGATCCAGAGCAACAATCTCCAGTGGTGCTTTGGTTTCAATCGGGTGCAAGGAGGCTCTTTGTTTACTATCTGCCTCCCTCTTTAGGTTACAGGCTATGCAGTTCTCACACCATTTTCTAATACCGTCTGCCGTGCTGATCCAGTAAAATCTCTCTCTCATTGTTTTCGCAGTCTTTTGGTGTCCAAAATGACCTGACCCATTGTGGTAGGCCTCCAGCATGGTATCTGCTTCAGTCTGTGGAACGAGAATCTGAACAATCTCTCCTCGAGTTCTCAGATCTTGAGTCTTCTGTAGAATCTTTCCTTGCTCTAGGCTGAGGTGCTCTCGCTGTCTCAGCAGTTTGGTCAGTTCTGGGGGCAGAGTCTTTCTTTCCTGCGTGCTTATTGTTCTTTTGGTTCGGAGTATTTCCTCGAGTTCCTGGATCAGAGGATTCCGATTCTGTAACTGTGTCCATAAATCTGTTCTCTCATCTTCTGGCAATATACTGTAGGCATTGTTTCTTGGCTGTGATTGACACTCTGTGGGTACTGACAACACAATTGGACCATCTTTGCCGAAATCCTGATGAATGGTAGCATTTCTAAATCTTCCTTCTCGGACTCAGCTACTTCCTCTTCATCATGATCAGTCAATCTGGAGAGAGTGTCCACATTACCATTAGACTTCCCTGAACAGTACTTTGTTGTGAAATTGAAGTTGGCCAGCCTGGAGGCCCATTGCTGCTCCAATGCCTCAAGTTTAGCTGTGTCGAGATGTGCCAAGGGGCTGTTGTCCGTATGTATGGTGAATGAAGTAGCAGTGAGGTAGTGTTGAACTTTCTCCATTACAGACCAAAACAGCACTAAGAACTCTAGCTTGAAGGAACCGTATCGTTCGTCGTTCCTTTTAGAACCCTGCAGTCCTCTACTCACATAGGCGATTACTCATCTTTTCCTTCCTGTATTTGGGCAAGTACAGTTCCTAGGCCTTTGTTGCTAGCATCAGGGTAGAGGTGGAAAGATTTCCAATAATCTGGGTAGGCTAGTACTGGTACTGTGTTGAGCACTTCTGTAAGGTGTTCAAATGCAACTTGACACTCTGGTGTCCAACTTACTCGACTGTGTTTATTGACTTTACTCACTTTTGAGTGACATAACAGTTCATGTAAAGGGGCTGCTTGTTTGAGAAATCTTTCAGAAATCTACAATAATAGCCAACAAACCCTAAGAATCATCTCACATCTCTGATGATGACAGGACAGGGCCATTCCTTTACCACTTTGATTTTCTCTGGGTCTGGGGCTATCCCCCTCTGTGGATACAACATGTCCCAAATAATTTACTTCCTCTTTCAGGAAATGACATTTTGAAGGCTTGATTTTTAGTCCATATTTCTTTAGGCGCTTGAAAACCAGCTCCATGTGTTTCAGGTGTTCCTTGTAAGTTTTTGAATAGACTAAGATATGATCCAGGTACAGCAGTACCATGTCAAAATTCTCATTGCCCAAGCACTGTTCCATCTAGCACTGAAACATTCCTGGCACATTACAAAGACCAAACTGCATCTGTGAAAACTCATACAGTCCCATTGGGGTCACAAAAGTGATCTTTTCTTGGTAATTTGGTGCCATGAGCACTTGCCAGTATCCGCTTGCTAAGCTGATTGTAGAGAAAAATGCTGCTGACCTTAGTGCTGCGAGGGCATCCTCAATGCAGGGTAATGGATAGGCATCCCAGTATGTTATTTGGTTGAGTTTGCGATAAATCAATGCAAAATCGTATCTGTCCATCTTTTTTCCTGACTAAAACAATTGGTGCCACCTGTGGACTGTGACTCTTTCTTATAACATTCACCTCGAACATTTCTTTCAGTAGCTGCTTGATCTGCTGATACAAAGCAGGGGGTATGGGTCTGAACCATTCCCGAATGGGTGGGTGATTCTCTGTAGGGATGCATTGTCTCACATTTGTTGCACAGCCAAAGTCTAAGGCATGGTGAGAGAAGGCATTTGCATGTCTCTATCACTTCCAGCAGCTCTGACTTTTCTTCCTCTGTTATCTTGGCATATCCCATATCAATTTCCTGCATCAATGTTTTGGAGGTCCCACCATCGACTATATCTTCCTGTAGTGTCATGGTGGCACTGGTCAAGCGAGACACTTCCTCTTCTTCCTCACCTGGGGTTATGACATCTTCCCATTCAACCTTTATGAGTCAACCAATGGCCCGTCATTCATAGTCTGCTGCAATTGAGCAAAGGACAGGGACCTTGCCACCCTTTACTGTGACCGGGCTCCGAGCCACCACAACTAGATCCTTCCCTTTCACCCACTCTGGTTCCACCAAGGCTTTGTAGTCTTTGCCTCACAATCTGACCTTGGCTCTGCACATCAGTATCATCTTGGCCCCAGGTTTCAGCTGTACTGGCCTTTCATCCAACACTCAGACTTTTCAGATTTCTCCTTTCTTATTAGCAAAGCACTGATGACACTGGAGCAACTTAATTGTCCCTTGCATAGCCCATTTCTCTCTCCATGGAAGTGAATTGATCTGTTCTCTCAGGTCCTTTTGGCAGTGCTGGAGCAGATTCATGCCCAAGATCACAGGTGGCACGTTATCATCATAGAGATTGCTGATCAGAATCCCCTGGTTTGGGTGTTTGGTCTTTCCCAGCTTAATATTCATCTCCATATAGCCAATAACAGGAATATCTAGATCATTGCTGGCAACCAGACTCATCCACTTCTTAGGGGGTGGATTCATTGCTGTCTTGTTCAGTGCTCAAAGAAAGTCTTGCCCTGCAGTGTTGTCACTTGTGAGCCAGTGTCCAGTAGGGCTTCCACCTCAATTCTGTTAACTTTTATAATGTGGTTGGACAGTTTCCGATGAACCTGGCTTGAGAACATAGACAGCATTTTACTTTGAAACTCTCCTAAATTGGTGGTAGACGAATCTGTAGGGTCCCCAGAGAACTGTGGCAACCAGGGTGCAACAAAGTAATACCCTTACCAAAAATTGTGGATTGACACGGACTTACTTTTACCTTTTTCTTAAGATTTAAATTCCCTTTAAATTCACTTGAAACTATATTTAATCCAGAAAAATTCTTTATGGTAATTTCCTATTTAACAAATGGCTTAGTTTTGGCTATATACACACAACAAAATATGCTAATTTTCAATCCTCTGTATTTTTGGCTGAAAAAAAAAGTGAATAACGGCTTTTTTGAATGGATTTATTTTCTCTTTTTTGGGGGCTTTATTTGAAGAGAAATATGCAAATTTTCAATCCTGGATTACATTTGGATTTTTAATAAATCTAAAGAAATGTTTTTAGTTTTAAGCCAAAAGAAATCCTAATGGAGTCTTTATGGCTTACCTTTGGCTGCATATGCAGCAAAATATGTAAATGAGCAAGTTTTGCTTACATCTGGATTTCTTTTAGAAAGATTCTATTTATGTTGTAAATGCATTATCCATGAATTGAATGCATTTCCAATATAAAGAAAAAATGTCTAAAAAAAACCAAATGTAGGCAAAACATGCTCATTTACATATTTTGCTGCATATGCAGCTAATTGTAAGTCATAAATAATCCATTGTCATTTTTATTCTTAAAACCCATATCTTCGGCCCAGTAGCGCAGAGGGTTGAGGTGCTGGATGCCAAACCTCGCACCACACCAGCAACCCAGGTTCGGGAACAAGCCTGGGCTGCCGGGGGTCAGCAGGGGAGAGAGGGGATTAAGCATCCAGAGGACAGCTCTCCTCTCTTGGGGAGGGATTCAGGCTTGCCTGGGATTGCAGCAGCCCCCAGTGGTGACCAGAAGCACTGCACGTGTCAGGCCAGTGAGTAGCGGGGCAGAGCTGCAGCGTGCATATCCAGATGTCATTGCACGTCTGAGCTCTTGGGGGAGAGGGATCAAGGGTGTAAACAAGGGGGAAAAAAAACTGCCGACTGGGTGAGATGATGGCGAACTCCAGAGGAGCTGTAGATCGAGAGAGAGAACCCGAGAGATGCCCCAGAAGGTAGGTGAAAAAAAGAGTTAAAAAAAAAAATCTTCAATTCCCCCTCCATTTTGTTTAACTAATTATTACTCTATTAATTAGTTACTTTGGATGGATAGCAATCACCACATGAAAATTTGTCAGATTCAAAACCATGAACTGAACCAAAGTGTTTTGCTGTTACTTTACTAGTGAAATAAGTACTTTGTCTTTGTACTCTATTTCACTCAGCCTGACCATACACCAAGATTCTGAGCCCAGTCATCTCCCTCTCTTCTCGAGTCCCTAATACCCTTGGTGGGTTGAGGGCATCACTGGCACCGGCTGAATAATTTATGGAACTAAATATTTGTGCCTGAAGGAAGTCCTGCAGGATGGCTGTATCCCACCATAACCAACACAAAATGTAACTGCACTCCAGAGTAACATGCAACATATGCCTAGGATAAATATTCCAACACAGATAAGTAGCTTGAAAAAATCCACAAATGCTGCAAGCACACACAAACTGTTCAAGCTGTAGCTACTTATCTGTGTTGGAATATTATCCTGGACACATGTTGCATGTTACTCTGGAGTGCAGTTAAATTTTGTGTTGGTTGTCTTTGAAGTGGGCTACAAGCCCTTAACCTGCACCATGCCACATTTCCCTGGCACAGTTTTTTCATCCAATGTATCTCACCATACCCTACACCATAAGGAGGTAGGGATTCACTTATGGCTTGGTACTAGTGGACTGGTAACCCATGGTCTGGACCAACTTTAGCCAATGCTGCCACCCCTGCCCCTACGCACAGCTCTCCAAAAGTGGCTCACAGGGACAGGGGTTGTGGATGCAGATAGGCATAACCATGACCTGCAGGACAACACACCCCACATATGTGCAAGTTACTTGTATGTGGAGTACCTTTGAGGACTGGGCCCTAAGAACCATTACAGTTTGGCCAACATTTTACATAGTCCCTTAAATGACTGAAGAAATAATAGCACGATTGTGATGTGGAGCCAGAAGGCTGATGGCTCGAATAAATTTTAACCACACTAAAACATAGAAATGTCTGCCTCGCTCTACCCATAGTATGATGCAAATATCCTAGTGGTCATTCACTCCCCTCCCCTCCATGTCTTCCTGCCCAGATACCCTTACTAACCCCATAAACCGGTCACCCTTGCTTGAATCTTTCCACTATTCTGAGGCGGGCCACCCATTCTTGCAACCTGTTCCTAAATGCTTTTCTGGCATCCTTTCTAAATCTCCTTCCACTCACTGTGTTCACCCCTCCCCCCCGTGCCTGCTTTTGAGCAGTTCACGGTTTTTGTCCTGTGAAGAAACTTTGAATAGTTCAACAATGTTCTCCCCTTACCCTCCTGGTTTCCTACTGTAAATATATTGAGGTCCACTATGATATATATCCTCTCCAAGTAGGACTTTTCTTGCTGCCCCATACTTATTTTTGTTAACTTCCTCTGCACCATCTTAACTCCATCCCTGTCCTTTTTTGAGTGTGGATCTAGAACTGCATGCAGGATTCCAAGTGTGGGAGCATCAGAGATCTTCCCAAGGGAAGGATTACCACATTCCTTTTGTGGGATGCCTCTGCTTTTGTATCCCCAGCAACCTAGTTGCCTTCAAAACTGCTCTACTGCACTGCATTGATTATTTAAGTTGTTATTAAAGATCCCATGTCCATCTCATCTGTAGTTTGTTTCCAACACCTCTCCCATCAGTATTTCAGTTTCAGTTTCTTGACCCCCATGTGAAAAACCTTTCTTTACTTCTCTGCTTTGAATTTTAGTTGCTAGACCCTTGACCATTTTTCCAGTCTTCAGATCTTCCCAGTGTCCGACTCCCTCATTACACAGTCTACAGTGTCAGCATTGGATTTTAAAATTAAGGGACAGCCCCCTGGCCTTCCCACACTGTCTTCCAGGCTGACCCCCTCCAAACCCCAGGCCCTGGCCCCACTCCAAACCCCAGGCCCGGCCCCACTCGAACTCTCCCCCATCCCACACTTCAACTCCCCCTCAGGCCCCTGCCCCAGACTCCAACTCTCCCCCCAGGCCCCTGCCCACACTCCAACTCTCCTCCCAGGCCCCTGCCCACTCAACTCTCCCCCAGGCCCCTACCACACTCCAACTCTCCTCCCCTCCCTGCCCCTACCCCACACTCCAACTCTGCCTCCCTCCCCTTCCCCACTCCAATCCTCTCCCCAGCCCCTGCCCCAAACTCCAACTCTCTCCCTGCCCCCCACTCCAACCTCCTCCGCCTGGCCCCTGCCCCACACTCCAACTCCCCAAACACTCCAACTCTTCACCCCCCCAGTCACACTCCCACCTGGCCCTCTGCTCCACTCCTACCTGGCCCCTCCCCCCTCCTCAGCTCCCACTTCCCAGGCAGACACCACAGAACAGTATCCATTATTGTTTTGGGTATGCCTGTCTCAACTTGGTTCTGAAGTACGTAGAGCAGAGATAATAACATAAACTTTGCTTTTTAGTCAAACCAGTGGCAGTCCCTCTCCTGGCTCAACCTTCCCCTCTGCCCAGCACCAGCCACCCTGTCTGATCTCTTGCTCTCTCCAGGCCCCACAGGTGAGTGGAGTTAGCAGCTACCAACAGATCATCTCACAGAAAGGTGCCTGCTCAGCACTTAAGTTTTGTTAAAAAGTCTCCTGTGTAACTGATGAGCTCTACCATGGGATGCTAAGCCCCTTCCCGCGGGTTGAATTAAGATAGCCAGGATTCCTATGTTTGTGAGCCCCCCCGAGTGAATTCAATTGGTTCCCTTCATTCTCATTGCTGCAGCTGAACCCAATACCCAACTGACCTACCCTGTCAAGTCAAAGTACCAAAACTGACCTCGCCACATCACTCACAGCCATTGGCTGACTGCGGTCCAAGTCTTTCTTCTAGAGACCCTCTCTCTCAGAGTCCAGGGATGACTCCGATTTCAGGCCAAGCCAGATGGCCCAGGACAGTTCAGCAACACACACATGCCCCCACACACACCTCACTCCTCTGACCTCAGCAGGCCAGTCAGTCCATCCAGCCGAAGCCCTGTAATGACTTGATCAGACAGCTCGTGAAGCACAGATCATGCACTGTTTGTCTAGGTCACAGACCCTATCAGCAGTACATGTAAGCACTTACCGCCTCCTCCAACCTCAGCAGCAGGTCAGTCAGTTACATTAAACCGCAGACCAGCAATTATTTTTTAGCAGCACAGACGGTATTGGCTTCTGGATCAGATCAGAATTGCACACCACCACAAGTCTTGCAGCTTGGCCCTCTCGCTAAAATCATGCTGCTTTATGCAGAAAAATAATCCCAAACTGACAATGCAGTTTGAAACGGCACGCTCATCCCATGCTTCCTAATGAAATCCCCAATTGTCCCTTGCGCATGCGCGGTGTAGCTTGGTCCAACCGCTAGGTAAACTGGGACACTGAGTCTTAATAGAAGCCCAACCCAAAAATACAGGATTTAAGGAGTAGAGGGAGAAAAAGAGAGAATATTCAGTGTCAGAAAGTGGAAAAAAATTGGTGCCTTGGTATATTAATAGTGCGTCTGGGTTAAAGAGTACATAATTCAAACAAGTAAAGACCTCACACGTAACACTGGATCCCCAAGTATATAACCAAGACCTCGCCATGAATGGAGTAAAAAAAAAAAAGAACATTTATTTAATACAAAGCATTAAAAATAGATACAGTGTACAAAAATCTTTTCCCTCAGTGCAAAAAGAAACTAGCACTGTGGGGATCAAAATGTAAGCCTTCACTTAACCTTAACATAGCAGTTAACCTTAACAATGTTTTACTATAAAATTAGCCTTAAATTAACATTAAAACTGCTTTTGTGATGTTTAACAGTCAATTGTATTACAATGGGCCTTCACAATGTCCTTCACAGCCAGAAGCCTTAAGTTAGCCTGCTAATAGCACAAAAAATTTAAATGAGATGCAAATTAGAAGGCTAAGATAGCAGTTTTCACAGCAGTCTGGATGATGGTTAAGGACTGCTTTGTAGCAGTATGCTTGTACTGCTGGCGAATACCTTGAATTGTTACATGACTGTTATAAGTAAGATTAAAAGTATTGCTTAGGGCTGGACTTTTACTGTTAAGTGAATGTGGGGTGCAATGCTGTTATAATAACTGGTGATCCCTGTTATCAACCCGTTTTCGAGAACTGTAAAAAGTCGTATCAACCCGCAGGTTGATACGAAAAAAGTTATCAACCCGCGGGTTGATACAACTTTGATCTAAGCGTAAAGAAGCCTGCACTTTTCGCATTCCAAGTAAACAGTTTCAAACTCGGCAAAATCAACACGGAGACCCGCTGCCAAAACCTCCTACTTCCTTACTAGTAGGCACGCCCCCACGCTACCACGTTATGTGATGTCAGTCTTTGAATAGTGTGGGCGTGCCTATTAGTAAGGAAGTATGAGAGTTTTCGTCTCACGTCTCCTCGTAGTGGTAATACTTATTGAATTTGTTTTGGTGCCAGTTATTATAAAAAATAAAACATATGTAGGGAGTTGATATGGAGATTTTCCACACACCCTCGTTGTGTGATAGTACTAAAACTTCTCGAGCTTCGCTCTTGAGGTTTACATATTATCACTAACTTGGGTGTGTCTTTAACTCCATATCAACTCCCTACATATGCATTATTCTCTATATAATGTGTGGGAGAGACTAATGAGGGTTGAATTTGATGAATTCCTATACTCGTTATGGTATTGCTGTGACACCAAGAGGTTCTTCTACCCTTTTGACTAAGTCACAACGATGCCATAACATTAACGCATTTACATATGTGAGTCTCCAAGATTTTGCGGCTGCTTGTTTTGGAGAGTATTGCTGACTAGCAACTACTGATGAACCCACATAATTCTATGGATGATCCTACAGGTACACAAATCGAGGAGGCATGGACATGATCAAAATAGCTCTTAGATGTGAGTGGGGCTTGATCATGGTGTGGGGAGGGGGCAGAGCCTGTTGTCAGAAGAAAGGCAGAGAATAACAGGCAAAATGGGTTGGCAAAGGCAGTACTGTTTTTAATGCTGTCCATACACTATAAAGATGTATGCTGACAGGAGGTCAACACCACTACTGCAAAGACCAGCACATTGACAGATTTCTCCTAAAAACATCGAGTCACTGTGCTGGTCCTTGCAGACACTAGCGGTGCAGCTCCCAGTGTTGCGCCCCCTCTCTGATCTAACTCCAGCTCGGAGTTGGATATCTAGAAACCAGTGGGTTTGGGGGGGTGCACCCCCCCCCCGATTGCAACACACTGTCACCCCGACAGCACAATGCTGACACTCGGCATTGTGTCTGGGATGTCAGCATGAGCGCTGTAAAACCCTATAAAGACCAATGAATTAGGAACATTTAACAACAATGCTATGTTCCCTTTGTCAAGGTTGTTATGCCAACTATAAACCTCTCAAACATCACTCTCAAGGTTTACTAGGTTGGCATAACAACCTCTCTAAGGGACCACAAGTTTGTTACTAACTGTTCCCCATTCATTACCGTCTATATTAGTGTTGCCATGTTAATCCCAAAGCTGATTTCAATTTTATAACATATACTTATTTTATATAAAATTAAATAGGTAATATAGAGACTACAAATATACTTATTTACACAGCCTATCTTGTTACTTATGGTTTATTACCCTATCAACATAATGCAGAGTTTAAGCAATAATAAGTGTATGTTATCAGAAAACAGTTTGCCCCATGAGGCATGATGTGTTTCCATAAGGTTCCTTTCAGCACATGAAGTGCTCTTATCAGACAATAACTCACATTTCAAAGGGTCTTATTCCACTTCAGCGAACAGAGTTGGTAAAATTAAAAGAAGAAAATGTTGGTGCTCACCAACAGAGTGATGACTAGATCCCAAGATATCGTACCTTTCTGATTGTGCTTGAAGGATATTAAAAATGTTATCTTCATGGGTAGTATAGTAGTAGTCTAAAAGGATGGCATGGCTCAGTGTGAATATAATGATAAAGCACCCAGAAATTCCAGTTTTTACAACTGAACTGTAAAAAAATATATATCAGCCTTTAATTACATTTTTCTGTCCCATCCACCTCCCACTAATACGTGTAGCCCCAGATGCTTCCTGGGGTGGGAACATCTGGCAGAATGTGATCACACACTGCCAAGGACATTGTTGCAATCCTCCACTGGAAGCAGTTGTGAAGTTCTGCAGCAGAGCCCTCCTCCAAGAGGGAAGCAGCCAAAGGATGCTCTGAACTCCCTCTCTGCTGGCCTTTGCTTCTGATATCTGGGCTCCTGGCACAACCCAGGGTTGCCAGCATATCAGAGTGATGAGATATTGCTCAGTGCCACAGAGCTGGCTGAATGATGTTTAACTGTGACATTTTAAATAATACAAGACAGGGTGTGTGTCTGTTATAGAACATACGCATGCCTGCAGTGGTTGTAGGTATGAGATGCAGTCAAGTGCAAGACACTTTAGGCATATGTATGTTCTGCAACAAATGTACACCTGTTGTGCACTACTGCTGTTATAAAATGGCTGAAAATAATCTGACTCACGTTTCCATTATTTTTAATATAGCTTATTTGGAGGACTTGCACTGTATAATCCTTCTAATTCATAAAGTACTTGCACTATTGCAGTCTTACTAAGGAATATCAAAACTCCTATTTATGTTTAAATAGTAATTTGTAAGAAATAACATGACAGGGTATGCATTATGGTGGTATAATCACATGCCTCAGGTGTACTGTTGGGCACAAGGCATAGCAGAGTGCCATTAAGTGCACCCAAAATAAGATATTACTATCATCATGATAGCGCACACTGTTGGGTCATATTGTTTACATCAAATCAAATTTCTATTCAGTAGAACACAACCAGAAAGCATTGCACATATAAAAAAAAGAAAGACTGGTGCCAGCCCTGTGTCTCAGTGCTAATGCTATTTCCCACTACGCCAACAACACGTGTTTTGGAAGCGCACCTGGGTTGCTGGTGGTCATCCAGAGGGGGAAAAGGAAGAAGCATCAGCTGTACTGTATTGCTCTCCTTGCACTTCTTTTTAAATGGTTTTCAGTGTGACCGGAGTGCAGCATGAGACTCGCAGTCAAGACTTTTCTCCCCAGAGTGCTTCACATCAGAAAACGCCTACTGCCAGTGCCACTTCTTAGATGCTGGCACAGAGCTTCAGTTCTCTAATGAACTACCGTAATAACTGGCTGTGACATCACAACCAGTTATTACTGCATTTAAAAGCAAGCAAACTCTTGTTGATAAAGGGTCTCCCCAGCTATTTGGACTTCTTTACTCAATAACAAGAGAAATGTATGCAAAAATGCATTTGACATTCATTTGTGACAAAATGCGAACCACCACTGAAAAGTAGTTGGATCAGTGTACACGAAGCTGGGATACAGAAAGTCAGTACCGTACAAGGCAAGTTCCTTAATAGTTACTGCTGGTGTCCTCCTAGCAAAACTGCATCTTCAGATTAAGTCTGATTGATGTTAAAACATCAGTGCGTGCTATGGGTCCTGTGGGTGTTTTGCCTTGGCTTTAATGTCATTCTTACCCATTTACATTCCTGAAAGTTAAGCTCTGTACAGTAATGTTGCATTGCAAGTTATGAATAGGACACCACACAGAATTGCTGCTTAGCACAAAAGGCACCGTGCAAAGCTTCCTATCTGACAGCATTTCTGCAAGGAGACACCCAGCAGTAACCACGAAAGAATAAGTGCCTGGTATAGTAGAGACTTTCTATAGCCCAGCTTCATATGTACATATACAACCAGGTGGCATTTGCCTTTTTATATAAATAAATATCAAATGCATTTTTCTACACATTAATCAGTCTCAAAGTACTGTGTATATTGGTTTTAGTGCTGACGTGACTCTTGACTGGTGTCGTGTAGTTTTTCTGCATTACTTTGATATTTTTCCATGGATATACATGCACCAATGTGGTGACTGAGGTACTGTTGTATGACAAAGATTTCTTACCTGGCTCCTGCAGACTGTGGGATGGGGTTTGGGTGGCTTGAGGGAACATCCTGTTGCACCTGTAAAATAAGAATAGCAAAGGGGTCACAAGGGACCTGCAGCTCTTTAGCAACTAACCGGGACAAATGATGAACTCTAAATAAAAAACAAATACCTGATACATGTGGTCATTGTCCTCCAATGCCGGGGGTGGTGTCTTATGGTTGCACTGGATCTGTGGACAAAGTGGAAAATGGGTTAGTGAGACAGTATAACTAATGAAAATACCTATCAGCTGTGTCAGGTGGAAAGGGTTTGCATGGGAGGGGTAAAGTGAGTTGGTCAGGAAGATACCAGTATCACAGCAGTGATTCAGGTTTCTGAATTTGGGCCACTCGTGGATGTCAGCGCTGGGGATACGGACAGGATTCAGTGTCCCTGGGCCCTCTCTCCTCTGGGAGGGGTGCAAGCTGCTCCACTCATTGACTCCCCCCAGGGCAGGATGGAACCAGCAGCTTTCACACATCTGCAACATTAACAGGGCGATGGACTGCCAAAGTGACTGACAGTCAAGGGGTGGATGTTCATCCTCTTTCTATACCCATCTTGGGGGAGGTGATGGTGCTGGGCAGCTGAATGCAGCAGGGATCCATCGTTGGTGTGGGGCCCGAAGTGACCATCAGGTACACACTTCCCTTGCATCTAGTGGCAGCCCCCACCCTCTGATCACCCGTCCCGTATATATCCTTCACTGATTGCTAGCAGCACCCACTGCCCCACTCCCCAAAAACAACTGTCCCCTTGCCATGACTATATTACCTGCATGTGCAGAGAATCCTCTCCCTTGTAAACCTGTCACATTGATTGTAATGTTTACCCGTGTTTAGTGGCACCCCCTCCTGAGGACCTATTACCCATACTTACCTTGGTGTCTAGAAACAACTATCCCCTGGAACACACAGCCCACTGATTACAATATAGTTCACGGTGTCACATCCAACAAGATTAGACATCCACACATCTTAATGTAGGTGTCACTCAACATCAGCTAATCACCAGCTGTAAATTGAAAATCTTAAAATGTACACCAGTTGTGCCCCTGATCTATGCTACCCAGAGTCCTCCTAGCCTCACAACATGGTGCCACATGGCACGACCTCCATGCAGGAATCCTCCTTGTTTACATGGAAAGCACAAAGTGACCTTGTGGAGCAGTCCTTCTCCCTACAAAAATGAAAATAAAGTAAATGGCCCCAATCCAACCTGTTCCTAAAAGTAGGAGAAAGGGTCTTTCTGGGAGTGCAGAGAGTTTCAGCCCATCCCAGTGCTGCCGCCATGGGCTGCTCATAGAAACATAGAAACATAGAATTTGACGGCAGATAAGGACCGCTTGGCCCACCCAGTCTACCCATTTCCCTACCTGATGGATAAGCTGCAGATCCTAGTTAACCAGCAGCTACTCTTCCTACCCCACCCCTAGAATTGCCTTATGACTGTCCCATGCATGCTTGAATTCCACCACTGTTTTGACTCACAACCTCCTCTGAAGGCTGTTCCATACATCCACAACCCTCTCTGTGAAAAAATACTTCCTTAAATTACCTCTGAGCCATATCTTCAAATTGTGCCCCCTTGTTCTTGCACACCTCTTTTTGAAAGATGTTACCCTCTTGGACTTTGTTGATTCCCTTGAGGTACCTGAAAGTTTCTATCATGTCCCCCTCTCCTCCTTTCCTCGAGGCTATACATATTAAGCTCCTAAGTCTCTCTTCATATGTCTTCCGTTGCAGACCCTGCACCATTTGATTAGCCCTCCTCTGGACAGCTTCCATCCTGTCTATGTCTTTGCGGAATTGGGTCTCCAGAACTGCACGCAGTACTCAGATGTGGTCTCACCCAGCTGTCTGTACAGAGGGATAATAACTCTTGTTTTCTACTGGTGATGCCTCTCCTATGATTCCCAGTATCCCCAGCCCTCCTTGCTGCCCTCTCACATTGCTTGCCCACCTTTAGGTCATCTGATATGACTACCCCAGGTCCCTTTCCATTTTTGTTGTTGTTAGTATCTCACCCCCATTGTGTACTCTTCCCTGGGTTTTGTTTCCCAGGTGCATTACCTGCACTTCTTAGCATTGAATCTAAGCTGCCATACATTTGACCATTCCTCTAACCTTGCCAAGTCCTTCTCATCCTTTCCACCCCACCTTGTGCATCAACTCTGTTGCAGATCTTTGTGTCATCTGCAAAGAGACATACTTTCCTTCCAGTCCCTCTGCAATGTAAGCATAAAGACATTGAAGAGGACCGTCTAATACTGAACCTCATGCACCCCACTGCTAACCCCCTTTTTCAGAGTGGACTCCATTTACTTTACTCTCTGTGTCCTATTCTCCAGCCAATTCTTTACCCAGGTTGTCATCTTGGGACCCACTCCCAGGCTGGCTAACTTGTATATTAATCTTTGTGAGGGACTGTGTCAAATGCCTTGCTAAAGTCTAGGTAGGCCATGTCCACAGCCCTCCCTGATCAACTACTTTGGTCACCCAGTCAAAGAAATCTATCAGATTTGTCTGGCATGACCTTCCGCTGTGAATCCATGCTGCCTTGGGTCCTGTGCCCTCTGGCCTCTAGATACGCAACAATTCTTTCCTTCAGAAGTGATTCCATCATTTCCCTATCACTGAGGTTAAACTAACAGGTCTGTAGTTTCCTACTTCTGCCTTGCTCCCACTTTTGTGAAGGGAATCACATCTGCCCTCCTCCAGTCCTCAGGTACCACCCATCCTCCCATGATTTGTTAAAGAGGGTAGTCAGTGGTGTCACTAGTTCTATCCTTAGTTCTTTTAGAATTCTGGGATGAATCCCATCAGGCCCCATTGCTTTGTCCACCTTCAGTTTTAAGAGCTCTTTCAGAACTCTTTCTTCTGTAAATGGGCTGGTATCAACTTCTGTATCCAGAGTGTTTCTACTGTTTGTTTTAGGTCCCCTCTTCCTTTGTAAATACTGAGCAAAAATATTTGTTTAGTGTCTCTGCTTTTCACAGCCACCCTCTGCCCACCTTTCCTCCCTTTATTAAGCCTCACTATCCTCCCTTGGTCTTCCTTTGCTCCTGATGTACCTATAAAAGGTTTTATCCCCTTCTTAACTGAGTTGCTATCTTTCCTCGGTTTGGGCTCTGTTCTGACTGCCTTTCCAGCTTCCTTTGATTTAACTGATACAGTTCTCTGTCCTGTTCCTTCTGTGATTCCTTGTACTTCCTGAATGCTTTCTTTTCTCTTGAACCTTCACTGCCACTTCCTTTGAGAACCATAGTGGTTTCTTACCTCATTCGTTTTGTTTATTTGCTTTACACAAGGCTTGTTACCTCTGTGATGGCAGTTTTATTATTCCATTGTTCTTCACCCCTCCTTCCTGCCCATTTGCTAGTGCATTCATAGGCACTCACCCATTTTGGCAAAGTCGGCCCTCCTAAAATCCAGTACCTTTGTCTTTGTATGGCTTGACTCTATTGCTGTGTTTATTGTGAACCATGCTGTATGATGGTCGCTAGTTCCCAGATGGCTACCCACTTCTACATCTGTGATCCTCTCTTCATCTCCATTTGAGAGAACCAGGTCTAAGATTGCTCCCTCTCAATTGGGCTCCAATACTAGTTGTCTAAGGCATGCCCCCTGTAGGACATCTAGAATAACCCCACTCTTAGAAGTGGCTGCTGCAACTGCACTCCAGTTAACATCTGGCATATTCAGATCACCCATCAGCAATATCTCCCCTTTATTTGCCATTCTAAGTATACTTTCTATCATTTCCTTGTCCATTTCCTCCCCCTGAGAGGGGGGTCTGTATACAACCCCTGTGCGGATTGTGGTGCCATTGCCTGCCTCCAAATTGACCCACAGTGCTTCTTCTCCTCCCTGTTTACCCTTTTGTTCTGTTGCTTTGATTTCTTCTCTTATGTAGAGAGCTACTCCTCCTCCTCTTTTACCCTCCCTGTCCCTCCTGTAGATAGTGTATCCTGGTATGTTTACGTCCCAGTCATGGTTCTGTGTGTACCATGTTTCTGTGACTGCCACAATATCCAGATCTTCCTCCTCCATCAAGGCCACTAATTCAGGAAGCTTGTTACCCTGACTACGGGCATTGGTACTCATTGCTCTCCATTTTTTGATGGCTTTACCTTCTGTAGCGGCAACCCCCACTGACCTTTCTACCTTGGTCTTTTTCTCATTTAGTGCCCTGTTTTGTAGGGGGAGGCTGGGATTTTCCTTCTGCTTATCAGTGCCTCCCCCCTTGACTAGTTTAAAGGCTTGCCAATGAAGCATTTAAACTGATTGCCCAAAAGACTTGTTCCCTTCCTGGACAGATGCAGACCATCCTGCCAGTATAGGCTGCTCCAATGACATTTCCCTGCAACAGAATTAACACAGCAGCTAAGCCGAGAAGTGACTTTCTTTCGCATGGTGTCCTCTGTTTTGCTGCAGGTGTAGCAAGAATTAGTATAGATAAATACACTGTACCAACCAAAAATCTAATAATTTACCCAGTCAGGCCAGGAGACATCCCCAGCTTAATCACATATTTAAAAGACTGGGAGTGTATGGGTAATGGGGTGTGCCTTACACTCAGACTTTTCAATCTGTCCTCCTTCCCAAACAACTGTTGCCTGCACTGCCCCTACAGTCACTCAGGTGGCAGTGTTGCAGTGGGTTCTGACTGTGATGCTTGACCAACTGGTTATGATTGCTGTATGAGATTTGTAATATAAAAATATAGTAGGTGATTGTCTCACATAAGATGGCCTGTGCTTAGGGGTTCTCCACCCCCCCAGGTTTCAGAGAAGCTGCAGGATATATTAACCTGAAACCAGAAGGTAATTAAAAGACCAGAGAGACTTAGTTAAGGGGCTCCTGTTTTTCTGTCTTAATTAGAACTGACCCAGCTGCCAGGATATAGGGCTCGTAAAGTTTTATGATTCCTATAGGAAGAACATTTTATACCAACCTGGTGCTAAAGTTGTAAAACCCTTTGATATGCCTTGGGAATAAGAACTACACCAAATCAAAGAGAAAATGTTTAATTAAGGAGTCATATTTAGGAAGTGGAGTTTTTGCTGATGTCACCTTATTTAATATACCTCCCGATAGGGCATACTGTTTGTATTTTTTTTATAATTATAAAAGGAGGAGCTAGATGACTCACAGAAGGGGTGTGGAGAGACACAGTTTAAACTATACTGTGTCTGAACTGTTTAGATACATTTCATCTTAGGACTCTAGAAAGAGACACAGTTCTCTAACTGCACTTAAAGAGGTAATACATTAGATAGAAGAAGTGTAACTGTATTGTGGTAGGAGTTTTTGTTTTGTAATCTTCCCTTGTTCTTTTATGTGATTGTGTGCTCTTTGATATATTGTTCTGTGTTTACACTTTTTCATATTTTTATCTTCAGTAAAATCTTTATTTGAAAGATTGCCTTGGTCTGCCAGTTTTTTTTTTGCATGTGACGTATAGAGGGTTAAGACTGACAAAAACTGTTAAAAAGCTTGATGGTGTTACTAAACTGGGAAAAGGTAAGAATATACTGAAGGTCTTTTATAGAGTTTTAAGGGTTCATTTTGGAAGTCTGGCTTGGTGCCCCTGGTAAAAGATTGTACCGCAATCCCGGAAGAGGCTACGTATCTGAGTCTGTTCATTGGGTACGCTATGCATAAGGTTCACAGTTTGAATCCCCCCAGAACTTGAGACTAAAGGTGATTTGGAACCAAAAGCAGACAGGAGGGTTACCCTGTCTGTTACCTGTTCACACTATTGCGCTCAGAGGTTGGAACTGTGAGAGCAGAGGGCCTGATCTGCTGAGTGTGTTTGTGACACTGACCACCACTCTCCCCAGAAGACAGCATCCTCTGGAGCTGTTAATCCTCCTCCACCTGCTCTTCGAATCCCAGGTGCAATTGTATTGATTGAGGGGTTGCACTGTGGAGATGCTGTACTTTGTGGGCTTGCTGGTAAGCATTTGGAGAGTATTGCGATTGTGGAATTCGAGACTTGATATTTAAACTGATACTGGGCATGAGTGTGTTTCTGGATTCAGAGGATTGCTGGTAAACTGTCACTATGCATTACAGTGTTCTGTGGTTTAGAGGCTTACTGTTAGAAGGTTGCTGGGTATTTCTGTGTGTAGGGGCTTGCCGAATGGTTGCTGGGTAAATCTGAGTGAAAGCTTGCTGTTAAATGGACACTGGGTATTGAGGTGCTTTAGGGTTTAAAGGTTTGCTATTGCTGGGTGTTAGTAGGACAGCCTTACTGGGTTTTGGGACAAGTGGACAGAAAGCAAAAGAAGAACAGGAAAAAAGGAAATGTGGGGGTTGGGGGGTGCAATGCAGTGGTTGTGGGGCAGCAGTTCACAGAGAGACCTTCTGGAGACTGTGATGCTGCCCCATCTAAGTGCACCACTCTGGGTGAACAGAACAGGTCTGTCGGTTCTAGGCATTGCTGGCTCAGTCTCAGAAGAATGTCACTAGACTCAGACTTGCACTGACCTGGAGTTAGAGGACTGTTTCCTCCACCCAGAGGTCACCTAGCCAGACACCTCTGCCTCAAAGGATGCCAGAAGTGAGTAGCTGTTGGGACTATGGTGGGCTCAATGAGAGCACAGATGGTGGGTTCTGGAAGGCTGAGAGGTGCTGGTCACAGGCACATTCCTCAACTGACACCACTAAGAAATTTCTACACTGTTCTAGTGAAGTGGGACTGCCAAGAAGGGGCATCCAAGAAGGGGGACAGAGAGGACGGAACACCCTAATGGAGGTCCCGTGAAGGGGAGAATCCAAGAGGAAGAGGACAAAACTTGTGGTGGGGGACTCTACTGTTTGAGGGATAAAGCTGGGGAAAGAAAAGGGGGTAGAGAGGAAGGTAAAGTGCCTACTGGCACAATGGCTTGGAAGGATGGGAAGCATATCTAATGGATCACAAGGGAAGTAGGAAGGAAGAGGGATCGGGATGATTCAGAACCAGCAGGGAAGATCTGTTGAGGATCAGCTCAAAGTGCCTGACATGAATTCACTGGAGACCAGATGATGGAGGGGTGATACGAGAGAAACCTTTAAGTTCTTGAAAGGTGTAAACATGGTGATTGTGAGGGACTATGTAACATGAGTAATAGTTCATGTGCACAAAGTGGTGGAAACCAAAACCATAAATGGATACAAGTATGGCTGGGAGAGACTGAACTGTATAGTTGTCGTTCAGGGTGCTAGTAGTGAGAAGTGGAATGGGTGGGTGCATAGTTATGTTATTACCCCGAAAGGACAACAGGTGCCGGTGATTGATAGTGAACTGCAGGCAGACTGTATGGATCAAGGGTCTTTTTCTGCTGCCATTGACTATGTTTCTACCGAAACATAGCTCACCTGCACATAAGGCAACACAGTACTCATTAGACCAATGTCTGGCACTGCACACTTTTTTTCCCCTCCCACATATTTGCCAACAATTTTAAATACAGTTTTTTTTTTTTTTAGAACTCTTTCCTTATGGCCATGACAGAAGTCATTAAAAAAAAAAATTTAAATATATATATATATATATATATATATATTTTACACTTTACACCACAAGTGCAAATACATGTTTTGGGCAGGATTTGAAAAACACCACGTGTAACATTCATACCCTCTCAAGACGCAGACACACAGACACACACTGTAATGGGCATGGCCACACCATTACTGTCAAATTAACAAAGTGGTGTAAGTCAAAAGTCTCTTACCCAAGTACTGTATTAGGGAGCCAGAGGTAGCAGTCTTTAAGGGACGGTGTCCTTGAAACCTGTAAAATACAAGACAGAAAGGGGGGGGGTCACAAAGGATCCACAGTTCTTAGAGTAAATAGAGTGGAAAGGAAAGGTTAGACATATAGAGAATGAGATACTTATCTGATGGAGAAGGAAGGAGTCAGCATCCTGTCAGACATGTAAAATAAAGAAAATTAGGTTAATATGGAGAAAATACAGTAGTAGCAAGAGCAGAAACAGAGAACTGAGAGATACAAGAGGTATAGGAAAGCAAAGAAGGAAAAGGGGACATTTAGAATTAAAGGTTACAGTTGGATCAAAATAGGAAAATTGACATAGAGAAAGGAAATAAAATAATAAAGATATGAAAGCATAGAGAAAATGCCGTTTGGGGAAAAAGCTCAGCTAAAACCCCTTAGTGCTCTGGATAGCCAGGTGGACAGTATTTTAGAATGCTAGCCCAGGCGGGCTAGTGGAGTCTCTTTTGGGCTAATGGACCAGATTTAATGAAAAAGGGAAGGAGGAAACTGTTTAACAAGGAAAGGCACACTAAGCTGAAGCTTGGTTCCAGCTGTCACCTGGGAGCACAAGGATGTTAAGTGACTTGCTCACGGTTACACATTATGTAAGTGGGGGTTGTGGGGTTAAAACCCATGTCACCAGGTTTGCAGCTCTGTGTCCTAAACCATAGTGTTATACTGCCTCTTAAAAAAATAAAGTTAGCACTGGTGGTCCCACGGGCTAGGAATGCCTAGGAGGCCTGCTTCCTAGAACTGTTAGCCCAGGTGGGCTATATTTCCCTGTAGACAAGTTGCCAAAGATGTTACATGAAAATAGAACCCTTCCCTGTGGTCAAGAGGGCTTCCTGTGTCCTGATTTTGTGCTGGACAACAGGGAGGAGTGTAAAGGAGGAGGACAAGCTGGGGCTGCTGCTGCTGCAGCAGCCATCCCTATAGTGCAACCACACTAAAAATGTGAAGGCATTTGTTACTCCAAGCACATACAGAGCTCAGGCTGTGGCCTGCTCCATGCCAGTGGGAGAAGGGGAGATAGAAGCTCAGCGGGAGGTGGAAAAAGGTCATGGTAGGAGCACTCCCTCCACCTTCTCCGACCGAAGGGAAGTTGAGTGTCAAGAAAGTCAATACATAGTGCTATTTCAGAGATACAGTAGCAGTGCACACTTCATTTCAGTCTGTTCTCCTTGAGTGGTTAATCAGTGTACATGTATTGTTATGGTAGTATGCAAGTAGTGTTGGTACAGTGTGTGTGAATTATGTTAACAATGTAAATGTACCACAAGTGCATTGCAATGTGTAGTGTTATTTTTCACTTTCTACAGCAGTATTGCAGGGCTTTTTAAGTGTGTATAAATTATGGTAATTAGCAGACTGAAACACCACCTCAGATGCACTGCAGTGTATAGTGTGGTTTGATGCTCAGTAGCTCTCCTGACAGCAGTGTTGCAGTGCTGTTTCAGTGCATCTCAAATCTAGTCATTACTTTTTAATGCTTGTAAATTAGGTTAAAGGTAAAACGAGTACATAGCAAAGCACCAGCAGATGTGTGCACATCCTGAACAATAATTCCAAATACCACAAAACTTCAACTGGCATCCCAAGTATTCCCACTACTGATGGTACTTCGGGAAGTGATTTAAAAAAAAAAAATAAGACCCTGTCCTTTCCCAGGTGGTAAAAGCTAGTTTCTAGGCCACACCCTACACACACGTGATTTAACCACCCTCACTCCTTCCCTGTTCTTCCACATGGATTAAAACAAATTGTATACACCTGGCATTTTTAAAAGTCATCCTCCTTAGCCAGACCCCCATTATCAAACAGTCATTATTTAGATGTTAGGCTCCCCTCCTGACCCCCCAAGCCATGATATAGGGACCACGTCTAGCAATATATCCAATATAGCTCATCCCGCTCCCTTCCCTAACCCAGAGCACAGTCTGACACCAGCTCTATCAGTTCACAAGCTGAATGGCAGCGCATGATAGTGTGTATGATTGGTGGGAGGAGGCAGAATGGTGAATGTCATTCATGAAGCTACAGTATGCAGAAATCAATATTTTCTAGTATTATCACTGACACGCACCTCTCTGGCCACTCCCTCTCACTCACTGACTGGTGCTTTCATGCTGTATTGCGCAGCTGGTCATGCTCTAGGTTTGGGTAGGGGGGCTGTAGCAATTGAGCTGTCCTGAACATCAACAAAAAGCCAGTTTCTTTGGTGATTTCTAAACCTAGTATTCCACCACTTAGAAACAGAGAAATGAATTCACTGTTCAGAACATGAATTATTTCTCTAAACAGCTGAGATAATTACGCTCACATTCCAGCAGACCAGACGCAGGGCTTGGAGTGCAAGACGATTATAACAAGCGAACCCCTTCACGAGTGCCAATTTCAAAATAGCACCCAGTGAAAAATAGTACTGGGTGCCATTTTGAAATCAGCACTCATGAGGGGGTTTGCCAATCACTTGTATGTTTCAGATACAGCCTGTTCATATTATTATATATAATGAACCAGTCTCCTTGCAGAATATACTGGTAACCTCACAACATTGACATCGTGAGGGCACATGAGCTTTGCTGTCATGCCCATAACATCACGAACCTCAGTCAGTGTGGCTTCTTCTGCACGAAGGGGGTTTACTATTCCCTGTATGTGCCTGCAGCCTTTTATCAAATCTCATAAGTAAGCAAGGTCAGAACTTGTCATTGGAGACCACCAACAAATGTCAGGTAGGTACTAGACTGAAAATAGCTCTCCTTTCTAGGCCTAAATAAATAAATAAACTCAAGTTGCTACACATTACAAGAGTGTGGACACCTTGTTATTTGCCACTCACCCTACAGGGCAGTTAAGTAATTAGGACTTACTTGCTCTGTCAGGGAGTCCAGAGCTGGGGTATCCTGGGTTTGGGTATTCTGGTAGGACCTGAAAGGGAAGAACAGAGAAGTTTAAGGAGACACAAAGGGTCAGAGATCCTAGAGGAGAGATTAGGGAGAGATTGCCGGGGGGGGGGGGTAGAATTGAGCAAAGATATTTATATGATTAATGGGAAAAATTGATTAGTACGGGGAACGTCTAGTAGCAAGAGTAGACACAGAGAGCGGAAAGATAGAAAAAGGGTACAGTATAGGAGTAAAGGACGGGGAGTTTTAAGGGAAAAGATACACTGTAGGTCAAAGTAAGGAGAATAATGAAAATAAAAATGCAGCCAGGTAAGAAAAATGAATAAAGGGATAACAGGGGCTCAGCAAAACCCCCATAGCTCCCCTAGGTGGCCTGCTGGTGACCAGCAGATTTAAGTGGTAGTAGCCCTGATGGGCTAGTGAGGATACTTTTAGGCTAGTGGTCCCTAAATTATTTAAAAAAGGGACACTGGTAGTTCAGGGGTCTTGAGTTGTCCCAGGAGGCCAGTGGTTTAAAGGTATAACCCTGGTGGTATAGTGGGCTACCTCCCCTGTAGCCAGTGGTAAATGGTGAGTTTTAACTATATTTAACATTTTCCTGGCATCTAGCAGGGGAGGGGTCTGTGGGCTCCGACTGTATGAAGCAGGCAGGTAGGTTGGTCAGAAAAACTGCCAATCAAAAATTATGTGGCTGTGTAGCCATCAGTTTAGTGCTACTTCTCTACAGTGACAGTGCCGGCAGGTGCTTTCAAGTTTCAGCCCACACAGAGTTCAGACTGTGGCCTGCAACATGTGGATGGGAAAAAAGATGGGAATGTTTTGGGAGGTGGAGGGGTTAGGGCAAATATGCCTTACTCTACTGATCAGCCACACAGTGCCTATGTGAAGATCACCAAAGGGCTTGCTATGAGGGTCCAGAGGGATGCCAGCAAGAAACAACAAGAAACACTAGCTAAGCGGCATGGCAGCTGAGTGTAAGCATCCTGAGGGGCTTGGTAGGAAGGGACTGCGAGAAAAAAAAAAAAAGCACAAGATGGGGGCCACAAGGCTGGCCTGGTGGCACTAAGGGGTTGAGGTGCTGGATGCCACAACTCGTTCCACGCTGGCGATCCAGGTTCTGGAATGAGCTCAGGCCATCAGGGATTGGTAAGGGATGGAAGGGATCAAGCATCCAGAGGACTGCTCTCCCATTCTGGGGAGGGATCCAGGGAATACACCACTCTTGGGCAGCCCCTGGCAGTGCAAGGAACAAGTGGCATTGCAGCTGCATGGGGTGGAGTTCCAGTTGACATCAGCATGTAGCGCCACTGGACGTCATTGCACGTTTGGAACTCTGAGGGGCAACCACATAGGAAAAACAATCTAGTGACCACTGGAGATGAAGGAGACCCCAGAGACCTGCCAACATGCCGCCATTGGACCCACTCACATCGTGGTCACCCACAGACAACCCAGTCTCATGGTAGGTCCCTCTAATCCACTACCAGGCTGCCAAGGGTGGGCAAACTCTCCCAAGGGGGTGATCCAGGGGGCTGGACTTGCCATGGATCAGGAGGGAGACTGGTATGTGTATGTGTGTGTGTATATATGTGTGTGTGTGTGTGTGTGTGTGTGTGTGGGGGTTCAAACTGGGAGTAGAAGGCAGAGTTGAGTGGGTACTCTGGAAGGATGCCCTGGGCATTCGGAGTACAAAAACAGAGTCTACAAAAAAAAAAAGATGGGGTTCACAATGGAAAAGCCATACTGTGGCTGAAGACCAATGCCCCAAATGGGCTTAAAAGTAGCTGTGGGAGGTAGGCGGGGGGAAATCAGTGGGCTCTCCAAGAGAAGCATGCAAGCGGCAAGCACTATATACAGTAGAGCTGTGCAGTAACTGATTAGTTAGCCCCTGGTGCTCTAAAGGATTGGCGGGAGCAAAAAAGTATAACAGCTAGGAGGGCCCATAATAAATAACACTGTAACAAATAGAAGGAGCACTTATGTTTTACTGGATAATTTGAGTAGTTTTGCTAGAGGAAATAGTTATACAAGAGCTCTTGGGTTCTAGATGCACTGTGGTGCATTTTTGGAGTTTATTGTGAACATACCACACACTTCTGTTAAACTAAAGGTGTGAGCTCTCGAACCCTAGAGAGGTTGGTAGTGGGGTATCGCAGGGCTCAGTCCTGGGTCCGATCCTGTTTAATGCATACATATCAGGGAGGGTATAGGGTGTGAAATGAGTCTCTTCACGGATGACTCCAAGATGGGAGCAGTAGTTGAGGGAGAAGAGGGGAGGTTGGCCCTGCAAGGGGACCTGGACACCCTGGAAAGCTGGGCTCACACATGGAAATTAAATTTCAATATCACCAAGTGCTAGGTGTTGCATCTTGGTCGGAGAAACCCTAAACACAGGTACACCCTGGGAGGGGAGGCGCTGGAGGCCTCAATAGGGGAAAAAGACCTAGGGGTCATGGTGGATGCATGTATGAATAACTCTGAGCAGTGCAGGAGAGCGGCTAGCAAGGCAAACAGGATGTTGGGATGCATCATAAGGGGGATCACCTCTAGGAGCAAGGAAGTGATTCTGCCGCTGTACAATGGACTGGTTAGACCACACCTTGAGTACTGTGTACAGTACTGGAGACCACACTTGAAGAGGGACATACAGCTCCTGGAGAGGGTACAGAGGAGGGCAACTAAGATGATACGAAGGCTAGGGGATTTGACATATGAGGACAGACTTGAGGAGCTCTGCCTGTTTTCATTGGAGGAGAGGAGAGACAGGGGGACATGAATGAGGTCTTCAAGTACCTCAAGGGAATAAATAGGGTAAACAAGGAGGGGATCTTTAGACTAAGGCAGGGAGGTATCACCAGAGGGCATGGTTTGAAGTTGGAAGGTGGAAGGTGAGGGAAAAGAGGAGGAGGTTTTCACTGAGAGGGTGGTGGACCCTTGGAATGCACTGCCTGGTGAGCTGGTTCAGAGATCCACAGTGGAGGGCTTCAAGAGAGGGTGGGACAGACACAGAAAGTGGATGTATCAGATGATGGCCTGTCCCAGGGGGGTGGGGATGGATGATAGGGGTTTCTGGAGCACAAGGGATGGGAGGGCCTCGGCACCCAACTAAGGATCTAAGGTTCGAGCAGACTCGATAGACCGTAAGGCCTAATCTGCTGGCAAATAGTATGTTAGTATGTTAGATAGTTGGGTTTCATAGCCCATTACTTTGCTGCTGCGATAGTCCCACCTTGTCAAAATTATAAATTTTAATGCTGTCCTGTAAGAGAGGGAAGGGATCGTAGCTCTGGCTGAACTACTGGCCAGCTAATCCCTTCCATTTCCCAGTCTGCTGACCACACCTCCATGCTAGGACATTTTGTGACATCTGTCCGCAGAACCCTTCACCAGCCCACCTCCATCAACAGAACCCTACACCAGGTCACCTCCGTCCAAAGCATCTTACACCAGACCACTTCCATCCAAAGCACCCACCAGCCACCTCCCCCAGTGGCCCCCACCATACTAGCTTCTTCCCTCCATAGCCCCAATTCAAATGCCCTTCACTGCACAGCTTTGGATAATAGCCTCTCTCCCACCATGCCCCAACACTAGCCCTCTTCCTCCACAACACAAAACAGTTGCCCAGACACTAGTCCCCACCCTCCAAAGTTTCCTAAACTAGCCCCCCTTATCCACTGCCCCAGAAAGCACCCTCCCTCCCTCCATGACGACCACCAATATCCCCACCTCCACTGTCACCAAAAATGACCCCGTTTCCTCCAGCCACAGTACTAACCCTCTCCCTCCAAGGTCCCCGACACTCACACTCACCCTGTCTCGCTCTCAGCTCCCTCCCACATGCTCAATTCTGACACACACTGTAATAGGCATGGCTACAGCATATAGCCAACCCACGTATAGGTAGAAGTGGAGTCTTTTACCAGAGTAATAGGGAGCTGGAGGTAGGTCTTTCAGGTAGGATGTCTAAGGACCTGTAAAATAAAATACAAAAGAGGGGTCACAAAGGATCTGTAGTTATCTTACAGAGTAAATAGGGTGGAATGAACAAGTTAAAGACAGAATGATACTTATCTGATGAAGAAGGCCAGTTTGTGTCCTGTCAGACCTATAAAAGAAAATCAGGTTAATATGGAGAAAATACCATAGCAAGAGCAAAAACAGAAAGCTGATAAATTCAAGGGGTATATAACTGCAGAGAAGTTAGAATTAAAGATACAGTTGGGTCAAACTAGGAAAAAAGACACAGAGATGGGAAATAAAATAATACAGGAAAGAAAAGAGAAGGTGTTTGGGAAGGGGCTCATCTAAATCTCCTTAGTGTGCTGGATGGCCAGGTGGCCAGTATTTCAGAACACTAGCCCAGGTGGGTTAGTGGAGCTTCTGATGAGCTAATGACCCAGTTTTAATGAAATGGGGAAACTGATTAACCAGGAAAGCACACAACGCCTAAGCTTGTTTTCAGGTGTGAGCTAAGAGTACAGGGAAATTAAGTGACTTGCACAAGGTTACATAGGATGTAACAAGGGGCTGTGGGATTCAAACCCTGGTCTCCAGGTTTGCAGTTCAGTGCAAAAGGTACGGTGTGGTGCATACTTCCAAGGTCCTACTCAGCACAGAATCCCAAGCATGTCCATAGTGTGACCATACCCTGCAGACCCTGACCCAATCATTTGCCCAGGTACATGGATCATGTAGGTGATAAGGCCCCCCCGGCAGCTACTGGCTCCCTTGGCCTCCCTCCCCACTAGCCCCTACAGGCTCCCTTGGCTCTCTTTCCCCTCAGCAACTACAGGCTAATGCACCCCCAGTGCCCTTTAACCCCCTGCCTCCCTCAAACCCCCAAGCTCTGTAGTGAATTCCTGTTGCCCACACATCACTGCTATTAAATGGGATGATAGATCCACAGATTCATAGCTCAAAGTTTAATTCCAATACTGCCCCCCAACCCCGAGGAAGGCCTAGTGTTTGGCTGAAGCACTGGGAAGAAGGGTACACTTCTGTGCACCTTGCCACATTAAAATTTGAACTTTGAATTTCAGCACCTCTCCTTGTTTTTGTTCGAGTGCAGCATTTGGTGTGTAACTGCACTAATTAAACCCAACTCCCTTCCTCAAGTTTGAATTTTAAAAGAACAGCAGCCTCTGAAAGATCCACGTATTTCCTTCTCCCTTACTTAGTCAGAGGTTTGAATTCACAGGCTACAGTATAGACCCCTCAGAGCTACTCCTCCATAGCTCAAAGTTTAATTCACTGCACTAACCAATAAACCCAGCTCCCTTCCCCCTCACTCAGATTTGAATTTGTAGAGATGCAGCCGCCTCTTCAGAGCTAAGGCTGGGATTCTGGAGCAAGAACTAGATTGACCTTTACTTGTATATTTATTTCAAACTTTTTGTGATCCCTCCTTCAGATCTAACAGATCTCGCTCTGTACAGTTTGGCCTAGATGGTTTTCATCAAATTACTGTTTATTGCTTGAAAGATAAAAAAAAAATCATACCTTTTGGTTCTTGTATGCATCAGTCTGCTCCAACTGCTTCTTCTGTTTGCAGAACATTTCTTGTTGCTTGGTGTAAAAATGCTTTGAAGTCTGTCTGTAGTAGCTCTCGGATTACTCACTGAAGCATGCCTTTTCAACAGCTCAGTAGTGTGCAACCAGACTTCCCATCCTGATCACTTTTGGTTTTGTGCCACAATGAAAAGGGTCCCCACATGCACAGCTAAACCTATCTCCTCTATGGAATATTCCTGCTGGACCTAATATTTGTGTTGCTGTTTCCAAGCTGGCATATTTTCGATGCAACACCTTTCTATGAACTACAGTGTTAGATAAATCCACCCAGTCATTGTGTCATGTTTTTTTCTTTTACTCATAGCTTTTTTTGCTGTTTGATATTTTTTCTACATTTTACTGTGTTTGTTAAAAGGAACCCATATAAGTCCCCAACAGTAAAAAGTAGGAACAACTAAAAGGTAGGAAAGCTATGTGCATGACAAAACAACATTATTGAAATGAATTTTTCTGGGCTACTGAAAATCTTGTCAGGCAGGTGGACTTTTCCAGTCAACTAGCCCTGCCTGCTAGTAGCTTTAAACGTTATTTTCGAGTCCTGGAAATGACAAAGGGGATGACAGTAAAAGGAGGTGCAGCACAAAAAAAAACACACACACACACGAATGTGGCTATAGTGAAAGGGGGACTTTAAGAGAGAGGGCACAACAGTGAAAGGGAGAATATTAATTGGAGGCTACAGTAATGAACAAGACATGAGGACTTCAATGTAATGGAGAGGGGAGTCAAAGAAATTAAGCTGGGACTACAAAGAAGAAAAGGAGGAGGGGGCATGAGATCAAGGAGGGCAACCACAGTATGGCTCCTTAGTACTTGGGAGGGGGGACTGAGTGCCATCCAACTGAGGAATTTTCTCCTGCTTTTGCACCCTCCCAGTTTCTGCCAATGGCCACCTACAGTTCAGGTCGCTGTGTAGGGACAGATGATGTTGTATGGTTACCCACAATGACATGGCCATCACTAATCTGCCGCAGGTGGTGCTCAAGCTGTGGGAGAATTTACTGGGTACAGAAGTTGCTAGTGGGGACTGCTGAGGCTACTGGCTACTTGTTTGGGCAGAATATGCCTAAAGTAAACAGATGGTATTATGTAATGCCAAGTCTATTTGCAACAAGACTGCTATTATAGCGGATCTTGTTGGGACAGCAGACCTGGTGTGCATCACCGACACCTGGTTGGATGAGAATGCAGGCCCAGTATTGGCCTCGGCAGTCCCACCAGGATACTCAGTGATACATCGTCTGAGGAGGGATCATAGGGTTGGGGGTGTAGCCATCTGTTTTAGATCAGAATCAAGCCTTGTTGAGGTACCAGTGGGGTGCACCAGATCCTTTGAGTGTATTATGAGGGTAGGCACAGGGTGCAGGATATTACTTATCTACCGTCCAACCAAAGATGGGAAAATATTCCTGCAGGAAATCGTAGGCTTCATTGTCGACATGGTTTTGGGATCCTCATATGGTTGATTCTGGGGGATTTCAGTGCATGGGTTGATGATGAACCCTCGCAATTTAGATGCGATTTCCTCCAATTAATGACCTCATTGGGCCTCATGCAAGTTGTTACCTCTACTACCCACATTAAGGGTCACTTACTTGATCTGGTGTTCCTCCTGGGGATGGAGATGTCCGACTTGGTGGTGGAACCAGTTGGATGGTCTGACCATCACACAATAAGGTTTGGTTTTGGGGCTCCCCCAATGGGCCTGCTCCTACGGAGATGGTCCAGTGTTGTCCTTTGTGATGTGTGACCCCTGATGGCCTAATAGTGGCAGTACTGGACCTATCTAATAGATCGAAGAAATGCATGGATCCAGGGGAACTGGTACTTTCCTAAAATGCAATGGTGACAGCAGCCCTGGATTCCATTGCTCCTGTTCGTTTTTGCCCCCTCACCCTCCGTCTAAGGTCTCCATGGTTTGATAAGACCTTGAAGGAGTTGAGAAGAGTGGTGTGAAGGCTGGAGAGGGCCTGGCGGAAATCTGGCCATGATGATGACAGGCTTAGGTTGAAGGAACATTATACATGCCATAGTCTATCCAAGTTGAGTGCGCACTGGGACAAAGATGCTGCAGAAACTTACTCAGAGCTCATAGATAAAAAAGCTTCCAGCACACAAAAAACCTATAAGTGGACGACGTTTTTTGGGAATTGGAAACTATTATGAAGTGAATAAAACGAATTGGAAAATGTTTGTGAGTCACAGAAATTGATTTTTGGCGTTCCACTTATAGTTTTTTTGTGTGCGGGAAGCTTTTTTATCTATGAATTATACATGCCATCAATCATGTCAAGTCAAGTCAAGTCATTTTTATTTAAAAAGACGCCCAATCCCAAAGGCTCTGGGGGCCGCACAGTAAAAGGAGAAGTAGAGAAATTATTACAGCGTTTCATGCCATATAAATACATAAAGAATAAACACATATAAATAATCATAGTCAAACCCCAAAAGCATGTGAGAATAGGTAAGTCTTTAGGCAAACCTTAAAGGTAGTAAGGTTCGGGGCCTCCCTAACTGCAGCTGGCAATGAATTCCAAAAAGCCGGAGCGGTGACACTAAATGCTCGGTCGCCCGCAGATTTTAACCTCGCTTTTGGAACAGTTAGGAGGTCGGCACCAGAAGAGCGGAGATTATGGGAAGAGGAGGATGGAATCAGGAGATCTGACAGGTAACCAGGGCCCTGTCCGTGTAGGGCCTTATAGGTGAGAAACCCCACCTTGAAGAGCACTGTCCACCTGACAGGCAGCCAGTGCAGTTCGTGTAGCACAGGTGTAATGTGACAAAATTTACTCTGCCCAGTTAAAAGCCAGGCAGCAGCATTCTGCACAAGCTGCAGTCTGTGGAGAGAGCCCCCAGAGATCCTGAGATAGAGGGCATTACAGTAGTCAAGCCTAGAGGTGACTAAGGCATGTATCAAGGTAGGGAGGTCCAGAGGTGGAACAAGGGGCTTAATCCTGGCAATGTTACGAAGATGGAAAAAACAGGAACGGACCACGGAAGAAATCTGAACCTCCATGGACAAATTTCTGTCAAACATCACGCCAAGATTTCGCACCCAAGGGGAGGCCATCAATGACGCGGCCCCTAGCACAAGGCCAGTTGCCGAATCAGAGGCCATCCCATCACGAACTCTGTTCGACTCCACCACCAATACCTCAGTCTTATCAGGGTTCAATCTAAGCCAGCTAGAGGCCATCCAGTTGCTAATCTCAGCCAGACAGATGTTCAGCACATCTACTGTGTTGGGTGTTCCTGGAGCAAAAGATAAGTATAGCTGAGTATCATCAGCATAGCAATGAAAACTCAGTCCATACCTTCTAATGATCCCCCCCAGGGGCAGCATATACACTGCGAACAACATTGGGGCCAACACCGATCCCTGAGGGACTCCACACAAAAGGAGACTGGGTGTTGATGAGAAATTTCCCATCACAACCAGCTGTCTCCTATTAGTGAGAAAGGACTCAAACCACTTGATGACAATACCGGTGAGTCCACATAACTCCCTCAGGCGGAGAAGCAACACACAATGGTCCACAGTATCAAATGCTGAAGAGAGATCGAGGAGAACAAGAATTGTCTTGTCTCCTTGGTCTCTAGCCCTGAGGAGGTAATTTTGCACCCGTACTAACGCAGTTTCAGTGCTATACCTGGCCCGAAAAGCTGACTGGAAGGGATCGTATAACTCGTGAGTCATGAGCTGTTCCTCCAACTGAAGCGATACCACCTTCTCAACAATCTTCCCCAAAAATGGGAGATTCGAGATAGGACGGTAGTTTGCCCTGACCTCCGGGTCCAAAGAAGATTTCTTTAAAAAGGGTCTAACCAGAGCCTCCTTCAAGGCATCCGGAAGACACCCTGACTTAAGGAGCACCGGACAATCAGGGCAAACACTGGGCCAACAGAGTCAATGCATCTCATTAAGAAACACGTTGGCACTGGGTCCAGTTCACAAAAGGTATGCTTCAAATTGACCGCCACTTCAATTACCTCATGATCCTCCACTGACCTAAACTCACCCCAGTCAGGCGGAGTGCACTTAGTACATAACTGGCGACCACTGACAGCAATGATATTGCTGGCTGAAGAAACCTCCAACCGGATCAAAGACACCCTGTCCGAGAAAAACCGAGCAAAATCCTCACAATCCTCATTAGAGAAGACTCTACCGGGCTGGAGACAGATAGGATGAAGAAGTCTGTCAACAGTCCAGAAGAGCGAGGCTGGTCGGTTTCTCCCAGCAGCAATCTCCCCGAGACAAAAACAATGTCTTCTTTCGGTCAATTTCCTCCTGATATGCACAATAATGTGCACGCAGGACCAGTTTGTCTGTCTCCAGGCGGGATTTCCTCCAGCAGCGCTCCAATCTCTGACCCATCTTCTTCATTTCCTTGAGATCTCCATCAAACCATGGAGACCTCAAGTACGAAGTTCTGGGTCATACACGGACAGGTGCGAGTGAGTTGATGGCGTCGGATAGAACCTTATTATAGGTATCCACACCGACACCAACAGCTGCGACGCATACATCACCTAAACTAGATAGATCAGCAGCCACCATAAAACCCACAGGGGTAAGATTTCCTAAAGGGCGGCAGCGGATCATCTCAGCAGGGGAGAAACTTATGGCGGGAGCCCGAAGCATGAACCTCACCGTGCTATGATCAGACCAAAGTACTGATCAACCATGAGATCCAAGATCTCAATCCCCAGTGAGAAAACCAAATCCAGTGTGTGGCCATCTCGATGAGTAGGTGCATCAACAAACTGCAAAAGCCCTAATAAGGACATATTCTGCAGAAATTCTTCAATACATCTTTGAGTTTTATCCTCAGCCCAGACATTGAAGTCCCCCAGAATAACACATCTAGGGGAGTCCAATGTCTCGCTAGCAACGAACCAGCAAATTCCCGCAGGAACCCCCCCACCGGGCCAGGAGGGCGATAGATGAGGAGGATCCTGCAGCCAATGCCGAGTCCTCCACGGATGGCCACACACTCAAATGAGTCTGGGGTTCCCACCGGGTGCACGGTGAAGGTCAGGCTAGATTTAAAACAAATGGCTACACCACCACCCCTGTGATTTCCTCTCGGGCAGTGCACGATGGTATAACCTGGGGGGACTGCAGCCTCAAAAACAGGGCCAGCATCATCTCTCACCCAGGTCTCCATTATGCAAGCCAGGTCGATTGAGGAAACCAAGGCGCACACTGCCGCCTTGTTTTGACCCGACCTGGCATTGCACAGCACTGCCAACAGAGGAATGGCAGGTGGTGTAATCCCTCGGGTTACCTGACCACTCAGTCTGGTGGTTTCCCTGGAAATGGGCACCAACCACGTCTGGCATCGCCTAGGTGCCCTAAATAAACCAGGGCGTCTCCTCGATCCAACCACCTCTATTTTACCTTCACCCCGCTTCTGGTCAACCCGCAGCTCGCAGGCCAAACAGTCCCTTATAATCCCCACTTCCCTGCAACGCCTGCTCATAGCATCGGATACAGGGAGAGGAACAAAGGGATGCAAAGCATGCAGCTGTGCCTTCCCGTAAATAATCCTAACCCCCACAGGTTGCTCTTCAGACCCCCTACACATTCCTAAATTAAAAATAAAAAAAAGACAAGTAAACTATAATTTAGACTAATTCAACAAATTTAAAACATTTCTAATTAAGAAACCTAGTACAGTCTAAAACCCTTAATAGACAAACCTACTTCCCAACTCTACATTACAGACAGAGTAAACTTCTGGCACCGAGTGGCACTCGCGCCACTCACAACTCTCGCGCTTGCGAGCGGCGCTTCCTTATATGCGGACACTCATCCCCAACCCTCACAGCGAAACCAGTTCCCTCCACTCCTCCAATATCATCAAAAACCAGGTAAATTAGCACAGCCTCTCACGCTGTGATTTCACCGGGTTAGACGAATCGGAAAGGGGGAGGTCAGCAGGTAGGGAGACAATCAGCTTCTCTGCTAGCTGTTAAAATTCCAGCCGCTAACGAGCGGCACTTCGATCAAACACCAACACTCAACTGCCGCTAGTGAGTGGTGCTTCCTTATATGCGGACACTCGTCCCCAACCCTCACAGCAAAATCAGTTCCCTCCACTCTCCAATATCATCAAAACCAGGTAAATCAGCACAGCCTCTCATGCTGTGATTTCACCGGGTTAGATGAATCGGGGAGGGGGAGGTCAGCAGGTAGGGAGACAATCAGCTTCTCTGCTAGCTGTTAAAATTCCAGCCGCTAACGAGTGGCACTTCGATCAAACACCAACACTCAACTGCTGCTTGCGAGCGGCGCTTCCTTATATGTGGACACTCGTCCCCAACCCTCACAGCGAAACCAGTTCCCTCCACTCCTCCAATATCATCAAAAACCAGGTAAATTAGCACAGCCTCTCATGCTGTGATTTCACCAGGTTAGACGAATCGGGGAGGGGGAGGTCAGCAGGTAGGGAGACAATCAGCTTCTCTGCTGGCTGTTAAAATTCCAGCCGCTAACGAGCGGCGCTCAACAAAAACCACACTCAAATGTGCTGCCGCCTACAAGCGGTGTAGTACAAGAACAGTTCAGATCTGCAAGTTGCCAATATTCCAGCCGCTAGCAAGCGGCACTTCGATCAAACACCAACACTCCTGTAAGAAGGCAGAGTTCCTATCCAGAAAGTTTGCCACTGCATGAAATTGACCAGCTCAGCTCTTCTGAACGGTAGACAGATTGTGCAATCCAATCTGTCTTCAGACTGTGGGAGCTCTTTCGCAAGAAAAGTGTAATGAGTTTGTTACATTTTTTGCAGAGAAGGTTGCCTCCATCAGGTTAGAGATCAGCCAGTCCATTTCCAATGGACGCTGTGATGGTCAGTGGAATGTCACAAATGCCCGGTCGGTTTGGACAGATTTCGACACGCTGAAACTCATCGACATCATGAGGGTCATCCAGTCTTTGTGGCCAACCTGCTGTAGTTTGGATCTGGGCCCTACGTGCCTTTTGGTGGGCTGCACAGATGAGATCAGCTCGATCCTTGCAGAGATTGTTCTGCGTTTATTTTATTTTTTTTATTTATTTATTTGGTAATTCGGATACAAACTTTGAGTATACACTGTTTTACAAAGGTTCCATGTCAGGATGTAAAATAGCAGAGACATAACAAAAACTTGACAGTTTACACAAAACATAAGATTGCTATGTAATACAGAATATAGATAAATAATACATTTGAGTAACCTAGACAACTGAAATTAAACAGTCGGAGGAGATTCCCAGTGTAACGTACGACGCAGCACCCCAGAGAGAGCCTGTCAAAGTATAGTATCGGAAATGGTAGGAGAAAGAAAGGGGAGAGTCTGACAGGTTTCCCAATTAACAACGTGTGGCATAGCTGCCCCAGGGGAGCCTGTCAAGGCAGAGTATCGGAAAGGGTAGGAGAAAGAAAGGGGAGAGTGCAAATGAGGGTAGATTAGAGGAGGAGAAAGAGAGGAGAGGAGAGAGAGAGAGAGAGAGGAGAGAGAGAGAGAGAGAGAGAGAGGGAGAAGGAGAATATTTAGGGGAGAGGGAGGAAAGGGAGGTGTTGGGGTATGGAGGGAGGAGTTGAAGGGAGTTAGAGAGTGGGGTGGCAAGGGATGGAAGGTGGGGGTCAAGTGTAGGTAAAACAGGAGGAAAGCTCAGACAGACGAGGGGGGTATCCGGGTTGAGGATATGGACTCAGGTAAGGGAGTCAAGAGGTGTTTAAGAGTGGGTATCCAGGTTGAAGATATGGATTCAGGTAAGACAGTTGCAGGCATTTGAGTTCAGCAGGTATTGCTTCAGTTCTCTTTTAAAGAACCAAACATTTGTTGTATTAAGAGCTGCAGCAGGGATCTCATTTAGCCATAGTGGGGCTCGGTACATGAAGGATCTTTGTCCTGGGAAGTTCTACGAAATGGGACATCAAGCTGTGTTGTCACTGTTCTTCGTGTGTTGTATTTGGAGCTTGCTTCCTTTACCAGGTCTGCAATTCAGGTAGGGATTAGGGAGAACATGGCCTTTCTCCCTAGCAGGCAAGTTTGGTATTTAATTCTGGATTGAAGCAGTAGTATGTGGGCCAGACCATACAGGGTACAAGTGTGCGTGGAGCGGTCAGCATTTAGCAGTAGTCTGCAAGTCTTGTTAAGAGCAGTGGAAACCCTTTTGAGGGCTATATCAGTTCACTGGAGAGTGGGATCTTTCCTGATCCCCTTAAGGAGGCAGTTGTGCAGCCACTCCTGAAAAAAGCCCTCCCCTGATGTGAACCACCCTGCTAAGTACCCTTGATGAGAACCATCCTGCTAACTACAAACCTGCCCTTTGTGGTAAGGTTATTGAGAAGGTGGTTGCGCTGCAGCTAGATGACCATCTTACCACATACAATGTCTATGACTGCTACTTGGGGGCATGACGTACTGTATCCTGCCCAACCCAACAGCAGAAACCCCTCTTCCATAGACAAGCCACCCCCTGCAGCTGCCACCTCCTCTCTCCCATCGGGAGAGGCCCAGGGAGTGGAAGATCCACTGCAGAGAAGAGCTACTAAGCTTTGTGTACTGGGAGGGGGTGCAGCATGGGTGGGAGGAGAGGCTGTTTGGGGGGTACAGACCCACAGACTGTGCTTTGACTGAGGGATGTTATGTGTCTAGCAATTGTACAGAGTAGCTCTGGGAACAGATACAAGCAGCTTAAGGAAGTAGAAGCCATCCTCGAGTGACACACATACCTCAGGCTTATCTCATCTGCAACCACTCCTCCCAACATAGGGGAATGCCCCCCCAGAATCCACTCAGCAGAGATGGCAGGCTCCTGAGATGACCCACCCTAGTAGCAAGTACTACACATGGCACTTTACTGTGGTTGTACTGCATGTGCACCCACACCAGTGACATTGCACTGTCCCAAATGCTCTGCTGGTACCATGCTGGGCCATGTGCACTACTGTTACTTTGCTATGCAACATGTGCTACTGATACTTTGCTGTGCCATGAGAACTGCTGTCACTTCCCTGTGCCACATGCACTGAAAAAAGATGTGCTATTCAATATGAAGTGCTGACACTGCTGGGCCATGTGTAGTGACAATGTCGTGTTAGGCCACGTGCAGTGCAGACAGCACAGTGTGTGACAAACAGCACTGACACAGCACTGTGCCAGTTGCAGGGCTGACACTGCAGTGCAATATGCACTGCTAACACCGCACAGTGCCATGTGCACTGCTGATAACACACTATGTTACGTGCACTGCTGTCAGTCATGGTGCCATGTTCTATGCAGACATTGCATTTTGCTAGATGACATGCAGATACTGTGTGGTGCTACATACTCTGCCAACACCACACTGTGCACAGTTGTGAGTAAACTGTGCCACTTACACTGCTTGCACATCACTGTGCCATAGGCAATGCTGACACGACACTGCCATGTGGCATACTAACACTATGCTGTGCCATGGTGATGCTGACACAGCACTTTGCCACATGCAATGCAGACATTGCACTGTGTCACATGTGATGCCAACATTGTGTTGTGCCATGCAGGGCTCCTGATAAGATATTTTCATAGTGAATACTGCTCACTTTTAAACACTGGTGAGTAAAAGCAATTTTTTTTTTTTTTTTACCACTTTCTTTCTCACCCCCCAGCTCCAGAACTCTCTCAAGCCACTTCACTCACCAACTCGCTCTACCTTCCACTGTTTTCCTCTGCCTTCAAGGACATTACAATTCCTTCCCGGGTCCCAGGGATTACAACCTGGGGAGACTAAAGGGGCAGAGGCAGGGAACCAGCATTGGGAGTGTGGCGGTGGCACTGGAAGGGCCGTCACCTATCCGGGCTGGAGGGACATTTCTTGTATGTGCCCGAGACCCCCCCCATGCGTGGTGCCTGCCTGATGTTGCAGCACACAGCAACCCTGCCTGCATCAGCCACGCTGCTTGCATGCATCCCAGCATTCTGCAACACCCCCAGGCTCCACCATGGGTCACTAGAGCGCCGGACAACCCCATGCCCTTCCCCTGGGAGAGGAGAGCAGCCCAGCGGGCGCTCAATCCTCTTCCCCTTCTGCTGACCCCCAGTTCCCAAGCAAGCTCCCGAACTCGGGTCGCTGATGTGGCATGAGATGTGGTGTCCAGTGCCTCAACTCTCAGCACCACCAGGCTGGTTTTGTAAAACCAAATGTTGATGCACACAAATAGCAAAATATGGTGTGTGAGAAGTACAAATTAAAATGCTACAAACAATCATTTGTCTTATTTGCCTTCTTTTATTATTGTGTTTTGCTACATATTGCCAGGTGAAATTAATGAAGAGCACAGCTGAGCACTTTATAATCCCACTTTGCTGGCCTGCTAATGCAGCAGTAATGCTTTCACTTGTGACGCTGACGTCTTGTGTTAGGAAACGAGCTCAGAATGTTGGAGGGCTAGCTTGGGAGAGGAGGATTGAACGTCCCATAGACTGCTGTCCTCCACAGGGGAGAGGGAAGCATCTGACTTTTGACCAACCACTGGTGAAGACTAGGGGTCTGACAGCTGGTGTTTGAGATCTTCGGGAGGTGTGGCAGACATCCAGTGCTCTTTGAGCCACTATGATATTGCACACCATTCCTCTGTGTGGGTCAGCACATACAAAAAAAATAAAAAAATCAGCCATGCAGAAGGACATCCACCCTCCACTAGACCCATGCAACCAACTTAGGCAGTCCCCACGCCCCAGGATGACAAAGTAGTATCTATTTGGGGAGAGAGTTTGGTCTGTGATAGCACAGTAGGAAGGCATTTTAGGCCACTGTAGGTGGACCAAGAGGTCCTTTCTGCAGACAACTTCTATATTTCTTTTTTTTTTTTTTTGTGGCCTGTTTTTTCCAGTCCCTCAACCCACCAATTGCTCCCCTAGCCAACAGGCTTCCCACCATGGATGGGGCACCAAGATGGGAGACCCCTCAGTGGGACCATGGGTCGTGAAGCCCTAACTTGCCCTCTAGGGTGGGGTCACAGGAGCGAGACTCCCACCCAATGGACTGTGGTCTGATGAGGAACAGCAGGGCAGGGACCATGATTTGCAGATGGCTTTTTGCTGCTTTTTCCTCCTGGGGCGGGGACGTGCAATGACGCCAGCATCCACCCCACAAAACGTGAGGTGCTGTCTGTGCAGGATCCACAGCCTCTGCCAAGGGTCCTCAATACACCAGACACACTACATCATTCCCATTTGGAGAGGGAGATCAGTCTGTGGGATGCTCAATCCCTCACTCCCCGGCCGGTCTTCTGACTCCTGGGTCAGTCTCTGAACCTGGGATGTCGGTGCCACAGACAGACGCCTTGCTGTACTGCCGGGCTGTCTACAACTTCTATATTTCTATGAGAGGCCCTTCCCCAACAGCCCCATCCAGGAGATAAGTCAAGATGCATTCCAGCAGTGAGGGTAAGTCTTGGGAGATGGGGATAGGTGGCTGGGTTGGACAGATGGCAACCGGATGATGGCAAAAAAACCCACTTTGCAGCTCATTACATTTTGCATGTTTTTTTTTTTTTAATCTATTCAGCAGGATGATTTGGTGGGCTTCTCAGCACTGTCCCTCTCCATAGGATGGGGCGTGCGACACTAAAAGCTCTGTCGCCGGCAGTTTTCATCCTCGTTCTGGGAATCACCAAGAGGCCCCTCGAGGAGGATCAAAGGGAGTAGACTGGGGCAGCTGGTGTAAGTAGGTCCATCAAGTAGCCAGGGCCCAGTCCATGTAGGGCCTTAAAGGTGAGCAAGCCCACCTTTAGGAGCACTCTCCATCAAACAGGCAGCCAGTGCAGTTCACGCAGCACCGGAGTGATGTGACAGTATTTAGACTGTTCAGTCAGCAACCTGACAGCTGCATTCTGCACCAGCTGCAGTCGTCGGAGAGTGCCTCCAGCAACCCTGAGGTAGAGCGCATCACAGTAGTCAAGCTTAGATGTCACGAAAGCATGTACCAAGGTGGGGAGGTCTAGGGGCAGAACCAGGTGTTTGATCCTGGCAATGTTCCTAAGATGGAAAAAGCTAACCCTGACAATGGACGACACCTGATATTCCATTGTCAGTCCACTGTCCAGAACAATGCCAAGATCGCGCACCCTGGAGGAGGCCATCAATGGAACAGAGCCCAGAACAAATCCAGTATCTGCACCAGAGGTCATCCTATCATGCCTCTTGTTCGACTCCACAACCAGTACCTCCATCTTATCGGGGTTCAGTCCCAACCAGCTAGAGGCCATCCAGTCATTAATCTCAGCCAGACAGTTGTTAAGCACTTCCGCTGCATTGGATGTCCCAGGGGCAAAGGATAAGTACCGCTGAGTATCAGTGGCATAACAATGAAACCCCAAGCTGTACTTCCTAATGATCTCACCCAGGGGTAGCATGTACATGGCAAGCAACATCGGTGACAAGTCCGAACCCTGAGGTACTCCACAAGACAGAAGGCTGGGGAGGAGGAGAAATTCCCCATCACCACCCTTTGCCTTCTGTTAGTCAACTAGGACTTGAACCAGCTGTTGACAGTGCTGGTGAGGCCACAGAATTCCCTCAGGCAGTCAAGTAACACAGAGTGGTCTACTGTGTCAAAAGCTGAGGAGAAATCGAGGAGAATGAGAATTGTCCCCTCTCCTTGATCCCTCGCCCTGAGGTGATCATTATGCACCAAACTAATGCAGTTTCTGTACAATGTCCAGCACGAAATCCTGACTGGAGCGGCTCATAGATATTGAATGCCACAAGGTGTTCTCCCAGCTGCTGTGCCACAATCTTCTCAACAACCTGCATTGTTTCCAGCAGATTTCAGCTAGCCCCAGCAACTGTAATCTGCTTCCAAACTCAGGTCATCAGCATGGAGCGACGTGTGGCATCCAGCATCTCAACCCTCAGCACCATTGGTCCAGCCCCTTTTTATGATTTAAAAATATAAATATATATATATATATATATATATATATATATATATATGATGGGAAATTGCATTGTCCCTTTAAATGTCTTACCATTAAGCACTATAAATATAGGGTTTTGCAATCTCAACATCACATCTTGAGAAAATGCATAGAGCATCTGTGAAATATCAGTTGTGAGAGTGTGTGTAATGCTGTAAGTTGAATTCAGTAAATTTAATTATGGTCCTGTAACACAGCAGTGTTCTTTTGCATTTGATGAACATTGATGAACAATGAGCCAATTTCTTGCAACTGTTGGAGTCAGAAGTGATCAGATCGACACCCACTTGTAGTGGGCAGTGTGTGGAGTCCCAGCATGGGCTTGTGGATTGGTTTGGGAGCCTGCAGCTAAGGGGGGCGGGGCAAACCAGATTCCATTGCTGGCAGGGTGGGTCTTCGGGTACTAACAGCCAAGGCTGAGTGTAATCAGTATACAGCTGCAGTTGTTGGAGGACGGGGACTATAGGATCCTGCAATTTGGCAAGTTGAATTTTTGTTGAGTGCTTTCTGAAAGTTTAAGATCTCAGTCTGTGCTCAAATGCATCTCTAATTAACATATTCTGAAACTAAAATCCTGAACCAGTACTCAGTTACTAATTTAAATACTCAACACGCATTCAACTGCACAAGTTGAGTTTTTGCTGAGTGCTGGTTTAGTTTAAGTGCTCAACACCTAGCACTCAAATCACGTCAATGCATGCTTTCTATGCTTTCTTGATGCTCAGCTACAATGGGCGAAGCGATGGTGACTGCAGTTCTGTATGGGTTATTCTGTGGAATCTTTATACTGCTTCTGATTACTAATGACTTTTAATAATAATAGTAAACATGGTTAGCAGTATTTAACATTAGAATCAGCTAAGAATGACTGCTAAACTGAATGCTAAACTGATTGACTGCTAAAATACTACTCAGGAACTCTTAGCAGTCAGAAGGCCATCTACATGCTAATATACTGTTAATATAGCAGTCTGCTTGGATATTTTTGTACACCGTACCTGTTTTTAGATGTTGTATTAAATAAATGTGTTTTTTTTTACTCCATATTCAACAGAGTGGTCAGGTTATATACTTGGGGATCCAGAGTTATGTGCGAGGTCTTATTGGGCAGCATCAAATGGATTTTAGACTTGGACACTTATTTTTAGCCATCTAAATAGAGTTGGTTACATTTTCCAATGCTGTTCTTTTTTAACAGAATGTCTTGAAGGAATATGCAGGGACCAGAGTTTAAAAATGTTATTAATTCTGCCAATGTCCATGACTGCACACTTAGGAGAGGGATTTCCCTTCAAAGAGTAGGGTTGGAAAATAGAGATGTGTAAGCATGGGAGACTAACAATGGGTATAAATGTCTGAAATCCCACTGAGAATAAAACTCCTGGTGTGCAAGGCACATCCATGATAGACTACTTGCAACATATTTGTGTAAACCATACTACATCTGTTGTTTTTTTTGTGGGGGGGGGAGTTGCATCTTCTCCAAATCTGAACTAAATTATGCTTTGTGAAAAAACAAACTTATTTGAATCATCAGGGCCAGTGTGGCAGGTATGCAACCTGAATAATGGACTGCCCTTAACAACATGGGTCACTTATAGTCGTTTGGGCCATGCTTTAGAGCTCCTGGGAAGCTGTCAGGAAGGAGAGATCCTTTATGATCTAGGCATTAACAAGATTGGATCTGGAGTGAGCAGAGAACAGTGAAGACGCTTGGTTCTAATTATTGGAAAGCTTCAGATGGCAGGGTCCATCCCTATTGTCTACCGCAAGTGCCTTGCACAAGATAGCCACTGGGGCTTAGCATGCACGTGTGATTCACAGCGCATGCACAAGAGCCAATAGTTCCTTGGCCATGGTGGGAGTTCAAACAAAGGGGAACAATATTTGCCATAACTTAGGGGTTACTAGTGGCCGAACAAAGGATTAGAAAATCGTAGGCAAGTAATGGACAAGCCGTGGTCACCATTATGGACCAAGGTCAGTACCGGGGGGTTCCCAGTGAGAGTTTGATTGGTGTGAGGCATCTGGGCTAGATAGAAGCCTATTTCTTGCTGTTCTAAGGCATAACACTGGGCTGCATTAATTAAATTAATGTGGAAGCTTTCTCCCCACAGCTAATCCAGGAACCGCTAGAAGGGATTCCAGGTTGCCACCACACTGACTGGAGAACTTGAGAGCCCCACTAACAGGGGAGGCCCTCATTTCTTCAAGCAAATCATAGTCTTTGTGACCACTGTGGAGGCTTTCATCAGACGGCTAATCCAGGAGCCACTAGCAGGGGTTCCTGGACACCACCATGCTGGCTGGAGCACTCAAGAGCACCAGTAGCGGGGAGGCCCTCACTGTTTTGGCAAACAGTTTTGTGTAACCACTGCCTGATGGAGTGTGTGGGGGCTTCAACTCAGTCACTCAGTAATCCAGCATTGAATAGCAGTCTTACGAGTCAGCAGGTGAGAAACTGTCTAGAGGAGTAGTAGTATGCATTTCAGGGAGACAGGAAATAAATTGCATGTGGATTTTATGGTAGCTATGGCTATGACATGAATTTTAAGCTATAAGAGTTCCCGAGTGCTACCACCTTGTGCTGCTGGTTGCAGGGTAGAAGGTTAAAGCAGATACAGTATTATGAGTAAAGTTGAGTCTCACATCAATAAAAGGATCACAAGCCAACAGTTCCACCTACCTTAGGTTGAATTGTTTCTGGCTGGGGCAGGGCACTTGGTCCACAAAATCTGCTGGTACAGCTGGTTGAAGATATGTTGATATGCCAATACAGTTCTCACAAAGTGGGGCATTTTGCAATAAAACACAAGAATTACTGCAGGGATGATGGTAAATATGTAAATCGGCTCAAGGCCTAAAAAATGCTTTTGAACTGAAAAAGAAAATCTACTTTCAAGCCAATGTGTAGTCTTACTCTCTTGAAACAAATTTAGAAGCATTTTTAAATCCTAAATAAATCTTCAGTGGTTGAGGGAAAAAATGCTTTTCAGAAAAGACGACAAGAGTAATCCACAAAGAATCAGAAAAACAACAGTAAGACAGAAGTAAGCTGAAAACAATCCAAAAGATTGATTTCTTTTTTGTAAGGGTACGGCATCATAATTGGGTTCAACCGTGCCCCTTCTCCAGCTCCACCTGAAATTTCTGGCCTTCTGGATTCCATTTCTGCTAAACCATTTCCTGCTTTGGACTCCAAATAAAGTATCCTGTCCATGACGCCAGGTGACATGAGCTGGTAATTTGTGGCTGTTGTTTTCTTAGGGGAGAGAGAGAGAGAGAGAGAGAAGAGAGAAGAGAGAAAGAGAGAAAGAGAGAGAGAAGAGAGAGAGAAGAAGAGAAGAGAGAAGAGAGAGAGAGAGAGAAGGTATTTTATTGATTATGAATTAGAAATCAGATTATCCAAGTACATCCACTAGGTGGTAAGGCAGTTCTTTTCCTATTTGGCTGCATCTTGTTACTTTCACCAAAATGGAGAGACAGGAGGCACAATTCAAGAAAAGGACCAGTTTGTTGGGCAACGGACCACAGGGTAAGAAACAGGAGAAAAGGATGCAACAACATTCAGTTCTGTCTAAAATATTTTACTAGTGCCCTGAGGCCTTATACTGTAATTCTAACCTCCTGTACGAGGAGAACTGTAAGAAGAAATTGGCTGTAACAGCTATGCCATAAAAGCGTCCTATTTCTAATCCCTATAAGAGGGTGACTCTATTGCAAAACTAGCAAGATTATCAACTGGCTGTAACAACTACGCTATAAGAGCATCTTATGGAAAACCTTCAAACTCACCCCGAGGTGCACCTCTAGCTAAGGCCTATTACCTGGAGTGCTCCACACTATGAATCACACTGCATACTATAGCAAGAGTCTATACATAGTACTGATGGCAGTTCATGCATGGTTGTACTTTCTATGTCGTTGAGAAGAGAATGGAATCAAAGGAACTGGCGTGACAAGAATCAACTTGACTGGCTGGCCAGTGCGACTTTGTGGACTTCTTGGGAAATTAGGAAAATACAGAGAGGATTTTTGAACAGACCGTGAGTATCTCAGCCACACCCCACCTCTCTAGGGTCACTGAAATGCAAGAACAGGTACAAAGATTTATTTGGCTAAGAACCCACTGAGGGCCACCAGAACTGATGCACAAAGAATCCGGCCACAGTCCGCTGGTGGACAGTTGGGTTGGAATGACCAATACAATGGCTCCTTCACCACAGCCCGCTTCTGGACTGCTGAGTAAGGAAGATGATGCAGAACACTCTGTACAGCCTGCTTCTGGACTGCCAGGTGAAGAAGGCAATACAGACCACCCTGCCACAACCCGCTTCTGGACTTGCGGGGGAAGAAGAAGATGGAGATTACCTTTCCATAGCCCATTTCTGAACTGCCGGGTGAAGAAGACGATGGGAGAACCCCACGGAAATCAGGAATCCGGATGAAAAAGTCTCTGGGCATTGAAGAGCGATGGAGTTCTGGGCACCAAGGCGAAACGAGTCAAGGGCAAAGGTAAAGCAATAAACAGAGCACCGACTCAGGAGCTGGAACAGAAGATCTGGACAGCACTTTGATGCAGATGACAAAATAAGAAAACAGACAGAAGATTCTGCACTGGGCCAAGTAGTACACTGGGAACTGTTAGAAGAAAAGAACAAACATGACGTTGCAAAGTGCGAATATGACTAGGTTCCTTTCTTCTCTTCAGGAGTACTGCTGCAGACTGATTCTGGGGTACACTTGTGAAATGTCTCTGAAGGGTTACTGAAGACTGATTCAAACACATCCGGGAAAAATGCCTCCAAAGGGTTGCTGAAGCCTGAGTCGAACACACACAGGTGAAATGTCTCTGAAGGGTTGTTGAAGACTGATTCTAGTACACTAGCACAAGATGCTGGCACAATGCAATTACAAGTCACAGTTCCAACATATCACAGTTCCAACCTTTTGCTCAGTATCACAGTCTCTGAATGCACAAACCACAGTAAGTAACATACATGTGATTGCTTCTGTCTGGTCACTTTCTTGGTGAAGCTCTCACTAGCTGTGGACCTAACTGCAGTGGGTCCCTCTAACTAAAATGGACTCTCCTGCTACTGTGGGTACACTGGTGGCTGAATGCTGGTGATGACCTTGAACTGTGAGGTATACGAATAGGGTGGGCCTAAATGGCTAGCTAAACCCCTTAACATATGTGGGCTTAAATGGCTAGCTAAACCCCTTTTACACCTGTGGGCCTAAATGACTAGCTAGGCCCCTTTAACACTGTACAACTGAGGTGGGCCCCTTTAAGCTAAAGACTTGACAGGGCCTCTTCAAATCGTGGGTCTCCTGCGACTGTGCCCCTTTGTTTACTGTTCTGGGCATTACCCCTTTAAATAACTTTGGTGTTGCCCCTTTAATTGACTTGGGCCTGATTCCCCTTTTAACTGATGGACCAACTCTGTCTGGGCCCCTTTAATCTCTCTGGGCCTTGTAACTGAGCCCTTCTTTGGGTTCTGGGCTTACATTGCCCTTTAAACCCTCTGGGACTGATGTTGTCCCTTTAAATATTTCCTTTATTTATTTATTTATTTTTATTTATTTAGTTATTCGGAAACAACCTTTGAGCACAAGCTCTTTTACAAAGATTCCACTTCATAGATTTCAAAACAAAGTACAGTAGGAGAAAGCAAAGGTACATTGCAATGAATGATACAGCTTGGATTCAGAACTTACAGAATAACCTAAAACATAGGTACAGGTTAAATAACAAGAAAAAACACTTTATGAGGTTGGGGAGGGGGGGAAGCAGCCACAAAGTGCCTTGTCAGTAGTTCAGAGGGATGGGGATAGCTGCCAGAGGGGTGAAGAAGGGAGGTACGAAAGAGAGAGTAAGTACTGCGGTGGAGGGTGAGAGGGGTGGGGAAGAGGGAGATAAGGTATAGGAGAAATGGTGGGGTGAGGAGGCTGAGTGGAAAGGACATGCTAGAGTAAAATGGTGGGGTGTGAGGGGCATGGTCAGGCAGCCAGCATTAGTAGTGACTGGAAACTCACGGGACTGTGAGTTGGGGAGGGAGGGGAGGGAGGGGTGCAGGTACCGAAGGAGCATGATGCAAACTGATTGCTGGGGCAAGTCATGAGATGGGACAGAGGGAGAGGGTACCTGAGGTTTGCCTAGTGCTTGCTGGGGGGCAGAGAGAGCAGGTTGGCTGGACTCAGGGTTAGGTGCACTTATAGTGTGTTATCAGGTGCTGTTTGAGGTCAGTTTTGAATTGTGCCAGACAATTGGTGGCTAAGACGCCAATTAGGCCTATGCAGGGCCTTTCTGTCAATTACTCTCCCTTTTGCTCTGCATTTGCTCTGCCCCGATAAATATTTATAACTTTACTGTGGGTCTCTATGCTGGCCCCTGCTGTGGATGTTGCTCCGCCCAAATATAAATCTTTTTTTTTTTTTAATCCTATTCCTCCCACTCTTAGCCGTCAGTCGATTTCTCAAGCACCTCAGCGCTCAAACAATTATTTATTTTTCTTTAAAAAAAACTCTCTGGCAGTCAGCACCTGGTCAGTGGTGCTGGCGCTGACTCACCGCCCTGACCCGGGGAGAAGCTCGAGGGAGGATGTGGGCAGAGCTGCATTGTAGCTGCGTGCTGGCACTGGATGCGGGCAGGTAGTAGGAGGGATGACTCTTGAGGCCTTGCTGCTCCCGACGCTCCCTCTGATGACTCAATGCTTGCATGGAGATTCAGCCCCACTTGTGGGCGCCATCGCTGAGGAACCAAAACTTTAATTTTTTTTTTTAATAAATGGGTACCAGACTCATACTGCAGTTGATTCTTGAAGCCAGGGGACCCCACCAGAACATCAAAGGACTGCCGCCACACTACAGTACTGCTGGACTGACTCACAGGGACAAGAGGAGGACTGCAGGTACACTCTACCTTTACTATTACCTCCCTGCATTCTCACGCTTTTCCTTTTGGAACAAAAAAAAACTATTCTCCTTCTGGGCTTCTCTTCGTCGGGGTCTCTGAGAGCACTATCCCGACCAACACTGCTGCCACTCGCCAGAGAACCCCCCGCACACTAACTTGTTCAAAAAATGGCTGTTACTGGCCACCAGAACCCTCCCTGGCATTCAGGATGCCAAGTCCCTAGTGACCAGGGAGGCAAGCCACTGCCCAGCACGAGATGGAGGGAGGTGGCACTCACTCATGCCAGTGCTGGGCAGGCTGAAGGCAGAGAGAAAAAAAAATGTTTTAAACTGCAGGGATGCAGTTTACTTTTAGGGGCTCGAGCAATCCTAAAGCCTCCACCCTGCCACCTAACCACTGTGGCACCTATACTGTGAGGGGGCTGGGGACCTCTGGGGGAACTGCTGGGGGAACCCCAGCTTTGGGGTATTACAGAAGCAGTTAAAATTGTCTTCACTGACAGTGTGTGCCTTGATGTACCTCCTCAGTTTTGATAGGTAAGTTTGAGCCTCTATTGTGGTCAGCACTTTGTCCCTTCCCCCCACCCACTTCTTCATCATCTGGATCATCTTCCATCTTGAATTCTTTTCTCAATACAGACAGAGCCATTTCAGTGCCCATCATTTCTCAGAAGGACTGTATGGTGCTTTCAATTACCACAAAATTGTAAAAGTCTTCGGGAGCCATGTGTTGTGGAAGTGAGGATAATGGATATGTCTCCACATCCTGGTTCTGGTCAGCAGGGTAAGTAGGTTCACTGGTTATTTTTATGAACCTGAACTTATGGAAGCAGTTTTCCACTTAGTCTGCTTATGTCTTGCCTCGTCATATTGACTGCATTCAATATCATTAGTTTTGGGGCAAGCTCTGTTAATGACACAGTTTCCCTTTAGCCGAGCGATCTGTTCTAACATGTGCTGCCTATAAATGGTCTTGAAGTTTTTAATTATGCCCATATCCATGGGCTGGATAAGAGATGCAGTGTTTGGGGCCAAAAAACACTCTGGATGTTATGTAAGCAGTAAGACACAATGGGGTGTGTATTAGACAGTTCTAATGTATGGTTAGGGGGACGTAGTGAGGCACGAGGCCATGGGGTCAAGTGCGTCAGTCTAGCTGTTGATTAGCAGGTTATATCACATCCCCAGAGTGGCTTATTGCTCTTATAAAATGGGTCTGTGTATTCTAAATGGGGTTTCTAGTTTTAGCTGTGCATCAGACACTTCTAACACATGGCTAACAACCAATCAGATTGTTTGAAATCCTTTGCCCATTTTATAAAGAGCTGTAGCTGTAGGTGGTTGTTGCAAGTGTCCAAGAAAAAGACAGTTTTGCAGCATTTTTGTTGCATGTCTTGACTGAACTCCCTGACTCATTCAGTAAAAAGTCCAGCCATCATCCAGGCTTTGGTGTTACCACAGTAGGTGATGGAGAAGTGCTCCAATCCCAAACTGACCAAAAGAACCATTGCTTTTGTCTTTTTCCAGTGACAAGCAATTTACACTTGCAAGATTCATCCATGTTTGCAGTGTAGCATTGCCACTAATTAACTTATTTTTACATTGGCTGCACATGCGCAAACCAACATAGTGATGTAATACGGGATTTCGGGGATGGGGGTGTCGCTGCCAAGCCCATTGCAGTTCATAGCACCAGGGACTCGGCAGTTTACCCCAGTGACCACTGATCCTGATGCAACTGTCTGCTGGGCGGGCTAAACAGTCATGCACGTAAAAGGACTGAAGCCACTCTAATCCAAGAGGGCTTCGACCCTTTCATTTGCATGGCTGTTCAGCCCACCCAGGATGCTCAATCCCCATGTTGGTGATCCCCTTCCCCCTGTAGTGTCCAAGATCGGGGTGCCGAATCTCCGTGTCGGCCATCCTCCCCAGCACTGTCTAACATCGAGGTGCCAAATCCCCATGTCAGTGATCCATCCCTCTCAAGCACTGTCTGACATCGGGGTGCCCAATCTCCATGTCCATGGTCCCCCCCAGCACTGTCCAACATCGGGGTGCCCAATCCCTGTGTCAGCAATCCACCTTGTACCATAGTTTTGTTACTCCCCCCACCACCACTCTGGAACACTGGGGAGCCTACTCCCAGTATCCCCAAACATTTTTTATCCCTAAAAAAAGGAAAACAGTCTCCCGACATCTTTTTTTTTTAAATTAAACCTGTAAAGAAGAAAATGGTCCCATGTCATCTCCCCCATCCCCATCCCGACCCTCCCTCTACGCACCCATCTCCCCGCACCTCCCCCGCTCCCCATACTTACCTCCAGAGGTTGGTGGCTGGCATCTTCTGTGGACCAGAACACATCCGCACTCTTCAAAGCTGAACGGCAAACTGAAGAATCAAGGTAAGTGCTGTATAATGGCAGTCAATGGTGTTTTGAACTTATGTTGATATTTTGGCCATTTTTAGGTCTTTTTGCACCAACTTTTCAACATGGGCTTTTTGGAACCCCACCTCATGAACACTGGCACTGTTGCTTCATTACTCGGTCCCAAAAGGTGATTTCATGGTCCCTGTATGGAATCACCTTTCGGGACAGAGTAATGAAATGACATGCCACTGTTCATGAGGTGGGGTCCCAAAACGCCCACATTGAAAATTTGGTGAAAACAATTCCCAAAAATGGCTGCATTATGAGCGTGCATTGCACAGTTTCCACGCAGACACATAACTCTGTGAATTTTTTATATTTTCACTCCAAATTGTCAACATACAGATTTTTTCACACCACCTCATGAACAGTACAGCTGCCATTTCTTATATCCTGCCTAACATGTGTTTGCGCACTTGTAGCATGGAATGGCGGGATCCTTGCACGAAATCACATTTCAGGGCCGAGTAATGAAATGCCAGTGCCACTGTTCATGAGGTGGGGTCCCAAAAAGACCATGTTGAAAATCTGGAACAAAAGTACCAAGAAATGCCCAAGTTACATGCACTTGTTGACATTTTCCTACACATGTGCATAACTTTGCCAATTTCTCATATTTTCACTCTCAATTTTCAGCATAGCCATTTTTTCACACCACCTCAGGAACTCTACAGCTGTCATTTCTCACATTCTGCCAAAAATGACTTTCTGCATCTGTGGCATGGAATGGCGTTTTGCCATGGATTAAGAAATTTTCACCTATGGGGTTTAAGAGGTAAGATGATAAGAAGACAATGTTCAACATTTTGGGTAAAAATGTGAAACAAGCATTTGTCAATGCCGAATGTTTGCTTGCTGGCATTAGCAGTGGAAGTGCAGGAGTTAGACAGATGCAGTATAGAACTGGCATTGAAGTACTGAACTGATCCCAACTCCACCCTCACCCTGCAGAGATGGACAGGCATTGGGGTGTGCCTCTGGGCCATCACCCATCATGGTCACGACATTTCACCTCACCCTACCCCTCAGACACTGACAAGTGTCGAGGTGTGCCTTGGAGTGTTTGGGCTTTATATTCACCTCATTCCACAAGGAAATATGCTGAAATGGGTGCAGTATAGGAGAATGGGGTGAACTCTGGCAGCAAAGAGTCCCAGGTGCACCTCGATGCATATCACTGGCTGCATGGTGGGGGTGGGGGTGGAATGGCATGAACATTACTGTCGACAATCCCAAGTCACACCCCTGACACCTGTCAGGCCCTACAGGGTAGGGCGTTATAGTCAAAAACCCTAACACCCTGGGCGTTTCTTGGTATTTTTACTCCAAGTTTTCCACATGAGCTTTTTGTGACCCCATTGCATGAACTGTGACACTATCAGTTCTTTAGGCAAAAGGTGATTTTGCACAGTGACTGTGTCATTTGGTGTCACAGGTGCAAAGACAAATTTCGAACAAGATGTGAAAAGTGACAGGTGCACTGTTCCGGCTGTTTCTAGCAGAAGAGGACTGGTTGCAGAGCAAGAAACAGAAGTCCAGAACTACAGATTTTTTACTAATCACTTCTCTCTCAACAGGAGTAGTACCTGTTTGGATTAAGCAAAAATATACTTTATTAGAAGGGGGTCTCATTTAAGTAAAAAAAAAGTGGTTTTTTTCCTGAGGAAGGGGGCAGTATCACCTTAATTTACTGAGAGCAGAGAGTGAATCTGATTGGGAGTGTGGCTTAGCAGCTTAGGTCTACAAAAGCAGCTGTCTCCAATTACAGCTTCCGGCTGTTTCTAGCAGAAGAGGACTGGTTGCAGAGCAAGAAACAGAAGCCCAGAACTACAGATTTTTTGCTAATTAATCACTTCTCTCTCAACAGGAGTAGTACCTGTTTGGATTAAGCAAAAATATACTTTATTAGAAGAAGGGGGCTCACTTAAGTAAAAAAAAAAGTGTTTTGTTTTTTTCTGAGGAAGGGAACAGTATCACCTTAATTTATTGAGAGCAGAGAGTGAATCTAATTGGGGGTGTGGCTTAGCAGCTTAGGTCTACAAAAGCAGCTGTCTCCAATTACAGCTTCCGGCTGTTTCTAGCAGAAGAGGACTGGTTGCAGAGCAAGAAACAGAAGTCCAGAACTACAGATTTTTTGCTAGTTTCCCTCCTTGCCACCCCTCCACCCACCCAAAGCTGGTTCTAGTTTTATAGCCACTGAATTTGACTGACAACAGGAACTTCCTGTTTGGCAGTAGGAAGGGAAGGATCACTGAGACACATTAGTTTCAGCAACCTTGAAGGGACCTAAAAAAAACCCCTCTTTATCCCCCTACTGCTGGAGGTCTGAATCCAAGCACGGAGGAAGGAGACTACTGAAGACTACAGGAAGTTCCTGTCCCAGAACAGGAAGGGTGAGAGTTGTAAGGGCACATAGGCAGTAGAAAAGTAAGTGTAAAAATACATAGAGGGAGGAGACAATAAGCATACAAAGCAACAGGAGAGGGGACACAAAATAAGTCAAGATGGGAGTGGTGCAGTGCAATGGCTGTGGAGCAGCAGTGTTCCAGGAGACATTCTGGAGGCTGCGATTCTGCCCTGTTTGCAGGCACCTCTCTGGTCTGAGGGAGGAGGTTGCCCGTCTCCAGGCTGACCTGGCTAGGATTCGTGAAACCTCTTCCCCCACCCAGGGACCACCAGGGCCACCACCGTTACCTCAGAGGTTGCCAAGAAGAGGAGCGTTAGACCAAGGTGGGCTCAGGGAGGAGAGGTGGTGGAACACAGGTGCATCCCTCAATTGTAGCTCTCCACAATTCATATGCTGTTCTGGCAAAAGTGGTTCCTCTATGGAGGCACCTGCAGTGGAGACCAAGGAGGATGCTGGGAACCTCCACAAAGGAGCCCCACAGGAATGTGTCACGAGACCCCACATGAGAAAGAAACAACTTCTGGTGGGGGATTCAATCTTTAGGGGGGTAGACGTGGGGGAGGAAGGGGATAGGGAGGTAAGGTGCCTGCCTGGCACCATGGCTTGGAGGGACAGGAAGCGAATCCTCAGGATCACGGGAGCAGCTGCATGAGGGAGGGAGCTGGATGTCATTGTCCACCTAGGAACAAATGACCTGGCTGTAAATGGGATCAGAGCGGTGCAAGAGGAGTTTGTGGAGTTGGGGAGGGGCCTTAGACAAGTAGCATGTACGGTAACCTTCTCAGAGGTGCTGCCTGTCTATGGCAAGGATGATGCTAGGGTATTCCACATCATGGGACTCAATGAATGGTTGAAAAACTGGTGTGGAGCTCAGGGTTTTGGCTTCATAGGGGACTGGGGAGCCACCTGGAGGGATACAGACTTATACTGGCACGATGATCTGCATCTGTCCAGGGGGGATCCAGAATCCTAGGTGACAGGTTTAAATGCTTCATTGGCAAGCATTTAAACTAGCCAAGGGGGGAGGCACTGAAAAGGAACAGGGAAATCCCAGCCTCCCCACAAAGCACAGTAGTTAGAGAGGCAAACACCAAGGCAGAGAAGTCAGTGAGGAGCAGGACAGGGATAAATGCAGAAAAAAGTGTAGGACAGGGGTGGGACTAAAGGTTAAGGCCATAAAAAATAAATGGAAGGTGATGAGTACCAATGCCCGTAGTCTGTGCAACAAGCTCCCTGAACTAGTGGCCTTAATGGAAGAGGGATGCCTGGATATTGTGGCAGTTACTGAAACATGGTACACAAAGAACCATGAGTGGGAAGTCAACATACCATGATACACAGTCTACAGGAGGGACAGGGTGGGTAAAAGAGGAGGAGGAGTAGCTCTCTATATAAGGGAAGGGATTAAAGCAACAGAACTAAAGAGTAAACAGGAAGTTGATGAGTCACTATGGGTCACCCTGGAGACAGAAATGGCACTACAATCTGCATGGGGTTGTGTACAGACCCCCATCTCAGGGAGGAAATGGACAAGGAAATGATAGAAGGCATCCTTAAAATGGCAGAAAAAGGGGAGATATTGTTGATGGGGGACCTGAATATGCCAGATGTTAACTGGAGCATCTTTGCTGCAGGCACATCCAAGAGCAGGGTCATTCTTGATGCTTTACAGGGCATGCCTCAGACAGCTAGTGTTGGAACCCACTTGGGAGGAGCAATCTTAGACCTGGTACTCTCAAATGGGGAAGGAGAAAGGATCTCAGATTTAGAAGTGGGTAGCCATCTGGGAACAAGTGACCACCAAACAGTGTGGTTCACAATAAACACAACCATAGAGAGTCAAGCCACAAAACAAGAGTATTGGACTTTAGGAAAGGCTGACTTTGGGAAATGAGAGGTGCCTTAGAAAGCACTAGCAAATGGGCAAAAGGGAGGGTGGAGGAACAATGGGGAATAATCAAAACAGCCATCGCGAGAGAAACAAGCCTCTGTGTGAAACAAATCAATAAAACAAAACGAAGGAAGAAACACTATGGTTCTCAAAAGAGGCAGGGGACGGTTAAGGAGAAAAGGATAGCATTCAGGAAATATAAGGAAACACAGAAGGAGCAGGACAGAGAACTTTATCAGATAAAAGCAGAGGAGGCAGGGAAGGCAGTCAGAATAGCAAAGGCACAAACTGAGGAAAAGATAGCCAATTCTATTAAGAAGAGATAAAACTTTTATAGGTACATTAGCGAACTAAGAAAGACCAGGGAGAATACAAAGACTTAATAAAGGGAGGAATGTGGGCAGGGTGACAGTGAAAAGCAGGGATGCTGAACGAATATTTCTGATCAGTATTCACAGCAGATGAGGAGGAGGGTGCCTAAACCAAACAAGGGGGAAACTCTGAATAGGGGGGTCGATACCAGTCCATTCACAGAAGAAAGGGTTTTGAAAGAACTCTTGAAACTGAGGGTAGACAAAGCAATGGGGCCTGATGGAATTCATCCAAGAATAGTAAAAGAACTAAGGGTAGAACTAGTAACACCACTGACTACTCTCTTTAACAAATCATGGGAGGATGGAGTGGTACCTGAGGACTGGAGGAGGGCAAATGTGATTCCACTTCACAAAAGTGGGAGCAGGACAGAGGCAGGAAACTACAGACCAGTTAGTTTGACTTCAGTGGTAGGGAAAATGATGGAATCACTTCTGAAGGAAAGAATTGTTGAGTACCTAGAGGCCAGTGGGGCACAGGACCCAAGGCAGCATGGTTTCACAGCAGGAAAGTCATGTCAGACGAACCTAATAGATTTCTTTGACTGGGTGACCAAGTAGTAGACCAGGAGGGGCTGTGGATATGGCCTACCTAGATTTTAGCAAGGCATTCAACACAGTCTCACCCAAAAGATTCATATACAAGTTAGCCATCCTTGGAGTGGGTCCCAAGGTGGTAGCCTGGATAAAAAACTGGCTGAACAACAGGACACAAAAGGTAATAGTAAATGGAGTCCACAGTGAAGAAAGGAGGGTAACTAACAGGGTACCGCAGGGTTCGGTACTGGGACTGGTCCTCTTTAATGTCTTTATAAGTGACATTGGAGAGCACCTGGAAGGAAAGGTATGCCTCTTTGCAGATGACACAAAGATCTGCAACAGGGTTGATACACAAGATGGAGTGGAAAGAATGAAAAGGGACTTGGCAAGGTTGGAGGAATGGTCAAATATGTGGCAGCTCAGATTCAATGCAAAGAAGTGCAAGGTAATGCATCTGGGAAACAAAAAACCAGGGGAAGAGTACACAACAGGAGGTGAGTTAATAACAACAAGAAAAATCGAAAGAGACCTAGGAGTAATTATATCAGATGACCTAAAGGTGGGCAAGCAATGTGAGAAGGCAGTAAGGAGGGCTGGGGATACTGGAATGCATAGGGAGAGGCATCAACAGTAGAAAACAGTAAGTTGTTATCCCTCTGTATAGACAGTTAGTGAGACCCCATCTGGAGTACTGTGTGCAATTCTGGAGACCCCATCTCCGCAAAGACATAGACAGAGTGGAGGCTATTCAGAGGAGGGCAACCAAAAAGTGGGGCAAGTCTGCACCAGAAGACATACGAGGAGAGTCTAAAGCAGCTAATATGTATACCCTTGAGGAAAGGAGGGAGAGGGGGAATAATAGAAACTTTCAAGTATCTCAAGGGAATTAACAAGGTACAAGAGGGTAGTATCTTTTAGAAGAAGAGATGTGCAAGAACAAGGGGGCACAATTTGAAGATAGAGGGGGGACGGCTCAGAGGTAATGTTAGAAAGTATTTTTCACAGAGAGAGTTGTGGATTCATGGAACAGCCTTCCTGAGGAGGTTGTGGAGTCAGGAACAGTGGGAGAATTCAAGAATGCATGGGACACGCATAAGGCAATTCTAGTGGGGGGCAGGAGGAAGTAAGCTGTTGATTAACTAGAATCTGCAGCTTATCTGTCAGGTAGGGAAATGGGAAGACTGGGTGGGCCAAGCGGTCCTTATCTGCCATCAAATTCTATGTTTCTATGAGGAGGTGTAAAAAAATGGCATTGTTGAAAATCTGGAGTGAAAATATACAAAAACTGGTCAAGTCATGAGCATGCATAGAAAATGCGCAATGTATACCCATAATGTAATTAGTTTGGGGATTTTTTTACAGCAGATTTTCAACATAGGCATTTTGGGATCTCTGCTCATGAGCAGTGCCATTGTGATTTTCTTAATCTGTCCTGAACACTAATTTCCCACAGCAAATGTGCTATTCTGCGCCAGGAGTGCGAAAACACATGTTGTCCGGGTGTGAAAAATGACTGCTGTACTGTTCATAAGGAGGTGTGGAAAAATGTCAATATTGAAAATCTGGACTGAAAATATTACAAATTCGTGAACTTATGAGGGTGTATGGAAATTGTGCAATGCATGCTTGTAACAGAGTCATTTTATGGACTTTTGTCATCAAATTTTAAACATAGCCATGTTAACACCTCAGCTCATGAACAGTGTCACTGTGATTTTCTTACTCTGTCCCAAAAATTGATTTCACTCACCAACCACGCCATTGTATGCTACGGTAAAGATATTCAAAAGGGATGCTCATGGCGCAACAGGGTTGCACCATGTGCAACCCACTATTACGCCCCAGCACGATATTAAAAAGGGCAAGCTGAGCTGCCCAAATCGATATGCTGAGGCAACCTAATGTATGCGGCGCAATGGCAGGAGGTGTGCCATGCACTATCGCGGCACATCCGATATTCAGCCGGGTAATAAAGTTGCATATGCCGGCTTTCCCGCATTGTGCCACACAGGAGGGTGCAAAGATGTTCCTGAAAAACAGAGAACAAGTCGGGGACACCCACAGGCGGGCTGCCGTATTGCAGAGTGCAAGACAGCAGCCGCCTGCCATGGGTGGCCACCCGACCTCCCCAGACACCATATCAGGACACATTGCCCCCTGGTGGTCCAGTGGACCCCCCTCGTCCGATCACAGGCAGAACTAAGAAACAGATCCCTGGTGGTCCAGTGGACCTCCCCCCCCCCGCCTGATTGCAGGCAGTAGTATAAAATGATTTCATGGTGGTCCAGTGGAACCACCCCCCAACGCCCGATCGCGGGCACAATCATACAGAAATACCCTGGTGGTCCAGTGGTACCCCCTCCCCACCTGCCCACTGCAGTACCCCACCACCCTGCACCCCCCCAGTCAGCGGCAGGCAGGCAGCAGCACCCCACCTGCAAGCCGCCCGCCGACTGACAGCGTACAGTTTGGCTGTATACCTATTGGTCCACTGCGTGGGCCAATGGGCGTGTAGTCCAGACTGTACTACACAGTCCAATTGTGTTCATTCACAGTTCGGGACTGTATGTACATTTGGACTGCTGGAGCCGCCAGTGAATCAATAACTAATAGGCATATAGCCAAACTGTACACTGTCAGCCGGCGGGTGGCTGGGCGACTTGCGGGTGGGGTGCTGCTGCTCGCTGCTGACTGGGGGGGTGCAGGGTGGCGGGGTACCACAGTGGGCAGGTGGGGAGGGGGTACCACTGGACCACCAGGGTATTTCCGTATGTTTGTGCCTACGATCGGGTGATGAGGGGGTTTCCACTGGACCACCATGGAATCATTTTATATTACTGCCCGTGATTAGGCGAGGGGGGTGAGGTTCACTGGACCACCATGGATTTTTATTTTACTTATCCTTGTGATCGGACAAGTGGGGGGTGGGTCCACTGGACTACCAAGGATTTTGGTTTTACTTCTGCCTGCGATCGGGTGAGGGGGGGCAACTGGACCACCAGGGATCTGTCTTATACTTCTGCCTGCGATCGGGTGAGGGGGGTCCACTGGACCACTAGGGATCTGTCTTATACTCCTGCCTGCGATCGGGCAAGGGGGATCCACTGGACCACCAGGGATATATTGTTCGTGTATGCCCACGATCAGGCGGACAGGCAGGGGAACTGCAGGGTGTCGGTCCTCGATGGCTGCAGCTTGGCAGAGTGCCAGGCGCAACTCGCTAGGGATCAGCACACCACATGCAAATGGGGTCATAATGAAATGCAAATGGCCCCATTTGTGCCTTGCATGCTTAATGGCCTCATTTGCATGTGCAGTTCTGAATATTGCTTTGATGCGCCTAGCGCAAGTGCACTCATGCTGGCGTATTCCCCTTCCCCATTTGCCACTTGCGCCTGGCGCAGAGCCACTGTGCCGTGCGCAATGCTTGCACCCTCAGTGCCATATTCAACAGTGCTGAGCCATGGTGCGGCACCATTGAATATCATCTGGTCCTCGCCCTGGCGCAGCCTAGTTGCACTGTGGCCAGGCTTGCACCACAGCCAGGCACAGTCTGAATATCCCAGCCCACATGTCCAAAAACACATATCAGGTGAAATGTGAAAAATGACAGTTGTACTATTCATAAGGAGGTGTGGTAAAATGGCAATGCTGAAAATTTGGAGAGAAAATATTAAAAATGATCGAAGTTACGAGCATGTGTAGGGAACTGCGCAATGCACGCTCGTAAAACAAGTCATTTGAAGAATTTGTTCACCAAATCTTCAACATAGGGTTTTGGGGTACCTACCTCATGAACAGTGTCACTGTGATACTCTTAATCTGTCCTGAGCATTGATTTCGCACACCGACCGCGCCATTGTACGCTACATGTGCAAAAACACATTGGGTGAAATGTGAAAAATGACAGTTGTACTGCTCATAAGGAGGTGTGGTAAAATGGCAATGCTGAAAATCTGGAGGGAAAATATTAAAAATGCTCGAAGTTACGAGCGTGCATAGGAACTGCGCAATGTATGCTCGTAAAACTGTCATTTTGGAGAATTTTTTCACCAAATTTTCAACATAGCCATTTCAACACCTCTGCTCATGAACAGTGTCACTATGATTTTCTTAATGTGTGCCGAACACTGATTTCGCACACCGACTGCGCCACTGTGTGCTACATGTGTGGAAACACATTTTGGGCGAGATGTGAAAAAAGACAGCTGTACTGCTCATAAGGAAAGGTGGTAAAATGGCAATGTAGAAAATCTGGAGTGAAAATATTAAAAATTTGCGTACTTACGAGTGTGCGTAGGAACAGCGCAATGCATGCTCGTAAAACAGTCATTCTTGGGAATTTTTTCACCAAATTTTCAAAATAGGGTTTTGGGGGGCCTACCTCATGAACTGTGATACTGTCATTTCATAAATCGTCCCAAAAGGAGGTTCCGTGCAGTGACTGCGAAATCACCTTTCAGGCCGATTAACAAAATGACAGTGACAGAATTCATGAGGTGGGGTCCCAAAAACCCCATGTTGAAAATTTGGTGAAAAAACTCCCAAAAATGCCTGAGATATGCATCAAAGTTGAAAAAACCCTATCTATCCCATTATACAGCTTACCAGCATTTCTTCAGTTCACGGTCAGCTTTGAAGAGTGCAGATGTGTTCCTGGTCACGAAGATCGTCGTGCGGACTCGGAGGTAAGTATGGGATAAGGGGGGGGGTGGGGAGGTGGTGTGCACAGAGGGTGGGCGCAGGTTGGGGAGGAATCTATGAGGGACCGTTTCTACTATATTTCTACTATATTAAAAAAAAAACTTTGCGGTGAGTTTTTTTAATAGGAGTTTCATTTGTTTGGGCATGCTGGGGTGGGCTCTAGCATGCCAACTGACTGTTTGGGGGTGCTGTAGCCAACGGGGGATTGGGAACCGCTGTTGGCACCTATCAGGGGTGGGAGAGACAAGAGCCGAGGGGGATTGGGCACCCCCTTGGCAAACAACAGTTTGGGGAGGTGAGCATCATGCCGACGGGGAGTGGGTTCCCCCATCGGCAAATGATGAATGAGGGGGCATGCCGACAGAGGGATTGGGCATCCCTGTCGGCACATAGAGGTTCGGGGGGTGGCAAGAGCCTACGGGGAGTGGGCTACATTTTTTTTTAAACTGTTTCACCAAGAAGGCACACTGAAGGGGGGGGGGCTGGCGGCTTGCAGCTCTATAATTGGCTGCTGCAGTCAGGGAGCGTACCGAAGAGCTGATTGCGTGCTGACTGGGCGCTCCCTGATTGCAGCGGTTCAATTACTTTGATCTAGTTGCCTTCTCGTTAACTGTCGTCATTGACAGCATGCTGCTCTATTGGTGCAGCAGAGACCAGCCCAAAAATGGACTGCTGCTGGTGGCCACAACATTGCCAAGCCTCTACAACCCCACTTGTGAAGAAAGTGGATGCAATGTGTTTCTTGTTACAAATGTTACAACATTATCATGGCAACATACAAGCGTCGGCTTGCTGCGCCTACAACCTGGATTAGGAGGCAGACTCGGTAGTTGGAGGGACGGCTGGGGTCAGTAGGATTGAGTGTCTCAGGGACTGCTCTCCTTCTCTGGGGAAGGGGAAAGCATGTCAGGTGCATTGTGCACATCTGGTGGAGGCTGGGGGTATTACCACTGATGGTGCCTCATGGAAGGGGGTGGGGTGAGGCAAATGCTGGCATCATTGCACATCCCCGCCCCAGGGATCTTCAAAAATTAGCATACAAAAAATTACAACCACGTTCCTTACACCCCTGCCTCCACCGCCGCTCCTACAGCAACTAATAAAAGAGAGAGAGAGACTATTGGGGGCCAAAGAGAAAAGTTATAGTCACAAAAATCACATATAAATTTTATTCTTGGCCCCAGTGTGGCTGTGTGTGTACACAAGGGGACACAATTTAAAGATAGAAGGAGGGCGGTTCAGGGGCAATGTGAGGAAATATTATTTCACAGAGAGGGTAGTGGATGCATGGAACAGCCTTCCTGAGGAGGTTGTGGGGTCTAAAACTGTGGGAGAATTCAAGAATGCATGGGACAGACATAAGGCAATTCTTGTGGGGGGTAGGAAGAAATAGGCTGTTGGTTAACTAGGATCTGCGGCCTATCCTGTAGGTAGGGAAATGGGCAGACTAGATGGGCCTAGCGGTCCTTATCTGCCGTCAAAGTCTATGTTTCTATGTTTCTAGGCTGGTACAATAAATCACAAAGTTATGAGCCTGCGTTGACATTTGCAAATGCAGACTCATAACGTTGGCAATTTTCAATATTCTGACTCCTAATTTTCTACATAGCCATTTCTTCACAGCACCTCATGAATATGACAGCTGTCATTTTTCAGATCCTGGCCAAAATGTTTTTTTGCATCCCGAAAGGTGATTTTGCAGTTGCAGCGCGAAATCACCTTTCAGGCAGAAGTTGAAATTTTTCTCTGCACTTGTTCATGAGGTGTGGTGGGATCATAAGAAGGCTATGTTGTAAATTTAGAGCACAAATATTCACAAACAACAAAGATATGAGCCTGCATTGAAATTTGTGAACGTAGGCTCGTAACTTCGACAATTTTCAATATTTTGACCCCAAATTTTCAACATAGCCATTTTTTCACAGCACCTCATGAATTTCACAGCTGTCATTTTTCAGATACTGGCCAAAATGTTTTTTTGCATCCTGGAAAGTGATTTTGCAGTCACAGCATGAAATCACCTTTCAGGCAGGAGTTGAAATCTTTAAACTTTAGGCTCAGAATTGCAAAAAAAAAAAATGTTTAACAAGCAACCAACATTCAGCATTGACAAATGCTTGTTTAATGTTAGAGTCCTATCTGGAGTGGCCTTGTAATAGATTCTTGTTTCATCAGCATTGTAAATGTCGTCAGCAGTGTAGTCGTACAAAATCTGAGAAAGTCATGGATCAGCAAATGTAGTGTTAACATCCCTCTTCTCCCCATGCACCTTTTTAAAAACAATGTTGTGGCCCACCTTGGAATAGCAAACTTAGCCTTTGCTTGGCTCAAAATTAATTTTTCCCATTGCCTTAGCCAATTTCTTACACTTAGTTGTAGTAAGAGGCCTAACACTGGAATGTCACCCGCACAAGTGGTCTGAAACCACTGCAGTAGCGTGTTGTCCACAGAGGAGTCTTTGCCCTCTCTTTTTCTCTCCTATGACAGATTATCATTGCTGTGGAAATTAGTAAGAACTTTTCTCTGTTTTTCAGCAATCTACTTATCTGAAATTGTGATGACCCCCAACTCCTAGTGATTTCGGATTATGAGATGCTGGGAAAAGATAAGACCTCAAGAACAGAAACTTTATCCTGTAGGGACAGCTCCCCCTGCTTCTCCTTAACCAGAGAATCCATTCTGGATGATTGACTGTAAAACAACAATGAAGTGAGTGAGTGTATGAGGGATTTTAAATGCCAGGAAATCAACACCTAATCAACTGAGACTGGCAGCTGCTTCACAGCTGATCAGCACAATGCACTGAAATCTAGGCTGTCAGGGGATAGGGAAAACACTGTTGTTGGTCCCCAGAAACTATGCATTTAAACAGGTGTATTATGCATTTGAAGGGCACTTTTAACATTGAATGCATAATAAAACAAGCATTTGTCAATGCCGAATGTTGCTTGCTTGTATGTGCTGTGTAGGTATTTGGAAGTCAGTGGAGTACAAATATTGAAAATTTGCAAACTTACGAGCGTGCGTAAGAACTGCGCAACGCACGCTCGTGAAACAGTCATTTTTAGGAAGTTTGTGACCAAATTTTCAACATAGTCATTTTAAGACCTCTGCTCATGAACAGTGTCACTGTGATTTTCTTAATGTGTCCCATACATTGATTTAGCACACCAACTGCGCCATTGTGCGCTACATGGTCGGAAACATGTTTTGGATGAGATATGAAAAATGACAGCTGTACTGCTCATAAGGAGGTGTGGTAGAATGACAATGTTGAAAATCTGGAGTGAAAATATTGAAAATTCACAAACTTACGAGCATGTGTAGGAAGTGCGCAATGCAGGCTCATAAAACTGTCATTTTTAGGAATTTTTCCACCAAATTTTCAACATAGCCATTTTAAGACCTCTGCTCATGAACTGTGTCACTGTGATTTTCTTAATGTGTCCCATACAGTGATTTCGCACACCATCTGTGCCATTGTGCGCTAGATGGGCGGAAACACATTTTGGGCGAGATGTGAAAAATGACAGCTGTACTGCTCATAAGAAGGTGTGGTAAAAAGACAATGTTGAAAATCTGGAGTGAAAATATTGAAAATTTGCAAACTTACGAGCGTGCGTAGGAACTGTGCAACGCAGGCTCGTAAAACAGTCATTTGCAGGAATTTTTCCACCAAATTTTCAACATAGTCATTTTAAGACCTCTGCTCATGAACAGTGTCACTGTGATTTTCTTAATGTGTCCCATACAGTGATTTCACACCAACTGCGCATTATGTCGCTACATAGCAGAAACACATTTTGGGCAAGATGTGAAAAATGACAGCTGTACTGCTCATAAGAAGGTGTGGTAAAAGACAATGTTGAAAATCTGGAGTGAAAATATTATAAATTCACGAACATGGCGTCGCGTAGGAACCATAGCACTCTCGTCAAAACAGTCATTTGTAGGAATTTTTCACCAAATTTTCAACATAGTCATTTTAAGACCTCTGCTCATGAACAGTGTCACTGTGATTTTCTTAATGTGTCCCATACAGTGATTTACGCGCACCATCTGTGCCATTGTGCACTAGATGGTAGGAACACATTTAGTAGAGATGTGAAAAATGACAGCTGTACTGCTCATAAGAAGGTGTGGTAAAAAGACAATGTTGAAAATCTGGAGTGAAAATATTGAAAATTTGCAAACTTAAGAGCGTGCGTAGGAACTGTGCAACGCAGGCTTGTAAAACAGTCATTTGCAGGAATTTTTCCACCAAATTTTCAACATAGTCATTTTAAGACCTCTGCTCATGAACAGTGTCACTGTGATTTTCTTAATGTGTCCCATACAGTGATTTCACACACCAACTGCGCATTGTGCGCTACATGGGCAGAAACACATTTTGGGCAAGATGTGAAAAATGACAGCTGTACTGCTCATAAGAAGGTGTGGTAAAAAGACAATGTTGAAAATCTGGAGTGAAAATATTATAAATTCACGAACTTATGAGCGTGCGTAGGAACTGCAAAACGCACTCTCGTAAAACAGTCATTTTTAGGAATTTTTCCACCAAATTTTCAACATAGACTTTTTGAGAACCCACCTTATGAACACTGGCAGTGTCGTTTCGTTAATCAGTGTGGAAAGGTGATTTCGCGCAGTGACTGCAAAATCACCCTTCGGGCCCGATTAACGCCATGACAGTGCAAGAATTCATGAGGAGGGCTCCCAAAAACCCCATGTTGAAAATTTGGTGTAAAAATTCCAAAAAATGCCTGAGATATGCAACAAAGTTGAAAAAACCCTATCTATCCCATTATACAGCTTACCGGCATTTCCTCAGTTCGCGGTCGGCTTTGAAGAGTGCAGACGTGTTCCTGGTCCATCGATGATTGTCGCACCAAGCTCCGGAGGTAAGTATGGGGTGAGGGTGTGGGGAGGCAGGGTGTGCAGTGGGTGGGTGTGGGTTGTGGGGGCAGGGAGACTGCGAGGACTGTTTTTATTTAGAGGTTTTTTGTTTAAAAGGCGACGAGGGACGTTTGCCACGCTGGGTAGGCTCCCAGCATGGCAGCTGAAAAAACTGTTTGAGGGGCTGGAGCCAACAGGGGATTGGGCACCCCCGTCAGCCATAACAAGCTTTGCCACACTGGGGTGGGCTCCCAGCGTGGCACCGTGTACTGGGGGTAACAGTGGAGCCGGGGAGTTGGGCACCCGTCGGCTATATGATGAGTTGCCACGCTGGGGTGGGCACCCAGCTGGCATGTGCAACTCTGTTTGGGGAGCGCAGCCAGCCGAGGGGATTGGGCACCCCGCCGGCTATACAGTGAGGGGGGCGAGCACGCGGTGTGTGTGTGTGTGTGGGGGAGCGCGCGGGCAGGCGATATCTTATCGCTGCTCACTGAAACATAGCTCCCCCTTTCAACTATACTCCACTGCATTTTGGAGCTGTCATAGACAGCTCCAGCAGGCATTGGAGAACTGGGCCGCGCCTACAAATACACTGACTGAATTGGAAGAGGGCTGCCACACCTCCGAAAACTCGGATGATGGCACTATGTTTCTTGCACATGTGTGCAAGCAACATAAAAATTGGGACATTAAGAAAGTAGGCATTTAAGCAGCCTATCCATTTTTATGTTGCCTTGCTCCTGCGCAAGAAACATGTTGTGGTAACTTCGGAATAGCAGGTTTTGGAGGCGCAGTCCTGTTGTGGCATTTGGCACCACTGCTTTTTGGGGCTGGGCTCCGTGGCATGAATTAGGTTGCACACTGTCTATGACAGCAGTGCAAAAGCGTGTCCACCACCTTGAAAGGTTTTAGCTGCTGCAATGAGGGAGCTCCACATCATTGCAGGGCATGCCTTTCACAGTGTAAGTTTCAGTGCAACATGGCGGTGCCTTTCCCGCCGCCTCGCACAGTATCATAAAAGCTGATTTAGGGGGGTGCCCAGTCCCCCTGTCGGCATCATCATGCCCCCCTTCACCAGTTCATCGGCTGATGGAGGAGCCCAATCCCCGTCTGCATCACCCCCCCAACACTCTCTTTTTATTTGCCAATGAGGTGCCCAATCCCCATCAGCTACAGTCCCCCCCAAAGAAAAAACCATGGTGACACCCCCTTCCCAGTTCATTTGCTGATGGGGAGCCCAATCCCCATCTGCATCATCCCCAACACTCTTTTTATTTGCCGATGGCGTGCCCAATCCTGTTGGCTCCAGTTCCCCAAAAAAAACACACAGGTGACATGCTGGGAGCCCACCCAGCGTGTTAAATGTACCTGTAAAAACAAAACCTTCCAGTGATGTTTTTTCTCCTGTAAAGTGAAAACGGTCCCTTGGAGTCTGCAGCCCCTCCCAACCCGCACCCAACCACTGCGTGCTCCACCTCCCCACCCCCGTCCCATATTTACCTCAGAGCCTGGCATGATGATCTTCTGTGGACTGAGAACACGTCTGCACTCTTCAAAGCCGACTGCGAACTGAAGAAATGCCGGTAAGCTGTATGATGGCATAAATAGGGTTTTTTCAACTTTGATGCATATCTCGGGCATTTTGGGGAATTTTGCCACCAAATTTTCAACATGGGGTTATTGGGAACCCTCCTCATGAATTCAGTTACTGTCATGACGTCATTCGGTCCCAAAAGGTGATTTTGCGGTCACTGCGTGGAATCACATTTTAGAACCAATTAATGAAATGACCGTGCCACTGCTCATGAGGTGGCCTCTCAAAAAGACTATGTTGCAAATTTGGTGAAAAAAACTACAAAAAAATGACTGTTTTATGAGCATGCATTGTGCAGTTTCCATGCACGCTCGTAAGTTCTGTAATCTGTAATATTTTCACTCCAGATTTTCAGCATTGGCATTTTTCCACACCTCCTTATGAATAGTACAGCTGTCATTTTTCACATCCTGGCCGAAATGTGTTTTCGCACATCCAACGCAGAATAGTGTGGTTGCTGTGGGAAATCAGTGTTTGGGACAAAGTAAGAAAATCACAGTGACACAGTTCATGAGCAGAGGTCCTAAAATGCCTATGTTGAAAATTTGGTGTCAAAAGTTCATTAAATGACTGTTTTACAGGCGTGCATTGCGCAGTTTCCACGCATGCTTGTAACTTCGCGAATCTGTAATATTTTCACTCCAGATTTTCAACATTACAATTTTCCACACCTCCTTATGAACAGTACAGCTGTCATTTTTCACATCCTGGCTGAAATGTGTTTTTGCACTTCCGGCGCTGAATAGCGTGGTCGCTGTGGGAAATCAGTGTTCGGGACAGAGTAAGAAAATCACAGTGACACTGTTCATGAGCAGAGGTTCCAAATGCTTTCATGAGGTGGGGTCACAAAAGGCCATGTTTTAAAATTTGGAGTGCAAATACCAACACATGCCCGGGCGTTAGGGTTTCTAACCATTACATCTCACCCTGTACAGAATAACAGGCATCAGAGTGTATCTTTGGATTGTCTGCTGTACTGCTCACGCCATTGGTCCTCCGCCTCCATCCTGCAGCCACTGACAGGCATCAAGGTGATCCTTGGACTCTTCAGCCCCAAAGTTCAACCCATTCTCCAATGCTGCACCCATCTCAACGTACTTCCTTATGAAATGGGGTGAGCATAAGGCCAGATGACCCCAAGGCACAACGCAACACTTGTCAGACTCTGCAGGGTAGGGTGAGGTGAAATAGCATGAGTGTTAAAGCCAGCAACCCCAATGCACACCCCAATGCCTGTCACTATCTGCAGGGTGGGGTGGGGTTGATGTTGGTTCTATACTTCACTGCTACTTCTATTATGTGTCTCTCTAACTCCTGCACTGCCAATGCCAAAACCAGCAAGACAACAATCGGCATTGACAAATGCTTGTTCAGGTATGCTTTCAAGTGGGCTTGACTGTACCAGTATTTCTCCATGAGCAGTCTTGCCTCTAATTCCCACTCTCTGGTAACTCAATAATCATGCCTATTTCAGCAGGACACTGGCAAGGACCAATCCAAGGGTCATCTCAACAGCAAGAGCAGCAGGGATTATACTCCTAACTCAACATTTTTAAAATCCAATTTAAGACTGTACAGGAGAGAGCAGAAACCCGACTCATCTAGCCTGTGACACAGTCCTGTCCCTCACTGTCACTGTCAACCAGTTATATATAGTATTTATTTATTTAGTCTTTGGTAACCAGGGAAGTGCACTGATCCAAAGGACCATTTTCAGGCACGACCCAGGCCAACAGGTGGTATAACAAAACATAACAGATAAAGAATCACAATTAAAAAAAAGGAAAAAAATTGAGCAAACAATGATACTAGATATTTTATAGATAAGCAGTGTACATTCTTTTCAAGAAATCCAGTACAGTTCAATACATTCAAATATATTGCAAATTGATAAAAGAAGTACTAGACTCTAAAAGATTTGCCCAAGGGAGGGCAGTCCAGGGAAAACATAGAAATAAAATAGGAGGGAGGTTACGGAAATATTTAGCTGAAGATCGATGCTAGCAAGCATTACAGTTACAGTTATGTTTGTTAAGGAGCCAGGATTTAAGGTTGTGCTTGAAAATAAGATGAGATTCTGTAGATCGAAGAGGGGTGGGTAGTCCATTCCACAAGGAGGGGGCCTCAATTGAAAGAGCTTTCCCACCCATGTTTATGGTGGATTTAGGTGCCTGGAGGGAGGGTACAGTGGAGGAGTGAAGTTCCTGGTAAGGGTTTTGAAATTGAAGAGGGTGGAGAGTGACGAGGCATTGCCGCTTCTAAGGGCGGTATCCACGAGACAGCCCAGGGTGAAGATGAAACATCCTTGCAAGTAGAGCCAGCCAAGGGAGCAGTAGAGGTCACAGTGGTCAGTAGAGTAGGGGGCAGACAAGGCAAAGCAGCAGGCATTATTGTAGGCTACTAAGAGTTGAGACACAAGGGTGGTGGATATTCTAGAGTAAATAGGGGAGCAATAGTCAAAGATGGGGAGCAGATTCCCTGTGACTATAGCAAGGCGAGCTTCCTTGGTGAGGTATGGTTTTAGGTGATAGGCAACACCCAGTTTCTGATTTACCCTGCGGACTATATGGTTTATGTGGTCAGTGAAAGTGAGAAAGGGTCCAGTAGCACACCCAGAAACTTGAAAGAGGAGATGTTTTCCAGGGCAGAGCCATCGGGGAGGCGGATAGGAGGAGATCATCATTGGTGTGGTGGGTCTTGGCTAGACACAGTTTTGACCCAAAAAACATGGCCTTGGTTTCTTTAGCATTGACCAGCAGAAGGCTGGATGAGAACCAGTTTGATGTTGCACTGTAGTTCTCGGATAAGACAGAGGATAAGCGAGTGAGGGATTTGTCACTGTAGAAAACTACAAGGTCATCTGCGTAGAGTACTGAACTACAGGTAAAGCTGTCGGCAAGGAGGGAGTTGACAAATATAGGGATGAGCAAGGGGCCCAAGATGAATTCCTGAGGGACACCCGTGGTGACAGGTAAAGAAGAGGAAGTGGTGGTACCAGTACGTACAGATTGAGAACATCCAAAGAGGTAACCTTGGAACCAGTCAGTAGACTCGACTGAGCAGCCAAGCGATGACAGTTTGCAGATGAGGAGGGAGTGACTGACCACATCAAGGCCTTCAATAAGTCAACAAAGACGGCACCTGTGGCGTGTCCACAGTTCATGTTAGAGAGGATATGGTCAGTGAACAGGGCAAGGGCTGTAGATGTGCTATGGAACCTGCAGAAACCGTGTTGCTGACTGCATAGGAGGTTGTGTTTGGAGAGGTACTCCATTAGTTGGCTATGAATGACCCTTTCAAGGAGTTTGCTTAGGAGAGGGAGAATGGATATAGACTGGTAGTTGTCAGAGGAGTGGGGGTCGCCAGATTTGAAGATGGGGACCACTCTAGCTGACTGGCATGGTTATCAGGGGGAAGATAAGTTTTAGAAATATCGGGGAGAGGCCATCAGAGCCAGGGCTGCCCTGATTAGGTAGTCTCTTTAGAAGTTTGTAGGTATCTTTTGGGGATATGGCCTTAAAATAATAAGGGGGGATGAGGGGGGAGACAAAGGGGTGGGAGTTAGAGGACGAGGTGGGCATGTAAGTTCTCGAGGTGGAGGATGCCCCAGTACATGTGGATGAGGAGGGAGGAGTGAGGGGGGAAAATGGGTGAGGGGTAGTACAGGTGTCCTGTGGTTTAGGAAGGCCAGGAGGTAGTTTGCAGAGGAGGGCCGATAGGTCAGAGAACTTGGTATTTAGAGCTTTGGCGACCTCTGAGGGATACATCAAAAGGCCAGAAGGAGAGCTCAGGTGCAAGCTGGGGCTCTGTGAGTGGGGATTTAAGAGAGAGCCAACAGTGTCCCAGAATTTCCTGGGATTGCCTAGATTTTCTCTTTGGAGTCTAAGGGAGTAATCCCATTTCAATGATCTTATGGTGTGCTTACATTTATTGCACAGGTGTCTATACTCATTCCACAGGACGGAGGAGGGTGCCCGCTTGTGTTCAGCCCATTTGTTGTCCCTCACTTTCATGAGGGACAGGAGTTCTTTGGTTATCCTTCATTTGTACCCACCTCTGACCCTGCCAGGTGGTGAGAGGAAAGTGATGGTCCTGGATGGCCAGAAGGGCATTGATAAAGTGAGAGGTGGCTTGGGATGCATCGGAGAGGGCATAGAGGTCTTTCCAGTTTATTACTCTGATATCCTCGAAGAGGTGGGAGGTGTCTGGGTGATTGAAATTACATACGGATAAGTACTTGGGGGGGAGGACGGGGGGGCCTTGGAGGACCACATGAAGTAAGTAGGGGAGTGGTCACTCAAGGAGTCAGACAGCATACCTCAATGGGTGATCTTATCACCATTATTTGTCATCACCCAGTCAAGGAGAGTACTAGTGGAGGTGTGATGGTTGTAACTTGTAGGGAGGTATTTATTTGCACCAGATTGTGTTGTTTTTAGAAGGTTAGCATAGTCAGGCTCGTGTGTGCTTAGCCAGTTTAGGTTGTAGTCACCAAATAGGAGGGAATCCCTGGTAGGGGTGAGAGATGCATAGCCGGTAAGGAGGTTTTGAAGACCACCTACTCCCCCATTAGGAGTATTGTAGCAGCAGCCCAAGAAAAGTTTTTTTGTAGAGCCAAGAGTATGTTCTGTGATAAGCCAATTACTTGGGGAGATGTCATCGGAGCATAGGGCGAGTGTGGCAGTGAGCGATTCGTGAACAACTATGGCAGCACCACCTCCCTTCCTTTTACCAGGTCAGGTTCTGTGCAGAAGGTAGTATCCTGCTAGCTGCAATAAGGAGTCAGGATGTTGCAGCTTCAACCAGGCTTTGGTGAGGCGTAGCACTTGGGGATTATAAAGGGAGACCCAGGCATCAACGTCACGGTATTTGGTACGGAGACTGCAAACATTCATATGGGCAATTTTTAATCTGTGTTGACTAACCCAAATGCAGTCAGAGGAGGTGAGTGTGGAGTGCATTGGGCCAGGGTTAGATTCAGTATCTCCTGCCAGTAGGATCAGAGAGATATGGAGGAAGTAGGTGCATGGTGGGCGAGGAAGGGGGTGAGGAAAGGAGGATGACAGCAAATAGGAAGCTAGTTGGTGACGCTCAAGGTTGAAGAGGAAGGCATGTGAGAGGGTGCCAAGGGGGATGGACTCCCATCGGTATCCTGTGATGTGGGCTAGCTGCAAGTGGGTGCCTACCAAAACGGTGACCCACTTGTGGCATAGGAAGGACAAGGCAAGGGTGTGAGGAAGGCGACGGGATGGGGAGGCTCACGCATATAGCGACAAGACGTCGCTATATGTATACACGTGCGGGGGGAAGCGAGCATGATGGAAGGGAGGGAGGGTTGGCCTGGTGTGGTTGGCATGGGGCTACTGAGCTGGCCCTGTAGTGTGGTATGTGGGTGGAAGCCTAAGCTGTGAGGGTTCCGGGTTCCGGGTCCGGGCGCACCTACATTTTTGTGCACCTGGCCCGAAAATTCTTTTTGAATTTGCACCCCGGAGTTAAGAATCCTTTAGTAGGGGGTGCAGGGCAGCCCCGCATTTACATTGAAAATCGAAGTCCCCGGCACCGTTTTCCTGTGCGCCGGGGATGTACATCACCAAAATTTATTTTCAGTGATGTGCCATCGCTATAATAATGGTCACCTTTCAGCAATTGCCATTATGACATAGAACCCTCCCATGTAGTTGAGGGGGCATGGAGAGGGGCAGTCCTCAGTAAAGTGGAAAAGATGCAGCTGGTTGATGGATAGTATTGCAGTGGAGAAGTCCACTAGTAGAAGCATGCCTGTCAGAGAGACTGCTGCTATGGGAATGAATGGAGGCTTCATGGTGTGGCAGGTTAATAAGGTTTGTGTGCCCAAGGAGCAAAATTGAAGTAGGGGAGATGTACTTAGGAGAGAGAGGTAGCTAGGATGAGCAGAAGATATGAGGCACTTTGGTAGAGAAAAGGTAGCAGAGATAGTGTGGGAGAGGTAGTAGGACGAAGTAGACAATGGGGAGAGGAGGTGGGTTAAGAGGCAGATTTAAAGAGTGCCAAGGGTGGGGTAGGGTGGGCGGAAGAAAAATATTAGCTAAAATACTAATGTAGCTGCACTGCACTGCACTGCACTACAAGATTCAAGGTTAGCCGAGCAAGGAGAGCCACGGCGGCCCAGGCTTGAGGGCTCCAGTCAGATTCAAGCACTGACCAGTGGGAGCACTGAAGCTCATGAGACCGGCCAATCAGGAATTGGAGATGAAGCCGGCAACCAATGGATGGAGAGTCAGTGTCCAGTGGGGAGTCGGCGGTCCATACCTGGAAGTTCAGCCATGGAAGAGTGAGCTTGTGGCAGTTGGCAAAATGCCGCCAGGCAGGCAGGGGGGTCCATCGAGCTGTGAGTGCCCTAGTCAGGGGCACTCTACCTGAGGAAGAGAAGAAGGAGTTAAAAAAGGCTCTGGAAATTGGAGGGTGGGGAAGAGACAGCAATAGAGATGGGTTGCTGCAGAGAATAAAAGATGTTGATTGGGGTGAATAGCGGGACGGCAAGCAGGCACTTAGGAGGCAGTGGTGAGGTGAGGGGCATGGGAGCAAGCAGGCAGCAGGTGGGAAAGTAGGACAAATTAGGTTTTAAACAAAGAGAGAAGGCAGACAGCAAAAGAAAGAAAAGTGGTCAGATCTGCCAGAAACGCAGTCAGCAAAGAAAAGAAAACATCACAGGGTGGGGGTGGGACCGGGCTGGGAAGAAAAGGGAATTAGTCTGAGGGCAATCAAATCAGCTTGTCGATCCACCACCACAGGGTTTTTTAAACACTCAACTTTGGAGAGTACACCCTCTACCATGTCCTTACTGGTACCCAGGGGAATACCCAGTATAAGCATAGCAGTTTGGGGGTTGATCTCCTGCCCTGTACACCACCCCACCAACTGGTGTACAGCCACTTCTGTTGGGGTAGCCATTTATGTTTGACAACAATTCGTAATTTCGGCCACTAGCAGGCACAAAATCCCAGTCATGAGCCTCCATGATATAACCCCTAGATGGCATTATCCCAAGGGCTACTACCCCTGCCTGCTTGGGTAATAACAGGTTAAGGGGCCTAGGTTCTGTAATGGGAGCCTCCACCCAAAGGTCAGGGTTGGTAGTAGTCAAACTAGCCTGGGCACAGCCCTTCGGGACACTGTAACCCCCCTCGTTCCCCACTAGTGGCCAAAACAGTACACAATAATCACTTTCACAATACCCCTGATACACTTTGCAAGTACCCACACTGGTTGCACTTACCGCCAGGGCTGGCACCTCTGGTTTGACACTGGGGACCCCCTGTAAAACAAGGTTAAACAGAGCAGACAGGAACAGTACAGTACTTTTAACACAAACTGGAACCACAGTCAGTTTAAATGCGGAAAAAGTAAGATCTGATTTATTCAGGGGATGTGAACAAGGAAGGGGTGTAATCAGGATGATCAGCTTACAAGCTACATTAATCAAACAGTTATGCATGCTGTTCAGAACCCCCCACACAGTCACACACTCTGGGTACCCAGGTAGTTGGCAGATGGGCTAGCCAGGATCATTGCCCAGGGTAGGCCGGTGCCGCAGCTGGTTGGGGTCCTGTGATGGAAAACCAACATGCACAACGCACTATTTGTAATCTGGAGCCTGATGTCTCAGTTCGTGAATAAAGAGAAATAACCAAGAAATCAGATCACACACTTAGATTATATTGTAGGTGCAGGGAGCTACCCTGATAGTTACTCACGGTACCCAAGACTGGACACAGGATAGATGATAGATGAAATTCGAGATAGCTGGTGGTTGATCTGGATTGTCAGGAGAAGCAGGGCCCACATGATTTCACCGAGGCATCATTCCTGTTCAAGCGTGGAGCAGGGGGCTGATCCCCAGGCAGGTCTCTCGTCGATGGCTTTTCTCTGTGCAGTAAGGTAGTCTGGCTGGGCCATCGTGGCAAGGCCCAGCCGCATGGAGTTAACCACAGATTCAGTCCATTTGAGCTGGATACAGCTACCAGCAAGCAGGACACAGTTCACACAGTGGGGAAACAAATCACGACCCACTTTCAATACACAGCACATTTATACAGTATGCAAAGGATTCTACACTACCAGGCAATTCTTCTTCAGTCCCAATCGCACTGTTCTCTGCACAAGTCAGAAGTTCTGAAGTGAATGGAATTTCTGGCGTTCTGCACAATCTTTGGTCCTCCTCAGGTTGAGCCTGGTCCCACTTCAGTAGCTTACTTTAATCACACACACTTGGATTCAGTCTGAAAATAATTCTCTCTCCCTCTCAGAGCAGTAGGCAGACATGCAGGCCAGGAATCAGGCCTTTCCACAGTTCTCCCATGTGAATCCACTCAGGATTGCTGCTCAAAAACACATGTGCTTTTACTCATTTCACTTCCCAGCTCAGAACTAACTGAAAATTGCAAGCAGCCTGGGACTTCCCCAAGATCCAAAGGGTTTGGTTGTCTGATCTATCTGTCAGTCACAACAAAGGCTCCCCCTTCAGGTGCAAAAAGGCACCAAAAGTCCAAAATTACAATTCCTACAGGTTTTGACTCCAGAAAGCTCCTGTAATACAGCTCTATTTTCGATCCCACCTGAACTGATTGGTCCAATTCGCAGTCCCGGGCCAAATGGTGGGGATAAACAAGACAGTCCTTGCTGCAAAAAAGGCAGGTTAGACAAATTACTTTATCATTCTCACTCTAAATGATTTTCAGCAAATAGTTACATCTTTCAACAGAGCTCCCTCTCAGATCACTTATGACTACAGTAGAAGCAGCTCTTAAAGAGACAGTGCACAGAGGCTATACAGACACTCTCTGGCAATCACATTTAAACTGCTAAAATGCAGGACACCAACCTGGCAGTGAGCATTTAGGCAAGCTCAAGGAAGACTTTTCGGGAACACCCATTGGTAGGGGGTTACACAAATATTCAGTGAAACTTTTTCAAAACAAGTATATCCATGTGTTTTTATATTTAAGACAAAATGTTGCTGAAAAATTATGTGGGGTGTGTGTGTGTGTGTGCATGTGCACATATGTGTATGTATCTCATGTTCAAATACAAGTCAAAGGAGCAATGTTGTTTGTCAGATTATTTCTAAATATTAAATTTCCAACATTTCATACCAAAAAAAATAACAATCCAAATTATGCAAAATATATACTGTGACAATACGTTCATATTTAATCCTCTAACAACATCTCATCAGTCAGGTGTCTACACTTTAAATTTTAACTTGCCAATATGAGTTACAGTCCCGCTGCTTTCTCTCTCTCTTGTGTGGAAACCACTCTCTGGCTTCATCTTTTATATAGAGTGCTCTGGCCCATAAGGGGCTCTCAGGTGACCATTGGGAGGCTCACTAATTAGAAGTCAAGTCCACACCTCTCCTGTTTGCAATACAATAAAAATGTTTAGCACGCTCAGTCCTAGCTGATACATGGAGATATTATCACATTTCTTTTATATGTTTCTTAAATGTTTGAAAGGGTACTCCTGGTGCGTGGACAAAATCAGTATCAAATAGCTACACGTGTCACAAACCCACTCGTGAAGGTCAGATCACTGAGCTTACAGTGCCCACCCCTAAATGCAATCTGTGACAGGGGTAGGAACATAGATACCTTCTTTGTGTCCTTCCAGAGTGCTCGCTGGGTTTACAACTGAACACTCAGCACCAGGTCCCAGAGTATCCCTCTATAATTTTGATCAGGGCACAATACCAGTCTCGAGTCCTGTGGCCAAATATGAACCCTTTTCCTGGCTATTGCACAAAGGATGAAGACCTAGGTAAGAACATTTTCTTCAGGGTAGCAGCGCAAAAACCTGATTTGGCCTTCGCCCTACAGGACATGCAATAGCCCAATTCACAATCCCTGCAGATTCATATGAGACTCTGGTAGTCTCCCAAAATCTGTCCAGATTGGCCCCACAAACCCTTTTAATTTGGTTGCTTACGGTGGCCCCTCTAAGCAAGTAACAGTTGTCAAAGATTAGTAATAAAACCTTCTAGTCACACATACAATATAGAAACTCTCACGTAGGCAGATTTTCTTTAGGAAACAAAAGTTTTACTAAAAATATTTAAATAAATGAAGTACAACTAAAAGAGAACATATATTAATTTGGGTTACAGAATAAGAAACAAATAAGGAACAAATGTGCAGTGAAAACAACACACTAAGACTGTTAGCTAAGTCTGCCGTTTATGAAGACTTTCAAAGTTCAGAGAATCTTTGGTTAGCAAAAAATATTAGTCCTTGTGTAGCAGCCTGGCAGTTGTTCTGTTGTGCTCAGGAGAAAGTCCAAAAACAGAATGACTCTGAGTGACTGTGTTGAGAGCTTAACTATTCTTTCTGAACTGCAGTGTCATCAATTTTTCCAGTCATCAGGAAACCAGTCTAATTTTTACATCAGTGACCCACAGCATGGCTTATGACAGTTCAGAATTAACCTCTTTGAAGTCTCAGGTTCTTACAGTAACATACTGGAAGAAAATTGTCAAACAGTACTGTTAGAAGGATGTGCGCCTTTTTTATATTACCTCACACAGGCCTGTTAGGAAGGTATTTCCTGGCAAAAACATTCTTGGGCCTCATAAAATGTGATATGCTGTTATAGTTCCTGAGATCAAAATGCACTCTGCTTGCAGTGCATGTTTATGGAAGGTAAATGGCTTTTGGCACATCTCTGTCAAAAGAACCTGAGAATGAGAATCTCCCTTTCTGGCAGGCAGGTGGTCTTCAAGTCAAAAGGTCACCCTTATAAAAAAAAATCTTGGCTTTTCTCTATGCCTTGAATCAACACTGGCATGGGCATACACAAAAATCACATAATACAATATATTTATTTTTTTTATTTTATTTTAGTTTTTGTTTACTGGGTAAGTGCACTAGCCAGTTGGTGACTATTTTCAGGCACGACCCAGGAGAATACAAGACAATACATACAGAGGGTGTTTACAATAGACAATACAGCTTGTAAGGCAATAAAGTGTTTAGACAGTAAAGCAAAGTACTTGGCATGAAGCATAAGTAGCTAAAATAGCTGTGAGGGCACAGATAACAGTAAAACAGCATTGGTCAGCACAGTAAAACAGCATTGGTCAGCACAGTATACAACAATCATAGTAAGAGTAGAGCAGAGTAATTTCAGCTTCCGAAGCAGGATTATCCCATGCAGAAGTTTGGTTCTACAGGTAGACATAAAGTACAACAAGCAGGAGAGAAAAGGCATAAGCAAGTAAGTGAGTTTGGGAAGATGAGAGAAAGGAGAGGGGAGGGAGGGGGTGTGGTAGCAGGAGATTTGGATTGTAGAGTGGAGATGGTGTGGGGCAGGGTTTCATGGGCACGGTCAGGTAGGGTCGAAACAGGTACACTGTTCAGCAGTAGCTAGGTAATGTCATAGCCACGTTTAAAGTGGTAGTGGGATGTAGATTGCCTTAGGTCCAGTGGCAGCACATTCCACATCTGGGGGGCAGCATACCCGAAGGCCCTGGTGCCTTTGGTGGTGTGACACCTGGGTACCCTTATTAGTGATTTGTCTATTGACCTCATACCATGGTTTGAGATGATGGGACGTAATAACTCAGCCACTGATGCTGGGGTTTCCAGCTTAATTATGGAGTCAGATAGACAACCGAGATGGTATTGTCTGGTTGCAGAGGGGGAGAGCCAGCCTAGGTCGCTATACAGCAGACAACGATGCTTGAGCCGAGGGGCCCTAGATGCATAATGACAGACATTATTATAGGTGACGTCCCATTTCTGTAGTGCTGATTTATGGGCAGTAGCCAGGATAGGAGCACAGTAAGTTAAGGTTGGGAGAAGGATCCCCCTGGCAATGGCTAGCTTAGCAGAAGGTGTTAACATATAGCTTGTTCTGTAGGCAGCCCCCAGTTTACAATTAACTGTTTTGCAGGTTGATTGAATATGGAGGTTTAGGTCCAGAGATTGGTCAAGCAGAACCCCAAGATACCGAAATGAGGTGACAGCCTCTAGTGTGTTCCCATCCAGGTCGAGTACTCTCAAGGGGGAGGGGCAGGATCTAAGTTTGGGGTCAGAGCCCAGGAGCATGGCTTTAGTTTTGTGTGTATTTTGGACTAGTCGATGGTTGCTCAGCCAGTTTTGAATACTGTTGTAGGCCATGGTCAGAGACGAATTTAGGTAGTCGATGTTATTAGAGCTGGCATAGATGACCAGGTCATCAGCATAGAGAAGAGAGGAGCAATTTGAGACATTGTCTGGTATGTTGTTTATGAAGAGGGAAAAAAGAAGAGGTCCCAGAATTGATCCTTGGGGGGACTCCAACATTGATTGTGGTGCTGTATGATGTTGCAGAATTAAATTTCACAGCTTGGGTCCTGTCAGTTAGATAGCTCCTGTACCAGTTTACAACAGGAGTGGAGAAGCCTATGGTTTGCAGAGTGGACAGGAGTATGGAGTGATCCACTAGATCAAAGGCCTTGGTAAGATCAATGAAGACAGCACCTGTTAGCCGACCATCATCCATGTTGGAAAGAGTATCTGATGTGAGTTTAGCCAGGGCTGTTGAAGAGCTATGGTTTTTCCTAAAGCCATGTTGCGCATCACAGAGCAGGTTTGTGGTTTCTATGTAGTCAAGGGTTTGGGTGGCGACAAGCTTTTCCAGTATTTTGCTCAGGACTGAGAGAATAGCTATCGGCCTGTAATTTGAGATCTCATTTCTGTCCTCTTTTTTGAATATAGGAGTTATTCTGGCAGTCTTCCAGAGATCAGGTACGACACCACTGGAAAGGGATAGTGTGAAGATTTTGGCCAATGGTGAGGCAATGAGATGGGCGGCTATCTTCAAAAGGCGGGGTTCAAGAGAATCAGATCCAGGGCTGGTGTTGTCGGAGATAGTTCTTAGTAGTTTTAGAACAAATATATATGGCAAATAATGATTGGCAGATGGCTAGCTCACAACACCCCTCCCTCTTAGTCTGAATTTGTGGGAATCCAACCCTAGGCAGGGTATGGGTTTCACAGTTTCTGTTCATTGCTTTAACTGGTGGGATAGCCCATCTGCATTGGTATTCACTGATGCAGCCCTGTGTGTAATGGTCATATTACAGCCCTGTAAGGCAATACTCTATCGTAAAAGACAACCATTCATTTTCTCCATCTGTGTCAGCCACACCAGGGGGTTATGATCAGTCTGTACCTCAAAGTGCCACTCATAGAGGTATAGCTCTAATTACTTCAGGGCCCATACCAGTGCAAGGCACTACTTCTCAACTGTGGACTAGGCCTGCTCCCAAGGAAGCAACTTTTTACTAAGGTACACTATTGGGTGATCTTTCCCTTAGTTAGAGGTCTGACTGAGGACTACTCCAATCCCCACATCTGAGACATCTGTCTGGACTACAAATGGCTTACTGTAGTCTGGACTGGCCAACAGAGGAGCAACGCACAGTGCCTCCTTTAGCCATGTAAAGGCTCGTTCACAGGCTGGTTCCCATTTTACCTTTTTAGGCATTCTTTTCTTTAGCAGACCAGATAGGGGAGCTGCCAGGGTACTGTAATTTTTTACAAACTTACAATAGTACAGGGTTTTAAATAATTGATTAGCAGTTTTTTTCTTGAGACTATACTAACTGTACAGAAAGTATTTATATAGATTTTCTAGAAGTGCTGTGTTTTTTAAACACAGTGAGGCAAAAGCTATGCATTTTTGCAAAGATTTAGCACTTTTATGAGCAAAACGCTAATCAATTTTTAGAGTTAAACAAATCCCTGTAGTACCCAGTTGTCCCTAGGAAACTCCAAACCTGCTTCTGGGTTTCAGGCCTGGGCCCTGCCTCTATTGCCTCAACCTTGGCTTGATTAGGGTGAAGCTGCCCCCACCCTACTACATGTTCTAGGTATGCCACCTCTGCCATGGCCACCTGGCACTTTTCAGCCTTGAAAGTGTGCCCTGCTCTCTGTATCCTGCCCAACACTTCCCTCAGGTGGGACAGGTATTCCTTCCAGCTGGTACTGAAGATGGCAATATCATCCAGATATGCCACTCATACTCTTCAGTACCATGTAACACCTGGTTGACCAGCCTTTGGAAGGTGGCAGGGACATTTTTCATTCCAAAAGGCATTACCCTGAACTCTAATAATCCTACTGGAGTGATGAAGGCAGACTTCTCCCAAGCTCTGTCAGTTAACTCCACCTGCCAATACCTTATTGTCAGGTCAATGGTGGTGAAATATGTTGCCCCTCCCAACTTGTCCAGTAGTTCATCCATCCGTGGCATTGGGTGTGCATCAGGCTTTGTGACTGCATTAAGTTCATGATAATCTACATAGAAGCGAGTAGCGCCATCCAGTTTGGGAATAAGGACTACAGGTGAGGCCCAGGGACTGTGGGATTTCTGGATTACCCCTAAATCCAGCATTTCTTCCACCTCCCTTCTAATGTCCTTTAGGACAGCCTCGGACACCCAGTAGGCTGTCTGTTGGATGGGTGCTTGCATTCTGTGTCTATGTCATGTGTCGCTAAGGAAGTACATCCTGGTTTGGCCATAAACAAAGGGGCAAAGTCCTCTAAAACCCCACTCACTTCCTGGGACTGTTCCGGGGTCATCTGGGGTGACAATCTGATTGCCACTACAGAGGGCTCCCACTTGCTTTCCTCCAGCAGGTCCAGTAGGGGGTCTTCATTGTCCATCTCTCCCTAGGACTACACACTGGAAATACCATGTCAGCCCTATTTGCATATGGCTTCATCATGTTGACATGGTACAGTCTATGGGTATGTCTCCTGTCAGGCAGTTCTATAATGTAGTTTACATCATTCACTTTTCTGGTTACTTTGTATGGTCCTGCCCACTCGGCCTGCAGCTTATCCTTCTGGACCGGGATTAGGACCATGACTTCCTGACCTACACTGTATGAGCGAGCTCTGGCTCTGCAGTTGTAGTAGACCTTTTGCTTCTGCTGGGTGGCTGAGAGGTTGGTCTGGGCTGCTCCCATAAGCTCCTTCAGCTTTTCCCCTAAACTTTAGGATATATTCCACTATAGGAGTTCCCTGGGCAGTGTGCTTGCCTTCCCAATCTTCCCGGACCAAGTCTAGTGGCCCACGCACCCTACGTCCATAAAAGAGTTTGAAAGGGGAAAACCCTGTCAACTCTTGGGGTAACTTATTGTATGCAAACAACAGGTGGGGGAGGTATTTCTTTCAGTCCCTCCCATGCTGTTCAGCAAACACTTAGAGCATCGACTTTAGGGTACCATTAAACCTTTCCACAAGCCCATTGGCTTGCAGGTGATAAGGTGTTGTGCATCTCTGCACTACCCCACACTTCTCCCACAAACACTTCATCGGGTCCAACATGAAGGATCCCCCTCAATCGGTGATAACCTCCTGTGGAAACCCGACATGGGAGGAAATCCCTAGCAAGGCATCTGTCACTTTGTCTGTCCTAAGTGAGGAAAAGGGCAACTGCCTCTAGGTATATGGTGGCATAATCCACCACCATCAGGATAAACCCCTTCCTGGAAGAGCTGGGGTACTCAAAGGTCCCACAATATCCTTTCCTATCCTCTGGAATGGCTCCTCCACAATGGGCAATGGAATTAGGGCGCCTTGGGTTTTACTACCTGCCTTTTCTATTGGTTGGCACCGGTGACAAGACCTGCAATATTCCTTCACCTGCTGGGTGAAGTTGGGCCAATAGAAATTCTGGGCCAATCACTGCATGGTGTGCATGATTCCCAGATGTCCAGATATGGGGATATCATGAGCGATCTTTAGCAACCTCTCACTGTACCTATGGGGAACAACAAGCTGCCTACCCATCATCCCTCCCTCTGTCCATACGTCCTGCGTATACAACAGTCCATTGTCCCAAAATATCCTATGTCTCACATCACCTTCTTGTGTCTTATCAGATTCTGCACAATCCCACAGCCTCTCCAAACTAGGGTCAGTCCTCTGAGCAGCTGCACAATCTTTACATTTTCCCAAGACCTGGGACATGTCCCCTTCAGTTTGTAAACTAGGGTCCATAGCTCTAACATCAGGGCATTCAGGGTCACTGCCATCTCAAACCATTTGACCATTGGTTACCCCTCCCTCCTTACAGTAACCTCCTGTAGCTGTTCTGTGAACTGCTATGTGGGGGAAGTCCTACCCCCTTTCACTAGTCTCCATGTCAGGAGACACAGACTGGGGAACCAGCTTCCCATTGTTTTCCACAGTGGCTTCTATGGGGTCCAGGGAACTACAATCAGCCTTGGCCATCTGACTGCGGGTAACTGCACACACCACTCCCTTCTGGAAATTGTTCTCTATTATCACATCCAGGGTGAGATTGTGTGCAACTGCTACCTTTTGTACCCTCTCTCCTGTCTCACCCCAGTCCAGGAGAACACTAGCAAGTGGCAGGGTTTTCTTCTCCCCAGTAAATTCCCTTACTGTTATGAATTGATTAGGTTTAAGTTGTTCAGGCTCAACCAAATCCTCTTTTTACTAAAGTAAGAGATGCCCCTGTGTCCCTTAACCCATAGGTCTGCACCCCATTTACAGTAACAGGGTGCATGTACTCCCTCATGTTTACAGGAATGCTTTCAGGGATACACAGTGCACCCAACTCTGTTCAAGCACCGCTTTGCCTGCTCTGTGCCTTTTTAGGACACTGTCTTGCAAGATGCCCTAGCTGTTTGCAAAACCAACAATCATCATTTATGTTGTCTGAGAAATCCCTTTTTTGTAACCTGGCGCTTCCCCCTTTCTGTGGAGGCAGTGAGGGTTTTAGCTGCCCTGATTTTTCCCTTCTGCACTGCCACCATACCTCTCAACTATCTCTGATTTTCAGGGGCGTCCCTGATTTTGCCTCAGAATTTTCCTCTGTCCCTCATAAAATTTGTGTTTTTGTGACAGAACAGTGGGCACTGTAAGCACAAAATAATGTCAAGCATTAGAATTACAGGCTTGTTGTTCTTCAGAAAATGCATCTTACACTAATTCCCTTAATTTTGTCAGCTTTCTGAATTAATAATACTAATTGTTAAGATGTGTCCCTGATTTGGGGTCTTTGTCCCTGATTTTTCTAAGCTTTGTCACTGATTTATGAGGAAAGAGGTTGAGAGGTATGACTGCCACACCTGCCCCACTCCCTTTCAGAGCAGACCTGCTCCTGGCATAGCAGTCCGAGAGCTCAGCAGCCTACTGCGCTGTTTTGGGTCTCGGTCCTCTAACCAGGTTTTTAGCTCTGTTGGGCAAGCCCAAAAGAATTGCTCCAAAAATACAACCTCCTCAATTTTCTCTACAGAGTTTGCTTCCACTCCCTCTCACCAACATTTCAAAAAAATGACATTGCTTTGTGGTTCGGATAAGAGAGGGTTAAAGGGGACACCTATTCGGGGGGGGGGCTGAGTTAAGTGGGCAAAATAACAAGGGAGGCAGAAAGGGGAGGGTGACAAGGTGTCTCTAATGAGGCAGGAAGACTCCCATGGAATTGAGATCATGAATAAAGGGGGCGATGTGGGGTTGAGAGCGCATAGTGGAGGTAACCATAAGGATGATGGCGGTGTTAAGGTTCTGTTATTGGGAGACTGGATGATTAGGGGTATCCAGTGGGAGGGACAGGGGGGTGGATGCCATAGCCAGGTGAAGGTAGTGAGTATCTCTGGGCTGACAGTGCACAGAGCAAAATTCATGGTATATGAACTGGTTAGAGATTGTGGAGGGAAACCAGATTTCCTGGTGCATTTGGGAACTAACGATCTAGAGGGAAATAGCGTTTTGGAAATCCAAGCAAGGTTCCAAGAACTTGCCAGAGTCTGTCTGGATAATGGATGCAATATTTCCTTTTTGGAGATATTGCCAGTATCAAAGGTCTCAGTGGAGAAAAATGAAGATCACAGAGGTTAATGACTGGCTCAGGAAGAGGGGTGAAGAGAGTGGGTTGGGGGTGTTGGGGAACTGGAAAGGAGTTTGGGAGGATAAGGGACTGTATGCCAAGGACAGGCTTCATCTTGCCCCATTGGGAAGGAAGTCCTTAAACAGGGGATGGCTGACTACATTCAAGAAAGGTGGGGTTTAAACTTGTGAGGGGAGGGATAAGGGAGGGGCTGACCAGAAGCCCTCTCCTCAGATGAGGGAGTAGCCTTCAAACCCAAGGGGGGGGGAAATAGACTGGGGAGGAGGTTTCAGGAGGAGCAGAGGGAGGATGGAAGTATAAGGAACCTGGGTGAGGTTCGACAAAGGGGATCAGGGATAAGGGGTGGGGGGTGGTGTTAGTAAATGCCAGGAGCTTGGGAAACAAGTTGCTACAGTTCCAGGCCATGCTGTTCGAGGGGGCGGGCGGATGTGGTGGCGGTCATGGAAATGTGGGCCAACAAAAACCATGACTGGAACCTAAATGTGCGGGGGTACACTATGCTTAGGAAGGATAGAAAGGAGGGCAGAGGGGGTGGAGTGGATATGTTCATTAGAGATGACATAGAAATTGCTAGGGTAGAAGAGGCAGAGGGAAACGTGGGGGCCTTATGGGTCACCTTACGAACTCCACCAGGAGGTAAGGTCAAGCTGGATGTAGTATATAGGCTCCTTGGGATGGGTGATGTTCTGGAGGATGGTTTGCTGGACAACATCATTGCCCAGTGTGGACCAAAAGGGGAAGGAGTGGTGTTGATGGGGGACCTTAATATGCCAGGTATAAACTGGGGAACCATGTCCTCTAAGGTGGCCAAGGAGCAGAGGCTGTTGAACGGCTTCCAGGATGTGTTCTTAACAAAGCATGTGATGGAGCCCACAAGGGAGGGGCATGTCCTGGACGTGGTTCTGGCAGATGGGGATCTGGTAAGGGACCTGGTTGTAGAGGATCCCCTGACTGGAAGTGACTACAATACTGTCTGGTTTCAAATAAGCATGGGGGGAGGGGGGAGAGATCTAGAACACTGGCAATGGACTTCAGAGGGGGAGACTTTGTGGGCATGAGAAATATTCTCAAGGATCACTTGAAGGGGATTACATCAATGACAAATGTGGAAAAGAGATGGGAGGTTATAAAACGGGGACTTCATGAGGCAGTCAGGACCTGTGCTAAGGTGAAACATAAGGAAGCAAGGTCACATAAACCATTCTTGTGGTCCAGTGGGGTTCAGGTAGCAGTCAGAGAAAAGAAGGCGGCCTACAAAAAATATAAAACGACAAGAGGGGATAGGGAAAAGGAAATGTACCATCTTGCATCTAGAAAAGTCACCCGTATGGTGAGGGGAGCAAAGTCCAGTAAAGAGCAGCGGCTGGCACAGGGGATACATGGAGGGGAAAATGGGTTCATCTGGTACATTGGGGAGTAGAGAAAAACTAAGGGCCATCTCGGAAAACTGAGATCAGAAGGAGGGTGGGTGGAAGAGGCGAGGGACCAGGCAGAGGTATTAAACGAGTACTTCACCTCTGAGTTCACTAGGGAGGGGGATGGGATATCTATAAAGCAAGGCTCATTGGGGATAGAAGCGGTAGTGAGTGGGGTCAGGGGAGCAACAGAAATGGAGCAAGAGGAAGGGAAAGGTACCCCAAGGGTGTCACATTAGGATAAGGATAAAAGACCAGTAAGGTGGAGGGGACGGATGATGATATCTCCACTGAAAGTGTGTGGTTTTCCCTCAAGCCCCTAAAGAAAGATAAATCTCTGGGGCCGGATGGCATTCATCCAAGAGTACTATGGGAATTGGTGGACATACTGGCTGCACCCCTGGCGGAGCTCTTCAACAGGTCGCTTGAGATAGGAAGGGTACCTAGGGATTGGCGAGAGGCACATGTGGTGCCAATCCATAAAGGGGGGTCGAGGGAAGTACAGGTAACTATAGACCCATCAGTTTGACCTCGGTTGTGGGAAAATTAATGGAAAGTATACTAAAGGAATGATTGGGGGTGTACTTGGAGGAGGTGGGAGGTCTGGATAGTCGGCAACATGGGTTTGTGCCAGGTAGATCATGTCAAACCAGTCTCGTGGAGTTCTTCGAATGGGTAACATCAGAACTGGACAGGGGAAAGCCTGTGGATGTATTATTCTTGGACTTCAGCAAGGCATTTGACTCCATCCCCCACAATGGTCTGGTGGAGAAACTGACGGGGTTGGGAGTAGGCCCTTTGATGGTCAGATGGATTGAAAACTGGCTAGCTGGATGCACCCAGAGAGTAGTGGTCAGTGGGGAGCTCTCGAACACTAGAGAGGTCGGTGGTGGGGTACCGCAGGGCTTGGTCCTGGGTCTGATCCTGTTTAATGCATACATATCGGACATCAGGGAGGGTAATGGGTGTGAAATGAGTCTCTTCGCTGATGACTCCAAGATGGGAGCAGTAGTTGAGGGGGAAGAGGGGAGGGTGGCACTGCAAGGGGACCTGGACACCCTGGAAAAAGCTGGGCTCACACATGGAAATTAAATTTCAATATCACCAAGTGCAAGGTGTTACATCTTGGGCGGGGAAACCCTAAACACAGGTACATCCCGAGAGGGGAGGCGCTGGAGGCCTCAACAGGGGAAAAAGACCTAGGGACATGGTAGATGCATGTATGAATAACTCTAAGCAGTGCAGGAGAGTGGCTAGGAAGGCAAACAGGATGTTGGGATGCATTGTAAGGGGGATCACCTCTAGGAGCAGGGAAGTGATTCTGCCACTGTACAATGGACTGGTTAGACCACACCTTGAGTACTGTGTACAGTACTAGAGACCACGCTTGAAGAGGGACATACAGCTCCTGGAGAGGGTACAGAGGAGGGGCAACTAAGATGATACAAGGACTAGGGGATTTGACATATGAGGGCAGACTTGAAGAGCTCTGCCTGTTTTCATTGGAGGAGAGGAGAGACAGTGGGGACATGATTGAGGTCTTCAAGTACATCAAGGGAATAAATAGGGTAAACATGGAGGGGATCTTTAGACTAAAGCAGGGAGGTATCACCAGAGGGCATGGTTTGAAGTTGGAAGGTGGAAGGGTGGAGGGGGGAGAGGAGGAGTTTTTTCACTGAGAGGCTGGTGGACACTTGGAATGCACTGCCTGGTGAGCTGGTTCAGAACTCCACAGTGGAGGGCTTCAAGAGAGAGTGGGACAGACACAGAAAGCGAATGTATCAGATGATGGCCTGGCCCAGGGGGATGGGGATGGATGATAGGGGTTTCTGGAACACAAAGGGGGGGGAGGGCCTCGGCATCCAACTAGGGATCTGAGGTTCGAGCAGACTCGATAGACTGTAAGGCCTAATCTGCTGGCAATTAATATGTTAGTATGAGTTCCTTGTAGCTCATGTCAGGGCTTCATTGGAGCTTACGGAACTTAATCCTGTATGCTTCAGGAGTTAACTCCTACTTTTTAAGCAATGCAGCTTTAAGTTTCTCATAATCACTACTGTCCTGACTGTCCATTTGACCTAATGCTTCACAACCTTTCCCAGTAAGTAGCGAGGATAGCCAGAAGCTCCAGGACTTCCTGGGTATTTTTGCCTGAATACAGACCTTTTCAAACAAATTCAATAATGCATCTATATCCTCCCCCTCTTTAAATTCAGCTATTAATTTAGAATTTAACTTATACCCCAGTCCTGGAGTCCCAGGTTCACTCCTGCCACTTATGTCCTCTGGCGCTGGTCATTGGAGTTTTAGCTTCTGCAGCTTGAATTCTCTCTGGCGCTGTTTTTCTTTTTCCTCGTCCCCTCTCCGATGCTGGTTTCCTTTTTCCTGCATCTCCAGCTCGAACCTCCTCTGCTCAAATTCCCTTTGCTGCTGGGCTTCAAACCTTTTCTGCTCGAATTCCAGCTCCATTCTCCTCAACACTAGCTGCAGCCTGATCCCTTTTGGCTCCAGCATGGTGGTGACCTTCCCCTGCTGCTGTGGCTCTGGATTCCTTCTGGTCTCACTTTCCACCTCCCTGGGACTAGACTCTACAGTGGACCCTGATACCCCCACACCCAGGCTGTGGTTCTTTTCAGTCACTGACAGTGACTCAAGGTTCTGGGCAGCCGCTAGCTCATCGGCTGCCATGAGAGCCTGCACGAGGTGCTTTTTGGTTTGCCCCTCATACTGGACTCCTCTCTCCTGTCACAACTACTTCACATATTCTGCAATGTATTCACTGTAGATGGAAGTCATCTTCTTCCCTAACTACTTCTTCACTAGCTTGCACCTGAGGAAAAAAAAAAGCAGGTAAGGAACTTGATACTGTAACCAAATTATATATATTTTTAAAATCTCTGCCTTGATTGTGTGTGGACTGTTTTCAGTTTAACAATCTGATACACTGGACTTGGAATCAAGTCCAACTATTATGCCTGTGGCCACCAATCTCTCAAATCGTAATACAACCAAATCTATTGGATCCCACTACTTCACACCAGATTTGTCATGAACCCACTCATGAAGCTCAGATCACTGAGCTCACAGTGCCCACCCCTAAGTACAATCTGTGACAGGGAGGGGGAAACTGGGATATCCTCCTCATGTCCCTCCAGAGTGCTCACTGGGTTAACAACTGAACATTCTGCACCAAGTCCTAGAGTATCCTTCTATACTTTGGATCAGGGCACAATACCAGTCTCGAGTTCTGTGATCAAATATGAACCCTTTTCCTGGCTATTACACAAAGGATGAAAACCCAGGTAAGTACGCTCTCTTTGGGGTAGCAGCACAAAAACCTGACTTGGCCTTCGCCCTACAGGACATGCAATAGCCCAGTTCACAATCCCTGCAACTCGTATGAGATTCTGGTATTCCCCAAAAATCCATCTGGATTGTTCCCACAGACCCTTTTAATTTAGTTGCTTACAGTGGCCCCTCTAAGCAAGTAACAGTTTTCACAGATTATTAATAAAACCTTCTACAGTCACACATAAAATATAAAAACTCTCATGCAGGCAGAATTTCTTTAGGAAACAAAAGTTTTACTAAAAATATTTAAATAAATGCAGTATAACTAAAAGAGAACATATATTAATTGGGATACAGCATAAGAAACAAATAAGGAACAAATATACAGTGAAAACAATGCACTAAGGCCGGGATATTCAAAGCTTTGCGCAGCGCGCAAACAGTTTGCACCAGGCTAGCACCAGGTTAACACCAGACCACAATATTCAAAACTGATAATAGCGCTGGTGCAACGCGTTAGTGTCAGCACAAAATGATAATGTATGCATGGGGCAAAGTGAGGGGTGGGACCATGCATACAGGCGCAGCATGATATTCAAACGTTTAGTGCAGCGCAAGTCACAATAGCACAACACTGACTGCGGCACTAGTTACAGCCTATGAAAAGGTGGTCTTATGTCTGGGCAAACCCAGGATGAGGGGCGTGGACACAGCAGCACAGTCACACAAGGTTACACTATGTCACTGTTGCTCAGCGCTAACCAACAGTACATACATATTAAACATGGGGATGTCTGGGAACTCACACCCTTGGTGTGTGATGCCCAGAGAGAAACCCCTCGAGCATCATCCTTGGGGTTTACTAGGCATCATACACCTCAAATCTACATAATGTCTGAATTAACCACATGTCCCCATGCATTATTTGTTATGTAATGTACTGTAATGTGTACCTAATATGACATTTGTGTATTGCATGCTGTTGTGCATTGTATGTCTGTATCATACACCATTGCATCGCAGCTGCACAGCTGGTATCCTTGGATCATTCCCGACACTGGACTGTGGCCCAGTGCGCCCACCTGGTGAGCATGGTAAGACAGAATAATGTACAGAAAACATACATGGCTGAGACATGCTGCACACAGACGGCACTGCCCATGTCACCACCATCTGGTACCGGTCCTAACCCTGCCAGGCATTGGTGGTTGCCCCAGTGCCCAGTGGACTCCATGGTAGTACGTCCATGCAGCACACAAATCCATGTCCCCCATTAGTGTACACCAACACAATCCAGCAGACACATGCTGCACTGGGGGACTGGTGAGTGTACAGGTGGCCAGGCTACACCATATAGTGGGTACTGCCACACAGCAGGGGCCATCCACGCAGTGCAAACATTCACTGACGGTAATGCCCCTGGCAGCAGTGTGCCAGTATGTTGGTATGTGTGCTCCCCCCCAGGGCAGATATCCAACACCTGTCCAAGCTCCCCACACACACGGACGCCCATGTGTATGGTAATGTGGGAATCCCATGCCACTGGTGCAGCACATGAGGGTCACAGGACAGTATGACTGTGGTGTCCACTGTTGGACCATACCATCCAGCTGTGCATGTCACTGTGTGGATAGCCCCTGTCTCTGTTCCCTGACACTCTGTAGACATTGTTGTGTACCTCACAGTATCGCCTACTATGGTACTGTACCATCTGATAAACACAGTGGCAGGAACAACAATGTACCTCTGGCATGTAGCATGCAGCATGACCATCCATTCCTGTAGCGCTACTCCCCTGGGCCACATTAGTCTTCGCATCTTTGTCCAAACCAAGTCTGCAGCTATTGTTCTGTGGGCTGTGAGCACTCATTGAATGTGGCTACTGGCCCGTAATCCCAGTCAGACCTACAGGTGGAGCTGCGAGCACAGCCAGGAAAGTGTCTACCATCCTGTAATTCCAGTCAGACCCACAGGTGGAGTTGTGTGCACCGTGTTACAGTGCTGGGCAATCCACATGTTAGGCAGGCTGTATGGAGATGCTGATGAGGCTGTTTGCCCTCAGATTGCCTGGGTAGCTAATTTGCATTGAAGTTTTGAATATGGCACACTCTAGCGCCAGGCAAATGGGATTGCATCAGGCAAACATGCAGTGCCACGAAAACGCATTAGCACCGCACAAGACTGTACTGTTCCATTACATGGTTCTGTAGTATTTGGCCTGCTCTGTTGTTGTGCACCACTTCTTTGCAAACACACATGTTGCTCATGTTGTTCAGCATACACTAACTCCACATCTGTGTACACTGGGTCACTGTTGCGGTTTGCACTGCTCTCTGTTACTATATTCAGTGCTGTCTTACTTCCTGGGTTATAAAGCACTGCACCTGCAGACCAGTTTGCCCAGCTTCATTAGCATGTTATATTCAGCAGGTTTTGCACTGGGGCTATCCCTTTTGAATATAGTGGGCTATTGGTTCCGGGCTAATTTAGCACACCAGGCAGTGTTAATTCAGCCTCGGGCAAAGTTTTGAATATCTGGCCCTAAGACTGTTAGTTAAGTCTACCTTTTATGAAGACTTTCAAAGTTCAGAGACTCTTTGGTTGGCAAAAGAGCTCAGTCCTTGTGTAGCAGCCTGGCAGTTGTTCTGTAATGCTCAGGAAAAAGTCCAAAACAGAATGACTCTGAGTGACTGTGCTAAGAGGTTAACTATCCTTTCTGAACTGCAGAGTCATCAGTTTTTCTAGTCATCAGGAAACCAGTCTAATTTTTACACCAGTGACCTACAGCATGGTTTATGACAGTTCAGAATTAACCTCTTTGAAGTCTCAGGTTCTTACAGTAACATACTGGAAGTAAATTTTCAAACAGTACTGTTAGAAGGATGTGTGCCTTTTTTTATATTACCTCACACAGGCTTTTTAGGAAGGTATTTCCTGGCAAAGAAATTCTTGGGCCTCATAAAATGTGATATGCTATCATAGTTCCTGAGATCAGAAAGCACTCTGCTTGCAGTGCATGTTTAAGGCAGGTAAATGGCTTTTGGCACATCTCTGTCAAAAGAACCTGAGAATGAGAATCTCCCTTCCTGGCAGGCAGGTGGCCTTCAAGTCAAAAGGTCACCCCTATAAAAAAATCTAGGCTTTTCCCTATACCTTGAATGAACACTGGCATGGGCATACACAGAAATCACATAATACAATATATAACATAAATATATGTTGCAAATAATGATTGGCAGATGGCTAGCTCATGACAATGAGTACCAGTGCTTGTCCCCACCCCAAAGCTGCTTAAAAGCCTGCAGTTCATTTAAGTTAATTTGGTTTTCTTACCTTGCCTTATTTCCATCATTTTAGCACTTTAAAGGGGTTTTAAAGGGGTTCTTGCTCTCACCATTCGCCCAAATCACAATTAGTTTGACCACTGCCAACAATTTAAGAAAAATGTATATGAAATGTATTAAATTCTTTTTTTATTGGCCAGGGTTGATTTTGCTAAACCTTTAACATAGCATTGCAAACAGGAACGGTGAAATCTTCTGCTAATTACTGAGCTTCCCAATGGTCACCTGTGATCCCCTTATGGGCCAGAGCACACTATGTAAAAGATGAATTCAGGCAGTAGTGTCACAGAAGGAAGAAAGAAAGCAGTGGGACCTCAGCTCATAATGGCATGCTAAAATGTAAAGTGTAGACATTTGACCAATGAGGGGGATCACCTTGTTGGTGGTGGTGGTCAGACTAATTGTGATTTGACTGAATGATGAGACTAAGAACCCCTTTAAAATGTTTAAATGATGGAACTGTGGCAAAGTAAGAGAACTGAATTAACTTAAACGAATTGCAGGCTTTCAAGCAGCTGGGGGGAGCACTGCTACTATGATGAGTTGATTCTGATTTTGGTCACTTACCAGGATAACCCCACAAAAAATTAAGAAAAATGCATAAGAAATGTGTTAAAATCTCTGTGTGTTAGCAGTTCTGAACTTGCTAAATCTTTGACATTGCATTGCAAACAGGAGAGTTGTGGCCTTCTCTATTAGTAAGCTTTCCAATGGTCACCTGTGAGTGCTTTATGGACCGAGTACACAGTATAAAAGATGAAGCCAGAGGCTGGTTTCCACACAAGAAAGAGAGAAATCAGTGGGTCCTCAGCTCATATTGGCTTGTTAAAATTCAAAGAGTAGATTCCTGACCAATGACGGGATCACCTTGCTAGCAGTTGTCAGGCTAATTGTGATTAGGCTGAATGATGAAACCAAGAACCGCTTTAAAATGTTAAAATGATGGAAGAAGACAAAGTAAGAACACTGAATTAACTTAAATGAATTACAGACTTTCAAGCAGCTTTGTGTGTGTGTGTGTGGGGGGACACTGGTACTATATCTGCCCCTTGAAGTGCCTGTAACTGAGGTTTGGAAATGAGTCAGAACATTAGAAAGACAGAGCAGGTGGGGGGCAGGAAGTGAAAGAATTGAGCATGTGTGTCCTCTGCTACCGTCATCTGTTGTACTGCAGTTGGTGATGCAGCTGGTACAGGCTACAGATGGGGTGATGTCAAACAGGCTCATACGAACATACAAACATATGAGAATTGCCAGCAGATAAAGCCCTTCTGGTTTATCAAGTCTGCTCGATGAGCAGCTAGCAGCCCTTTATTCTGCGGCTGCCTCTCCCTCCCTCCCTTCCTTCCCCTGACCCTGACCCTCCCTCCCTCAGCTTCCACTCCTTCCCTTCCCCCCCTTCCTGTGACCCTCCCTCTTGCCCTGTCCCAGCCCCTTTTGAAGCAGCCCACTGTTATACAGGATACCACGTCCGCCGATAACATGTTCCACCCAGCCACTACCCTCTCTGTAAAAAAGTGTCTTCTCATCTCCCTCCTGAACCTTCCTCCCTCCAGTCTCATATCATGGCTTCTAGTGTCCCTCCCCACCTTTACTTTGAAAAGCCCCTCTGTACCAGTCTTGTTTATTCCTGTCATGTATTTGAAGGTTTCAATCACACCCCCCTCATCAATCCTCTCCTCCAGTGAGTACATGTTTAATTCCCTCAGCCTACTCTCATACAGTAAGTCCCCCAGACCCTGGTTCATCTTTGTTGCCCTGCGCTGCACCCCCTCTAGTAACTTAAAGTCCCTCTTCAGGTACGGGCACCAGTACTGCATGCAGTACTCCAGGTGTGGCCTAACCAGTGATCTATGCAATGGCAGAATCAGCTCCCCCCTCCTTGAGGATATACCCCTGGCAATACAACCCAGCATTCGGTTGGCCTTTGCAGCTGCTTTTCTACATTGTGTTGAGTTGTTCATTGATCCCATAATGAGCACCTCCAGGTTCTTCTCCTCTTCAGTCATGGCTAGCTGCACTCCCCACAGTTGGTAGCTCCTCCTTGGATTTTTTTGCTCCAAAATGCAGCACCTTGCACTTTTTGGCAATGAACCCCAGTTGCCAGGTGTTCGACCAGTACTCCAGATTGTCAGATCCTCCTGCAGCCCCTGCCATCCCCAGAGGTCATCCACTACTGCCCCCATCTTGGTGTCATCAGCAAACAGACTGATCTTGCTCTTTATGCCCAACAAAATGTCTGCAATGAATATCCCAAACAATACTGGTCCCACCACTGAGCCCTGCAGAACTCCGCTCATCACCGCCCTTGGAGATGAGAGCTCCCCACTCACCACCACTCGCTGCTGCCTTTCCTGCAGCCAGTTCACTACCTATCCCACCATCTTTGCCCCCACCCCTGTGCCTTCTAGCTTACTTCCAAGCCTCCTATGCAGCACCAAGTCAAATGCCTTACTGAAGTACAGGTACAGGACATCCACTGCATGGCCCTTGTCCAGCTGTCTCGTTACCCAGTCATAATATTCCACCAGGCTCATTGCTGATACTTGCATAAGCATGCCCAGGAGCCACAGTCTAAAGGTATCTTAAGGGTAGCTTGGAGAAAACAAAAATAAATAACTGACAGCTGCATTGTGACACTGTGGGGGGCACTCTTGGGTCACTCATATCTACAGCCAGCAGGTCCAGGAGACATGATTCCTGGAGTGGCTGAGCCCTGATTACTCCTACCATTGGTGACAGGGTTGCACAACATGGAACTTGGCAGGCAATTTTTGGGAAGGGAGGTCCTACCATCCCACAACAACTTATGGGAAAGAGTGCTGTTTATTTTATTTTTATTTATTTTATTTAGACAGCAGTTTGGAAAACTTTTGAGCCATAGGCTCATTTACAAAGGTACCTTGTCACAGTAAGACAAACGAAAATACACAGTATAACAGTATAACACAGTATAACAGTAACTTAAGACATAGATACAAACAAGCTGGTACAGGTAGGATTGATGCAAACAGTACCAGAGTTATGTTGTCCTTAGCAGCTTAGTAGTAAGCTTTGTCATTAGTTTTCAAGGTTGAGGTAAAATGAAAGGGAAAAGAGACTGTATTTGCTATTTTTTTTACTTTGTTTACTCCTCCTCACTGGCCCCTTAGACCTCTCTCCAATGGGGTGTGGGGGCACCCATTTCCTGCCCCACGTTAGGTCCTCCTGTACTGGTTCACTGCTCCTGGAAGCTCTCCTCCAGCTCCATCAACCACCCCGCCCCCTGGCTTTGAGCCCCCTGGGGTGGGACCACCATTTACTCCTCCGGTGCTCTAACTATAATCCAGAAGGGTGGCGGCTTAACATCCTGATTGCTCAGCTCTCGCCTCCCGTCTCTGTTTTTCTATTAAATTTCAAGAGTAAAGTATTATCATAGCCATATTCCAGTTCAGTTCACTGTCTAAAGTACTGGTGAGTGAGGAGACCCCATCCTGGCTTCCGATGGAGAAAGATAAACGCAAAAATCACAGGAAGCATACGCCGCCTGTCTCTCCTGGCAAGGCCCCAAAGAAACCCAGGGCTACTTCTGCCTCCGGCAACCCAGAAACCAAAGTGGCTGAGCTGGAGAATGAGCTGCTTACACTGGCGAGATTCTTGGCAGAGATGAAACCCTTTCAGGCAGATTTTCAAGTGGTTACCGAGGAGCTAAAATCAGTCACCCTGGCACTAGAGAGCCTATCAAGATGCACAAAGGACAATGAAACTAGAATTGCATCGGTGGAAGCCCGGTCTGCTAAGGTTGAGCCGGAGATGGTGGCTATCCGCCAGAAGTTGGCAAGGTTGGAATCCAAGATTGAGGACTTAGAAGGAAGGAGCAGATGCAACAATCTCATAATTATTGGGCTACCGGATAAGGTGGAGGGGGTGAACCCGATAGTGTTTGTCCAGAGGCTTCTGATAAAGATTGCTGGCCCATCACCATATGGCTCAAATTATACGATCGAAAGAGCCCACCACGCTCTAAAAGCGATGCCCCAACCGGGCACCCCCCACGCACCCTAATCTTCCATTTCTTAAATTATCTTGAGAAACAGCATGTCCTTCTTAAGATTAGAGAGCTCAAAGAAGTTTCCTGGGAAAATGCTGCCTTGCGAATAACTCAGGACTTACCCCTCACAGTGAGGCAGAAGCGAGCAGAATACCACTCGATAGTGGTAAAATTGATTGCTTCCTCTACCCAGTTTCGGATGAATTACCCTGCGTGCCTGCAAGTTTGCTTGTCTGGTTCGTGGGTGAGCTATGAGGACTCGAAAGCAGCAATGGAGGGACTAAAGGCTGCACTTCCGGACCTATTCAAATGAGAGGTCGACTTTTCGCTCCGACAGGAGAAACCGAGTCCTGAAATGGTGGGCTAAGGACTTTTGAAAGAGGAGCTGTTCCTGGGCATTTGGTGCATCCTATCCCTTACTGCTGGTTTGGGGACCTTGGCTGAGGCAGGGGTCCGTAAACGGTTTCAGAAGCAGCAGGGTTTTTGGATTTGTACTACCTAAGGCTGCCCTGATCGAAGATCCTGCACCCTGCCGTGAAAAACAGTTTGATCATCTGCTGACAATTATAGACTTGATGTGATAGTTCATTTTGGCTCGGTTATTGGCCCCTGGCTTATAATGTTCGGATTCTCCTTGTTACAAGCTGCAGGTTTGATAATAGTACGGTGACACTAGAGGGCACCAGTTCTTTGCGGATTTGAACCTAACCACTTTTATATCACAGTTTGGGCTTTGTTATTCGCTCCGCCTGAGCCCTGCAAGGTTGCAGTTTTCCTTTTCAAATGTTGTTTTCGGTTTTTCCTCATGAAGGTAGATAAGGTGCATTTCATCTGGACCATGAATATCAGGGAGGAATGGGGAATGGATTTTTCTATATCCCGGTCTTTTTGGGGTTGTTTTCTCTCTTAGAGGGTCCCTGTTGAGCTTTGAGGGGCGTCTCTCAGTATTTTTCTTTTTTTTTAGACCTGCTTCAGTCGGGAGATTAATGGGATTGGATAAAAGATGGTAATTTTGCTGGGAGGTTTATTAGCGTGGGACACAGCTTTTGGAGGTTTTTCCCAGCACATAAGTATTACGATCGGAGAGGAGGTATCTCTACCAGTCGCCCGCTCCCGGGGGGGAGTTTTTTCTTTCTTCCTTTTGTTTTCGTTAGGTGTAGGAAGGGTCCGAGATGTTTAGCCCCAAGATATGGAGGGCTTTCTGAGTTTGGATTTTAGTAGGTCTCCTCTCCCTTTTTAGGATTTCTCCTATAGGCTTATTGGGATTATTCCTTTTCTGTTAGTGCTGGAACCCATCCTGTGTTAGGGGCTCAGCTGGAGTCAGATAGTTAGCAAGATTGTAGTCAGTCCAGGGACGGGGGCTGGGCGGTGTCAAGGAGGGTCTGTGCATTTGTCATTGTGGACCAAGATGGAGTTATGTTGGGGAAGCGAGCGTTCTGGGCGGAACATTTGGCGGGGAGGGATACTCTACTACTATGGTGGGAGGTATAAGGGATTAGCGTGGAAGGGTTTTTGTTCTGGGGAGGAAGGGGGGCAGGGGAGGGAGAAGCAGACAAAACTACACGGGAACTGGCCAGGTTCATGAAGCTCCCACTGGGCCCTGGAGAGCCAAATGTTTTACCTAGTAAAGGGGTATGTTTAATTTTAATCAGAAGTTAAATGGGAACTCTCTGGGATTTAATTACGTGGAATGTTAACGGAGCTAGGAACAATACTAAAAGACATAAGCTTCTGAAACACCTTCAAATGCAAAAGGGGAAAATCATCTTGCTTGACTCAGAAAGTACCTTGTTTAAGTGACAGAGTATTGGACAGGTATACCTGTCTGGCGAGAGGACTGTTAGTAAGGGAGTGGCCATTCTAATTACCAGGCAAACTCCATTTACCTGCGAGGAAATTATCAAGGATCCCTCGGGTCATTTTTTGGTAGTTGTGGGGACGTTATACAGATCAAAGGTATTAATAGGTAGTATTTATGGCCCAAATACGGACTCGTCTGGTTTTTTTGTAGACCTGTTAAAAACATTGTCCCCATATGCCCATATTCCAATGATTTTAGGGGGGGATTGGAATTTACCGTTTGACCCGGATTTGGACAAGGATGGCAGAGGGAGAAGTGGGCTAACTCCCGCGCAGAGAGCCCTTAGAGAGTTGGTTGACAGCGTTGGTTTATGCAATCCATGGAGGGTCTTATATCCTTCACTCAGGGAATATACATTTACATCGACTGTGCATGGATCCAGATCCAGGATCGACTATTTCCTGATCAGTCAATCGGCCCTCCCCGGTCTATCACAATGTTCAGTACTGCCTGGGATAATTTCGGACCATTCATTGGTCCACTGTTCAATAAATCTCTCCCCTAACCTTAGTAGACAAACAATCTGGAAGTTGGACAATCAATTATTACGTTCCCCGGCAATTAAAGAAACCATTACCCACATTATAGAGCAATATGAAAGGGAGAACACGGAGTCCACAGGTAAATGGGATATGGAGTGGAGTGTACTCAAATGCGTTTTGAGGGGCGAACTCATCAGATTAGCGGCAGACAGGAAGAAAAAAAGAGAGAACAAAGCCATGACTTTACTTAGCCAGATTAGGGATCTAGAACGTACCCTTTCTGGGACTACCCCTGCAGATATCAGAGAAAAGCTAGTCTGTTTAAGAAATCAATACAGTGATCTTTTGCGTGAGAAAGCGGAATACGCCCTGTTAAAGACTAAGGCTTGGTACCTCGATCAGGGGGAGAAGGCCGGGCATTTACTGGCCATGAGATTAAAAGGAGAGGAATCGGTTAGGAATATTAGGAGTATTACCTCTCGGTTGGATGGCGAGGTTAAAACTCATCCTAAGGAAATTGTTCAGGAATTTGAAAGTTATTACAAGGATTTGTATAACCTGATGAAGTCTAGGCCCTTGAAGGAGGAGGTGTAAAGTTATCTTTCCTCTTGTCCACTTCCTTCATTGCCCCCGGGGTTGGGTGGCGAGCTGACCCTACCCATTTCAGAAGGCGCGATTCTTGCAACAGTAAACTCGCTTACTCTTGATAAGGCCCCAGGCCCAGACGGGTTCTCCCCAAATTTTTATAAATGTTTTGCTGCACAGCTAGTTCCTAGTTTAAAAAGATTATTTAGTTGTATTTTGACCTCTGAGAAAGTGGACAAACACCTATTTGCGGCACTTACTATCATCATTCCTAAAGGAGGCAAGGACCCAGACAAGATGTCCAGCTACAGGCTCTTTTCGCTTTTAAATTACGATGTTAAGATTTTAGCAAAAATTTTGGCCTATCGTTTAGCTAAAGTAATGCCGCTACTCATACACAGTGACCACCTACGTAAATTGGCTAATATCTTTTCTGCGTCTAGAGATCACTGTTCCCCTTCTGGGTTGGTGTCGATAGATGCAGAAAAAGCATTTGATAGGGTGGATTGGCAATTTCTATTTTTGACCATGATAAAATTTGGACTCCCCCTCTTTTTTGTTAAGAGTGTCTTTTCCCTGTATAGCCAACCGAGTGCACAGATATACTGCAATGTTTTTTTTTCTTCAACTTTCCCATTGTGTGCTGGAACTCGACAGGGATATCCTCTATCACCTCTCCTTTTTAACCTTTACCTCGAACCTTTTTTGGTAAAAATAAGACTGGACCCCAGAGTCAAAGGTGTCAAAATAGGTTCCCATGAGTTTAAACTCTCTGCATATGCAGACGACATTCTTCTTCATTTAACTCATCCCAATGCCACTATACCAGTGGTTGTGGAGCTTATAGAGGAGTTCAGCAGGTTTTCTAATTATAAAATCAATAGAGAAAAAACCTTGGTATTCCCGTTGAATTCTAGGGTGCTCAAGTTGGAGATTACAGCGCTGGGGTTACAATGGAGTCCGTACAAGCTCACTTATTTAGGGGTCATTTTGGCCCGTAGTGACTCCAAGATGATGCAATTGAATTTAGACTCGATAAGGAATACCATTCAACAAGACCTTGCTAGGTGGGCCAAACTCCCGTTATCCTTGTGGGGTAGGGTTAGCCTGATGAAAATGAATATTTTACCCAGGGTATTGTACCCATTAACCATGCTGAACTCATGGTTGCCGTTAAGCTGGTTTAAGAATATGCATGCAATAATTTCAGCATTCATCTGGCAGGGGAAGACTCCACATAGAGCTTATTATAGGATGGCCGCTCCTAAGGAGAAGGCTGGGTTAAATCTACCTCATTTGGGATTATATTATTGGGCAAGTAGTGTTAGCAAATACTTAAGGTGGTTGTTAGTTCCCATAGAGCACTCTTAATCCTTCTATGTCCCCTCATGGGTCAAGTTAGAGGTGGAGTTAATAAAGGAAGCGGGGTTTGATCCAACTGCACTTCTTTATGCTTCACCGAAGTCCCTATCTGGGGATTTATTTCCCACCCCGATTAAAACATCATTAAGAATCCATGCACAGCTGTGCTCATTTTTAAAATATTCCCCCAGTAAAGATAGGCATCAACACCTGTGCCGAAACTCTAATTTAAAAATTGGGGGGGAAAATGATTCAGGAGTCTTGGCTTCCTGAGATAAAGGATTTGAGGATTTCAGACCTCTTTCAGGAGGGGGAATGTCTCTCTGTTGAGGCCTTAATTAATAAACTTCTTATCGCCCTGGGCATACCTTTAGAGTTTATCAGCTTCGACATCTGCTGGTACAGTCTCTCAGGAAACATGTCGGGTCTCAGCCATCCGAAGGGTTTTTTGAAACCTTCGCCAGGACTGTTTGGGAGCCGCATGTAGTTTCCAGATTCTATAAATGCTTATTTAATCAAGCATTTTAACAGCTTGATGGCATTCCCCATTACTGGAAACTTTTTTCAGTGACCCGGGGAGGGATTGGGATGCAATTTGGCTACACACTTATAGGTATATATCTCAGGATAGGCTGAGAGTCATGCAATTTCAATTTTTCAATAATAAGTTCTAGACCCCACTAAAATTGCATAAGATTGGTCGTAGTTCTGATCCAAATTGTAATTATTGCCGCCAGCAGGAGGGGACACTACTCCATATTTTCTGGGAATGTCCTAGGGTCAAATCCCTGTGGGACACGATTCGAGAATGAGCAGACCCCTTGCTGGGGCTCGATCACCTTTTCAGTCCCGAGGTCTGCTTATTGGGGGATTATTCTGGAATCAAGGTTAAAGCCAAACGGTATTATATGGCTTTCATATCAGCGTCACTCAAGAAGGTAGTATTGAAACATTGGGTGGATGGAGATGTAATCACTTACACAGAGTGGTTACAGGAGTTGCTTTTTAATCTGAATATGGAAAAATTCAGTGCAAATCGAAAGATTTGTTTGTCAAGGTATTGTAAGGTTTGGGGAAAACTACATGAGTTGTATCTACTCCAGACAGGTGCTTATTCCCCATGACTACCCAATTTCATGCTAAGGGTGTTAAAGAGGTGGTGCATTACTACATGGTTCTGTCTGCTTGGGTTGGGGTGGAAGGAGGGAGGGAGGGGAGGGAGGGCAAGGTGCTTCTGACATTGTACCTGGATATGTTTACATTGTCATAAGATTGTACTGATGCTTGGAATACCCTGTATTGTTGCATCTTGCTCTGTTTTAGGAGAAAACTTTAATAAACTTGAATTTCAGAAGGGTGGCCGGGGAGTGGAGGAGATACACAGTGACTGGCCAGGTAGGACCTGGCTGTGTGCATGGTAGAGGTTCTTGGCCCCACAATCACCTGTCCAGATGCCAGGGCTTTTCCTGTTTACAGTTGCCCCGGGGGTGCAGACATACAATAACACCCTGCACATGACAGGCGTGCTTCCGCACCCATGCGTAAGGCGTCCGCCATCATCCCCAATCCTGAAAGAGCAGGCCGCAAGTTGCGCATCCCCCGGCCACCACCAGGAGCTGCTGGTACTGTGGCAAGTGCACCCACCAACCCCCAGGAGAGGAGAGCAGTCCTCTGGATGCTCAATCCTCACCTGCCCCTGTTGATCCCCGATGGCCCAAGTTCACTCCCAAACACTGGTCACCAACATGGCACAAGCTGTGGCGTCCAGCGCCTCAACCCTCAGCACCACTGGGCTGGTCTTGTATTTGCTATTCTAATACAACATCAGACACAAAACCATTCAGGTATGCCAACATCAGCTAAAACCTGCTCTTTTCATGGATATATTCCAACACCTTTTTGTAACAAACAAATCCTTGCTTTACCTTGCAAGACTGAATTTAAGATAACGTGTGTTGCTTGCTTCATACACTTGTTAATTCTGGCTGCCTTTGTGTCTCTGTGTTTAAAAAGTCAATGCCTGACAATGCAGAGATTTTCTGCCATTGAAGAGGGTCCTAGCAGAACACTCTGTACCAAGCTGAAGAACACTTGCCCTTACAAAGTAGCAGATCAAAGGGTTGCAAAGTTGAAGGGCTGTACTGTAGTCTATCTCTTTGACAAACACAAAGGCAGATAAAATGAGAATGAACACCCACAGTACTAATAGCTTTACTGTGCGCCTCTGCATTTGTTGAATTGTTGAGTGATCACTAGGAATATCAAGTGGTTTGATAAAAGGAGTGCTGCACTACAATACGGATGTGTTTTAATTGACAGAGTAGAAAAAATTTATATTGCACCACAGTGAATTAACATTTGAAGTACTTTAAACTTACAGTATTGATCTTTCTCCCATTTAAACCTCAGATTCTGCACTTCACTGCAATATCACCAAGATGTCATTAAAGAGAAATACATTGAATGTGGCTTAACTTTTGTTACACTAACATGATACTGTTCAAAGATGCCACAGTAGGAGATTAAATCTCTGTTTAAACAGCCCCTGACACCATCAGAAAAACTTGAAAAAAAATTTGAGACCTACACACATTTCAGTCTATATTGAATGTTTTGTATAATTCTTTCCCTGTTTTCTTTATTACAGAGGACAGTTGTATGATAGTGGATTACTGTCCCTTAGACTTCATCTGCTCGTTCTGCTTGCCTTCATCTGACACCATAATCCCCTGTTTATGCACCACAATTATCTCCACAAACTACGATGTCATATACAGAACTGTGATGTCCGGTGTAAGCAAGCAGCCAGATCAGACAGAGCAGTAATCCTGCTTACATGCAAATGTCCTTACTAATAAGTAGTAACAATAATAGTAATAACTAATAAATTATCAATAATAAAGAAGTAAGGGTGAGAATTGGAGAAAATATTATTACATATAAGCTGAGCTGTGTCTAAATATGAAAGGTTTTCAAAGTTGTCACAGCGGCATCAGGGGCTCTTTAAAGGGACAGTTTACTTCATTTTCAAGAGGCAATGACACAAGGTGCAATCACAGAGAAGAGACAGCCAGGTAGCGTCACTGACTCCTGTTCTGATACTGGACCGTTTTCTTCAGAAGCAGCCAGACTAAAGGTTAAAATAAACATGTCATTAGAAACTGCTATGCAATGGAGACCCTGGGGACACAGCAACATGGTGCTGTTACTATAGTCATTTTCGGGGAGAGCAGAGTGCAGGAAGGCTATGCCAGTTCTACCACAAACAGCTGCGCAACACTGATTACAGAGTGAGTTATCATTTAAAAAAATATTTTGAGTTATTCATAAAAATGATTTAAAGGAAGATTACCAATTGTAACCTTTTTTTTTTTCCTATGGAGAGTTACTGTTTTTTTATCCCAGTATTTCCTGATTGTTCCCATCTTTCATTGCCTTTGAAGTTCTTCTATCACTGGCATGCAGTAGTGGGGATACAGTGGCAACAGCAGTGCTATGACACGGCTGTGAGCTCCCTCAGAGCAGTTTATTGCTAATGTTGATTGCCAAGGACACTAGTTTGCATTGTTTCCCAGTAAAATGAAAAACAAAGTTGGCCAAATTACCAGAACTGGGGAAACTCACTTGGTTAGATGCTGCAATTAAAATGCCAGACAACAGGTATAACAAAAAAAATGGAGTCCATTTTCTGAAAAACAGGTGTTGACTTTTTCAGCCATAATCACATCCATGCTTTGCTGATTATCTAGTCATGTGCTTGCTTATTCTGTGGTAACTAGGATGTTGGCAGTTTCTTATCATTCTATTAATTCTGACCCTGTAACACCAACTGTTTTTCCACTCCTACCAGTTCTGTAAGGAGTAGAATGAAAAGCTCTCTGAAATACAATGCACTCAGCTGTAATTCTAACCTGAACAGCAAACCTAGATAGATATCACACTGGAAGAGAAAATACTTCCTCTCCCAGTCATCCTATTACAGCTGCTGTCAACAAGCTGTTGGTGACATGATCAAAGCAGTACAATGGACATAAAAAAAAATTCACAAGGCTATCCCAGACGCTATGTTTTGGAAGGTCATTCTGTCACTCCCTTTTTCATCCACCCACCAAGTAAACTACTCAAGCTAGATGGCGCCTCCATTGCTGACCCTCTTGAGGTTAGAATCACTCTTAATGACTTTTTCACTTCCTGTGCTCCCCTCTCTTCTCCCCTCTTTTCCAGCTTTATCTCCCACCTGTGTTCTCTCTTACCTTCTGCTCTATTATTCACTTACCATCCCTGCTGCCACTATCTCAGCGCTGTTGACCTATAACCCCTCAAAGTGTAACAGCCCAGATGGGACTGACCCCACATTATTTTACCTCTATTCTCCCACTGTGTCCTCTAGATCTATGTTCTAATAAATCTCTCCTTCCTAAGGGACAAAGTCCCTGGTACAAGGATAAGAGTTTAAGTGCTCCCTCTTCACAAGGGCAGTGCCCATCTACTCCCATTAAATACTTCACCATAACCAACACTCTCACCCCTGCACTAGGCAGACTCTAGGAAAAACTAGTGTTGTCCCAGTCCCAACACTCTTCCCATGTTGTGTCCTCCTTTCTCAGCCCAACCCATTCTGGTTTTCAGAAGACCCACGTTACTGTCACTTTCTGTCTTTGGTTGACTGATACACTCCTGAAGGAGCTGGATCGGGGACAGGTTACCTCTGCAGTTATTATTATCATTTCCGAAGCATTCAACACTGTGATTCACCACCTCCTTCTTCACAAGCTTTCCCATGCCAGCCTGTCTGATCACAGTCAAATGGTTCATCTCCTACCTGGGGGACAAGTAGTCATAGCAGGTGTCAGTTTCCCTCCACTACTGGTTAGCTCATCCTGGGCCACATCCTCTTTTTCATTTGTCACTAGGACCTCCTGTGACTATGACTCCTTGTCCACGCACACGTACATGGATGACATTGCTCAGCACCTGTGTTTTCTCTGTCACTGAGGTAGTGTCACATATCCAGAGACTTTAGCAGCAACTAATATTGATCCCTTGCTAGCCACCTGAACCTAAAGGCCAAAAGAAGTCTCTATAACTTTTGGCACCAGGCAAAGAATGGCAAATATTTAATCTTTCTTAGCAATCAAGAACCTAGGTACCCCCCAACCACCACCACCACCACCAATGTGGAGAAGTATCACCCAACTTCAAATAGTTGCAGTCTGGTTAGATTACCTCCATGACTGCATATGTTGCATCAATGTCATCCATAGAAGACTTCTGCCAAAACTAGGTGTGCTACACCAGAAGATTGCATATGTTCTCTCTTGGAGTAACTTCAAGTAGGACATCAGGGCAGACTCAATGAGCTCATAGTCTTTTTCGGTCTCTAATTATCTCTTATTCTGTCTTTCCCTACCTACTGGTAAATTGTTCTGAAAAGGTTTCCTCCTGGCAACTGGCTATGGGAATGTAGTATATTGTATTGCCACCAAAACTACCCAGGCCAGAGTGGGCCCCACTCTTGCACTCCTTTTATTGTTTTACTCTAGACCGCCCCCCCATACTCACCATTGCTCCCTTTATTTTTCTGTAGCTCTCCCTTCTCTAGAGAACAAATGGCTATCTCATAATGTTTCCATCATCTCTACATTCAAGTTTGTTTCTCTCTCTTCTTGCTTCTACTGTCTTCTAAACTGCCTGCTCCCCTCCTCTTACTACTACTACTACCTCCACAACTGTGATCCCTCCTCCTACTACCTCCACAACTGTGATCCCTCTTCCTACTACCTCCACAACTGTGATCCCTCTTCCTACTACCTCCACAACTGTGATCCCTCTTCCTACTACCTCCATAACTGTGATCCCTGCTCTTTTCTCTATCCTTTGTCACACATTTTTGGTGGTTTAGGTGACTTTCTCTTATCAGCTGCCATGGCTATATTCCAATCTTCTTCTCACCATCTGTTTATCCTTTGCAGCTGGAGTACTGTGTACAGTTCTGCAGTCATCACCTCAGCAAAAATATTGATAGGCTAGAGATGGTGCAACAATGGGTGACTAGGATGATTCAGGGCCAGAGCAGGGCAGATCTTATAAGGATTGGCTCAAGGCACTGAACATGTACTCGCTGGAGACTAGATGCAACATGGGTGATATGACAGAGACCTCCAAGTTCAGATAGAAATAAACAAGGTTAACTGTGAGGAACTATTTAGCATGAGTAACAGTTCAAGAACACAGAAGCATGTCTGGAAACTGATGGGAGGTAGGTTCAAGAGGGGATATGATAAAGTTTTATTTTACAGAAAAGATGGTAGAACCCTGGGACAGTCTGTCAGCTGAGGTGGTGGGCACCAGAACCATAAATGGTTTCAAGTACTGCTGGAACAGAGTAAAGTGTGTAGTGGTTACTCAGAGCAGTAGTATTAGGAAAGACTGTTGGTCTTTTTCTGCCATCATTGTCTATGTTTATGTAGCATCTCCTGAGGCTGTGTAATGAGTGAGACTTGTTAGGATAAGGATACTACTAGCAACACCCCCCACATGGCTGAGACTGGATACTAAGATGTGGTAAGACTGCTTCAGAGGGGGGAAAGGGGAAATCATCATAACGGGGAAGACTTAGGCCCATGTGCAGGCCTATGTTTCCACACCCTGGGACACTCAGGGGCTTCCGGGGCATCAAGGGGGGGCTCATCTCCCAGGGAAGTTGATGGAGGGATGGAAGAAATACTTGGGAATCCCAGCATTCACAGGAACTGCACACTGGCTAACCAAAAAGTGGCACTGGTATCAGATATGAGGACATACACATCCTGTATGCCTGGCCACAGCATGAGATGCAGCAGGATGGGATTCATATATGTAACTGACCCCCTAGTCCTGCTACCATGGGAGGGGGCTGGCCAAGGGTTCTAAGTTCTTTGGTGGGACCACAGGGCACTTGGGGAAGTGAGGCACCACTATAAACACAGTTTCTCTGCAAATAACACATTGTTCACACATAACAATTCTAACAAGCAGCTTTGAATTTATTTCAGATAGGTTATACATCTGCCTGGCTACCTTGACTAGAACAACTAGTGACAGAACAGTTCATGCATTTAAGATGAACTGAACTTTTGTTGCAGCAGTAGTAGTTAGACCTCTCTCCTCCCTCCATCTACCTGCTACAACTCACTATACCTGGTCCTAACTAACAGCAATGGGCCAACCAACCAGGTGGCAGAAGTGTTTCTGGGCTCCATTGGCAGGTGGGTGATATCATCAAGGAGGGAAGGTTTCCATCCTTAAAAAGACAGCCACTCAAGCTGCCCTTCATGGAGCAGCTCTCCACTAGAATAGCAGGAGTCACTGGTGGTGTTCATGGTGGAGGCTGCAGGGATGATGCTTTATCTTAGTTTTTGTTTTATTACAGGCTTTTATATTATTATTGTACCATGTAGTTTGTGTTAGATTTTTTTAGTATGGCTTAGATTAAGTTTATAATACATGTCAGTGACTCCCGGTCAATGGGAGTAGTGAAATGGGTTAGAATCTGGTTTATGAATAGGGGACAGAGGGTGGTAGTTAATGACACTCACTGTAATGAGGGGAAAGTGACAGGCGAGGTGCCGCAGGACTTAGCACTGGGACTGACACTCTTGAATATCTTCATAAATGATATTGCAGAAGAACTAGAAGGGAAGGTATGCCTTTTTACAGATTACATAAAAATCTATAATAGGGTGCACACTCAGTCAAGGGTGGAGAGAATGTGTAGGGATCTTCGTAAACTTGAGAAATGGTCAAGAGCATGGTAGTTAGGGTTCAATGCCAAAAAGTGCAAAATCATGTACCTAGGGCATAGGAACCCAGGAGCTCAATATAGGATAGGTGGAGGTATTGACAGTCACTAAGCAAGAAAGAGATCTTGGGGTTATCATATTTGATAACCTCTAAGTGGTAGGCCATTGTGACAAAGCAGTGGGTAGGGCCATTGGGATGCTAGGTTGCACAGTGAGAAGTATCTCCAGCAGGATGGAGGTGGTGTTGCCACTGTATCACTCGCTGGTGAGACCCCCATGGAGTATTGTGTCCAGTTCTGGAGGCCTCACCTCAGAAAGGACATAAACAGGGTAGAAGCAATTCAGAAAACGGTAACTAAAATGGTTCAGGGGAAGCACAAAAAGCCCTATGAGGAAAGATTCAGGGATCTCAACAGGTACTCTCTGGAAGACAGGAGAGCAAGAAAAGACATGATAGAGACCTAAAAGTACCTCACAACAGTGAACAAGATACAGGAGAGTAGTCTCTTTCAAATCAGAAAGAACACCAGGGTGAAAGAGCATGCAATGATGCTAGAGGGTGGAAGTTTAAGAGGGACATAAGTTTTACTTCACTGAAAGAGTGGTAGACTCCTGGAACAGACTGCCAGCAGAAGCTGTGGTGGTGAAAACAGTAGATGACTTTAAGCATGGGATAGACATAGGGAAATATTAGTAAATAGGCAAGTAGGAGGGAGGGTTGCCAGAGACCTGTTAGGATCTGTGGAGACAGACTAGGCAGCGACCATCTGGGCACACTGCATGGGCCAAGTGGTCCCTTTCTGCCAACAAATTCTGTTTCCATGTTTCTCTCAGATTTCACATTTGAGATGTATTTTCTAGTATGTTCTTCTTGGACAACTGGCAAGTCTGTAAATGACTAGTTACAAAAAGTTACATTACAGATGCACAGCCATTTTACTATTGTTATCTTCTGATTCAGTTTGTACTAAACCTGGTCTATCTTCTGATTCCATGTTTACCGAACTCAGTTTCTCAAGGAAGGGTTTAAGTTTTGCCCATGTAAATATACAAAGTTTAATGGCTAAATAGGATTCATATGAACATATGAACATATGAAGAAGCCAGTATAATAAGGCCATTTGGTCCTTCTAGACAGCTCATATTGCAGGGTCAACAGCTTTAGTATCTGGCCCTGCCCCCCCAATCTTCCCATCCTTTCCATCTGCCCCTCCTTTGACCCTAACTTTCCCCTTAAGTCTATGCCAGACTCTCTTGAGGCTGCCCACTGTCTTCATCAAGACCACCTCTTCTGTCAGTGTGTTCCAATTGGCCACCACCTTCTCCATGAAGAAATGCTTCATATTCTCCCTCCTAAACCTCCCCCCTCCAACTTTGGACTGTGTCCCTCATGTTTCAGTTACCACTTAGCTTGAAGAGACCCATGTTATCTACCCTATTTTATCCCCTTCAAGTATTTGAAGGTATCAGTCATTTCTCCCCTTCCTCTTCTCTCCTCCAGGGAGTATATGTTCAGGGCGCCCAACCTCTCCTCGTAAGTTCTACCCTGCTGTCCCCTGATCTTCTTAGCTGCCCTCCTCTGGACTGTCTCCAGCAGTTCAAAGAGCAGCTGGCACCTTTGGGAAGACTTTGAAAAACATAATAGTTCGACACCATTCAGTTTGTATTTCATTTATCTTCTATAGATTTCTCTTCTCCATTATTTATTATTAAAGAAATTTCCACAGAAACAAGATCTTTATCCCTTAGAATTCATCTACTTTTACAGCTTACTCCCTCCTTGAAATCATAATATTCTGTTGTGATATCACAGTCTGTTGGTGGGACTAACTGTGATGTCATAAGTAGAATATTATGACATCAGGTTGGGAAGAAGCAATAGTAGCTGATGAACCCCAAAAGGAACAACTATCCTGTTTTCATGCATATGAACTCAGTGATAAATGACGGGGATAAGAAACACAGAGCTAATGAGAAATATAAAGCTGCTGTGTGTCCAAATACTATGTTTTATAAAATACTTTACAAGGCATCAGTGACTCTTTAATATCCTTTTTAAGGTGTGGGCACCAGTACTGTACTCCATGCTCCAGATGTGGCCTCACCAGTGACCTGTAAAGGGGCAGTATAACCTCCACTCACCTACTGCTGTTCCACCTGACTATGCAGCCCAATATTTTATTTGCCTTTGCTGCTACTTTCCTGCACTGCATGGAGTGCTTCAGGTCACTAGTGATTATCACTTCCCGATCCTTCTCCTCTTTTGTTGCAGATACCTGGACCCCTTCCAGGTTGTAGTCTGTCTTGGGATTCTTGGCTCCAATGTGCATAACCTTGCATTTATTTGCATTAAAGCCAAGCTTCCAAATCTTGGACCACCTCTCAAGCTTTTTCAGATCATCCTGTAGGTCCTGTATCCCTTTAGCTGTGTCCACCCTCCCACAGAGTTTGGTGTTGTCTGCCAATAGGCACATTTTGCCCTTAAGGCCATCCACAATATCACTGATGAAGACACTGAACAACACCGGTCCCAGCACCAAGCTCTCCAGGACCCCACTGGTATATTACAGGCTTAGGCCCACTGTTATCAATTTGACTTACAGTAATACCCTTTACTGAGTCATGACTTTCTTGTAAAATCCTTGATGTTAGTATTTTTCTTGAAAGGTATAAAGTAACATAATTAGGGTTGACAGAGCTGGTCACAAGGGAGGGAGTTGTCTTTATTTTATCCTTTCATTTTCAGCATTATATTAAATCAGGTGAGTTTCTTCCAGTTTTACTTTCCCTTGGCAATTTTAAATTACTTACTATGGGGGTAGTTTAGGTACCAGCTGGTTGCCAAGATGAAAGAAAGCCTTCGCCCTAACCATGTAGACTTATTGTTAGGAGATTTTAACCACAATTTTGTTAAACAAGGATCTTTCCAAATATTGTGATATAATTTTCAGTTTGGGCTTAACTCAAATTTATTTATTTATTTATTTGAATTTTGATGACCGGGTAGGCCCACTGAGACAAGACAGTCCCTTTTTCAATGGTGACCCGGGGAATCTAAGCATTCCACAAGTGATAGACATTAAACATAGAAGATGGACATTAAACATAGTATCAACAGTGGTACAAACAGTAGTAACGATAACAAGTAGAAATATTCAACAATTTGATGAAGTGAGTATATAAGACAAAGAAACATCATACACTTTAGGGCATAAACAACTTTCAGACTTGTTGGTTACACAGGGTTCAGAGAAACCTTGAGAGCATGACATAGGATTAACCCCTGCCTGCTAGACGGGGGGTCTATATACAGTTACACGAGCCAGTGGCAAGGAATAGGTCCTTGTACTGTTTTTTAAACTGCAAGAGGGATGTGCAGGATAGAAGTCCTATTGGAAGATTGTTCCATTTTTGTGCAGCTGCATATGAGAAAGATCTCTTTCCAACTGCTAAATGAGTTTTAGGCATACTTAGTAATGGTTGGTGAGATGTTCTTAAGGGACCTGGTGAATGGTTTCCGGGTCAGTAGGTTAGACAGGCTTGGAGGGAAGGGGAGGGGAGGTGAATTAATTTGAAGGTGGTACACAGCAAGGGGTAGTCCAACTTCACCTCAAAACCTGGCCAATTTAAGGTACTGTGTACAGCGCAGTGGTGAGTTTGGGTCGGGACTGAAGCGGCAATTCTGGCAATACGGTGATATGCTTGCCTAAGTCTGCTCAGAATAGATGGCTTCACTGTGGAAAGCAAGGATGCACCATAGAGGAGACCCGGGAGTAGGGCTGTAGTAGAGAGGGTCTTTCTGGATTGGAAAGTGAGGAAGGGGGCAGTACAGTATAGTAACCCTAGTTTCTGATGAGTTAATTTTATAATGTTATAGATATGGATCTCGAAGGATAGGTTTTTGTCTAAGGTGATGCCCAGGTATTTAAAGCTTTTGACACATTCCAGAGTCACCCCACTGATCTTTTAACAACCAAAGGCAGCTAGTTATCAAATTTATAGGAGATGTAGTGGAATAACATGGTTTGAGTCTTTTTAGTGTTAAGTACTAACAGGTTGGCTTTGAACCAGGCCTCCAAAGCCTGAAAATCACTCTCAAGGTTGGCGTTTATGACATTGATATATTTAGCAGACCTGTATAGAACGGCGTCCTCAGTGTATAATTGAACTGCTGCAGCCCCATAGTTAAGAGGGAGTTCATTGATGAAAATGGAGTATAGTAGTGATCCTGATATGGAGCCCTGTGGAACACCGTCGCTTATGGGAGCGAGGGAGGTCGTGGCACCAGACCATTTTACACACTGGAGCCTGTTGGTTAAGTAGTTGACTAGACAGGAGTGGGATGCAGGGTCAAGATCTACTTGCTGGAGTTTAATGAGGAGAAGTTGGTGGTTGACAAGGTCGAAGGCTTTGGTCAGGTCAACAAAGGTGGCATCTGTAGCCTCACCCTGATCCATTGCCCTGAAAATGTCCATGGTTACGAATGGCAGTGCTGATTCTGTGCCATGTAGTTTACGAAATCCATGCTGATGGATAGTTAAGACATTGTTGAGTTCAAGATGTAAGTAGAGTTGATTATAAAGAATTCCCTCCTGGATCTTAGCTAGAGGGGCATAGGATAGATATAGGCCTATAGTTTTCTACCAGATTTGTGGGCAACTTTTAAGCACAGGGACTACAATTGCAGTTTTCCATTTGTCCAGGATTGTTTGAGAAAGGAAAGATTTGTTTATTAATAGCATTACCAGGTAGGCGATATCAGGTGCTCCTATCCTAAGGAATTTTGGATGAAGGGTATCGAATCCAGGGGCACTGTATGGGTTGAGACCCTTGAGTAGTTTGAGGACCTCTAGCCTTGTGGCCAGTTTTAGGTGGAAGGTGGGGAGGGTACATTCAGGGTCGGACGATGCTGAATCAGCTGGGACGGGAGGCAGATCTTTTTTGTATTTGTCCAGGTCAGTGAAAAAGTGATTTATACCAGTAGCTATGTCTGTGGGGCTCAATAGTGTGGCACCATTTGTGACCATAGACTTGGGAATATTTCTTTCCTTTGCTTTAAGGAGGGAGCTTATTTGGGTCGGTGAAATTATTTTCCTGTAGGGAGTGGAGGTAAGTCCATTTGGCCTTTGTGGCCTGGATGTTGCAAGCATTGTGTAATCGTTGATAGAATTGCCAGTCAGACACCGGTCCTGTTTTTTTAAACTCCTGCCAAGCTTTGTCATGGGAACACATCAGTGCTCTAGGATCATGAGACAGCCAGGGAGAGTTTATTCCCTTAGCTCTTCGAGACTTAATAGGGGCTGAGTCTAAAAATGTTGAGAAAGCGTTTATGAAGTAGTCTAATGCCTGGTTGACATCAGGGAGGCGGTTGATAGAAATCCAGTCTACTGACTTAAGATGCTCAAGAAAGGTCTCAGTGCTAAACCTTGTTAGGTCACGTGTTTTAATGAGTTTTGGAGGGGGGTTCTGAGTATTATTTCTCCAGACACAGTAGGTAGGGGAGTGATCACTAAGAGCATCTGGAAATACTCCCCGATTTTTATGTGCTGGCTGTTATTTGTTAAAACCCAGTCTAGGAGACTGTGATTACCTGATTTCATCTTTAGTCTGATGGATGGTGGATTCATTGCACTAGCTTTGCATCCTCTAGAATGGAGAGATTGTTTGTCATTTTGGCACTAAACCAGTTCAGATTAAAATCCCTGGTTAGGATTAGGTCACCGTGGGGTACTTTGTCCAGATTGTTTAGGAATCCCAAACAGGCTGAGGAAACAAGGTCTAGGGGCAGGCAGACACACCCGACCATTAACTTGGTGACGCAACCTAGGGTAATCGAGATTATGATGTGTTCGTGTTCAGGTGTGTCTGAGACGGATGGAAGTATGTTGGTTGACAGCTCATTTGTGATGTAGATGAGTACGCTCCCACATTTTTTGGAGAGACGGCCCTTCCTATAAGTGGCGTATCCAGTTAGTGCAATTTCATGGAGGAGTATGTGGGGCTTTAGCCAAAACTCAGAAACATATAATACATATGGGTTGTAATGTCTAGCCAATGCTTTGAGCTCAGGTATTTTACTTTGAATACTTTGTATATTCACGTGGGCTATCTTAAGCCCTTTGAGGGTGGACCAGGTTGGTGTCGAGGAGAAGGGGGTTTGGGTTCTCATTTTATTTGGTCCAGAGTTTAGCTCAATGTCCCCAGATAGTAGCAGAAGATAGGTCAGCAAGTAGGTAGAGGGAAGTGGTAGGAAGTGGTATTTGTTCCAAGTTCTGGATTAAGTTCAGACTAATACAGTTTTATTGTGCTGTAGCATGGTCACCATGGTCGGGGGGGGGAGACCTGAGATTATGGGTGCCTGATACGTAGGGTGCATAGTGTGCAAGATCTAGAGCAGGGGGCCCGGGAGGAAAAGTCACCCATTCCTGTATGTGTGGTACTGGTTGTAGGGCCAAAAGGGTAATGCAGTAGATGAGGAGACCCGTAGCACTAAGGCTTTTCATTGTTATGACAATTGCTTTAACGAGGACTAAGAAAAGAAACTATCAGAATTGGGTTCTGTGGTATCAGTAGCTTTTAAATCTGTAGATTTAACACTGCTTCCCTCATGTGGCAGCACCTCAGGAATGAGGTTCTACCCCTTTAAGAGATAGAGAGAGAGAGTGAAACCTGAGAGAAGAAGGGGTAGGTCACTGGGAGAGAGAGAGAGAGAGAAAAAAAGTGTATTTAATAGAGGATGGGATGGGGAGGGGGGGCGAAAAATCTCCCACAGAAAGAGCTGCAGTAATCCAGCTCTTAACCCTGCTGAAGGACATTTCCCAGGGTAATGAAATAATAATAGGAACAGTCAGAGGGCACTGCTCAGTTGGAGAGGCAGTCTGTTAAGCTGGATCCAGGATCAGTAAAGCAACTTTAGTTTCAGCCCCAATCAGAAGGAGGGTGCCTTTTTTTCAAATTGCACCATACCTTAGGCTGTGGGGAGCAGGTGGGCGGCTAATGCCTGGAGAAGATTCAAACCATGAGCGGTTTGATGTGGAGGAGTTGGCCCATTCAGGGCACAAGGTTCCCCTAACAGAAGAATAAAAATAGGAGAATTAGTAGTGGACAGAGGGGAAGGGAATTTAGAGGATTAACAGCCACAACAAAAGGACAGGGCTGGGTGTAGTTCGAGCAAGGAGACAGGTAGGAGACTGAGGATTAGCCAGGATGGAAAGGAAAGCAGGGGAGGAGCCCAGGAAAGAAAGAGAAAAAGAAAAAAGAACAAACAGATGGGGGATGCAGGCTAGGAGCGACTGGTTGCTATGAGGGGGGAAGACAGACCCCAGTTCAGCAGGGGCAAACAGACCAGAAAAAAACACAGCATTACAGTTAAATTACACTCTAAGCTGCAGTTCAAGTAAACAAACAGTGAATACTCTAAAAATGAAAAATCACCAGAGAAAGAGCTGCAGTAATCCAGCTCATAACCCTGCTGAAGGACATTTCCCAGGGTAATGAAATAATAATAGGAACAGTCAGAGGGCACTGCTCAGTTGGAGAGGCAGTCTGTTAAGCTGGCTCCAGGACCAGTAAAGCAACTTTAGTTTCAAACCCAATCAGAAGGAGGACACCTTTTTTTAAAATTACACCATACCTTAGGCTGTGGGGAGCAGGCAGGCAGCTAATGCCTGGAGGAGATTCGAACCATGAGCGGTTTGATGTGGAGGAGTTGGCTCATTCAGGGAACAAGGTTCCCCTTAGGCTGTGGGGAGCAGGTGGGTGGCTGATGTCCGGAGGAGATTCGAACCGTGAGCGATTCATTGTGGAGGAGCTGGTCTGTTCAGGGCACAAGGTTCCCCTGATGATTTAATCTCCAAAATTGAAAGTATAAAAATGGGAATCATTCTCTACTTGATTGGCTGGTGGTCACTCATCCTGACAAATTGCTGCAAAGGGGGATCATGTCTGATGCTTTAAGTGATCATAGCCCCATCTTTGGGATTTCAAGTCCCAAAAGGAAGAGGGTCCCTCCAGTGATTGCACAGTGGCATCCCCCAGGATGAAACCCACTTTTAAAGCACTCTGCAGTATGCTGCAGCAGACCTACTGAATAAAGAAATGTAATTTCATTGGTAATTAGTCCCTTTTTTCATGCAGGAAACTGCCATTCACTTCATCCTGGCAGTGTCACATTTTTCTGAATGACAATAGGGACTAATTGCAATTGAATTTACATTGCTTTGTTCAGTAGGTCTGCTGCAGCATTCTGCAGAGTGCTGTAAAATGCTGCAGAATTGGGTTTCATCATGGGTGATGCCACTGTATATTCTTTAAGCTTCAATCCTCTGAAGATTCACCCTTTTTGGGAAAGGCTGTTGGATTACATGACATTCCTTGAAGGTATTGTCTGCAAAGATGAAGCCCTAGTTAGATTTGATTCAGAATTTGTCTATTTGCAATAAATTTTCTCCCATTTGTAGACTCCAGCTTCGAGATGACAGAAAGGAGTGGATCAATGACGATCTCCTGAAACTGTTTAAAGACAGAGACAGGAGGAGGAGGTCTTATAAGGAAACTGGATCTTCTTCCTCACTGTCCCTTTACAAGCAGCTGAGGAACAAATGCAAATTAGATGTCAGAGATGCTAAGAGGCAGTATTTTTCAAGCAAACATATTCTTTTTGGGAAAAGTGTTTCTCAGACCTGGGACATCTTGAACTCATTACTGGGTGACAAGAATAAAAGTCACATCCATTCATTATTAGTGGATAATAATATAATTGCAGGTAGTTCAATCAATTGCCCAATAATTTAATCAATTTTTAATGAGTTGGGGAAACATTTGTTAGCTACCGTATTTAGAACCCTGTTTCTGAAAAGATTGCTCATCCTATTAGTGATTCAGTTCCTCATTCTTATTTTTATTTTTGACCCCTTTCATCCTTTGACGTTCAAGGAATTCTCCAGAAGTTGAACCCAAAGCCTTTGACTGTAGTGGACAAAACTGATTTTCACTTTGTAAAAGTTGCTTTCAAACAATCAGCTTTCTCCTTGTCCAAAATATTTAATTTCTCACTATGTATGGGTAAGTTTACATACATGTGGGAAAAAAGCTATGGTAGTTCCTGTTCTCAAATCAGGTGACCCCTTAAAATATAATAATTATTGTCCAATTTCCTTGTTATCATCCCTTGCTAAAATCATGGAATGCATCGTTTTCAACTAGATGATGGATCAATTAACTAAATATGACATCATGACATCCCTCACTTAACCCCCTCCCATCCGAGCCTGGTTTACACCTTCACATGACACCACAATGGTGCTGGAGAGATTCACCCAGCCACCACACAGGGCCCTGGATTTGTAGGTCACTGTGTTTCTGTTGTATATGTGGACCTCACCAAGGCCTTTGACTTGGTGAACCATAGATTATTGTTATCTTCTCTTAGTTTCTTGGGTTTTTCCAGTGGTGTTGTCTTATGGTTCTCTGAATATTTAATTAACCATTGGCAATGTACAAAAACTGCTGAAGCTGTGCCTTCCTATGTGTCTGTTAATATAGGAGAACTCCAGGACTCAATACTGGGGCCATTATTATTTACTCTTTTTTTTTATATATATATTGTGTCAGCCTGTCATGACATCAACATACTTTTATATGCAAATGATGCAGTTATTTTTACAGCAGGGTAATATATTCCAGCAATTGCCTTAACTCTCAAGCAGGGTTGTGATGTTCTTCAAGCTTGGTTTATGAACCATAACTTGATTATAAATGTTGCTAAAACCAAGGCAATGCCTTTTTGCAGTTCCAAGAAAAATAGCCTGGGTCCTCCCATTTTGTCAGTCACATGCCTGGATTGTACTGTAATTGAAGAAGTTTCAGAGTTTCTGTACCTGTCTTACCCTTGACAGCACTTCTTCATATGAATGACAGATCACTAAGTTAATTAAAATTGTTAATCAGGGACTTAGTGTATTATATGATCTGTTTTCTTTTTTTTTTTTCCAGAGAAGCTCCAGAAGGCTTCTGGATCAAAGTTTTTTGCTGCCTTCTGCTGACTATACACATGTGTTTTATTCCTCAGCTCTGTCAAGAGTGAGAGTACTTTATAACAAGGTAGCCCATTTTGCAACTTAGTTTCCCCACAGAACACATCATCGTATTCTCCTTTCAGAATTACAATGGCATTCTTTTTATAATGCAACGCTACACCTGTAGTTCGATGAGCGGAGCAACAAACCACTCCCCCATCAGTCCTTAAAAGGCCACTCCTCCTGGCTAGTCCAGGATCATTTCTTTCATTGTGGCTGGAGGCGCCGCTCTTCCTCACTCCCCTACCCTTCTCCTGTTCGGACTCTTGCCCATGTTTCCTCTGCTACCTCCGGCTCAGTCTCTTGCCCCATTTCTGTACCTTTCCTGCTCATTTCTCTCATTTCTGCTGCTTGTCTCCGGCCCCATCCCCCACCATTCATCTCCCCTCTCCATTTACTTCTGGCATTCTGTTCTTCTTCCTCTGTTTAGTTCCCTTGGAGCCTTGTCTCAGCCTCGCTGCCACTCTGTTCCTATTGCTCTGCCCTCTTCACCCTGCTGTGCTTGGGTCCTCGACCTTTGTTACCGTGCCGACTGCCTTGCCTCCTGGCTCTGGTTCTTGGGTTTCCTGACTATGGGGACTGTTGATCTCCCACGGCCAATTAGGACTGCTCCTGCTTTATGTCTCCCATCCAGCATGCTACCATGCTTGCCTAGACCGTCGCTCATAGGACGGGTCAGACCTTCCCCATTTTGCCCTGGCCAGACTCACAGTGCCTCCCTCAGCATGCACTCTCTTAGGTGAGCAATCAAACTTCATGTTTGCTATTCCCATGACAGAACGTTTCCTTTCCTTCTCCATTCATTTCGTTACGGAGGCAAAGCTGCTGCAACCTTTCATCATTCAACCCCTCGTTTTAAATTTACTCAGTTCTGTTTTCGTCTCTCTATCACTCAGCTCCATCATTCATCAGAGTACCATTGTTACCTCATCCTGCAAGTTTTTTTAATTTTTCCATTCCTCCTTTCCTCTAACTGAAGACTGTACAGCTTAAAGCTAGCTCCCCTTTTTATGTCCCAATCGCTGCTATGTTCCCAGTCAGCCCGCAGGTGCTCCGTACCCACCTTCACCTCGACTCTGTCTATGTGGAGGAGGTCGCCCTTACACTCTCCTTCACTACTCATATGTCAGCTACCTACGCCTTTGTTCCAGATCTTTATGCCTGTCATTTTCCCCATCATCACCCGTCTGTCATTCCACATGTCATCTCCCTCCATGGTATGTCTCCTACCTGCATTACCTCAAATTCCTTTCTTCTGCAATTTTCTTTTGCTTTTTGGTGTACTGGTGCCTAGTTCATGGCTCTCTGTTTTTTCACACGACAGCGGACTACTGAGTTATGGTGGGTGCTGTGGCTCCAGGCAGTCAGCTATCTACCATCTCCCACTCGTACCAATACACCTGTCTTCCCTACTTTCACAATACCAGCCTCCTACAGCTCAACACAGCTCCTCCCTCCATTCACTGCAGCCTTCAGTGCTTCCAGTATCCATGTGCATTTCAGCCTTCATGGCTACTGCACTCCCAGCTTCCACCGCTCCCTCAACCCTCACCTCTTCTCCTTCCTTGTTTCGTGCTTTCTTTTGGAGGTGTTTCCCTATCCTGCCATCACCATTCATATCCTCCTCTTACCCTAGCCCTATGTCCTGGACCACACAACTTGTATATCTGCCACTCCACATCAACCTTCATCATTCTGAACCTCATCCTTCTTATACCCTACCTGCCATTATACCCAGCCTTAACCGTACTGACCTTCCAGGCTTTCATTCCTTCATCTTATATTGTTTATACGTTCTCAACCCTCCTCTCTTCCCATACTGACTTGTTAGCTCATCATAGGCTGCAGGCTTCACCCGGTCATCATCGTCTCTCCCCCCCCTTGCATCATTCATTCCATTCTGCAGTCCATGCCAGCCTTCAAGGCTGTTCTCCATCAGCATACCCTGTACATTCATCTCAAACCTCCACTCATCCATTCTGACTTTGTAGCTCCTACCTCACTACTCCTAACACTTCATAACTCACCCATCGGCTGCAGGTTTCACCCAGCCGATGTCATTTCTACCTTCATGCAGTTCATTCCACTCCTAATGTGTCTTCTCAAAGGACCCGGCTGACATGTGCTCCCATGGTTGCTACTGCAACCTGCCTCCTCAGGACCCAAATCAGGGTCTCCTTCACTCAATCTGACCTCTCTCTAGGTCTACTCATTCACATTGAATATCCGAGCATACCCCTCATATGGGTCTTATGCTACCTCGCCTTGACCTGCTCTCCACTCGGAGACATGCCTTCCGTGTCCATTGCTCCATGGCTCGGGGCTAGCCTTTTGCTGACGGTCTCACTCTGCACCCCAGAAGTCTGCATCTAGAGCATGCAAATCTCAGAGCAGGATCCTTCTCCCTCACCCATAGTGAGAATGTCTTCCCTCTGGGTGGACCTTCAGTTGTCCTTCATTTCGGCAACACTTCTGGATGGAGAGTTTCTGACTTCAAGCTGTGAGGGGTTGAACTCTCATCAGCAGGGCTCCTTTGGTTGCCTGAGTGTGTTCGGAGGTGCTCTTTATGCTATTCTCCATCTGACTGCCTCTGGTTCACCTGGTCTGTTTCTTAGGCTAGTGTAAGCCAGCTGAGTGCCTCAGAGGTAATTTCTCTTGTCCTTTGCTTTTGGGTGCCTACTTGCAGAGATGTCGCTCACAACCCTCAGATGCATTCCTGTTAGAGGGATAGAGTGAGAGCTTCCTCCAAATTGGAATCATTTCCTCTTCCTTTGATCTGGACTCTAAATTGCAGTAGCTGAGCCATCACTAACCAAAATGTCCTTCAACTTGGAGGAAGGCGACCTAGGCCTTGGATCCCCAGAGGTTTCCTACTTGGGGGGGAGGGTCCTCTCCTCTGTGCCAATGGTCATAATATTTAGATAGGATTAGTGCTTTCATAGGTTCCGTAGTTAGGTTCTGCTGCTGGATGGAGTTGGATGGTGGCCCTGGCTGTTCCCTCTCTCCTGAGGAAGTCCTGCCTCCTGCTTTGTGTTGGATTCCAAACCACTAATTCTTCTTAGTCACCTCCTTTTCCTCTCCTGTCCTGCCTATCTTCACCTATCAACCTTTGTTCTTCCCTCAATATAATTCTGACTCCTCTCTTCCTTCAATGCTCGACACCCTTTTGGGTACTCTTTCTGGGCTTCTTCCTAAGCTACCTTTAGACAAGGGAATCATTCCTGTGGCACCTATAGGGGTGGAACCCTCCTCTAGGGTTCCTTGCTGTAGTACTCCTACAAGATGTTATATCCCACAGATAGAGAGGCAAACAGCCACAATGTATCTAAGTCGCATAAACATGCATCATACCAAATTATGTAAGCACATCAAAACATGTTTCTACTAGTTCAGATTCTATTAGTAATTTTCAGGTTCCTGGAATATACATTGCTCATGAGCAAAGGTCCCTCCTTTTATAGAGCCCTTATGTTTTTTAATTCACTCCCTGTGTCCTTTGTTTCAGCTTCTTCAGTTCAGGCTTTTAAATATATGCTTGGTTAATGCCTTCGACATGGTCTCTCATGCCCTGTTACTGTCCAAGCTCACCCAAGCTGGACTGACTGGGCCTGCCACCAGCTGGTCCCAGTCATACTTGGCGGTCAGGGCCCAGTCAGTCCGTATTGGCTCTGACATTTTCACCTCACTCCCTGTTACCACTGGGGTCCCCCAAGGCTCTGTTCTGGGCCCTTTGTTGTTTTCTATCTTCCTCAATCATCCCTGCAGCCTGCCCTCATACATCCATTCACATGTATGTAGACAACACAGTTCTGTATGCCTTTGAGCCATCACCCTCCGCAGTAGCTGTCTGTCTACAGCAGGATTTCGACAATGTCCAGCTCTGGTTTTGTTCTCATCAGCTATTCCTAAACCACAAGAAAACAGTCTCCCTAACATTCATCACTAGGGCAAAACTTTCCCGCCTCCCTACCACCCCACTTTCCACACAATAGATGACTCCCCTCTGGAGGTTTGTACTTCCTTCAGATACCTTGGGGTCTGGTTAGACCAGCATCTTGAGTTCACTGTGCAAATTGATGCTATACATAAGAAGCTGCACCCCATGTTGGGTGCTTTATACCATAATAAAAGTTAAATCCCCTTGCCTACGCACCTGACAATCATTCAAAAGATGATCCTCCCAATACTGGACTATGGGGATCAAGTCTACTGTATAGCCCCTAAGTCTTCCCTGGCTAGACTGGATCCTCTCTTCCACTCTTTCTGCCATTTCTCCCTGGACTGCCCTCCCATTACCCATCACTGTGACCTCTACCACTCATTAGACATCCCATCTCTCCACAATTGGAGATTGATACACTGTGTTAGAACTACTACAAAATTCTGGTCCCAGTCACTCCCCTCCTACCTTGCAGATGCCATAGCAGTACTACCTCCGCCAGCTGACTCACTCCAGGAACATTGATTCTCACTTCTTCACATCCCCTCATGTCCACTGCATCTGGCCAGGCTGCTTTCAGCTACCAGATGCCAAACTAATGAATTCCTTACCAGTTGATATTAGGCACTCCACCAGCACACCTCCTGCCTCAGCACCACTCAGAGACACACTTCGCCACTAGTTGCCCATGAAATTTGCACTGCTGAAGCCCAAGCAGTCATGTTAACTGCTGTTCATCTCATCTGTGCATTTTACTCCTGCTGTTGACTACTCTGTATAAATGAATGCTGTTGTTACTCTGCAAAAATGTATGTATTGCTGGCTATTCGCCTGTATATATTTTTTTACTTTCGCTGTTGACTACTCTGTACATAAGAATACTGTTCTCAACTTTGGTCATATGAATGTATCAAAATATGTATTGAAATATGTATTTTCACTGTATTTCTTACTCTCCACCACACCCCCAGGGCACTTCTGGAATCGAGTAGTACCCTGCTCAGTATGCTTTCCTGGTAAAACTCTTAAATAAATAAATAAATTTAACATGTTAGAAAATACCTGCAATTGTTTTAATGTTTCTGTAGCTACTGTTAATGTTATCGCTGTTGCTGTTTAATTTATATTCATTGTATGTGCCTGGTTGTCAATGAAAATTAGCTTTTTAAGATTATGGACTTGCCAGATTTACCAAAAATAAATTAAATCAATAAGTCTCTTCAGGCCAGCCCACCAGCACAGTGTTTGGATTTCCGTCTGCAATGCCGACAACCTGCGTTTGTATGTGAGCCCAGGGAGTCGGAGGGCAGGCTGGGGGGGGGGGTCAAGCATCCAACAGACTGCTCCCTCTTCCTTCAGGGAGGAGGTTGGGGTATTGCTCAGTGCTTGAATGACACCTGGCAGAAGCCATGGGTGTCACAGCTGAGGCTTCAGTCTCATGGAAGGGGTTCCAGACATCGGTGTGGATGTGCCTCTATGTCATTGCATGCCACATCTCCCAACAACTAGTGGGAAAATTGACTGGCTGAGGCATGGAGGACATCAGCCCCTCACTGAGCCCCATGCAGCTGACAGAGGTACTCTGCTGCCAGATCACCATGTGGCACCATTCAGCCAGTAATGAAGGGGTCTCCCCAGTGCCCCACAGGGGGTAATACAGGGTGCACTCTGGGGAAGGCAGCAGTTAAGTCCTGGGAGATAGCATGAGGTGGCTGGGGGGGGGCGACAGACTGATAGCAGAGCCAGCCAGGACAAAAAAAAGTCTGTACAGGACTCTGATGGTGGACCGCATCAGAATTTTCAATCCAGATTTTACAAGAAAGAATACTTTTTGGTGGTGCTCTCTAGAGCAGCGCTCCACTGGCTGCTAGTTTGAGCTTTGTACATAACACCACAGTACTGTGCAATTCTATGGCACAGGTTGGAGGGCCAAGTCAAGACCAGTCACATAACGTAAAATGAGGTGAGAGAGGAAAAGGCCTGACTGGCATCCTCCCACCAAAAATGGAAGCTGAAATGGTAAATGGAAGGGTGAGGAAGACAAAATGCTGAGGGTATTGTGCACAAAAAGAATTCTGGGGAACGCACTCCCAGAACTGTAGGTACTGGTGACAGAAACATAGCTGGATATGATGGCTGACACAGGTGAGCTACACTGTACCAATTACTGGGACATGATTATATCAGGCTATGGATTATTCAGGTGGAACATGGAGAAGTGAAGAGGAGGGGTGGCACTGTTAAGAAAAGCCATATTCATCAAGGAGCTTGATGCACACTTACAGCTGCTGCCCAAGGTACGGGTTTTAACTTCAGTATACACGTGTTAATAACTTATCGTATGTTGTATGTGTATAACCAAAAGTCTGCATGAAGGCCAAGCACTACATGCAACGAGCACTTGCCAACAATCATGGACTTAGACTTATTTAAACTTTTGAATTGATTGGCTTTCCCGAGATGTATGCAAAATAATGCACTTTGGTAGAAGTACCAGGTTACAGCTACAGGCTAGGAAATGACACTTTGGGGAAAACAGTGGGGGAAAAATATTTGTGAAGCATAATAACAAATGACTTTAAAGCACACGGCCAAAGCAATGAGGTGTTTAGGAAAACTAACCATTTGTTAAACATGATAAATAGGAAGTTTGTCAGCAATTCTATGGAACTGGGACTACCATTGTACAACACATACTTCAGACCTCAAATATCGTTGTCAGTTTTGGGGGGGCACTAAATCAGGGTGATATAAACAAACTAGAAAGGATACAAAGGGAAACCACAAGATCCATTAAAGGGCTGGAGAATAAAGATTACAAAGAATATCTGAAAAGACTGAGACTACACACCTTACAAAACAGATGTGTAAGAGGAGATTTACTTATGTTATATAAAATCTACAGCAATAAGGAACTGATGGAGGGACTGAACTTAAAGCATAGCATAACACTTAATGTCAGAGGGCACAATCAACAAATACAGCAGATAAATTTTAAAATGGAGAAAAGGAAAAAATATTTTACCCAGAGAGTGGTGGGTATATGGAACGGACAGCCAGAGGATGTAAGGTGCAGCAGTAACATCAACATCTACAAGTACAATTTCATCATCATCATTATCAAATCTTTATTTATTCAGGTGAACATCATTGAGCAAGGCTCACTTACAAGATGGACCTGATAAGGTCAAGGTTCAACAGTTGATACATAACAGATACATCATACACTTATATAAAACAGTTATACATACAGGGGAAAAAATGTTTATAAACACAGTGATGTACAGTAAAATTCACATGATAAAAATGGGTTATAGGAGAGTTAAGCTAATATTTACAGTATATACAGTATATACATATCCCAGTGGAGGGGTCATGGCAAACACACAGCATAATGTAATACTAGGATGGTGAGGGTATTACTGGGTGCCATAAGATGGGGTGTCTGCCTGGGAGGGAGAACTGAAGAACAAAGATTATGCCATATATGGTTAATTTTTGGGAGGGAGATTGTGAGATGACAAAGCTAGCTCTAGCGGTAGCAACTGCATTTCTCTGTGAAGAAAACTGTACAACGGACAAATTTGGACAAGTATTTAGAAGAAAGGGGTCTAGATGAGTGCTAGTTTAACTGAAAGGGACAGCATGTATGTGCAAATGCCTTCTGCTGCCTCAACAAATCACAAGTCATAAGAGTCCTGCAATGCTCCATATTAGTGCCTCTCCTCTTCTCAATATTGATCAGTGAACTTCCTTCTATGTGTGGCCAGGCCCAAGCATTTGCTGATGATGTTGTCCTTTACCAAACAGACACAGATGTAAAAGCAATAGAAGCTGGACTAAATACTGACTTTGCTCTTTTGGAAGAGTGGCTAGTGGCCAACCAACTGGTACTGAACACCAAAAAAATGAAAGTAATGCTTAAGGGATCCCATAAATTAGGCTCAGCTAGGACTGATTCCCTCAGCATTTTCTCCTCTGGGTGAGTTAAACTTGAGGTGGTGAATAACTTTAAATATTTAGGTATCCTGCTTGATCAAGAGCTGTCCTTAAGATCTCAAGAGGACCACATCATTAGGATGCTGTCCCTAAAACATGACCTACTCTACCAGCTCAGGTCCTACCTCACAAAGGAGGCCTGTCTCTCAGTAGCCAGCTCTCTTCTATTCTAAGTGCTTTTATACACAGCTCCTATTCTTGCGCCGCTAAGAGAAATCCAGCTAAACAAAGTCAAGCAATTCTACCACAGAATAGGCAATTTGCAGTTGGAGTGGACAGAAATGAACACCACTGTACTGTACTTGCATCCCTACAGTGACTTACCCTGGAGTGGAGGCTAAACTACTCTGTTTTTTGCCTTACATTCAAAGTCCTAATTGGCTCCCTACTCAACCTCAATGGTATAGTAATAAAAAAAAAACTTTCATAAGAAGCCTTCACTCCTATGCACAGCCTTTTTTGGAGGTTCCTAAAGCCAGGACCTCATCCAGCCAACGATCCTTCTCAAAGGTATCCCGTGATATGGCAAATTATTTTAAGTGAGTGAATTTGGGTGATGTCAAAACGGCAAGTGTAAAATGGGCTATGTGCATGTAATAGCACATAGTAAGTATAGCAATGTTGCGTCTGTAGGGAGTAGTTTTCTGCAGTATAGAGGGGTATGTGTGTTGGCTGAGCTAGTCTCAAACTAGCTGTCTGGTGTAGTGGTTAGAGTCACTATATCTGTGCCTGGTGGACCCGGTTCAGGACTGGCTGTAGGGTTTGTTTGTTTTCTTTGTTTTGAATGGGTGGTTTATAAATTTATTTGTGTTTGTTTCTGAGGTCCCATTCCTCCTGCCCTGCCATCTGTGCCCCCCCCCCGCCTGCAGGTTGCCCCCCCAACATTCTAACCCTGCTGACTTTAGCCCCCCCCGAGTTTCCCTTTCCCCATTGTCATCCCCATCCCAGAGTTGGTTATATTAGAAATGGGTACACCCCCCTACATTTAATATAAGTACAGTTCACCCCCTTAGAGCTCCTATGTGCCAGTCATTGATTCTGGTAGTCAGTGTTGTGCGGATTACCATTTTGACTTTCGGCGATGTGTAGTCACTGTTGTGTTCAGCAACATTTTTGTTGGCATTATTATCACATGGAACCCTTCTCGAACAAGGCTGCTCATCTCTGGAATAAGCTCCCAGTCTTCTTAACAGAGTGTCCCTCTCTCTGGATTTTTAAAAATCTCCTCAAAGAGAACCTTCTCCTTGTAACAACCTGTACTTGCACATAAGTTGGCTAAGTTACAGGTACATATTGTTCTACCGCAGATCACTTCCTTTCTTGATAACTCCTCCTTTTTCACACCTTTCCAGTCTGGTTTTAGGAAATCCCATTCCACTTCAATCTCCCTCCTTCGGCTCACTGACTCCATACTCACTGGTATGGATCAAGGACTGATTACTCCTGCTATTTTTGTTAATCTTGTGAAAGTTTTTGATACTGTGGCTCATCCCCTCCTTCTGGACAAATGTAAAGCTGCAGGCTTCTCTGACTCCTCAGTCAGTTGGTTTTGTGCTTACATTGAAGAAAGGCATCAAGCTGTCTGGATAGGAAAATCCATTTCATCTCCACTTCTCATTAGCTCAGGTGTCCCCCAAGGGTCTGTTCTGGGTCCTATTCTTTTTTCCATTTTATTAAATTACCTCCCTAGTGTCTGTTCCTCTGTGTCTATTCATATGTATGCTGATGACACAGTTCTTGTTGCTTCTGGCTTGTCCTCCCATGACCTCACCTCCTGGCTGCAGTTAGACTTTGACAACCTTCAACACTGGTTCATATCTAACCAACTGTCCCTCAATGCCAAAAAAACTGTCTCCATGACTTTTGGCACCCATCAGAGGCTTACCAGACTTACATCTCTCCCACTACTTAATACCCTTGATGGTACTAACATCATAGATGTTTCCTCCTTTAAGTACCTCAGGGTATGCCCTGACCAGCTTCTTGATTTCTCAGTGCATATTGATGCAATCCAAGGTGCACCCTAAGCTTGGAGCATGGTACAGCAATAAAGTGAGTAGTCTGCTTCCTGCCCACTGAGAAATTGTATTAAAAATGATTATCCCTATCTTTGATTATGGTGATTTAGTCTACAGTGGAGCCCTAAATCCTCCCTTGCCGGACTGGGCACCCTCATTCATTCTTTTCTTGCTTTGCTCTAGACTGTCCACCTTGTACTCACCTGCTGTCTCTACTCAGCCCTCTCTCTTCCCTCTCTTGATGCTAGGTGCCTTTCCCATTGTTTTTTGATTTTATTTTTTCATTTTTATTTGACTTTCGGATTAACACCTTTAAGCCAGTGGCTCTTTTACATAGGTTCCACATCGAGAACAAACACAGGCAATATACAGTACAAGTAAACAATAAGGCAATATACGGTACAAGTAAACAAGCACAGCCAATATACAGTACAAGTAATCAGTAAGGCAATATACGGTACAAGTAAACAAGCACAGCCAATATACAGTGCAAGTAAACAATAGTAAGTGATTGTTATATACAACATGGAGGCAAGGGGGGTCAAAATTAACTCAATGAGGTAAACATCTAATATATTTACAGATAGGTGTGGCGGAATGAGCAAATGGGTGCAAGGTTACTGAAAATCAGATATTAGTAAAGGTAGAGCCATGGGTGTGGGGGTGCAGCCAGAAAGCCTTGTCAACAGAAGAAGGCAGCAGGAGGATAGAGCATGAAGCCTCAACTGAAGGTACGTGCCAGGGGCAGTACAAGACAGCAAGGAGAAAGCGCTTAGCCAGGAAGGGTTAGTAGGGTTTGCAGGGGGTAAATTACAATACAAATTAGCAGAGGGTTTGCAGGGGTAAATTAGAAAACAAGTTACTGTAGCAGAGGGCAGTTGGGGTATGCGGGAGGAGAGGAGGTGAGCCAAGTTAGATTTTGGTTGAATTGTAGTAGGGGGGAGAAGGGTTTTATCAGGGTGGTGAGGGGAGGTGGGTAGAAAGGAGGAAAGAGTAGGAGAAGTAGAGATGGAGGAATGAGTATGGCTGGAGCGGAGGGGTATGAGGCGATAGGAAGAGGAGGAGAAAGGGGGTTATTGAAAGCAACCCAGTGGTGGAAGGGGTCATCTAATTAGGTGAAACAGCCACAGGAGGCAAGGGCAACAAGGTAGTCATGGGGCTTCTGTTTAAAATAGCCAAGGGTGGCAGAGTTTGCAATCTCACTGGGCAGGGAATTAAACCATTTTGGAGCTCTGAATGCAAAAGACCACTGTCCTTGAGATGTGTGGCAATGGGGAACTAGTAGGGTGGAAGTATCTGAGCTTCAGGTGTGGCAGATGTTACTGGACAGGCTGAGGAAATTCTTCACTCCAGGGGGCAGCAGATCAAGGGAAGCCTTCTTTACAACAAGGCAGGTGATAGGAAATTCAACCCTGCAAGTGTAACCAATCAGCCTGCTCATAGAGATCACAGGTGTGTGTCCATGGTGTAGCCCCTAGGAGAAGTCGGCAGGCCTTAATCAAAGCTTTAGATACACGCCTTAGTACAGAGTCTGAAGCGGCTCCATAAATCACTGGCCATAATCTATTATCGAGACAATAGAGCTTTGAATTGCTAGCTTAAGAGCTTGATTGGTTAAGCAGTGCTTATGTCAGTAGAAGAGACCTAAGCAAGTATTCACCAATTTGGCAAAAGTTCAATATGGTTAGTAAAGGATAGAGTAGAATCCAGAGTAACCCCAAGGTACTTAAAAGATTCCGTTTGTTCCAAGACAAATCCAGAGCGGTTCCTGACTATCAGCGGTTTGGCTTTATGCTTGCTGTGTGAGCCATAGAAGAGCATATATTTGGTTTTTTTATAATTAAGCACCATTTTCATCCCAATAAACCAATCCTCAGCCTCCGAGAAGCATTGCTGTAATTGGCTCTCCAACCTGGAGTGGTCAGAGTTTTTTGTGAAAATTACCGTATCATCTATGTATAGTAGAATTTGTTCTGAGCAGCAGACAAGGAGCTTGTTAAGAAAAATGCTGAAGAGCAACGGCCTCAGGATTGACCCTTGTGGAATATTGGAGTGAACAGGAAGCCTATATGACAGGGTGTCGCCTATTTTTACCTGTTGTGTGCAGCCGGAGAGGTAGCTGCTGAACCAACCTAAGATGTTAGCGGACAGACCTAGTTCAGCTAGCTTTTCGAGCAGTAGAGGGTGGTGATTGTGTCTCCTTTATGCCTAAATTCTGGTTTAGTACCTTTCCATCTTATCTCAAATTCCTTCTATCCTCTCTTGTTTCCTTCTACCCTCTCCACAACAATATTTTCCATTCTATCTCTGTTCCTTCTAGAAAAATCTACTGTTGATCAATCTGCTTTTTCTTACTGTTTTCCTAAACTTTGGTCCTCCCTTCCCCTTTCTATTTGATCTGTCTCTTCTCTTTCTTCCCTAAAGACTCTTCATTATGACTTTTGTTCTCCTACCTGCAACTGTCTATGAACCTTTCCTCTTCTTTCTCTCCTTCAATCGTTTTCCCTGATTTTTTATATAAAAGTGCAATTACTGTAAATGTAATTTTTAGTAATTTTATTGGTTAGCTACCTCCCTCTCCCCTTTACCCCGGACGCATCTGAAAATGAGTTGTTATCAGCTCAGTATATCTTTCCTGGTTAAACTTTTGAATAAATAGATAAAATAAGGTTTGATAGATACAGGAGCTGTCCTTCCATTATGTTGCTACCTCTATCTTTTCTAGTTGCTGTAACTTCCTTATACTGTGTTGCCCTGAAATCCCTAGTATTATTAACTTAATTGTATTATGCTTTCCACTTGTCAACCATCCTGAATATTCCCTGCTGTGTCTCTGTATCTTGGCATTGCTGTTTTAATGTAACCAATTCTGGGTCGCCCCTGAAAAAGGGACACCTGTATCAGTGCGCCCACCTGGTTAACAAAATTCAATACATAAAATAAATAAAAGATAGACCCTGCTTGAGTGAAATAAGTCTAAATGTGTAAAACACCAATGGGCATTCAAGTATTCAACTAAAAATGGGACTTGTGCAATGAGCCTGTCTGAATGCAATATTACAATAATTCCTTCAAATGTCTCATTGTACAGACTACTGCTATATATTTTTCTAGTTTTATTTGGGGGGTAGTATGGTAATAAAAATGGTAATCAAAGCACTGATTGGTTTGAGCATTGTTCATGAAACTTTTCTTGTGATCCTGATGTTCAACAATAAAAGCAGGTATGTGGTATTAAAATGGGTAAATGTTTGACTGCATTGCAATAGCTCACATAAACACTTTTAAGTTTGCCATGCTGCGTGTAGACTTCTTGAAATGAGTTGCTTTTGAAGGGTGTGACACTGTTTGTCCAATGCAGAGTGGTCTGCAAGGGGCATGATGGTGCACACACCAATCATCAGCTAGGCTGATCATGACGCTGCTGCCTGAAATGTCCTCAAATTGAAAAGAAAAATCCGCACCAATCATTCATGGGCTTTTTCCTTGCATCTGCAGGACACCACTCATCAAACAACTGTTTGGTGTCCTGATCAGCCTGGCTGTGTAACCCCCTCCCCTCGTCACCCCACCGCCCCTTCTCTCATTGTCTTTGTACGTCCCGGCAGCCTTCTTCAGTGTCAGACAGTAGACCTGCAGCTGAATCTCCAGCCCCCCCGTTCCACATCCGATCCTCCAGAATAGACCCTGCTTGAGTGAAATAAGTCTAAATGTGTAAAACACCAATGGGCATTCAAGTATTCAACTAAAAATGGGACTTGTGCAATGAGCCTGTCTGAATGCAATATTACAATAATTCCTTCAAATGTCTCATTGTACAGACTACTGCTATATATTTTTCTAGTTTTATTTGGGGGGTAGTATGGTAATAAAAATGGTAATCAAAGCACTGATTGGTTTGAGCATTGTTCATGAAACTTTTCTTGTGATCCTGATGTTCAACAATAAAAAGCAGGTATGTGGTATTAAAATGGGTAAATGTTTGACTGCATTGCAATAGCTCACATAAACACTTTTTAAGTTTGCCATGTGCGCACGTGCAGCGAACTTCTTGAAATGAGTTGCTTTTGAAGGGTGTGACACTGTTTGTCCAATGCAGAGTGGTCTGCAAGGGGCATGATGGTGCCACACCAATCATCAGCTAGGCTGATCATGACGGCGTTTTGCCTGAAATGTCCTCAAATTGAAAAGAAAAATCCGCACCAATCATTCATGGGCTTTTTCCTTGCATCTGCAGGACACCACTCATCAAACAACTGTTTGGTGTCCTGATCAGCCTGGCTGTGTAACCCCCTCCCCTCGTCACCCCACCGCCTCTTCTCTCATTGTCTTTGTACGTCCCGGCAGCCTTCTTCAGTGTCAGACAGTAGACCTGCAGCTGAATCTCCAGCCCCCCCGTTCCACATCCGATCCTCCAGAATACTGACTTTCTTACACTGTTCCCCAATCTTGTCTGCAGTGCATCTCAGTCAGACTTCCCTTTCCACCACTTCTGTTCGACAAGGCAGGAACTGTGTGCCTTACCTTCCCAGAGGCTCCATCTTTGGTGTCAGAAACCTGCAGCTGAATCTCCAGCCCCTCTGTCACAGATCCAATCCTCCGGCATCTGGGGTGGGTCCAGTAAAATGCACTGCCCCCTGTGCCAGATACCATGCAATACTGACTCGGTGTGTGCTCTCCTCTAACAAGCTACGCAGATCCACTCCAATAACGACCAGGGAAAATGCACATCGAGTGAGCAGCCAGCCCTCTGTACTAGATCTGATTCAGAAGGGGAGAGCCTAAACCAGTTTGAGGCACAAGAGGTCCAGCATGAATGCTGGTTCTGGGTTTCCAGTCCATCCCCTTCAGAACTCCTAACAGGATCATGACTGCTGATGTCCATGGGCCCTTTAGTCACAAACGACCGACCTCCTGGAACTCCACCTGGAGCAAGCATATAGTAATAACATAGTCTCACTATTTATTAAAGAGTAGTGCAGATAACAGTCCTACATGAGCAGTGTGCACAAACAACCCACTAAGGCTACAACATGATGTCACGGTCGCCGTAAACTAATGTTTCCCTTGGGGGTCCCAAGCTTTCTCAGAGTAACCCCCATACACCAAAAATGCCCCCTATTTAGAAGTGCATATGCAAACATGATAAAATCATATGTAACAACAACAAGGTTGAGACTGAGTGGTTAGAGTAATCACGGCACAATTTTACAGGCCAACAACGCCACTCAAAAGTGTATAGCAAAGACAGCTGAATTCAAAGCTTCTAATAGAACACTTAAATAACAGCCTGCTAAAAAACTAAGTATACAAAGGGCTGGATATTCAGACTGCGCTGGGCATGGGCGCAAGCCTGGGCACAGCGCAACTGGGTCGCGCCAGGGCTAGGACCTGGTGATATTCAGCGGTGCTGCACCATGGCTCAGCACCATTGAATATGGCACTGAGGGTGCACACACTGCAGTGGCACTGTGCCAGCGCATGTGGCAGAATGGAGAAGGGGGATGTGCCAGTGCAAGTGCAGTTGCGCTGGGTGCATCAACCATGATATTCAGCACTGGGCATGCAAATGAGGCCATTATGCATGAAAGGTGCAAATGGGGCCATTTGCATGTCATTATTAGCACATTTGCATGTGGTGCGCTGATCCACGTTGACTTGCACCTGGTGCCCTGCCAGGCTGCAGCCATTAGGGACCAACACCCTGCAGACCCATGGTGGTCCCCTCTCCTGGTCACCCGATTGCGGGCATCTGCATGAATAAGGTTCCTGGTGGACCTGTGTATCCCCACCCCCTCGCTCGATCGCAGGCATCTGTATGAATGAGGTCCCTGGTGGACCTGCAGATCCCCCCCTTCGCCCAATCATGGGCATACGTTCAATGAATGTCCCTGGTAGTCTAATGGTAACCCTCCCCACCCCCACTGAGGTCTCCTCACCCAGCAACCCACCATTATCGGTGGGCAGCAGCACCACCCGCATGCCACCTGGCTGCCCACCAATGATGGCGTACAGTACTGTCTGTATGCCTGCTGGTCCACTGCATGAACCAATGGGCATGCAGACCATGCTTAGTACACAGGCCCGATATGTTAATGAACCGCGTTCATTCACATATCGGGCCTGTGTAGTATAGTATGGTCTGCATGCCCATTGGTCCATGCAGTGGATCAATAGGCATAGACAGTACTGTATGCTGTCATTCAGCAGATGCTGCATGCAGCAGGGTGCTGCCGCCTGCTATGATGGGGGATGCTGGGTGGCGGGGACCTCAGTGGGTGGGTGTGGAGGGAGGTACCACTGGACCACCAGGGTCTCTTGTGCTATTACCGCCCACGATCAGGCATTAGAGGTGGTTTCCACTGGACCACCAGGGACGTTCATTGACCGTATGCCCGTGATCGGGCCGGGGGGGGATCCGCAGGCCACCAGGGACCTTACTCATACAGATGCCCGCAATCGGGCGAGGGGGGGACCGCAGATCCACCAGGGACCTTATTCATGCAGATACCCATGAACAGGCGGCAGGGCGGGGGGGCACAACGTCCCATGGCAGGGGGCTTGGGGTCAGTGTTCTGGTTGGGTGGCTAGCCACCCATGGCTGGCGGCTGCAGTATTGCACCCTGCAATATGGCAGCTCACCTGTGAGTGGCCTGGACTTGTTACTGGTTTTACCAGGCACATCTTTGCGCCCCCCTGAGCGACCTCAAGGCAGGTTTGTTGCAACATATGCACCACACATCCCAGGCTGAATAACGGGATGTGCCGCATATGCATGGGCACGACCGCGCACTTGCACCACATACATTACTCTTGTGCCCCGGCGCAGTGGGGGTTGTGCATTGCAACTTGCCCCTTTCAATACTACGCCAGGGCGCATTGGTGGGTTGAGCATGGTGCATCCCTGTTGCGCTATGTGCAACCCTTTTGAATATCCAGGCCTTAGATTACTCAATGCTATTCAAATATTTAGAGGTCAGAAAAAAGGATTTACACTCACAGATGCAAATGACCTATTAAATGTAATACCCCAAGCAATAAAATGCACATTTAATTATACTAATCCCAGTGCTGTGCCCATATATTAAATAAATGCCTCTAACTCCCCAGCATAATGTGCTAACTTATAAACCATGCCATGGAAAGTATGGCAAGAATGCTACTACTGCAGCTTCAAAGAATCCTAGTGTAAAAAATATATCAGAACACTGACCCCACCCATCACTGCTCTTTATATGCGGCCGTAGTTTGGACCTCCCTACACTACAAAAAAATAAAAATGCAGCTCTCTGAACATACAGAGCTATCACTGGCAAACTTCCGCAGTACATTGTTGATTGTCTGACTCTCAATATGCCTGGAACCTATGCCCTAAGAAGCTGTTCACTGATTTCTCTGAAAGTGCCCAAAGCCTTCATGTGTTTTGGGAGAGCTGCCATAGGATTCATTCTACTGTCACTCTGGAATGTGCTACAGGAATCACTGAAACTGAGGACTCCTGTTAGTATTACTGTGTTTAAGACCTTGCACTCAAAATACATTACAGAAGCCTGCAACTGCTTCCAACTATCCTAGCTCTGGAATGTGCTACAGAAATCACTGAAACTGAGGACTCCTGTTAGTCTCACTGTGTTTAAGACCTTATACTCAAAATACATTACAGAAGCCTGCAACTGCTTCCAATGACCTAGCTTACTTACACCCCCCTTCTACATCCTCCTTCCTTCTTGCATCGGTGCATAACTTGTCCCAGAGCCACCTACTTATCTACCGCCCTAAACCTCACCCTCCCTCACCCACTTATTCCTTGTATACCTACAGCATCTCATTCCTTCGCTCCTAATATTATCCCAGTTCCAGACCCCCGCTGCCCACTTCTCCCAACACATGTCTCCCTTGATATGCCTGGGTCTTTTAAACTGACTATGTATGTCTCTTCGCTTGTAGCATCCACTTCAACTAATCTCTTCGCTGGACTATAATGCCTTTACCTTACAGGAATACTAAACCATGTATGTTGTTGTATCTGGTATAAATTTTTACTGACTTGCTACCCTATTGTTATGTATACCCTTACCGACTGTCTTTTACCTGAACCCAAATGTATTTTTACTTATCCTGTCTATTGCAGGCCTACCTGTACTGTTGTACTCTTGCATCTGCTGTCTATTTGTCCGTATATAAATGCATTGTTACTTGACTTGTGTAATGCAGGTCCACCTTGTAAATGATCTTGCTCAATGGTGTTTGGCTGGATAAATAAAGAATTTGATTGATTGATTGCTTGCATGTCATTATGGCCCCATTTGCATGCGGTGCGCTGATCCCCAGTGACTTGCGCCTGGTGCCCTGCCAGGCTGCAGCCATCGGGGACCGAGGCCCTGCAGACCCATGGCGGTCCCCTCTCCCGGTCGCCCAATTGCGGGCATCTGTATGAATAAGGTTCCTGGTGGACCTGTGTATCCCTTCCCCCTCGCCCGATGACAGGCATCTGGAAGAATAAGTTCCATTGTGGACCTGTGTATCCCCCCCCCACCTGATCGCGGGCATCTGTATGAATAAGGTCCCTGGTGGACCTGTGTATTCCCCCCCACCCGATCACGGGTATCTGTATGAATAAGGTCCCTTGTGGACCTGCAGATCCCCCTCCTTCCCCCAATCGTGGGCATACGGTCAATGAATGTCCCTGGTAGTCCATTGGTATCCCCCTCTCCACCTGCCCACTGAGGTCCCCTCCACCCAGCACCCCCCTGTTATCGGCCAGCAGCAGCACCCCTCCCGCAAGCCACCCGGCTGCCCAACAAATGACAGCATACAGTACTGTCTGTACGCCTACCGGTCCACTGCATGGACCAATGAGCACGCAGACCATACTGTACTACAGAGGCCCAATATGTGAATGAACCGTGTTCATTCACATATTGGGCCTCTGTAGTAAAGTATGGTCTGCACTCGGACCAATAGGCATACAGACAGTACTGTACGCTGTCATTCAGCGGGCGGCCAGGCGGCATGCGGTTGGGGTGCTGTCGCCCACCGATGATGGGGGACACAGGACCTCAGTGGGCGGGTGGGAGGGAGGTACCACTGGACCACCTGGGTCTTTGTGCTATTACCACCCATGATCAGGCATTGGAGGTGGTTTCCACTGGACCACCAGGGACGTTCATTGACTGTATGCCCATGATCAGGTCAAGGGGGGGGATCCGCAGGTCCACCAGGGACCTTACTCATACAGATGCCCACGATCAGGCGAGGGGGGAATCCACAGGTCCAGCAGGAACCTTATTTATACAGATGCCCGATCAGGCAGCGGGGCGGGGGGCTGCGTCCCAGGGCAGGGGGCTTGGGGTCAGTGTTCTGGTGGTGGCTAGCCACCCACGGCTGGCGGCTGCAGTATTGCACCCTGCAATATGGCAGCTCACCTGTGAGTGGCCTGGATTTGTTACTGGTTTTACCAGGCACATCTTTGCGCCCCTGAGCGGCACAAGGCAGGTTTGTGCCAGCATATGTGCCACACATCCCGGGCTGAATATCGGGATGTGCGCATATCATGGGCCGCCCCTGCACTTGCACAGCATACATTACTCTTGTGCCCCGGCGCAGTGGGATTTGTATCACAACTTGCCCCTTTTCATTGGCGTCAAGACAGGGGTTATGTATATGATCCCTGTTAAGTGCGATAAAAGTAAACCTTTGAATATCCAGGCCTTAGATTACTCAATGATATTCAAATATTTAGAGGTCAGAAAAAAGGATTTACTCTTGCAGATGCAAATGACCTATTAAATGTAATACCCCAAGCAATAAAATGTACATTTAATTGTACTAACCCCTGGCTGTGCCCATATATTAAATAAATGGCTCTAACCCCACAGCATAATGTACTAACTTATAAATCATGCCATGGAAAGTATGGCAAGAATGCTACTACTGCAGCTTCAAAGAACCCTAGTGTAAAAAATACATCAGAACACTGACCCTACCCATCATTGCTCTTTATATGCGGCCATAGGTTGGACCTCCCTACACTACAAACGAAATAAAAATGCAGCTCTCTGGACATACAGAGCTATCACTGGCAAACTTCCGCAGTACATTGTTGATCGTCTGACTCTCAATATGCCTGGAACCTATGCCCTAAGAAGCTGTTCACTGATTTCTCTCAAAGTGCCCAAAGCCTTAACGCATTTTGGGAGAGCTGCCATAGGATTCCTTCTACTGTCACTCTGGAATGTGCTACAGAAATCACTGAAACTGAGGACTCCTGTTAGTATTACTGTGTATAAGTCTTTATACTCAAAATACATTACAGAAGCCTGCAACTGCTTCCAACGATCCTAGCACTGGAATGTGCTACAGAAATCACTGAAACTGAGGACCCCTGTTAGTCTCACTGTGTTTAAGACCTTATACTCAAAATACATTACAGAAGCCTGCAACTGCTTCCAATGATCCTAGCTTACTTACACCCCGCTTCCACATCCTCCCTGCTTTTCCCATCCTCCTTCCTTCTTGTATCAGTGCATAACTTGTCCCTGAGCCACCTACTTATCTACCGCCCTAAATCTCACCCTCCCTCACCCACCTATTCCTTGTATACCCACAGCATCTCATTCCTTCGCTCCTAGGATTATCCTAGTTCCACTTCTCCCGACACATGTCTCCCCCTTGATACGCCTGGGTCTTTTTAAACTGACTATGTATGTCTCTTCCCTTGTAGCATCCACTTCAACTAATCTCTTCGCTGGACTATAATGCCTTTACCTTATAGGAATACTAAACCATGTATGTTGTTGTATCTGGTATAATGGATGTAAAAAAAAGTGCTGGTGCGGATACCCTCGGCCCATATTTTGTGAAGGTGGCCATCCATGTGTTAGCCGTAACCATAACCCATTTATTTAACCTATCATTAACTCAAGGATCCATTCCTTCAATATGGAAAACAGCGCACATCGTACCCCTGTTCAAGTCCGGAAATCCCTGTGATCTAAATAATTACAGACCAATTTCGATTCTCCCCGTCTTGTCAAAATTACTGGAAAAAGTCGTAAGTAACCAGCTGAGGCAGTATCTAGAAGCTAATAACCTGCTTAATCCAGTCGAATCAGAGTTTAGAACTAAACATAGCACCATCACAGCACTTGCCAAAGTGAGTAATGACTGGCAAAGAGAGCTAGACAACAGGAATTACACCTGCGCCATATTCTTGGACCTGAGCAAGGCCTTCGACACTGTCGACCATTCTCTGCTACTCTCTTCCCTGACCTCACTAGGTGCTGACCCGTTATCTTTACAGTGGTTCAACAGCTACCTCTCTGATTGTTTCCAGCAGGTGAAAGCGGAAGGAGATCTCTCAACTCTCAAACCTCTCCTAAGAGGTGTTCCTCAGGGTTCTATCTTAGGACCGATCTTATTTGCAATATACATCAACAATATTGATGAAAGCATAACTAAGGTACAACATTCATCTGTTTGCAGATGACACAGTTCTTACATAAGCCGCCCATCATTACAATCTGCATGTAATGACCTTCAATCTGAGTTCAACCTGCTGCAACACCATCTCCCAAACAAAAACTATTACTTAACGCCAAGAAAACAAAAGCAATGCTCTTTATCCTCTGCCCAAATGGTAAATTCAGCCCTATCAGATCCTGTGCTGCAGATTACTACAATTCTTGAGAGAAGTTGGAATTTGTCCTCAAATTCAAATACCTGGGAGTATGGTCGACCATAGGCTCTCCTTTATAGAGCACGTTGAAGAATTACTCAAAAATTACGACAGAGACTTGGCCTGTTCTTTAGGATAGCCCGCTTCTTAACTAGAGATGCCAAACTACAGCTGGTACAATCAACCTTTCTATCCTTGATAGGTTATGCTGACATCCTCTACAGTCACTGTCCCATTTCCTACCTCACCAAACTTGACACATTATATCATAGAGCTTTGGGGTTCATCACAGGCCTGCCTTAGTCCACTCACCACTGCTCCCTACATCAATCAGTGGGATGGAGTTCTTTTCAATTCAGGCGTGATAAAAATCCAGCCTTATGCACCCTGAGAGCCGTCTCCAAAAAACTGCCACAATACATTACAGACTGTCTTCCTATAAAACCAATAGGCAATTACGCCCTGAGAAGTTGCAAATCTGTCCTACTGATGGTTCCCAAAGTTAACTCTCGCTTTGGCAGGGCTGCTATAAGCTTTACACTATCCTCCTTGTGGAATAAATTGCAAAATAAACTGAAACTGAGGTCACCCAACGGCATCTCATCTTTCAAGCTCTTATATTCACGTCTCAGAAATGATCAGTGCAATTGTTTCCCATAACCAAAAATTGTCATCATGCTAACCTGTACCATTTAACCATGAATGGATTACTTCTAGTGCTTATCTCCTCTTTGTCCCTGGTCTGTCATCATGCTTTCATGTAACAGCTTGATGCCTCTGTCCTTTACAGAAATTAAAAGAAAAAGCATTGAATTTGGATAGAGATACCCTTCTGAAGACACAACAAACAACATCCAATACACAGCCCTGCACCTTCATTGCACAATATAACCACAAGGCAGGCAAGATTGGTAACATAATTTTTAGCAATTGGTCCATCTTGTTAAGTGACCAAACAGTAGCAGATGTGGTTGGAAACCAACCTAGGGTATCTTTCAGTAGGGCAAAAAATTTCAAAGACATTCTAGTGCACAGCAGATTCAAAACCCTGAAAATCCCTAGCAACATTTGGCTACCTAGAAGGACAAATGGGTGTTTTAAATGTGCAAGGTGTAATATCTGCAAATTTTGCATGTCAGGCAAAGAATTCCAACACCCTAAATATCAAGAAATTTTTAAATTGAAATTAGGGAACTTATAACTTGCGACACAAGCTACACAGTTTATGTGTTATGGTGTACCTGTAATTTCACCTATGTTGGAAAAACCATGAGACCTCTAAAACAGAGGATACAAGAACATGTTCGGTCAATACAAAACAATAGACAGGATACACCGGTAGGAATACACTTTAGCCAGATGCATGACTCTAAAGCAGATTGTTTGAAATTTAAGGGTATTGAGGGGATACCTCCCCTTGAATTTGGGGGTGACAGGGCAAACCTGCTTTTGGAGAAAGAAAGCAAATGGATTTTTAAACTTAAAAGTGTGAAACCTGGAGGTTTAAATAAGAGATGGGATTTAAAACCATTTCTTATAAAATAATTTGTTCAGAGTGTACTTTTATAACTTTAGCATTTAGATAATTCTGTCTCATCGTCGTTGATAATTTACATACTACCAGGTCATCTAAAAGACTTTGAACCCTGTTTAGGATTGTTGTCTCCCTTAGTGAAAATTGTTATGTATCCTTTGTATTTTTGTAACTGAGTATTTATTTGATTTATTCATTTTTTTTTTTTTTTCTTTCTCTTAGAGTTCTTTCAAAGTCATACATGGGACACTCTGTTTTCTAGATCCAGAGTTTCTAGGCTGTTAATAAAATATGGTTGGATTCCATAGGTGCCACCATTATTTTGTATAAGAAAAATGTACCCTTCCAGAAACCGAATTTCATTTTAGTGAAGCTTTTGTGTTACTTCTCTTGAAACTAAAATATAAATGAAATATTAACAGAGAGTCTTTATTATCAGAACCTGTTATCATTCAAAGGGGTTCTAACAAGTGAAATATTATCACTTTCATCAAATGTTGATGTTTAAGCTTTATCCTGAATTTTCTCATGAATGCACTGCCTGATTAGTGCATAAAACAATTAAAAGTTTTGCTGTTACATTTATAAAAACATCGTTCATGATATTGACTTGTTGTTGAATATATGGATATTTGAAATGAACTTTGAGTGTATTAATTAAGTACACACATGGTTAATAATGTTTGTTATTGTAGTGACGTCATGGTACCTATTTGTACTTAAGTTTGTTTTCCCATCTCTTGGCCACACCCCTGAAGGAGTCGAAGTGCTGGGTGGCTAGACGGCGTGTTACCTGTACTACCTGCATTACCTGTATTTGGAATAAAAGTTATTTGAATGCTATTACTGGTGCATTCTACAATTTGTGCCATCATTTTAAGTGGGATTTACTGGTCAGAGTGCCACATTTTTATCCTTGTCTTAAAAGGCCACTCCTCCTGGCAAGTCCAGGATAATTTCTTTCACTGTGGCTGGAGGGCACCGCCTTCCCTCACTTTGGGCTGTTGTTTCGTTTCCACTGCGCCCCCAGCCACCAGTTTCCCTTTACCTCATCCTATGTCTCTCTCTGTCCACCGCACCCTTCCGTGAACATTTCCATCATTCCCCCCCATTTTCCTTCCAGCTTGCCACAGCCCCTCCATGGCTCGGGGTTCCCCACTCACTATCCTAGCCTTGCCCTTGCAGTCTTCTTCCACTCCCTCTCTATCTCTTCTCTTTGCCCTGTACCTTACTTGATCTCACTTCCTGGTGGACTTCATAGCTGGCCCCACTCCTGCCATTGTCTCCATACCTTGCTTCACACCTCTCTTGTTGTTTCATTTGTCTGGGGCTCACTCTCATCCTCTTTGTGTCCTGGTTCCTCTATGCCCTGTGTCCTCATTCCCTTGTCCTGTTTTCTTTCATTGGGGCTTCCTTGCTTATCTCAGAGCTGTTGCTCCATAGCACCTTTACTTCCAGGTCTGTGTACTCCTTGTAGCACTACTGTGCTTGCCTAGACCATCGCTCGTAGGATGGGTTGCAGCATCACCATTTTGCCCTGGCCAGAATCGCAGTGCCTCCCTCTGCATGCTCTCTCTCTCTCAGGTGAGCAATCAAAATTAATGTTTGCTATTTCACATGACGGAATGTTTCCTTTCCCATTCCCCCTGATGTGGAATTTTATATTCAGTATGGCAAGATAATTTCCCTTCTCAGGGCTTGGATTACTTGGCAGCCTGATCAACCAATGGTGGTTCCTTCACTCGACACTTGCTGCTCCTCGAACCGTGGACCTTACTGAGCTTGCGCTACTCGTCTTCCACGCCGACCTTCTTCATATCAGTTGCCATCCAGCTCACCACATTCTAACTCACAAATCTCAGTTACCATGTCATTCTTTCAATCGGATAATCTGTTTTCCTTCTGAAGGCCTCTGAGTGCCTACAGAGCCTCCAGTAGACCATGCGGTTACTTGCTCCCCCATTCCACTCAGGTAGTAGAGGCAAACCTACAGCAACCTTTCATCATTTAACTCCACATTTCAGTTTACTCAGTTTTGTCTTCAGCTCTCTAACACTCACCTCCATCATTCATCAGAGTACCATTGTTACCTCATCCCGCAAGTTTTTTTCATTTTTCCATTCCTCCTTTCCTCTTCCTGACTACCGTGCAGCTTACAGCTAGTCTCCCTTTTTCTGTCCTGTTCTCTGCTTTGTTCCCAGTTGGCCCGCAGGTGCTCTGGGTACGCCTTTGCCTTGACTTTGCCTTTGTGGGGGATCCTGCCCTACCACTACTCCTTCACTACTTGTGTGTCGCCTACCTACACCTTCATTCAAGACCATCATGCTTGTCATCTTCCCCATCATGCGCATGTCTGTCATTCCTTATGTCAGCTCTCTCCATGGTAGGTCTGCTGCCCACATTTCCTCAATTTCCTTTCTCCTGCAATTTTATTTTGATTCTTAGTGTCCCAGTGCCTAGTTCATGGATCTCTGTTTTTCCCATGGTAGGGGACTGCTGAGTGACAGTGGGCACCATGGCTCCAGGCAACCAGCTTTCTACCATCTCCCACTCCTACCAATACCCCTGGCTTCCCTACCCTTACAATACCAGCCTCCTACAGCTCAACACAGCTCCTCCTTCCATTTGCTGCAGCCTTCAGTGCTTCTAGTACCTGTGTGCCATCCAGCCTTCATGGCTACCACACTCCCACCTTCCACTGCTTCCTCAATCCTCGCCTCTTCTCTTTCCTTGTCCTGTGCTTTCTTTTGGGGGTGTTTCCCTATTCTGCCATCACCATACCTATCCGTATCCTCCTCTTACCCTAGCCCCACATTCTGAATCACTCAACTTGGATATTCTCCATTCCATGTCAACCTCCACCGTTACTGAACCTCATCCTTCCTATACCCTACCTGCTATCATACCTGACCTTAAACGTACCGGCGGTCAAGGCTTTCACTCCATTATCACATACTGTCCATTTGTTCTCAACCCTCCTCTCTTCCCATATTGACTTCTCAGCTCATCATAGGTTGCAGGCTTTATCCGTCCATCATCGTCTCTCCCCCTCACGTCATTCATTCCATTCTGCAGTCCATGCCAGCCTTCAAGGCTTCCCTCCATCAGCATACCTTGTTTACTCATCTCAAACCTACACTCATCCATTCCGACTTCATAGCTCCAATTTCACTACTCCTGGTACTTCATGCCTCACCTGTCAGCTGTGGACTTCGCCTGGCCATTCTTGTTTCTACCTTCATGCAGTTTGATCCACTCCTAATTTGACTTCTCAATGGACCCAGTTGACATGCACTCCTATGGTTGCTACTGCAACCTGCCTCCTCAGGACCCAAGTCGAGGTCTCCTTCACTCAATCTGACCTCTCTGTAGATCTACTCATTCATATCGACTGTCCAAGTATACCCCTTATATGGGTCTCATGCTACCTCGACTCAACCTGCTCTCCACTCAGAGACATACATTCCAATTCCATTGCTCCATGGCTCAGAGCTAGCCTGTTGCTGATGGTCTCACTCTGCAACCCCGAAGTCTGCATCTAGAGCATGCGAAGCTTGGAGCGGGGTCCTTCTCCCTGGCCCATAGTGAGAATGTCTTCACTCTGGGTGGACCTTCAGTCATCCCTCATTTCAGCAACACCTCTGGATGTAGAATTTATGACTTCTAGCTGTGAGAGGTGGGGCTCTCATCAGCAGAGCCCTTTTGGCTGCCCTAGCGGGTTCAGAGGCACCCTTTATACTATTCTCCATCTGACCGCCTCTGGTTCACCTGGTCTGTTTCATAGGCTCATTTAGGCTGGCTAAGTGCCTAAATGGTAATTTCTCTCCTCTTTTGCTTTTAGGCACCTAGTTGCAGAGACATCACTCACAACCCTCAGAAGCATTCCTGTTAGAAGGATAGCATGACAGCTTCCTCCAAATTGGAATATTTTCCTCTTTTCTTGATCTTGACTCCAAATTACAGTAGCTGAGCCATCTCTAACCATAAATGTCCTTCAGCCTGGAGGGAAGGTGACCTAGATCTTGAATCCCCAGAAGTTTCCTCCTCAAAGGGTTTTTTTCCTCTCCTCTCCTCTGTGCCAATGGTCATAATATTTATATAGGGGTAGTACTTTCATAGGTTCCGTAGTTAGGTTCTGCTGTTGGATGGAGTCCGATGGTGGCCCTGGCTGTTCCCCCTCTATTTAGGAAGTCCCGCCTCCTGCTTTGTGTTGGATTCCAATCCATTAATTCATCCTAGTCACCTCCTGTTCCTCTCCTGTCCTGCCTATCTTCACCTATCGACCTCCGTTCTCATCCTCGATATCATTCTGACTCCTTGTCTCCTTTGATGCTTGAAACCCCTTTTGGTACTCTTTTTGGGCTTCTTCTTAAGCTACCTTTAGCCAACAGAATCGTTCCCATGGCACCTATAGGGGTGGAACCCTCCTCTAGGGTTCCTCGCCATCGTACCCCTACAGGGTTCTATATCCCATGGATTGAGAGGCAAACAGCCACAATGTATCTAAGTTACATAAGCATACACCATATCAAGTTGAGTAAGCACACTGAATTGCAAGGCTACGCCTGTAGTTCAACGGGTGGAGCAACAAACCACTCCCCCATTAGGCCTTAAATGGCCACTCCTTCTGGCTAGTCCAGGATCGTTTCTTTCACTGCCCCACCATCCTCCCCTCCTCCTCCAGTGGCACATCTTTCTCTCTCTCATGGGCTTCTTCCTAAGCTGCTTTTAGCCAACAGAATCATTCCGATGGCACCTATAGGGGTGGAACCCCTCTCTAGGGTTCCTCACCATTATACCCCTACAGAGTGGTATATCCCACACACAGAGAGGCGAATAGCCACGATGTATCTAAGTCACATAAACATACATCATACCAAGTTACGTAAGCACACTGAACTTTCAGCAGGCTGTTTTTAAGCGTTCTTTTAGAAGCTTTGAATTTAGCTGTCTTTGCTATATGCTTTCGAGGAGGGTTGCTTGACCTGTAAAACAGTGCAGCCATTACAAGAGCACTTAGTTTGACCCATATTGTTGTTATGTATGATTTTATTATATTTGCATATGAACTTCTATATAAGGGGCATGTTTGCTATATGGAGGTTACTCAGAAAGCTTGGAACCCCCAAGCAAAACATCACTTTATGTCTACCATGACATCAAAGCCTCTGCAGGTTGTTTGCGCACACTGCTGGTATAGGACTGTTATCTGAACTACTTTTTAATAAATGGCAAGCATATTTTTTTCACTATTAGCCCTACTTGTGCGGAGTTCTTTTGAGCCGGAACTTGGAAAGTGACTGAAACCTTAGGAGCAGACCCTTCAGCTGTCCCTGATTTTTAAGGATGCCTGATTTTGCCTCAACATTTCCCTCTGTCCCTCATTACATTTCTGTTTCTGTCTGTAATTGAACACTGGGGATTGTAACCATAAAATATGTTACAGGTACAGACTTGTTCTGCCCCACCCAGTACAATACCAATACCAACAGCGAACTTCAGCATTGACAAATGCTTGTTTCTGTAGTAGACTTCTGCCTGCATGCATCATAACCATTAGACAATGTAGGGAACCAAATGTATTTTTCTTTCCTAAATTGTATTTCAAGCAGCAGTGCAACAATCTAGTGAAAATTTTGACCTATACTTTTTTCTGCTATTTTACATTGCCACTTACCTCCTGACTTGTATGATACCATTCTTTCCACTATTTGAGTCTGCGTTAGTAATTTTTTTCATGTTGAAATAATAAAAGGAGCGCTCTTTTTAATATGGTGCAGACCAGGTCTTCATCAGTGTTTTCAGCTGTTTTTGTCCATCAGTTGTTTATATAGCACTTCTGTTGTGACTAAAATTAACAATTGTGCAGCAGGCAGTGTTTTCTGACCCTACAGAACAATGTTTGTTCAAAAACAGCTGCAAATACTGGTGAAATCTGGTCCGAGCTATATTAAAAGGAGTGCTCCTTTTATTTTTTCAGACATGAGAAAAAGCACTAAAGCAGAAACAAATTGTGAAAAGAAGGGTCTCATACAAGTCAGGAGGTAAATGCAATCTAAAATAGCATAAAAAAGTATAGGTCAAAATTTTCACCAGATTCTTGCACTGATGCTTTCAATTATATGCGCATTACATCTCTTGTAAATAAAAGATGTGTTGATAATGAGTCGGCCCACAACTTGTTTATTTTTTCCGTATCACATATTATGCCAACACCAAAGCAAACCAAGTAACATTATGTGCATATATAACAAGAGAAAAACGCAAGCTGCAACATAAACTTTTTTTTTTTGATGCAGCATGAAGTCCCAGCTATAACCTTCACAGTTTTCATTACAATCACAGTTCTGGCGTACAGATAACCATGACACAAATATTTCTACAGCAGCTGTAAAAATAAAGAAGATGGATATTGAAAACTACGCAATCTTTTTTAACATATGCAAAGATACCATAATCACTTAATGTAAAACTCAGTGTATGCAGAACCCCTAATTTATTTTTGTTCTGAAATCACATTCCAAAGGAGAAATGCTAATTTCACCTATGAGAAAAACCTTTTTACATTTGTTGTCATTACAAGCACTGAATATAATGTTTATTTTTCCCACACAAGACTCATCTGGATAGTGTAGCTGAGAAGGGAATTATTATAGAACACAGAATCAAATCAAATAGCTATTGTACCAGTGGCAGCTAGCTACCAGCTTGACACCAATGCCACCTCCTCTCTTTTTGTTCTGTTGTTAACTGCATACAAACAAATCAAAAAGAGTCCTACTGTGTAATTCTGTATCAGCAGCTGAGATTTTTTTTTTGTTATGGCCACTTATCCAGCCAGAGGAGAACTATAACATTAATTACAAAATAGATAAGAGAAATACAGTGATTGGTGGCATCCAGTCACATGACCATGCCACTATCCCAGCACAACAGCACAGGTTAGAAATGCTGAACTTTCTGAACCTCAATACTTGGTACTAAAATAAAAAATATCAGGAAAGCCATTTTATAATCACAAAAAGGCATTTCAGGGTATGTGTAATTGAGGGATAACTGCACTTCTTGGGTGCGTAAAGCCCTCGGCTTCACCTCGGGCTTCACTTCCTGAGGAGTGCCATTATCCCACAATAACACACACCCTGACATGCCTTATTGCTTAAATAACATGAGGCATATAAAGCTGCATGTTAATCTGGATCTTTTTGGAAAAGAAAGCAATTAGGGGGCCTCATCACAGTTTACTGAGATGAAACTGTGGAAAGGGATATTTATAAGGTGCTGTCTTTAAAGGGATTTGGTATTTACCATGTTCGGAACCAAAGGAAATGTTATGATGCAACTGAAATGTCTAGAAAAGTAATTCGCCATGTAACGGTATATTCCACTGTCTCGGTCAGTTCAGCTCAACCTGTTACAAAGCAGCAGCTCTGCCATGTGAAACTGACAAAATGTAATCATACATGCAGGGGTGTGAACTAAATTATATATTTGTCATGTTTCAAATCGCAAACCCAGAGCTTGGAAAACAGCAGTATATTCTGAAGCCCATTAGGGAGAACTGCTAGTGCAGTACAGACAGGAGATCTAAAACTAATAAAATGTCTTTCAGTCAGCCAATAATTAAAGTTGCTATGTTGGGGGGGAGGCAGAACTTGTTAGCAAGTTTTCCTGGATGGAGGAGGGAGCTTATGGGGATCTGAGCTTCTAAACTATCCTGTCATCTGCATCTGTGGCAGAAACTCTGCTCGAATTTCCCCCAAAACTGCAAAACAAAGTTATGTTCCAAATGTTTAACAGTGCTTAATACAGCACCAATTATGAGTTATCCTATACAGGGTCCTTAGATGTCCCTGGCACTTTGATATCTGTAGCAGGGCTCCTAGGCTTTAGCGATAGCATTTGTTAATTCCTATGGTATGAATTATTCATTTCTGTGGCAGAATGCAGTCCTGTCATCAGCTAAAATATGATGCGATATCAATGATGACATTACTTGCTGAGCGGGGGGCTTCAGGAAAAAACAAGTAGGAAAAGGGATATAAGCACTATGGGGAAACTATGAGCAGGATTCAAAAAGCAGATGCACTGGGCACAAATGAGATGCATTGGCGTAACCTGGATGCGCCGACCCCAGACAGTGCAATTCACAGAAGGATGCGCCGCAAGATGCCCTGTGTGCATCCCCACTATGATTTGCACAGATGTGGAATGGTGCAGCGTAAAATGCATCAAAGCACCTATGGCAGCCTAACTGTGAATATGGAGCAAGTCAGCAGGGAATGAAGGAGCAACAGGGGAACCTGCAGTGGCACAAAGGATGCAGGGAAACACACCTGCAGGGACTGGCTAGAGTGCCAAAGGGCCCGACAGTGGCCACAGCAGAAAAGGTGAACAGACAGCGTGCACAGAGTAATACCCAGAAGCACCTGACACACCCCACACAGGAGCCCAAGTGGCACACATGACAAGCACAGTGGTGCCTGTCAAGGTGTGCAACAGCTGCTGGGGATACCATGCAGCATAGAGGTGTCACCAGGACACAGTCTTCTGCACAGGAACCCAGTGGTGTGGAGTAAGGGGATGCCACACAGGGTCACACCATTGGACAGCCACAATGGCGGACAGGACGAGTGCCTTGCATCACACAGGTGTACGAAGCCCACAACCAATGTGGACCGCATGCAGAGACACACAACTACAGAGCAGCAGCGCAACAGATGCAGCCCACATGCACTGCACACATAGCAGGGGCATGGAGAGAGGCAGCATGACACAGCACCCACCCACATGCCACAGGCAACAGGGAGGGCACGCTGTGAGGCCGCCACCTCAGGGGGGACAGAATGCGTGTGTGTGCAGTAACACAGGTACATACGTGTGTAAGCCAACAAAGGGACAGCAGACAGCAGCAGACGAATACAGACCATGTGCACAATGTACAGTGAATAACCACAGACACCAGTTGCTATAGAAAATGGTTTAGTAACAGCAGTGGCTCACAAGAAACTACGAACAATAACAACAACCAGTAGGAACAGGGAAGGTGAGGGTGGGAGACTGTACAAGTACAAAAACAGGTATGCAGGAGGGTAAAGGGGTGTGTGTGTGTGTGTGTGTGTGTGTGTGTGTGTCAGAACAGGGAACAGCATCAAACACTGTGGAAGGGGAAGGCATGGGAGGCAAAACAGAAAGGGGCAAAACAGAAATGGCCATGTCCCTAATGTACGGGATGTGCCGTAGCATGGCGCCCATGCCTATGACTCCTGGTACACAGCAACCTGCCAAGACTGGTCACTGCCTGCAGCAGCTGTCCCTGATGCCTGTAGAGTGGCTGCAGCGTCCTCCATACAGACCTCTGGATCTGAAGTCCTGCCAGTTGCAGAAGTCCCTGATGTCTTCAACGAATGGGGACACATGACTGTACACCCCTTGGACCTCTAGGGGACACAGACAACAGAAACTAAGTGCCATGTTCCACACTGGCCAACCCCCCACCCACCACGTGAGTGTGCTGGAGGCATCCAACACAAAAATGGGCAAGAGCCTGCCAGGCACACCGCATGCCTGCAACAGGCAGGCACACAGTGCCACATTGTGACTGTGCAATGTTACTCAAGAAGCACATGGCCCACATGTGCATGCAGGGGTTTGCACAGAGAGGCATGTTGCCATGCCTCGCACAGCATGTGCACATGCCAGCAGGCAGCACAAGCATGCAGGCCATGTCCAGACACCACTGGATTACCAGAAGGTGACCACGGTGCGCATGATATGCACACATGGTGGATGTACACACAGGGGCCAGGTACACTGTGGCTCAAGCACACACCACCATGCCCACACCCCATGTGTGTGTGCAACCAGCAGCACACGGACCTGCAATGGCCAGCTGAGGGCACCGCCCTGCCCACCTGAACACACAGAGATTGCAAAACACATACACCCACCTACACCAGCACGTCCCTTTCCACGGGCAATGACACTGGCCCTAAGGCACCTGGCCTCCACAGAAGCCGCAGCCCGCCACCTGCCTGCTGGCCATGTGGGAGAAAAAAAAGCAGAGAACACTGTAAGGAGACAGGAGGTGTGACATGCCCCCACCTCAGCCACAACACCAGTGCCAGCATGCAGTGAAGGCAATACCACACAGTGGCCCAGTGACACTGACCCTGGCTGTGTGCATCCACGCACAGCACCCCTGCCCATGCCCACCATGTGTACAGATGTATGCATGCAATGCCAATGGCTGTGGCATACCATGCATGCCACAATGGCCCTGCCCCACCCAAGCTCCATGGCGCACCGCCCACTCCCTGTGGCACATGGGCACTGCCCACGCTGTGTATGGCCGCGGTGCACACATGGCCAGCGTGTGGTGTGCGTGTGTAATGGTGTGCAGTGAGCCCACCCCCACAACCCCATGCTGTCTCTGTGCATGCATAGTACTCTGATTTACCTGGGAGTGGCACCGCACCCCTGCGTGCATGGTCCTGTAGGCTTCACAGCCTATCCAGATCCCTGTGTTTCAAATCACCATAATGGTGTCTGTGTTGCTCCCCATTGTGGGCAACCCCTGTCCTGTGCACCAGCTGCACAGCGATCCTGGCCCACACAGCGGATAGTGGCTCCATGAGGTCATCTGACCCAAATAGCTACCCCTCAACCTGCAGCACCAGTGCCACAAGGTTGAGGAGCTCCACCTCACCCCAGTTCATGGCCCTTGGGCCTGTCCTCTAAGCATGTGGCATGACCACCCTCAGTGTCAGCAGGGCAGGTGTGCACAGACAATGGAGCTGTTCTGCAATGGCACAGTCATGCCACATGCATGAATATCTGTCATGCAGTGAACCATGCACGGCATGGCAATGCGCAATTGTCACCAATAATGCATCATCGCACAAGTGCACAGCTCTCTGCACAGGCAGGAATGCAGGGTCATGGGACATGACTGGGTTGCGCATGCGTACGCCACCTGCAGCTGCCATCTTGTGACTGGCAAGCAATGCCACACACAGTGCAGTATCACCACGCACATTGCCGGTGTTGTGCTGTAAACCACAGGTGTGCAATGACACTCTATTGCACGATGAACGCACACAACATGACAGGCGGTGCTGCAGTCATTGTGCATGTGGACGTTAATGCACAGCTAGATGCAATCGCGCAGTCAGTAATACTGAACTGTTAGCGCTACACTGGTCAAGCCACTAACCCGGCCTTGTGCATGTGTGGCACTGCGCCGTGACAGTTGTGCCATATTCAGGAAATGCCCTATGTCCCACATGCATGAGCTGGAAATGTGCCGTATGGAGATGCACTCAATGCAGCAGATGCGCCATGTTGATTGGGATGAGCTGGGGGCAATTATGCAATTCACAGACATTGCTCCTAAATCAGCTCATTGCCAAATTCAGGTGCATCTCACTTGTTTAGCATCTCATTACAGATACGCCCAACCTTATTTGCATGTGTAACCCCCCTACAAATGGGGGTTCCCGAAAAGTCTTCCATGAGCTTGCTTAAATGCTCACTGCCAGGCTGGTGTCCTGCGTTTAGCAACTCATAAAAGGTAAGAAGCACCAGGATATGTGCGGTGCTGTCGAAAGTCACAACAAATTTAAATCAAGATAAATCCAAGCACCCGCACAGCATACTCAGAAAACGTCCGATGGATAAAAAATCACATTTATTATAGACCAAATCAAAGCGCACACTACACAGACTGACGTTTCACTTGGCCCCCTGCCAAGCTTCTTCAGAGTAAAAGACATCTTTCAAGTGTTATACTTAAATACCTTGTTCACCATACCATGTGATTTCTATTGCACCAATAAAATCCAATAACAATTATATATCAGTTATTTGAGAAAACAGTTCTTAAAGGCACACATCATAAATCCATTTATCCCATATAAACTGTTAAAACCGCTTCAAAAACATCAACCCAATATAGGAATATCTAACCAATATTCAAATTTAATTTATACAACATTAAGGTAGCCTATATCCCTTATATTATTTATTGAAATACCTAAAAGAGTGCAAACAATAAAAATGCAAATATTGAACGGGACTAGTTATTTATTTAAATCAACTGCTATTAAATAAATATGTTATATATTTATTAATTTATGCCAATATCTAATATAAATTCATGGATATATAACTCACGTTAATTTAACTTTTACTATTTTAAAGTTTCTCCCAATTTCATAATTTAAAGGTCCCATACATTACTTATATTTCTTCAAAATGCAGCTAACTCAAAATTATCATTTAGGCCCTTATTTTCACAGCTCCTAGCGTATATATCCAAGCTTTCTCTCTGGTCTACTTTCTTATTTAAGTCTCCACCTTGGTCCCAATGTAACCTGTTCTAAACCCAAAATCTAAACTTATGGTTTGTTTGACCATACTCAAAACATGTTTCACTATAGCATATGAATCATCCTCTTTTCAATAGCTCTAACATGTTCACCTATTCTCACTTTTAATTTATGTATAGTACCCAACATAATAAGCCACACTCACAGGTTAATAGATATACAACATTCGTGCTGTTACATGTAACAAAATCTCGTAACTCCACGATCTTCCCAGTAACTGGGTGTGTAAAGGTTTTACAACAATTAATGTACTTGCAATATATACAGTTCCCACATCTGTGTGTTCCCTTTGGTCTCGTAGTAAGTAATGTTTGTCCAGTTTTTGAATTAGAGCCTGCCACATTAGATACCACATAGTCCTTAATACTTTTGTTCTTCCTATATACTATATTAGGACCTTCTTTTGTCATCTCTCTCAATTTTGGCTCCAGATTTAAAATCGACCAATTGCCCTTTAGAATTTGTTTTATATCATTAGCCTGGTTTGAAAAACTAGTAACGAAAGGACAGTCCACCTTGGATTTAGAAACTCCTTTGTAGTTTAATACTTCTTTCCTATCTAATTTATCCACTTTTCTAATAGCTGTTGCTATGCTATTATTACTGTACCCCCTGTCTTTAAAACGTTGTACTTGCTGACCCCGTTAAATCTTAAATTCAGAGGTTTCAGAGCAGTTTCTGAATATTCTAATTAGTTGACTTTTCGGTATATTGAATTTGGTATGAGAGGGATGACAACTATCGTATCTCAATATAGTATTTCTATCTGTAAATTTTTGGAATAAAGTAGCGTACACTCCTTCACCACCATCCTTATACATTTTCAGATCCAGAAAATCGATGTTTGTCTGATGTACATCATATTTGTACGTCAGACAGCTACTCGTTGTCTCCATCCATTTAATGAAATCTCCAAATTCATCCACTGAACCTTTCCATATTATTAAAATGTCATCAATAAAACGACGCCATAAATCAATGTTATCAATAAATGGATTAATATCCGCTTCATACAAAAAGTCAGTTTCCCATTTACCTACAAATAGGTTAGCATAACTTGGGGCCATTGTGGTACCCATTGCCGTGCCTCTGATTTGATGATATAAAATCCCTTCAAACATAAAAATGTTCATGGTAAGTACCAATTCAGCCAATCACAACAAAAATTCTGTGGGAACTTTAACTAGATTTTCCTCAGTTCTAGTATTTAAAAAATATTTCATGGTTTCCAAACCCTCATCATGGGGTATAACTGTATATAGTGAGTTAACATCTACCACTGAAAAATACCATGTTTTGTCCATATATAAATCTTCAACAATCTGTACTACCTGAGTTGAATCTCTCAGGTAGGATCTCAAATTCTGTACTAGTGGTTGCAAAAAACCATCCAAGTACATAGAGATGGGTTCTGTCAACCACCCTTTACCAGAAACAATTGGTCTCCCTGGTGGATTTTTTAAATCCTTGTGAATTTTCGGAAGTGCATAGATAACGGGAATGACAGGGTATACTACTGTTAAGGTTTTATATTCCAAGTCTGAGATGTAACCTTTAATAAAACCCTCATTCAAACATTTATCTATTTTTTGTTTGAAAATACAAAAGTACAGTAATAATAGCATAGCAACAGCTATTAGAAAAGTGGATAAATTAGATAGGAAAGAAGTATTAAACTACAAAGGAGTTTCTAAATCCAAGGTGGACTGTCCTTTCGTTACTAGTTTTTCAAACCAGGCTAATGATATAAAACAAATTTTAAAGGGCAATTGGTCGATTTTAAATCTGGAGCCAAAATTGAGAGAGATGACAAAAGAAGGTCCTAATATAGTATATAGGAAGAACAAAAGTATTAAGGACTATGTGGTATCTAATGTGGCAGGCTCTAATTTCTAATTCAAAAACTGGACAAACATTACTTACTACGAAACCAAAGGGAACACACAGATGTGGGAACTGTATATATTGCAAGTACATTAATTGTTGTAAAACCTTTACACACCCGGTTACTGGGAAGATCGTGGAGTTACGAGATTTTGTTACATGTAACAGCACGAATGTTGTATATCTATTAACCTGTGAGTGTGGGGCTTATTATGTTGGGCGTACTATACGCAAATTAAAAGTGAGAATAGGTGAACATGTTAGAGCTATTGAAAAGAGGGATGATTCATATGCTATAGTGAAACATGTTTTGAAGTATGGTCAAACAAACCATAAGTTTAGATTTTTGGGTTTAGAACAGGTTACATTGGGACCAAGGGGTGGAGACTTAAATAAGAAAATAGGCCAGAGAGAAAGCTTCTGGATATATACGCTTGGAGCTTGTGAAAATAAGGGCCTAAATGATAATTTTGAGTTAGCTGCATTTTTGAAGAAATATAAGTAATGTATGGGACCTTTAAATTATGAAATTGGGAGAAACTTTAAAATAGTAAAAGTTAAATTAACGTGGTTATATATCCATGAATTTATATTAGATATTGGCATAAATTAATAAATATATAACATATTTATTTAATAGCAGAGTTGATTTAAATAAATAACTAGTCCCCGTTCAATATTTGCATTTTTATTGTTTGCACTCTTTTAGGTATTTCAATAAATAATATAAGGGATATAGGCTACCTTAATGTTGTATAAATTAAATTTGAATATTGGTTAGATATTCCTATATTGGGTTGATGTTTTTGAAGCGGTTTTTAACAGTTTATATGGGATAAATGGATTTATATGATGTGTGCCTTTAAGAACTGTTTTCTCAAATAACTGATATATAATTGTTATTGGATTTTTATTGGTGCAATAGAAATCACATGGTATGGTGAACAAGGTATTTAAGTATAACACTTGAAAGATGTCTTTTACTCTGAAGAAGCTTGGCAGGGGGCCAAGTGAAACGTCAGTCTGTGTAGTGTGCGCTTTGATTTGGTCTATAATAAATGTGATTTTTTTATCCATCGGACGTTTTCTGAGTATGCTGTGCGGGTGCTTGGATTTATCTTGATTTAAATTTGTCCTGCGTTTAGCAGTTAATCGTTATTGCCAAAGAGTGCCAGTGTAGCCTCTATGTAGTGTCGCTTTAAGATTGCAGTAATAATTTATCTGGGAGGGGGCTGAGTGTTGTCATGCTCGAGTCCCGCCGGGCTGCCAAGTAATCGTTCCGTTTCTGCCATCGCTAATTGTGCAGAAGGAGCCCTGTTAATAGATGTAACTGTTTGCTGATCATTCTTTAGAGTAGTACTAATAATGTAGTTTGTCTAACATGCCTTCTTTGCAGCAAGGACTGTTTTGTTTATCCCCACCATTTTGGCCCAGAACTGCCGAATTGGACCAATCAGTCTGGTGGGACCTAATATGGAGCCGGACTACAGGAGCTGTCTGGAGTAAAAATCTGTAGGAATTGTAGTTTTGGGCTTTTGGTGCCTTTTTGCACCTGAAGGGGGAGCCTTTGTTGTGACTGACAGGAGGATCAGTCAACCGAACCTTTTGGATCTTGGGGAATTTCTCAGGCTGCTGCAGCTAGTTTCAGTTCTGAGCTGGGAAGTGAAATGAGAACAGCTCAAGTAATTTGGGCAAGTAGTTCTGTGTAGTTTTGCATGGGAGAACTGTGAAAAGGCTGAGTTTTTGGCCTGCATGTCTGCCTGCTGCCCCCGAGAGGGAGAGAAGAGAATTATTTTGGACTAAATCCAAGTTTATGAGAACAAAATAAGCCACTGATTTCTTATCAGGTTCATACCTGAAGAAGACTGAAGATTTTGCTGAATGCGATTGGCCTGTCAGGATTTCCAGCTGCTTTTGAATCCTCGGTTTGTGCTGAGACTTTGCAATCGGGACCGGAGAACGGTTTGCCTGGCACAGCAGAATTGCCGTACATGTAAATGTGCTGTGTATTGAAAGTGGGTCATGCTTTGGTCCTCCACTGTGTGAACTGTGTTCTGCTTGCTGAAAGCTGTATCCAGCCCAAAATGGACTGTGTCCGAATTTGTCTTCATTTGGCCTGGGCCTTGCCACACTGGCCCAGCCAGACTACCCCATTGCACAGAGAAAGCCATCAACGAGAGACCTGCCTGGGGAGCAGCCCCCTGCTCCCCACTTGAACAGGAACGACGCCTCGGTGATTCATGTGGGCCCTGCTTCTCCTGGCACTTCAGATTAACCACCTGCTGTCTTGATTTTCATCCAGCCTGTGTCCTGTCTTGGGTATCATGAGTAATCATCAGGGTAGCTCCCTGCAACAACAGCCTAATCTAAAAGTGTGTCATCTGATTGTCTTGTTGTTTTCTTTTCACGAACTGAGCCCGCCGGCTCCGGATCACAAATAGTGTGTGTTGTGCATGTTGTTTTCTTCCATCACAAGGTCACAATCAGCTGCAACATTCCTGGATAGCCCACCATTCTCCATCTGGGTAACCAGAATGTGTGACTGTTTATGGACCCTGAAGTGCATGCATAACTGTTTGATTGATACAGCCTTTAAGCAAATTAACCTGATTACGCCCCTGCCTTGTTCAAGTCCCTTAAATAAATCAGATCTAACTCTTTTTTGCATTTACCCTGACTGTGGTCCCAGTTTGTGCAAGAGTACTGTACTGCTGTTATTTGCTGTGTATAACCTTGTTTTACAGGGGGTCCCCAGGGCCAGGCCAGAGGAAAGCCCTGGTGGTAAGTGCAAACAGTGTGGGTACTTGTGTGGTGTATCAGGGGTATTGTGAAAGTGATTATTGTGGATTGTTCCAGTCACTAGTAAGGAAAGAGGGGGGTTACAGTGCCCCGGAGGGCTGTGTCCAGGTTAGATTGACCACTACCAACCCAGACCTCCTGGTGGAGGCACCCATTTCAGAACTCAGGCCCCTTAACCTGCTACTAGCCAAGCAGACAGGGGTAGTAGCCCTTGGGATAGTACCACCTAGGGGTTACACATGCCCTGAGCCTTAAATGCTCCTGAATGTGCCTCCACAGAGCTCAGGTGACTGAGAGAAATTGCATCCTTGAAGATAGGTTTGTTTACATTCTTCTAAAGGCAGTGTGGCAGCATAAGAGAACAGTGTGAGGCCTAGGACATACAGCCATGGTCCACGCCTGTTCTTGGTCAAAAGGCACATCCAGGTGAGTGCCCCACAGTGTCCCACTGTCTATACTAGGTCCGACTTGTTGGGGGGGGGGGATGTTGCTGGTAGGTGGTGTAGCATGGCACCACAGAAAGATGACATGTGTGTTGCAGTCCTGACCACCATCCGATGGTACATGTCAAGCAACACCAGTCACATGTGCGGGACATTGCAGCTACATGTACCACTGCTACAGGACTGAAAATGCCAATGCCCAGCTGTCCCTGACAGTCCCAGATCCTGTTCCAGTAATGCACGGTAGGCGGGTGTGAGGTCTGCAGACAGGGTGCTATAACCCTGCAGCAGCCAGACGCCATGCCTGCACATATATGGAGCTACCTGTCCTGTGCTAATGGCTGCGTCTTCTCACCCACGGAAGCCAACATGTCTGGAAAGGACACAGCTGCTGGTCGCAGATGTCCCAATTTCACTAGTGATGAGGATAGGGCACTAATCGAGGCATACCTGTTGTGCAAGGGCATCCTGTCTGGCAGGGGTGGCAGCTGACAGCTGCAGGATGAGGGTTGGGAGGCTGTGGCATGGCATGTCAATGCCATCAGGAACTTTAACAGGATGCCCCAGGAGTGCAAAAAGCACCTGAACAATGAGAAAAGTAGAGCCAAGGAGAAGGTAGCACACATAGAGGCCTCCCTGAGTAGGACAGGGGTTGGGCTGCAGACAGGTGTGTGCCTCACACCCATGGAGGAGCTGCTGGTGGCCTGCATGAGCCAGGGTAGCTGTGCAGGGTGTTCCTGGAGGGGGGCTTCCAGATGGGCAGTAGTCCATCACAGCACTGTGAGTATACATGCCCAGGACATGTGCCTGTCCATGTGTGTGCCAAGTGTGCCCTGAGAAGCCTCGCTGTGTGTGAATATCTGACCATGTGCCTGTGGGCATCAACCATGTTTCTGTATGCCCCATCCATGGACTGTACTGTGCAGTTGTATGACAGGCCAGGCATGTGGTGGTGGTGGTGGGGGAGGACCTGTGGTGTTGGTTTCTGCTGCACACCATTGCTGCCATCCCAGTGAATAGTGGCCAGGGTGTCGTCACAGTTCCACACATTAACAAGGGGAGCATGTACAGGCACTAGGGATGTCCATCTATAGCCAGTACATGGTTGCAGCGGCAGAACGGGTGTTGACTTTCATCTGCAGGGCATATCAGGCATACCACTGGCACACCTGTATGTCCAACTGTACATGCCTGTTTGAACACTACTGTCACCCATGTTTGTAACCATGTATCCCTTCTTTCTGTTGCAGCTCCATCACACCTCATGGGTGCTGCCGTGTCTGGTGCACCACAGAGTGCCACTGCAGAAGATGATGCTGGTCTGACTCACCGGGCAGCAGCCAGGTCTGGGAATAGTGCTGTCCCGGGCCCGTCACACACCACAGCTGCCCGGATGCATCACAAGTGATGGCAGGGCCTTCCAACACCTTGGCAAGTGGTGCCATGGCTGGTGAGCATGACGCCACTTGGCTGGAGGAGTTCCTGAGTTTGGCTGATGATGACTCAGGGAACACAGTGGACATCATTGATGCCCTGTTGGTGCTGGCATCTGGTACACATGAAGAGTACAGCGATGTCAATGATGATCCTGATGCCACACAACTTTGGGGGGACATGGCCAACGGTGGGATGCACAACGCACAGGTGCATGCACAGGTGGTACCAGCAAGTGTTGGTGGTCCTGTGGCCCCTGGCACACCCGCAGGGCCCACCCATGGTGGTGGCTGCTGTGGGCTCTGTGCTTGGTGCTGCTGTGGTGGCAGGGACCACCAGCATGGGTCAGCAGGGTGCTATGGTTCCACCGCAGGCAGGGGTCGCTCGTGATGCAGACGTCCCTGGACGTGCAGCAGTTGCACAAGCCCAATCCCCTCTCATACCCTGGCCTGCTCTGGTGCTTCCATCTACAGTCGATGTGCAGCAACAGACCAGCACACCACCTGCCCATCAGCACCATCCCCATGAGCCTTTACCTGCCAACGAGATTGAGGGCTATGCATGCCTCCTGTAGGCCACCGTGGAGGGGCAGGCATCCCTACAGGTAGAGATCAGGGGCCTTCGAATGCTGCTGGCCATTGAACACAAATCATCAGCCACGTGGTGTGCCCAGATGTTGGAGGAGGCATGCCTATTGCGGGTGGGCATGACCACAGCTCTGGAGCAGATTGCGTATGCTGCCGAGGCAGCGTGTGCAACCAGTGCGCAACGTGGCCACCGGGCCTCCAGCCGAACCCCCAGGAGTGCCTCACACACACCCAGGCAGCAGATTCAGGTGGACCCATTGCTGCAGACACCATCACCATATCTCTGCATCCCCATCATCTCCATATCCAACATGGATCATGGGGCCAACACACCAGTGAGCACTCATTCATGATCCCACTGCAGTATCACTCCAGAGGTGTTGGCTACCCCCTGTGGCCAGTGGTGCTCCATCAGTTACCACCAGTCATGGGCGTGGCCACCCACATGTCTGTGGCAGCCGTGGTGCCTCCCACTGATGCCTGGTGACAGCTCACGTGGCCCCATCACCTGCACCCTTTGCGGCCCACTCACCTGGCAACCTGTGCCTGGGGTGGCATGGGTGGCATGTGCCTGACCCAGTGTATTGCCTGTGTGGGTCACCTGTGCGGTGCTACATGCATGTCCAGGTGTGCCATTGTTGTGCTGTGTGGCATGGTCATGATGAGTATGGTCTTGTGTCTCCTGTGCACGTGCCGGCAGCAATACACTGATTCATGCCATCCCCAGCGCATACACTGTGGCCTCTGGACATGTAGATCCTGCTCTCTGTGTGTGTGTGTGTGTGTGTGTATGTGTGTGTGCAGCATTGTCACCTTCATGGGTGCGCTACACTGCAGCATTGTTGCGGTAGAGTGCCCTGTGGTGTGTACCTGGGTGTTTGTGTGTGTGTGTGTGTGTGTGTGTATGTGTGGTATAGTGTGCCAGCTGTGTATTACCACCTGTGCTACTGACCTGCAGTCTCTGAAGTGCTCCTCCGTGATGGTGGCCCTGTGCCGCTGGGCCCTGGCGAGCAGCCATAGGTCTTGGCATGGCAGTAGTGCTCCATCACACTGCTCCTGTACTGTTGCATCCTTGTCCCCCTCCTCATCCTCCTACCCGAAACTGTCACCCTCCTCGGCCTGGCCAGTATTCCACGGTCAATTGCCATGTTGTGCAGTATACAACAGGTCAGGAATATGCCACAGACCTTCTCTGGGCTATACTGTAGGAAACCACCTGACCTATCCAGACACCGGAAGCAAATCTTCAGCATGTCAAAGACACACTCAATGAGGGCGCACATAGTGATGTGTGCCTCATTGTACCGTTCTTCCACCTCTGTTCCAGGTCAGCAGAAGGGTGTCAATAGCCAGGGTCAGAGGGGGTACGCCACTTCACCTGTGGGAAGCAAGAGCAGGCCGTTACTCCACTGCGTACCTGTTCATAATGCTCTCCCCCCTGCACAATGGCACACTGGTGTGACTGCCAACTCTACACCCTGGTCTGTGGGTCAACCATTCCTGGCTGCCTACATCCCCCTCCCGACTGCTACAGTCTGTCCATGCTGCACACGACTGCCCATACCTGCCCAAGCTCGCAACCATGGTTGCCTGCACATGTTCCCATCCCCATTGTCTACCCATGGCTGCCCGGCGGTCGACCATGCATGGCAGCGTGTGGTGTGTTCTGCCCTGCCACTTGTGCCAGCTGTTGCACTGCACCCAATCTCCCATGCTTTGCTGTTCTGCTGCACTGTCCCCCTGTGTGCATGGTTCCATTGATATCCCCCCCTCCATTGTCCCACTTGTGCACATCCCCCTGTGCATTCTGTATTGTGGCAATTGCACATCTGCTCTCTCTACCTTCCTTTGATGCACCATGGTGGCCTGTGCATAGGCAGTTCTGCTTGCCCCACCCACCTACAGGTTGGCTGCTGGGTATGTTCCCAGTCTCAAACCGGTGGCAAAGGGTGGACTGGTGCCATATGAAGGCATTGTGTGTACTCCCAGGGTCTGTGGTGCAGACATTGCTGATGTGCCCAGTGGCATTGCACACCTGGCAGTTGACTCAGTGGTAGCCCTTGTGGTTCACAAATGTCATGGCATCCTCACCAGGTGGTGCACAGCTTGCCACATGGGTGCAGTCAATGGCCCCTATAATGCCTGGCATGAGAGCCATCCTGTGGAGCTGCTGCATGGCTTCTATCCACTCTGCCTGTGTGCTTGGGAAATGGATGAATTCCGGAGCATGTGGGAGCAGTGCGGTGAGGAATTGTGTGAGGAGATGGGACGTGGATGACTGGGATATGCCAGTGGTGTCTGCGGCTGGCCTCTGAAAGGTTCCCGTGGTGAGCAGGCACATTGCTGTTGTCACCTTGGTCTCCACTGATATGGCATGACCTCTTCCAGTGGGTGCCTGCATTTCATCATGGCACAGCTCACAGAGCTACCTCAGAATAGCCCTGTTCAGGCGGTATTGGCCAACTGTTTCAGTGTCCATCAGCTGTTCAAACGTCAGGCTTCTGGATCAAAGTTTTTTGCTTTCTTCTGCTGACTATACACATATGTTTTATTCCTCAACTCTGTCAAGAGTGAGAGTACTTTATAACAAGGTAGCCCATTTTGCAACTCAGTTTCCCAGCAGAACACATCATCGTGTTCTCCTTTCAGAATTACAATGGCATTCTTTTTATAATTGCAAAGCTACACCTGTAGTTCAATGAGCGGAGCAACAAACCACTCCCCCATCAGTCCTTAAAAGGCCACTCCTCCTGGCTAGTCCAGGGTCGTTTCTTTCATTGTGGCCGGAGGCGCCGCTCTTCCTCACTCCCCTACCCTTCTCCTGTTCGGACTCTTGCCCATGTTTCCTCTGCTGCCTCCGGCTCAGTCTCTTGCTCCATTTCTGTATCTTTCCTGCTCATTTCTCTAATTTCTGCTGCCTTGTCTCCTGCCCCATCCCCCACCATTCATCTCCCCTCTCCATTTACTTCTGGCATTCTGTTCTTCTTCCTCTGTTTAGTTCCCTTGGAGCCTTGTCTCAGCCTCGCTGCTGCTCTGTTCCTATTGCTCTGCCCTGTTCACCCTGCCGCGCTTGGGTCCTCGACCTTCGTTACCGTGCCAACTGCCTTGCCTCCTGGCTCTGGTTCTTGGCTTTCCTGACTACAGGGACTATTGATCTCCCTTGGCCAATTAGGACTGCTCCTACTTTATGTCTCCCATCCAGCACGCTACTATGCTTGCCTAGACCGTCGCTCATAGGACGGGTCAGACCTTCCCCATTTTGCCCTGGCCAGACTCGCAGTGCCTCCCTCAGCGTGCACTCTCTCAGGTGAGCAATCAAACTTCGTTTGCTATTCCCATGACAGAACATTTTCTTTCCCTTTACGGTTATGGAGGCAAACCTACTGCAACCTTTCACCATTCAACCCCTCATTTTAAATTTACTCAGTTTTGTTTTCGTCTCTCTATCACTCAGCTCCATCATTCATCAGAGTGTCCATTGTTACCTCATCCTGCAAGTTTTTTAATTTTTCCATTCCTCCTTTCCTCTAACTGAAGACTGTGCAGCTTAAAGCTAGCTCCCCTTTTTATGTCCCAATCGCTGCTATGTTCCCAGTCAGCCCGCAGGTGCTCCGTACCCACCTTCACCTCGACTCTGTCTATGTGGAGGGTCCTTGCCCTACCACTACTCCTTCACTACTCATATGTCAGCTACCTACGCCTTTGTTCCAGACCTTTATGCCTGTCATTTTCCCCATCATGCACCCGTCTGTCATTCCACATGTCAGCTCCCTCCATGGTAGGTCTCCTACCTGCGTTACCTCAAATTCTTTTCTACTGCAATTTTCTTTTGCTTTTTGGTGTCTTGGTGCCTAGTTCATGGCTCTCTGTTTTTTTCACATGGCGGGGGACTACTGAGTCATGGTGGGTGCCGTGGCTCCAGGCAGTCGGCTATCTACCATCTCCCACTCGTACCAATACCCCTGTCTTCCCTACCTTCACAATACCAGCCTCCTTCAGCTCAACACAGCTCCTCCCTCCATTCACTGCAGGCCTCAGTGCTTCCAGTACCCATGTGCATTTCAGCCTTCGTGGCTACTGCACTCCCACCTTCCACCGCTCCCTCAACCCTTGCCTCTTCTCCTTCCTTGTCTCGTGCTTTCTTTTGGAGGTGTTTCCCTATCCTGCCATCACCATTCTTATCCTCCTCTTACCCTAGCCCTATGTTCTGGACCACACAATTCGTATATCCTCCACTCCACGTCAACCTTCATCGTTCTGAACCTCATCCTTCTTATACCCTACCTGCCATTATACCCAGCCTTAACCGTACTGACCTTCCAGGCTTTCATTCCTTCATCTTATATTGTTTATACGTTCTCAACCCTCCTCTCTTCCCATACTGACTTGTTAGCTCATCATAGGCTGCAGGCTTCACCCGGTCATCATCGTCTCTCCCCCCTCACATCATTCATTCCCATTCTGCAGTCCATGCCAGCCTTCAAGGCTGCCCTCCATCAGCATACCCGTACATTCATCTCAAACTCCACTCATCCATTCTGACTTTGTAGCTCAATTCACTTGCTCTTAACACTACATACTCACCCGTCGGGTTGCAGGCTTCACCCAGCTCGATGTCATTTCTACCTTCATGCAGTTCATTCCACCCTAATGTGTCTTCTCAAAGGACACGGCTGACATGCACTCCCATGGTTGCTACTGCAACCTGCCTCCTCAGGACCCAAATCAGGGTCTCCTTCACTCAATCTGACCTCTCTCTAGGTCTACTCCGTTCACATTGAATATCCGAGCATACCCCTCATATGGGTCTTATGCTACCTCGCCTTGACCTGCTCTCCACTCGGAGACATGCCTTCCGTGTCCATTGCTCCATGGCTTGGGGCTAGCCTTTTGCTGACGGTCTCACTCTGCACTCCCAAAGTCTGCATCTAGAGCATGCAAATCTCAGAGCAGGATCCTTCTCCTTGGCCCATAGTGAGAATGTCTTCCCTCTGGGTGGACCTTCAGTTGTCCTTCATTTCAGCAACACTTCTGGACATAGAATTTCTGTGAAGGGTGGAACTCTCATCAGCAGGGCTCCTTTGGTTGCCGAAGTGTGTTCGGAGGCACTCTTTATGCTACTCTCCATCTGACTGCCTCTGGTTCACCTGGTCTCTTTCTTAGGCTCATGTAGGCCAGCTGAGTGCCTCAAAGGTAATTTCTCTTCTCCTTTGCTTTTGGGCGCCAACTTGCAGAGATATCACTCACAACCCTCAGATGCATTCCTGTTAGAGGGATAGAGTGAGAGCTTCCTCCAAATTGGAATCATTTCCTCTTCCTTTGATCTCGACTCTAAATTGCAGTAGCTGAGCCATCACTAACCAAAAATGTCCTTCAACTTGGAGGAAGGTGACCTAGGCCTTGGATCCCCAGAGGTTTCCTACTTGGGGTGGGTCCTTTCCTCTGTGCCAATGGTCATAATATTTAGATAGGGTTAGTGCTTTCATAGGTTCCGTAGTTAGGTTCTGCTGCTGGATGGAGTTGGATGGTGGCCTTGGCTGTTCCCTCTCTCCTTAGGAAGTCCTGCCTCCTGCTTTGTGTTGGATTCCAAACCACTAATTCTTCTTAGTCACCTCCTTTTCCTCTCCTGTCCTGCCTATCTTCACCTATCAACCTTTGTTCTTCCCCTCAATATAATTCTGACTCCTCTCTTCCTTCAATGCTCGACACCCTTTTGGGTACTCTTTTGGGCTTCTTCCTAAGCTACCTTTAGACAAGGGAATCATTCCTGTGGCACCTATAGGGGTGGAACCCTCTTCTAGGGTTCCTTGCTGTAGTACTCCTACAAGATGTTATATTCCACAGATAGGGAGGCAAACAGCCACAATGTATCTAAGTCGCATAAACATGCGTCATACCAAATTGTGTAAGCACATCAAAACATGTTTCTACTAGTTCAGATTCTATTAGTAATTTTCAGGTTCCTGGAATATGCATTGCTCGTGAGCAAAGGTCCTTCCTTTTTAAGAGCCCTTATGTTTTTAATTCACTCCCTGTGTCCATTGTTTCAGCTTCTTCAGTTCAGGCTTTTAAACATATGCTTGGTTAAGGCCTTCGACATGGTCTCTCATGCCCTGTTACTGTCCAAGCTCGCCCAAGCTGGACTGACTGGGCCTGACCACCAGCTTGTTCCAGTCATACTTGGCGGGCAGGTCCCAGTCAGTCCATATTGGCTCTGACATTTCCACCTCACTCCCTGTTACCACCAGGGTCCCCCAAGGCTCTGTTCTAGGCCCTTTGTTGTTTTCCATCTTCCTCAATCATCCCTGCGGCCTGCCCTCAAACGTCCATTCACATGTGTGCAGATGACACAGTTCTGTATGCCTCTGGGCCATCACCCTCTGCAGTAGCTGCCTGTCTACAGCAGGATTTTGAGAATGTCGAACTCTGGTTTTGTTCTCATCAGCTCTTCCTAAACCCCAAGAAAATGGTCTCTCTAACATTCGGCACTAGGGCAAAACTTTCCCGTCTCCCCACCACCCCACTTTCCACACATTAGATGACTCCCCCTTGGAGGTTTGTACTTCCTTCAGATACCTTGGGGTCTGGTTAGACCAGCATCTTGACTTCACTGCGCAAATTGACGCTATACATAAGAAGCTGCACCCCATGTTGGGTGCTTTATACCGTAATAAAAGTTGCATCCCCTTGCCTACGCACCTGGCAATCGTTCAAAGGATGATCCTCCCAATACTGGAGTACAGGGATGTAGTCTACTGTGTAGCCCCTAAGTCTTCCCTGGCCAGACTGGATCCTCTCTTCCACTGTTTCTGCCATTTCTTCCTGGACTGCCCTCCCATTACCCATCACTGTGACCTCTACCGCTCCTTAGACCTCCCATCTCTCCACAATCAGAGATTGTTGCACTGTTAGAATTATTGTGAAATTCTGGTCCCAGTCCACTCCCCTCCTACCTTGTGGATGCCATAGCAGTACTACCCCCGCTGGCTTACTCACTCAGGAACATTGATTCCTCACTTCTTCACATCCCCCTCATGTCCACTGCATCTGGCCAGGCTGCTTTCAGCTACCAGATGCCAAACTTATGCAATTCCTTACCAGTTGATATTAGGCACTCCACCAGCACACCTCACCTCAACGCACCACTCAAGACACACTTCGCCACTACTTGCCCATGAAATTTGCACTGCTGAAGCCCAAGCAGTCATGTTAACTGCTGTTCATCTCATCTGTGCATTTTACTCCTGCTGTTGACTACTCTGTATAAATGAATGCTGTTGTTACTCTGCAAAAATGTATGTATTGCTGGCTATTCGCCTGTATATATTTTTTTACTTTTGCTGTTGACTACTCTGTATATAAGAATGCTGTTCTCAACTCTGGTCATATGAATGTAACAAAATATGTATTAAAATATGTATTTCCACTGTATTTCTTCCTTTCCCCCACACCCCCAGGGCTCATCTGGAATCGAGTGGTACCCTGCTCAGTATGCTTTCCTGGCAAAACTCTTAAATAAATAAATAAATTTAACATGTTAGAAAATACCTGCAATTGTTTTAATGTTTCTGTAGCTACTGTTAATGTTATCGCTGTTGCTGTTTAATTTATATTCATTGTATGTGCCTGGGCTGTCAATGAAAATAGGCTTTTTTAGATTATGGACTTGCCAGATTTACCAAAAATAAATTAAATCAAAAAGTCTCTTCAGTCCAGTCCACCAGCACAGTGTTTGGATTTCCCTCTGCGATGCCGACAACCTGGGTTTGTATGTGAGCCCAGGGAGTTGGAGGGCAGGCCGGAGGGGGGAGGATCAAGCATCCGACAGACTGCTCTCCTCCTCCTTCAGGGAGAAGGGTGGGGTATTGCTTAGTGCTTGACTGAACCTTGGCAGAAGCCATGGGTGTCACAGCTGAGGCTTCAGTCTCATGGGGGGGGGGGGGTTTCCAGACATCAGTGTGGATGTGCCTCTATGTCATTGCATGCCACATCTCCCAACAACTAGTGGGAAAATTGACTGGCTGATGCATGGAGGACATGCATGAGCCCCATGCAGCTGACAGAGGCACTCTGCTGCCAGATCACCATGTGGCATCATTCAGCCAGTAATGAAGGGGTATCCCCAGTGCCCTCCCAGGGGGGTAATCCAGGGTGCACTCTGGGAAGGCAGCAGTTAAGTCCTGGGAGATAGCATGAGGTGGCTGGGGGGCGACAGACTGATAGCAGAGCTAGCCAGGACAAAAAAAAAGTCTCTACAGGACTCTGATGGTGGACCGCATCAGAATTTTCAATCCAGATTTCACAAGAAAGAATACTTTTTGGTGGTGCTCTCTAGAGCAGCGCTCCACTGGCTGCTAGTTTGAGCTTTGTACATAACACCACAGTACTGTGCAATTCTATGGCACAGGTTGGAGGGCCAAGTCAAGACCAGTCACATAACGTAAAATGAGGTGAGAGAGGAAAAGGCCTGACTGGCATCCTCCCACCAAAAATGGAAGCTGAAATGGTAAATGGAAGGGGTGAGGAAGACAAAATGCTGAGGGGTATTGTGCACAAAAAAAGAGAATTCTGGTGAACGCACTCCCAGAACTGTAGGTACTGGTGACAGAAACACAGCTGGATATGATGGCTGCACAGGTGAGCTACACTGAACCAATTACTGGGACATGATTATATCAGGCTATGGATTATTCAGGTGGAACATGGAGAAGTGAAGAGGAGGGGGAGTGGCACTGTTAAGAAAAGCCATATTCATCAAGGAGCTTGATGCAACACTTACAGCTGCTGCCCAAGGTACTGGTTTTAACTTCAGTATACAAGTGTTAGTAACTTATTGTATGTTGTATGTGTATAGCCAAAAGTCTGCATGAAGTCCAAGCACTACATGCAACAAGCACTTGTCAACAATCATGGACTTAGACTTATTTAAACTTTTGAATTGATTGGCTTTCCCGAGATATATGCAAAATAATGCAGTTTGGTAGAAATACCAGGTTACAGCTACAGGCTAGGAAATGACACTTTGGGGAAAACAGTGAGGGAAAAATATTTGTGAATCTTAATAACAAATAACCTTAAAGTACACGCCCAAAGCAAACAGGTGTTTAGGAAATCTAACCATTTGTTAAACATGATAAATAGGAAGTTTGTCATCAATTCTATGGAACTGGGACTACCACTGTACAACACATACGTCAGACCTCAAATATCATTCTCAGTTTTGGGGGGCACTAAATCAGGGTGATATAAACAAACTAGAAAGGATACAAAGGAAAACCACAAGATCCATTAAAGGGCTGGAGAATAAAGATTACAAAGAACATCTGAAAAGACTGAGACTACACACCTTACAAAACAGACGTGTAAGAGGAGATTTACTTATGTTATATAAAATCTACAGCAATAAGGAACTAATGGAGGGACTGAACTTAAAGCATAGCATAACACTTAACGTCAGAGGGCTCAATCAACAAATACAGCTGATAAATTTTAAAATGGAGAAAAGGAAAAAGTATTTCACCCAGAGAGTGGTGGGTATATGGAACGGACAGCCAGAGGATGTAAGGTGCAGCAGTAACATCAACATCTACAAGTACAATTTGGACAAGTATTTAGCAGAAGGGGGTCTAGATGAGTGCTAGTTTAACTGAAAGGGACAGCATGTATGTGCAAATGCCTTCTGCTGCCTCAACAAATCACAAGTCATAAGAGTCCTGCAAAGCTCCATATTAGTGCCTCTCCTCTTCTCAATATTGATCAGTGAACTTCCTTCTATGTGTGGCCAGGCCCAAGCATTTGCTGATGATGTTGTCCTTTACCAAACAGACACAGATGTAAAAGCAATAGAAGCTGGACTAAATACTGACTTTGCTCTTTTGGAAGAGTGGCTAGTGGTCAACCAACTTGAACTGAACACCAAAAAAATGAAAGTAATGCTTAAGGGATCCCATAAATTTGGCTCAGCTAGGACTGATTCCCTCAGCATTTTCTCCTCTGGGTGAGTTAAACTTGAGGTGGTGAATAACTTTAAATATTTAGGTATCCTGCTTGATCAAGAGCTGTCCTTAAGACCTCAAGAGGACCACATCATTAGGATGCTCTCCGCAAAACATGGCCTACTCTACCAGCTCAGGTCCTACCTCACAAAGGAGGCCTGTCTCTCAATATCCAGCTCTCTTCTATTCTAAGCGCTTTTATACACAGCTCCTATTCTTGCCCCGCTAAGAGAATTCCAGCTAAACAAAGTCAAGCAGTTCTACCACAGAATAGGCAATTTGCAGTTGGAGTGGATAGAAATGAACACCGCTGTACTGTACTTACATCCCTAAAGTGACTTACCCTGGAGTGGAGGCTAAACTACTCTGTTTTTTGCCTTACATTCAAAGTCCTAATCGGCTTCCTACTCAACCTCAATGGTATAGTGATAAAAAAAAACTTTCATAAGAAGCCTTCACTCCTATTCATAGCCTTTTTTGGAGGTTCCTAAAGCCAGGACCTCATCCAGCCAACGATCCTTCTCAAAGGTATCCCATGATATGGGCAAATAATTTTAAGTGAGTGAATTTGGGTGATGTCAAAACGGCGAGTGTAAAATGTGCATTTAATAGCACATAGTAAGTATAGCAATGTTACGTCTGTAGGGAGTAGTTTTCTGCAATATAGAAGGGTAGGTTGGTTGAGCCAGTCTCAAACTAGCTGTCTGGTGTAGTGGTTAGAGTTACTATCTCTGTGTCTGGTGGACCCGGGTGCAGGACTGGCTGTAGGGTTTGTTTGTTTTCTTTGTTTTGTATGGGTGGTTTATAAATTTATTTATGTTGGTTTCTGAGGTCCTGTTCCTCCTGCCCTGCCATCTGTGCCCCCCCACCTGCAGGTTGCCCCCCCAACATTCTACTTCTGCTGACTTTAGCCCCCCTACCGAGTTTCCCCTTTTCCCCATTGTCATCCGCACCCTAGAGTTGATTATATTAGAAATGGGTACATCCCCCGCATTTAATATAAGTACAGTTCACCCCCTTAGGGCTCCTATGCGCCAGTCATTGATTCTGGTGGTCAGTGTTGTGCTGATTACCATTTTGACTTTCGGCGATGTGTAGTCGCTGTTGTGTTCAGCACTATTTTGTTGGCATTATTATCACATGGAACCCTTCTCGAGCAAGGCTGCTCATCTCTGGAATAATCTCCCAGTCTCCATAAAAGAGTGTCCCTCTCTCTAGATATTTAAAAATCTCCTCAAAGAGAACCTTCTCCTTGTAACAACCTGCACTTGCACATAAGTTGGCAAAGTTACAGGTACATATTGTTCTACGTTAGATCACTTCCTTTCTTGATAACTCCTCGTTTTTCACACCTTTCCAGTCTGGTTTTAGGAAATCCCATTCCACTTCAATCTCCCTCCTTCGGCTCACTGACTCCATACTCACTGGTATGGATCAAAGACTGATTACTCCTGCCATTTTTGTTGCTCTTGTGAAAGTTTTTGATACTGTGGCTCATCCCCTCCTTCTGGACAAACTTAAAGCTACAAGCTTCTCTGACTCCTCAGTCAGTTTGTTTTGTTCTTACATTGAAGAGAGGTTTCAAGCTGTCTGGATAGGAAAATCCATTTCATCTCTACTTCTCATTAGCTCAGGTGTCCCCTAAGGGTCTGTTCTGGGTCCTATTCTTTTTTCCATTTTATTAAATTACCTCCCTAGTGTCTGTTCCTCTGTGTCTATTCATATGTATGCTGATGACACAGTTCTTGTTGCTTCTGGCTTGTCCTCCCATGACCTCACCTCCTGGCTGCAGTTGGACTTTGACAACCTTCAACACTAGTTCAAATCTAACCAACTGTCCCTCAATGCCAAAAAAACTGTTTCCATGAATTGTGGCACCCATCAGAGGCTTACCAGACTTGCATCTCTCCCACTACTTAATACCCTTGATGGTACTAACATCATAGATGTTTCCTCCTTTAAGTACCTCAGGGTTGGCCTTGACCAGCTTCTTGATTTCTCAGTGCATATTGATGCAATCCAAGGTGCACCCTAAGCTTGGAGCAGGGTACAGCAATAAAGTGAGTAGTCTGCTTCCTGCCCGCTGAGAAATTGTATTAAAAATGATTATCCCTATCTTTGACTATGGTGATTTAGTCTACAGTGGAGCCCTGAAATCCTCCCTTTCCGGACTGGACCCCCTCATTCATCCTTTTTTTTTGCTTTGCTCTAGACTGTCCACCTTGTACTCACCACTGCTCTCTCTACTCAGCCCTCTCTCTTCCCTCTCTTGATGCTAGGCACCCTTCCCATTGTTTTTTTGTTTTATTTTTTTATTTTTATTTGACTTTCGGATTAACAACTTTATACCAGTGGCTCTTTTACATAGGTTCCACATCGAGAACAAACACAGGCAATATACAGTACAAGTGAACAATAAGGCAATATACGGTACAAGTAAACAAGCACAGCCAATATACAGTACAAGTAAACAATAAGGCAATATATGGTACAAGTAAACAAGCACAGCCAATATACAGTACAAGTAAACAATAAGGCAATATATGGTACAAGTAAACAAGCACAGCCAATATACAGTACAAGTAAACAATAAGGCAATATATGGTACAAGTAAACAAGCACAGCCAATATACAGTACAAGTAAACAATAAGGCAATATATGGTACAAGTAAACAAGCACAGCCAATATACAGTACAAGTAAACAATAAGGCAATATACGGAGCAAGTAAACAATAGTAAGTGATCGTTATATACAACATGGAGGCAAGGGGGGTCAAAATTAACTCAATGAGGCAAACATCTAATATATTTACAGATAGGTGTGGTGGAATGAGCAAATGGGTGCAAGGTTAGTGAAAATCAGATATTAGTAAAGGTAGAGGCATGGGTGGGGGGTGCAATGAAAGCCTTGTCAACAGAAGAGGGCAGCAGGAGGATGAGGCATGAAGCCTCAACTGAAGGTATGTGCCAGGGGCAGTACAAGACAGCAAGGAGAGAGTGCTTAGCCATAAAGGGTTAGTAGGGTTTGCAGGGGGTAAATTACAATACAAATTAGCAGAGGGTTTGCAGGGGTAAATTAGAAAGCAAGTTACTGTAGCAGAGCGCAGTTGGGGTATGCGGGAGGAGAGGAGGTGAGCCAAGTTAGCTTTTGGCTGAATTGTAGTAGGGGTGAAAGGGCTTTATCAGGGTGGTGAGGGGAGGTGGGTAGAAAGGAGGAAACAGTAGGAGAAGTAGAGATGGAGGAATGAGTACGGCTGGAGTGGAGGGGTATGAGGGATTGGAAGAGGAGGGAAAGGGGGTTATTGAAAGTGACCCAGTGGTGGGAGGGGTCACCTGATTAGGTGAAACAGCCACAGGAGGCAAGGGCAACAAGGTAGTCATGGAGCTTCTGTTTAAAAGGGCCAAGGGTGGCAGAGTTTGCAACCTCACTGGGCAGGGAATTAAACCATTTTGGAGCTCTGAATGCAAAAGACCACTGTCCTTGAGATGTGTGGCAATGGGGAACTAGTAGGGTGGAAGTATCTGAGCTTCTGGTGTAGCAGTTGTTACTGGACAGGCTGAGGAGATTCTGCACTCCAGGGGGCAGCAGACCAAGGGAAGCCTTCTTAACAACAAGGTAGGTGATAGGAAATTCAACCCTCTACCATGACATCATAGCCTCTGTAGGTTGTTTGCACACACTGCTGGTATAGGACTGTTATCTGAACTACTTTTTAATAAACGGCAAGAATATTTTTTTCACTATTAGCCCTATTTGTGTGGAGTTCTTATGAGCCGGTACTTGGAAAGTGACTGAAACCTTAGGAGCAGACCCTTCAACTGTCCCTGATTTTTAAGGATGTCTGATTTTGCCTAAACATTTCCCTCTGTCCCTCATTACATTTCTGTGTCTGTCTGTAATTGAACACTGGGGATTGTAACCATAAAATAATATGTTACAGGTATAGACTTGTTCTGCCCCACCCAGTACAATACCAATACCAACAGCGAACTTTGGCATTGACAAATGCTTGTTTCTGTAGTAGACTTCTGCCTGCATCCATCAGAACCATTAGACAGTGTAGGGAACCAAATGTATTTTTATTTCCTAAATTGCATTTCAAGCAGCAGTGCAATAATCTAGTGAAAATTTTGACCTATACTTTTTTCTGCTATTTTACATTGCCACTTCCTTCCTGACTTGTATGATACCATTCTTTCCACTATTCTAGTCTGCTTTAGTACTTTTTTTCATGTTGAAATAATAAAAGGAGCACTCTTTTTAATATGGTGCAGACCAGGTCTTCATCAGTATTTTATGCTGCTTTTATCCATCAGTCGTTTATATATCACTTCTGTTGTGACTAAAATTAACAATTATGCAGCAGGCAGTGTTTTCTGACCTTACAGAACAATATTTGTTCAAAAACAGCTGCAAATACTGATGAAATCTGGTCCGAGCCATATTAAAAGGAGTGCTCCTTTTATTTTTTCAGACATGAGAAAAACTACTAAAGCAGACACAAGTTGTGAAAAGAAGGGTCTCATACAAGTCAGGAGGTAAAAGGCAATCTAAAATAGCATAAAAAAGTATAGGTCAAAATTTTCACCAGATTCTTGCACTGCTGCTTTCAATTATAAGCACATTACATCTCTTGTAAATAAAAAATGTATTGATAATGAGTCGGCACACAACTTGCTTATTTTTTCCGTATCACATACTATGCCAACACCAAAGCAAACCACATAACATTATATGCATATATAACAAGAGAAAAATGCAAGCTGCAACATAAACTTTTTTTTTTTGATGCAGCATGAAGTCCCAGCTATAACCTTCACAGTTTTCATTACAATCACAGTTCTGGCTTACAGATAACCATGACACAAATATTTCTACAGCAGATGTAAAAATAAAGAAGATGGATATTGAAAACTAGGCAATCTTTTTTTTAACATATGCAAATATACCATAATCACTTAGGCTGGCAGTATAGCCTAGAGATTAGAGTAACAAGGTGTGAACAAGGTTGGCACATCTAGCAGAACAGACCTGGGTTTGATTCTCACAACCTCCACTTGCATACTGTGTGACTCTGAGCAAGTCACTTAACTGCCCAGTGCTCCCAGGTCACCCCTGAAAACAGGCACTTGTGCCTAGTGGGCCTTACCCGGTTACCAAAGACTAAAAAAAAAAAATAAAATAAAAACTTAATCTATGCAGAACCCCTAATTTATTTTTGTTCTGAAATCACATTCCAAAGGAGAAAGGCTAATTTCACCTATGAGAAAAACCTTTTCACATTTGTTGTCATTACAAGCACTGAATATAGTGTTTATTTTTCCCACACAAGACTCATCTGAGTAGTGTAGCAGAGAAGGTAATTATTATAGAACACAGAATCAAATCAAATACCTACTGTATCAGTGGCAGCTAGCTACCAGCTTGACACCAATGCCACCTCCTCTCTTTTTGTTCTGTTGTTAACCGCATACAAACAAATCAAAAAGAGTCCTACTGTGTAATTCTGTGTCAGCAGCTGAGATGTTTTTTTTTTTTTTGTTATGGCCACTTATCCAGCCAGAGGAAAACTATAACATTAATTACAAAATAGGTTAGAAAAATACAGTGATTGGTGGCATCCAGTCACATGACCATGCCACTATCCCAGCACAACAGCACAGGTTAGAAATGCTGAACTTTCTGAACCTCAATACTTGGTCCTAAAATAAAAAATATCAGGAAAGCCATTTTATAATCACAAAAAGGCATTCCAGGGTATGTGTACTTGAGGGATAACTGCACTTCTTGGGTGCGTAAAGCCCTTTGCTTCACCTCGGCCTTCACTTCCTGAGGAGTGCCATTATCCCACAATAACACACACCCTGACATGCCTTATCGCTTAAATAACATGAGGCATATAAAGCTGCACGTTAATCTGGATCTTTTTGGAAAAGGAAGCAATTAGGCGGCCTTATCACAGTTTACTGAGATGAAACTGTGGAAAGGGATATTTATAAGGTGCTACCTTTAAAGGGATATGGTATTTACCGTGTTCAAAACCAAAGGAACTGTTATGATGCAACTGAAATGTCTATAAAAGTAATTCGCCATGTAACAGTATATTCCACTGCCTCGGTCAGTTCAGCTCAACCTGTTACAAAGCAGCAGCTCTGCCATGTGAAACTGACAAAATGTAATCATACATACAGGGGTGTGAACTAAATTACATATTTGTCATGTTTCAAATCGTAAACCCAGAGCTTGGAAAACAGCAGTATATTCTGAAGCCCATTAGGTAGAACTGCTAGTGCAGTACAGACGGGAGATCTAAAACTGATAAAATGTCTTTCAGTCAGCCAATAATTAAAGTTTCCACGTTGGTGGGGGGGGGGGTGTGTGGCAGAACTTGTCAGCAAGTTTTCCTGAATGGAGGAGGGAGCTTATGGGGAGTTGAGCTTCTAAACTATACTGTCACCTGCATCTGTGGCAGAAACTCTGCTCGAATTCCCCCAAAAATTGCAAAACAAAGTTATGTTCCAAATGTTTAGCAGTGCTTAATACAGCTCCAATTATGAGTTACCCTATACAGGGTCCTTAGATGTCACTAGTACTTTGATATCTGTAGCAGGGCTCCCAGGCTTCAGTGATAGTATTTGTTAATTCCTATGGCATGAATTATTCATTTCTGTGGCAGAATGCAGTCCTGTCATCAGCTAAAATATGATGTGATATCAATGATGACATCACTTGCTGAGTGGGGGGGGGCTTCAGGAAAAAACAAGTAGGAAAAGGGATATAAGCACTATGGGGAAACTATGAGCAGGATTCAAAAAGCAGATGCACTGGGCACAAATGAGATGCACTGGTGTAACCTGGATGCGCCGACCCCAGACAGTGAGATTCACAGAAGGATGCGCCACAAGATGCCCTGTGTGCATCCCCACTGTGATTTGCACAGATGTGGAATGGTGCAGCGTAAAATGCGTCAAAGCACCTACGGCAGCCTAACTGTGAATATGGAGCAAGTCAGCAGGGGATGAAGGAGCAACAGGAGAACCTGCAGTGGCACAAAGGATGCAGGGAAACACACCTACAGGGACCAGCTAGAGTGCCAAAGGGCCCAACAGTGGCCACAGCAGAAGAGGTGAACAGACAGAGTGCACAGAGTAATACCCAGAAGCACCTGACACACCCCACACAGGAGCCCAAGTGGCACACATGACAAGCATAGAGGTGCCTGTCAAGGTGTGCCACAGCTGCTGGGGATACCATGCAGCACAGAGGTGTCCTCAGGACATAGCCTTCTGCACAGGAACCCAGTGGTGTGGAGAAAGGGGATGCCACAAAGGGGCACACCATTGGACAGCCACAATGGCAGACAGGACGAGTGCCTTGCACCACACAGGTATTCGAAGCCCACAACCAATGTGGACCGCACGCAGAGCCACACAACTACAGAGCAGCAGCGCAACAGATGCAGCCCACATGCACCGCACACATAGCAGGGGCACGGAGAGAGGCATCATGACACAGCACCCACCCACATGCCACAGGCAACAAGGAAGGCACGCAGTGAGGCAGCCACATCAGAGGGGCAGAATGCGTGTGTGTGCAGTAACACAGGTACATACGTGTAAGCTAACAAAGGGACAGCAGACAGCAGCAGACAAATACAGAACATGTGCACAATGTACAGTGAATAACCACAGACACCAGTTGCTATAGAAAATGGTTTAGTAACAGTAATGGCACACAGTAAACTATGAACAATAACAACAACCAGTAGGAACAGGGAAGGTGAGGGTGGGAGACTGTACAAGTACAAAAACAGGTATGCAGGAGGGTAAAGGGGTGTGTGTGTGTGTGTGTCAGAACAGGGAACAGCATCAAACACTGTGGAAGGGGAAGGCATGGGAGACAAAACAGAAAGGGGCAAAACAGAAATTGCCATGTCCCTAATGTACGGGATGTGCCGTAGCATGGTGCCCATGCCTATGACCCCTGGTACACACCAACCTGCCCAGCCTGGTCACTGCCTGCAGCAGCTGTCCCTGATGCCTGTAGAGTGGCTGCAGTGTCCTCCATACAGACATCTGGATCTGAAGTTCTGCCAGCTGCAGAAGTCCCTGTTGCCTTCAACAAATGGGGACACATTGCTGTACACCCCTTGGACCTATAGTGGGGGACACAGACAACAGAAACTAAGTGCCATGTTCCACACTGGCCACCCCCCCCCGCCCACCACGAGAGTGTGCAGGAGGCATCCACCACAAAAATTGCCAAGAGCCTGCAACAGGCACACAGTGCCACACTGTGACTGTGCAATGTTACTCAAGAAGCACGTGGCCCACATGTGCATGCAGGGGTTTGCGCAGCGGGCATGTTGCCATGCCCCACACAGCATATGCACATGCCAGTAGGCAGCACAAGCATGCAGGCCATGTTCAGACACCACTGGATCATCAGAGGGTGCCCACGGTGCACATGGTAGGCACACATGGTGGATGTACACACAGGGGCCAGGTACACTGTGGCTCAAGCTCATGCCACCATGCCCACACCCCATGTGTGTGTGCAACCAGCAGCACACGGACCTGCAATGGCCAGCTGAGGGCACCGCCCAGCCCCCCTGAACACACAGAGATTGCAAAATACAGACACTCACCTGCACCAGCACGTCCCTGTTCATGGGCACCGACACCAGCCCTAAGGCACCTGGCCTCCACCGCAGCCACAGCCCGCTGCCTGCCTGCTGGCCCTGTGGGAGAAACAAAAGCAGAGAACACTGTAAGGAGACAGGAGGTGTGACATGCCCCAACCCCAGCCACAACACCAGTGCCAGCATGCAGTGAAGGCAATACTTCACAGTGCCCCAGTGACACTGCCCCTGGCTGCATGCATCCACACGCAGCACCCCTGCCCATTCCCACCATGTGTGCAGATGTATGCATACAATGCCAGTGGCCGTGGCATACCATGCATGCCACAGTGGCCCTGCCCCACCCAAGCTCCATGGCGCACACGCCCACTCCATGTGGCATGTGGGCACTGCCCATGCTGTGTATGGCCCGCAGTGCACACATGTGTATGTGTGTGAGTGTGCGTGTGTAGTGGTGTGCAGTGAGTCCACCCCCCCCACAACCCCATGCTGCCCCTGTGCATGCATAGTACTGTGACTTACCTGGGCGTGGCACTGCACCCCTACATGCATGGTCCTGTAGGCTTTGCAGCCTGTCCAGGTCCCTGTGCTTCAAATCACCATAATGGTGCCTGCATTGCTCCCCATTGTGGGAAACACCCCTGCCCTGTGCACCAGCTGCACAGCAATCCTGGCCCACACAGTGGACCGTGGCTCCATGAGGTCATCTGACCCAAATAGCTACCCCTCAACCTGCAGCACCAGTGCCACAAGGTTGAGGAGCTCCACCTCACCCCAGTTCATGGCCCTTGGGCCTGTCCTCTAAGCATGTGGCATGACCACCCTCAGTGTCAGCAGGGCAGGTGTACACAGACAATGAAGCTGTTCTGCAATGGCACAGTCATGCCACATGCATGAATATCCGTCGTGCAATGCACAACGCATGGCATGGCAATGCGCAGTTGCCGCCAATAATGCATCATCACGCAAGCGCGCAGCTCTCTGCATAGGTGGGAATGCAAGGTCATGGGACATGACTGGATTGCGCATGCGTACTCCGCCTGGAGCTGCCATCTTGTGACTGGCAAGCAATGCCACACACAGTGCAGTATTGCCATGCACATTACCGGTGTTGTGCTGTAATCCACAGGTGTGCAATGACACCCCATTGCACGATGAATGCACACAACGTGACAGGCGGCATCGCAGTCATCACGCACGTGGACGTTTATGCACAGCTAGATGCAATCGAGCAGTCAGTAATACCGAACTGTTAGCGCTACACTGGTCAAGCCACTAACCCGGCATTGCACATGTGTGGCACTGCACCGTGGCAGTTGTGCCATATTCAGGAAATGCCCTATGTCCCACACGCATGAGCTAGAAATGTGCCATATGGAGATGCACTCAGTGCAGCAGATGCGCCATGTTGATTGGGATGAGCTGGGGGCAATTATGCACTTCACAGACATTGCTCCTAAATCAGCTCATTGCCAAATTCAGGTGCATCTCACTTGTTTAGCATCTCATTACAGATACGCCCAACCTTATTTGCATGTGTAACCCCCCTACAAATGGGGTTCCCCAAAAGTCTTCCATGAGCTTGCCTAAATGCTCGCTGCCAGGCTGGTGTCCTGCGTTTAGCAGTTAATCATTATTGCCAAAGAGTACCTGTGAAGCCTCTATGTACTGTCACTTTAAGAGCTTCCTAGATTGCTGTAATAATTTATCTGCGAGGGGGCTGAGTGTTGTCATGCTTGCATCCCGCCCGGGCTGCCAGGTAATCACTCCGTTTCTGCCATCACTAATTGTGCAGAAGGAGCCCTGTTAATAGATGTAACTGTTTGCTGATCATTCTTTAGAGTAGTAATAATAATGTAGTTTGTCTAACATGCCTTCTTTGCAGCAGGGTCTGTTTTGTTTATCCCCACCATTTTGGCCCAGAACTGCCGAATTGGACCAATCAGTCTGGTGGGACCTAATATGGAGCCAGACTACAGGAGCTGTCTGGAGTAAAAATCTGTAGGAATTGTAGTTTTGGGCTTTTGGTGCCTTTTTGCACCTGAAGGGGGAGTCTTTGTTGTGACTGATAGGAGGATCAGTCAACAGAACCTTTTGGATCTTGGGGAATGTCCCAGGCTGCTGCAGCTAGTTTCAGTACTGAGCTGGGAAGTGAAATGAGAACAACTCAAGTAATTTGGGCAAGTAGTTCTGTGTAGTTTTGCATGGGAGAACTGTGAAAGGGCTGAGTTTTTGGCCTGCATGTCTGCCTGCTGCCCCTGAGAGGGAGAGAAGAGAATTATTTTGGACTAAATCCAAGTCTGTGAGAGCAAAATAAGCCACTGGTTTCTTATCAGATTCATACCTGAAGAAGACCGAAGATTTTGCTGAATGCGATTGGCCTGTCAGGATTTCCAGCTGCTTTTGAATCCCCGGTTTGTGCTGAGACTTTGCGATCGTGACCGGAGAGCGGTTTGCTTGATACAGTAGAATTTCTATTCATGTAAATGTGCTGTGTATTGAAAGTGGGTCATGCTTTGGTCCCCCACTGTGTGAACTGTGTTCTGCTTGCTGGAAGCTGTATCCAGCCCAAAATGGACTGTATCCGAATTTGTCTCTATTTGGCCTGGGCCTTGCCACGCTGGCCCAGCCAGACTACCCCACTGCACAGAGAAAGCCATCAATGAGAGACCTGCCTGGGGAGCAGCCCCCTGCTCCATGCTTGAACAGGAACGACGCCTCGTGATTTGTGTGGGCCCTGCTTCTCCTGGCACTCCAAATTAACCACCTGCTGTCGATTTTCATCCAGCCTGTGTCCAGTCTTGGGTATCATGAGTAATTATAAGGGTAGCTCCCTGCAACAACAGCCTAATCTAAAAGTGTGTCATCTGATTGTCTTGTTGTTTTCTTTTCACAAACTGAGCCCGCCGGCTCCGGATCACAAATAGTGTGTGTTGTGCATGTTGTTTTCTTCCATCACAGGGCCCCAACCAGCAGCAACATTCCTGGCTAGCCCACCATTCTCCATCTGGGTACCCAGAATGTGTGAATGTTTATGGACCCTGAAGTGCATGCATAACTGTTTGATTGACACAGCCTTTAAGCAAATTAACCTGATTACGCCCCCCGTTCAAGTCCCTTAAATAAATCAGATCTAACTCTTTTTTGCATTTACCCTGACTGTGGTTCCAGTTTGTGCAAGAGTTCTGTACTGCTGTTATTTGTTGTGTATAACCTTGTTTTACAAGGGGTCCCCAGGGCCAGGCCAGAGGAAAGCCCTGGTGGTAAGTACAAACAGTGTGGGTACTTGTGTGGTGTATCAGAGGTATTGTGAAAGTGATTATTGTGGATTGTTCCGGTCACTAGTAAGGAAAGATGGGGGTTACACTGTCCTGGAGGGCTGTGTCCAGGTTAGATTGACCACTACCAACCCTGACCTCCGGGTGGAGGCACCCATTTCAGAACTCAGGCCCCTTAACCTGCTACTAGCCAAGCAGACAGGGGTAGTAGCCCTTGGGATAGTACCACCTAGGGGTTACACATGCCCTGAGCCATAAATGCTCCTGAATGTGCCTTCACAGAGCTCAGGTGACTGAGAGAAATTGCATCCTTGAAGGTAGGTTTGTTTACATTCTTCTAAAGGCAGTGTGGCAGCATAAGAGAACAGTGTGAGGCCTAGGACATACAGCCATGGTCCACGCCTGTTCTTGGTCAAAAGGCACATCCAGGTGAGTGCCCCACAGTGTCCCACTGTGCATACTAGGTCCGACTTGTTGGGGGGGGGATGTTGCTGGTAGGTGGTGTAGCATGGCACCACAGAAAGGTGACGTGTGTTGCCGTCCTGACCACCATCCGATAGTACATGTCAAGCAACACCAGTCACATGTGCAGGACATTGCAGCTACATGTACCACTGCTACTGGACTGAAAATGCCAATGCCCAGCTGTCCCTGACAGTCCCAGATCCTGTTCCAGTAATGCACGGTAGGCGGGTGTGAGGTCTGCAGACAGGGTGCTATGACCCTGCAGCAGCCAGATGCCATGCCTGCACATATATGGCGCTACCTGTCCTGTGCTAATGGCTGCGTCTTCTCACCCACAGAAGCCAACATGTCTGGAAAGGACACAGCTGCTGGACGCAGATGTCCCAATTTCACTAGTGATGAGGATAGGGCACTAATTGAGGTATACCTGTTGTGCAAGGGCATCCTTTCTGGCAGGGGTGGCAGCTGACAGCTGCAGGATGAGGATTGGGAGGCTGTGGCATGGCATGTCAATGCCATCAGGAACTTTAACAGGATGCCCCAGGAATGCAGAAAGCACCTGAACAATGAGAAAAGGAGAGCCAAGGAGAAGGTAGCACACATAGAGACCTCCCTAAGTAGGACAGGGGGTGGGCCGCAGACAGGTGTGTGCCTCACACCCATGGAGGAGCTGCTGGTGGCCTGCATGAGCCAGGGTAGCTGTGCAGGATGTTTCTGGAGGGGGCTTCCAGATGGGCAGCAGTCCATCACAGCACTGTGAGTATACATGCCCAGGACCTGTGCCTGTCCGTGTGTGTGCCAAGTGTGCCCTAAGAAGCCCTACTGTGTGTGAATATCTGACCATGTGCCTGTGTACACGAACCATGTTTCTGTATGCCCCATCCGTGGACCATACTGTGTAGTTGTATGACAGGCCAGGCATGTGGTGGTGGTGGGGGGGGACCTGTGGTGTTGTGTTCCACTGCACACCATTGCTGCCATCCCAGTGAATAGTGGCCAGGGTGTCGTCACAGTTCCACACATTAACAAGGGGGGCATGTACAGGCACTAGGCCTGTCTAGCTATAGCCAGTACGTGGCTGCAGCGGTGGAATGGGTGTTGACTTTCATCTGCAGGGCATATCAGGTGTACCACTGGTACACCTGTATGTCCAACTGTACATGCCTGTCTGAACACTACTGTCACCCATGTTTGTAACCGTGTATCTCTTCTTTCTGTTGCAGCTCCATCACACCTCATGGGTGCTGCCGTGTCTGGTGCACCACAGAGTGCCACTGCAGAAGATGATGCCTGTCTGACTCACCGGACAGCAGCCAGGTCTGGGGATGGTGCTGTCCCGGGCCCGTCACACACCACAGCTGCCCCGGATGCATCACAAGTGATGGCAGGGCCTTCCAACACCTTGGCAAGTGGTGCCATGGCTGGAGAGTGTGACGCCACTTGGCTGGAGGGGTTCCTGAGTTTGGTTGATGATGACCATGGGGACGCAGTGGACATCATTGATGCCCTGTTGGTGCTGGCATCTGGTACACAGGAAGAGTACAGTGATGTTGATGATGATCCTGATGCCACATAAAGCTTTGGGGGGGACATGCCCAACAGTGGGGTGCACGACGCACAGGTGCATTCACCGGTGGTACCAGCAGGTGTTGGTGGTCCTGTGGCCCCTGGCACACCAGCAGGGCCCACCCATGGTTGTGGTTGCTGTGGGCTCTGTGCTTGGTGCTGCTGTGGTGGTGGGGACCACCAGCACGGGTCAGCAGGGTGCTGTGGTTTCGCCGCAGGTGGGGGGTGGCCCATGATGCAGATGTCCCTGGACGTGCAGCAGTTGCACAAGCCCAATCCCCTTTCATACCCTGGAATGCTGCAGTGTGTCCATCTACAGTGGATGTGCAGCAGCAGACCAGCACACCACCTGCCCATCGGCACCGTCCCCATGAGCCTTCACCTGCCGACAAGATTGAGGGCTATACATGTCTCCTGTAGGCCACTGTGGAGGGGCAGGCATCCCTACAGGTGGAGATCAGGGGCTTTCAGATGCTGCTGGCCATTGAACACAAGTCATCGGCCATGTGGCCTGCCCAGATGTTGGCAGAGGCATGCCTACTGTGGGTGGGCATGACCACAGCTCTGGAGCAGATTGCGTATGCTGCCGAGGTAGCGTGTGCAACCAGTGCGCAACATGGCCACTGGGCCTCCAGCCGAACCCCCAGGAATGCCTCACACACGCCCAGGCAGTGGATTCAGGTGGACCCATTGCTGCTGACACCATCACCATACCTCTCCATCCCCATCATCCCCATATCCAACATGGATCACGGGGCCAACACACCAGTGAGTACCCATTCATGGTCTCACTGCAGTACCCCTCCAAAGGTGTTGGCTACCCCCTGTGGCCAGTGGTGCTGCATCAGTTACCACCAGTCATGGGCATGGCCGCCCACGTGTCCGTGGTGGCTGTGGTGCCTCCCACTGATGCCTGGGTGACAGCTCACATGGCCCCATCACCTGCACCCTTTGCAGCCCACTCACCTGCCAACCTGTGCCTGGGGTGGCATGGGTGGCATGTTCCTGACCCAGTGTGTTGCCTGTGTGGGTCACCTGTGCGGTGCTACATGCATGTCCGGGTGTGCCATTGTTGTGCTGTGTGGCATGGGCGTGATGAGTGCGGTCCTGTGTCTGCTGTGCAGATGTGCCAGCAGCAGTACACTGATCCATGCCATCCCCAGTGCATACACTGTGGCCTCTGGACATGTGGATCCTGCTGAGTGTGTGTGTGTGTGTGTGTGTGTGTGTGTGCAGCATTGTCACCTTCATGGGTGTGCTACACTGCAGCACTGTTGCGGTAGAGTGTCTGTGGTGTGTATCTGGGTGTTTGTGTGCGTGTGTGTGTGTGTGTGTGTGTGTGTGTATGGGTGGTGTAGTGTGCCAGCTGTGTATTACCACCTGTGCTACTGACCTGCAGTCCCTGAAGTGCTCCTCTGTGATGGTGGCCCTGTGCTGCTGGGCCCTGGTGACTAGCATTAGGTCTTGGCATGGCAGTGGTGCTCCATCACACTGCTCCTGGACTGTTGCATCCTCGTCTCCCTCCTCATCCTCCTCCCTGAAACTGTCACCCTCCTCGGCCTGGCCAGTATTCCACGGTCAATTGCCAGTTGGGCAGTATACAACAGGCCAGGAATATGCCACAGGCCTTCTCTGGGCTATACTGTAGGGCACCACCCGACCTATCCAGACACCGGAAGCAAATCTTCAGCATGCCAAAGACATGCTCAATGATGGTGCATGTAGTGATGTGTGCCTCATTGTACCGCTCTTCCACCTCTGTTCCAGGTCAGCAGAAGGGTGTCAGTAGCCAGGGTCAGAGGGGGCACACCGCATCACCTGTGGAGCAAGAGCAGGCCATTACTCCATTGCATACCTGTTCATAATGCTCTCCCCCCTGCACCATGGCACACTGGTGTGACTGCCAACTGTACATCCCGGTCTGCGTGTCGACCGTTCCTGGCTGCCTACATCCCCCTCCCGACTGCTACAGCCTGTCCATGCTGCACCCGACTGCCCATACCTACCCATGCTTTCAACCATGGTTGCCCACACATGTTCCCATCCCCATTTTCTACCCATGGCTGCCCGGTGGTCGACCATGCATGGCAGCGTGTGGTGTGTTCTGCCCTGCCACTTGTGCCAGCTTGTTCCACTGCACCCCATCTCCCATGCTTTGCTGTTCTGCTGCACTGTCCCCCTGTGTGCATGGTTCCATCGATATCCCCCCCCTCCATTGTCCCACTTGTGCATATCCCCCTGTGCATTCTGTATCATGGCAATTGCACACCTGCTCCCTCTCCCTTCCTTTGATGCACCATGGTGGCCTGTTCATAGGCAGTTCTGCTTGCCCCACCCACCTACAAGTTGGCCGCTGGGTATGTTCCCAGTCTCAAACCGGTGGCAAGGGGTGGACTGGTGCCATATGAAGGCATTGTGTGTACTCCCAGGGTGTGTTGTGCAGACATTGCTGATGCACCCAGTGGCATTGCACACCTGGCAGTTGACTCAGTGGTAGCCCTTGCTGTTCACATATGTCATGGCATCCTCACCAGGTGGTGCACAGCTTGCCCCATCAGTGCAGTCAATGGCCCCTATAATGCCTGGCATGAGTGCCATCCTGTGGAACTGCTGCATGGCTTCTGTCCACTCTGCCTGTGTGCTTGGGAAATGGATGAATTCTGAAACATGTGGGAGCAGTGCAGTGAGAAATTGTGTGAGGAGATGGGACGTGGATGACTGGGATATGCCAGTGGTGTCTGCGGCTGGCCTCTGGAAGGTTCCTGTGATGAACAAGCACATTACAGTTATCACGTTGGTCTCCACTGATATGGCATGATCTCTTCCAGTGGGTGCCTGCATTTTGTTATGGCACAGCTCACAAAGCTGCCTCAGAATAGCCCTGTTCAGGTGGTATTGGCCAACTGTTTCAGTGTCCATCAGCTGTTCAAACTTCAGTCTAGCACAATACCGCAGCGGGGCTGGCCGCCTATGGTGCCTTCCACCGCCACGTTGCTGGTTTGCCCATCTCCTCATCCCCATTAACATTCCCACCATCAAGAATGGTACTCCATCCGTTCTTTACTTTTGCTGCTGCTCTCCTCCTGCTTGCTGCTGCTATCCTGCAGTCAGCCTGCTGGGGGCTTGCACTTAAGTCTGCTTCTTTTATACTTATCCCCACATGGGGCATTTGGTACTTGCACTGTGGATGCTCCTTATTTGCACATTCATTTTGCTCTCTGAATGGCTCTGTGCTGTATGCTTACTGCCCCCTCAAGATAATAATAATAATAATAATTTTATTTATAAAGCGCCTTTCAATATATCAAGGCGCTGAACATTTTAAACCCAAAATCATGATGCACTGCATATCATTACTTTCAAGATGCACTGCATATCATTACTTTCAGTCTCCAGTGCATCCTGTTTGGCACAGCGCATCTGGGTTGCACCGGGGCATCTATGCTGTCTGTGAATGGCTACATGGCACATTTCCGAGTTGCGCTGGTGCATCTCATTTGCGCCCAGCGCATCTGCTTTGTGAATCCTGACCTATATATTTAAATAAAATTCCCCAAGAGTGAGTAAGTCTGCTGCACAACATATATTCTGTGGTATAATGCCAGTTCTTCAGTAGAAACTTCCATGGCCATGGAAATCGCAGAATTCCAGGAGACTTGACTATGTATGAGTAGACTCACCTATGTTTAATCCCAGTTTTTGCACACTAATACCATGCTGTGCCACAGATAGAATAACCTGAAATTCAGCATGTACATAGCCAGTGACATGATCTCTGAATCATGAACATTTGGTAATGATTGGTTCTGCAATATAAAGGTTCCAGAAGGTTGAAAACATGGAAATATATTTTTTCAACTTTGTTTTATCCTCTTCTCCAGTGAGCCAGCTTAAAATATCTTTTTAAGACTTTTTTGCTGATAGCACACAAATGTCTATGAGCTGAAACGTGAACATTTTCAGGTTAGAGTCTAGCCAAAGGATGATCGGTAGGTGGCTTTATTGAGGATGTTACAGTTTTTACATTATAAAGAAAAAAAATGCCATTTCTAGCAATAAGAATTTAATAGTGAGGTCATACAGTTGTACAATCATCTCAACACTGAGTTGTTGTTGTGCAGAAGATGAAATTTGGAATCTTTCAGATCCAGGCTCTTCACTGTGGTCATGCTCCCCGTAATATTGTAACATCAGAGTTCTTTCTCCAGTGAAAGGGTAGAGGCCCCATAGTCCCGTTCCAGTCCCCAAGGCTAGGTTTGACTTTAAATTACTTTTATTTAAAAGAAAAGTTATTTTATTTTATAATTTGATACTCTGCTCTACTTTCGTTTTTGTTTGTTTTATCACATTACACTATTCCTCATACCCTAAGACCTGTCAGTGGAGGAATACGTTGGGTAAAATTAAAAAACGGATACTGACCCAAATCATTAAACCCCTGGGATGTTGTTACATTATGAATACAGGATAATTCAATTTTAAAATGCTAGTCTGGTTATAATGTTATTATTTCAGGAGTAGCCAGGGAGGCATATATGAACTCAAAGAAACCAAGTTTCATGATTGTGTACTAAAAATTAAGTGTAGTGTAACAAAAAAGAATAGTGTTTTTTCTGTCCTGCATTGTATGTAAGTATATGATATTTATATATTTTGTAACCTTTGTATAATATTGTTCTTTTTTATCTTGTATTGATGTACACTGCATGCCACAGTGGGACCTCACTGGAAATGAGGCTTGGCTCAGCTGAGTTTGTCCCTTTCACATTTCATAGGAATAATATTCTGCTACTACTATCACTACACATTTTAGCAGTTACTGCAGTTCCCACCAGTTCCCTAGAAGTAACTGAACAGCGTTTTTCACCAGTTCCCAATTTCATGCTTTTCATTTAAAAACACTGTTTTTCTTTTAAAACAATTTGAATTGGGCGTATTTTGTTAGGGTTGCAGTATTTTCATAACTAAACAATTTTAGAGCATTTTCAAATTGGCATGACTGAAAGGCCTAACAAGAGGACAGGACCCACAGGATTTAAAAAGTGCAAAGTACTGTAACAAGAAACACAGAGACATAGACATTGATGGCAGAAAAAGACCAGTGGTCAATCCAGTCTGCCCGTGGGTCACTATAGAACCCCATGACCTGACATCAGTTGGGGGCTGTTCCCCTGCCCAACAGTCATCCTACTCCCTCCCCACCCTTGACCCTATCAGTGATGACCATCTCCTTCATTCTATCCCAAGCACATCTGAAACCACCCACTGTTGCTGCTGCCATCACCTCGGCCGGCAGGCTGTTCCACGGTTCCACCACCCTTTCTGTAAAGTACTTTCTCACATCCCTCCTGAACCTTCCACTTGTCAGTTTCCAGTCCTGCCTCTGTGTTGTCAAGCTGGTGTTCCTGTTAAACAGTTCCCTGGAGTCCACCTTGCTTATTACTTTCAGGAAGTCTCTGTCATATCTCCCCTCTCCCTTCTAGCCTCCAACAAATACATATTCAGTGCCCCCAAGTCATTCCTCGTAGGAATTTCCTTGCTGGTCCTGAATCATCTTCATTACCCTGTGCTGTACCTCCTCTAGTCTATCCTTGTCTTTTCTAAGGTGAGGGCTCCAAAACTGGACACCATACTCCAGATGTGGTCTCACCGGGGATCTCTAGAGAGGAGGTATCACCTCCTTCCTTCTACTGTCAGTACCCCTCCCTATATGTTCCATCAACCTATTTGCCTTACTGCAAGCCTTGTCACATTGGCTAGCCTGCTTAAGGGTGCTACTAATAATGACTCTGAGGTCAAGTTCCTCTGCTTTAGTACTTGAGTTTTACCCCACCCATCCAGTATTCTGTTCTAGGATTCCTTTACCTTATGTGCATTACCTTGCACTTTTTGGTGTTGAAATTCAACTGCCAGACCCTTAACTATCTCTCTAGCCTCTACAGGTCCACTTGTTAGGTCCTGTTGTAGTTCTTTAATTGCTTCAGTACTATGCACTCTTCTGCAGAGCTTCATGTCATCTGTGAAGAGACCTACCCTGGATTCCTTCTCCAATATCACTGATGGACATGTTGAAAAAAACTGGACCCAGGACAAACACATGCAGTACTCCAATTGTGACCTCCCTCTCTTCTGATTTAAAACCGTTTACCAGTACTCTCTGCTGTCTCTCTTTTAGCCAATTTTTCACCCATCTGACTATGTCACTAGCCACCCCAAGGTCCCACAGCTTCTTCAGCAGGCATCTGTGGGGCACAGAGTTGAAAGCCTTGCTGAAGTCAAAATATAGCAGATCCATGGCTTGGCCTTTATGCAGTTCCTTTGTAACCCAACCAGAAAAGACAATTAAGTTTGTCTGGCATGACCTCCCTGCCACAAACCATGCTGTCTACTATCCTAGAGACCATTACTCTGCAGATAGTCCACAAGACCTGCTTTGATAAGAGACTCCATCAGCTTTCTGTCAATAGAGGTGAGACTGACAGGCCTGTAGTTGCCTGCTTGTTCCTTGTCCCCACTTTATGAACTGGAACCACATCCGCAACCCTCCAATCCCCCCGGACAACCCCTGATTGAAGCAAGATATTGAAAAGGCATGCCAGACGTTCACCCAGTTCATTTGCCAGTTCTTTGAGCACCCTTGGATGGATCCCATCAGGACCTAGTGTCTTGTCTGTATTAAGGGCTGCTAGACCCTTTCGTACCCCATCCCCAGTAAATCTTGACCTCCCCATCTCTGGTATCCCTCTCTCGGCTGCTTTAATGCCACTCTCAGGTGGGGCCCATTAGCTTCACTGGTAGAGATGGAGCATTGTAGTTGTTTAGGACTGTAGCCTTTTGCTCATCCTCCTCTATCACATGACCTTCATCCAACAGCCTAACTACTCCCCCCACCCCTCCTTCTTTTTTCACCTATATAGTGGAAAACATGCTCTTCTCTATGCTTGACCTCCTTGATTAGTCACAATGCTGTGTCTGCCCTTGCCACCCTTTTCACCTTCTTTGTCTCCCTACTCTTCTGGAGGTATTCTTCCCTTTCTGCATCCCACTGCTTCTTTTTGTAGTTGTGGAAGGCCACCCTTTTGGCTCTTACTACTTACTGCAGTTTCTTGAATTTATTTATTTTGGTTACTTTCCTTAGACAAAGCTGTGAAGCTTGAAGAATGGTCCCTTTAATTGCCTTCCATGTCTTTTCAACCCCTACAACCTTGCTCTCCCCCTTTAATTTATTTTGAACCACATCTCTGAGTTTGTCGAAGTCCGCCCCTCTAAATTCCCTGACCACCGTACTGGAATGTGTTTTCTCAGTCCCAAGGGCAACTTCAAACCAAACCAAGCTGTGGTCGCTGTTTGCAAGCGGCTCCTTAACTATCACTGACTTAACTACAGCTGTGTTAGTGAGCACCACATCTAGGACAGGATCCTGTCTTGTCAGTTCCCTTACAAGCTGCACTAGTAGGCAGTTTTGAAAGGCGTAAAGCAAAGCTTGACTTCTGTTGCTGTTGGCCACCGGAATGACTTAGTCTACATCAGGCAAGTTAAAGTCCCCCAGTACCACAACATCTCCTTTCGCTGTTTCCCTTCTAATTGTTTGCTGGGCTCCCTATCCTCTGCCTCTCCTTGGCCTGGAGGTCTATAGCGTACCCCTAAGTGTAGCTTTTTCCCAGACCCCTCTGTAAGTTGAACCCACAGAGATTCAGTCTTCCCCGAGTTACAGCTAATATTCCAATCCTCCAATACCTCTGATACCTCAATGCCTTCTCTGACATACAAGCTTCCCATACAAGCTTGTCTGACAACAAGCTTTGCTGAAGGCAGATAGCCATGAGCTGTGCAACATTTTTCTGAACCTTGACCATGATTTTGAATATTGTGATCTCTGCAAAGTGTTTTGCCCTAAACAAATAAAAAGGGGGCAGCCAAAAGGGAGTAGCTGTCTGCTCCAACTTCTACAACTGTGTTCTATAAGTGTTTTTTATTTATTTATTGAGTTTTAGGATTACAAATACCTTTGAGCCAAGGCTCTTTTACAAAGGTTCCACGTCATGAGGTACAGTTAGACAGAACGTTACAGGCAAAACAGTAAAATGGATGTACATACGATATTGCATACGAGAAACATAAATTGATGCATCTTTAATGAAGAAGAGAAAAGAAATGAAAAGAAAAGGAATAGAGGGGATGGGGCAGAGGAAGGGGGGGGACAGCAGTGGGAGATTTGGTGGGGTAAAGGGAAGAAATGGTAGGGTGGAGGAGAAGGGGGATGCAGCCTGGGGGCATTGTCAGAGAACACTAGAAGTGCAGGAGTTGGGCACGGTGGTGTCTGCAAGTGCTAAGAGGCTGTGGCTCTCGTAGATGTAGACAGAACAAGGGGAGCCACGGTGTAGGGATCTGTTCATAATCCGGGAGGTCAGTCTCTGGAGATTTAATTGCTAGACAATACAGTCACAGGTGCTGGAGGCAATGAGTGAGTGGTGGAGCCTGCTTTTGAAGGCACCAAGCGTGGGGGCAGTGGTGATATCACTTGAGAGTCCATTTAGCCAGTTAGCAGCCCGGTAGGCAAAAGCTTTTTGACCTTGGGTTGTGCAGTAGGAGGGGATTTGGAACTGCTGTGGTTTGGACCCCCGGGTGCACCGGCTGCTTTTTTTAGGTTGTAGGAGAGTAGCAACACCGGGTGGGGTGAGGCCCATCAGAATTTTCTTAGCCACTATGCAGCTTTGGTATTTAATATGCTTGTCAAGTTGCAGCCAGCTGGTTTGGGAGTAGAGGTCACAGGTGTGTGTATGACGTTGAGCGCCAGTGATGAGCCGACAAGCCTTGTTGAGGGAGATGGTTACCCGTTTGAGCACGGTAACAGTAGCTGAGCTATAGATGATGATGCCATAGTCAATGGTGGCAATGATGGAGCTATGGATGGCAGTGGCCAGGGCTGTAGAGGGAAGGTGTGTCCTGTGGCAGAACAGCAGGCCTAGTCTGGAGTTGGCAGCTCTGGCGACGTTGTTGATGTAGTCAGTGTAGGAGAGGTGTGAGTCTAGGGTGATCCCAAGGTATTTAAAAGTTTGGACCTGCTCAAGTAGGCCGCCATGACTGGTATATATGGAGAGATGATGGAGTTTATGTTTATTGTGGGAGCTACTGAAGATCATGGTCTTAGTTTTTTTCTGATTGAGGATCAGTTTGTGTTGGGTGAACCAGTTCTTAACAGTGGAGAAGCAATGCTGGAGGTTGTCTTACAGCTGGTTTGGATCCTGGTGTGAGGCTAGGATTACCGTATCATTGGCGTAGAGTATGATTTGTTGAGAGCAGGAGGTCGGCAGTGTATTTAGGAATAGGCTGAAGAGGAGTGGTCCCAGGATGGATCCCTGTGGGACAACGGAGCAAACAGGTTTGGCTTCAGAGAGCACATCCGCAATTTTTACAGATTGTGACCTGTTTGCGAGGTAGCTTTTGAACCAAGATATAGAATCAGGGAAGAGCCCAGCCTTTTGAAGCTGGGCAAGAAGAAAGCAGTGGTGGACAGTATCAAATGCCTTGGTTAGGTCAATATAGATAGCGCCAGTGAGTTGTCCTTTGTCCAGTGAGCTGTGGATTGCCCCGGTGACTTCAAGTAATGTGGAAGCAGTGCTATGGCCTTTCCTGAAACCATGTTGTAGCCTATAGAGGATGTTGTGCTTGTCTAGGTGTTCGGTAAGCTGGTCAGATACTATGCGTTCCAGGGCTCTTGAGAGGGGTGGCAGGATTGAGATTGGGCGGTAGTTCCCATGGTCAATCTTGTCACCACTTTTGTGGATTGGGGTGACAGTGGATGACTTCCATATTTCTGGGAATTGGTTGAGTGTAAGGGAGAGGTTAAAAATCTTGGTAAGAGGCCCCTGCAACTCTTCTAAGGTGAGGGACAGCAGCTTGAGGTCAAGTGCATCATTGCTAGATCTGGATTTGCTGATGGCTTTGGTGATGTACTTACGGACAACATTCTTATGCACTACTTTAAAGTAGAAGGGAGGGTGACTGCTGGGAGTTGTGGAGTTGGGGGTTTTGGGAGCGTCATCATCATTAAAGAAATTTGGGGGAAGGACACTGCTGAGATCAGTGAAAGCGGTGTTGAACGTATCAGCGATGGTTTTTGGGTCAAGTGAGGTAATCCCATTCACCTTTAGCATGGCCGGCATGGATTTGGATTGCTTCCTGGTGATTTCTTTTAGATTGTTCTAGAAATCCCTCCCATTTCCCCAGGAGTCAGTGAGTGCTTTCTTGTAGTAGTCAGATTTCTGTGACCGGATGGTTTCTGTGCAGTCGTTTCGTGCTTGTTTATAATTTTGGATGTCAACTTGTTTCCCAGTGGATCTAGCCAGTTCCCATAGGTGGTCCCTGGATTTTAGCTTTTTTAGGAGGTCACCAGTTAGCCAAGGGTTGCAGAGAGTTTTAACTTTGTGCTTTTTTAGAGGTGCAAATAGGTTATAGGCTTTATTAAAGATGTGGATGAAGTGATCCAGAGCCAGGTTTGCATCCAATGCCAGGAAGATAGGAGTCCAGTCTTGTTGGAAGAGGTGGGATTTAAGGTGAGTTAACTGGCCATGGGGGAGTACTCTGCCGTAGATGATTTTAGGGGAAGGTTTGCGGAATTTGTTAGACCAGGTACAGCTGATGGGGGAATGGTCACTGAGTGAGTCTGGAAGGACGGCGGAGTTAGAGATCCGAGAGGGGTGGCTAGTCAGAATCCAGTCGAGCAGGGTGCTAGTCCCTGTTTTATAGTTCTTTCTGGTTGGGGAGTCCAGCATCTGTGTTAGGTTGGCCGATAGGACAGAGTCCTTGAAGGTACCCGCCTCGGCCGAGAGCCAGTTGATATTGAAGTCTCCCAGGAGCATGGTTTCAGAGTCAGGTGGTTGTGATCTGACAAGGTCCAAAATGGTGGTTAGGTCTGTATCTTGCTTCTTCGGAGGAATATATACCGTAATGACTGTGAGAGCCTTATTATGGGCACCAAGTAGGATCCTGACGGGGAGAATCTGTGCAGGGCAGGTCGCAAGGGCAGGTTCAGTTTGGTGGCCCAGGATAGTGACTTTCAGGTACAGGGCACAACCTCCACTTTTTTTTGATTTGCAATCGAGCCTAAAGACATTGTATCCTGTGATGGTAATTGCCTGGTCAGGAACCAGGGGGGTGAGCCAGGTTTCAACAACTGCCAAAATGTCAGGATTATGTTGGCTAGCAAAGGCTTGCAGGGAATCAATCTTGTGGAGTAGGCTGCAGATATTCAGGCACATGATTGAAAGCGTGCCAGACGAGTTGTATTTGGGAGAGACCTTGCTGGTGTATGGGCCAGGGTTCGGTTTCCCGACAATAGCAGGAGTAGTAGGAGAAGTTTCAGGGTGCAGAGACATAGTTCCCTGAGGGAGAGCTTATGTTTTCTTTTATGGCAGGGACATGCCATGGTGTGGGTGCGATAGTTCAGCACGGAAGTAGCAAGGCAGGCCGGTGCTGGCGTCCAGTCTGCGAGTGGCATTTTTTTTGTCGGAGATTGTCGCCTGAGGTCCGGGTTTGTGATCCCCAGAGAGGTGCCAGGGTAGCGATATGCAGAGATCAGTTGGAAGGTTTGTGGAGTGACATCTTCAAGAAACAGATCGTAACACCCTGCTCCTTTCTTCCAGCTGTCACCTCAGACATGTAATACAGAACATCCTTATAATAAATTTTCTTTCCTTGAAAATGTATCTTTTGTCTGCAAGGAAAGTTCTCTGGTCTGTTACTCTTTGATGTCTTTATCCTTGAGGTGCCCGGGCCAAAGATCATGTAACCTGCCGCTCGCTGGCTGGCAATTTGTAGGGTTACACCTCAGGTGTTATAGATACCGCGTCTTCTCCCATTGCGTACAGCATACATGTTGATGAAGAGGACGGTGCAAGATAACTTTATATAATAGAACAGCTACCTGTGTAAATACCCGCCAACAGTGTTCTCCTGTCAAAAGCAGCAACATTATAATGGAGAGGGTTTCCCCTAATCGTGGAAAGCCCACATCAGAGGGTCTTTCACCTTCACAGCAGGTCCTGACTTCTGGGGGCTGAAAAGTGCTGCAAGAAGACATCTCTGCCAAAGGAGACTGAAAAGGCTGCTAAGCCATCAACAGATCCTTGTAAAGAACATGGGATTTAAGGGAGCACTGATGATGACACCGATAGTATGAAACACTAAAGGCACTCTGACCAGCTGTTATCTTCCATGTCTGTATAGAAAAAACATGTAGAGAAATGCAGCATGGTTCTCCCTCCTGAAAGGGATCAGGGGCAAGAAGTGCAAGAACAAACAATGCTCCCTCTGGAGGACAGAAAAAGAATGTGGCCTGCTACTGACAACCTGTTCCACTCCCTGGACCCTATGGAAGGGTTGGGAGATGAGGTGGAAGAGGACCCAATGGAGCCTGTGGTGTCTCCTGAATAGGATTTTGATTCCCCCTAGAGTGAAGGAGGACCTCACATCTTAGTCCTCATTTGTGAGCCACATCGCCATACAGTACCTTTGAACCTGACATCCACAAAGGCAAAAGTGGAGATTGAGGAGGCAAGAGTTTTGAGCATTCTGGGACTGATTTCCTTTAAAAGGATATTGGGTTCAATCCGTAAATCGTTGAAGAAAGCCACTGCCAGGGTGTTGTGCACTCCTTGCACATCAATGGCCATTGATGAAAAGATAGAAAAGACATATTAGGTAGACTAGGAAGGTTCAGACTACATCTTTACCCATCCTGATCATGAGGGGGTACTACAATCAGCAGTCTGTGAGAAAGCAAACTTTCCTCTGTCATCAGTTCCTCCAGACAAAGATTCCAAGAAGTTGGACCATATGTCCAGAAAAGCTTACATTGCTTCAGCTTTACTGTTGGGACAAGCTGCCTCTTTAAGTTATACTGCTCATTAATGGCAGGTTCTGTGGAATGCAGCCCTGCTGCTGTGTGTCATATTGCCAGATCAGCATCATCCTAATCTGGCATAGACTGTTAAAGCTGATCTGGAAGCTGCAAGATGCCAGTTCCTGATGGCTATAGATATTAATAACACAGCACACAGTTCATTTCAAAATAGAGCATTCAGCACCTCATTTAAGCATGGCACCAGTCTCCTTGTAATTTTAAAAGGACTATCAGTCCATATTTATAAAAAAAAAAAAACACAGGCTGTGCTCGCCTGACACATTTTGGATATTGCTATCCTTTATCAAAGGCAGTAGTAATATCCGAAACATGTCAGGCGAGCACAATCTGTGTTTTTTTTTTAATAAATATGGACCGAGAGTCCTTTTAAAATTACAGGGAGACTGGTGCCTTTCTTAAATGAGGTGGTGAGTGCTCTATTTTGAAATAAACTGTATCCTGTTTGTATAGAAGCATCACCCTTCCAGTGTGAGCAGTGATACCTGTTCTACTACTATTAACACAGCATCTAGGGCTTTTTTTCCAGTGCAGTAACTTTCAGAAGGTTTGCATGGCTGAGAACAACCAATCTGATACAGGGCACACAGGGGAAATCTACTGATTGCCCCTTTCAGGGAACATCACTGTCTGGGGATAAGACAGAAGTCTATACGAAAAAAGACGATGAACAGAAACCAACTTATAAAACTGAACACACAAAGAAAAAGCATCCTCCTCCTATAGGCCATATACAAAGGGAGGTATGGGAAGGGACTATAACAGCAGACCTTATGTGTATTAAGAGTACCCTTCTGGGAGGGGGCAGGGAGAGGCATGGGTAGGTGAGGATCAAGGCAGATGTCTGCCTCAACTCCGCCAGCCCAGGCAAAGCCTTAACCCTGACAGTTTCATTCAAGTCAACATACACTCATTGTCAGTAGTAGAGCCCCTGTTTCATTATCTCCAGGAACAGGAAAAGATTATCACGGGCAAGTGAGTTCTAGAGATTGTGGGAAAGTAACTGACCATTCAATGTGTTCAGTTCCCCCAACCGAAAAAGACCAGAATGTTTCTAGCTCACAATCCATATAAAAAAAATATTACTGGACTTGGAGGTGACACAGCTGCTGCAGTGTACTAAGAATATGTCTTACAGTGGGAAAAAGGACTTCTTTCAAGGTATTTTCTCACCCTCAGGAAAAATGGAGAATGGTGACCAATTTTAGATTTAAAGTTCCTGAACAGACACCTGAAAGCAGAAAAGTTCAGAATGGTCACTGCATACAGTAGTATCATTCCTGCAAAAGGGAGATTGTCTGGGTTCACTGGAACTGAAGGATGTTTATTTCCATATTCCCCAAATGACCAAGTTACAGAAAGTTTCTCAGATTCAGAGTGAGCACTACTCTGTACCAGTTCAAAGCTATGCCCTTCGGCTTTACATCTGCTCCCAGTGTTTACAATGTGCTTGGCAGTAGTGACAGTTCACTTGATAATGAGGGAATAGTGGTGTTCTCTTAGTTGGATGTCTAGCTAGCAGGAGAGAAAACAAGACACAAGGCATTGTACTCCCTCCAGTAGTAAAGGATACAATGAAAAGCCTGGGATTCCTCCAAAATTTGGAAAAGTCAAATTTAGATCCCAGGCAAGTGCTGTAATTCATAGGGACAGAGCTGAACACTATACAAAGGAGGGTGTATCTGTCATTCCAAAGGGCAGAGGCCACACATTCCTGGTAGGCCACAAAAGGACTGCTCATGATTTTTTTAGTTGCTAGGCCACGTGACTTTTATCACTTCAGTGGTCCCATGGGGAAAAGTTGAAATGAGAGATGTCCAATACCATCTCAACAGATGGTAATGACACCAGAGAAGTGCTCCATTAGAACTAGTCCCAGTCACCAAAAGGTTGGTACAGGCCTTGGATTGGTGGAAAGAGGTAAGCAATCTTAGAGAGGGCAATCCCTTCCTCCAACCCTCTCCAACACACAGTAGGTCATAACAACAGATGTCTCATACCTAGGATAGGAAGAATTTGTGGAGAAAAAAACAGCAAATGGAGTCTGGGACTCGGAGGACCAAAAGGAACACATAGACCTTCTATAGCCAAGGGCAGTGTTCCTGTCCATGGAGTCTTTCTCCTGCCTGCTTTGGACTCAAATAGTCCTGGCCAAGAAAGACTGAACAACAATGGTATACTACATAAACAAACAGAGAGGTACCAGATCTTCGAAATTCTGTACAGAGGTAAGGAAAATATGGTACCATACATATTCCCTGACTGTGAAAATATTTACATTGCATCTGGCTGACAAAGGCAATGTACTGGCAGATTTACTAAGCAGGATGTCAGGAAAATCATAAATGGCCTCTGAATCAACAAGTGTTGAATACAGTTGTTTACCAACTGGAAGTTCCCAGAGGTGGATCTTTTTGCCTTATGGGAGAACAGAAAGCTCCCACATTTTTGTTGCAGCCCCCTGCCGGGGGGACAATCCTTTTGGATGATCTCTCACATTCTTGGTCAAGAAAATTCCAGTATGCATTCCATCCATTCCCACTGATCCATAGGGTCCTGCTGAAATTGAGAAGGGAACCAGCAACAATTATACTGATAGTTAAGGCTGTTCGTTTTTCATGGGGGTCACGGATTTCACGATTACCGTGAAATCAGTAGTCCCCCGTGAAAATCCTCCCATTCTGTATTAATACTTAGTCCTCCTTAGTTTTTGCTGTCACTACATTCTCCCTGCTACTTGGAACACCAACAGGGAGGGACACCATTATTTTAGAGGAGTCAGTCGGGTTTCTAGTGCACAGCATCCACACAGACATGCCCGCTCTCTTTTTTCACAGTGACAGCAGGTCGCAATGCTGCCGCACGCCTTCATACCGAGACCCGCTGTCACTGCTTTCTCCCCTGCTACTGGGAACACCATCAGGGAGGGACACCATTATTTATTTAAGGAATGCCATCAGTGTCTTCCATATGTGGACTCGGTCAGAGGAGCCATTCGGGTTTCTAGCGCACAGCATCCACACAGATATGCCATCTCTCTTTTCTCACAGTGACAGCAGGTCGCAATTCTGCCACACGCTTTCATACTGAGACCTGCTGTCACTGCTTTCTTCCCGCTACTGGGAACACCCTTAGGGAGGGACACCGTTGGGGTTTGGGTGAGGGGGTTGGGCCGCAAGAGCAGATTGCACTAACCTCCTGGTCACAGTCGATTGCTTGCTCCCTGTCAAAAGATCAGTTAGGAGAATTTCTATTCGCAGTTTTTCAGTTCAATACATTTCTGTTTTTAGGACCATGAAGTCCCGTGAAATCACTCAGTTTTTGCCGTGAAAAAATTACAGCCCTACTGATAGTGCCAGAGTAGGCCAGGCAGGCCTGGTATTCTCTGCTGCTGACAATGTCAGAGAATGCCCTTAACTCTGGATCCGAGTCAGGATTTTCTAACTCTGTCACAGGGCAGTGGGTTTTAACCAGATCTCAAAACACTTTGTTTTAGAGCATGGGTCTTGAATAGCTAGAGTTTTATCATCTAAAACTATCCCATCAGGTGCTGGAAGTTTTAAATGTTGCAAAAAAAAAAACAGCAAGCAGAAAAAAATATTCTTTAAAATGTAAAAGGTTCAGTATTTAATGCAAATCACAAAAGGTCACAGCCATGGATGGTGATCCACCAGTGGTTTTGGATTATTCGGTGCACCTTTGGTCACAGCAGATTAAATCCTCTTCCCTAAAGTGCACCATGCAGCCATTTCCAGATTGCCCCTGAGAACTGTCCCTGCCCTGCCTCTCAATTACCCTCCTCCCCTCTTTCCTCCTCTCTCTCCCTTATTCTTTCCCCTAAGCTGCACTTTCCTCCTTTCTTCCCCCCAGTCTGTGCCTGTTTACCCCTTTCTTTTGGTTCCTTCTCCACCTTACAGCAGGCTAGCCATTCGTGCCTCTGCACCTTGAAATGTATTCCCTTGAAACCCATTGGGCAGGCCTTCTGCCCTGTTCTTTGTATAAATTGCCTATTGTTTTTTTTTTTTACTTTATGTTTATTATTTTATTATAAACAGCAAGCTGTACATTTCCAGCAGAGACATAACAAATGTTAGGAATAAAGACACATTGAGGGCGCCACTCCTCATATTACGTAGCATACAGGTTTAGTCTACTGCAAAATATACGTCTGAGGGGGATACTTAATACATGAAATCCTTATAAGTACTTTAAACCTTTTTAGGCTGTTTTAAGAAGCACAAGAGCTGCATGGAAAAACAAAAACCTTATTTTCTGTATTAATCTTATGTCTTGTCTCCTCAAAAGAGGGGATACTGACGTCCATGTTTTACCAGTTATAAGTGCACACATTTGGTGCTAAAAGCAAAGTAAATAATGTTACATCTCTATCCCTCCATTTTAATACGATTATCATTATTATTTCAAACTTTATAACAAACTAAAATATGTTCAACTTTTATTTGAATTTAAACAGATGTCCACATAAGTGACTGCAATTGTTAGGAATAGCTCAATATAGTATAGTACTGAGTTTTATAAAGTGTTTTAAAATTTTGAAGTTCCTCTTTGCAGTCTAGGCATTTACTCACGCATTCTCTCAGTAGAGACCAAAGCAGTCACCCAGCATATTTCTGTATTTTCACATCTCAGATCAGGTAATCCAAACACCACTTCACAGTTCATCACCATCCAAAGAAAGTTCGTTCTGGTCTCTCAAACATCGTCTTCTTGGCACCTGCTTCTGAATCCAGCGGCTAGCTTCCTTCGGGTCTGAAAAAACAAAGATTTTGCCGTGGTGGATAATCCTCAAGCGAGTCGGGATTAACACATTATGTTGAATCCCTGCTTCCCGTAGGAGTGCCCTAGTGCCATCAAACAACTTGCGCCTTTGCCTGGTGGCATAGCTAATGTCTGGGTAAATTCAAACTGTCTCACTTTCGCATAACAGAGTTTTATGCTGCCTGGCTAGGGCTAGAAGATAATCCCTTGTCGCCACGCGTCAGTCACTGCCAGGACTGCACGAGGAGCCTCAGCGTTGTCTGGTTTTCCCCGTCTGGTAATCCAATAAGCTTTCTGAATATTCTTTATACATTCCCTGGCTTCTTCTCCAAATTGAAGTGTTAACCACTCTTGTAGAAAAAGAACCAAGTGATCCTCTTCACATCCCTCCGGGATACCAAGCAGCCGAATATTGGGAGCCCTAATTTGGTTTTCCAAAGTCTCCAGCCTCATTCCAAGATGCCCATTCTCTTTCAACAGTGTAGTACTGACACCCATAGCTGCATCGGAATGTTTTTTAGCTTCCAATGATTCAGTTGTCACCATGTCCATGGAGGTTTCTAAATTGGTCACCCGATTGGCAATACTGTCCATTTTCTCTGCCAGACACGAAACAGAGGCTATAAGCTGATTTATCTTTTGGCCAAGAGATTGTAAAGTTTCCTCTCCTGCATTCTCCGAGTCTGGGGCCTGCAAAGTAGAGCTAGGCCACGTGGCTGAAGTGGCTGGAGCATTTTTAGCTTTAGCTCCGTCGGGGTGATTACGATCCTTCCGAGAATTTCTCATCTTGAGGCTGAGAGCTTCCGATTTAAGTTGCTGTTCAGAAGTTTGCAGGTTGTGACCTAAAAAACTCAGTTTTTGTACTTTAAAGCCAAGCAGTTTAGAGGAGCATTATTAGAAAGCGGCCATCTTGCTCGGGCTCAACAGCGCCCCCCTAAATTGCCTATTGTTGATGCTCTTTTTTCCTTCTTGTAGTGTATAATTTATTGCTCTAATAGTTGATTTAATGTAGGTTATTGTTCTGATTGTTTCTTGAACTCCCCTTCCCCTTCCCCCCAGGACTCATCTGGAAATGAACTATTATCAGCTCAGCATGTCTTTCCTGGTGAAAATATTTGTAATAAATAAATAAATAAATTTCAGCAAATCTGTTGGAAAAGAAAAGTATTTTTTCATTACAACCACTGTTACATTTTTTTAAGGTTTAAACTACCTGTTTCTTCCAGTGAGGATCCTTGTCTCTCCATGGGATTTGAATCTGGTATTGGCATACCTGATTATGGAACCCATATTTCAGCTATTATTCTCTATAGAGTGTGAATATCTGACCTGGAAGACAGTATTTCTGCTGGCAATAACCTGCCAGGAGAGTCAGTGAGCTTCAAGACCTCTGTACAGACCCAAGTTTCACAATCTTCCCAATGGATAAGGCAGTGATAAGAAAACATGCAACATTTCTTCCTCAAGTAGTTTTAGAATTTCATATGAACCAGTCTGTAACCTTACCTGTAGCACATGTAAAATTTCTTCCTCAAGTAGTTTTAGAATTTCATATGAACCAGTCTGTAACCTTACCTGTAGCACATGTAAAATTTCTGCCTCAAGTAGTTTCAGAAGTTCGCTGGAAACAGCCTTGGCCTTACCTGTATATTTCCCAGGTCACATTCAAATGTAGGTGAGGAGAAACTACCCAGACTGGATGTCAAGAAGGCTCACAGTTTCTACTCAGAACCAAGGATCTCAAGACTGAGAACACTCAGTATTTGTCACATATGGTGAGGTATGTAAAGGCAAGCCAGCAGCTAAAAAGCCTATCTCTCACTGGATAGTCTGATGCATACAGTTTTGTTATGAGTTCAAGTTTATTTGCAGGAAAAACACCACTGAGCACGCTCATTTACAAGGCGGTCCTGGTATGACAACGAATTACAAGACAAGATCAAAACAACTTACAAGTTTAAAATGAAAACAATTTGCAATAATAGTTTTGCAGTACGAACACTTGACAACAATAACACAGTTGGCTATGAATAGTACAATATGAGCAATGAACAATCAAAACAGTATAGATAAGAGCAGACCGCTTAAGTGTGGATTATGTGTACAGAACAATGGTACTGCGGGAGCAGCCACAACAGTGACTGAGCAGAACATGAAGTAGTTAGTTTGGTGAGTGAGCAATGATAAAGGTAGGTGGCAACAGAGAAGATTCTGTGATAAAGATGGTGGGATAGACAGAACGCAGGCAGTGAAGGGTCAGTGGCTCAGAGCAGACTGATCGAAAAGCTGGGGGCCAGAGCTCGGAGGGGAAGCCCATCAGCGTAAGCCGCCATGGGATAGGGAGTGAGCAATGATAAAGGTGGATGATGATGGCGAAGATTCTGTGATAAAGATGGTGGGATAGACAGAACGCAGGCAGTGAAGGGTCAGGGCTCAGAGCAGACTGATCAAAAGCTGGGGGCCAGAGCTCGGAGGAGAAGCCCATCAGCGTAAGCCGCCATGGGATAGGGAGTGAGCAATGATAAAGGTGGATGATGATGGCGAAGATTCTGTGATAAAGATGGTGGGATAGACAGAACGCAGGCAGTGAAGGGTCAGGGCTCAGAGCAGACTGATCGAAAAGCTGGGGGCCAGAGCTCGGAGGAGAAGCCCATCAGCGTAAGCCGCCATGGGATAGGGAGTGAGCAATGATAAAGGTGGATGATGATGGCGAAGATTCTGTGATAAAGATGGTGGGATAGACAGAGCGCAGGCAGTGAAGGGTCAGGGCTCAGAGCAGACTGATCGAAAAGCTGGGGGGCCAGAGCTCGGAGGAGAAGCCCATCAGCGTAAGCCGCCATGGGATAGGGAGTGAGCAATGATAAAGGTGGATGATGATGGAGAAGATTCTGTGATAAAGATGGTGGGATAGACAGAGCACAGACAGCGAAGGGTCAGTGGCTCAGAGAAGAGTGATTCAAAAGCTGGGGGCCAGTGCTGGGAGGGGGAGCCCATCAGCATAAGCCACCAGGGGATAGGGAGCAAGGAGGGCTGAAGGGGCTGGTACAACTGTTGACTGAGGTTAACTGGGGAGAAAGCTAGAAAAGAGTCACTCAGCCTCAGAACTCAAATGTGCGTTGAAATGTTCTATGCTTAACCTTATTCAAAATGGTCACCTATGGCTGAGTTAGCTTGGGGGCACATTCCACCAGAGCTACATCTGCTATTGTGGCAGCATTTAGGGGTGTATCTCCAAGAAGTCTGTAAAGCAATTACTTGGTCCGCAGTACACACATTTTCTTCACACTATTGCCTGGACATCCAGTCCAGAAGGCACAGTATGTCGGGTTTGGGACTTCAGTACTTCAGAACTTTCTCCTTAAATTGGTTCTAGACCCTGCTTCCCAAGGAACTGTTTGGAGTCTGCAGAACTGTATGGTATCACAAATAAACTCTCACTGCTAGATGAAAATCATACTCACTTTAGTAACGATGTCTCTTCAAGAGAGTTTACTAATGATTCATACATGCCCTACCATAGAAACATAGAATTTGATGGCAGATAAGGACCGCTTAGCCCACCTAGTCTGTCCATTTCCCTACCTAATGGATAAGCTGCAGATCCTAGTTAACCAACAGCCTACTTCCTCCTACACCCCACTAGAATTGCTTAATGTCTGTCTCATGCATTCTTGAATTCTCCCACTGTTTTTGACTCCACAATCTCCTCAAGAAGGCTATTCCATGCATCCACAACCCTCTCTGTGAAAAAAATAGTTCCTCACATTACTTCTGAGCCATACCCCCCCATCTTCAAACTGTGCCCCCTTGTTCTTTCACATCTCTTTTTCTGAAAGATGCTACCCTCTTAGACCTGGTTGATTCCCTTGAGGTACTTGAAAGTTTCTATCATGTCCCCCCTCTCCCTCCTTTCCTCGAGGGTATACATATTAGCTCCTTTACTCTCTCTCTTTGTATGTCTTCTGGTGCAGACCCTGCACCATTTTAGTTACCATCCTCTGAACAGCCTCCATCCTGTCTATGTCCTTGCAGAGATGGGGTCTCCAGAACTGCACGCTGTACTCCAGATGAGGTCTCACTGACTATCTGTACAGAGGGATAACAACTTCTTGTTTTCTACTGGTGCTGCCTCTCCCTGTGCATCCCAGTATCCCCCCCCAGCCCTCCTTACTGCCTTCTCACATTGCTTGCCCACCTTTAGGTCATCTGATATGACTACCCCCCAGGTCCCTTTCCATTTTTGTTGTTAGTATCTCACCCCCCCCCCATTGTGTACTCTTTCCCTGGGTTTTTGTTTCCCAGGTGCATTACTTTGCACTTCTTTGTGTTGAATCTAAACTACCATACATTTGACCATTCATCCAACCTTGCCAAGTCCTTTCTCATCCTTTCCACCCCACCTTGTGTATCAACCCTGTTGCAGATCTTTATGTCATCTGCAAAGAGATATGCTTTTCCTTCCAGACCCTCCGCAATGTTACTTACAAAGGGTAGCCTGTGATGATGGCAACGGCGATTGAGTGTTTTCAAAAAGAGCAACTCAATCACAGCACCTGTGCACAGGGCTACCGGACAGGGAGGGTGACCGGATGGGGGGTTGGTGAATATAGCAACAGGATGTCGCTATATGTACACGAGCGTGGGGGGAGACCATGCCATGTGACAAGTGGAAGGGGAGGGAGGGTTTATGAGGCATAGTGCAGTGGTGGGCTGCCGAGCTGGCTATGTGGCGTGGTAGGTTGGTGGCAAGCTAGGGTTGGGAGAGTGCCGGGTTCGGTTCTGGGCACGTTCATTTTTTTTGTGCTGGTCTGGGATTTTCTGGTTGTTTTTTTTTTCACCTCCCCAACATGCACCCCTGGAGTTGAAAATCCTTTAGTAAGGGGTGCGAGGCGCCAGCCTCGATAAACAAAAAATCTATGTCTCTGGCACCTTTTGTTGTGCACTATGAGTGCATATCGCTAAAATTGATTTTCTGCAGTGTACACTGCCTCAGCGGTGATCATCACCTTTCCGTGATCGCCATTATGACATGGGAACCCTTATAAAGACATTAAGGAGGACTGGTCCCAGTACTGAACCCTGCAGTACCCGCTAGTAACCCCTACTTCAGAGTGGACTCCATTTACTATTATCCTCTGCGTCCTGTTGTCCAGCCAATTTTTTACCCAGGCTACCACCTTGGGACCCACTCTAAGGCTGGCTAACTTGTATATTAATCTTTTGTTTGGGACTGTGTCAAATGCCTTACTAAAGTCTAGGTAGGCCATGTCCACAGCCCCTCCATGGTCTGCTGCTCTGGTCACCCAGTCAAAGAAATCTATTAGATTCATCTGACATGACCTTCCCGCTGTGAATCCATGCTGCCTTGGGTCCTGTGCCCCACTGGCCTCTAAGTACTCAATAATTCTTTCTTTCAGAAGTGATTCCATAATTTTCCCTACCACTGAAGTCAAACTAACAGGTCTATAGTTTCTTGCCTCTGCCTTGCTTCCACCTTTGTGAAGTGGAATCACATCCGCCCTTCTCCAGTCCTCAGGTACCACCCCATCCTCCCATGATTTGTTAAAGAGGGTAGTCAGTGGTATCACTAGTTCTACCCTTAGTTCTTTAGAATTCTTGGGTAAATTGCATCAGGCCCCATTGCTTTTTCCACCTTCAGTTTTAAGAGTCCTTTCAGAACCCTTTCTTTTGTGAATGGACTGGTATCAACCCTCTTATCCAGAGTTTCTATTGTTTGGTTTAGGTACCTCCCTCTCCTCCTCTTTTGTGAATACTGAGCAGAAGTATTTGTTCAGTATCCCTGCTTTTTCTCTGTCACCCTCTGCCCACATTCCCTCCCATTTATTAAGCCTCAGTATCCCTCCCTTGGTCTTTCTTCGCTCCCTAATGTACCTATAAAAGGTTTTATTCCCCTTCTTAACAGAGTTGGCAATCTTTTCCTCAGTTTGGGCCTTTGCTATTCTGACTGTGTTCCCTGCCTCCTTCTGCTTTATCTGATATAGTTCTATGTCCTGCTCCTTCTGTGTTTCCTTATATTTCCTGAATGCTATCCTTTTATTTATTTATTTATTTATTTAAACATCAGTTTAACAACCTTTGAGCCAGGGGCTCATTTACAAAGGTACCTCGTCACATAGAGGACACAGACAGTAGCACAGGAGACAACAGATAATACAGTTCAAAGTAAGTATCATTCAAGGTTACAGTTTGCTTCAATACATATGTGGAGTAAATAAGCTATTAAAGCTAATATTAGGGTTGGTGGGGAGAGAGGTAGTGGAGGATGGGGGGAAGAGAGGAGTAGGGTTGGGAAGCAGAAAGGGGGACAGGGAGAAAGTGAGGGAAGAGAAGGAGAAGAGAGGAAAGGGGGGGAGAGCAGCTCAGGGAGCGTTGTCAGGGGGGTTTTTTTTTTTTTGCTTTTACCTTCTTTTTTTTGTTGTTGATTTGCTTTACACAAAGCCTTGTTGCCTCTGTGATGGCAGTTTTGATTTTTCCCCATTGTTCTTCCACCCCCTCCTTTTTATCTGTTTGCTAGTGCTTTTCTGAGGCACTCTACCATTTTGCCAACGTCAACCCTCCTAAAGTCCAACACCCTTGCTTTTGTATGGCTTGACTCTACAGCTGTGTTTACTGTAAACCACACTGTTTGGTGGTCGCTTGTTCCCAGATGGCTACCCACTTCTAAATCTGAGATCCTCTTTCCATCCCCATTTGAGAACACCAGGTCTAAGATTGCTCCCTCCCGAGTGGATTCCAACACTAGCTGCCTAAGGCATGCCCCCTGTAGGGCAACAAGAATGACTCTGCTCTTGGATGTGGCTTCAGTAAAGGTGCTCCAGTTAACATCTGGCATATTCAGGTTCCCCAGCAACAATTTATCTCCTTTTTCTACCAGTCTAAGGATTCCTTCTATCATTTCCTTGTCCATTGCCTCCCCCTGAGACAGGGGTCTGTAAGCAACCCCTGTGCAGATTGTGGTGCCATGTCCTGTCTCCAGGGTGACTCACAGTACCTCCTCCCCTCCCTGTTTACCCTTTAGTTCTGTTGCTTTGATTCCTTCCCTAATGTAGAGAGCTACTCTTCCTCCTCTTTTACTCTCCCTGTCCCTCCAGTAGATTGTGTACCCTGGTATGTTGGCATTTCAATCATGGTTCTCTGTGTACCATGTTTCTGTGACTGCCACAGTATCCAGGCTTCCCTCTTCCATCAAGACCACTAGTCCAGGCAGCTTATTACTCAGACTATGGGCATTGGTACTCATTGCCCTTCATTTTTTGATGGCCTGATCCCTTTTAGACCCATCCCTGTCCTTACTGCCCATGCCTTTTTATGTATTTACCCCTGTCCTGCTCCCTTTTGACGTCTCTACATTTGTGTCTACTTCACTAACTACCCTATTTTGAGGTGGGGGCTGGGATTTTCCTACTTCTCTTCAGTGCCACCCCCCTCGGCTAGTTTAAATGCTTGCCAATGAAGCATTTAAACCAATCACCTAGGATCCTGGTTCCCCTCCTGGACAGATGCAGACCACCATGCCATTATAGGCCTGTATCCCTCCAGGTGGACCCCCAGTCTCCATTGAAGCCAAATCCCTGAGCTCCATACCTGTTTTTCAACCAGTCATTGAATCCCATGGTGCGGAGTACCCTAGCCTTACCCGTATCATAAGTATACCCTGTTTCCACTACTAGAACCTTAGTTAAAGGGGTTCTTCAGAATAATGTTTAGTGCATGAGCATTTCATTAGTACAAACTCTGCAGCTTTTACAATTAAAATGTGTGGTTTCTTGGCATTGTTATTTATACTTACATTGGGTAAGAATACTTGATATAGGTTAGATAGGTGGCCACATTCTTTTCTAGTCTTTAGCTATAAATCTGATGTTAGAACACTTGAGAAAGCATGACCATGGTGCAGAGTTTGAATTTGAAAATTTCAAATTCTATCTCTGGTGCAACAACTCAGGGCTAAGATGAATAAAGAACTGTATGAATCACAACTAAGTTATCTAGAACCAACATAACAATGTGAATATTTGTTCTTTCTGCACAAGCACAGTTAATTTATGCACATTTTTTCATAAGGAGTTTTTCACAACAATGGCATTTTTCAATTTTGTGAAGTTACAAATTTTTTTGTGAGATACTTCCATTTTTGCCCTTTTTGCATTATGAAAGTGTACACAAGAAACAAAAAAATGCTTAGAGTTCAAGTCTGAACCTTGTGTGCTCAAACATGTAAGGTGAAATGTTGATACCTCAACTGTTTTTTTTTTTTTAGTCTTTAAATAATTCATGAAATTAGCCTGTTGCAAGTCGTGAAAACTGGACCTGGTTTCGTGACTCAGAATCCTGTGTTGGTCCCTGTCAAACCCATTTTCATGAATATCGGCAATCATAAAAATGGGGACAATAAGAGGCAACTTTGTGCAATTAAAACAAAAACAAAAAAATGCTTACTTCTGTAATCTACAATTTGTGTTGCTGGCAATGAGGGGTGTAAGATTGATTCTGCAAAACAGGTTTTTTTTTTTAAATTATTAATGAATCTAGTTTGTTCAGTGTCACAAAAACAGAGTTTTCATAACTCTAAAACCTGTTTTCATCCTACGGGGTCATAATGTTGTACGCTTAATATCGTACAACATTATAGCTAACCCAAAAGAGCACTGTCGAGGACAGCGAATGGTGCAATACCACATATACTGTTGTACGCGGTATTGCACCATTCACACACTCCCAGGTAGAGGATAAGACCTCTGCTGGGAGCCAATTCCACCAAGCAGCTGCTGTGGCTCATTGGACTGAGCCATAGCAGCAGGAACCTATGTGTTGCATCTGGGAACGGGTTTGATTCCCGGTCCCAGACATTTAATTTTGCCTCACAATTTGTGGGCTCCCTGAGTTTGACCCTTCCCCCGGAGTTGAGACTCTTTAGTGCCAGGGGTCCAGGGTGCACAGCCCCCCATAACAGGGGGGTGAGGAGAAGAGTCCCCCACAGAAAAAAGAATTATGCCGCATGGCAATATAGCGCTGTATTGGCAGCACGATTTTGCCATGCGGCATAATGTCTTGCGACATTAAGACCCCGTGCCATTTTCATGGCTAGCAAATCTGCTTTCATGAAAAGCAACTTCTGCTTTTGTGAACCTCATAAGGAGAAAACATATAGATGACTTTGCAGGGTCATGTTCAAAGAAAGCTACAGGTCCGGAACAGTGCTTGTGATGATGCAGCTGTTCTGCATGTAATCTGCAGGCCCATTCATTCAGTCCACTACAGGTCTGGTGCCATGCATATGAAAATGCAGCTGCTTCATGAGTGACCCATCCACAAGGCCGCTTGTAGAGTCCAGTACAGATCTCATGTAGTACAGGTGTGATGCTGCAGCTGAACTGTAAGTGGCCCATGAAGCCACTTATGTAGTAAGCTACAGGTCTGGTGCATTGCACGTCATAAAGCTAGATACAGGTCTGGAGCAGTGAGAGTCACTATGGATAGTTCATCATGCAGTGTAAGAAAGGTGAAAGCTAATCTTTTTCAAAAGGTAAGCAAAATAATTTCCAAAAACTACTTTAATGTATCTATTATGGTTGAAACACGTAGCATAAAAGCTAGGGAAACCTAGAAACAAACAAACATTGACCCTGTTGACAGCTAAAGACCACGTATTCATCTAGTCTGCCCCATTTTCCCTAACTTACTCCATAGCCTACTCTGCAGGAGGGTTTTTCACCCTCCTCCACATCTTTCATCATGCTCGTTCCCCCAGCATAGGTCTTTGCTCCTGATACGTCTGCCGGTATGCTATTCCATGACTCAACCACCATCTCATAGGTTTCATAGGATGTTTCTGAGCATGTATAAGCAATTTGCCATTTTGCTGCTCTCATCTTCTCAAAGGTTATATCCCTTCATGTTGTTTTCCAGATAAAATTTATCCAATTTAGTCTTAAACTTCATCTCATTGAAGAAAAACTTTCTCACATCCCTCCTGAAATACTCTCCCACCAGCTTCCATTCATACCCCTTGTTACTGACTCCTGATTCTTATTAAATAGTTCCTTGTACTGTAGTTCACCCAGTTTATTCCACTCAGGAACTTGAAAGTCTCTGTCATGTTGCCCGTCTCCCTACTGGCCTCCAGCAAGTACATGTTCAGGGCCTCAAGGCTATTCTCATGGGCTCTGCCATATAATGTTGGCCCCCAATCATTTTGATGACCCTTCACTTTATGGACTCCAACCTATCCCTGTATCTTCTCAGGTGTGGGCTCCAGACCAAGGTGCAATACTCCAGATGCAGCCTCACTAGTCCCCTATATAGTGAAAATGAAACAATTAGAATATATGACCTGGAATTTGAAGGCATTGCCTGTTTGGAAGAGCAACAGGCAAAACACACCATGCTTCCCTTTCTGTGGTACAAAACCACGTATGTCCCCCTTCCTGTGGTACAAAACTCAACAGTCCTCGAGCTCCCCTGACCAGGCGCTCCTCCCCGGCAGCACAGCACTTGCTTCTGCAGCTGCCCGCTCTCTCCCACCAGCAAACCAGCATCTCATTACCAGTCCTCAAGCCGCCACTGACCGGGCGCTCCTCACTGGCGGTGTGGCACTTGCTTCTGCAGCCACCTGCTCTCTTCCACCCGCAAACCAGTATCTCACTGCCAGTTCTCAAGCCCCCCACTGACCTGGTACTCCTCCCTGGCAGCACGGTGCTTGCTTCTGCTGCTGCCCGCTCTCTCCCACTGGCAAACCAGCATCTTTTTACCAGGTACAGACTTCCTAAAAGCCACAGTCTTGAACTTTTGGTGCTTTCTCAGCACTTCTCTCCAATTGGCCACTACAGTCCACAACCTCCAGCTGATTGGCTCGTTCTCTAAGCCAAGGGGCACTGCAGCCCGGAACGAAGCTCCAACCTTGTTTCTTGGTGATTTTGGGTCCCTGGGTCAGATGGGGTACTGCTAGCTAAGGGGATTGCTTTTTAACCAAGGGATTGTTTTTTTTTTTTCTTTACTCTGCTAAATGTTGAAGGATCTATTTTTTTTCTTTACTCTGCTAAACTTTGAGGGATTAATTTTTTTCCGTTACTCTGCTAAACTTTATCACTACTGTAGTTGAGCCAGCTACTGAAACTGCTTTTTATGTTTGCTTATGCGCATGCTGCAAGTAACATGTTGTGGCAGCTTAGGAGAAAAGCAGGTTGTGGAGGTGTGGCACTGTTGCGGACAATGCCACCACTGCTTTCCTGGGCTTGGCTGTGTGTCACCAATGCTAGCGCAGGCTGGCAGTGATACTAGTTTGCAAGCATGCCACCAACTTGAAACAATTTGGCCGCACCCTCTGTTCTTAATAGTTTACATGCAGATGAGAACCTGACGCTGCAATGCCTGGTGGTCCCTGATTGTTGCAGTATTTTGTGCCATAGTGTTATTATTCCCTCATGAGAAGGACTTTCCATGTTCCCCTGTAAATTGTGAGGCCAAGCAGATGCAGTCTAACAGCTGAGGCTCATGCAGCTGAGGGTGTGGGAAGTAAAAATATAATAATTACTGTATAGTCGAAGTCCAAGGCCATTCGCCCCTGCTGTTACACTGCCGTTGTTTTCGGACAAGTGCACCATAGCTTGGTTCTGCGCTGAGTCTCCACTCAGCGCCGATGTGCTGCTCGCCAGATTCAGCTCCTCCATCTGGAAGCTGGTGCTCCCCTTCAGCTGCTCCTTCTCCTTACAAGACCTGCCAACTCCAACAGCACCTGTCATAGCCACAGCATTGCTCACTCTCGGCCCATCCACAAACAGGCTGCTGGCCAGGATAGTCTCATCCCCCTTCCTCCTCCTCCTCCTCCTCCTGCTGCTCAGATCTCAGCCACTACACAGGTGCCCAACACACTCACCACCGCTGTCTCCCAGCTCTAGTCACAGAGTCTAGCTGTACACCGGCCTCGCCACCGCAGCCGGCAGCCTCAGCAGCACCCTCCTGGTCAAAGTCGAGCTCCTTCACTAACTGCCCAAAGGTGATCACCTGCCCCTCTAGCATTGAATTTATCTTGGTGCTGCTCAGTTTTGGACTGGATGATGGAGTGTTTCCCTGGCTCTGCCCAAGTGCCATATCCATCCTACAGCCCTTGTCTGCTTGGATGTGATTCTCCTCCTCCTGGGTCCATGTTTAATCCCCAAGTCTAGATCCCAACTCCTGGGTTAGCTGGGCTCGACAGAACTTGCCCCGGCAGTGGCAACCCAGCCTGGCTTGGAGATTGTAGGAATAATCCTCCGTGGTGCTGCTGCAGCAGCTGAGCACCCAGAGATGGAGTTTTACACGATCCACAAGAGATGTCTCTCCAGATGGAGCCAGAAGTGATAAGAAGCAAAAGCCACAGCCAGTGCGCTAGGTGCCAACCTGGGCAGCAGGAGCCAATACCCCCTCCATCATGGCCAGATCAGATGCGGGCGGCTCTTTTCAGGGTGTTCCTTAGTTGTTTCCCCCAAACCTTTCCAAGTCAGATGTTGAACAAAAAACTACTACTAGGTAATTGATTCTGTTCTTACTGTTCGTGTTTTTTAAAAAAGTGCTTTTCAGTGAAACTGTTCACGTTCAATGATTTGATCAACTGAGCCACCACATGGGGAGGAGTTGAACTGAAGCCAGAGAGATTCATAGTTTCATAGAATATAATATAAAATATAATGTATATCATATGTTTTGAGAAGTTGGTTCTCCGTTCCTGGTGAAGCTCTCAGCATTGGAGGGCGGCTGTGAAGCTGCAAGTATTTTAATTCCCCTAGCCTGAAATCAGGAAATTCTTCATCCTATTCCCACTCCCACTCATAACCACCAATGATAACTTAATTACAAACAAAGTATTTAGTATAATAAACGTGGAAAAGGTGTCACTGTTATTAAAAATATAATAACAGATCTACTGTAAAATATATTGTACAACAGGAGATATAAAGGAAACATCAGTTTAACTCTTTACATCCAGTGGGCTGGCAAATAATTTCCACTAGAATTCCAAATACGGTTTGTAGGTTGAGACTGCAAGGTGTAACATATTTTGTATATCTGTGTACCACCGCCACTATCTTCTTCCTCCTCCTCGTCATCATCATAATTGTGATTACCATTACAAAACGTGTATGGGCTAGCATCGTTTTCTGCTAGTCCTGTCTTTTAAATGTTATTTTTTTCACTGTACAAATGAAATGTTTTTCCCTATAACCTGGCACAAGCACTTTTTATGTTTGCTTGAACTGAATGTCAAAAGTGAACAATTCAGTTTAAAAGCAGTAGTAAGTGGGACATCTTTACATTTGTTTGTGCATTGCATCTTTACATTTCATACTTAGAGTATGGGAGAGCAAGACACAACTACAACCTCAGACCTAGGGTGTGCATGGAACGGATTCAGATACCAAAGCAAGCATTCCAGCCCTACCCACCATACCAACGCAGTTCACAGATACCAGCTTGATGTGTAAAAGGTTTTATTTACCAGCAGCATGCATCACACTTCTTACAGGAGAAGAGAGAACACCAGTCTTGCTCATAAAAAAGTCCCTGAGGACACTTTTGTGAGTGAAACCAGTAGGAGGTGGTTGGTGTTCTCTCTTTTCCTGTAAGAGGTGTGACGCACACTGCTGGTAAATAAAACCTTTTACACATCAAACTGATATCTGTGAACCGCTTTGGTACAGTCGATAGGGCTGGAATGCTTGCTTTTATATTTAACGCAGCAGTGCAAGATAAAAAAAATCTGCACTTTTGCAACAGTTTATTCTACTCTGAGCATTTACCTGGTCATCTTTCCCACTGGCATTGTACTCTTTCCCACTGGCATTGTACTCTTTCCTGCTGGCATTGTACTATCACCCCATTATGCTCCATTTCCTTTTGTTTTTGTTTACATTTCTGCCACCCACCATGTTAAAAGCAGCAGTACTAGGTTGGCAGCCATCATATTTACTGTGACGCTATAAAACTGATAATGGATCACTTCCTGATTATCTAGTACCACTGCTTTAAAGTATACTCCACTGACCAAATGACACTTTTATCAGGGGCCGGGGGTGATGGCACATGGACAACAGTGGGGGGTGGTAGCAGTGTGGCAGCTTGGTGTACAAATCTGAAATGCCTGGTTACACCTGATTGTCTTTGATTTCTTATTACTGGTTTTAAATCCTCTTTAAAGTTTCAGGAGAAGTGGTTACCCCATCAGTGCATTATAAATTGGGCGGCTGCACTGAGACATTCTAGATTTTTTTTTGTTTTGTTTTTTGGTAGAGGAAAGCAGTTTATTTGATTTGAATCAACTCATTTTATGCAATAGTCATTCTTGCTAGTCAGTATGCTTTTGGCCAAGACAGCGTTCCCCATAGTTTACACCTTAAAAAACTATTTACAAAGAGATCGGAGTCCTAATTAAGAGAGCACTTCTGTTGGCAAAGCTCTGGTGATCAAGATCAGATAAAGGGTTTGAGGGTTGCAGGGTTAGTTGTGAGTAATTACACAATGGCAAGAACATTTCCCGGGCTCTGGTTGGTCAGTGTGTGTCTGAGACAGTGATGTCATTACACAATAACATCACTGTATTGATTTGTTGGATTCCTCTTTGATTCCTCTCTTCAGAAACAAAGATATATTGTTACACTAAAAATCTACTGAAACCTTTTTTAAATATTTTTTTTATTTTGTATAACATTGAGCCATTGTATAATTGCAGTAAGGCACTCCAAGGTGTGTTATTGTGTAATAACATCACTCCTGGGGTGGTGGAAGCACTCGGCTTTGCCTCATGCTTCAACCCACCCCAGGAGTGACAGTATTACACTATAACACACACCTTGTCATGCCTTATTGCTTAAATATAATAGTTCAGTAGAATTTTAAATTGATGCATGCATATTTTGAGTGAAAGAAATGGCCAAACTCACTGCAAGGGACGCTAGTGTACATCATATTACTACTAAAAGCTTGAGATCAGGCGCAACTTCAAGTTAACAAAAAATTAAAAAAATCATCACTTCAACGTGGCATCACAAAATAAAAAAGAAAAGAAAATCTACCATCAAAGACAATGTCACAACTGCTGTTTTCATGTTGTGGCTAAATTCTCCAAATACTGTAGAATTTTTTGCTTTAGTAATTGGTAAGTGGATTCAAATGAATGTTTAAATCCCACTGTTATAATATGACTTCTGGGCTATTCAAACTAACACCAGAAATACGCATGGAGATTTTACTGGGAACAAAAAGGGCTCAAATACGTTATTTGCAAGAAAAGTGCAAGGGGGTATGCTACATATCTTAAGCGAAAAGAACGTCTGCATAAGCAACTGGGGAGCATGATGTGCTAAAAGCCTATAGACAGCATAAACTGCATTTTAAAACAGTACAAACTCCTGTGCCCCCTAAATGTATGCAGGCCCTAGTTTTAGGTTCTCATTTAAATCAACAAAACATGAATTTATTTTCATTTTAAAATCAAAAATCATTTCTGCAAAGTGTAATAATTGAGTAGTTATTGTTTGTGTCTGCTTCTAGTATTAAATGGCTAGATAGATCATTTATCCAGGCTAACTGGACTGAAAGGCAATCTACAGAATGGTGTATGGTCAGCCACACACAACAAGCCTTTGTTCCTATCTCATCAAGGGATGAGATGACATCAGAAACCCCCAAAAGCAGAAACCTGTGAGGTCTCTATGATCACCCCTCCCATGGGAACTAAGCTTTGTTGTTTATTGGTGACCATAAACTATTTTTACACTGTGTGGTTTATGAAAAAAATATCCATATTATGATAAAACGCAAAAAGAATTGTCTTGATTTGATAACATTTGTAATATTTTAAAATGACATATCTAACAGAAACTAATTTAAAATAATATGTTAAACTTCATTAAGTTACTTTTGATAATTCTGGAAATGCCACAAATACTAAGGGCTGATCCACATAGGTGGCAAGGATACTGTATGTTTCAAATGAGAATATCCTGGCTGTGACCCTGCATCACTTGAGGCACACCTGCACCGGATGACATCCTCAACTCACAGCCTGGTGCAGAGCCACACATTGGGGCAATGTGTGGCTGAGGTGGTAGGTTAGTCCACACCATGGACTTTCAAACAGGTGTCCATGTTGGTCCAGCTACTGGACCTGCTTGTGCAGTGAGTATGGAATGCCACTAAATAGCAGTCCTCCAGAACATCTGTATCCCCACTGAACAAACAAAATGGACGAAACCACACTGGCAGGTGCCAGTCATGCCCTCAGCCCATCGTGGAGGCTCATAGACCGGAGGCTGGAGGAGGCAGGTCCACTTGGGCCAGGAAACATGAGCTGCAGACAGGCAAAGGGGGAGCATGTAGCTGCAAATGCTGTTACCTGGGAAGACAAAATGACCACCTTCTCTGCTTGCCCTCAGCACTGTTGAGATTGAAGTTAGGATCGGGTGCAGAGCTACCCATGCCCTAGGTCCCCCTGTCTTGTCTAACATGTACTGTAGCTATGTGAGTGGACAGAGAATGGGTGGAGAGGGGGCAAGCACCAATCTCTGTGAATGCTGCGGGTTGCCCAGATGCATGCTTGCTTTGATGCTTATCACAGATCTAGGAGTCTGATTTATCAGCTGTGATCAGTACTTAATAATTTCCTTTTGGAGTTTAGCAGAGGATAACTTAACCTCTCAATCAATCAATCAATCAAGCAGACTTTATTTATAAAGTGCTTTTCCAATGTCAAAGCACTTGTACAAGATAAAACAAAAATCAGCATTAAAACACCCCAAATTAAAACAGGCAGCGCACTGACTTTTGCATTAACCAACATCTGCAAATGCTAAATCAAACAAACACGTTTTTAACTGCAGACTTAGAAGTCTCGTTGGACAGGGACTCTGAAATGTCTAATCTGATCCCTGTTAATGTGTCATAGAATTGTCTGTTGTTCTTACTTACACTTCCCTTGTCAGATGACAGGCAGTGTTGCTCCCAGCACCCAGCTTACATGGACTGATCAGCTTCCCAGCCACGCTCAGCATAGCACATATCATGGCAAAACATTATTCACAGGAAAAAAATAAAATATTGAACAGAGCTTAACAATTTTAGTAGATTTTATTACTGAAAAGTTTTAGTGAATGAAATAAATTAATTTGGCTATAAAAACAGATAGGACTGAGTGATACAATTCATTAAAATAAAGCGGGTGAAGTCAAGAGCTTTCACTCAGCAGATCATCTTCTTCAGCACCGCGTGCTCCCTGCCCCCACTCCCTTTCAGCTATTACTACAATACTGTTTTAGATTAAATGTAAAAGCAGTGTAAAGACCTGAGTTGGTGCAAGTCAGATGGGAGAGAAGTCCAATCTTTAAAATCTTGTAAACAAAGGAACGTTGTATTATTTGTAATAAACTTGCATAGATTTTGTGCCTTTGCGTGCTTTTATCTCTCTGTCAGACTAATTGATTAGTTAAACTTGATTTTTATTTTATTTATTTCCTTCACACAGAATCCTTGAGGTGGGGCCTATTTTCAAAGGATTCAAAGTCATAGGCCACAGTTATACATACATAAATGCAATGTCTACAATACAGTCAACTAAATGAACATTGCAGCAGCTGAACACACAGGCTGGAGATTATTCAACATTTTTGTTGTAGCAGTAATAGTGAGCAATGAAAATAAGAATGTGTGTGCAACAGGTATAAGTATCTAGCATATTAGGAACAGAAAAACATGTTTCCGTTGTCAGGACACATGAAATTAATTTAAAGCATCTACAAACTGCAGAGTCCTTTAGTGAGTTGAGCAGCCTACACAGATTCTGTCAGCAGATAAGGACTGCCCATATTGTTACCTGAGTAAGCAGCCTGTGACCCTACTTGGTCACAGGCTGTAGTTTTTTCTTCCTATATCTAAGATTCCCTTATTCCTATTCCATGCATGCTTGAATCCAGTTACTGTACTTGCCTCCACCACCTCCTGGGGCAGGCTATTCCATGCATCCACCACCCTCTCAGTGAAAAAGTATTTTGTCACATTTCCCCTAATATGGCCCCCCCCCTACAGTCTCATGTCATGAGCTCTTGCCCTGGCATCTTGCTTAAACTAGAATATCTCTTCCCCATTCACCTTATTTATACCTTTTAGGTATCTGAATGCCTGTATCACATCACCTCGCTCCCTCCTCTGTTCCAATATGTACATATTCAGGTCTCTCACTCTTCTCATATGGTTTCTGTTGCAAATCCCCCACCATCTTAGATGCTCTCCACTGTACCACCTCAATCCTGTCAATGTCTTTAAAAAGGTGTGGCCTCCAGAACTGCACACAGTACTCCAGATGAGACCTCACCGGTGTTTTGTACAGTGGAACTAATACCTCCCTCCTCTGACTCATGATGCCTTCTTTTACAGTCCACCCCAGCATCCCACTGGACTTCCTTGCCACTTTGGCTGCCTGCCTGCTGGCCTTCAAGTCCTCCATGATTATGACTCCCAAGTCCCTCTTCTCCCTTGTGACTGACAGCACCCCCATTCTGTAGCTCACCCCGGGGTTCCTCCAACCCATGTGCATGACTTTTGCACTGTTTGGCATTGAATCTCAGCTGCCGTGCTTCAGACCAGCTCTCCACTTTCTCTAGGTCCCTTCTCATCCTTTCTACCCCCTTTGAAGTATCTGCACTGTTGCAGATCTTTGTGTCATCTGCAGACAGGCTTACCTTCCCCTACAGTCCTTCTGCAATATCGCCAATAAAGATATTAAACAGGACTGAACCCAGGACAGACCCCTGAAGTAACCAGCTCGTCACCCTCTTTTTCCCTGACTGGATCCCATTAACCACCACCCTCTGCTTACTTTCCTGTAGCCAGTTTCTAATCCAGTTTGTCACCTTATTACTCAAGCCTTTGCTAGCCAGCTTGTTTACCAACCTCCTGTGTGGTATGGTGTTGAAGGCCTTGCTGAAGTTCAGGTATTCAGATGTTGATTGCTACACCCTGATCCACAGCTCTTGTCACCCAGTCAAAAAAATGTATAAGATTCGTTTGACATGACCATCCTGCTATGAAGCCATGCTGTCTAGGATTCTGTTCCCCACTGACAGTCAAGTGCTCCACACTCCTCTCTTTCAGCAGTGTTTCCATGATCTTACCTACCACAGAGGTGAGTCTGACTGGCCTATAGTTCCCTGCATCCTCCCTGCTCCCACTCTTCTGCAGTGGAACCACATGAGCCTTCCTCCAGTCCCCAGAAACCACACCCATACTGAGGGAATCACTGAAGAGGGCTGCTACTGGGGCTGCTAGCTCTTATCTCAGTTCCTTCAATATCATGGGATGTATGCCATCTGGCCCCATACCCTTGTCCACTCTTATTTTGGTGAGCTCCTCCAGTACTTTTGCCTCTAAAAATAGGTTTGTGCTAACCTCCTCATGCCCCCTGTATCTGTTATCTAGCTGTGGTCCCTGACCTTTCCCCTCCACCGTGAATACTGAACAAAAGTATTCATTCAGTATCTTTGCCTTTCCCTGGTCTTCCTCCTCACTCTCCCTTTTTCCCCATAAGTCTTACAGCCCCAGATTTTCTTCTTTCTCTAATGTATCTAAAAAAGTATGTGTCCCCTTTCTTCACTGTCCAAGCTAATCTCTCTTCTGTTTGTGTTTTTGCTCTTCTAACCACTTTTTTTGTCTGTCTTTGGTGCTCATGGTACTCCTCTCTGTCCTCTTCCTTCTGGGACTTCTTATGAAGCTCATACCATTAGCTCCAACTTTCACAGCAACCTCTGTTGAGAACCATAGTGGTTTCCTCCTTCCTTTTGCCCTTGCTCCTCTGCTTCATTCATTGGCTTGTTACTTCCTCTATGGCAGCTTTTATGTGTTCCCACTGTTCCTCAACCCCCCCTCCTATTATCCCCCTTGTCAGTGTTTCTCTGATGCTATCTCTCATCCTTTACAATCTTCCCCCTGAAGTCTGAGATTCTTGCCTTACTGTGGCTTCAGACCGACTCCTTGCCTAAATTAAACCAAACCGAATGGTGGTCACTGGCCCCCACAGGTGACCCTCCACTTGCACATCAGAGATCTTGTCCTCATTTGTCAGAATCTGATCCAAAATTGACCTTTCTCTAGTGAGTTCACACACCAGCTGCGTAAGACCAGCTCCTTTTAATGAATCCAAGATGTCCCGGCTCCATGCTGAGGCTGCTGCCAGGATGGACCACTCCACATCTGACATGTTGAAGTCCCCCAGGAGCAATTTGGATGCCATAGCATGTATTTCCTCAACTAGCTCCTTGTCTTTATCCCCGAGCTGGAGGTCTGAAGATCACCCCTGTGCAAGAAGGTAAGCCTAGGTTTAAATACATTGACAGAGTTGCTTTTCCTTAGTAACACTGTTCAAGCTATTCAACTGTTTGGTGAATCTGTATGTGAAAGAGTTCTGCCCTGTTGTAGTTTTCCATTTGGGGAGCAGCAGTGTGTGACTTGCCACACCTCTGGTGGTGTATTGGTTATCAGTGAGAGTATGCAGTGTCCGCAGGCCTAGGGAGAGTATAACATTATGTGCTTGGAAGCCTAATGTGTTACAGAGAACTCTCAAATTTAGGGTTAAGAGGTTCAGTCTGGAGTAGAGGTTGCATTCATGTGCGTCTAGTTTAGCTTTATTGTTCGATCTTTAAAATAGCGATCAGTACAGTACAAAATATAAGAAAATATAGGAATTAGAGTAAAAAATAAAAGATAAGACATACAATATGTTCTCCCATTAAAACCATCTCTGCACAATTAAAACAAATTACATCAACAAATTAAGAGTAAATTATGTTATTTAAGTGTATGAGGTCTGGCTTTTCTACACAATCTTTTCCTAACATTATGCATAGTCTGTAGATACTGGGCTACTTTTATCACTATGCTGCCATCTTCTGTCATAAACAATATGCTTAGAATCATATTCTGGTCTATGTGTGCTAATGAACCTAATATAGCAACAATCAAGAAGTGTCTTGCCTTATTATACCATACACAATGCATCACCACATGTAGTAGCTCTTCCTTACATGTATTATAGTTTTTACAAAGTGCATCATCTGGTAAGGAGGACTTGCAAAAACCCAGCCACCATGACATTGGAATCAAAGGTTCCTAAATAGTATCTCACATAGGTTCTTTGGATGTTGGGATCTTCAAGTATGTCCAGATAGTATATAAATTTGCGAATACAGTTATTGTCACTGTACCATCTGGCAAACCCTGATTGTGAGATTGCACTCAGGTCTCTCACTTGAAAGTAATCTGAGATTTTGTTTTAGAGATATAAGATTTGTATTTCGTGCTTATAGTAATATTTCTTTCTACAAGTCTTAGGAAGGCCTCCAGATCATAATTAGCCACAAGTTTCGTTACATGTTCCAGCCAGTGGGAAGGTTTGCATCCCATGTTTTTCCAATACATTTTTTTATGTTTGATTCTGTGTGCAGCGCACAAGAAATATATTGAAATAGTACAGCATTGCAGAGGTGTGGCAGTGTTGTGGCCAGTGCAGCAGATGCTATAATGGGCACATCCCACAGCTTCCAGTTAATGCTGAAGCTGCCAATGATGGCAGTTTCAGAACAAGTGCTGCACTTAAAAAGAAATCTGCTGCTGCAATCAGGGGCAGTTTTGTCATTGCAGCGGCAGTTCCCCCTCCCTCCCAACCAGGCACACAGCAGGACAACAAATTTAAATGCTAGCTCCCTCCCACTGCTGCTGACCACCCTGCACCCTCTGTTCCCCATTGCACCGGCATATAATGAAACCCTCCCACAGCTGCTGCCCACCCCACTGCCTCCATTCCCTGCACCGGCATAAAACCCTCCCACTCCCTCCTACTGCTACTGCCCACACCCTCTGTTCTCCATTGCAGTGGCATATAACCCTCCTACTCCTTCCTACTGCTGCTGCCTGCCCACAGCTTCTGTTCTCTGTCACACAGGCACAAAACCCTCCCACTCCCTCCCACTGCTACTGACCACACCCTCTGTTCTCTGTTGCTGGGGCATAACACCCTCCCACTCCCTCCCACTGCTGCTGCCCACCCTGCACACTCAATTCTCTGTTGCATCAGCATAAAACCCTCCCACTCCTTCCCACTGCTGCTTCCCACCCCACACCCTCCATTCTCCATCCCCTGCAGACATTGGGGTGCTCAATACCAATGTCAGCATGTATCTACCCTCACCCCATTAAAGTGGCACACAGGAAGCCCACCCCAGTTTGCAATTACAATTTATTTGATGTTTCCAACACAGGGATGCCCACTCCCGGTGTCAGATGCACACCCCATGCCCCTATCTCAGCTGGCCTCGGGGTGCCCAATCCCTTGGTCAGCATTTATCCCCCCCAGTACTGTGGCACACTGGGAGCCCACCCCACTCTGCTAAAATCCATCCTGTTAATATTTCACCTTTAAAAAAAAAAAAAGTCCCCCAAAGTCTTTTTTTTTTAAACCCGAAAAATTAGGGAAACCATCCCTCATCATTCCTGCTGGCTCCCCTCTCTCAATCTGCACACTCCCTCTGTGCAACCCACCTCCCTGCACCCCCCTCATCCATACTTACCTCTGGAGGTTGGGAGCAGTGATCTTCTGTGGACCGAGAACACGTCTGCACTCTTCAGAGACCAACCAGGAACTGAAGAAATGACGGGAAGCCCAATAATGGCACTCAGTTGGGGTTTTCAACTTAGGCTGATATCTTAGCCAATATTTTGAGTTTCACTTCCAGATTTTCAATATGGGATTCTTGGGACCCCACCTCATGAACACTGGCAAGGTAATTTTGTTTCTCAGTCCCCAAAGGTGATTTTGTGGTCACTGCGTGGAATCACCGTTTGGGGCAGATTAATGAAACAGCAGTGCCACTGTTCATGAGGTGGGGTCCCAAAAAGCCCTTGTTGCAAATTTGGTGAAAAGCCTCCAAAAATGACTACATTACAAGCATTTGTTATGTAGTTTCTACGCACGCTCATAACTTCATCAGTTTTTTATATTTTCACTCCAAATGTCAACATTGCCTTTTTTTTCACACCCACTTATGAACAGTATAGCTGTCATTTTTAACATCCTTGCCAAAATGTGTTTTTGCACCTGTGGTGCAGAATGGCGTGGTCGCAGTGTGAAATCAACTTTTGGGACAAATTAATGAAATAACAGTGCCACTGTTGATGAGGGGAGGTCCAAAATAGCCCATGTTGAAAATTTGGTGATAACATTCCAAAATATAACTGCGAAATGAGTGTGCATTGCACAGTTTCTACGCACACTCGTAACTTCGACAGTTTTACATATTTTCCCTCCAGATTTTCAACATTGCTCTTATTTTACACCTCCTCATGAGCACTATAGCTGTCGTTTTCACATCCTGCCTGAAATGTGTTTTGGCACCTGTGGTGCTGAATTGCACACTCGCTGTGTGAAATCACCTTTTGGGATTCAGTAATGAATTGATAATGCCATTGTTCATGAGGTGGGGTCCCAAAAAGCCCATGCTGAAAATTTGGAGTGACAATACCAACAAACACCAGGGGCGTTAGGGTTTCCAACTGTAATGCCCACCATGTACAGATTTATAGGCATTGGGGGTGTGACTTGGGGTCATCAGCCATACTGCTCACACCATTCCACCCCCCAACCCCACCCTGCAGCCAATGACAGGCATCAAGATGTGCCTTGGGGTCTTTGGCCTACTGTTCACCCCATTCTACTATACTGCACCCATCTCAGCTTATTTCCTTGTGGAATGGGCTGAGCATAAGGGCAGAAGACCTCAAGACACACTGCGACACCTATCAGTGTCTATAGCGTGGGGTGAGGTGAAATGGTGTGAGTGTTATGGCTGATGACCCAAAGGCACACCCCCAATGCATGTCACTCTCTGCAGGGTGGGGTTGGGGGTTGGAGTTACTTCAATACTTCACTGCCATTCATATTGTGCATCTCTCTAATTCCTGCACTAACAATGGCAATACCAGCAAGTACACATTTGGCATTGACAAATGCTTGTTTTATTATGCTTTGTGATTAGAGCCACTATACTGCTAGCTACATTGTGGGTATACTAAAAAATTGTATTTCTCCTCTGACTTAACATATTTTTTTTTCCCCTTTTCCTCTTCTGCCACTGGCAATTCCGTGCTACCTTGCTTCTGTCTCCACCCCAGGTCAGTGCCATCCCACCAGGCTTCCTGTCTGCATCTTCTACCCCCCCCAGCTCAGCACTAACCCACCCTACTTCCTTCATTCTCTCACTTCTCCTTTCTGCTCTGTTAATCCGCCCTCCAGTCAACCTAAATGCTTCCTTGATGCCAAGGCCCCCTGCAGCTCTATTGTATGTTTTGACTCTGGACTTCCCGCCCCTATCCAGCCTAGTTAACTAACTCGTTCTCTTTTTTTCCTCCACAGTCCTTCAGCACCCCTGACTGGGTGCTGTTCTCTGGTGGCACTTGCTTCTGCTGCCACTCGCTCTATCCCACTGGCAAACCAGCATCTCACTACCAGGTACGGACCTTCTAAAAGCTGCAGTTTTAAACTTTTGGCGTTTTCTCATCACTCCTCTCCGATTGGCCGCTACAGTCCACAACTTCCAGCTGACTGACTCCTCCTCTAAGCCAAGAGATACTACAGCCTGGACTGAAGCTCCAGCCTTGTTTTTCAGTGACTTCGGGTCCCTGGGTCAGATTGGGCACTGCTAGCTAAGGGGATTGCTAAACTTTCTGCTCTCTCTCCAGAGGAGGCCCTGAATGGGAGCTCCATGCTACCTAAACCCTCCAGCGATTCCAGCTCTCTCCAGGACTTCTTGTGGTGTGGATGGCTCCTCTGAAGCTGCCGCCTGTGCTACCCTCATCCATTAATTTCCCCGCCCACTGTATCTGGTCTATTATATTTGTAGCCCTGGGTGTCAGGCGACCTGCTTCCCTTGTAAATTACTAAGTACCTACTGTCCCTTCTGCAGATTATATTCTTCGACCACTAGAGGGCCATATACCAAAGCCATTTCATCTCAGCTCCTCCTTAAAGTTCACTGCCTCAGCTACTGTCTTATTCTTCCTCTCCTCACTCTCCTACCCATCTGTAATTCAACTTATTTAACCCACTACTCTCTTGGGGTAACAGTGGAAGGAGACAGTTAGAGGGCTACAGTACCCAATCTGGATGCTGAAGCATGAGCAGACTTGATATACCAATAGGCCTACTCTGCTGGCGTCTAGTATGTTAGCATGTTATTTTCAGGCCAATCTAACCCTCCTCCTCCACTCACAATACAACTCTGCCTCTCCACCTTCCCCCTTTTACTGCTTTTAACCCTCTCCTTACCCCCTCCACTTGAATGCTACTCACCTGTATCAAACAACCCAACTCCACTCCTAACCCCACATCTCCAGTCTCCTACTTTTATCCTCACAGTCATTCCTTCCCCCCTCCTTGAACCCTTGTCACATTTCCCTATCCTCCCCCATGCTTCCCTGATCTCCATGTCAGCTAATCTTGCCTTTCTTCATCTAATGTTCTCCTTCTCTCCCCCTCTATACTCCTCCAGGCTCAAGGTTTCTTCCTCATCCACTCATAAGCGCCCTAAGATTCACTTCCTTGTTATTGCCCTTCTCTTGTTCTCCTCAGGGAATATCCACCCAAACCCAGGTCCAATTACCTCTCCCACCCCTGGCCCCTCTTCTGCAACCGCCTCTTCCTCCTCCGCCCCCTCTGCTATCCCAAAAGGACTCAAGATCCTACATTTAAACATCTGTAGTTTACAACTAAAAATCGATCTCCTTCAAACCATGGTTGTTACTCTAAAACCTGATATACTAATTATTATGGAAATCTGGCTAAAGGACACAATCTCTAACCACTCGGTCTCCATCTCAGGCTACTCCATTCTAAGGCAAGAACGAGCTGGTAGGAGTGGAGGAGTGGCCATGTATATATATTCTCACCACACTCCAATATTCTACGATATACTCGACCTCCAGTCCAGCAACCCATGATGCTCTAGCCATACAAGTGACCCTGCCCTTCACTCTCCCTATCTTCATAGCCAGTGTCTACTGCCACCCAAACATTCAGCCAATTATCGCACCTCCATCTCGGCTCTTTCTCACTTTGGTGAACTATACATTCTGGGTGATTTCAATTTAAATTGACTGTCACCTCAGTCTGCCAAAACATGTAATGAAACAGGAGGCCTTAACCTTACCCAGCTGATCTCAGAACCCACCCGCCCAAACCAAAAGACACTAAATCACTTCCTGTTTGACTGGGCACTCACCTCCCACCCTCACAGAGTTATCAAATCTGATACCCTACCTGACGCTGTCAGCGACCATAACCCAATCTTCATAGTCAGGAAAGTCCACAGGCCAAAATCCTCACACAAAACCTTGCAACTATGCTCATTTAACTCACTGAACCTTGAACCCCTACTGTGCAACCTTACCCTCTCTGACTGGTCACCCCTAGCTTCCTTTTCCTTGGTTGACCTGGCCTTTACTTACTTTAAAGATATATTCCTAGATACTTGGGATACTTTTGCCCCACTTAAAACAAGCAGAGTCAGGGGCAATCATCTTCTATGGATTACTCCTGAACTTCTGGCCTGCTTCAGGGCTAGAGATCATGGCTGGAAGCTTCATAAATCAACCCAGATTCCTAGTGACTTCGCCACATACCATATGCTCCAAAACGCCTGCACCAAGTCAACGAGATTAGCAAAGTCTGAATACTTTAAATTGGCCTTCCTCACAAATATAAATACTCCATCAAAATTCTGGAAGGTGGTCCATGCTCTCTTCACACCCCAATCCCACTCTCCACCCCCCGGTCCTTAAAATAAACAACACTCTTGTGGCCGACCCGAGCATGGTGACCACGGAATTTAACTCCTACTACACCTCATGTGCCACTGTGCTTCTAAAGTCCCTCCCTTCCTACTCCCCCCCAACTCCTCCAGCACCAAAACCCTTCCCTCATCTTCTCCCCCTCCTTCTCCTTCTCCACCACCACCACTGATGATTCCTAAAATGCCCTGCTCACTATCAACCCCTCAAAATGTTCCTCCCCTGATGACCTTGACCCCAAACTCCTCTCTCTCTCAGCCCCTCCATTGCTTACAGCCTCTATCTCATTCTAAACCTACTGGTTCAGTCTCCACCTCATGGAAGCATGCTGTGTTCCTCCCCTTACTCAAAGGCAGAAACTCCTCTTCCCCGAACAACTATCACCCCATCTCCCACCTCTCTACTTTCTCTAAACTCCAAGAACACCTGGTTCTCGCCCAACTCACCTCCTAGCTATCTGACTCCTCCTTTTTCACCCTGTTCCAATCTGGTTTGGGGAAAAACCACTCCCCTACCACCTCCCTGCCCAGGCTCACTGATTCCATCCTAACCGGGATGGACAATGGCCTTATCACCTCAGCCATTTTTGTTGACCTTGCCAAAGCACTGTCTCCCACACCCTTCTTCTGGACCCTCTCTCATCAGCAGGCCTGTCTTCTTCTGCCACTAGCTGGTTCAGGGCCTACCTTACTGGTAGAACTCAATCATTTAGGATCTCTGGAGTCACCCCCCCCCCCCAATCATCACAGGAGTCCCACAGGACTTGGTGCACAGTCCCTTGCTATTCTCAATCTTCCTAAATGACCTGCCATCAGTTTGCTCCCCTTCCTCCTCCTCCATCCACATGTATGCCGATTATATGGTCCTGTTTGCTTCTAGCTCAAGTTCTGCTTAGGTTACATCTAGCTTGCAGCATGATTTCAACCAAGTTCAGCTCTGGTTTGCTAACCATCACCTCTTCTTCAATACCAAAAAGACTGTTTCCATGACCTTTGGCACTAGGCAGAGACTGTCTAGACTCCCTGACCTCCTCTCTTTCCACACCCTGGATGGGACTATTTTAGAGGACACTTCCTCCTTCAGATACCTTCGGGTTTGGCTGGACCAACACCTCAACTTCTCGGGACATATTGATGCCATCCTGAAAAAAACTGTGCTCCAAGCTCAGGAACCATAATATCCCTCCTGCGGCTAGGCGTGAACTTGTCCAGAAGATGATCCTCCCCATTTTCGACTTTTGCAACATAGTTTATGATGCTGCTACCGAATCCTCCCTGACCACATTGGACACCCTATTTCACTCTTTCTGCCACTTTGCCCTCGATGCTCCTTCTTGCACTCACCATTGCAATCTGTACCATGCACTGTCTTTCCCCTCTCTCACAAACAGACATCTATCCCACTGTGCAAAGTTCACCTCCAAACACAGGTTGGGTGAACTCCCAACCTTCCTCTCCTCCTCATATCCAAAATTTGGAACTCCCTCCCTCCTCAAGTCCGACTCTCCTCTTCCTCCTATTCCATCAGTTCAGCCCTTCACAACTACCTTTCATCTAGCTGCTCTTGCCATGAAACTCCCTAAACCATGCCCTCGCTTATGTTTAGACTCACCCTTACCTATATCTACTCCTAGCCTAACCTTTCCTTCCCCCCATCTTTTCTAGCCTCCCCTACCCCCCCTTGCAGGGTTCTCAGCATCCTGAAGTGGTCCCTTGTGCTCGGCTGTTCTTTCCTCTCCTCCTCCTCCTCCCCTTCTTCCCTCTCTTCTTACCCCTTTTTTGTCTGTAGCACTTGATGCCTACCTGCCTAATTTCTCTCTCCCTTTGGCACTCTGCTAAATCCCCACATTCTCTCCCAGCCTTTCTTGCCCCTCACAGGGTCCTCAGCATCCTGGAGGGGCTCCTTGGGCTCGGCTCCCCCTCCCCTCCTCATAGCATCCTAAATAGGTCCCTTGGGCCCGGCTTTCCCTTCCCCTTCCCCTCCTGCATCTCCCCCCACCCCACCACCCTTTCTTCACACATTGCACTTGTTTACCTACCTTCCCAAACTCCCCTTCCCCTTGGCACTCCCCCACCTCATCTAGCAGTCCCTGCCCTTGCAGGGTTCTCAATATCCTGTAGGGTCCCTGGGTTCAGCTTTCTCCCCTCCCTCCCCACCCTATCTCTCATAGCACTTGATACCTACTTGCCCAGTCCCCCTCTCCCCCAGCACTTCATGAATCGCCTATACCTAATGCACTTACTAATACTTTTACACCTCCCTGTAACTGTCCCCTCTACCATATTTCTCTATTCTATCTATACCTAAGTAACGTGAGGAAGAATTTCTTCACAGAACGGGTGGTGGACAAGTGGAACACCCTGCCAGAGGAAGTGGTGGGGGCTGAAACAATCACGGGATTTAAGAATGCATGTGATAGACATAAAGGAATTCTGGAAGTCAGGGGTAAGGGGCAACAGACTTCTAGGAAAACAAAAACTGAACTTACAAACTCAAAAGGGCAGACTGGGTGGGCCATAGGCCCTTATCTGCCAACACTGTCTATGTATCTATGTATCTATGTAACACTTACTACTAGTTATTTTTTTTCAGTATTAGGTATATGCCTGTGTTGCCCTCTTGTTCCGCTCATACTAACACTAAATTGCCAATTGCAAATTGCGTAGTTTGTTCGCTGTATGTTACTGTTGTCTTATGCACCTTGAATGTATTACTGTTCATCCTCTCTATACCCCTTTAGCCACAGGTCGCACTGGGAGACGCACAACTTGTTGTTCACTGTGCTTTCCTGGTGAAACATTTTACTACATAAATAAATAAAATGTCCTTGGATGCTCAGAATTTTGGTTTGTTTCTGCCTACTGCATGATGGCCTGTTCAATCAATTCCCCCGTAACTGTTCTGCCATGGTCTGCTGCTTTCAGGTGTCCCTTCTTCCTTTCTTTTCTGCTGCCTCCCTTGAGCTGTGCATAGCCTCCTGCTAGTCCTGTCTACTTTCTGTTGGCCCCTGGTGTGGATTGCAACATAGTTCCCGTTGCCCTCTCCTGCCAGCTGCTGATATTCCCTCTGATGGCCCTTTATGTCAGCCTTCAGTTTGGTCAGGCTGCCTGCCACTTTCCCTTACTGGGCTCCCTCTGGCTTCGCTCCACCGGCTTTCACTCTGGCTTACCCCTAGGTCTGACAGCTCTCCATTTCCTCCAGTAGCATAATCCCTGCTGTTCAAAGCTGCTATGCCTCCTTGCTCAAACCACAGATATCTTTCCTCCTTCAGCTTCAGCCTTCAGCAGCAGGCTGCTCCTCAGTTTTGGTGCAACCAGCTATGCTCCCAGTTCCTCTTAGCAGTTCATTTCTAGTTCATTCTGCCTCAGCTAACAAGCGTTGCTACATTGCAATCAGTAACCATCACTGTTACGTAAGCCTCCATGACTTCTACAGCTCATTTCTTTGTCTGTCATTAGCTATCTGGCTAGCACCTTCCCTTACAGAACTGGTTGGGGTGCACCTATCATTATTGTTTCATTCATATCATTCAATCCCAGGCACTTATCATTCAGTCTCAATCCCTGCTTCAGTCAGTCATTCAGTCATGCCTTGTTCAGCTCTACCCTGGTTGTACTGCAATGTCCATCAGGTTTTGCCATCAGCCCCCCTACTACATTCCTGCACCAGACACACACCAGTCATGACCATATCTGGGTTTACAGGGCACCTGCCTTGGAATCCGTCGGTCTTGCTTTGCTCCCTCAAAGATTGCATCTTTAGTGTGTGTCCTGTGACAGGGTTACTGTCATGGAGGCATAGGTCAGGAAGCAGAGGCAAACCAGGAGAAGTTATAAAATGCAAAAAATGTGAAAGTAGCATTTTATTGTTATCAATAACAATAAAATAAAATTAAAAATTGTGCAAGGTAGCTCTTGATACATGCAGACACAGAGTGTCTTTAAAATCTCCAGCTCTCTCTATCTCTAAACAAAACATTGCTGTCTTTTTATAATACATGTTTTTCCCTGACAATTAAATTCTGCATCAAAAATTGGGGAAGTAGACATTATACGCATTACTCTGTGGCCCACCATATATATTCCCAGAGAGATCATTTTTTTAATTACAGCAGAGCATCGGGAACTGGTACATCATGTTACCATGCTCCCTATCTTACTCACAGACCATGCCCCTCTAGTTATCGAGCTTGATATGAATCAAGAACAACAGCAGACTCAATGGCATTTTAATAACTCCTTAATATGAAGCCGGAGGTATATGGACCTGATTAAGCAGCGTATCCCTGAGATTTTAGCTCAAAGTTAGTCCCCTGAAGTTTCTTCAGGGATATTATAGGACACCTTGAAAGTTATAATAAGGGGGGGAACCATTAAATTCTCAGCCTGGGAAAAGAAAGAGAGAGAGCACCAACAAAGGCATTTAGAAGAAGAACTTCTAATTTGGCAGAAGGCACATATGCAGGGAGATAAAAATGCCTTACAGAACCTAAATACTGTAGTATAAAAAGCAAATTACAGGACATACTCAGCTATAAAACTGAACATGCCCTGCTCTACATCAAGTAAAAATATTATGAGGGTGGAGCCAAAGCCTCCAAGGTACTGGCCTCCAGATTAAGAGCACAAAAAATACAGGAGTGATTACACAACTCAGACACACCCAAATGAAGCAACTCCTCACTGGTACTAAAGATATATTGGAGGGATTTAAATAACTGTATAGCACCCTTTACTCCCAAGATCCACAACTGGCTGGAGATAAATATACTACCTTTTTTCAGAAGTTGAACCTCCCCAAACTATTAGAATTGTAGAAGGAACATTTACTCCACCCAATCACCACTCAGGAAATAGCAGGGGTTATAAAATCTGCTAAAGCAGGTAAAACCCAGGTCAAGACAGGTTAACCCCAGAATTTTATAAAGGCTTTATTAAAGATTTGTCACCCACCCTGCAAAAAGTGTTCAATGATCTTCAAATTAAAGACACTAACCCCCCCCATGGCAATATGCGAATATATCAACAATCTTAAAACCACGAAAGGACCTTCTAGACCGTGAATCCTATAGTCCCATCTCAGTACTTACTCAAGATTATAAATGTTATGCTAGTATTCTTGCCCACAGATTGCAACCCCTTTTGCCCAATATTGTATAGATGTATAGAAATACAATTTAAATTGGCATAAATATAATTTTGGTAAAGATACATATATATCCTGGAGAGAGAGAGAAAAATCAGTAGCTCCCCTGACACCTAGTACTGTGGTAATTAGGTGCCGCAGAAAGGCGGGTCTGGTATACAGAACAGGCTGATTTATCCTGTCATTTGGCATTATTCATCATTGCCAGATTCAGGGGAGGAGTTATTGGTATAAAATTAGCCTAGAAAGCACCCACGCACGTATTCTCACTTAGGAGCTACAAGAAGCACCTATATGTAAGTAATGAATAGTGATATACTAGCAAAGATTAGGCTGTGGAATAGAAAAATGGATAAAAAAGTTTAAGTGCCTTTCCTCTGTCTGACACAGGTAAAGAGCTAAAGATAGGAATGACTGCACCAATAAACTCTGTCCCCTCAGAGAAAAAAGTAAATGGAATTTACAGGTTAGATTTTTGTTTAAAAAATGAATGCAATAGAAGGAGGTATTTGACTTATCTTAATTCAGTTAAAATGAGGTGAGAATGAGCATTCAGAGAGAGCATACTATGCAGAGTAAATTTGAAGCGTGATAACTGAGGTCAGAATGCAATTTGACAGTAGCTCTAATAAAGATGATGAGTTAGGAAATTTAAGTTTGAATGCTGAAGATAAATTCTGAGATAAGCATAAGAAATACATGTAAGTAGATAGAACACTAAATACTATGTGTTTGAATTTGCTGCAGGCAGAATGTGGAGCGCAGCGTCAATGCGGTACACTGAAAGTAAAGAAAATATTTAAGAAATAGTTTGGAAAAGGTTAGCACTATTATTTCCTCAAGTGAACTTGATATTTGGTATATACTAGAGATGAAGTCATATTAATATTATTGTTTTTTGATTAATTTCTAGCTCAGTAGTGGTGGAAGTCAAACCTGACAACTTATTTAAAATTACAAGAGTAACCCTTTAAATAAGGTGATGATATATTTTACATATGGAGCTAGAATAAAATGTTTCTTCTGTAGTATATATCTGTTTTTAAAACATTTAATGTTATTTTTGTGAAATGCAATATTGAAATGAATGTTTCTATATGTTTTTACTTTAGAAACCAATTCCTGATGAAGGGTATTTTGCCTGAAATGTAGAAAGCTGTTTTGGATGTAACATACTAAACTATAAACTGAAATATTTAAGACTACATAGTCTGTTGATTTACTTCAGGGTGAGTGGGGTGGACTTCCAGTATACTTTTTAAATCTTCTTAAGGGGTTCAGCAAATTAAGACATCCTATCCCAGGGCTGATTTCCTGCTGATAATTCTGCAAACAAGCTTGTTGAGGTTAAAATGCACTTCAAGGTTAACCCACTATATTCCAGATAAACCCAAGTAGCTGTCTGTAATCATTTCAACAATATAACTGTATACATTTGCAAACCAAGACATCTCAGTTTCACATAAAGATTCACATACAGTGTGTATTTTTTAGACACAGAGAAGCAAGGGAAGAAAGAAAGAAAGAAAGAAAGAAAGAAAGAAAGAAAGAAAGAAAGAAAGAAAGAAAGAAAGAAAGAAAGAAAGAGAGGAGAAAACAGGTGGAAATTGTGGGACCGTTGGAGTGGCCAATTCCTAGGTGCCAAAAGGAAAATTTAATTGCACAATGAGGCAGGCAGGAAATAGACAAGTGACAGAATAGGAGAGGACAGAACAGATCTTTGCTTTTAACTCTCTCTGCATGAAAATGGGACATGGTCTACCCTAACCTGTCACAGGTCCTTCATTATGGGATGGGTCCATCTCTTTCTGCCCTTCGGGCAAGAATGTTCAATGCTCCAGGGAAACTTCAGCCAAGCAGATCCACTTGGTGGCACCTGTTGATGCAGCATTTAAAACTTCAGCTGTCAGAGTGTGGGACCTCTATGTCCGTGATGGCTTCTTTAGCTGTGCAGACTAAATCAGCAGTATCTTTGAATGCTATTCTCCTCATGGCAGCTTATGGTTCACCTGATCTCCTCCAATTCCCCTTCCTTTGCCCCTCAAGGGTGGAGAGCCATTCAATTACTCAAGTACCCTGCATGCCTTTCAAGGGCTCAACTCCTTGTCTTGCCCCTCAAAGGCTTGGCTTCCTCACTAGGCCTTCCCTCAGTTGAATGCTAGGTGAGTGCCTTTTTAGCAGTTGTTGCTCTCCTTCTCACCCGGAGAGGTGGACCTTCTTCATGGTGATCCTCCTTTAGTTACAGAGATCAGCTTGCAACACCCTCATGGCATTCCTGCTAGAGGGATAGAGTGAGAGCCCTTCATCTAAGATACTTTTCCTGGATTGGGTTTCTTAATTGTAGTAGCAGAGCCATTACAAATTCTAACCCTAGCTTGGAGGGAGAGTGATCAATGCCTTGGATGCCCAAAGGTTTCTTCCTTTTATAAAAATGTTTCTTTTTCCCTTGCCTCCACGCCAAAGGTCATAAAAATATAGAGAGAGTTTCCACAGGAGTTGGAGTCGACTGGTGGTACTTAAAGTCCAGTTCTCAGTTCTGGCTACTTTCTTCTCTTCTTGGAAAGAACATGCCTTTCTGTCTTCCACTGTGCTTTTGGGTCTTCTTCTTTAAGGTGCCTTTGATCCTGGGACCTTGTCCCTGGGATACCTCGAGATGTTGGAAACCTCTCATCAGGGTTCCAGTGTCCTTATGACACCTTGACAGGGTGGTAGTTGCAGCAGCAGAGACAGAGAGAGCATAGCCAAAGTATGCAATTACACAAGCATCACATGCTACTCAGTCTTCAATCAATCCTAAACCTCCTAATAAGAGTCCAATGACACTCTGAGTTCCAAAACTTTGCCTGTAGTTTGGAGGGGCAGTAGGCAACACATACACCATGCTCCCCTTGGTGTGGTACAAAACTGTGCATGTCCAAGTGGTCCTTGGACACATGTTATTTTCGTTGCCACCTTCCTCCCCTCTTCCTCTTGTGGCACCTCTCTCCTTGGGGTGGGCCTTCTTCCCTAAAGCGCCTTTGGTCTGGGACCTTATCCCTGTGATACCTCAAGGGGTTGGAATTCTTTCATCAAGATTCCAGTGTCCTTAAGACACCAGGACAGGTTGGTAGTCCCAGTAACAGGCACAGAGAGCATAACCAAAGTACACAGTTGCACAGGCACCACATAATACTCAATCTTCAGTCAATCCTAAACCTACTCATAAGAGCCCGGTGACCCGATGAACCATGGTAAATCAGCAACCGAATGGTCTTCAAGTTTGAACTATCATGGAATGCAGTGTTATCATTATCCTAATATTGGAACAGTCTTGTAAGACAAAGTAAAATGGTAGCACATCAATAGTTACTAAAGGATGCTGACAGAAAGGTAAAGCCAACACTGTGTTATATGATCATTTAAACCCCAATGAACATCATACCACAGATTCACCAAGGTTCCATGGATTTTTAACCATAACATCTATTTCTCCACTTTTTAAATGAAACTGGGTCACCGTTGATGTCACGGTTACTACCCCTGACCTGTGGGCTCAGACAAGGTTGAAGGGCCTGGGTCATCAAACTTGTGGGGGGTCGTGTCCAGGATTAGATTTAAATTAATGGTACCTCCATCCAAAGGTTTAAATGGAGCTTGTGTAAGTATAGTACTACTCCCTGCACTGAAGTATCTCCCCATCTCCCCACAGAATCAACCAACTCATGACTCAACACACTGCAGTAAGAGGTTCTACAAAATAACAACTTAACACTTGAAAAATTATATATGCTTAAGCAGTAATTATGAACAAAAATAGTTTTATAAGGGTCAGGATAAGATCATGTGGGGGAAAAAAGGGATAATCAATTAGGTAGCAGTATAGTATTTTCAGCTGATCTTCAGTTCCTATTCTAGGCCCAGTCTAACTTACATGTCTTGGCTGTACTTCCTTTGCCTGCGCAGGCTCAGCCCAATTAAACAGTAGCCCATTCCAAAAACTGCACACTCCAATTTCATGTGACAGACTGTACTGTCCAGGCCCATTATATTTGCAGGTACCAGTTAAATGCAACCCCTGATTACTTATGAGCTCCCTTAATGTTAAGTGTTACTGGGTACCCAGTTGTAGAATTGATGCATCACCTGGGACTTTTCAGTGGTGCACTCAAAACTTTAAACAGTGCTTTACTTGAGTGCAAACCAAAAACCCTAAAGTGGGCATTTGTATTACTGGCCAGATAACATAGTCCATTTGCCAAATTCCCAGTTAAGTATTGTACAGTGGTGACATTTCGGGGGCATCTTCAGAAGTACTCATGATTCATGCAGTCTAGCGTGATTTCCCTAAGTGGGCCGGGTGTGGTCGTGCAGATGCAGTGGGTCCCTCTCTGTCTGGTTTCAGCTGTCATCTCTCAGCTCAGGGTCTCTAGTGTCAGCTGATGAGAATGGCTGCCTTACACAGGTCAAGTCACGCTTCTCCTGTCCACCAAATGTAGCCAGACAATCCTTTAGTGTAGGGAAGCCTCAGCCTGTGAAGCACAAATCAGGTAAAACCAAAAAATCACGACATGATATCAAATCCCTAGCATGCTGCAACAATGAGTACTGAGCAGTGATATTGGTTGGGTGGTGAGCAAAGTCTCACAGGCCCTGTCCACACTTCTGGTTTTGTAACCTTACTGGCAGTCCATAACATTACAAGACCAGCAAACACAGTTCACGTCTACACTGTAGCACGGTAAAACCATTCTACAAACTGTGTTCCAAAACTGTGCTCTAAACCTGATAGGAGCAGGCTTTGAGCATGGTTTCATACCAAAATGGTTGCCTTAAACCATGTTAACTGTAGTGCGGTTGCAAACCGTGCTTTAACAGGGTTTAAGGCAACCTCCTCCAACCTATGTGGTGTTTGTACTGCTTACCAGAAGAAAAGAGGATAGTATAACTTACATCCCCGTCTTCGCACAGAGCTCCAGATTTAAACAATGTAACTTGTGCCCCAATCTGTCACCATGTCTGTTCGCGAGTATCCCAGCATACAGTACATTGCGATGCCCAGTATTGCTGCAAGCATGCCTGGGAACTGAAGTGGGCAAGCTCGGCTGTCGGATTGCAGTGTGGACACATTGACAACCATGCTTGAAAATGGAACACAAACCATTTTTAAAAACGTTTTGTAAGGAGAGATCATTGTGGACAGGGCCACAGTTTCTCAATTCACAGCTTTCAGATTTCAGTTTGTGCAATACAAGCATGCGACTACCTCCTTTTCTGTGTTTGCAGACAATCTGCTTGGTATCTGGCTGATTTGCAGTCATTCTCCTTCACATTTCCGCAGCACAGCAGCAGACCTGCTGCTTTTCACAGTCTCACACAGACAGACTTTCCCCTTGGTCAGCAGCAGATTGAATTTTTGGGGGGAGGTTTCTTGGTGCCTCACTTGCCCAGATCAGCCACTCCTTCAAGCAGCTAATGGACTCCTGTCTTGCTACATCTTCCCTCAGCATCATTTTCCATCTCCATGTGTCATGCTCTGGTCAGCTTGGCATATCCCTTCTCTAGGCTCACAAGAGGGGAGATAGGTCTGAATCCATGCCAGGTGCATGACAGGGGATCAGATCTAGAGGCTACTCCCAGGGCTTTATGGCATGAAGGGATCTGGGTGACCATCATCCGGTTAGCTGAACTATGATTTTCCATTTTCTTCCTTGTTCACCCACCTCCCAAATACTTTTCTGGCCACAGCAGTGTCCTGGGGGTGAAGGCTTTCAGCAGCATGTTGAGGGTCATGCCACCAAGAACATCTACCACCAGGATCTGCCTAGCAAGTGGTTCAATACTGTCCCTTCCCCCCCAGAGGGAAGAAACTCCCTCCCAGCAGGTCTCCGCTCCTGAAGTCCTGGGCTCGGGGCATGAACCTGGGTTGCCAGTGTACCAAGTGAACTACCATCACTCTGTACCATGGGGCCAGCATATTGAATTTTAAAACATCCACTGCTGCTCACTGGGGAATCACAGCTCTTGATTGGTTTGTGGAAATTAGCAGTTCTATAGGGAACAGAGTGATCAGTTTCATTCCACAATTTAATACATCAATGCACAATACATACATTCATTACACCATTGTAAGCTGGAATTTTGTGAAAGTTCACAAGTGCATTCTGAAATTTTGTAGAAGCAAAATTCTGACTTTCATAGTAATTCCACAGGAGGAATTTATTTTTCATACAGCACTACAGGCAGGGTTAGCAGACACTTGACAAGAACTCCAAGACATGGAGCACTGAAAGACAGACCTGGAAAAGAGCCTGGCAGACATCACAGAGCAACACAACTACCACAACAGGGTCCTTAGGTACCCTTACCACTGGAAATAAAATATCAGTGACAAACTGGATGCTCTTGCATCCCATTCCCAGTAGAAAAATATTAGGATAGATGGAGTGCCAGAGGGGACAAAGTGTGTGTGTGTGTGGGGGGGGGTTGTTACTTTTTAGACATTTTTCTATAAGAGTGGTTTTACTGGTAGGGAGATATTCTCTAACATATGGAATGAGCTCATAGGGTCATAGCACCATGGTACACTGACACAGAAGCCTGACCACTGCAGGGGTACCAAATCCCTTGTCAGGTTCTTGGTGGAACTAAACAATAGAGAAGAGATGACAGACAAGTGGTGCTCATGTAATAAATGAAATTTATTACAGATCGATAATACAGACTTATTACCAGCACAGCGTAAACACAGGGAGAAGCAGGTTTCCTTACCTGGGTAAAAGCAGACAGTCTCTCTCTCTCTGTCTCTGAGAACTACATGTTACAAAGGGTCTTATACCCTGATAATCACCATGACAACTACTAAGGAAGATACATAAAATGAATATAATTGGTCAAAAACAGGTGGTGAATAACTGTCCCAACTAGTGTGAAAAGTGACATTGCTAAATGATAACAGTACAAAGAAGGTACTCATCTCCAAGGTCAGTTGCAATGATGCACAAATACTGAAGATGGCACTGTTGCCTTACATATAGAAATACAGCAAAAATGGAGCAAAAAGCATTTCTTATAGCCGAACATCAGTGAAGCATAATAGAACACAGATCCTGACACTTATGCTTATAAGACAAGTGTCTTCACCCTAAAGTTAGTGCATATACATAAATGTGTTGCTGTCCATGAGGTGGGGGCACCATCAGGAGTGCTGGACCATGGATAACATTTCCCCCCCCAAGGCAACAACCACAGGAAAGTAGTGGGATGGAGCTACAGAAGCCATCATTTACAAGCCCGAGGCATGAGCCTTGTAAAGGAATTCAAGTTGTTTGCGATGTTGTCTAAGAGTACGTCACAGACAGCAGGTGGTTAGTATGAGAAAAACAATTAAGAATGCTAGAATAATAACAAAAGCTTTAAAAGTTATTTCCAACCAACTATTAGATAGAGCAGTACTTAAATCACCATCCTGGATGAGTGCATTAAGAGCATCACCAGCTTTAGAAATATTATTGCTAATATAGATAAGATGTGTAACTTTTCTATTTAAAAGTGTTATAAAAGAAAGCATCAAAGGATCAATATGTATATTAAAAATAGGCAGATATCGAGACAAGGCAAGCAAGTATTGCAGATCAGGATCAATAACATCTGGTTCAGGGAGAGGAACAGGAGTAATCACAGTGTGACCAATTACAGTTTTCTGTTGTGGAGTAAAGCAAAAGTTAGGAAAGTTTATACTACAGGTTTTGGTACCATATGAAAAAGAAGCATGATTTACTACTACACAACACTGCCTATTGGAAGTATAGGTAACTCTCACAGTTGGAACCCTCCATTTTTGTAGACAGATAGGGCATGTGAAGGATTGGTTGGTGAGCTGTGTCATAAAACAATGTACCTTTCCCAGGTAGCTTCGGGATGCAGCTGTTTCAGCATCTGGAGCTGATGATGCAGCTTGCCAAGACTGTTCAGTCAGGTTGGATGGCAGATCATTGCCAAAGGTATAGGACCAATCCAGGTTCTCCAGTGAGTATCCATATACTGGTTTCACAATGCCAAAAACATCGCAACGACAGAGGCAATGGTAGCCTCTCTTGGCGCAGCAGTTGGTATGCGGTGCGACTCAAGTTTGCAGAACAGGATGGTAAACCAGCAAAAATGGCAGTTCAGTTCGTTCATGGTAAATGTTGTCGTCAGATGTCCGATGGAATTTATAGCATCCAGTTTGTCAAAGACAGATGTTTTGGGATCAAAGCGAAGGTAGTGACATAGTAAATGTAATGAACATGTTGTCATGGTTTGTACAACGATTGTTAAAATAGCAGGGTGCTTGGTTTGGATAACATGTGATGTACCCAAGATTTCTAGCAGTAGACATAGAAATATTAACAGAATTTGACATACACAGTGTAATACAAGTAGTAGATTTACAGTGAGGACAATACCATTTAGACATTCTCCTATCATGAATAATATCAGGAATATGCCCTGATTAACAGTAGTAATTACATAAGAACCATAAAGAGAACATAAGATTGCACGGGCAATATATAGCTTGTCGGCCTCCTTGTTATTTTGAAAAATCAATTCATTAATTTTGTTTTTAGTTTCATTAAATCCTTTTGCAATTTCATTCATGTTGTAGACTGTAAAACGTTCTTCCTTATTTAAACCATCGATACCATGTTACAGTGGTGGTAAAACATCATTTTTCATAGCTTGCTGAAATTTAAGTGTTTGTGCTTTAATAGTAGCTATATCTGCTCTATTCCAGATTGACATTCCAGAGCCAAAAAGGCCAGAGATGGTGCTTGCTGCACCGGTAACATCAGCAGTGGCATGCCTAGTGCATGATTTACCCTTAGCATTAGGTATGGGTCTAAAAACTCCTAAGTGTTCAGTAACATGTGGTCCACTAACTGGATCCTGTGTGTGAGTATGGTAAGCAACTATAATATCTAGAAGCATCATGCTGAAAAATTTAGAAGTGTTGGTTGTATGACAGAATCTAAACTCAGCCATATTCAAGTGTGTGAGATTAAAAATAACAAGGACATGCATGAATTGCACATTGTTAATCAAAGTTCCTGGAAGAGAGGTGGCGGTCAGGCCACTAGGAGGACCAGGTTCCTGAGGAGGACATTCAGTCAGGTCTTCGTTGGGTGGGACTACGGAAAGGAACATAGCTTCAGTAGCCATATAGTTGTGAAGACAGAAAGCTTGTGACTTCTCAGAGATGAGGCGGTCACAAAAGGTAGGATCTATTAAAGCAGTCAGGTTGTAGAGGCCAGAGTGTCTGGAAGTTGCTTGTCAAATGGAAAGTGTACCATTTGGTGCAATCCCTGTGATGGGGCAACCTTGGAAAGTGCCCTTAGATAAATGTGCTATGGGTAGTATGTACCCAATGTAATCAGTTTCCCATTGTATTTGTAATGTGGACTTGTCTGGGGTTGCTACCATAGCATTAAGGTAGGCATCTGCACCTTCCTTATAGGAACACATTCATGTACAGTGGCAGACATAGTTTGAAAGCCCATGAAAAGTTCTTTTAATTGAGGTATCGGGCATACCTGTAGCTGGAAGCAGTCCAGAGATATAGATGACTGAGTCTGTGCAATATAAATACTACATTAGGGACCATTGGCGCAGCGGTTGGCGTTTCCACTTGTGATGCCAGTGATCTGGGTTCAGGAATGGACCTGGGTCACAGAGAGCCGGCCAGGGGGAGATGGATGGAGCTTCCTCTGGACTGTTCTCCTTCTCTGTGGGAAGGGGGGAGAATGTCCAGTGCACCACAGACCCCTGGCAGAGGCTGGGGGCTCCGCTACAACTGGCGTCTGGATGTTAGGAAGGGGTGGGGCAGATGTGGGACGTCATTGCATGTCCTTACCCCGAGGAAAAAATAACATCCTTTCGGGGACAGAAAAATCCCCAGCCAAGCACCTCCTTGACACCCTCCTCGCCACCTTCAATATGCTCCCAGGCTGGTTCCCCTGAAAACCCGAACCGACGTTTGTGACATGGGTAAATGCTGCAACCCCACCCTGGGGGGTAAGTCAGGGGGCATAGGGGGAGCGTAGCTCATGTGGGTGCAGGAGGCGGTGGGGGTCGTGACCAGGGCAGAGTTCGGCGCTAGGCTGGCACAAAAAGCATAATTAAAAAAATAAATAAATAAAGACTACATTAGAGCCATTCTTAGAACCCTGTGATGTCAGTGACAATCAAGCAGTGCTTAACTCAATGCAGTTAGGCACATCTTGATCATCACTGGCATCACAAGGTTCTAAGAATGGCTCTAATGCAGTAGTTATATTGCACAGACTCAGTCATCTATATCAATTCAATTCAGTTCACTTTATTTACCAGGTTAGACAGCTGGGCCAAGGCCCTTTTTCAGTATCAACCCGGTGCTTCAAACAATGAAGCAAGATATCAACAATAAAAACTTAATACAAAACAAATACAACATATTTGAACAATAAACACACTACTAAATACAATTACGTACAACAAGTGATTGCAGGTAACAATACAAAGATTTTTTTTAAATTTCCTGCTCAACAACAGTAACACAGTAATCAGGAAGTGTGTTCCAAAAAATAGAACATTGCACCAAGAAGGCTCTCTCACCCACACAAGTGTTTATCTTAGCAGTTCGTAAATGTAACACATTTGAAGAGCGTAAAGATCTAACATCCTCCTTCAGATTAATTAACCTGTAAAAAGGCGATTTACAGTCATGTGAAAGAATAACATTAATCAAACTACCAAGCTTATAACAGTAAGCTAATTTGGGAGGAAGCCAATTAAGTTCATTATATAAAACACAATGGTGCCAGAACAAATCTACAAATAGAGTTAAAACATTTATTTAATATGTCCAAATCTTTGGAAGCTAATTTAGCAAACAGGAAAGAGTTATATTGCAGGGTAGTGAGTAATAAACTTTTCAATATCGTTTCTTTAGCTTCTCTAGTTAGGCAATCCTTAATACGATATAAAGCACCCAATTTTTGATTTACAGACTTCACTATATATTTAATATGCATTGAAAAGGTTTGACTAGCATCAAGTATTATTCCTAAGTACTTTGTCTCAGTTACCTGTCTAATCATATTACCTGCCAAATCATTTAAAACTAATGGTTTAGCATTACGAACCTTTGGTACAGAACCAAACAATACACATTCAGGTTTTTTTAGAATTCAACACTAAACAATGATCCTGCAACCACTTATTCAATGCTAAAAAATCATGTTGAAGGGAATTATTAATCTCAATAATTTTAGTAGAACTGGAAAACGATATGATGTCATCAGCATGCAACAATAACTTGGAAAAGTGTGGAATGCCAACTATAGGATTGATAAAAACTGAGAACAACAGGGACCCCAAAATTGACCCCTGCGGTACCCCATGTCATAACTTACCCAGTGTCAATTCCACACCACCAGTTTTTACCCTGACTGGACGAGCAGTTAAGTAACTGCAAAACCACTCACAAATAGTAACAGAAAGACCGAGATTCCCCAGTCTCTGGAGCAGCATGGAATGATTAACTAAATTGAAGGTTTTAGATAAATCAATAAATAAAGCACCAGTCAACTGACTCACATCCATTGATGTTAAAGAATGATTACTAAAATAAGCCAGTGCTGATCCTGTACTATAATGCTTTTAAAAATCCATATCTCTGGATTGCTTCCAGCTACAGGTATGCCCTATACCTCAATTAAAAGAACTTTTCATGGGCTTTCAAACTATGTCTGCTACTGTACATGAATGTGTCCCTTTAACAGTAATCAATTTGCTGATGACGTCTATGCGGACTCCTTGGGGGCTGGAGATGGGTGCTTCTCTAGCTGTGTGTTCAAGGTTCTGGAGCAAATGTGATATGCATCGTCTTTGGCCAGTCATAAAGGTTTGTCTTCAGAGTAAGTCAAACAAAGTAGTCCGACCAGGAGGATCAGATGCAAGAGAGCCATCTTGCCAGTGTATCTGAAAGAAACAGAAAAGGATTGTTAAGTGTGGGGTACTATTCCACCCCAACAGGGTCGGGAAAAGTAATCATCTTTATACAGTTTGAGCTGATTAGCATGGAACCACATGTCAGTGGTCTGCTTCTGATGCTTAACTCTCACCTGATAAACTGCCGGGCTGAGTTTGTTGGCAATGTGGAATTGGCCTTCCCATTTGTTGGCAAATGAATGAGCTAGTGGTCTGTACTGGAGAAGCATGACTTGATCTCCAACTTGCCAGTGGACTTCTTTGGCATGCTTATCAAAATGGGCTTTTGCTTGTTGTTGAGCTTCACCTATTTGATTTGCAGTGAACTAGTGTGTCTTCATGATATCATCACAGAGTTGTTTGACATATTTGTTCACAGATACCCTGTCTGCTGTAGGGGTGTGGAGGTCAATCAAGGTGCTCAGGTAATCTCATGGCTCTACCAGTCATAACCTCATATGGTATACACTGAGTAATTGCCACAGGGGTGCCCCTTATTGCCATCAAAAGTAATGGCAAGAGGGAATCCCAATCCTTGGGATTGTCATTGATGAATCTGCATAACATCTGTTTGATTCTTCTATTTGCTCTTTCTACCTGACCTGAGGATTGAGGATGGTATGGAATATGAAATTTCTGATCTACTCCAAGTGATTGGAGTGTTTCCTTCATCAGCTCAGCTGTAAAACTGGTTCCTTGGTCTGAGTCTACCTTAAGGGGTAGGCCCCACCTGGAGAACAATTGATCCACCGGGATCTTTGGCAGTTGTCTTTGTCATGTTATTCCAGGTAGGGAATGCCTCAACACACTTGGAAAACAAATATGTGACAACAATTGCATACTTGTTGCTACATACATACATATGAACATACGAAGAAGCCAGCAGAAGAAGGCCATTTGCTCTATCAAGTCTGCTCGTATTGCAGGGTCCACAGCTTGAGCCAATGTCCCTCCCTACTCCTCCCATCCTCTCTACCCATGACCCTTACCTTCCCCATGCCTGTCTCAGCCTCTCTTAAAGCTGCCCTCTGTCTTCAATGAGATGACCTCTTCTGGCAGTGCATTCCAAGTGTTCACCACCCTCTTTGTGAAGAAGTGCTTCCTGACCTTCCTCCCTCCTAAACCTCCCACCCTCTAGCTTAAGAGTCTTTCTTTCTTTCTTTCTTGAACCGGTCAGTGGGCCAATTAAATTGATTTGTGTCATGTTCCATGGTCCAGATTGCCTCTGTGGCAATAACTTGACATTTCTTTTCACTGAGATTGGGTTATTTTGGGCACACATTATGCAGTTGTCCACATAGTGCTCCACATCCTTGGTCATACCAGGCCACCAGACGACAGTTTTAAATCTCTGGGTAGTGTTTTCTTCTCCCTGGTGTCCACCAGTGGGAGTATCATGAACCAAATGGATGAATTCAGTTCATAAGGACTCTGGTACAACCCACAGTCTGTGACCCAAATCATCCTTCCTATACCAAATCAGCTTCTTATCATGAGATAGATGTAACATTTCAGAGTGTCTTTTGTATGGACTACCCATAGGCAGTTCCTGTTCAATCGCTTTGTCCAGGTATTTGAACACATCTTTCAGTTCTGGGTCAGAGTTTTGTACAGCAGAAAGGTCCAGTGGAAGCACTGGTTGTGGTTTCTGCCTGGTGTTGTCAGCAAGAAAAATGTCTACCAGGGCTACTGGGTGAGTCATCGACCATATAATCCCCCCTCCAGCACCCGCTTTGGCAAGCATGTCTGCTTGATCATTGAATTCATGGTAAGGATCAGTTTTGCAGTGAGCCTTTACATTGTGAATGTACAGTTTATGAGTAAACTGTTGAGTCAGTGTGTGTATGTACATGAACAAGTCCCTGTATTTGACAGGTGTCCCATCAGACGATGTGAAATTGTTTCTCTCCCAGAACGGTAGAAATTCAGTATGGGAGGAACAGACCAAACTGAAGTCTGCAAAGACGATAGCATTATTAGCACCATGGGGCATTACCTCTAGAGCACAGGCCACAGCTGCCAATTTAGCATACTGTGAGGAAATGAGGGTGCACTTCCTAGCAATGCAGATGAAATCACCATCAGGGTTGACTATGAACACGCCCAAATCTGTTGCTTATTCCCCCTCCACATAGGAGACAGAGCCATCTATGAAGACGCAATACATGTTGGTGTCCTGTAAGATAGCTGGTGTAGCCGGTAAGAATGTTTCCGGCTCAGGTATGTCAGGAGGTTGGAGTGCACAGTCGTAAGACTTACCTACACAAAGTAGGCCATGAGCCAGGATGGATGGCATTTTTGCAGATAGTACTCTAATGTCCCTGTCCTGCAAAAGCAAAGACCAGTGTGTACGTCTGGTATTGGAGACTGAACCATCTTTCACTTTATCTGAAAGTAGAAAGTTAGTTGGGGTGTGAAATGTATGCAAGATGATGGGTGCATACCCAATGATGTACATGAAATGTTTGACAGCCCAATAGGTTGCCAAGAGTCTTTGTTCACAGAGACTATACTTCATCTCTACTGGAGATAGCATTTGAGAAGCATAGGCAATGGGCCTGAAGTACCCACTGTAATTCTGTGCCAGCACTGCAGACATGGCCACATCAGATGTGGCAGTTTCCAAATGGAAAGGAAGGTCTGGGTTAGGATTGATCAGTGCTGGGGCTGAGGTGAAGGCCTGTTTGAGTTCTGCCTCAGCATCAGTATGAGTAGGACCCCAAGTCCATGGGACATCCTTTTTCAGAAGTTCATACAAAGGAGCGACCTTCAAGGCAAAGTCAGGGATAAAATCTCTGGAGTAGTTACCATTCCTAGAAAACTCCTGAGTGTTGCCATGCTAGTAGGAAGTGGCAGATCTCACAATCCCTGGATCATTTTGACAGCTGAGCTCCTGCTTTGGTCTGTAATGTGTAGGCCAAGGAAAATGACCTCCTTCTTGCACAATTGTGCCTTGGAGGGGTTGCACTTTAGGCCTGCCCTCTTTAAGAGAGACATAAGTTCATCTAGAAGGGCCAAATGATCCTCTTTCATGGTGGTTGCTAGAAGCAAGTCATCCTGTACTGCAGGAGGCACTGTGGTGTAGAAAATCCCTGCAGAGCATCCATCATGTGGAGATGGAAGGAGGGCTATTGTGAAACCCCTGGGGAGGCATGTCCAGGTGTATTGACGTCCATCAAATGTGAAAGCAAACTTGTATTGGCTTTCCTGTGCTAATGGGAGTGACCAAAACCCATTAGAAATGTTAAGAGCTGTGAACCACTTTTTGTCAGGTGTCAGCAATTTGAGTACATCAGGTGCTGATGCTACTGTTGGTGAGCAGCTAGGGGTAATCTGATTGAGTTTTCTGTAACCAATTGTGAGTCTCCAGGCTCCATTCAGCTTCTTTAAGGGCCAAATGGGTGAGTTGATAGTAGATACACAGGTCCTAATCACTCCTTGTTGAAACAGTGATTGGATGGTTTCCTTAAGTGATGGCAAGGCTTCAGCAGGAAATGGATACTGCCTCTGCCTCACAGGATCAGGCCCTATGATTTCAATGGTAGTGTGCATTCTACCACAGTCATGTTTATTGGTGGCTTCCATTTTTGTTGCCATCTCAAGTATTTCATCCACAACAACTAAAAAAACATCAGTACACCATCCATTAAATCCCTTCTAACACCACCACCTGTGAGTTCTCACTGGAGCCCTGTGGCGTAATGGCAGTGTAGTCCTGCACTCTCAGGACAGCCTCTGCAGTGGTCCAAGGTAGTCCTGAAATGAGAGGAATACAGAGAACAAGTATGAGGGGGATACACATGCATGACCATAGCTGCACTTAGAGGAGACACACGACACACAGAACTGCAGCCCCCCCTTCCCACATCAATCCAGAGGGTGCAGACCACAGCCTACAGAGTCTACAGAGTCACCTACTTGAGTGGGCTCCACTGCCCAGTAGACTCCCATGCTGTTCTTATAATAGACATCACAGGTCTCGCTTAGCAAGGACAGCCAGTCAAAGAGCTGCAGCTGTCACTGACTGCACCAGGCCATGATGATGGGCATTGCCTTATCTGGCATCTCCCTCCACAGCATGGCAATACAGGCTACCTGCACCGCTGAGTGCTAACCAATTTTCTGGTTTTGGCAATAAGGGTGGGCCTGCCAAGGAAGTACTGAGGAGGTACAAGCAGAGAAGCCCCTTGAGTGATGCAGCACACTTCCAATGCATGCAATGAACAGATACCACCACACCCCTAGACCATGGCATACTTACCGGGCCATGCTCAGATACATCCCAGAGGCCCCCCCATTTTACCCTGGTATGACAGGAGAGACATGCCACAGAGCTTGTAGGGGTAGGGCCCATCCTGCAGTCTGCCAGTGAGCACAGATTCTTCTGCCTCTGCCATGGCACTGTGAAATATGTCTAGGCATCACCCATGCATGCCATGTTGACCTGTAGGCATGCCGAGTACAAGCCCTTAAAGGGCCACCATCAGAATATATGTAAATGAATGGTGAACTCATCCTGCCCAGGGCTAATGCATGCACAGACCAAGTGGAGGTAGCACACCATATGCTATGTGGCTCCCATTCCATGGGAGGGTGCAGACTGGACACATGTACCCAGTGAAATGTGTCTGGGACTACTTATGAACATCCTACTGCTGTACAGTGAGCATGAACAGGACCAGCCATGGAGTGTCTGAACTCTGGCCACAGATGTTTGGACTCTGACTGGATGCATATGACCTGAGGGACACACATTTCCTGGAATGGTTCCATGTGGATCATGCAACAACTGACCAGCTGCATAATATGGTCTGGGTACCTATGGCCCCATGCACCCAGCGGTCATGTGCCATGGTGATTAAGACAAAGGTGTTTGTGTGCATCACTGTGCTACACCATGGGGGTTCTTCCAGAGACTGGTGGATGAAGTCACTAGCACTGAGTCAGCCATCCATGTCCAGGGCACTTCACCAGGTCACTGATGCCCTACTCCTGCGGATACATGGGTACACCAAATTCCTGACCATGTAGCATGACATAAGTACCCCCAAAGGAGGAATTCTATGCCATGCATGGCATGCCCATTGCATTCTGGGCTATCAACTGTACGCATGTTGTGATTCTGGCACCACCACTGAATGAGGAGGCATACTGCAACCGCAAGGGATTCCACATCATCAATTGCCAGGTTGTATGCGATGAAGCAGGCATCATCACAAATGTGAATGCCAAATATCCCGGGTCATGCTGCAATGCCTCAATCTTCGATGGCTTCAGGCTTAGCACCCTACTTGGGACACATGAGGGCAGGGACAGATGACTTATCATTGAGTGCAGTGTCCCTGCACATCTGCCAGCACTGTGCATGCCATGCAGCCACCATACACTAGCACTGTCAGTCTTGCCCAAACAGGTGGTAGCGGCTATCCATTACACCTATATTTGATGATATCATACCTACTGGCACATAGCCAGGCTGAGGAGGCACACAATAAAGCACACAGGAAGACACAGTCTGTGGTGGATTGAATGATAGATAGGGCTCCTGAAGATGTGGTTCTGGTGCCTCAACATGACCAGTGGCATGATGATGCTTACCTCTAGGAAGGCATGCAGAATGGTCACTGAATAACATAGCTGTAAAGAGGTATATACCCATGCCCTGCAGTGGACATGAGGACGGTCCTTACAGTGACTGCACAGGTGTGTTCCTGCATGGCCATGGTGTGGAGACATTGAGTGGATGGGCCATTTGGCATAGCCTTGTGCAGGAGCTATTCAGTGCCTTGGGTGGTGTATGTGTGCCGGGAAGCATGGGGTGGTGTGGGCAGGTGTGGCATAGCATAGTTTTAATGACCTACTATAAGAGCCCTACATCCATGGCCACTGTGCGTGGTGTGTTGCAAGTCCACCGTGGGTGTGCCAGCACTGAGTGGTGGGGTGTGTGTCAGGTCTTTGTACTGTACAAGGTGGGGTTATACTAGATGCTCATGCTGTACAATGGGGTTATATCAGGTGCTTGTGCTGTACAAGAGGGGTTATATCAGATGTCTGTGCTATAGGGAGGGGCCTGTTATTGGTGCTTGTCCTGTACATGGGTAAGATTTTTACCACCTACGGCCCCTGGACATTGCCAGGTGGCCGTGTCCTGTGTGCTGAGGCACGCGTGCTGAGGTGGTATGTTATTGAAGGTGCCACCCCTCAGGCTGGACTCATGTGCCTGTCTACATCATGGTCATTGGTTGTGGTTGCGGTTGCTGGTCAGCCCGCCCAGGTGGTGTGGCTTGGCTAGGTGGTGTTTGGGGGGGTCTGGGCACAGATGCTGTCTGAGATCCTCTTGAGGATATCCCCAATGCAGTCTCTGTCACCATGCATGCCCCAACCTCTGCGATTAGCTCATGCAACTGCTCATTGTGCTCCCCTTGGGCTCTTAGCCTGTTCCATTTAAGCTGCCACGCCTCAGGGTAGTAGGTATGGAAGATCCCTATGTGTTCTCCATACCATGCAGCCTGTCTGGCAGCCCTGATGGGTCCTCAATTCCACTGTCCCTACCCTGCTGTGTACTGTATGTCCCTGATGCCTCCAGTGGTGGGTTGGGCACTTTGGTTGGTCTGCCAGCATATGCCTGATGACTGCATGTCAGCGGTTGCCAGCTGTGCCCGGGTGCATGTCCCCTCCATGTACTAATGTTTGCAGGGTATTAGGGTACCATGAAACCAGTACAAAGTCAGCAATCTTCTTTCCCTTGTGTATATGTAACAGTAACCAGTGCTGAGGCTCATTTAAAAATAAATTGACCCTTAACACAAATGCACTGGGTTCAGGAAAAAAAAAAAACACTCATAGTAGCTGAATAGCAAATATTTATTAAACACTCAGTGTAAAACAACACAAGGAGAATGCTCCAGCACTTCAACTGTTAGGTGAGGAAGACCTCCGCACTAGGTACTATTATATAGACAGGGGAAAGAAGTGCAGTGAGTTTGTACTGGTTTGACACTAACAGGGTTGCTAACCCCATAGCAGCACCCAAGCCAGCAACACAGAGTGCGGTTCCATTTTTGTGATAAAGAATCATGGTGCTGTGTGGTGGACACCATGTGCATTCCCTGGGATGCACTCCCTGTGCATTCCCTGTGTATGGTGTACATGCCTGTGTGCTGGGGGAGTCTACATGTCATGTGTGGTGCTGTCACCATCCTCTTCCACCTCCTGAATCGCTGGGGCTGTTGCTAGGCTGCCATCTGCTCTATTGTCCTCTGAGATGCCATCTACTTTTGCAATTGCCATCCCCTCCATGGACATTCTGTGGGCAAAGGAGACATGGCCTGTGCCACTGCACACAGCTTAGTTGTGTGTCTTTTCATGGGACACATGTTCACAGGCAGCCAATGTTACCTACCTGGCTTGGCCTGCTCCCATCTGGCCAGGCTAGTGACAAAGTCCTGGTTCATAGCCATGAGTCCCACAGCTGTATTTGCACTGGGCGATGGGTCTGATCTGGGGTCTTTGGGGTACGATTCAGGGATGGTTAGCTGGGCCATGCTATCCTCCAGTGTATACCCATTCTGCACATGGTATACTTGGTGGGGTGTCCATGCCCTCCTTCTCATTGTGCAGTGACGCCTGTGTCAGGGTGTCCTCCACCATGCATTTTATCAACATGAGGGTGTGCACCTGGGCTAGGTGGCCCCCATCAGTGGCTGTTTGGGACCAGTTGGTTGCTGACAGCTTCTGCTTGATGGCCAACTGGAGGTCATGCCACTTGTGTTTTATGGTGGCCAGTGCTCATGCATCTTGCCTGGCAGCATTGATGGCCACCTGGATGTCATGCCACAACCTGGCCTTGGTTTCCACTGGTGCCATCAAGAACTGTGTGCCATACAATGTTGTAAAGTGCTCCCTGATGGTGGCCACCATGATGGCCTCCTGCTGTGTGGTGAAATTGGTGGACTGTAAATGCCCAGCAAGGCCACCCATTCTCTGTGGCACTACAGACATAACTTTTGCAGCAGAGACTCTGAACATCTGTGGAATTGTTAGATCAAGTTCTGCAGCAAGGTTTAAAGTTCTGTGGCACATTAATAAATAAATAATACAGATCCAGCATTACAGTTTTGAAGGACCCAGGAAGGATGTCCTGAGTGGAGGAGCCCTAACTCCCATCACATAAATGCAAGTTACGTAATTTCCTGGTATATGCTTTTCAGCAGCTGTTCTGGCTCTCCGTATTTATCGATATCTATTTAGGGCTTAATGTAATTTCACGTAAGCTATAATACACAACAGACCATGGGTGTGTAGGGGAATCAATGCACACCTCAGGTGCATTGTGAGGCAAGAGGCCAAAGGCAGTTGGGGTATTGCAGTTATACAATGGATAAACAGGAATTAATTAAACAATATAAAAATATGTTTAAATACTTGAAAACTGCAAAATGTTGGTGGATATCCATCCACATGATAAAATAGTGCAGCTTTTCAGAACAAGGTTTTCTTCCAATGTGCATTATTTTAATTCCCTACAGTCTGCTGTGAGAGTCCCCCTGTATTTTGTTTGCAGCAATTTTGCTTGTAATGAGTTGTGGTGCCCCCCCCCCCAAGATTGCGTGAATTCTAGTGGCAGATCTCTCCTGTCCCCTCTTGCTTGTGCTCACTTGTGTATGCTGATTGTGCCAAATCCCTTGAACCTGCACAGTGATTTCACTGCTGTTAACCCCAGACAATGTCTGTGGTTCTCTCACTGCTCTGAATCTGGAGCTGCTGCATTTTAGGTCAGTGAGTGTTGCTCACCATCTTGGATCACGGTCAAAGGGAGACAATCATTTGACACACCAGGCCTCACAGAGAGCCAATCTGAGGATGGGGTCATTTGTGGAGGTGAGGGACAGAGGAGAGTCAGTCAGGCTGCTGATCTGCTGAGCAAGGAGCAAGATCAAGTTGAGGAAAAAAAAACATGGCTGCTATTTTCTTTGTTCACCATTGAAGTTGCAGATTGATTTCTTTAATGTGTTAAACATGTTGATATAGTTAGTTTGGTAGTGTTCCCACACTAAGTAAAAATCAATGGTCAGGTGACTGCTTTTATCCAATATATTCGTTTTACAAACAACATTAATGGCTACTGGGAGGTGCCCCCCTCCCCACCCCATCTGCTGGCAGCAAAGCACACAGCTGAATAATTGTTACCCCAAGGGGGAGCTGGAAGTAGCCTAGCCATGGAGCAACCAAGACTCCCCTTTTCTGTGAACATCAACCAGGGGCCCCTATTCACAGTTGCAGTTGGGGGTGGTTTGGCTTGGGGGACCACAGAGGCTTGCTGTACAACCACCACCAATAACTGCCATACATTAAAAATGTAAAACATTAATCAACTATAGTGTCAGTGTGATTATTTCTCTTATTTTGCTTTGTTTCACTCTTTATGTATTTAGTTTTCACATTTTGAATAAAAATTATTTTTCTTGGTTGTCATCTTTCTTACCTTGACTTCATCTTTTCTTCATTTACTTTCACGTGCACCACCCTCTCCTAGACTGACAGTCCTGGCATCTGTAGCACCCCCTGACTATGGGCTGTCCTAGAGTAGGTGATCCCAGGATTACAGCTGAACATGGGTTGCCCTCATAGAACCTTAATACTCTACTGCTGGCCTATCAGGGTGGCTCAGATTAGTTTTTTTTTATTTCACTTTTCTTTGTTCTGCCTCTGTAGTCTCTGTCTGTTTCTATGTCAGGCAAAAAGAACAATGACATACGAACTTAACATAACAACAGATCTTTGAGAAAATCTCCTCCATTGGCCACAACTTTGGAACTGCAAGCTGTCAGCATCAGGACCACTCGGAAACTTTTGGTACTCGGTGGACACCCACAGTGATGTGCAGTGTTGTCACTTATGTAACAAGGGAGGCCCCAACACTCCTCAGTTCCTCATCAGAGACAAGCCTCAGAGGGCCTCTTACTGTGAGGAAACAGGAGGTCAAAACCAGCACCAGCCAAACAAGGAGAGTCATGGGATTGGAAACAGAATTCATGGAATCAGACCTTAGGCACAACATCCAGTTTATTCCTTAGAAAAAAAACAGGACCAAGGGAGGGTATGCTATGGCCCAGTGGAGGAGATTCTCTCAAAGATCTACTGTTACGGTAAGTTCTTACGTAACTTCTATCTTCACTGAGGTTATCTCTTCCATTTGGTCACACCTTTGGAAGGATTCACAGTCAGTACAAAGCATCCAGAGAGGATAGTACATGTGATCAAGACAGAGTCCCAAGCCAGCACATCTATGAGAGACAATGTCCAGACCACAATGTTTAGTGAAAGTATGAACAGTGCTCCATGTGGCTGCAGCACATATGTTATCAACAGGAACATTCTGGAAGCGAGCGACAGAAGTGGCCATACCCCTCAAGGAGTGACCATGAAACAGTACCAGGAAGTTCCTTACCTTACTTCCTATAACAAACAATTATACAGTTAGCCAGCCATTTGACAGGCATTGTTCAGATACAGGTGTGCCCTCTTTCCCAGGGGGTGAATGAAACAAAAAGCTGAGAAGTCTTTCTGCAGTGCTGAGCGTGATTAGCATAGTATCTTAGCGTTCTACGTACATCAAGAGTGTGGAGCAATGCCTCACCCTTGTTAGCATACTCAGGGTAAAAAACAGGAAGGTGGATCATTTAGTTTCGTGTAAAATTCAGATACCACCTTCGTTAAAAACTTATGATTGGTACGTAAAGAGATTCTGTCTTTGTGAAAAATTAAATAAGGAGGCACATTCGTTAAAGCCTGACACTCAGAAATTCTATGTGCAGAAGTCATAGCAACTAAAAATAATGGGATAGATTCTCAAAGAGTTAGCTCAAATTGTGCCAAAGATGACTTGCACCGATTGCTGATGCACCATGGATCCTGCACCTGATTCTATATCAGGTAGAGTCCCGATGGCAAAGTCCCACAGCATGTGGCAGCCCTAGCTGTGCGCCACACAGAGGGTGCACCTGGACAGATTGCCACAAGCCTGTGGCAGTGCACTGAGGAAGAACGCAAGCACCCCCTGCCCCAATCCTGATCATGTCATGTCAAATGCCCTGGTGGGCTAGCAGACCTCCTCACCTCGATCTCCAATAATAGTGATTATATTGCCCTGGTGGGCTAGTGGACCCCCCAGCTTTGATCCCCCCATTCTGCCAACTGCACTATTCATTGGTGGTCCGGTGGATTCCCTGAGCCCGATCCCCCATTACACACATACACAACATACCTGGTGGTCTAGTGGCCCCCCCAGCAGTGCTCTACCACCCGCTCCCCCAACCCGTAACCGAGCTGGCAACTGGCACAGCCCACCCCTCACCACCGTAGCCAGCCACTGACTGAACTATGCATGAGTGCATACTGTACGTAGTATGGGCTCAGTGATTGACAGCACTCACTGAGCGTCTGCCACATACCCCCTTGCACAATGTTGCAGCCTGATTTTTAGCTCAAGGCTGGCGCAAGCCCACTTTGCCGCAAGCAGCCTGTGTTTGTCACAGGCTGCTTTTGAGAATCACTTTGGGTGCATTTTTTGGTGCAAGGTGCTACATTGACAGCTTGCAGTTCCAAAGGTGAGGCCCAATAGAGGAGATATCCTCAATGAAGATCTCCCCTTCCCTCAGATAAAATAAAGCAGCAAAGCTCTCTCGCCCACCCCAAACCAAAAAGCTGCAATGCACTCTGCTGTCTTCTCCCCCCAACCAACTATACGAAAAACTTTCTCCTTCTCCGCCCCCACCAGCCTAATGGCAACAATGATCTTTCCTTTCTTCTCTTCTTCTAGACCTAATGGCAGAAATGCTCACTCTTTCCACCACCCCTCGCCCTTAATGTTAGCAATTCTTTTTCTCCTCCATCCCATTCTGGACCTAAAGGAAGCAAGATGATCTTTCCTGTTCCTCATGTAATCCTGCCCCAGCACCCCCCACCCACACCAACAGCCTTGCCAGATTCCAGTGTTTAAACTCCAGTGTAACCCATCCTCACCCATCTCAGCCCCACCACTCACCCCAGGAAGGAAAGGGATGGTATATGTTCTCCAAACAATTTCATCACAGTATAGCCCTGGCGCCATATGACAGTGGTCAGTGGGCTACCCTCCTTGCCAGCTGTCTCTGATACTGGGCAAAGGGCCTGATAATTACGCAGTGCCTGCACCCAAAGTAAGATATCAGTGGGCCAGATATCCATTTGGTACAGTCCCCGGAATACTGTACCTATCTACCTCCCCAACCAACCACTCTGTACACTGTGTCCCCAAATACCTTGTTCCCCCATAAAGCATATATTTCAGCAGTAAGCACATGCAATGAATTTCACTAATACAGCAGTTTCAACAAACAAATTCACAGCTTTATTCATGGGGTAAGGAATAGGGAAGGGTACACTGAGACATAAGGTAGCTGTGAAAATAAAAAAAGGTTAGTAAGATATGCAACAGCGAACATGTGGGCCTGCAGGCCAAGCCCTCCCCCACTGGTACCAGTGTCCCTGTACTGTCCCTAGGGATACCCACTAGGTGCAGGCCTGATTGGTGCCATGGGTTGGCCGACTGTTGGGGCCCTGAAATATTGTAGAAAACATATTCTGAAAACCAGCTCAGTTCCCCTTTCCCCTAGGAACCAGGTCCTGGGCAAGCACGGTTTGTCATTCTCAGCACCCGAGAAAACAGAGGTTCTTAGATAGTGCAACACCACAGAAGCAGGCCGTCCAGGATCCCTCTCACTGGATGGAACTTACCTGAGGGTCTTGCAGCTGGTCACCTTGATTGTAGTTCTGGCTGCTTGTTACATTCAGCCGCTTCTGGCCCATTGCAGAGCAGAACAACACCAGCCCCAGAAGGCCCAGACCCGGGAGTGGCTCCATAGCCTGGCTCCCCCAATGGGTCAGAGGTGCCCTAGCACCCCAGAAAGCACCAGTGATGCCCCCGAGACAGTGAGTCCCACTTGGAAGGAGTTAGCAAGTTCCCTCCGTGGCTCTGGGTGAGGACTCCCAAATGGCAGAGGTCCTCCTGCAGTCCCTGGACTGAGTTCTCAGCAATAAAGGTTTTCAGGTAGTCACTCCAATAAAGTCCAGTGCCAATCTGAGTGGGTGCTAGCTTCTGTTTCAATAAGCACAACTGCAGTTCAGCAGGGGGCCTCAGAAACAACAACCCCCTGCACACCAGTCCACGCTATTCCACTTAAGCAGTATCCACAACCTTTTTCTTTGGCTGCAGCTAGGACTCAGCTCTCAGCCACTTTCACTAGTTCACATCAGGACACACACAGCACCCGGCTAGCACCCCGACAACCAGAGATGCTCTGCCCCTTCAGAATTTAAATTGCAGTCCCACACAAGCAAACAACCTTCCAGCAATGACTGTAGCACTCTGTCAATCTGCACAGTATTTTCAGCTAGTCCACCTTCCCAGTACAGGGTTTCTGCAGCATTTAGTTTCCTCTAACAATCACAATCAACTTCTCCATACCTGAGGAATCACAGTTCAGCCTCTTTCTCTCTCTCTTTCCCCTCACAATTCAGTCCAGCAGCAAGTACCTGGGGAAACAGAATCTCAGCACAGTCTCTCTTCCTTCTTTCCCCTTTCCAATCCACTTCTGCTAACAGGAAGAGCTCCAAATGGGGCCTGGGGAAGCCCTTGAAGTTCAAAGTCCACTCTTACAGAACCGTCCTGACGCATACAGAGCCTGGGAACAGACTGAAGAAATCCCAGAAAGTCCACACTGCTTCAGCTGAAAATCCAGCATTCTGATTGACTGGTGAAGCCTTTCAATAATCAATAACCAGAGCGATCAATATTTCCTGCTTGTTTATTGGGCATGATCTAGGTGCCAGCATTAGTCCCCTCCTTTTCCCAGCAGTCCCTTTGTGTCCAGTTTGGGCAGCTAGATCACGGATTGGCTGCAATTCTCTGGTTAAATGTCACAAACATGTCTGCTCCCATTTGTTTACATGGAGTCCATACAGTTTTAATACAGTTTCTCCCCTTCACAAGTCTTGTGCAGCCCAACACAATCTGTTATCTTCTTAGCCACCCCACTGGATTGTAGCCCCAGTTGTCCCCTGTCAAACAAGCCCATTTTCACTCCAGTGGCCCCTATTGCTTAGCTGTCGCTGCCGCCGAAACTCTGACCCCCCAGGCGGCAGGCAGCATTCATCAATATTCATGGTGCCGCTCATTAATATTCATTAGCCCTGAGCTGCCCCATTGTTTAATCTTTCAATTTTTAACTCTACTACGGGCTTTTTCCCCCCTCAGGTCTCTGGTCCCCAAAGACATTGAGAGGGGCACCAGGACCACAGACAGACTGACTGTTGTCAGACCACAATGGTGGTGGGCACATCAAAGTGTCCCTTGTGCAAACACGAGTACCAGATGAACTCAGCATGCTGGCAGCTAGCGATGAAGGAATGACACCCTGAATGGGCAGAAACACCACTTTAGGGGGGCAGAAGGATGTGGGGGGAATCAAAAGCATGGGGAGAAAACAGGACAACAACAGTAAACCCCCAGAGGGAGGTTACAACAGTATGTTGAGACACCAGGGCTGGCCATGAGACTAGGGAAGTGGAAATCATAGGACTTTCAGCTCCATGGAGTCAACATTTGATTCATTCACTTAACTACGCCCCGTCCTCAGATTTTGTTTGATTGTACTTTGACTACTGTACTGAAAGGCCAGGCTATTTGTGCTTTTTAAAACATTTTGAAGTTGCATTGGTGCTTTTAAAGTAAATCTATTTGTCCCTCAGTAACATTTCAGTTGAGATGTAATGAGCTTGAAATCTGTCTTGCCCACACATCTGTCATCTACCCTTGCATTTTGTACCAATACCAATGTAGTATTATCCCAGAACAATATATAAATACTAAACAAATGTAAACATGTATCATCTGCAGTGTCACTTTAATTTTTATATCTATTTTGTTTGTTTTTCTCTTTTCTTTTGAGTTTCCACATTTTTCAAAAATAATTTTTAACTTTGTTTTTTCACTTTTCTTACCTAGGCTTCGTCTATTTAATTTCTGAAATCTGATAAGCATTCTCATTCTTTCCCTTCCCTAACGGTTTTATTTACCTTTTCCTTTTTTTGTAATTCGTATTTTTCTCCACCAGTAACCCGAGCGGACCTGTCAGGTTGTAACCTCACAGCCCCATCACAGCTACATCTTGTGCTTAACCCCAAAAGGATGCAAATGCCCCCCCCCCATTAGTACTTTGCCCTCACATGGTTTTAAAACAGGTAAAACACACCCCTTCCATCTCAGCCACACCATCTTCCTAACCAGCCTTGAGAATGCCACTGAGTGAACTTATAGTTTAAAATTTATGCAATTATGCAGTCCATGTGCAACACTGTGCAATGACCCCTCTGCCTCTTTCTTTCAAAAGTATTGTAAGGTCTTCTCTTAGACATTAATCTGCCCACTCATAAAACAAGAAAACTGACCCTGCATATATGAGCCCCAAAACACAGTCCACTCAGAGCTTCATCGAGTCACTCTTTTTTTTAAATATATTGGCCCTCTTTTTTGATTCAACATTGTAGGGCAATTTCCTACCTTTTCCTATTACTGCGGGGCCTAAATGCTGAATTCATGCCCCAGAACGGCTTTGTGTGGGCTCCAGTAAAGCACCACTGGTATGAGAAACAAGCATTTAGGCCAACTAGCAGTGACAGGAAAAGGCAGTGGATTCATGCAGCCTTTGACCCAAAAAAGATACCAATATACAAAAAAGGTTACTCAGGGCTGGGTAGGGAGAGTGTGAGGGGTTGAGATGGTCAGGGGTGAATTTAATTTCTTATAAAGCTACAAGCAGTCATGGTAATAAGCAGAAAGGAGTGTAGGTTGTCTCTGTCTGACTAACTGTTGCAGTTTCTGTGTAATTTCTGCGGTCAGCAATCAAATTCTGTGGCTTGCCTTGATTTCTATAGCAATCAGCATGTGCCACAGAACTGTAAAAACAGGATTCCCTGATGTTCAGTACTCCAGATATGTGCAAAGTCATAGTCCATCCTGTCTGTGCTAATCACTGAGTCTGGATCCACCGGTAGTTCACCTCCCCTGCTGTCCTTGGCTCCCACCTGCACTGTCACCTCCATGTCAGTATGCACTTCTGCCATACGCACTGTGCTCTGTACGGTGGCCAGTGCAGATGCCCATACATGATGGGGTCTTGTGGTGTGGCCGTGCACCACCTGCCCACCCTGTATGTCCTCTGTGCGGTCCTACGCATGTCTTCCCACCCTTCCTCCACACCGCTGCATGTGCTGTGCATGTGTTTGTGCATGGCACATGCATACAGCTGCTTTCATGCCATGTATAAGTGCAGCGGCTTTATGTCAGTTCAGAGTGTAGAACACACACCACAGTGCATAGGCCCCAAAGAGAATCAGAAGTTGCAATTTAAATATTGAAAAAAAAAAACAGAAACAGAGATCACACATTGAATTTTGTAGCATGACCATGCAACTACTGTAGCTGATAATCATGCTTGCAGGAGATGGTACTGCTGTGAAGGAAAGCTTTACTTGGTTATTATTAATCATCTTTATTTCTAAAATGAGCTATTAAGATTTACAATAATGATCCATTTATGTAAATATTAAGCTACACAAATACAGATCATTTATAACATTTGATTTCACTTATCTTACAAATAAGGTGATTGGGCTTCCATCTGACAATACTATAAGAACCATAATTTTAGCTGGAAATACTAAGAGCATTAATTTACTTTTTCTTTCAGACAATTCATGTATCATTATCTGAATTATACCACAGATCCTTGAAACATGGTTAGTCACTATATCCTTGCCACTTTAAAAGATTACCATCAAAACCATTTGTTTCATTATTGTACACATTTTTCACTTCCAGACATTTTCATTAATAGCACCACCTCTGACGATGAAGTTTTACAGCAAAATATTGAGTGCTTTAGATGGCCACATTGAACAGTAAATAGCTTCGATATCACTGGAGTTGAATGAGTAGTAACGCCCTTTATTCTGTGGTTTTTACGGAGCTATTGGAAATGCAGCTTTCTCACGGCTGGCACAGCTTTCATCAAAAGGAACCTGGGTCATCCTGAAGTTACTTGCTGGCCTTGTGATGGTAAAACTGCCACTTCAAAGCAGCTGCACCATCACAGCTATTGGGCTGGATTCAGAAATGAATACTGCTGGAATTTCCACTGGTATTTTGTCCCACAGGTGGTGGCAAAACCTTGCCTGATGCAGGATTTGGAATGCATGGTAATAGTCACACACTGACCACTGCCTACTGTGATGGAAGCAGTGGTAGAAGCAAATGCAGTGTCCAGGACATCTGGGATCATATGTATGCAGTCCACACAGGAACACAGCATGAAGGAAATGGTTGGATTGCAAACATGTACATTTACTAAGAAGCAACTATTTCCTTCATAGATGCCTACAGCCACCTGGAACACATAATTAGAGCACTAAGATCCCCATATTCACTGCATGGTATGCCATATAACAGTGATGCCTGAAATATGGGCCCAGCTACCACAGATATCTGTTGTCTGTCAACAGGGGTACAGTACTTGTCCTGATAGGGTCTCCAGCCCATCCTGCAGCTCGGGGAATCTATTTATTTATTTGAATATATTTTACCAGGCAAACAAGCAGAGCCCAGAAGCCTTGTTACCAGTTGCAACCTGAGGGGGAAGGATTTAATAGGAAAAATTACATTCACATACGTAGTTCGTACATACAGATACAATGACATGTGATACAGTAAGAATTGTGCAAATAATGAGTTCCAATGAGATCCCCGGTTTATCTACTGGGTATATTACCTACAGCAAAGCACAGTGCAGGCTGTCTTGACTTTCAGTAGCAAAGACAAAATCTTAGTAACAGGTAGAAGAAGTTACACCAAGCTGGTTGCCTGAAAGTAAACCTGCATCCATCATAGTGCAGGCAGTCCTGAAATACAATAACAGTCCTATGTCAATTACAAGCAGAGAAAATGTGGCTGGGGCAGCTGGGGCACAAAATCAAGGAGACCAAGGAGGAATGATGAGCCTTGGTTAATCTCTTTCAGGAGAAGTAGGAAGGACATGAGGTGACATTGACAGTAAGGCTGTTCCATGCGGGAGTTGCCCTATAGGTAATGAAAGCTTGCTCTACATTGCTCCTGCAGTGTGGAATGTGGACTCAGCAGCCATTCTCAGACTTGAGGTAGTATGTGAAGTCTGTTGCTGGGGTAAAAAGATCCAAGAGGTGGTTTGGGACTTTACCTGACCAGTACCTAGCACCCACTAGAGCAGAGTGCAGTAAAAGAGCCTCATCGAGGGAGGCACCCACCCATGTATGTGTTGTACATGGCATAGTGGTCAGTTCACAGGGGCTGAGGGGAGGGGCAGACCAGAACGAATCTACACAGGGCATTGAATAATGAGGTGAGTTTAGTCAGGGTGGAGGAGTTAGCTCCAGCATAAACAACGTCCCCATAATGCACTAGAGGAAATTGGAGCATTCAACCACCAGTTTCCTGGTGTGAGGTTGAAGGCAGCTTTTCATCCAATGGAGGATGCCAAGTTTTGCATAACACTTAGCTCCTACGGCCTAGGCATTTATATGAGGATATAGAGTCAGTGCATTCTTCTAGGGTGGAACATAGGTTCAGTGAGGCTAGGGAGGTGCTTATTCAGTGACTGGAGTAAAACAGCATGGAGACAGTCTACTTTTGATTCATGACTAACTGGTTGTTTTGGAACCATTTTTGTACTGAAGAGAAGTCCTTTTGCAGGGGCTCCTCAATGGAGGAGACAGTAGGGCCAGATGCATAGACAACTGTATCATCAGCATACATGTGGATGCTTCAGGAGGAGAGAGCTATGGGAAGATTGTTGATGAAAACTGTCAAGTGCCTGCCAACACAGCAGCACGGTGTCCATCTGCAACGCCGATGTCCCAGGTTCGGGAACAGACCTGGGAAGTTAGAGGGCCAGCCAGGGGAGAAGGACAGAGCATCCTAGGGACAGCTGTCCTTCTCCAGGGGAAGGGGGCTGTGTGTCCAGGGCAAGTCAGACCCCTAGTGGAGGCTGGGGGTCTCGCAGTGACCAGCACCTAAAACTACTCAGGAGGCATGCGAACACTAGCATCATTGCATCTCATGCCTCCTCCTTCAAAATAAGGGAAAAAATGCAGCTGTCTTCCATGACATCCCGCTGCCTCCCAGCCCCGATCAACCACTGAACTCTCCCTTAGTTGACCCATTACATCTGCCGCCACAGCCAGTTTGGCTCCATGCCCTGTTTTGGGGGGCAAGCCAGAGAGGCAAGGTCAGTGGGATTTCCCACCAGTACCATTACTCCATCATCATGGCGGTTGCACCGGTGAAGTGGCCCTGCCCTGGGAGGCAATCCAGGGGGTATTACCTTTGAGGAGGTAAGTCCCAGGTGGAGTGAAGAGGGGGCTCAGGGAGGCAAGTAGGGGCTGAGCTCCAGATGGCTTGCACAAAAAAAAACTGTGAAGAGCAATGGTCCCAGGAGAGAGCCTTTGGGGACCCTGAAGGTGACCGTGAGGGGGAAGGACATGGATCCCCAAGGCTAAAGACTTGGAGCGGTTAGTTAGGTAAGATCAGAACCAAGTTAGAGATGGAAGGGAGACATCTGAGACCACAAGCTTGTCCAGTAGAAGGTGGTCATCCATGGTATTGAAGGCCTTAGCTAAGTCAATACAAATGGCCCCTGTGCCCATGCACTTGTTCATGTTTGAATGAATGTGGTCAGAGACTCAGAGGATGGAGGTGGAAGTGGCATGGTTGGAACAAAAGCCAGGCTGATAAGGGGTCAGGAAGCCAGAGCAGGCGTGGAAGTTAGAGAGCTGACTATTCACCAACCTCTTGAGAATTTTGAGAGGCTAGGTAGGAGGGATATGGGATGGTAGTTAGATGGTGTGTCTGTGAGACCACCTTTGTGAATAGGGCAACTAGTACATGCTTCCAGCTACAGGTAGCTCCAGCTGACCGTGAGGGACTGTTTGAAGATGTGGGCAATGGAAGCAGCTATTGCCGGGGCACCAATGTTAAGGAACATGGGGGATATGCCATCATCACCACAGCCAGAGTAAGTGCTGTGCACTGGGAGCTCTTTGTAGACATCTTCAATTGGGATAACAAGAAGGCAGAATTTGCCAGCTGGGGAGTGAGGTAGGATTGGGGGATTAGAGCCCTTGGACCTTCAGTGAAGTACTGGTTTAAGACTTCAGCTGACAGAGTGAAGACAGCAGTGGCCTGGTCTCCTGCTGACAAAGGGTAGGGGTTGAGGAGGCTGTGAATCATTTTCCAGAATTTTGATGGGTCCAAAGCACACTAGGTTGCACTGGAAGTAGGCTGCTTTGGCCTTTCTTGTGATCTTGGTGCAGTGGTTGCAGAGAGAGGTGAAGGCTTGCCTGTCTGATCAAGACCTGTAGATTTATGCCTTGACCATGCTGTGTTCTCTGCACTGGAAGCTTTCAATTATATCAGGAGAAATCCAGGGCAGGTGGTTTCCTTAGACTCTGGACCTTTTGATTGGGGTATGTTTGTCACATATTGCAGTGAAGGTAGCAGTGAAAGGTCTGAACCTTCCTCAGGGTCATGAGCTGTTAGGGTGGGTGCCCAGTTAGCTGATAGGCAATCTTGTAGGAATTCATCTGGTTTGAACATTTTGACTTTTACTGATTTAGTTTTCCAGAAGCAATAGGTCATGCAGCGATCACTAAATATATTGTGCAAGGGTGAGATATCAGCACCAAGTCTACTGTGCTGTGATTGGAAGAGATGAATTAAAGTGGGTTGGTGAAGAGATCATCTGGTGAGATTCAGAGTTTTGATTTTTGAATGCAGATTGGAGGGAGAGGATGGTCCAGTAACAGCTGTCCAGTTGTTGAAGTCACCAAGTATGATATGCTCCCTGTCAGGTAAAGAGTCCAGTACCATTTGTAGAATACTCAAAGCCACATCGTGATGGGACCCAGAGGAGCAGTAGACTCCTTTGAGAACAATCAGTGTGGAGTAAGTCCTGAAAAAGGACATTGGAGATGATCTCATGGGAGTTAGGGATGGCTTCTAGGAAGGAGATGGAAAAATTATGATGACAAGTAGAGTATATGAGAACCTCACCCCCTTTGGAGTGGTCCTGCCTGTTGGAGAGGTGACCTGGGATGTCTATGGCTGAGGAGGAGATACAGGGAGAGACCTAGATTTCCAATAGTATAAAGAAGTCTGGACTATTCGGTGAGACCCATGTTTTTACTAGGTCGAGTTTGGGGAGGAGGCTCCTGATGTTTGTGTGAAAAAAAATTTGAAGCCCTTGGATAGAAGTATAGAGCCACTGTTAGGGTTGTTTGTGAGGTGGGCTGGGGTTTCCCTCCATATCACCACCCCCCAGTAGTATCAGGAGGAGGAGGAGGAGAAACTGCCTGCCATGGGGGTTGGGGCTTTCTCATGGAAGTGCTGGCTGACAGGGACAGTGTAAGGGTGCAAGGACTTCAGCCTCAACAGTGCCTCATGTGTATGCCAGTTATGCAGAAGTATCCCTGGGTGTATGTCCAATTAGTGTGAACTTGGGTCAGACTTGGACACAGCCTGTAGGATGATGTTATTGGGATACGGACGGTGAACATAAACATCAACATTTTGGACACTCCACCCAGAAAAAGGAGTCTCGAAAGTGCACTCCACCCAGATAGGGAGTAGCTAAGAGTAACCAGGTATCAGCAACAAATAGAGTGACAGTTGGAGGCCTAGTGTGTGATTAGGATGTGCACTCCATCCTGATATGGGGTGGCTAGAAAGTACACTCCACCCAGAGAGGGAGTCGTTCATGGTAAAGAGTGCCAACTAGCAATTGTGTTGGGCCTGGGATCCTTTACACCTTAGGTCCAGTAGTGGGATAACAAGTAAGTAGCTTTCACATCAGTTACAGATCACAATAAAGCAGTTAGGAGTAACTGGGAAAACAGATACCTGAAGAACAGTAGAACCCCTGAATTCAACATGAGGCATAATCATTGAGCTACCACTTAGTTGGTAAGACAGATAGCAGCATGCAACATAATAATAGATGAATTCAGCATGGAACCACTGGATTCAGTGTGTACCATATTCATTGAGCTACCGAAGGAAGGCACCTGTAAGGAGAGGCAGAATAGCAGTATGTAGCATATTACTAGGTGGTAGCTATAGGGACAACCATGCATACCAAATAAGCAAGTATATAACATAAAAGGAGATGGCAGTTTTAGTTACTAGCAGGTCATGGTCAGTGGAAGTGAAGTGAACTACATAAGAACAGTAACAGGCAACATGGTAGTGACTTACTTTTCACAGGGTGAGAGTCAGAAGACTTTAATCAAATTTGTGGTAGTCGTAATAGCGGCTGCAGGTTGAAGAGGTATGTGGTTTGGGAGAGAGAGGTGGGTCACGTGACTGGTTGCTGGCTGCCTCCCACATCTGACAGACTCAGTCAGACTCCCAGTGCCTTTGTACCATGGCCCTTCGCACTCCAGAACACAACATGGAGGACTGCTTGGGAAGTTCTGATTAAGAGCAGAGAAGAAACGCCACCCCTCTTGCTCTTAGCTGGTTGGATCCCAGAGTCTGTGGAATGCCTGGTCCTGATTCAGTCCCAAGGACAGGGGTGCAACATCCATTGGGGGCTATGGTGGGCTACTGAAGCTGAAGATGGGACCCCTCCCAACCCTATGAAGAGATCTGGTCCTGACAACAGTAACGGGGGAATGGCGCCAAGTGGCCAGGTTCACAGAGCAAGTGTTTGAAAAAGGCACCGTTTTTAAACACTGCCACCTCTTCCTCAAGCTTGGCTGGTTAGATCCCCAAGACTGTGGGCCATCCAGTCCTGATGCTGTGCTGAGGGTAGGGATGCAATATCCATTGGGGGGTAGAACTGGGACCCTTTGCGACCCCATAAAGTTAGCTGGTCCTGACGGCAGGGGTGGGGGAATAATGGTACTTGGTTCTGATGCCTGATATCCACAATGCCATGTTTGTGATGGAAATCAGGAATAAGTGAAGTGGCTCATGAATTCTTTATGTAATTTGTCTGAATTACACATCACATGAGTAGATCTTTTTCTTTACAGGGCCCTATTGGCACATAAATAGAGATGTGCGAAATTAGGAGATTTCGTTATGCGAAATATTTCATGAAATTTGTGCATTTTGCAAAATATTTCATGAGTATGAAATGTGAAATTCTGTGGGCGAAATGCAAAATTTCACCCGCGAAATGGCAAAATTCAGGCAAAATGTTGCCGTTTCAGGTGAAATTGTGCATTTTGTGGCAGAATTCCATGTTCTGCGGGTGAAATTTCACAATTTTTTCACCCAGTGAAAAATTTTGCAGAACAGCAGAATTTCAAGAAATTCCCAGTTTTGAGGCAATTTCACTGGCAAAATTTAATTTTGCAACATCTCTACACAAAACATATGCCAATGGAATGGCAACAGTTGACCAGAATACAGTATTTAATGTGACCATTCTGTAATCAGTTTTATTTCATAAGTACCTCTAAGCTTATATACGCTAGAGTGGTGCAGCCACAAGTGTGTAATCACACTTGGAGATACGAGTAAAGCTTAATGTGATTATAACATCAGGGCAAATATAATACAGTAATTAGTTCATACATCACAAATATGTGTTACTAATATAAACAAAACTCTGGCCAGAGCCGACAGGGCAACAGCCGAGGATGTGGAAGAGGGGCTACACCGAGAATGTGAGAACTGGCAGTCCACACACACGCGTTGGCGTGCATTGCAGGTGATACATTAAACATTTGGAAAAGGTGTTGCCTGAGATTGTCAAAGACAAGCATGCCACTGGAACATGATGAATATCATTGCATTTACTACAGAAATTGATACTGATGTGTATATTATATTGCACTGGAAAAACTCTGCATAAATCACGTTTTAAAGTTGAATTAGGTTGGAAATAGGAGCTGTTTATATTATATTATAATGTGTGGGAGAGGGTGATTACCAACTGAAATTGGCAAGTTTACAATGTTGTTATGGTATCATTGTGACATCAAAAGGTTGTTAACCTCTCTTGACTACGTCACAGCGAAACCATAACAAGCTCGCCTCAACTGCACATGTGTGTCTCTTGGATGTCCAGCATTTCAGTCACTGAGTAATACCAACCAGGAGACTGGGAGAGCCACACCAAGGAGAAGTGTTTTGTTTCTTTTTAATGTACCTTCTGCTGTTTGTCACTCCTGAAAGGTTGTGATCTGCAGCACTCAATGAAAATTGGACTGTCAAATAACCTGCAGGTAATGCAGTAAGGTATCCCAGGTTGCAATACAAATGGACACTACATGCTCCAGTGCATCCAACCGAATTGTTGTACTGTTTTTTGGTAAACCCTTAGTTTTTCTGAGCCATTTTTTTTATTTGATAGAATGGTATTTGTGTTTGCGATTAGCAGGAGGCTGGATCACCCTCCGGGCTCTTGCTTGGAGGTGTTCCACTCCCGATCTCTGAACAGGTGCATAACCTGGGGGTAATTTTTGATGAAAGACTGACTCTGCATTCGCAGGTGTCTGCCGTCATCAAGTCCTCATTCTACCATCTGAGTAATATCTCCAGGATTAGGCACCTTGTTCCGTCTGGCGATCTTCCTACACTGGTCCATGCCTTTGTGTCCTCGCGATTGGACTATTGCAATTCCCTTTACTGAGGGCTTCCTGGAGTGGAAATCTGTTGCCTGCAGCTGGTGCAGAATGCAGTGGCCCGGCTTTTGACTGGTACTTCTTGGTCCAGTCATATTTTGCCGGTCCTGCACAGACTGCACTGGCTGCCAGATCAGTGGTGGATCACCTTTAAAGTCAGTCTTCTGACTTTTAAAGCCCTTCATGGACTTGGTCTGGACTACCTGAAAGAGCTCCTGGTCCCTTACTGCCCTGGGCGATCACTACACTCAGCTGACAAGGGGTTGCTAGAGATTCCGAGGGTGTGTCTGAAATCTTCTGGGGCCCGTGCATTTATGCATGCGGCCCCTACCCTCTGGGAGTACATGACCATGGAGGGATTTAAAAAAGCCCTGAAAGCATATTTATGGATTCAAGCTTTCGGTGACTGATTTTATTTGCCTAAATGTAACAGCTGTTTTATATATTTTAAGATTTGAATTGTTTGACATGTTTTTAAATTCTGTAAGGCACCTTGGTTTTTTGAAAGGCACCAAAGAAATAAAGTTATTATTATTATTATTATTTATAGGAAACCTATCCCCATACACTATAAAAGCTAATGTCTGGATTTTGATGAATAACCACGTTGAAATCATTTCTTAAGGTTGCCACGGCAATGGTAATGGCAACCTCTCAAAGTGATTACAATGCAGTTATTCCTTAAAACCCAGCCATTATTCTCTATATGTTATATTATATTATATGATGACTTGTTTATAGAGCATGTAGCTCAAGACAGAATACAGTAATTTCCTGTTGATATTCATAGTAATGGGGCCCCCTGTAGATACAGGTATAAAATGCATGCCATGGTTCATATTTAGAGATTTGGGTACAGATATATCATACAATAGCATAATTTTGTTTAGCTCTGTAGCATTCTAATATTCATGCTTTCCTTATATCTTAAGCCTCTGTGCTAAAAATACAGGTGCAGTTTGACTCTGGCTATTACTGCATGCCTAGGGGCACTGTGAGGCATGAGAGTGCAGGCAGAGTACCTGCAACCTCTGGACATGCTGTAAATACCACAGAATCTAATCCCCAGAATGTCTTATTCCTTATATAAAATGGGATTTTAGTGAAAATTTCCTTTTAAAATATATGAAAAAATATATTTAAATTCTTTTACAAAAAGGTAAAATAGTTCCTCCATTTTTGATGCCATCAGGGGATGCTGTATGCTTACTGTGTTCTTACTAGCTACAATATGCTGCCCCTGTTAATAATGTATTTTTGTGACTGCTGCAGTTCTTTATTTCTTTCCTTTTTTTTATTAATTTGTGCAGTTTTAATTTACTTATGGACAGGAGTGGGTGGGCAGGTTTATAAGTTCTGCTGAAGATCCTCTGTCTAGAGCATGAAAGCAAGTGGGCTGTTAGTATAGCCTAGTGGTTAGAGTAATAAGCTGTGATTGCACTTGGTATATCCAACAGACCTAGGTTTGATTCCCACAACTTCCACTTGCATGCTGTGTGACTCTGAGAAAGTTACTTTTTTGGTGCTCTGAAAGTGAGCCCGGCTCCCATCCAGGTGGCAGTCAAGTGGCAAGTCACAGGATCCCCCCTCCCCCGAGGGAAGAGAATAGTCCTATGGATGCTTAATCCTCCCTCTTTCAGCTGACCTCCAAGTGACCTGCATCCATTCCTGAACCCGGGTCGCTGGCTTGGAAAGAGGTAAGGCGCCCATGGTGCCTTATCCTTCTTCACCACTGGGCTGGCTGCTGAGCAAGTCTCTTACCCTCCTAGTGTTCCCAGGTTGTCCCCAGAAAACAGACACTTGTGCCTAGTGGGCCTTACCAGTTAAAAAAAGAATAAATAAAGAAAAGACAGTAGAAGGTGCGGCAGCCATTAGACAGCTGTGCTGCTTCAAATGTTGAATGTTTTGCTAGTCAAACAGCTAGTAGGGCCAAAACAGGCAGAGAGGAAAGTAATATAAATTTTAAGAAGTAGCCAGTTGTAACTCTTTATTTCTGAGGTATTTTTCTTTTTGCTCATTAGAAAGTCTTCTATGTGATAATATTGTGCTGGATATGTGGAACAGCTCTTAGCCTAGGGGCTGACATATCTATCTTTACCTCCCCCCCTACTAAATTATCAGCATTGTGGTCTCATTGACAGTGACATCTCATGTGACTGACCTGGCAGTCACTGAGTGACTGTTCCTAATCAGCAATGATATAAGCAGTCCAAGTGTAAGAAACCTAGCTGGCTCAACGTGGAAGTGGCAGGGAAAGTGAGGGAGAAGAGAGTGGCCTTCAACAGGTACAAGAAAGTTGGGCAAGGGGAGGACAGGAGGAGTACTCAAAGAAATCTAGGGAAGTAAGTAGAGCAGTCAGGGCAGTTAAAGTGGCAAGGGAGCTAAGATTGGCTCAGGGGATCCGAGAGAGCATAAGGATTTCTTCAAGTACATAAGAGGAGCTGTAGGGATGAGATTGTCAGACTCAGAAGGGAGGGGAGTTAGGCAGAAAACGCAGAGGCACTCAATGAGTACTTCTGCTTGATGTTCACTAAAGAAAAAGACATGCCGATACCACAAGGAAAAGGAGGGATGGGTGAGGCGGGGGGGAGGCAGAGGTAACGGATGGAGTCATTCAAGAGGATAGGGTTCTAAAAGGCTTTAAAGCCTTGTAGGTGCACAAGGCACTGGGACTGGATGGAACACATACAAGAATTCTGAAGGAACTGGCAGAGGTTTTGGCAGGCCCACTGGCAGACCTGCTTAACACCTCTTTGGAGACAGGGAGCATGCCCATGGACTGGAGGATGGCTCACCTCGTAGACCTACAAGAGTGGTCCAGGGGACGAACCGGGCACTTATAGGCCAGCAAGCTTGACTTCCATCGTGGGGAAGTTAATGGAGACCATTCTAAAGGAGAGATTGATAACCTTCCTGGATAGTAATGGACACCAGGATGAAAGACAGCACAGATTTGTCTCAGAAAGATCATGTCAGACTAACATCTTTGATTGGGTCACAAGGATGGTTGACAGGGGCCATGCTGTGGATGTCCTGTATCTGGACTTCAGCAAAGCCTTAGACTCATTGAGACATGGAAGGTTATTGGGCAAACTGAGAAACCTGGGGGCAGGAGAGAAACTAGTGGGGTGGGGTGGGTTAGGAGGCATAAAGAGTAAGATCAGCCTGTTCACAGATGACACAAAGATATGTGCAACTGTGGACAGTGAGGAAGGGTAGCAGGACCTCAGGGAGGATCTATCAAAACTCAAGCACTGGTCAGGTGTGTGGCAGTTGGGGTTTAATGCTAAGAAGTGCAAGGTCATGCACCTCGGAGTCAGAAACCCAATGACTGGCTATTGGCTGGGGGGAGTGTAGGTATTAATTTCAGAAAAAGGTCATATACCTAGGGGTACTTGTCACAGGGGACATGAGGGTATCAGCATAGTGCTGGAGGACAGCAGCAAAGGCCAATCAAATGCTGAGATGCATTGCCAGGGGTATCACCTCAAGAAGAGAGGAGGTAATCCTGCCTTTGTACAGATCACTGGTGAGGCCACACTTGGAGTACTGTATGCAGTACTGGTACCCTTACCTAACAAAGGATGTAAGATTACTGGAGAGGGTACAGTGTAGGGTAACAAAGATAATCCTTGGTTTAGGGGATAAACCCTATGAGAAAAGATTGAAGGAGCTCAACATGTATTCCCTGGAGGACAGAAAGGAGAGGGGGACATGATAGAGACATTTAAATATTTAAAAGGCATGAAGTGGGTCAAAGAGGGAGGATTATTCCTCTTAAATGGATGAAGAGTCATGAGGAGGCACAGTCTGAAGTTGAAAGGGGGTAGATTCAGGAGGGAGGTGAGGAGGCACTACTTCACAGAGAGGGTGGTGGCTAGGTGGAATACAGTGCCAGAGGAGTTGATCGCAGTGAAGACAGTGGACAGTTTTAAAAGGGGATAAACTAGGGGAGGGTAAGTACTGATAAGAACAAAGGGGGGGGATAGAAGGAAGAGGATTGTGGAAGGGGAATGAGGGGCAGCTGCAGGAGAAGTAAACTGCGAGCTGCTTACTCGAGCAGACTTGATAGACCTGTGGGCCTTTTTCTGCCAGCAATTTCATATGTTCTTATGATGTCACAGTCAGTGAGGTCACAATGCTGACAGTGTAGTGAGGCGGACAGAGGTAGCTATGTTAGCTGCTGGGCAGAGTGCTGTCCCACACATCATACCTATAAACATCAGGTAAACAATCTTCTAATCAACCAAAGGGAAAAGGAAAAGAAAAAGTACCTCAGATATAAAAGGTAATGGCTGACTGCTTTTAAAAACTAATAGTAGTTTTAGGCAGTACACTCGCTCTTTAAGGAATCCTAATTTTTAGAGCCTAGTTGAATATTTTTATGTAAAAATAAAGGTGGCAGCCATGTTTGTGATAGAAACCAGGAATGACTGAAATGGCTCATGAATTCTGTATGTGATTTGTCCAAATTCCAGATCGCAAGATTGGACCTTTTTCTTTATGGGGCAGTATTCGCACATAGACATATGCCGAGGGAGTGGCAACAGCTAATCATAATAAAATATATATATATATATTTTTTTCTTTGTTGACCGGGTAAGTGCACTAGGCAGATTCTGCCTATTTTCAGGCACAACCCAGGGGGAGGGGGATACAGATGAAATGCCAACTGATCTTGAACCAGAGTAAGCTGTTGGTGGTATTTTTAGTGAATGAGGGAAATTTGGCCAGTGCACCGGGGAGATTCCCTTACTGAATTGCTGTCAGTAGGGGGAGTTTGGCTGTCCAGTTTTTGGGATGGCCACTCGGAGTGAGGCTTCATGGTGTGTGGATGCACTTCTGGTAGGAGAGCAAGGCTCCTCTTCTACCGAAATTCTACCAGAGGGCGAGAATGTGATAACTGAAATGGAGACTGTCGTTGAAAACGACAAAGATGTTACTGAAATTTATGCCTCTGCAGACGATATTTTGGTTCTTCAACTTTAGGATGGAAATTCAAGTAAATTAACAAAGAATTGCTCGGAGGGTACAACGACTAAAACGACTACTGATTCTTCCAGTTCAGAAACATTTTCGGAAAAAAAGTTAGCGAGTCGGTCAGCTTTAATAACCGAGCAAGTGCCTGCTGTCAAAGGATCTCTTCCGCCTGTCAGTTTGGCATCTGACACAGCAGCATCAAAGGCTTCACCAAGGCCGGGTGAATCATCTTCCTCTTTTGTTACTTTCCCTACAGTACCTGACTTAGACAATTTAAAGGCTGGCAGTTCAAACGCTAATATGCTAGACGTTTGCCAAAAGCCTATTGAACTTTCTGTTCCTCATTCCTTAAAACAAAGTCCTCTTAGTTATGACATACAGGCCTAGATATTCAAAAGAGCTGAGCCATGCGCAACAGGGTTGCACCTGCGCAAGTCCGAAATGCGCCATTCTGCGATATTCAGCAGGAGGCAGTTGCGCCCCCCAAATCATGCTGAGCAACAGCGCAATGCTAATGAAGGCATGTGCAACTGAAGGGGGAGGAATCATGCATAAACTGCACAGCCCGATATTCAGCCGGGCCATGCAGAGTTATGCAGGCGCAACCTCCCACCCGCGCCCGCACAACTTTACGCCAAAAAAAAGGATCAGTTGAGGGCCACCCACAGGTGAGTTGCCATATTGCAGGGCGCAAACAGCAGCTGCCACCTGTGGGTGGCCCTCTCAGTTGTTCTCGTGCCTCTCGTGCCCCTGATCACGGGCATAATAAAATTCCTCCCCATCCCCTTCAGCAGCCCGACGCGGCATAACGTATCGTTCTTCATTTCGACTAGCCCGACGTGGCATACTGTATATCTCATCTCGATCAGCTGATCGCTGGCAACCGTACCACCCGACCAGCTCGATTGCATGGCATTTCATTTCCTCCTGGTGACGGTGAGCCACCCTCCCACGGAGCCCACCACCCCGCATTCTCCTCCGTCAGCCGGCGATGCAGCATTCACCCACCAGCCGCCACGACCACCGACGACGATAGTGGAAGGGCTGCATGCCCATTGATTCAGAGCATGAGCCATGGGCATGTAGTCTATATCAGATAGTGAAGTCCAGATATGTGAATGAATTAATTCATTCACATATCCGACTGCCTTATGCGGTATGGGCTGCATCATTGGCTCATGCTCTGAACCTATGGCAGTGCAGCCCCTAAGCTGTCATCAGTCGGCGGGCGGTGCGGGGCGGCAGGTGGCGGTGGGGTGCTGCCGCCCATCGGCTGACAGGGGGAGCGGGTTGTGGAGCTCTGTGAGTGGAGGGGTGGGGGCCACTAGATCACCAGGGATTCTGGATGTGGGGTGAGGATGCCGCCCGCAATCGGGCTAGTCTGGGGTGGGATATGTACAGTCGTGCTCGATCGGGCTAGTCGGGGGTGATATGTGGCAGTTTGCCCGCAATCGGGCTAGTCAGGGGTGGATATGTACAGTTTGGCCCACGATCGGCTAGGGGAGAACTGACCGCTGTGCCCGCTGATCGGGCTGGGGACATAATTGTATGCCCGCAATCGGGCTAAGGGGGGGAACATTAACTGTATGCCTGCGATCGGGCTGCAGGGGGCATCTGTCCCCGATGGCTGCTGCCTGGCAGGGCGCCAGGCGCAAGTCGTCGAGGATCGGCGCACCCGCATGCTAATGGCATGCAAATGGGGCCGTAATTAGATGCAAATGACCCCCCGTGTGCCTTGCATAAATTATGGCCCCATTTGCATGTCACCATTTGAATATCGCAGGTTTGCACATGGTGCAATGGAACTTGCGCCACCGCATCTGAATGCTCCACTCTGACCACTTGCGGTGGCGCAAGTTCCACTGCACCATGCACAGTGTCTGTGGCAAGGGGGCGATATTCAAAGAAGTTGCTCAATAGCGCAACTCCGTTGAATATCGCCCTGGCCACACCCCTGAGCAACTTTTTTGAGCAGCGCAAGGGCTTGCGCTACAGAATGGCGCAGTTTGAATATCTGGCACACAGTCTATAGAACTACAGCCTAGCAAACGCTTGCAAACTGTAAGTCTGGACTGCATGCCGGTTTCCCGGCTTACAAAAATGGCTGGTTTTGTTTTCAAACACCCCGCGACACTGAAACGCTGTTTAAGTCCCACAACCCAATTAAATATCAAACATCGCACAATCAGCAATCTACAGCCACAGTTTTTTCATGTAAGGATAATGTCAAAACAATCGGTTGTGGAAAGTGATATATCGCAACAGGAGATTCTTACAAGCTCTAACAAACAACAAAACTCTGATCAGACTGTTTCACCTATCTCTTCTACTGCTGCTGCTATAACTACAGAGGTGCCTGTTCTCCCTTGTGCTTCTTGGTCGCCACAGAAAGCACTCCTAGAGGCTGGATGGAAAAAAATGTCAGGGGGGGACTGGCTCCCTGATCCAGCATGGGATTCTACTTTTGACTTTTCTCAGGCTTCCCCTGACTGGAAACCAGGGCCTAATGTACAGTCTATAAGTAACCCTGTAAACAAACAGGATTTACCTGTAAATTCATAGGAGAATTTGGCTCCTATTAAAAAACTAGATTATCTACAGAATAATAAACTTGCAGTTAAACCTGAATGCAATAAGCAACAACATGGGAAAAATGAAGGCGATTTTATACAAGACACTGAACACCCTGCAGACACCAACCAAAAACCTTTAATGTCGGACCTTTTTTCTCATGCAAAAAAAGAAGCAGCCCCTAGATGGAATGCTTTCGGCATTAGATACAAAGGGGGTTTAGTGGAGAGACCAGACCGCTACTATGTGGGCAGGAACTTGTTAAAAGACTCATTGCATTTTACACATAATGATGTTTTTGCTTTTATTAATATATCAGGAGAAGACAACTTTGATGTAAGCTTTCGTACATCTCACACATTGGAGTTATTTTGGGAACGTTATGGGCAGGTTAAGTTTTCTCCCACGTGGACCCCCTTTTTAGTGATTCCACTTACAAAACTACTAATAAAATATGTTACGATAATGTTTCGTAATGAGGGGGTACATGTGGAGGATATTACGTACTGGCTAAACCAAAAGTGTGATGTACTTAGTGCCCCAGAAGTGATTCTAGATTCAGAAAGGTTTTGGATGGGAGTTTGGAAGTACAAGGTAAAACTTAGACAGAATGACTCAGGAGTAGAACACATTCCTAACTCATTTCTTTTAGGAAGGGATAGAGGGGTTTGTTTTTATGGGGGCAGCCTAGAGCTTGTTACAAGTGTGGTGCCCGTACTCATTTGTCTAGTACCTGTGACAAACCACGTTGTGATAATTGTGGGGGAAATAGGCCACGTCACTATGCAATGTGCTAACCACGCAAAATGTGACTTATGTGAAGAGTATGGACATATCTTTGGAGAATGTCCTTGGGCAGCAAAAAATAAAGCTTCGTGTGTTAGCCCTGAAGTACTTATACAACAAGCCCAGGACGCAGCTGCTCCTTCTCTTGAAAATTCTCCCCCAAACCCCACTCCCCAACCTCTGAGGTAACCAGAGTAGTATCACATGCTCAGGATAGCCCCCCCCCAATCCAGTGATAGATCTAGTTTTGCTTAATCATGCTTCTATAATAGAGTCAGACAAGGTCTCTGGTCCTGATCCAGGGTTACTACTTCCTGTGTGTTATGAAGACCCTAAAGGTTCGGAAGAGTTAGCTGTAGCTCCTCCTGCAGCCTCTCCACCTTTTAGGAGGCGGTCAACTAGATTTTCAAAAGCTAAACTCCCCCCCCCCCACCTTTCTCCAGAACCTCTAGAAACTGGAAATTCATATGCGGCACTTTTTTGGGGTGACTCCGAAATGGACCATGGAGATTCTGATTCACAGACTTCTAACTTAGAACTTCCTTCCCAGAATTCTGGAGATTACAAAGGAAAAAAAAAAGAAAAAAAGAATTAATGCACCTTGGACATCTAAAACATGACTGAATGTATTTGGGGTTCATTTAGTACTCAGTGGCTGGGATATTCAGAAGTGCATCAGAGGGTGGCACAAGCATACATCTCAACCTCTTTACTCGTAAATCAGGGACAAAAAAAATCAGGGACAAAGACCCAAAATTAGGGACACATCTTAAAAATTGGTACTATTCACTCAGAAAGCTGATAGAATAAGTGGATTAGTGTAAGATGCATTTTCTGAAGAAGAACAAGTCTGTAACTTTAATGTTTGGCATTATTTTGTGCTTTCAATCCCCACTGTTCTGTCACAAAAACACAAATTTTACGAGAGACAGAGGAAAATTTTGAGTCAAAATCAGGGACGTCCCTGAAAATCAGGGACAGCTGAGAGGTATGGGCACAAGAGATGCGCAGCGCAAATACAGTGCATGATATTCAAAGGCTGCACATGGCTGGATGTGCCTGTGCAACGTGGCCGAATATCGCACAGATGCACCAAAGCGCACCCAGGGGTGTGTCAGGGAGCATCAAGATGCACCATAGCATGCCCAAGGATGTGCAGGGGAGCAAGCCAAGGAGCAACACACACAGGCAACCAGCACACAAGGCACCCACCACAGGGCCTGATGAGACAGGCCACAGCCACCCCACCACACATAACCTATGGTGGAACACCACCAGGTACAAACCCCTATCCACCCCAGACAGACCACACAGCAGCCATGCACACCACTGCAGCATGGCTCCTCACACCAGCTACAAAGCAGACATGGACACAGATGGGTAACCAAAATGAATGTAATGTAACAGTCATATAAAACATATTTACAAACATAATAACAGTCAAGGCAATGGAAGGGGTTAGGCAAAGGAGGATGCACAGAGTAGGGGAAACTGTCCGTCACATGGGTCCTAAGGCCGACCACGGCCCACCGCTGGGCGACGCTGGTGCTGGTGCCTCTGTCTGCACTGGCCCTGTGCCAGCTGCTGAACCATCTGGAGTGTGGCAGTGGTGACACGCAGTATCTGTCTCAGGAACCGTGCATGCACATCACTGGTCCCGACACCTAGGACAAAGGAGGGAACACGGTATGAGTGGATGTCCAGAAGGCCACAGCTCACCCACCGTACACAGTGAGCATCGGTGACATGCACCTCTGGGCTGGCATTCCGCCACCCATAGTGAGTGCGCCCACACGAGCTGCCCTCCCAGGGACCCAAAGCCATGCTGAACACTGCATGACAGCACCGCCCATGTGCAGCACACCACCACCATGGCAGGCAGGTGACATGGCCATGTAGGCAGCCAGCAGTGACACAGCCAGGACCCAGGTGCACCCACAGCCCACCTGCAGTGTCCACCCACATGTGCGATAGCCACGGAGCAAAGCAATGGGCACCGCAAGCAGTGCGCAGCTGGAGGGTACCATGTGTACAGGGATCTGGGTTCCACCACCACCCATGCTGACCACCCTGCACATCGAGGAAACATGAACAAGTGCCTACCTGCACGAAGAGGCACACCCAGTGCCTGTCCGGCCGCCATGCCCGTGACTCCCACCGGTGGTGCACCACTTCCTGTGGAGGCCCATCCTAGCCAAGCCACAGCACCAGTGAGGCACGCCCACCTCCTATCCTCAGGGCCTAGAAGAAAGTAATGGAGAAGGACACATCAGAACCATGTAACATCACAGTCCCCCACCCCCTGGCATGGTGTGACCCCCTGCGCAGCATGCCGGTGGCACAGGACAGGCATGGTGTACCACCATCCACAACAGGGCATACAGCCCCAGCCACCCCCCAGCAGGGCATGCCACCACCACCGCACCACAGCCCCCCAGATGTGAATGGGCACATGCGCCGTGCACTTACCTGGCCATGGCACGGCGCCCCTCTGGACGCATGCCTGAAGAGCCCATAGCCGATCCTGGTCCCTCCGCTGCAGGTCCCCGTAGCAGTGCCTGCACTGCTCACCAGTGTGCTGTGCACCTGTGGCTTCCTCCAGTGCATCTGACACCTTCTGCCACACCTCAGACCGAGGCCTGTTGAGTGGCACCTGACCAAACAGGGTGCCAGCATGTGGCTCCACAAGGGCCACCAGGTTGACCAACTCAACCTGGGACCATATCTGTGCCCTGGGTGTTGTCCTGCGTGGCATGCTTCCAGCGCTCCCGGTGTAGACAAAATGGCACCCGGCAGCATATGTGCAGCACGTGCTGGAGCTGCGTGCCTAAAAGCATGAAGCACTGCCACCGGCCAATGCGCAGGCACGTGGGTGCGCGACTTGGTGCTGCAATGCCACCACGTGTCACACAGCTCACCATGTGCCACAGCGCCATTGGGAACTGCAGGCATGCTGTGCGGTAGGGCCATGTGTGAGCCACCGTACACAGCCTCATCGCACATGGAGAGCCATCGACGGCATGGTGCCACAACGCCATCGGCCATGTGACGCCCTGGTGCCATAGGACACACAGCGCACGAGCACCACCAGTGCAATAGTGAATGGGTACTGTACTGCCTATCATGCACGTAGTGAAGGGTGTACCACTGGCGTACGTGATGGGCCCACGTGCATGCACATGGCACGGCATGTTGTGCATGTCACACTGCTGTGCCCTGAGTTGTGCATGCCAACCCCATTGCGCAATGCACAGTAACGCGATATTCAGCTGTTATATGCAAATCAACTGATTATCCTATCTGCCGTGCAGCAGCCGCATTTGCATGTCATTATAGTTGCGCAACCCCTCATTAGCATGCAATGCGCTATAAAGGCACCAGGGGAATGTACAGGGTAGGACTGGTATTGCATCCCTAACAGGTGAGATACATGCTGCGGGATGGCCAGGCAGTGGCATGGGAGGGTAGGTGCAGAATAACCAGCCCATACTAACATGTATCTGTCCCCACAGGAAGAGGCATGTTGGAACTTGAGGAGAATGAGGAGCGTGGGCCTGCTTGGAAGCGCAGGCCCAACTTCACCAGGATGGAGTTGGATGCCCTATTCCAGGCATACCTGGACTAGGAGCCACTCCTGAGTGGCTCCACAGGCACCCCACAGGCCCGGGCAACAGCATGGGAGGGTGTGGCCCATGCTGTGAACCAGCAAGGCAGCCACCAACAGTCTGTGCAGGAGTGCAAAAAGAAAGTGGGCACAGACCGTCAGCACATCAAGGAGAAGGTGGCTGCCATCCATGCAGCGCGAGCAGCCACAGGCGGGGTCAGCCCTCCCTGCCCACACTTACTCCGCAGGAGAAGATAGTGGTGGCCACCATGCAGTGCAGCGCAATCAAGGGCGTGCCTGGCAGAGGATTCCAGATGGGCGGTAGCCCATCACTGCATGGTAGGCTCTGCAACATTGGGGACATGTGGGCAGGGGGGCCGGGGGCAAGTGTAGGTGGCAGCAACACTAATGCGACTGTGTTCCCTTTCAGCTCCTGAGCACCTGCAGCCAACAGCAGTGGTGGTGGTGTCCACCGTGGGGGCTCTCCTGGACCCAGAGGACCATCCATACACCTCCACTGGACACCATGGCCCGGATCGAACGTGGCCCGGCACCGCTGTCCGTCCTGACACTGGTGGCGCGGTTCCAGACGAGGCCCTTGCTGCTTTCCAGCATGACACCAGGCATGGTGTCCTGTGTGCAGAAACGCAGATCAGGCCGGGGTCCTGTTCTGATGACAACGTGACCCACATCCCAGACAGCGATGTCAGAGACACTGGGGAGACACCCATACTACTGACCCACCCCACCAGCACGGACGGTGGCCCAGAGGTGGCTGCCTGCACACCGGCCAATACGGCTGCTGTAGCTGTGGCTGCAACAGGTGCAGCTATGGCTGGCAGTGGTGGTGTTGGTGCTGGTGGCAGTGCAGCCACGCTGGTGTTACCCTGCGCACAGCAGCTGGAGGGGCAGCAGTGGCAGCCAGACAGCGTTGAGGGTGGTCCGGGACAGTGCCCGCCACCAGGGTACCGCACAGAATCCAGCCACAGGAGGGACCCACTGTGCAGCGCCCACCATCATGGGGCAATGGGCTGTAAGGTCGGGATACAGATGTGGGTCGGCAGGGTGCCCATGTGACCCAGGGCGCTGACCCCATGGACGAGCACACCCGTCTGCTCCAGGCCTCTGTTGAGCAGCAGCTGCAGCTCATGGCAGGGGTGCATGCACTCCGCACAGAGCTGCGGCAGGCAGATGAGTGGCGGAACAGGGACAGCACCCTGCTCCTGGCAGAGACCATGCGACTGCGGGAGGACATGGCCGCAGCTATGGATCGGCTAACCGTTGTGGTGACAGCCAGATTGGCATCACTGGCCACACTGCTGCATGGCCTTCCACCGCTCACTGTGCGGAGTGCATACTCCACCCCTCGGGCCCGGCGTAGAGCGACCCCTTCGGTGTCAATGCCAGGTTCTGCTGTGGGCATTCCAAGCACGCCTGGTGTGGGCATGTTTGTGGGCCTGCAGACACCTACGCAGACCCGGTCGTGGTCCCGCAGTGTCACCCTTGGGGGACCATCTGTGACATCCCCTGTGGCAGACACTCAGCCAACACCGGCTGAGCATTCTAGGTGGGGCTGTCCACATGTCCGCAGCGGCCTCCCTACTGTGCGGCGGTCCTGAACCACCCCCACCCCACCCACCATCTTCTGCTGCCCTGTGTGCACATTGTTGTGGTGTGTGCGTGTGTGTCCCATGTCCGTGACTTGCGTGGTGACCCCGCACATGGCCCATGTGCCCACCCACCCAGCTGCTGGCCACCATGGCATGTGTGATGATGCCAGCACTGCGCTGCTGGCCACTGTGCAGCATCCCCTCTGTGTCTGACACATGCCAGGTGCCCGGTGCAGGGCGGGGGCCTCATGGGTCCTGTGTGCATATGTGTGTGTGTGTGTGTGTGTGTGTGTGTGTGTGTGTGTGTGTGTGTGCTGCATGTGTGCCCATGCCATGTGCTGCATGAGTGTCTGATCCCTATGCCTGCCCAGGCTCCCCCTTCCGCCAACCCTGGCATGGGGTCTGCCCATGCCTGCCTGCCCACTGTGCCCTGGGACCTGGCCCTTACCTGTGGCCATGTATACCCCCCTGCATGCTCCATAGTGCTCCTCAGTGATTATGTCTCTGTGTTGCTGGGCCATCCTCATCAGCCGGGGATCCCTTCACCTGGGGGGGCTGCCCACCACCAGGCCCAGCGGCCTCATTGTCCTCACTGCTGTCCCCCTCCTTGACCTCAACAGCTATCCCACTGTCGGTGGCCATGTTGTGTAGTACACAGCATGCCAGGAATAGGCTACAGGCCTTCGCGGGGCTGTACTGTAGGGCACCGCCATACCTGTCCATGCAACAGAACCAAACCTTCAGCAGCCCAAACACCTGCTCAATTATGTTCCATGTGCTGGCGTATGCCTCATTGTAGTGCTCCTGTGCTGGGGTCAACGGGCACTGGTCTGGGGTGGGCAGCCATGGCCGGAGTGGGTAGCCACTGTTACCTGTGTGGAGAGATGTCCGGTTAGCATGGTGGTCTGTGTCCCTGCCCCCCATCCCTGCCACACCCTGTGGCACCCATGCCCTGGCATCCATCATACCCTGCCCTGCTGTACCCAGCATATCACATCCATAGCATACTCACCAACTAGGTGGCCAGTGGGGATGTCCCCACTCTCGAACTTCTGGCACAGTGCCGACTGGTGCCAGATGAAGGCATTGTGTGCTTCCCCAGGGTGTGTGGCACAGACATTGATTATGTGCCCCCTGGCATCGCACACCACCTGGCAGTTGACACTGGAGAAGCCCTTTCTGTTGATGTAGGCCACCCCCTCAGGGCCAGGCGGTGCACAGACGCCAACATGGGTACAATCGATGGCCCCTAGCATGCCAGGCAACCATGCCACCCTGTGGAACCCCTGCATGTTTGCTGTATACTCTGCCTGTGTGCTGGGGAACTGGATGTACTCCACAGCATGTGGCAGCAATGCGCTGAGGAATTGTGTGAGGAGCAGTGATGCAGCCAACTGGGTTATGCTTGTGGTGTCCCCTGTTGGTCTCTGGAAGGTGCCTGTGGCAAGCGGGCACATGACAGCCGTGACCTTGGTCTCCACGGACAGGGCGTGGCTCCGTCTTGTGGGTGCCTGCATCTCCTCACTGCACAGCTCACAGAGCTGCCTCAGAATGGCCCGGTTCAGGCGGTACCAGTCCATGATCTCTGTATCACTGTACTGTTTGAAGCAGATGCAGGCACAGTACCACCTGTTCCAGGCATACCGACAACGGGCTCTTCCACAGCCACGCTGGTCTGAAGCCTGCCTCCTCACACCCCTCATTATTGCCTCCATCTGGAATGTGGCACTGGCCATGACCTGTGCTGTGCATCCCCCCCGGGCATCTCTCCCCCTGGCACCCCCGACAGTTGGCTGCTGTCTGTGCCCCTGCACTGGGTGGACCCCTGTGTGGGGATGCCTGGCCTGCAGACTGTGGCCTACACCTCCCACCTCACTGTGCCTCTGTGCTGCCCCTCCTGTGCTGGGTGTCACTCCTGCTCACTATGGGTTGCCTTGCTCCCGTTCCATGCCCACTCAGGCAAGCACACACACACATACACACATTCTCACTCACACACACACTCACTTGGCCAGTGTTTGGCCCTGCCAGGCTCCTTGGGCCCCACTCTGTGCTTCTATCTGCCTGCCTCGCACTCTGTGGCACCCCTATGGCTGTGTGGCTTGCCCACTCATACTCCCTCAGTCTGGCTGCCCTGTGTCGCAAGCCTCCTTCCCTCCCTTGCTCCCTCTTTTTATGTGCTGAAGTCTGCTCCAAGCATTTCCTGTTTGCTCCATGCTTGGGCCGTTCGCCTGCAGTTGAATATCGCAGTGCACCGCTTATTCATGGCTAAGCCCCCTGTACTTGTGCATGCATTCATTACCATTGTGCAGTGGTGCACTGGGAACTGCGCTGTGCATTTTCTGCTGCTGAATATCGCTCTCCGGTGCATTGCCACACTTGCAGTGGTGCATCCCTGTTGCACATAGTGCAACTGCTCTGAATATCCTGGCCTCAGTATTCTTAATTATGTTAAACATCAGGCTATTTTTCAATATATTCATGACTTACATATTGACATCTGATTTTTACAAGAAACTTGGATGTATTCTGCTGAACAAGTGGTGGCATTTAAAAAGGATTGGCAATGGGGTCCTTAATATTGGTCATTTGGACCAGATAAGGAGGATGGAATTGAAATTCTGCTCAATTCTTACAAGTTTATTTTACGAAAATTAATAGATTTAACTGCAGGAGGGCTTTGATGTTGGATGGTTTATGGGAAGAAGTAAGCTTTCATTTTATCACTATATACAACCCACAAACTAAGGCTGAGAGGGTAGCTCTTTTGAAAGCTATTCAGCCTTTTCTAGTTACTTCTTATTTAGTTCTTTTTGGAGGAGATTTTAATTGTACCTTGCATTTGAAACATAATGTTTCAGATTCTCTGGCTAAAAATGTTTTTATTGTGACTCCAATGCTTTAGAAGACCTTGTTAAGATAGCAGACCTTATAGATTGTAGTAAATATCAGATTTCAGGACCAACTTTCACATATACCCAAAGTAAATTACATACCTCTATCAATTATCTATTTACTTCCCCAATGTGCCCATTGGTAATTTTAAATCATGTCCAGTAGAATTTTTGGATAATTTATTTTTACATTGTACATTACAACTAGGAGTGCGAACTCTGACTAAACTAGACAGATGGAAACTCAATACTTCAATTTTATTGGACTCATGTCCACCACACTATTTTGAATCTTCTTATAGCTAGATTGTTGGTAGTTTTTTTATATCTTAATATAGGGGATTGGTGGATAGCTACTAAAATTGATTTAAAAGTATGGTTTATAAAATATGGGAAAAGGATAGGGAATGAGAAGTTTTTGTGATATCTTTCTCTCAGACAATAATTACAAAAACTTAATACTTTTGCATATACATCTAAATTTGATTGTACAGACCAGATTGTGCAGTTAAAAACAGAAATGAAGTTGTATCAATATGATAGAGCACGAACAATTCAGGCGCTACTATATAGTGGAACCCAGAAATCTCCTATAGGTGACCCTTTTGAAGCATGCAAAACTATTAAAGCTTCTACCAACATTGATTACTTATTAGATCAAGATGGGAACCATATAGATACAGTTGAAGGAATTAACAAATTGATGGAAAGTCATTTTCACTCCTTGGCTCCCAAAACTCCTATTTTTCAGGATAAAATCAGAAAATGTTTACATAATATTGATGTCCCGGTTTTTCCAAATTAAATTTCTGCTTTACAAGAACCAATAACTGTGACTGAAATAGAAATTGCAATTAAAGCTTTGAACAACAATACATCACCGGGGAAAAATGGGCTTCCTAATAAATGTTATAAATCTTTTTCAAGTATTCTAGCACTTTGTTTAAAGTTGGTTTTTGATTATTTTTTTCTTAAAAATACTATGTATCCTTCTTTTTCAGAAGTTTTAATGATTTATTTATTCAAAACAGGAAATAGAACTGATATCAAAATTTGGAGACCCATCACTTTATTAAATTCAGATGATAAAATTTTAGCAATTCTGATTAATACTCGGTTAAAGAGCTATGCAGACCAAGTAATCTCCCCACAACAGTTTTGTGGCCTTCCTAACAGAAGGATACAGTCTGCTTTCCTGACTATTAGAGACGTTATTGAACACTCCTCAATTTCTGGTGTTACTAGTTGTATAGTGGCGGCTGATTTGGAAAATCTTTTGATAGGGTTTATCACCCTTTTTTTATTTTAGGTTTGGGAAGTTTATAATATCCCACTCCCAGTTATACAAAAAAATAAAGCTTGTATACCATTCTTGTCAAATATTTCCAGTTATACAAGGCCAAATTGCTACTGGTTTTTCAATTCATACAGGAGTACTGCAGGGCTGTCCTTTGAGCCCTTTATTGTATGTTTTTTCATTGGACCCTTTGCTATGATGGCTAATGGATGTTCCTAAATGGGATGGAATTAAGGGTATGGGAATACAACAGCAATTAGTAGTGCAAGCAAACACTGATGATGTTTGTGGTTTTTGTACACACCATACCCAATTTGAGAAATTTTTATTTGAATTTTCAAATTATGCAAGTGTTTCTAATGTTAAATTAAATTTTACTAAAACCCAAGGCTTGTTTATAGGTACAGGAAGTCAATTGCATGTTAGGAACAATGGTATTATTTTTTCCACGGAACCTATTGCCGTTCTAGGTATTTTATTTGGTCCACAGAATTTGCCAATAGAGAATTGGGATAAGGTTCTTAAAAAAATAGAATCTAAAGTACTGAGATGGAAACAGTGGAAACTTTTGAAGCAGAAACGGATCCAAATTTCTAAGCAATTTCCTTTGCCTTGTTTACAGCATGTTGCAATGATTTTTCCTTTACCTGTAATATTGAAGACTAAAGTTTATAGTTTATTTTTTCAAGTGTTGTGATGGAACAGACTTAATCCTATTAAATGACATTTTACTTGTCAAGATACAACTAAAGGAGGCATTGAAATGATAGATCCAGTGGTATTTTGTTTTGCATTATTTTTTTTCAGAAACAGTTCACTGTGGATTATTAGAAGTTGCAAGGGGTGGTAATAAATGGGTACATTTAGTTTTAGGTAGATTCATGGCTGCTTGGAAGAGTGTACCTCCAAGGTGTAGCAAACATTTACATATTCCGCTATATTTTAAACCCGCTGCACAAAAAATATATAAATGGGGCATTTCGAAGGAAACGATATTACAAGGTACTGGAAAAACCATTTACAAAGCTGTGATGTGTAGAATCTACCCCACAGTCCCAAGCTTTAAAAATTGTCCTGAAGGAGATAACCATTTCATCTTATCCCAACTTAATAATAAAAGACTTCCCCCTCATATGTGGGAAACCCTCTGGTTACTTATGTATGACAGATTAAACCTACGAGGTAATGCTAAATATAAAGCTAGGGAAGAACGGAACTGTCCTTATCTGGACTGTATAAATTTAGAAGAATCCATAGAACATTTTCTTTTGTATTGTTCTTACTCAAAATATTTATGGGAATTTTTGGCAAAAAAATGGAATTTTAGGTGGTTGTCATATCTAACCTATGATATCTTGGTAATTGGTAAATATCCCAATAGTCTCTCACACTTTCATAATGAGACTTTGTCTATTTTTTTTTTTGGTCATCTTTGTTTTTATTTATGGCAGGCACGATGTCAGTGGGTTCTCTACTAGTAGAAGATGGATTATAATTGTTTTAGCACAATAATGGTACAAGAAATGGGGAAAATATATTCCAGAGATCACAGTTTTTTTTATTCAAAACAAATAATGGTGGAAAGGTTTTCATATCTTTATTAAATATAAGTAGTTTATTAATTCTGATAATTTGTTTACTGAGAAAATGTATTATTTAAGATATATGGATTTGAATGTGCACTGTTCATTTAATTTATTTGTACAATTTTCTTTTGTGTTATCCTTTATTTTTCTTGACAATAAAAACTCCCCTACTCTTTTTGAGAAGTGCAATAGGATCTTTAACATCCACCTGAACTACCACCAGAACAGGCAGATGGGACCTCGGTTTAACGTCTCATCCAAAAGACGGCACCTCAGGAGTGCAGCACCCCCCTTCATGCTGCACTACAGTGTCAGTATTGGAATATTAACCCAAGTGCCTGGTGTGGGGATAGAACCCAAAGACTTCTGATCTCCAGCCTCAGAGTGTGTTACCTGCTGAGCCACTGACACTTTCACATGACCATTTTCTAAATAAATATATTCCACGGGTATTGATGCAAAAAAGAATACATGTTTAAAAACTGAGCATGCACCATACTCTGTATCACAGGAAATATAGTCCAGCACTCACACAATCAAACAAACAGAGTAGCTAAACTGTTACATGGTTCAAAAATGGATGCCCTGTATTAAGACATGATCCCCTCCCTTAAGCAAGTAGGCACACATAACATGTGCTTAATGAGAAACAATAGTTAATTTTCACTAACTGCCATTCCACAAAGCCATAATCAGCACTGTGAGGAAACACCAAATAGTGTGCTGTTACAGATCAACTGCAAAACATGATCATGCTGCGTTATGTTTACAAGTTGCTACCCCAGTGGTGCAAGTGGTAGACAAGAAGTACAGGAACTCAGGCACTGGCAAATATGAAATGCAGAATGAAGATCTTCAATTTAAAGGATAGCTGTGTGAAGACATGTCTATGTGTTTAGACACTATTAGATTCAGTTAGAGATATTGACATATTTCTAGGAAAATAGCATTGTTGTACAAGTCAAATGTTGTTATGCAAACCCTGATTTCAGGTCACAGGTCCAGAAAATGTCATTATGTTGCTGGTTTAAGAATTTCAGTTCCAGTGTCAGTGGAAAGAAGTACAGAAACTCCGTTCCTGCTGCAAAAAAGGTACAGGAACTGAGTTACTGTGCATTTCTGTTCACTTTCATCACTGTTCTACCCAAAACCAAGAGGAAAAACTATATTGATATTTACCAATGGAGCATGGAATTTGGTCTCTGAGGCTTATTACAGATCACAACTTCTTGACAAAATTGATAACCCTAAAGCCTTGACAGTGCAGGAGCCAACTACCCTTATTGAGCACTTACATGTTAACATAAAACAAGAAATACAGACCCATATGCTGGGAGGGTTCTTGGGGTTCTAAAGATCCCCCCCACAAGAGAGATTGCATTCCACTCTGTTTCACTCCATTTGCTTTTTCCTTTTTATGTTGTCTTGCACGTGCACAAGCAACATCTTGCAGTAGTAGCACATTCAGAGGTGTGTTGGTGTTGGTGAATGCAGGGAACACTTTAGTGGGTGCATCCCTCAGTCACCAATTAGCGAGCTTGCTAGCGATGATATAAAACTTCAAAGAGAGCCAAAACCTTGAAAGAAATCTGCTGCTCCAATGAGATGCAGTTTCCTCATTGGAGTGTCATATGACAAGGCTCCATTACGTGCCTTTCCTGGTGAAACATTCCAATAAATATGGTTTCCCCTGCCGCCCGCCACACAATCCCCATAAAGCCGACATTGGGGATACCCAATCCCCATGTCGGCATGTCCCTCCCTCCAGTTCAATTTGTTTGCCAATGAGGGGGCCCAATCCCCGTTGGCATCATGTCCCCCCCCACACACACTCACACAATTTCTTTGCTAACAGGGGTGCCCAACCCCTGTTGGCATCGTGTCCCCCCAAAACTCGTGGCACACTGGGAGCCCACCCCAGTGTGTCTGAAATCATTTTATTTACCTGTAAACCCCCCCAAATGTCCCCTGAAGTCCAATTTCTGTTTTTTACCTGTAAAAAAAAAACAGTCTCTCGTCATCCTTCCGCTCCCCCCCCAACACACAGCCATCCTCTGCGCACCCCACCTCTCTGCACCCCCCTCACCCCATACTTACCATCAGAGCGCCAGCGTTGTGATCTTCTGTGGAGTGGGAACACGTCTGAACTCTTCAAAAACTGACCAGGAACTGAACAAAATGCGGTAAGCTTTTTAATGGCAGGCAATGGGGGGGGGGTTCAACTTAGGTGGATAGCGCAGCCATTTTGGGAATTGTGGTACCAAATTTTCAACATGGGGTTCTTGGAACCCCACCTCATGAACACATGCACAGTCATCCCGTCACTCAGTCCCGAAAGATGATTTCACGTTCACTGCACGGAATCACCTTTCCAAACCTATTAATGAAAAGACAATGCCACTGTTCATAAGGTGAGGTCCCAAAAAGCCCATGTTGCAAATTTGGTGAAAAAATTCCAAAAATGACTACGGTATGAGCATGCATTGAGCAGTTTCCATGCACACTCATAACTTCAACAATTTTTAATATTTTCACTCCAGATTTTCAGCATTGCCATTTTTTCACACCTCCTTATGAACAGTACAGCTATCATTTTTCACATCCTGCCCAAAATGTGTTTTCACACCTGTGGCACACAATGGCACGGTCGCTGTGGGAAAGCAACTTTTGGGACAGATTAACAAAATCACAGTGCCACTGTTCATGAGGGGAGGTCCCAAAATGCCTATGTTGAAAATGTGGTTAAAAAAAAATCCCCCAAAAAATTGCGTTACTGGCATGCATTGCACAGTTTCTACGAATGCTCATGACTTCACCAGTTTTTCATATTTTCACTCCAGATTTTCAACATTGCCATTTTTTCAAACACCTCCTCATGAACAGTGCAGCTGTTATTTTTCACATCCTGCCCGAAATGTGTTTTCGCACCTGTGGCACCAAATTGTGCAGTCGCTGTGCAAAATCATCTTTCGGCTAATGAACTGATAGCGCCACTGTTCATGAGGTGGGGTCACAAAAAGCCCATATTGAAAATCTGGAGTGAAAATACCAATAAGTGCCCAGGGTGTTAGGGTTTCCAACTGTAACGCCCCACCCTGTAGAGACTGACAGGCATCAGGGATGTGACTTGGGATTGTCGACTGTAATGCTCACGCCATTCAACCCCCACCCTGCAGTCAATGACAGGTATTGAGGTGTGCCTTGGAGTCTTTGGCCCCAAAGTTCACCCCATTCTCCTATACTGCACCCATCTCAGTATATTTCCTTATGGAATGGGATGAGCATAAGGCCCGAAGACCCCAAGGCACACTGCAACACTTGTCAGTGTCTGCAGGGTAGGGTGAGGTGAAATGGTGTGAGTGTTATGGCCGACAACCCAAAGGCACACCCCAACACCTGTCAGTCTCTGCAGAGTGGGGGTGGGGTTGGCCTCAGTTCAATACTTCACTGCCATTCCTATTATACATCTCTGTAACTAGCAATGCCAATGCCAGCAAGACAACATTCAGCATTGACAAATGCTTATTTTTATTGGTAGAGGCACCCAGATGTAGAGGCACAAGCACAGAAACGTTTGTCTCCACACTGTCTCATAGGGGACTCCCACACACTGCAGTCCCACTGCAGTCACTGGGGCTGACAATACCATATTACACACAAGTTGGTGTTTTAGGGGACCAAGGCTGACCCCCAACCACTGACCCACACCTAAATCCCCCAATTTTGGCAACCAGTTCAAAAGCAACCATCCTCCTCCCCATGGCATCCTTATCAACCATTTGGTTTCCAGTGTACTCGCTACCTATAACATAAATAAATCACCCCACCCTCCATCCCCACTCCCAGTAAGCACCCTGGCAGCCATTCCCAGTGTTCAATGCAAAGGACGTAATACATGACCTGTGTACTACTTAAGGGGCACTGCTGCATGGGACTGTGGCAAGGCGGTACTTGATTTGACTATGTGAATACTCCACATGCAAATCAGCATCAATGGGACAGCTGCGCAGTTGTCCCCTATGCTTGGGGGGGGAGGTCAGGGTGTTTTTGTGTGTGTAGGTCCCGACGGCTGCCTGGTGACTTGTCTGGTCTGCTCAATTGTTAGTTCAATTCTTCTAGATGCATTTTTGCCACCCAGTTTTAATGAATTCTTGATTTGGTTGGCTGGAACTAACTTGCTCTGTGTGTGTGTCTGATCGCCCCAGTACAGTTCGGCTACTGTCAATGACAGTTTCTGACTAATTTGGGTTTTGTTTTTGTGTTTGGGTTAAATGTGTGGTATGATGTTTCTCACATATCCCTGCCCCATGGCTTGTCCCTCAGGGCCCTTGGGCTTCAAAGTCCCCCCTTGAGATACACAGTGTGAAAAAGACAGTTGTGTGTTGGGCCTGAAAGTACTCATGTCTCCTGTGACCATTTTCTTGTTTCTTCCCTCAGAACTCTGGTTTGAGCTCATGCTGGCATCCTCCATCCAGTCGTTGTGACTCCCACCCTGTGGCAGTGCTACAGCACAGGTACCATCCCTCCCTCTCTCCCTCCCTCCCCAGAGGAGGAACATGTCCTATTCCAGTCAGTCTTCCACTGGCAGCCACTGCACCAGCTCTTGTACCCTACCTGGGATACCAACCTGTAGGACCTCGGCTGGTGACTGGTCTTCTTGTCTCCGGTTCTCAGTGCATTGCCAGCAGGCTTTAATGGAAACCCCGAGTCTGCGTCTCATTCATAGTGATACCCTTGCATGTCAGTGCGACTTGTCTGCCTGGTGCCCGCAGTTCCACCTTGGCCAAAAAAGAACCCCTTCCCCATTTTCTGACCAGTGTACGGGCCTGAAATATACACTCCAAGAAGACCACCCCCTAGAAACAGGACATGGTTTGATGCTTTAGGTCAAGTAGTGAAAAGGGACCTAGGGAAACTCATAAAAAAGGTTAGAAAAAAGCCAAGATCTAATATTAAACACTTTAATCAAGCCAGGAAATATTACAAAAAATTCCTAAAACAAAAGAAAGAGGAGTATACCAATAAAAAATGGGCCTACATGATACAGGTGATCCACAGGGGAGGCAACAAATCCTTTTGGAAATTAGTCACAAAGAGGGTAAAAGAATGTAATCTCTCTCTCTTTTGGTTTACATCCCCAAGGAAACATGGGTGGAACACTTTAAAACAATCTTCTGCAAAATACCCTCTTTAGACATTCCTCAAAAAAAAAACAAACACATTGGCTAAAATATAGCCTCCAACTTCCACTCACTTTCTCCCCAGAAGAGATGGAGGATTCCATAGCAAGGTTAGTACGAAACAAGGCCCCTGGCCCTGATGCCATCCCATTGGATGCATATAAGGATTTCAAGGACTTTTGGATTCCCATACTCAGCACTTTTTTATGTTTGCTTGCGCCTATGCGCAAGAAACATCTTGTGGAGCCAGCCTGTCGATGCAGCAGAGGGATTTCCGCTTGTAACACCGGTGACCCAGGTTTGGGAATGGACTCGGGTCGCTGGAGGGCCAGCCGGGGGGAGAAGGATGGAGCATCCCGTGGACTGCTCTCCTTCTCTGGGGGGAGGGTTGGGACTCTGTCCAGCGCTTGATGGACCCCTGGCAGAGGCCAGGGGTACCGCAGCTACCAGTGCATAGTAGCACTCCAGGGCACGGGGAGGATGCATGACATCATTGCACATCCCTGCCCCCCAGAAAACCAGGAAAATGGAGGAGCTGCCAGCCGCCCTAGATGACGCTTGCCACGGGCTTCAATTAGCCCCCCAGGCTGGCCCTCTGACCAATCCCGAGTCTGCGGTGCTAAGCTGGGGTGTCGCAGCCCCACCTCGGGTGGCCATTGTGGGGGGTTGTTGAAGCATCGCGGTCTATGACTGAGCTGAGGTAACGGGGCGGCAGGCAGCTCAGGGAGATAAAAGACAAAAAAATAAAAAAAGAAACATCTTGCGACAGTTCCACATTTCAGAGGTGTGTCAGTGTTGTGACCAATGCAGCAGACACTTTACTGGGCACATCCCTCAGCCACCAATCAAGGGGGGAAGCTGCCGATGACAGCAGCTTCAAAGAGAGCCAAGGAGTTTAAATAAATCTGCAGCTGCAATCAAGAACAGTTTCATCACTGCAGCAGGACCTCCCCTCCCTCGCAACATTGTTAACTCCTGCTGCCCAGCACTCTGTCTCTGGCCCTTGCTCCGCCAACAACTTGTTTGTTCTGTGTGCCTTTCCTGGTGAAACAAGTAATGAGCCATGGATCCTGCCGCATGCTACACACTCCAAGGAAAGCCGACATTGGGGTGCCCAATCCCCGTGTTGGCATGTATTCCCCCTCCCTCCATTAATGTGGCACACTGGGAGCCCACCTCAGCGTGCCAAAATGTTTCTGACACCAGGATATCCACTCTCGGTGTCAGATTTGCCCCCCCAAACCCATCTGTAATCTGCTGACATCAGGGTGCCCAATCCCGTGTCAGCACCTCACCACTATTGTGGTACACTGGGAATCCACCCAGTGTGCCAATAGGTTTGTTTTTAACTGTAAAAGAAAGAAAACTGTCCCCCAGCGATTTTTTTTTTTTACCTGTAAAATAGAAAACGGTCTGTCTCCCCAGTCCCCCTCCCCCCACTGAGCACCCACCTCACCGCACCCCCCATCACCCATACTTACCCCCGGAGGTCGGGAGCAGCAATCTTCTCTGGACTGGGACATGTCTGCACTCTTCAAAGCCAAACTGCGAACTGAGGAATCGGGTAAGCGCTGTAAAGTGGGAGTCAATGGAGGGGTTCAACTTAGGTTCATATCACAGCCATTTTTAGGAATTATGGCTCCAAATTTTCAACATCGGGTTCTTGGGACCCCACCTCCTGAATATGTCATTGTCATTTTGTTATTCAGTCCAGAAAGGTGGTTTCACGGTCACTGCGTGGAATCAACTTTTGGGACCAGTTAATGAAACAACAGTGCCACTGTTCAAGAGGTGGGATCCCAGAAAGCCCATGTTGCAAATTTGATGAAAAAATTTCCAAGAAATGACTGCAGTACAAGCATTCATTGTGCAGTTTCTAAGCACTCTCTTAACTTCACCAGTTTTTAATATTTTCACTCCAGATTTTCAACATTTCCATTTTTTACACCGCCTTATGAACAGTACAGCTGTCATTTTTCACATCCTGCCTGAAAAGTGTTGTCGCTCCTGTGGCGCAGAATGGTGCAGTCATGGTGGGAAATCAATTTTCAGGACAGATTAACAAACTTACAGCACCACTGTTCATTAGGGGAGGTCCCAAAATGGCCATGTTGAAAATTTGGTGAAAAAATTCCCAAAAATGATTGCGTTATGGGCGTGCATTGCGCAGTTCCTATGCACGCTCATATCTTCACCAATTTTTCATATTTTCTCTCTAGATTTTCAACAGTGCCATTTTTCACACCTCCACATGAACAGTACAGCTGTCATTTTTCACATCTAGCCTGAAATGTGTTTTTCCACCTGTGGCACAGAATGGCATAGTCGCTTTGCAAAATCACCTTTTGGGATTGAGTAATGAAATGATAGTGCCACTGTTCGTGAGGCGAGGTCCCAGAAAGCCCATATTGAAATCTGGAGCAAAAATACCAATAAACACCCGGGGCATTGGGGTCTCCAACCATAAGGAGGCAGTATAGCGCAGTGGTCTAAGGCTCTGAGCTACAAATCTGGTGACATCCAGCAGACCAGACCTGGGTTTGAATCCCACAGCTTCCACTTGCATACTGTGTGACCCTGAGCAAGTCACTTAACCTCCTTGTGTTCCCAGGTCACTCCTATAAAAAAGCTTCCAGCTTAGTGTGCTATACCTGGTTAAACAACTAAATAAAAAATAAAAAAAAATGCCCCACCCTGTAGAGACTAACAGGCATCAGGGGTGTACCTTGGGGCCGTTGGCTGTAATGCTCACACCTTTCCATCCCCACCCCCACCCTGTAGCCAGTGACAGGCATCATGGTGCCCCTTAGGGTTTTTGGCCCTAACATTTACCCCATTCTTCTATACTGCACACATCTCAGCTTATTTCCTTATGGAATGGGGTGAGCATAGGGGCTGAAGACCCCAAGGCACACCACGACACCTGTCAGTGTCTGCAGGGTGCCATGAGGTGGAATGGTATGAGTGTTATTGTCAATGACACAAAGGCAGACCCCCAACACCTGTCAGTCTCTGCTGGGTGAGGGTGAGGATTGTCATTAGTTCAATACTTCACTGCCATTTCTATTATGCATCTCTCTGTCTCCTGCACTACCAATGCGAATGCCAGCAAGCAAACATTCAGCATTGACAAATGCTTGTTTAACGTGTTTATCCCAAAACCTTATTCCTATTTCTTGGACTAAGCATATTATTGTCCCTATAAATAAAAAAAGATCCTTTATGAGCCTAATAACTTTAGACCAATCAGCTTGCTGGATATCAGCTCTAAGATCTTCTCTAGGATACTTTTATCTAAACTCCAAAATTGCATAGCCCATATAAGACCTCTGTCCATACACCAAGCGGGTTTTAGAGCAAACCATTCCACGCTTGATAACTTGTACATTTTATCTCATTTGTTGGAAAAACATAATAAGTAAATCAAGGGTTTTTGCAATCTTTTGTAGATTTCTCCACTGCGTTTGATTCAGTAAATAGAGACAAACTCTGGGATACTCTCTATAACAGAGGAGTTCCTTTAGAGCTTTAATTTCCAGTTTACTTACTTTACTATAATACATTTACGGCCATCAGATATAACCAGGGCAATCTCTCTGAATTCTTCATTACAAACAGTGGAGTAAATCAGGGGTGCCTTTTGCTCCACTCCCGTTTTGTCTTTACATAGACCCTCTCCTTCACTTTTCTGATGACACCTACTTTGATCCACCCAAAATTAATAATACCCCATGTTATATTCTAGCTTATAAAGACGACTTAGTATTGTATTCCCTTTCAAGGCAAGGTTTATAGCAGAAAATTAATGCTCTTAAAAGTAAATGTGATTCACTGAACCAAAAGATAAATCTTAGGAAAACCAAAATTATGATATTTGGCAAAAATTCCTCATCTTTCAATTTCTTTCTGGGAAAGGAATCAATTGAAACTGTTTCAGAATATATATATCTGAGAATTAAATTAACCACTAATTGTAAATAGTCACACACCTAAACCAGCAATCCAATAAAACCAAGCATATCGCAAAGGTCCTTCTTAGGTTTAATCATAACTTTGGTGGTAGTACTCTTGTCCCTGCACTCCAGGCTGGAGAAGCTAATTTAAATCCTATAATACTGTATGAGGTGGAAGTGTGGGCACCAGAATGTTCCGTGAACATAGTGGTTCCATTGATATACTATTATAAAGCCATCTTGCAGGTCCCTCCTACTCCTTCTGCTATAGTTAGGGTGGAGTTGGATAGAATCTCCATAACAACATTGGCAGAGCTTAGGTTAGCGATCTTTTGGTTAAAAATCATAAATAATTCTGACAACATTTTACCAACTAGTTGCCTCCGGAAAAAATACCATGGTATAATAAGGCCATAACTTCCATATGGCTTAAAACCTTGCTCTCCATCTTAGGGAAACCTTGATTTACCCCTTTTATGGGTAGATTACTTAAGAAATATTAATATCTCACAGCAATCTAAATCTGCCTTGAAGCAAAAAACATTTCTATTGGCCCAAAAATCAGACATGGAAATTGTAAAAAATCAACAACAAGCCTCCTGGTACAAGGACAATAAAATTTCTCACAGGCTGGAGGAATATTTATTACTCCCCATAACTCTGATTTGTAGGAAGTGGATAACATGGGCTCAGTTTGGCCTCATCACTTCCAAATATATGTATTTTAACAAAATCCTAGGTAAAGATAAACAACCTGCCAATTATAGTCCATGTAATAGGGCCTTTTTGGAAACTATTCACCACGTCATTATCCAGTGCCCATTATATAATATATGTAGAAATGCTATCTTACAGGAATTTCTAGTGAAGTATGCAAATGCAATGCATGACCTGTTTTTTATTCTACTACTGTACATCCTATGAATGTTGAAGATGCTGTCAAGATTGCATAAATTTTGGGATCAGTCATCAAATTTAAGAAAAGAAGACTGTCTAGTTAAGGACCATATATAAGTGTATTTCATCATAACTGGATGTGATTTCATTATGGATTTTGTTACCTTGCAGTATTTATTTATTGTCGCAACTGTTTTACCCTCCCTGAAGGAGTTGTTTTTTAACTGTCTTTTAAAGATCATTTGCAAAGTGTTCACAATGCCTATTTCTGTTGCTAAATATGAGCCTAGTGCTAAGTCACATCAGTCCTGTCTGTTTTTTGTCCCAAAATGTGATGTATTTTAAAATATTACCTTTTGTAGTGCTCCACGTCTTCAGCCTGTTTTCCCCGACTTGATCTGATGCACAGTGTATCAGCATTGCCTGTGCGTGTTGCACGATGACATAATTGGGTGTCTTCTGCCTTTGACAGGTCGACTGCTCGCTCCGGTTTCCCGCGTGTTTCGAAATTGACAAAGAGCAAACTTAATTAATAGTAGCCGAAAGCTGGTGTTTTTTGCCCTTCCTGTTCATTTGCTTTCAGTCCTAGCAACTGGTAATTGTCAACTGGGACATCAAAATTGCTACTAACCATTTATGTCCATGTGATCACTGTGGTTAAACATTACCACATGGCAGATACAGCAGTCTGTAGAGTAATTTTCATGCTTTTTTACTCATTGACACGAAATTTGTCAGTGTGATCAGTGGTGATGCAAATTTGAATATAACTGTTACTTCAATTATACAGTATGTGCATAGTTCTTTTTGTTTTGTGAAACTGAATGGCGGTGGTTGTGTAGGATGTAATATGTGCGCGGTAGCGAGAAGTCAAAACACTGCAATGTGTTCCTCATCTCAATAATTGTAGCAAACCTTGTAATGCTGTCAAATTTATTTTTTCCTTTGGATGAGCTGTGCCAATACCATCTTTTAATGTGTAAATTTGTTTTTTGTTGGGGGGGGGGGGGGGGGGGGCTAGAATAGCACCGCTATGCTGGTAATCAATATTGAGTACTCAAACTCCGTTCGTGGGTTTTGCTCTGACAGTGTCTGGAAAGGTATTTCAGTTCTTGTTGTTATTTGTAACATAAGACTTGTTTTATTTCAGCAATAAGCATGTCTTCCCACTCAGTACATCGTAGTTATATGCTCAGTGATCACACTGCTGCTTTCCTTGTCATTATTACATACCAACTTTTCATTACTGTGGCTAACTTTTCAGGACTTCAGTAACGTCAACTACTTTAGTCCTCCTCAGTACTTTATGTTTCCATTTTACACCGTGGCCACTCAACATATATAATCCACATGTAATGATTATATACAGTGTATGTGTAGGATTGTGGGCATGAATATCATTAGCAAATATGATGGGATATTGTCAAATGCGTGGTTGTGGGAATAATTTTGAAATGGTAAATTCTTTATTTATTACTTGCTGTTCTTTGGCTCTGTTATATGTCAACTACATGTTGATGTGCTGTATATTGAATAGTGGATGGGCATGTATGCACAAGCAATGTGTCATGCCACAGAGGTGTTTTTTCCCTTATGCTGTCATGATGGTAGCTATACTGCTTTATTTTAATTAAAACCCTGAGTTGGCAGGACACAGTCTTTGTGCATTCAGTTCCTGCCCATGCATTTGTTATACTGTTTGTGTATTGTGTACATTGTCAGTTTTTCTTTCACAGTGTAACTTTCTTCTATATTCTATTGAGGTTTCAAAATGCTGTTGTACCACTAAAGGGTACAGTGAAATTCCATGACCTCTAAAAAAAAACTATTTCCAGCACACACAAACCACAAAGCTGGGATACATAAATAAATATTCAAACCATGGATCAAACATTTAGTTCATATTTTAATAAATTAAAAGCTTCCAAGCACACAGCATGCGTTACGTCTGACGTTTCGGATTCCACATCCTTCATCAGAGGCATTCCAACACCTGTGTACTGTGTCACAGCAGCATTTTCAACATCATGTATTGATATACTGAACAATGTTATACTATGCACTATAACAGTAGTTATGCACATGCATTGTTTTTTCCATTCTGTCGCGTGTTTGCACACATCATGTTTGCTGAGATAAGTTCTCATTTCACATAAGACACTGATTTTTCCCCCTTACCCTCTCATCCCCTTACCATCCTCCATATATGCCACCCTGAGGCACTGTGCTCATGACAGTTTTCCCTCTGTTTCCCTAGTAAAACATCCTCTGCATGCCTGGCAGATATCAATATTATCAACTGGTCATGATTCAAGTACTTGCTACTTGCACATTCATTTTTACAAGTTGTGTTACATCATTAAACGATCACATATTAACATTGAGATTACATCCTGTGGACATAAAGTAATAGTTGATAAACGTTGTGATTTCAGCACAGTAAAGTACAGGGCAGTACTTTTTGTGCGGTGAACTTATAAAGCAATACTGTGGCAGCCATGCGTGCCATGCATGACAGATTCCGTATTCTTTGTGGTCCACTACTTCCCTCATTGTTGGTGATATTACATCACTACACAACTGCAACCCTACATTGTGCCATTACTCCACCGCCCCTCACTACCACAAGCACATGGACAGGTGGTGAGACAGTGACTTGTGGTGTTACTGTTGAAATCATATCCACCCCATCCCTCGTCTCCTACACTGAGTGCCTGTCTTTCTATCCCTTGACCTCCATTCCCTGCAACAGTTTTGTTGATCTCTGTTGCACCCCTTCCAATAAATGAATATCCCTCTTCAGATCATGTTCTTATTAGGTGCTGCGTTCCTGCATTGGCCAGAGTTGTTTATTGTCCCTGTTAGCAACACAACTTGCTCATTCTCTTCCTCAGTGAGCCACAGACTGACTCCTACAAAGCAGTAGTCCATCCTTTTGTTCTAACCTTTCACCTTTTCGCATGCAATCCCAGCTGCCACTTCTCTGCCCGTGTCTCCAGTTTTGTTCATTCCCTATTGCAGTTGTTTCCATCCATCTTCTTTGTCCACCACTGGCCCAACTACCACCATGCCATCACTGAGCCGTGAGGTACACCACTCATCACCTTTGTATGTGTCAAGAGCTCACCCCTGCAGTAGCACACATTGTAGCTTCCACTGCAGCCAGTACCTTATCCATTTAGTAATTCTGTCCCAACCCACACAACAGACTGCCTCCCCCCTTGCTCCTGAGTCAGTCAATCGAAAAGGCTTTTTCATTGTCAACATACATGACATGGACTGCATAACCCATATCCAGCTGTCTTGTCACCCAGTCATAATATTGTATTTGATTGGTCTGACAATACCTCCCAGATGCAAATCTGTGCTGCCGTCCATTGTGTAGGACATTACCCTCTAGGAATGATGGCAACCTCTCCTTCAGTATTGTCTCCATAAGTATACCTCGGTGGTGGGGAAGGTAATGGGAAACACTACTTAAAATCAGGTTGATAGAATACTTGGAGATGAATGGCAAGCAGGATGACAAGCAGCATGGCTTCACCAAGGGACGGTCCTGTCAGACTAACCTGATAGAGTTTTTCGATGGGGTGACACAGATAGTGGACCAGGGAAGAGCAGTGGACGTGGCCTATCTAGATTTCAATAAGGCTTTTGACACCATTCTGCATAGTGGAATGGTACATAAGCTGGACAGACTAGGGGTGGACAACAGGATCACCAGTGGGTGGAAAACTGGTTGAAGGGAAGGAGTCAGATGGTGATGGTAAATGGGACACATTCCAGGGAATGGGCGGTGACCAGTGGGGTGCCACAGGGGTCAGTGCTAGGACCAATACTCTTTAACATCTATGTTAGTGACCTAGCGGAGGGTCTGGAGGGACAGGTGTGCCTGTTTGCAGATGATACAAAGGTCTGCAATAGGGTGGATTCACCTAGTGGGGTGCAAGCCATGAGGTGGGACCAGGAGAGGCTGAAGAGGTGGTCTGACACCTGGAAATTGAAATTTAATACACAAAAGTGCTCGCTGATGCACCTGGGGAGGAAGAATAGAAGGGAAACTTACTCCCTTGGGGAGTTGGTGATTAAGGAGAAGAAAACAGAAAGGGACCTGGGGATTATGGTATTGCGTGACTTCAAGGTGGGCAGCCAGTCTAGCAGGGTGGTGGGAAAGGCAAATGGAATGTTGGCCTGCATTGCAAGGGGTTTTAATAGCAGGAAGAGGGAGGTGTTAATGCCAATATACAGAACCATGGTTAGGCCGCATCTGGAGTATGAGGTGCAGTTCTGGAGGCCTCACCTATGAATTGATGTTGAGCTGATGGAGAGGGTGCAGAGAAGGGCAACCAAAATGGTACGAGGGATGCAGGATGTACCCTATGAGAGAAGATTGAGAGGGCTGAATTTGTACCCTCTGGAGACTAGGAGGGAGAGGCGGGACATGATTGAGACCTTTAAGTATCTGAATAGAATAAATAAGGTAGAGGGTAACAGCTTGTTCAAATTGAAGAAGGGAGTGAACACAAGGGGACATAGCCTCAAACTGGAAGGTGGGCAATACAGAGGTAATGTCAGGGGCAGTTTTTCACGGAGAGGGGTGTAGAGGCCTGGAACAAGCTTCCGGAGGAGGTAGTGGCAGCTGAAATGGTGGAGAGGTTCAAGAGGGCTTGGGATAGATTTAAGGGGTTGGGAAAAGAGGGTGGAAGCATAACAGAAGGGGGGAGGTAGGGTGTTGGGCAGACTAGATAGACTGTGGTGCCTTTCTGTGCAGTCACATTCTGTGTGTATCTGTGTGAAAGTTAGAGTGACAGACCGATAATTTCCTTTGTGTCCATAGGGCCACGCTTGTGTATGTGTAACACATGTTTCATCCTCCAGTCCTGAGGCACACATCTTCTGTCTGGGGAAGTGCTAAGCAGCTCTTGTAGTGTCTTGGGCAGCACCTCCATCATGTACTTCAGCACACTACATTGGCTGCCATCAAGACCTTGTGCCTTGTCCACCATTATTGCCCTCAGATAGTAAAGCACTGTACTCCCCTTTATCACTCCTTTTGTTGTGTCCTCACATCCCACCACCACCCTCACAGTCCATGGTGTTAGTGGACCATTCTTTTCCTTCATGAAAACAGAGCACAAGTACTCATGAAGTATTACTTTTTCCTCTCCCTTTTACAGTACACACAGTACCCTCCCAACTTCATGCTCAGCATATGGTGTTTTCACTTCCAGTTTTCCCTGACATATATTGAAAAATGTCTCTGCCTTTACCCATAACTAGTGGTGGTGAGCTGTCTATGCTGCTCTGCCCCAACAATTTTCCTTTCACCAGTCCCATGGCACACCACTCATACTTTAAACCCATTTTTCATATAACATATAACTTCAAACATGACTGTTTCACTTCTCATCTTTACCAGAAATGTACTTTGTGGTCTTTGCAGTTTTTGCTGTTCTAGTGATCTGTGTATGGAGGAAGATGTTTGACTAACATTGTACACTAACGTTGTTTATCTTACTTACTAGTGGTTATCATTCATTTCTGCCATGTAACACCACTTGTGTTGTGTCCTTTTATTTTTATGTCATACCAGTGTGATAATGAAGCACTGTTGTGCTGTCGGCTGCAATAATGGGAAAGGATATAAACGCAGTTTTTACCCATTTCCCAAGGACCCGAAAATGCGTAGGCAATGGGCACTTGCAGTGAAACGTGCATGCTGGGAACCCAGTGATCACACAGTTATTTGCGCAGATCATTTTGCTGATGATCAGTTTGCAATTTCTCAAACTCTGCTTGATATTACTGGCGTCACACCCAGTCAACAACGGTTGAAATCTGATGCATGTCCTACCATCTTTGCACACAATGCTGTTAAATCAAGCAGGAACACCACTGTGATTGAGAAATGCAGACAAATAGAGGTAGGTAATCATACCACCGTTACATTTGTTGCTATTGTCATGATTATTTTGATATTGACTAAGTAATCTTACTTTTTTTGTATCTGCCATAGATTCTGGGTCAGCTGGGTTTGATGCTTAGCCAGTCATCCAAAGTCCAGCACTCAATAGGGGCCTGTGATGTTGAAGAAAATGTCATACGAGATGCTTCAGACTTGCCAGGTGTTGATTCAGTGCCCGATGCTGCTAGTGATGCTGCCACGTGTTGTTTTACAGTTGAAGTCCAAGAAGAGATCAGAACTGTGAAGGATTCTGCCTGTCAGACTTCTGAAATAGTGAGTGTGATTGCATTAAACTTATTCTATTACTATGTGCTACAACTGGCATGTGTGACACTGTGTGAGACTTTTATAGTATGACGACAGGGACACACTTTGTTGTATATTCCATTCTTTTTCTTGAATGCATACGGTTGTCATGGATTTAGAAAAATGAAATGTATATGGCAAATCTAAATAAGATGGGTAAGAAGGATAAAAAAAAGGTGGGATGGTATAAGTCCTAAATTGCTGAACACGGTAAACCTAAGTTAAACAATGCAAATAATAAGTAAAACCTCATATACAATCCACTATGTTTCTGTGGGTTAAGCAGTACATAAAGATTACATTGGAGCTTGGGAAGGGGGCATCAGGGTGGACAGTGAGTCCCACAGGATCAATCATTTCTTGGTCTGGTATTTTGATGATCCCGGTGAGATGACCGAAACCTAAAAGGAATGAGGAGAGGGAAAACCCACAATAAGGGAATGAGGGTCTGGTGGGCCCAATCAACTGGACATCAGAGTGTTCCTCTGTTCCCTGTATCTATGCAGCTTATGGGATTAAGTGCAGGTGTGATTGGAAGATACTCAGAAACCATGGGGTCCTGCAGTTCCTCATGTCTGGTACTCTAGTCCGAAGTTCAGCCACAAGGGATTCCATTTTGTATATGGCATAGATGGTATCTTCCCAGGCTTGTATGCTCGGGGGCTCAGGTTGTATCCAGAGATGGGTGATACATTTCTTAGCAGCAGCAGACATAAAGCTGATGACATAGATAAGTGTCTACTGCTTTTGTAGTTGTGTTTGAAAGTGGAGGAGGATGGCCATCTCAGGGGTGAGTATGCCCTGGCCCGAGGGCAACTCTCTCAATTTATTATTTATCTGACACCAAAAGGAGTCCAGGACTGTGCCAAAGCAAAATATGTGAGAATGAATCTGCACGACCTCCAGCAAGATGAGTCCCCAGAATGTGAGTATCTGGCTGTCAGTTGGGTGGTGAGAAACTATTGAGCAGACACGTTCCACAATAATTCTCTCCCGAAATAGGAGTTTCAGGATTTCTGTTGATGTCTCCATATATGTATCCTCTCCGAGACAGGGAGGGACATGACCAATTGTGCTTCACAGTGAAAGGGGGATAGCATTACCCCAATAGGTTTAGGTGTGGGCCATGGCAAAAGGAGCAATAAATAAAGAAGAAAACAACTAAAAATAGGCAATACAAGGGAGCCAGAGTGGGTGGAAAAGGTGCAATAGGTCTCTGCAACTCAGCAGTATTTCCCACCCCAAACACGCCATGTGTAAGTTCTGAGCTAAGGAGTAGTCATAAGTACTATTATACTATGGACATAAGTGAACAACCAATGCTCAGACTGGCAGTTTACTACCAGTGTAAATCCTCTGATAATCACTGGCTGTGGATGAGCAAATAGTGGTAATCTAAATCCTAATCATCTGCAGCACAGGAATAAATACTCTAAAAAGAAAAAAAGCAAAGCAACCTCTTTAATATTTGTATTTCATTATAGTAAAAAAATTAACCATGGTATACTTGCAATAAGCCACTGTGAGTATGTGGGTTATTGGGGGATTTACCACAGCTGGTGAGGATTTACCCACTCGGCTGCACCTCATTGGCAAACCACTACAGCCATGGTAAATCCCTTGATAACCCACACCACCTCGTGGCTTATTGCTTAAATATAGGCTGTGGGTGGGGGAACACCCATGAGGAAGGGGGAAGTCTCTAATGAGAATACCCAGGGTAAGATACTCTGGGTTGTTTCAAGTCCTCCATGTGGTGTGCACAACACAGAAACAGTGGAATAATCCCCACATCTCCTGGTGAGTTTACTGTGGTGGAGCACAATCTCATCCATACCATCCTAAATGTGACGACATTGGATATGTGTTAATGTGCCGGTGCTACCTACCCAAACCATTCTATCAATTGTGTAGGTTATATTTTAACTGTATCCTGCCAGCCATAGCTCCTCGCCATCCAGCACCTGAGTGACAAACAATCAATGTGACCACACTGCAACCACTCTCCACAAATACCAATGAGGAGTGTGGGGTCAGGTAGGATGACCAGAAAGCAATCCACCAGAACACTAGTTGCTACATGTGATCCAAGGTACCCCAATTTGTCTGTCAGCTTTGACGTGGGACACCCTGTGCATGGGACCAGGCATTGTACCATCAAGGGAAATCAGAAAGAATAGGTGGCTCCATGCATTAAAAGGGGTTACCAATAGATCCTAAAGTTTGTAATGCAGTACATATGCAGGATTTTGAGTATAATACAGTCATTGATATGGGCTTTTTAATTAGCCTATGTGGAGAGATACATAAGATAACATTAATGGAATCAGATGATTCCATATTAAAAAAATGCACTTTCATTAGTCAAAATGCATGAACATTTGTGTACTAATCTGTGACATACTAACATACTAACATACTATTTGCCAGCAGATTAGGCCTTATGGTCTATCAAGTCTGCTCGAACCTAGATCCTTAGTTGGGTGCCGAGACCCTCCCATCCCTTGTGCTCCAGAAACCCCTATCATCCATCCCCACCCCCCCGGGACAGGCCATCATCTGATACATCCACTTTCTGTGTCTGTCCCACCCTCTCTTAAAGCTCTCCACTGTGGATCTCTGAACCAGCTCACCAGGCAGAGCATTCCAAGGGTCCACCACCTCTCAGTGAAAAACCTCCTCCTTCCCCCTCACCCTTCCACCTTCCAACTTCAAACCATGCCCTCTGGTGATGCCTCCCTGCTTTAGTCTAAAGATCCCTCCATGTTTACCCTATTTATTCCCTTGAGGTGACTTGAAGACCTCAATCATGTCCCCCTGTCTCTCCTCTCCTCCAATGAGAAACAGGCAGAGCTCCTCAAGTCTGTCCTCGTAAGTCAAATCCTAGCCCTCGTATCATCTTTGTTGCCCTCCTCTGTACCCTCTCCAGGAGCTGTATGTCCCTCTTCAAGTGTGGTCTCCAGTACTGTACACAGTACTCAAGGTGTGGTCTAACCAGTCCATTGTACAGCGGCAGAATCACTTCCTTGCTCCTAGAGGTGATCCCCTTGCGATGCATCCCAACATCCTGTTTGCCTTGCTAGCTGCTCTCCTGCACTGCTCAGTGTTATTCATACATGTACCCACCATGACCCCTAGGTCTTTTTCCCTGTTGAGGCTTCCAGCACCTCCCCTCCCAGGGTGTACCTGTGTTTAGGGTTTCCCTGACCAAGATGCAACACCTTGCACTTGGTGATATTAAATTAATTTCCATGTGTGAGCCCAGCTTTCCAGGGTGTCCAGGTCCCCTTGCAGGGCCAACCTCCCTCTTCTCCCTCAACTACTGCTCCCATCTTGAGTCATCCATCGAAGAGACTCATTTCACACCCTATACCATCCCTGATGTCTGATATGTATGCATTAAACAGGATTGGACCCAGGACCCGAGCCCTGTGGTACCCCACCAACCTCTGTAGGGTTCGAGAGCTCCCCACAGACCACTACCTCTGAGTGCGTCCAGCTATCCAGTTTTAAATCCATCTGACCATCAAAGGGCCTACTCCTAACCCCATCAGTTTCTCCACCAGACCATTGTGGGGACAGAGTCAAACCCTTGCTGAAGTCCAAGAATAATACATCCACAGGCTTACCTCTGTCCAGTTCTGATGTTACCCATTCATAGAACTCCACAAGGTTGGTTTGACATGATCTACCTGGCACAAACCCATGCTGCCGACTATCCAGACCTCCCACCTCCTCCAAGTAAACCCCCAATCGTTCCTTTAGTATACTCTCCATTAATTTTCCCACCGAGGTTAAACTGATGGGTCTATAGTTTCCTGGTACTTCCTTCGACCCCCCTTTATGGATTGGTACCACATGTGCCTCTCGCCAATCCCTAGGTACCCTCCCTGTCTCAAGTGACCTGTTGAAAAGCTCCGCCAGGGGTGCAGCCAGTATGTCCGCCAATTCCATAGTACTCTCGGATGAATGCCATCCAGCCCAGAATTTGTCTTTCTTTAGGGCCTTGAGGGCAAACCACACCCTTTTGGTGGGGATGGCATCATCCGTCCCCTCCACCTTACTGGTCTTTTTATCCTTATCCAGATGTGACACCCCTGGGGTACCTTTCCCTCCCTTTTGCTCCATTTCTGTTGCTCCCCTGATCCCTCCATGCGCTTCTATCCCTTTGTGCCTTGCTTTGTAGATATCATCCCCTCCCTAGTGAACACAGAGGCAAAGTACCGTTAAATACCTCTGCCTGGTCCTCGCCTCTTCCACCCACCCTCCTTCTGATCTCAATCTGCTGAGATGGCCCTTAGTTTTTCTCCGCTCCCCAATGTACCGGAAGAACCCCTTTTCCCCTCCATGTATCCCCTGTGCCAGCCGTTGCTCTTTACTGGACTTAGCTCCCCTCACCATACGGGTGACTTTTCTAGATGCAAGCTGGTACATTTCCTTATCCCTATCCCCTCTTGTTGTTTTATATTTTTTGTAAGCCGCCTTCTTTTCTCTGACTGCTACCTGGACCTCACTGGACCACCAGCATGGTTTATGTGACCTTGCTCCCTTACGTTTCAACTTAGCGCAGATCCTGACTGCCTCATGAAGTCCCCGTTTTATGACCTCCCATCTCCTTTCCACACTTGTTGTTGAGGTAATCCCTTCAAGTGATCCTTGAGAATATTTCCCATGCCCATAAAGTCTGCCCCGAAGTCCACTGCCAGTGTCCTAGATCTCACCCCACTCCCCAATGCTTATTTGAAACCAGACAGTATTGTGGTCACTCCCAGTCAGGGGTCCTGCACAACCAGTGTCCCTTACCAGATCCCCATCTGCCAGAACCACATCCAGGACATGCCCCTCCCTTGTGGGCTCCATCACATGCTGTGTTAAGAACACATCCTGGAAGCCATCCAGCAGCCTCTGCTCCTTGGCCACCTTAGAGGACATGGTTCCCCAGTTTGTACCTGGCATATTAAGGTCCCCATCAACACCACTCCTTCCCCTTTTGGACCACACACTGGGCAATGATGTTGTCCAGCAAACCATCCTCTAGAACATCACTCATCCCGGGGGCCATATGCTACTCCCAGCTTGACCTTATCTCCTGCTGGGGATCGTAGGTGACCCATAAGGCCTCCACGTTTCCCTCTGCCTCTTCTACCATAGCAATTTCTATGTCATCTCTAATGAACATAGCCACTCCACCCCTCTGCCCTCCTTTCTATCCTTCCTAAGCATAGTGTACCCCATCCCATTTAGGGTCCCAGTCATGGTTTTGTTGGCCCACGTTTCGTGACTGCCGCCACATCCACCCCCTCCGAACAGCATGGCCTGGAACTCTGGCAACTTGTTTCCCAAGCTCCTGGCATTTACTAACACTAACCCCACCCTTATCCCTGATCCTTTTGTCGAACCCCACCCAGATTCCTTATACTTCCATCCTCCCCTGCTCCTCCTGAAACCTCCACCTCCAGTCTGTTTCCCCTCCCCTTGGGCTTGAAGGCTACTCCCCCATCTGGAGGAGGGCTCTGGTCAGCCCCTCCCTTATCCCTTCCCCCCTCAAGTTTAAACCCCACCTTTCTTGTATGTAGTCAGCCATCCCTGTTTAAGGACTTCCTTCCTAATGGGGCAAGATGAAACCTGTCCTTGGCATATAGTCCCTTATCCTCCCAAACTCCATTCCAGTTCCTAACACCCCAACCCATTCTCTTCACCCCACTACTATGACTACCCATGTGTGTGAAATAGTCTCTCAATGTCACTTAACTAGACTTTTCTGGCAATAACAATTTTTTTGTAACTAATTCTGTGTCCTGCTCTCATTTATCACACTTCCTTATTGTGCTACCTTGATTCCCACCCACCTGCAGGGGACCCTAAACATGTGGTCTCACGTGTAACCATTAATGTCCCTTTGTGTTACCTCTGATCTTTTGTAATACTCTACACTTTGATGCTATTTGTGTTGTATTTTTGCCCCAAGGTTATGTGCTCTGTTTGTTTAGGGTACTACAGTACATTGTCCTGTTTCTTTAAGTACACAACATGATCGCAAACTGCCCCCTTTGCTCACCTGATCCTTTCATGTCCCACACCACCGGATGTTCACGCGTTATGGCAGGGGTCCAGGAGAGCCACTTATGAAACCATTTAGGTGCTTACATCAGCACGTAGATTGGGGCAGCCATGGAGGGATTTAAAAGATGATTCCTGCTATTTCTAGCCCTTTCCTATGATTGACTGTCTTGTCCTGAAGAGCTCTTGTCCTCCTGTGTGACCCTTGTTACATCACTATCCTCACTGCATCAGGTAAATACTGACCGTGCCTGACGCCAAAAATAGTTTTTTTTTTTTTTTTTACTAGTTTTGGTAATGTAAGCGAGCCATTGGGGGGTTATTAATAGTGCAGCTGGACCCACACCCTAGATTTCCTTTTTGCCTTCTGGATTTCATGTAAGGGGTGCCATTTGAATTAAAATGTGAATTTGGGACCTTAAACTTCTTTATGTCCCTGTTCACCATGAGGTCTTCTTGAAGGAGTTGATAAGGAGGTTGCATAGATCAACTTTCTAAGTTACTATGCTTTATTTTAAATGCTCTTTTTATGTTGGGACTGTATTTTACATGCTGCTGTTACAGACAATTTTGGGGAGGGATGGAGATTGAGTGGAGTGTCTGGGATTAGCACACTGCATTATTTAAGCAATAAGACACAGCATTGTGTAGGTTATTGGGGGTTTACCCATGCCTTGTGTGGTGTGTCACAAGGCACAACTGAGTGATTTAACTACACAAGAAGTGGGTAAATCCCCAATAACTCACACCCTGGAGTGCCTTATTGCAATTATACAATGGACCCATGTGTAAAATAAATGTAAAAATGTGTTTAATTATGTTTTTTATAAATGCAATTCCTTAGCCGTGGGTAATGCAGGATTTACCCACGGTCATGTGACGTGTTTTGACCAATAAGGTTTCAGGATTTGCACACACCATTGTATAATTGGTTATTGGGGAGGGTTTGGTACCTGTATTTAATCTTTTGGCTCTTTATTTTTGAGATACTGATATTTATTTTGGTTTTTGGTTCCAATGCTTTTTTTTTAAATGTGCTTTTCATATGTTGGGATGGTATTTTACATACTGCTGCTACAATGATTGTTTTTTTTGGGGGGGGTATTAAAAAGATTGAGTGCAGTGTCTGATATTTATTGTAGCTTTTGGTATTTAAAAAAATATATATATTTACTGTATTTACCTGGGCACTGCTCAGTACAATCCACCAGCACTCCTGAATGTGTGCTTCTCCTGCCAAAGAATTGTATGAGCACTGTACCTCAGTACATCCCCAAATGTGAAACACTGCCCTCAGAATGTGAACACTTCATCAAATCTATTACTCAGAGCTCAGACCACTGTTAAAATGTGTGCCTCTGTGTTACAAAGTTGCCATTAAATAATTAATACATTTTCATATGAACTGCTATGCATTTTGCTTTATAATGTTGTTGCTGAATGTGGGATAAACCTTCTCAATGTGTAACAAGGAGCTTTTGTGAATAAAATGAGGAACTGTTCCTCATGAGGTGGTACAGTTGAGAGGTATGGCATGATCAGATGTACATGTTAGTTTGGTGCGCCCAAATTAGGCAACCACAGATTTTATTTTTTTACTTTATTTGATTCTCCTTCGGGTCCCCATAAGTTGGCATCTATCTTTCAGCCACCCACCCCCCAGACCCGCACCCCAACATCAGGCAGTTAACCCTTTCTTCCTCAACAGTTTACCCTCCGTGCCAGAGCAGTGAGGAGCCCCCCTCTTGCTCAAACTCTCCTGGACTAGGATCCAGATACCGGGAAGTGCCATTCAGAGTTGGGGCCTGCGGCGGGTGGCTGCCATCATCCTGTTCGATCTGGGACCTCATTTTTCCTTGTTCTGTGTTTCCCTGGGTAGAGCGTGCGTTGGCAATGTGTGCAATTGCGCACTTCTGCCCATGGCACACTGGCCAGTCACTGGCATGACAGGAGGTAACACATGGATGCCTCAGCCCTACTGGGCCAGTGGCAAGAACAAATATAGGTGGAGTGGTAGGTTTGCCTGGCACGATCTTGACATTAGTTGTGATGGGCTACTGCATTGTGTAATGCGTATGTTACTGGCTTCTTTATTAGTAGGGTGTACCACTTCTGTTTTGTCTTGGTGCATCTCAGGGCACCCACAGCATTTGTTGTTAATCTGGGTATCAAACCATGTTGTCACCGATTATTTGTTTTGCAGGTGGGATTGTTGCACTATCTGGTCTGTGTATATCAGGTCTGGTGACAGTTTTGACTGAGTTCCTGTGGTATCTTTTGTGGTGTGCCTCTGTTTTTTGGTTGGCAGATGGCTGGAAGCTTCCCAGAGGGAAGTGAGTGTACACTTCCATCTTCAGTCTTATTTCAGTGTTATTTCAGTCCAGACTGACAAGCACGCTTTTTCATCAGTGCACTGTTAATACACTGCACTGACTTTCTGCTACACTGTTGTACCACTGCTCAATCTTTCTTATGTTTTGATGCACACTGTAAGAACACTGCAAATAATTATTAGATTTTCATGCACACTTCTTTAGCACTGTATTTCCTTCACTAATTTTTGCTGCACACTGCAGTAGCACTGCTCAATCTTTCTTATTTTTTGATGCAGACTGTAAGAGCACTGCAAATAATTATTAGATTTTCATGCACACTTCTTTAGCACTGTATTTCCTTCACAAATTTTTGCTGCACACTGCAGTAGTACTGGCAACACTTTATAATTTCTATCACACTTCTTTAGCACTGCATTGTCTCAGCAATCTGGTTACCCTTACTGAATTTGTCACAATGGCATTATAGTGGTATAGCAATGGCAGTACTGTGGTCAGCTGAAAAATCCACAATAGTACTACCCAGTGGTACTTTGGTATCACAGTGGTAGGTGATATATAGATTTTCCTTTGTGCATTGGTAGTGCACTGGCAGAATGGTATCCCTATGGCATTTTTACCATTTTCTCTGTCTCTCACACATACATTGGTAATACAATGGTATCATGAAATTTTGAGATTTTTGTTGGCTCCCACAAATACTGTTACACTGGTAGCACAATGGTACTGCGTTATTTTGACGTTTCAGTATTTGGTACCTCTCACAGCAACCCTAGACTCATGTGGTAGCACAGTGGTACCAGTATTAATCTCATCATACTCTGTACTCTAACGCATTGATAAGATAAATTACATTATCAACCTCATGGAGAACAGCTCTCAATTCCATATTTGTGTTTGTTCACTTTTCTTTATCTTACTGGTAATGGACTGTTATTGTTCACATAGACCAGAACATTCAAAGAGCATTCACGATCGCTAAATGGGTAAGTGACTCTCAAACAACACTTTGCACCCCAAAAACAGGGTAGGATCACAAATGATATCTTGAATAACATAATTAGTGAGTCACTGACCAGTTGGTAAATGGCTCTAAAAGATGTTGCCTCCCTAAACCAGGTAGTATCACCTCTGCCTCCTACCACTGCCCCTTTGAGCTCCCACCATCAGTAATATCACACTTCCCTTGGTGTTCAGTGGTGCTGCTGTCCATTCCATACATTGGAAACTGCCAATAACTACCTGCCCACCCAGTCCCACCATTTGCACCATTCATGGCCCCAATCATATGTTTGCGCATTCTCCCCACAGTGGCAATTGGCACAGACACTCTGCTAACCCCTGTGACCAACTGAGGACAGAACGCCAGTTTTGCTCTCATGTGCCTATTGTATAAACAGCTGTGTACAGTTAGCACATGATTGTGAACTATCATCCATTTTGTGTCTGATCAAGGAGTTGAGAGGATGGTCTTTGCCAAATGTGGAAGGGTGTCAAATATATAGTAAGGCTGGGGACCAGGGGTTAGTATTTGCTGTAAGAAAGAACTAACTGGGTCATGGTGGGGACTTTGGATATACAGAGGGCAAGGACTTTCACTCAACACACCACTGCTCACTCTATCAGACCCTGGGTTGGCTTCCCCCATCAGCCCAACAGACCTATCTCCTGGCCAGCACAGTCAATAAGGCCATCAAAACCAGGCTACCTCTCCAGATCCCACCTCCTTGGCCAAAAGTGTTTGTTCTAGAGCTCTGCCTCACTGCTGGCCCCATGCTTGAGTGCCCCCTAGTCTCCACCATATGGGTAAATGTGCATTCTCATCTGAAGCCCCTTTCCTTTGGAACAACCTGCCCACTCCACTTAGCGCCACTGACTCTCCAGGACTCTTCCACTCTCTCCTTTGATCTCACTTTCTGTCCTCCACTACTTGCTCCTGCCCTCCCAACTTATTATCATGCCTCTACTTCCCTTCCCTCCTTTTCCTTTTTGGTCCATACCTACACTGCCATGATGCACTTTTTCCTTTACTCATCTCAGATCATGCCTAATTTGTATTACAACTTGGCTACTACTACTGTGCCTGCTATTGTCATAAATGTTATTTATCCATTGTGCTGCAAGTTTATATATATCCTCATATAAATATCCTGCATATTTTATTACTGTCTATTGTATGCCTTGTCCCAGCCTCCTTTGTACTTTTTATTCCTGTGCCATCCTCAATGGCCCAGGTCATGCCTAAAATGGTTCTCGGACCAGTGCACCTACTCGGTAAGCAGAATGAATAAATAAATAAATGGGAACCACTGAACATCAGGGATAGTAACAATCTACTGTATACCTGTGGGTGATTGTAGGATGGGGTAGGACTGGAGAACAGGTAAATTAAGAACCTGGACCTGTGGGATAATTAGGGAGGGGCCCAATGGAGACTGTTTCCCAGGAGGGCTCTTTGGTGGTGTAACTCCCCAGGATACATTTTGCCTGGTGCTGTAATGTGGTCTGTGCTGTAATCGGCATCAGCAACATGGCTGTCACACCAGCATGGAGGTGAACCCTTCTCCACACCCTCCTGAGTGTCAACCCTATAACAGGTTTTTGTGGCATCTGCAAAAGACTTACCTTCCCATTCAGTTCTTCTGCAATTTCACTTATGAAGACACTGAAGAGGCCCACCCTAGTACTGAGCCCCACCCTGCACCATGCCTTTCAACCAACTGTCGAAAAGCCGTGTGGAGAGTCCTATCTTCTCCCAAGATGTATATAGGCAACCTTTGGCAAAAGCCACCATGCATGCTGAGGATCCTTCCCCTATCCCTGAAATTTCCTGCACTACCCCTACCCCATCCCTTGCTAGGTCATTTGTCCCCAGGTGGACAATGACATCAAGCTCCCTCTCATCTCCTGCTGCCTAATGATCCACTGTATCTGCTCTCATCCTCCAAGCCAAAGTACCTCTCAGGTATTTCACCTCCCTCTCCTTTACCCCACCCTGCTCGCAAGTCTATCCCCCTAATTAAGTCCCCCACCAGCAGTTGCTTCCTACTCAGCTGGGGACCTCTTCCTCCCTCCTTGTAACTGTGAAATGGTCCATGGACAGTGCTTTCCTTGGGGAAGGTTTCTCCAGGGGCCAAAAGGGTGGTTCTGCTGCAGGGAGAGTGGTTGGCTGGGTAGGGCCCATTTCAGATGCAGGGAGAGTGGTTAGTAAACAAAGCAGGTGAACTGAAACTCTGACAGACAAACTGGCAGAAGGGCAGAAAATGCAAGCCTCATAGGAAAGAGCACAATGAGGGCTACAATAGATCATTTACCAGAGAAGTCTCAGGTCAGGGAACTACAGCTGAAGAGAACATAGAGAACAGGTAGGCATCAGAAAATGATGCATGGGGCAGCAGACAGACATGGACTCATGAAGGCATGCATAGAAGACTACGGATGCCAATGCTGGGGGTGCAAAGGCCAGCTAGGTAGGTGGACACTGACTTGTAGGCAGAGTGCACAACACACAAGGACCCCTGCATCCCTGCATGCTGGACAGCAGGAAAGTGTACCATGGAGCACAGCCCCACTGTAACACAGTAGCTGATAGGGGCACAGGACACTGTGGACACAGAACTTGAATGTGACCATGGTGCACAGCACAGCCTTGAAGCACTGGGACTGTGGGCAGACAGTGGCACTACAGTACTGGTACAAACCACCCAGAGACAAGTAGCAGCTGCATGAGTGTGGCCCCATGGGTGTGATGTGCAAGCAGTGCAATCACACCCAGATACCTGAGCTGGAACCAAAAGCCGGTCATGTTACACAGTCCTCTGGCACAATGGAGGACAGCGTGGAAGCCATGGAGGTGCCAGGGTGCTCAACTGCAACCCCAACAACATAGACAATCTGTGAGGTGGTACCATTCAGGAAGGGAAAGTCCAAGCTAAATGTGAATGGCTTCCTCCTGGTCCATGAATGGACCTGCAATGAGACAGTGTACTGTTTTTTTAACATATCATATTTTTCACCTGCTGCGGCACACACTCCAGCTTGGGGCATCCAGCAACCAGCTCCACCCACCTGGAGAGCTGGGTAGCTCAAACTGCACCCAGGAGGATCAGGGACGGCCATCGTGCCATCTTGCTGGAGAGCTCCCCCTCTGCCTCTACCAGCCAGGACAGCCCCAGACCCTCCTCAACAGGCCTCCACCAAAGTCCTCCGGGTGGCTCAGAGCACAGCCATCAAACTGAAATGTTATGCCCAGCCATTTTCCTTCTATTGGCCCCAGTAGCACGGACATGCAATGACGTCCAGGAGCAACGTACCAACATCTGCCGTGGCTCCCCATCTGGTATCACTGACACTAGTAGTACCCCTAAGGCACCCCCAGGGGCTGCTACAGCACAGTGAAATTCCCCAGCTCACCCTAGGACTGGGGAAAGCAGCCTATGGATGTTCAATCCCAGTCCTCCCTGCCGACCCCCATTGGCCCTGGCTCAATCTGAACCGGTCACTGGCATGACACAAGGTGTGCATCCAGCGCCTCAACCCTCAACACCACCGGGACAGCATGAGACAGTGTAGCGGTGCTGCCAGCACCATAAGTCCAAGTTCTGCCTCGGCCAGGCCATCACACTGCTCCAGGATGGCCAGCACCACCTAAAGAAAAAGAATGAGCACAGTCATGCTCTGGAGGTGACAGATGTTCTACCAGCACAGGTGTTGGCAGGCATCACGTAGAAGGCACACAGCACTGTGGCTAGCCCCGCATAGCTACTGCAGAGTAAAGCAACTGCAATGACCACTGAGCTGTGGCAACAGTTGCCAAGCAAGAGGGCCCTGCTGCAGATTGTGAACAGGACCCGCTGCAAGGACCTCTAACCAGAACCAGTGACATGGCTGACCTCACTATCCCCAGCAGCTACAGACGGTGACTGGATGGCCATGGTACAGCAGGATCACCGGCAGCACCACCTACCAGGTCCTTCTACTCACCACAGAGGGACAACATCAGGGACCTAGCACAGGCACCCTTCTGGATGATGGATGGTACATTCAAGACTGTGCCACACCTGTTCACTCATTGTACACCATCCATGCACCCATGGGGATGGACCCTAACAACCTCATTATGTCATTGATGTATACACTGATGATGACAAATTGCCTGCAATGTTATTGCACCTGTTCCAGGAGCTGAATAACATACCCAGTATACAGTCCTGCACCCTCAAAGCACCTAGAATCATCACTGACTTTGAGCAGGCTGTGATCAATGCCTAAAGATGGAATTCCACAAACCATAAACAAGGACACCTGTTCCACTTTGGGCAGATTGTGTGCGGAAGGTCCAGAGCTTTGGCCTGCACCACAATACAGAAGTGACAGACTTCAGCCTGAAGATCCATGAACTCATGGCCCTTGCCCATCTCCTGGAACAGGACATTCCAGCAGCATTCAGCCTCCTGAAGTCAACCATTCCACCCAATGCCACCACACTCTTCTATTGTTCGAGCAGACACATGTGCTGGGCAGGATATGGCTGGATAGTAGGGTGACCAAGGTGCCCACGAGATATGACCCCATGTTCCCACTCAGCTGTGGTTGGGTTGCAGATCTCAACGAGTGAAGTATGCCGTGGACCCAAAGCAATGTCGAGACCTGGCACTGCCATCTCCACGCCCTGTACAGGAAGGTGCATGTAGGGTTCATGACAATGCTAGCAGAACTCCACAGGGAACAGCAATGGACCTATGTCACCAGGGAAGGCATTTGTTGTGGACTGCCATGGACACCACCCAAAAAGCCTATGAGGAGTAGATAAGGATGGTACTAGCATCAAGGACAAGGAGCAAGCTGCTGAAGTTCCTCTGTGGCATGGCACCCAACACCACCCTGTAGGGGTTTCCATGGTGACTTGGCACCTGACAGTTGTACACTCACAGTACACATCATGCACAGCCACCAGGTTGCCACTGTGGCCCCTACTGTTGAATAAAGTTTCACCCCACATTTAACATGCACCCCAACCTGGTGGTGATGTCTCACACAACACTGCTGGTATCGCCAAGCAGCCCACTGCACACTGCCACATCTGCACTGTGGTCACATGTCACACAGGTCTGAAGCTGTGTGAGTGCCCACCAATCCTTCCAGCTGTGCAACTGTGTGGTAACAGCATTCCCACAATGGGCCTCTTTAGAACCCCCCACAACACACCTGGCAGCCACAGGCCCCCCCAAACACCTCCAGACTTTTTTCTGTATAGTTACTGCAGGCCCATAGGGGGCTAGCATGAGACGGCCCGCACACTGCACGGTTGGTGCGATGGCATGCTGCTCTGTGTCCTGGCATCCACATGTGGTGTTGCTGTGGACCATTTCCTGGTGCAGCTATCCATGCTCTCGCTGTGCCACTCTGCTGTGTGCCTGCAGTGTCATGCATGCACTGACCAACAGGCATGATATTCCAATTCCTTCATGCATGCCCAGCTGGCTGGCTGTCAGCTGAAATAATCATGCATACAGGGATGCACGGACAATCCGCCATGCTGCCTGGGATGGCTGGTCAACACACTGGGGCATGCACGGCTATTTGTTTCATCCCTGTCTCACGGATGGTGAGACAGTCATCCCTTACCAGGGGCAGTGATCAGGTCAGTGTGTCCTCGGAGGGTGCACCACTGGGGGTAGGTGTTTTCACCTTGTCCGTGCTGTTCAGTAGTGTCTCGGGTCCTGGGATGGGTGGCATAGGTTGGGATTGGGTGTTTCATGTGTTTGTGGAAAATCCACTCAACAGCCACTTTGCATCAGCCCCTCCTCTGGCCTGACAGTGTCGTCAGGCGCTGTCTGAAGTCATGTCACTGTGTGTTGGGCTGCTGGGGCTGTTGGGTTGCTGTGGATGGCATGTCAGACTAATAAACGGATTATAAAAGGGTACCTAGCAGGGCAGGATTTTCTATGTGCAAACAGAGTGGTCAGTGGTGGGATGGGCAACTGGTATCTGGGCAAGACGGGTAGTGTGGGTGGGTCCAGCTGCAGAAAGAGTTGTTATCTAGAGGGTGCTGGTTCAGCTCTAAGGAGGGTGCTTTGTTTGGTGAGACTGGGAGGTTGGTCCAGCTGCAGGGAGGTGGTCTACTGAGGTGTGGAGGCAGGTCTGGAGGGTTCCATCTGCAGGGGATCGTGTCTGAGGGTAGGAAGGATGGCCTGGAGCAGCCAGCTACAGGTGGGTTATAGTTGATGGGAGAGGCTGGTTTGGGGCTCTGTAGGGTGGACTAGTGGCAGGCAAGGTACACAACCTGGGAGAGGTCTATTGGGATGTTGATATGGTTGTCCAGCTGGGTGGTCATCTGGGCAGGGGTGTTCAAGATGAGTGGTTCATGGGAGGTACAGACCCAAAGGGCTGTACTAGGAACCTCACTGAAGTCAAATACTAAATTTAGTATTAAAGCATTCATTAATTTTGCCTTCAAAGACTAATTTTAGTCATTTTTATAATCTTTAATCATCATTCAAAAAATACAACTGCTAAGAATACTAAAATTCTAAAAGTATTTCAACAGAGCTAGTTGTTCAAGAGAGTTATTGCTAAATGAGATTAGAAATAGATCTGCAATGCTCTTAAAAGTACAATTTTTTAATACAACTGAATCATGAATGAAGATTACAGTCAGCAGAGTAGTTTTAGGATTTAAATTAGCCAATCAAGGCTGGGTACATTACTGTGCATTACAGTTCTACTAAGCAAGGAGACAGATAAAACAACCAGCAACACTAATAAATTTTAGAGAAGGTAAGTAATCATAAAATGTGGGTTTTTACCTGGAAATAATATGGTACACAAAACAAGTTGGCAGTCCCTTTATTAAAGTCTATTCCTAACTACTTTTTCCATAAGTCTACTCAGTCAAAGCCACATTTCCCAGTTCTCTTCCTGTCTGTGTCAGTCTGATGAAACTGCACGAGTGGTCTGTGGTCTCCATTTTGAACATCTGAGGTTTCCTACAGCTAAGATTTACATGTTAAGGTAAGAGCTTATGTTTAAAAAGTACATCTTTTAACTCCCTAAAATGTTAAATACAGTAAAGGAATTATCACTCAGGTGTTTTTTTTCAAAATGAAATGCTGTGCAAGTTTCGTTTTCAATGTTTTGTCTTGAAAACATTTTCTCTTCTCTGAACTGTTGGCTAAACTTTGAAATACACATTTTATTTTCAATCAACCCCCTCCCCCAAAGTGTTTAGGGATGCATTGTGCCTCTAGATTACTTGTTATTTGTGGAATTTTGATGATTTAGTTACTTTAAGTAGTGTTGGTGGGGAGCAGGAGAATGAACAGCAGGAGAATGCAAACCATTCAAATGCATAGAGAAAAATTACAACTTTTTTTAATTTGAGAAAATCTGGAGTTACCTAAAGGAAGAATTATTTACTGCAGATATTTGAGTGTGTTTGTGGGGGAACTGTTTTTTTGCATTTAATATTTGTCTTTAACAGTTGCATGTGTTAATCCATTTTGTAATCTGGGGATCAGTGTATTTTTTCTTCTTTTGCTGAAGACTGCATTAATTTATATTTTATTTCGTTTTTGTCGACTGGCTAAGTGCACTAGACAGATTCTTGCCTATTTTCAGGCACGACCCGGAGGGAGAGGAATACAGATGAAAGCCAACTGACCTTGAACCAGATTAAGCTGTTGGTGGTATTTTTAGCGAATTGGGGGGGATATGGCCAGGGCACTGGAGAAAATTTCCTGCTTTTTTCTTGAGAAGTGCCATGATCTTTAACATCCACCTGAAACTACCACCTCAGAACAGGCAGATGGACCTTCGTTTAACGTCTCACCTGAAAGACAGTGCCTCAGGGTGCAGCTATCCCCCATGCTGCACTATAGCATCAGTATTGGGATAGTAACATAAGCTCAGTATGGAATAGAACCCACTGCCTCTGATCGCTCAGCCTTGGAGGCAAGTGCAGCCTGCTGAGCCACTGACACTGCAAATGCAATATGTTAGTGTCACATAATTTTTTTTTTTTTAAATACTACGTTGAAAGTATGGGGTCCATGGTTGAGGAAGGGTGACTTGGGGGGTCTAGGTGTAAGGGAGGTTCTGCTGTGGACAGTGGGTGTGTCCAGCTTTTTGGAAAAGAGTTAGTCCAGCTCTGGGGAGGTTATTCAACCTGCAGAGGGAGGGAGGCTGGTCTGTGGGTGTGAAATGAACCCAGGGGTCTAGCTGCAGGAGGATTGTCTGCTGGGAGGCTAGTCCAGGGCATGAAAGAGTGAGCCAGCAGCAGGAGGAGTAGCTGGTGGGGTGGGTGGGGACTAGTTCAAGGTTGGAAGTGAGGTCTAGCTGCAGGGGTGGGTGGATGGTGAGGCTGGTATGGGAGGCTGGTGGATCTAGCTGTAGGTTGAGTGGTTCGTGGGGACTGCTGGTCCAGGGCTTGGAGAAACAGCTTCAGATATGTGGTCTGTTTAGAGTGGAGGTTTGGGGTGGTGCTCCAGCTACATGGAGGTTGTATAGGAATGTAGTTGAGGCTGGTCCAGATGTAGGGAGGTGGCTGGCTGGGTGGCGGCGGCCAAGAGCCACCAATGTGGTGCTGTAAAAACTCCAGTGCTCATTATGTGAAGGCTGGGGCTAGAAGGGGCTAGCCCAGCTGCATGGAGAATAGTTCCCAGCCTGGAAGGGTGATCTAGCAGAGAGGAGGGTGGTTGACTATTTGGGGGGCGAGATTAAAGAGATTGATCAGCCCAGGAGGGATCCAAAGTGGTAAAGTTAATTAGAAACTGGTTAACATGGTGTGCCTTTCAGCTAACAGTAGCACTATGACCTGCGATGAGGACCTTAGTTCGAGGAATGAGCTCGTGTCAGGGATCTCTGGGGAGGAGGAGGATCAACTGTTCCCATACAAAAGGCTCTCTTCTGGGAAGGAGGACAGCCAGCTCAGCTGTAGTACTGCCAACTGAGTGACCACAAGTGGCAGTGCAGGTGGGAGCTTAGCCATGGAGCAGGGGAAGACCTTGACTGGTGCTGTGCCACACATGTCTGTGCATGTGTCTGTACAACCTTGCAGCTTATGTCCTAGGGAATGGAAGAACATGTAAATGTATCCTGACTACCTAGCAGCTGCTCCACATATTGATCTCATCCTGTGGTGGAAAAGTCTGGCAGATGCCAGAGTGATGAGTGTTGTGGTTGCTGAACAGAAAGGGGGCAACCAGAAATGCAGGTTGGAAAACAGAGTAGTAGTTGGGGGTGGGGGGTTAAGGTGTCAGAGGGTGATGGTTAATGGCACTTATTACAGTGACAGGACAGTGAGCAGCTCAGCTCAGTACTGGCGCAGATCCGCTTCAGTGTCTTCATAAGTGACATTGCAGAAAAACTGGCAAAGAAGGGAATGCCTTTTTGCAGACAATACCAAAATTTGTAGGGTGGGCATTAAGAAGGGAGCAGAGAGCATGCACATGCCTCTTGGAGAAACTCAAAAAATGGTCAAGATTGGGGCAGTTGGGGTTCAATGACAAAGTGCAGAATTGTGCACCTAGGGCATAGGAAACCAGGAGCTGCTTTATAAGATTGGTACTGATTATCACTAAGCGGGGAGGACCTTGGAGTTATTATGATCTTAAAGAGACTTGCCAAGATACTGCCCTGCACCATACCCTTCGGTGCCTTGCCACCAGAAGACCCCAAGGAAGTTAATATGTCCCTAAATTTATAAGCCATTAAAAAGTTCTGTCCCTCATAATAATATACAAACTGGGTCCCAAGGACTTCCTGTTTTGTTTTAGTTTTTCTGCTAGCTCCCACCCCCATGCTCACTAGCAGGATGACGAGATGCCAGTAAGGAGTGGGCGCACTCATATATGTAATGGCGACAGCATTTCTGTTGATTTTTGGCTATATGGTGGCTTTACTAGCGTAAAATGTGGACACTGTTCCGCTTCTTGAGGGCTTGGCCCTTTGACTGATGCCCACGTTTCATTGCCAGGTGAGTCTAAATCGACTTAAAATCAATAGAAAACTACGCCCGTACAGATAAAGACAACAACCTCGGCAGCTCTCGCAACATCATCATCCTGCTAGAAATTATTAGGCGGAGCTGGGGTGGCAGCAAACTGGGAAGTTCTTAGGACCTGGTTTGTATATTTTTATGGAAAGGACAGAACTTTTAACAACCAAAAGTCGAGGACATATTCTTTCCATTGAGAATCTCTGGAAGCAAGGCACCAATGAATATAGTGTAAGGGCCGACCTCGGATACCTTACCATTATGAGTCTCTTTAAAGTTGCTGGGCTGCATGACAAAAGCAGTGGGTAGGGCTAGAAGGATGCTGGGGCTGCATAGGAGAGGTATCTTCACCAGGAGGAGGGAGGAGGTGGTGGTGTTGCAAGTAATCCCTTATTGGTGAGATCCTTCAAGGCCCCATCACACTGCACCTCTGGACTTGTAACAGGTAGAAGCTTCCGTTACAGCAGGTGAGTACAGTGTCTCCACACTGCCGCTGATGTCCATTTCAGGACCGGCACCACCGCTCCTGCCGGAGCAGGCGACTTCGTTCCATAACACCGATCCCCAATGCGGCTCGTGCCGCTGGGGACAGTGCCACCGTCACACTATGCCCAGTAACGTTACCGGTAACGGTTTCATATCAGTTGTTGAAACCCTCGCGTGGTTTCAACAGCAATTCAACTCCTTCTATGCGTTACAGGTGGCGACCATTCGGTAATGGTTGGGCACTGTAACAGTACAGAGGGTAGTGTGGACAGGACCTAACCAGCTCACAGCCATGGCCATGATGTCACCTGGCTGTGTCGTGTGGCCATCCTGTGGCTCACACGCGGTCACCGCCTACGAGATCGCCAGCTCCATCATCATCGGTGATGGATCCGGCACCAGCCTGAGTCTCAGCATGCCGGCATCCATGGATGCCGGCATGCTGGGACACAGGCAGGGCCTCCTCCACACCTGCTACACCAACATCAGTCCGGACGTCCAGGCAGGCCCACTGTCACCCTGACCCTCATATTCCTGTGGAGGTGAATGGGCCCTCCTCCATCTCCATGATACTGGCCTCAATGGAGAAGCCCACCACCACTGACCCATGTAGACGCTCAGGAGCTGTAAGGGAAAAACAGTAGCATTACTGCATGTGACCTACCCTGTCCCCCCCCAATAGACAGACCATGACCTACCATGCAGTGACGGGCTACCACCCATCTGGAATCCACCACCCGGAACACCCTCAATGGCGCAACGCTGCATGCTGCCAGCAACCTGCTCTTCCTGTGGGTTCAGGCGTTGCACCTCTGGCTGTCCCCAACCGGTCGCAGACCGTGCTGCCCTGATGGCAGCCACCTTCTCTTTAATTCTCCACCTGTCAGTGCCCATCTTCTTTTTGCACTCCTGCACGGAGCGCTGGTGGCCGCCATGCAGGTTGAAAGCACGTGCCACCTCCTCCCAAGCAGCAGCACGGGCCTGTGGTGTTCCCTGGCATCCGCTGAGCAGCAGCTCCTGGTCGAGGTAGGCCTCAAACATGGCGTTTGTCTCTGCCTTTGTGAAATTTGGCCTCCTCTTCCTCCCATGTCTCTGTTCCTCATCCTCCACCTCATGCTCGGTCATGATTCATCCTATGAGAATGACAGGTGTTACCTGTGACTGTGCAGTCCCATGCATATCCCAAACACCACAGTCCACACTCCCAAACAGCATGCAACTCACCACAATAGACTGCAGTAACCGACTATGGCCAGTGCAGCCCAATGTCGCATTTTTATAGCACAACCCGTGCAAATTTGGTGACACGTATCTTTAAGTGGATGCAAATGCAGTGACTGCGCCACTGAATGGCTGATTAGATGATTTGCATATGCCGATTGCATATCGCGCTGTTGCGCTTTGCGCAATTGTGTTGAACATGCTGAGCCAAGGGTGCAGTTCTGTGACATGCGCAGTACACACCTAACTACAAATGCCCGGGTTGATGACGCAGGTGCCTGCCGCGCTGCTGATGTGCTGTGTGTGGGAGGCAATGAAGGGCACAGCCACCATTGTGCCAGTGGCACTACAGTGCTGTTCACATATATGGCGCTGTGGCACTGGGACGTCGTAGGCGCACTGGGGCAACAGCGCTGTAGGCCACTACAGGAGGTGGCACACAGGCACCCAATCGCACTACATGCATTGGGTTCCAATTGCTGTGGCTGTCCATGCGCCAGAGACCCTTGACTCTGTGCCTGACCTTTGCTCCCTAGGTGCCATGCATCAGACATGGGTGCACCACTATCACGCTGTTCAGTGACAGCATGATAGGGAATGGCAGCATCTGCACGTGGCAGGACCTTGCTGCCAAGTGCCATTTTGATTCAACCACACAGAAGGGATGGAGTGGAGGCGTGCAGTCATTTGGAGCCAGGTTGAGCTAGCCAACCTGGTGGCAATAGTTGAGCCCCATGCTGGGGCTTTGTATGGAGAGGCACCCCTGGACAGGGCCAGGAGTGTGGTGTGGCAGGAGGTGGCCAACGCCCTGGAGGAAGCCACCGGTATGGGGCGCACAGTGGAGCAGTGCCGCCATTGTTAAGGGGATCTGAGGCACAGGGACCCGGACCTGCCTGCCCGCCTGTGGGCACGTGCCAGGAGGGGCATGGTGCCATGGCCAGGTAGGTGCAAAATCCATACACTATTATCGTCCATATGGGTATCATGGTTGCATGTGTCCGACATATGAGGGGGGCCGTCTGGTGTTGGCCGTGGTGGTGGTATCGGGGTGTGGGGTGGATGGGTATGGCTGTGTGGGATTGCACACACATGGGGGCAGGGGGACTTTGCTACCGGATTGTACTGATGTTCCTCTCTCCATGTTTGATCCTTAGGGCCCGAAGAACGCCGGCAGAACCAAGACCGGAGGCGCCACCTGGAGGAGCAGCAGGCCAGGAGGTCTAATGGTGGTCAGCGGCGCGTTGACCAGCCTGATGATGGTGAGAGCCTTACATCCATGATTACTATTGCATGCTGCATAACTGGGTGGGCAGCAGGGCATGGCCACCATCCATTGACACCACTGCCATGCATGCAACTTGTTACAGTCAGCACGGTCCAGTGGCACTGCATGTCTGGGAGTGCATCAATGGTGGTTCATACGTGCACCGGGCACATGGTTGTGGCACTGCCTTCACACCGCATAGCCAAGTCACTGTACTGCCATGGTGGTGCTGTGCAGGACATGGGCGGTGAGTGTGTGCAGTGGTCCACATGGCTGTGGCTGCCTGGGTGGGCAGGTCTTGTGGACACGGTCACTGTGGGTGGTCGCACAACATCACAGGGGTGTGGCACATGGCTGTATGCCATGCACAAAATGGTGGGCTGCAGGGGGCTGGACAGTCACACATATTGACTCTGCTCCCTCGTCCTAGGTGGAAGGTGACTCCAGGAAATTCAGAGGGGTATTAGTGAGCTGCTCCAGGTGGCAAGGGAGACTTTGGAGCTGCTTCATAGGATCCACCACCACGGGGTGAGGAGGAGTAGGAGCAGCAGACTACGGCACCATGATGAGGAGGACCGGGGCACACGTTAATGTCCCCATGCCCTGACCACCACCTTCCCCCCCTTTGACCCACCCTCACACCCCTTCTTCCTCTCCCATATATTTCACCCTGCCCTTACCGCCCCACCTGTTATATTGCCCTTCCCCACTTAGTAAATAGTTGTACTTAGTTTTTATTGCTTCTTTTAAATATATGCATTTGTTATGACAACTGTGGTGGTCTCTGATTTGCAGTGGGCTACAGGTGCTCAGCTGCAGTGGTGTGCATGGCGTCAGGGGTGGTGCATGCATGGGCATGTGTGTGTGTGTGTGTGTGTGTGTGTGTGTGTGTGTGTGTGCAGAAGTGAACCACCTATGGTGTAGGCAGGGGGATCAGTCACTGTCTGTGGTTTGTGTGTTGTACTCTGTGCACTGGATGCCTGTGTGCAGTGGTCCATGGGGCCTGCATTGTGTGCATGGCACCCCTGTCAGACTGTCCATGGCCTGTGCAGCTGACACCCTTGCATGTCTGTGATTTGCCGGTCTTCTGGGGTGTCAGTGGTGGCTGTCCATGCTGGATAACAACTGTACCCGGCACAATGCCAGGTTGCCTTCCATCACCAGTATGGTGCACTTCTGCCTCCGGTGGCACTGTGGCCTCCGTTGTTGTTGTCCCCCCTCCATGCTGTTGCTTGTGTCTGTTGCAGGGGATGTGCTCCAGTGTCTGTCACCTGTGCTCTGGAGGCATGCTGGTGGCATACAGCTTCATGGTGCCTGCGCAGGGTGGTTGGCACACCTGTGCAATGTAGGGGTGCTGGGTTGTGTACCCATCAGCAGTGGCCACAAGCCAGTGGCTTGGCTGACCCACTACTGTGTCCCTGTGTTGGTGTGCCCTTGGGTATGGGTGGGTGTTTGTCCATGCACTGTGTTGCATCATGTGTGGTACATGCTTCCATGCTACACTGTGCATGTCTGTGCTGGCTGTTGTGGCCAGTGCTGGGACAGGATGTGCCCTTGGAGGGTGTGCAGGGTACTGTACCACTGGAGGTGGGGTCCGGGGCATGCCCTGTCACATGTGGGGTACCTCGTGTGGCAACGCATGGTAGTCTCTCAGCTGTACCTGGGGGGGGACGTGCAGGGTGGCACTGTGTATGCTGTTGTTGCACTGCTGTCTGCTGCTGCCCACAGCAGGGTGCACATGGTGGGGATGCCTTGCATGGCTCCATGGTGCACAGGGTTGCATTGTCACAGTGGGGGTGGTGGCATGCATAGGATGTCCTGCACTGTTGGTCACTACTCCTGGGAAGGGTGTATGGTGATTGTGGTGCAGGGTGTGCTTTGCATTGGTGGGATGGCGTGCCATGGGGTGGTTGACCCTCCTTGAGTGCCAGTCACAGCTTGCCAGAGGGTGTGCTAGGGCACCATGGCCCGGCTGTGGGTTGGTTGCTGGTATCCATGGGCCGGTGGTTATTCCAGCTCTCCCCCAGTTGTGCGGTGCATGGGGTGTGGGGGATGATGTCTGTTCTGCTGTGTGCTCCTCTGCCCATCTGTGGCATGGGTGGTGGGCCCCTGCATCCCTGGTTGTGCTGTTGCATTGCTGCCCTGCTGCAGGGGATGTCCCTGGTTGCGCTATGGCACACCTGGACTGCTCCGCTGAGCATCCCTTGTTGTGCTATGGCACATCAGATATGCTCAGCTTTACATCCCTAGTTGTGCTATGGTGCAGGTGGTGCGATATTCAGTCATCAGCCGTAGGCACATCTTGGCCTGTGCAGTTTTTGAATATCATGCTTCTTGCGCATGGGCGCAGTGGACTTGCGCTTGCTCCAGCTGTTGCGCACTTTTTGGGTGCAGTTTGAATATCCGGGCCACTGTATACAACTTGCATGACATTGCTAAGGCATTTACAGATTCCAAAGATAAGATTAATGCCCTCATTGCACAAAATAACAAAGAAGCAGATAACCAATACATTGCCCGTGAAATCTTGTGTTCAGCCTATGGCTCATACATTATCACTACCATCAATAATCTTTTCTGTGATCTACAATCCAGAAAGATTCCTGATATCATTTATGATAGACACATCTCTAAATGGTATTGTCCACCATGTTTTGCAATGTGTATGCAACAAACTCTAACCATTCCACTTTCCACAGTTAGAAATGTGGGTTTTGTGACCAGGCATCCAAACACTGGTCCATGTTTTACTTCTAAAAAATGTTTTATTAAGGATACTATGTTTGTTTCTTTTGTTGTCCCTTTACCACGTTTTGATCCCACTACAGCTCTATTTGACAAACTTGCAATGGTACATTTAGTCGGACACCTTGATGAAGATATCTACAGAGAACACCTTGACTTGCCTCCTCTATTGGTCTTCCATCCTTTCTTAGATGTCTGGGTCACCCCGCACACAGACTGCTGTGTGAAGAAGCAATACATTTACTTGTGTCGATGTGATGTATTTGATGTTATTAAACCTCTATGTGGTTATTCTCCCGACAGTATTGATTGGTCCTTTTCTATGGGTAATGACATCAGCACTAATGGCACAGACTTTTCGGACTCAACATTGGCTCCAGACAAGCTTTACCAGTCTTATCGAGAGGAGGTTCATTGCCTGTCAACACAGATTTCGAAGACAACCTACACCTGTCTGGTACAGTTGCAAAAGTGGAGACTGCCCACTGTTAAAATGCAATATAATTCTGATGGGGAATATTGTGTTGTAACTAATATAAAGTCGAATGTAGACGGAACTCAGACATGTGTTATTGATAACCCTAACTTTTGCTTTGTCCCCCATCAGAAGTCAGTTATTGGACATACCGTTATAACCCCCATCCCTCTTATGGACACTGATATCATTGATGGTAACCCTGATTATCTGCTCAACCTATATGAGTATTTACCGTATTTTAATGTACACATTGACCCTCCTATACTGACATTAAAATCACTTTTAGAGAGGAAAGATTCTTATCTCATCCTCAGCAATAATATCATTAAAGCTAATGAAGCTGTCCTTGGACTTATTAATGATGGTGATATGAACAGTGCATTAACTAACACTTTGTTAGAAATTACATTTAAAGGTTTTGTTATTATACTAGCATATTTGATGTTTTTTCTTATTATTATGCTTTGCTGCTTATGGCACATACTGCGTCAACACCATGAGCAGCTAGAATTCCTTTACAAGGCTTGCGCGTCGGGTCTGTAAATGACACATGCTGTCTCTCCATTTCCATATTTCTGCTGTGCTGCCCTGAGTGGCAATGGGGGGGAATATTACATGAGGTCCCTGCACTCTTATTGGTAGCACAGAGGTACACCATAGACAGCCTGCACTTAGGCATATGTTATACTAACATATAGGGCATAGGGCATCTACCATACAAGAGTAGATGTCAGGATACGTATGCATATTATTGTTATACAGTACACTTTGCTTTCTAATACATATATGTATTTTTTGCTTATAAAATGTTAGGACACTTGTATCCTTGTAATGATTATCATATATAAGTCAGCATTGCCACCTTTTGGTGATTTGTACTATTACACTGATATATATACAACTATGCTTCCTTTGTCTTTACAAAGTAATGACTACTACAAAATTGTATAATGTTGTCTTGGACTGTAGAGCCACCTCTAATTTAGCCAATAGGGCTCATCGCTGTAACTAGAAATGTTTCTGTCTCACAGTAACCATAGTAATTATCATAGGTATATAATGTAAGACATTACGTCTTCTACCTTGGAGACCCGAAGAGGCAAAGAGAAACCTTGAGGTATAGGGAACGCCTAGCACTGGCTTCCAGTTTGTATTTGGTAAGAACTGCTTAGGGCAACTGTGATTTATCCTTTTGGTAGTAATAAACAAGTTTATTACTCTTATGCAACGTGTCTGTGAATCCTTGCATTCCCATTATTGCCAAGAACCTAAGAGTGAGGTTTAGACCTCCTAACATCATTCTGAATGGCTCTTCACTATCGCCTAGAGTCCAATTCAATTCCAGGCACCTTCGGGAATCCTCCACTAGATCATTCTGAATATCACCCACAGCAGGAGGCAGTATCTGTAAGCAAAGAAAAAAACAAATGGGGAGGACCACACTGACACTGGCTTATAAAAAGCTTTTCTGGAGAGGAGACAAACACTATTCAGGTAACAGTGACATACCTGTTAATGATTTACAGTAAATCTTACTTTGTCTCCTTGCTTCTTGGGTCTCCTCCACAGACCCAGAGAGCACGTAGTTTCACCAGAATATCCATATGCAGCTCCACTCCAACATCCGGTCAACCTGCCTCCGTTACTACCTGAATAAAGGTCAGTGTATTCCAATAAAAAACATTCATGGTTAGAAACTATGGAAATTTTTTAGCACTATGCTACAATATTTAGAGGAAATAGCACCCCAATTGAGTGCGTGTGTGATTTACTTCTGTCTGGAGAGTTGGTTTATGTTAACCCCTTCAGGACCTATCAAATTCTTAGTGGCATTGGAACTCTCATGACTTTATATTTGTAGGATGGTAACTGTCCTCTACAGGAAGATGGGATCTTACAAATAGCACAGTATAATTTCTGCAAATTCATAGGTGTTGCAGAACTCTTCCACCTTTCACATTTTATATAAATAAACGTTAGTCAACCAATGTTTTTGGGGTTTCCAGGTGTTGCGAGGGACATCATGGGGGACTGCAAAGAAATCATAGGGGTGTCAACTGCAACACCTGGATACCCCGGAATACATACCTCTCACCCTACCAAGCCCAAAATGAGGGACACTGGCCATTAAAATCAGGGACAAATGCTCAAAGTGTGGGACACAATTTTTACTTGATGTATAGTGCAGTGTCACAGTTTTTACATCTATTCAAATGCACACCACAACCTGTCTTAAGGGTAACACTATGCCACTGCCATTAATATATACAGCATGTTCTTGTAAAATATACAGTATGTTCTTATAGAAGGCATGCATAGGTAAACCAACAGTTAATTGGCTGAACAGAACTGCAGCTACATTGCAAGTGATTTTTTTCCAAAAATGAATAATGTGGTAAAAACAAACAAAGAAAAAACATGGTCACAAACTGTAAGGAGCATCCTTGGCTATGTGTCTTTACTGTGTAGACAATGTCTGGATTATTAAAATAAATTAATAAATAAATAAAATCCCATATTGTAGCCAGCTCAACATTGGAATACAGCTGGGTACCACCATAGTACAGTAGCATCATACAGAAAGTACCTATTATGGTGTCACCACTCTATGAGTAGTATACTGCTTCGCATGTGTTCCCCTTGATTTGTTTTTCTCTTGCTCAATGTATATATTATTAACCATTTGATTATCGTGTCTGTGTAGCATAGTGTGATGGGAAAGGGGGACCAGAGCAATGTATTCTTTTGATTAATTTATTCTTTTCTAAATATGCATCAGCTTCAGGTATAAGATGGCTAACAGATCACATGATCAAGTAGTATTTGACAGCTTATGTTAGCCAGGATAGAGGGTCTGATGCTGTCATGGGAAAGTTAACAAGAAAGCTAGGGAGGAGGCAATATAGCAATAAACCCAGTGAGGAGTCCTTCCTGGAGATGCTCCCATGTTGGACAAAGGACCTGGATGTATGTCATTATGGTAGCAAGGAGGTGCTGTAGGGTGGGTGGACACACACACACACACATGTGTCGCGCGCACACACACACACACACACACACTCTTAAAGAGGGCTGGGACAACATGGAACTGTCACTCAAAGTGAGTGAGACCACTACCCACATGGAGTGAGAAATATATTGTGGTGCTGGAAGTAAGCATAGCCTGTTGGACCCTAGTACATCTGAAATCGAGAGTCCGTAGCTAGAAGTTGGGTAAGAAAGACAGTTTAGAGAAACGTATTTTCTTCAGATAGCAGAAGGTAAAGACATAGGTTTTAGCTGAGAATAGCTCAGAGTTCTGCTGTGCATGATCTGTCTGTTCAACCTGGTTTGATTTTCTTCTTCTTGGTAAATGTGCAACCCTTTTGTTTTCCTGTAAATACATCCTGTCGTAAATACTTGTAGTTTTTTAGTAAAGCTTCTATTTTTTTAGAATCAGAAACTGCTTGTTCTATTTAAAAGGGTAATTCTACCATTTCTGCTAGACACTGTTTGCAGTCCATCTCTGAAGAGGCACTTTACCCACAATTATTGTGTTTGACCTTCCTGACCTTGAGCAAGCAGGAGGTAAAAAAAAACAGGTTTCCTGGTTCCTGTTGGTAAAAACCACATGGTGGCAGTGATCTTGAAGTCCTTGTTGAGGGATTTGTGTCACATTTGGTTGGCAGTGTGGTGGGTGTGGTGGGATCAGTGTGGCAACTGGTACCAGTGCAGTGCAGAGCAGAGTACAGTGTGCTTCCCGGTAAGGCAGGAACTCTGAGAGAGACACAGCACACTGGTGATGGAGGTTGCTAGCAGAAATATACCTTAACAGTCATGAAACAGGATTTCAGAAGGTTGCATTGTTTACTAATTTTTTTTATTTCTAGACAGCTTAATGCAGCATAGCCAGAGAATATGAGCTCCTCAGGCTATGTCAAATTTCATGTACAGCAGCTTCATGAGGTGTGCGCAGCAAGGGGGATTGTCTATGAGGGCATGACAAAGAGTGCATTCATGAAAGCCCTGTTGGCACCTGACTGACTGCAGGAGGGGCAGATGGTCTCATATGGGCATGGCCCAATACCTGGTAAGTGGGCAGTCACTGAGGACAGTGACCCCGGTAGTGAGACTGAGGTCACAGCGGCTGAGCAACGGGGGCATCTTGTAGCACAAGCTGGGGGAGCTGTGCAGCCCAATCAACCTCAGCTTGAGATCTTGAAGGCAGAGCTTGCACTGCAGGATGCCAAACTGCAGAGGGAAAGGCTGGAGGCTGAAAGGGAGAAAATAAGGCTGGAGGTAGAGGAAAGAGAAAAGATTCACCAGCATGAGACCCTTATGTGAGAGGAAAGGGAGAAGATTTGCCAACATGAGATCCTTATGTGAGAGGAAAGAGAGACGAAATGAGCAAGGTGAGTGAGAGAAAGAATGGGCAGAGTGACAGAAAAAATGACAGCACGAGATTGAGATGGTAAAACTGTGCCAGCAAACAATATGGTAAACTGTAAGTAATGGCAAATGGGGTTCAACCCATGAAACCACAATTAATTCTAAAATGTTCCTGCAATACCATGAAGGGGATGATCTGGATTTGTTTTTAAAATCATTTAAAAAGGTTTGTGCACAATTTAAATTAGAAAAGGCATAGTGGATGACCCACCTGACCCCATTGCTTACTGGCCACGCTTTGCATGCATTTGCTCAAATGGATGATAATGATTGCCTGAACTATGGCAAAGTTAAAATAATGTCTTAAACTGTTTTGAACTATCTCCTGAGGCTTATAGATGGAAATTTAGAGTTAAGAAAAGGCCCAGGAGACAGCTATGTAGAACTGCATGTCCAAATGTGTGCTTATTTAGACCATTGGGTAGATGGGGCTAAGGCAAGAACTGTAGAGCAAAGTAAAGATTTAATTGTAAGGGAACAGTTTCTTAAAATTGTACCTTATGACCTGGGCATTTGACTACTAGGCATGCAGCTCCACAAAGGAGGCAGCATAAAGTGCTGATTTCTATGTGGTCAGCAGACCACATTCGCAGCATAAGAACTATTTGGTGGGGCAGCACATGGTATTAAGGGGATCCAGGGAGGGCAACCTAAAGGAAACCAGCATGCACCCAAGCCCAAAACAGAACCCATCAGTTCTAAGGGGAAGAAGGAGTCAGGGGCAAAGGAATGCTGGATTTCTAGAAAGTGGGGCATCTATCTTATGACTGCCCTAAAAGCAGGAGTAAAGGGCAAAAGCCTGAGGGAGGGGGTGACCCAGACAGTATACCTCAGTTGGTAAACTGTGCACACACCATAGTGCCAACAAACTCCAGTAAGCATTTGCACCCTATTCTAGTAAATGAGACAGTAACACTGGGGTTGAGGGACACTGGTGCTTCCATCTCCATGGTGAGACAGGATCTGATCCAGGTGGAGCAGATACTGCCAGGGCAATTCTCCAAGATTTGGGAGTCATGGGTCCAGTAGTCCCAATACTAATGGCTCTGGTCTTCCTGAGCTGAGAGGGTGGCCATGGGGTACAGGAAGTGGGAACTGTACCTGATCTCCCAGTGGATGTGATCATGGGGACCACAGGAAAACCTAGTATGTTTTACTACCCATTGCCAAGCAAAAGAGGGCAAGCTGCTGAGGGGGAGGAGGTGGTGACAGCCTGTGCAGATCCATCCCTCAGCAGCTGAGGAAGTGGCTAGTGTGGCTGAAGGGCTAGCTAGGAGTAGTAGCCCTGAGCCCCAGATGCAAACAGAGGAGGTTGCCACCAGGAGCAGCTTTCCTCCTGAAGGGGAACTGGGGAGGGTCAGATGGGAGGAGCTGGGCAGGGCAGTGCACAGCGAGCTGATTCTACCCTCCAAAAATTGAAAGAGATGGCAGATAGTGCTGAGGCCTCTCAGGGGAGTAAAAAGTCAGTTTATTGGGAAAATGGGCTGTTGTACAGGGAGTGTATATCACAGAGGGGGCTAAAGGGGAGAAGTATTCCAGCAGCTGGTAGTCATCTGGGACTACTGAAAACAGCTTCTGGTCCTGGCCCATGATATTCCTTTTTCAGGCTGCCTGGGTATTAACCATACAAAAAAGCAGCTTACAACAATTTCTTTTGGCCAAGCATGTACTCAGACATGGCAAATTACTGTTGGACTTGTCCACAGTGCCAGTGGGTTGGAAAGGTCAGGAACAAGGCTAACGCAGCTTTGGTGTCCCTACCTATTATTGAGGAACCCTTTAAGTGGGTAGCCATGGACACATTGGGGCCCCTAAGTACACCAAGTTGTGAGGGCAAATGATGTATACTGGTTGTGCTGGATTATGTAACCATGTACCTTGAGGCAGTGGTCATGTCCTCCACTGAGGCAGAAAAGGTGGTTGATGAGCTCCTGGGAATCTTTAGCTGAGTAGGGTTTCCCCAGCAGATTTTGGCAGACTAGGGGGCAAATTTCATGTTGTCCTTAATGACCAGTCTGTGGTATGCAGGGTGAAACAGCTCTGTGTTTTGCCCTATCACCCCGGGGCAAATGGCCTGGTTGAATGATTCAATGGGACCCTCAAAACTATGCTCAGGGCATTTTCTGGCCAGCACAAAAGGGAGTATGACAAATATTTGTCCCACCTTCTGTTTGCACACAGGGAAGTCCTACAGGAGTCCACAGGGTTCTCACCCATCAAGCTCCTGTTTAATCACAGAGTGAGGGGGCCCCCTAGATTTTGTCTGATGAATGGGAAGGTAACCATGCCACCCAAGGGGAGTCTGTTGTGGAGTGGGTCCTAAATTTCAGGGCCAGGCTTATGGAGCTCATGGGACTTGCCCTGGAGCACTTAGCAACTGCACAACAGCAGCAGAAAGCCTGGTACAACCGTGGGGCCAAAGCCTGGGAGTAGAAAGTTGGGCAGCAAGTGATGGTACCTGTCCCAGTCCAACAAAAACTGCAGGCAGCATGGGAGGGCCCAGTCTCCATAATCGGGAAACTGAGTGATGTTAACTATGTAGAAGGGCTGCCTGACCGAAGGCACAGGCAGAGGGTATATCATGTGAACATGAGAAAGCCCTACTATGATACAGTGGAAATGATCCTCACTGTGTGCAGCATGACAGAGGAGGGAAATGAGCTTGATCCCCAGATGGACCTCCTTGGGGAAGCCCGGAAGGGATCCTCAGTGAATAACCTCACCCTCTCAGGGCGGCTGACACCAACCAGTGCTGTGGGAATTTGAGGACATGATCTTGAGGAATCCTGGGTACACTACAACAGCTGAACACCACATGGACACTGGGGCCTAAGTTCTGCTGAGGCAGTCCCCCTACAGGGAACCTGAGGAGGTTGAGAAGACCATGCTGGAGGAACTCAGGGAGATGCTGGCCCTTGGAGTGATCTAGGAGTGCAGTAGTCCCTGGGCTTTGTCTGTGGTCTTGATCCCCAAGAAGGATGGTACTACACAATTCTGTGTGGACTAATGGAGGCTCAACAGCTGTACAAAGTCTGATGCCTACCCCATGCCCAGAATGGATGAGACCTTGGAACGGCTGTGGGGGGCCCGGTTTCTGACCACAATAGACCTGATGAAGGGCTGCTGGCAGGTGCCATTAACTCCAGCAGCCAGGGAGAGGTCTGCCATTGTTACCCCATATGACTTATTCGAATTCAGAGTAATGCCATTTGGGATGAAGAATGTGCCCACAACCTTCCAGAGACTCGTGGATCACATCTGTCTGGGGTGGGTGAATATGCACTGGCTTACATGGATGACATATCCATTCACAGCCAGACATGGGAGGATTATGTCAGGCACATGAGGGAGGTGTTCCACAGACTGAAGGCTGCAGAGGTGACAGTTAAGGTGGAAAAATGCCAAGTAGGCATGGCCAAAGTGTTCTACCTTGGGTATTGGGTGTAAAGGGGATGCCTCCATCCAGAGCCAGCAAAGGTTGATGTTATCCAGGCCTGGCCCACTCCTGCTACAAAGAAACAGGTAAGGGCATTTCTTGAACAGCCAGGTAGTACAGGAGGTTTGTACCTTGCTACAGTGATGTGGACTAGCTCCTAAAAGACCTGATGAAAAAGAGAATGCGTGAAAAAGTTCTCTGGACAGAAGACTGCGAGTCTGCCTTCCAACGGTTAAAGGATACATTATGTGGGTCACTTGTGCTGGCTAGCCCCAATTATGGCTTAAAGTTTGTAGTACACATGGATGCCTCGGACCATGGGCTGGGTGCCGTCCTAAGCCAGGTTACACTGCAGAAGGAGGAGCTCTCCAAAGTGTACCTGAGCCAGAAACTTCTGCCTAGGGAAGAATCATATGCCACAGTGGAGAGGGAATGGCTGGGGATAGTGTGGGCCCTTCAGAAGCTGCAGCCATATCTGTACAGGAGTAAGTTCACTATGGTCACAAATTATAACCCCTTGACATGGCTTCATACAGTAGGACTAGTGAGCAAAACACAAAGTTATTGCGCTGGAGTTTGGAACTACAGCGTATACAGTAATATGATCATTCAGCACTAAAGTGGGATGCAGAACGCCACTGCCAATGGGCTGTCGAGGCAGGACTAGGTTTTAGCAGAGAATAGCTCTAGAGTTCTGCTGTTCACTATCTGTCAGTTGAATCTGGTTTTATTTTCTTCTTCTTAGTAAATGTGCAGCCCATTTGTTTTCCTGTAAATACATCCTGTTGTAAATACCTGTAGTCTTTTAGTAAAGCTTCTATTTTTATAGAATCAGTGACTGCTTGTTTTATTTAAAAAGATAATTCCACTATTTCTGCTGGACTCTGTTTGCAGGCCATCTCTGAAGGGGCACTGTATCCACAATTATTGTATTTGACCTATCTGACCTTGAGCAAGTAGGAGGTAAAAAAAATAACAGGTTTCCTGGTTCCTATTGGTAAAAACCACTTGGTGGAAGTGATCTTGAAGTCCCTGTTGAGGGATTTGTGTCACACATAGTACAACGTGAATTATGCATGCCACACAGTTTACAGTATCGACGTTGTGTATCTTAATAATTTTACACTGTATACATTTGAATCACATAACCTGTCATACATAGGAACATAGAAACTGATGGCAGATAATGACCACAGGGCCTATTTATTCTGCCCATTTTTAATTATGATCCCTTTTACTGCAGACCCAACTTGATCTACAGCAATGCCTCTTCCACCCCTTCCCTTCCTCCTTGGATTATTTTGTGACTATCAGAGGCATTTTTGAACTCCCCAGCGGTTTCACCCCTACTGCCTCCCATGGAAGGTGGTTCCAAGTATCCATCACCCTTTCTGTGAAGAAGTACTTCTTCAGATCTTTCCTGAATCTACCTCCTTCCAGCTTCATGTCATGACCCCTTGTTCTACAGCACTTTTTTCTCTGAAACATATCTCCCTCCTGTACCTTATTAACCCCCATGAGATATTTAAAGGTCTCCATCATATTCCCACTCTCCCTCCTCTCCTCCAGGGTATACATACTGAACTCTTTCAGTCTCTTGTCATAGGACTTCTAATGCAGACCTTACACCATTTTGACATCCCTCAGCTCATTTCTTGTTGATTCGCCTTTTTCCAATAGCTCCACCTTCCTCACCTTTCTCATTTGACTGCTTCTTTCCCTCCTTCCACCTTTGCTAACCCCCTGCTTCCTTGAATTACTTGTATCCTGGTGGGACTTTCTACTTCCCCTATTTCTTCTGTCTCCCCGGCTACTTTTAATGTCCATCGAAGTAACATTTAAGCCATTCACTGAGGACTATGTTTCCCTTCTTGATGGAAGCAAGCCATCACTTTGCTATAGGCTCTTATCCTTCCAGGTTGACCCACAGTCACCAGTGTAGCCATACCTCTCCTCTCTGCACCATTCCTGCTACCATTACTTGAAAGTCTTGCGGAGCTCCCTCTCCTTCCCCACATAGTACAAGATGCATGCAGTGAAACACCCTGCCAGAGGAAGTGGTAGGGGCTGAAACAATCACGGGATGTAGGAATGCATGGGATAGACATAAAGGAATTCTGGAGGTCAGGGGTAAGGGGCAACAGACTTCTACGAAAACATAAACTGAACTTACAAGCTCAAATGGGCAGACTGGGTGGGCCATAGGCCCTTATCTGCTGACACTGTCTGTGTATCTATGTATCTATGTATCTATGCACAGCTTACCTTTTAAACACATGGGAAACACAGGATCAGCCAGGATAGATATCACCCTCCCATGCAGACATGGCCTGATAGAGGAGGAGGAGGAGGAGGACAAAGAGCTCTCCTCAGTGTGCAAGATAGGTATTATGATAGAGGTCACGAGGGTGAGTCAAGGAAGCTCCCCCCCCACATGGACTTGGCTCAATGGAGGAAGACAAAGAGCCCTCCTCAGTGTGCAGGATAGGTTTTGCAAGGGAGATCATAAGGCTGAGTCAAGGAAGCCTCCCCCATGAAGACCTGGCTTGATGGAAGAGAACAAAGAGCCCTCCTCAGTGTGCAGGATAGGTATCACAAGGGAGGTCATGAGGGTGAGTCGAGAAAGCCCTACCCCCCCATACAGACCTGACCTGACAGAGGAGGACAAAGAGCCCTCCTCAGTGCACAGGATAGGTATCACAAGGGATGTCATGAATGTGAGTCATGGAAGCCCCCCACCACCACCAACACACAGACCTGGCCTGACAGAGAAGGACAAAGTGTCCTTCTCAGGGAGGTCAGGAAGGTGAGTCAAGGAAGCCCTCCCCCCTTCCACATGGATCAGGCCCAATGGAGGAGGACAAAGAACCCTCCTCAGTGCACAGGATAGGTATCACAAGGGAGATCATAAGGGTGAGTTGAGAAAGCCTTTCACCATTCCACGTGGACCTGGCCTGATAGAGGAGGACGAAGAGCCCTCCTCAGTGCACAGGGTAGGTATCACAAGGCAGGTTGTGAGGGTGAGTTGAAGAAGCACTCCACTCCCATGCAGACCTGGCCTAACAGAGGAGCACAAAGAGCCCTCCTCAGTGCACAGGACAGGTATCACAAGAGAAGTCATAAGGGTGAGTCAAGGAATCCCCTCCCATGCTGACCTGGCCTAATAGAGGAGGACAAAGAGCCCTCATCAGTGCACTGGAATAGATATCTCAAGGGGGGTCATGAGGGTGAGTTGAGGAAGCCCTCTCCCCAACATGGATTTGACGCCTGATGAAGGAGGTCAAAGAGCCCTCCCCAATGAGCAGGATAGGTATCACAAAGGAGGTCATAAAGGTGAGTCAAGGAAGCCCCCAATGCTGACCTGGCCTGATGGAGGAGAACAAATGGCCCCCCTCAGTGCGCAGGATATGTATCACAAGGGAGGTTGTTAGGGTAACTCGAGGAAGCCCCCACCACCTCACGCAGACCTGGATCGACAGAGGAGAACAAATAGCCCTACTCAGTGTGCAGGATAGATATCAGAAAGGAGGCCATGAAGGTGAGTCAAGGAAGCCTTCCCCCATGCAGACCTGGTCTGATGGAGGAGGAAAAAGAGCCCTCCTCAGTACGCAGGATAGTTATCACAATGGAGGTCATGAGGGTGAGTCGAGGAAGCCCTCCCCCCCATGGTCCTGGCCAGGACTGGTATCACGAGGAAGGTCATGAGGGAGAGTCATGGAAGCCCACCTCCTCCCATGTAGACCTGGCCTGATGGAGGAGGACAAAGAGGCCTCCTCAGTGCACAAGACAGGTATCACAAGAGAGGTTGTGAAGGTGAGTCAAGGAAGCCCTCTCCACCATGCAGACCTGTATCGACAGAGGAGGACAAAGAGTCCTCCTCAGTGCACAGGATAGGTACACAAGGGAGGTCATAAGAGTGAGTCAAGGAATCCCCTACCCCCACTCGGAACTGGCCTGACAGAGGAGGACAAAGAGCCTTCCTCAGTGCTCAGGATAGGTATCACAAGGGAGGTCATGAGGGTGAATTGAGGAAGCCACCCCCCCCACATGGACCTGGCTTGACGGAGAAGGTCAAAGAGCTCTCCTCAGTGTGCAGGATAGGTATCACAAGGGAGGTCGTGAGGGTGAGTCAAGAAAGCCCTCCCCCATGCAGACCTGGCCTAATGGAGTAAGACAAAGGTAGTGGACCACACGGTGTTTGGCATGTAGCGACATAGCTCTTTTAATGTCTTACATGTCGGAATACTGGTCGGCATACTCTGACTGATTGAATCTGCCAGATACTACTGTGTAGACTGGTGGGGAGAATCATAGGCTGGAAAGGTAGTGTGAAACATTTTTAGTCCTTAGTATACTTTATTTGTGGTGGTAATATGAAATGCTTGCTGCATGGCTTGATTGGTAATATACACCTGTAGCAGAGTTCATTTAGAGGCATCTGGGATATGTAACTGGTCTGTGTTGCACTAGCAATTCCTAAGTAGATATTCTGAACATCCTGACCTCTAACCCATAGCTCTAGCTTTAACTCCTTCATGCTTGGTGGTCCTACTAGTTCCAGGCTATCCTTAGGAAGTATTGGCTTATGTATTTAGCTCTCTAGCTAATTGCATGAAAAGTGACTACATATGTATATTTATGTTATGGTATTAAAGTGACCTAACCACAGGGGTACTCGTGCCATAGTATTATAGTGAATTGCATGGTGTTGCTCAAGTAATTCTGTGGCATGGTTGCACTAAGAGGTCAGACACCTCCATTCACAGCATAGAGAGAATGTATTTCTCTGCATAGCACACTTGTTTTTTTTTCTTTGCAGCCTGTGCCTCCTCATTATTCCCCTTCCTATCTCTCTCTTGCTACAACATGATTGTATGTATTTCACTATATTTCAGTCTTATGTGTTAATGCCCTATGTTATGTTCAATGCTGTTACTGTAAACTATGTACTATGTGCCATTTATATTGCCCAAGTTGTGCCTGAACATGGTCCCTGGGATCAATGTACTTACAATTATCAAATAAATAAATAAAATAAAATAAAAAATAAACCAGATAAATGATCTAACTTTACCAAAAATGAAATTTACACATGGAGCTGACTACAGCAATTCATCTTTATGTTTAATCCCATGAAACACCCTTATCAAGTTAATGCTTTAGCAGCCGTAGTGGCTCTGACTGGTTCTATCTGATAATGGTGAAAGCCTACAGGCAATCGCCATTATCGCGAAGTCACAATGCCGAAAAAGTTTTTCTGCACTGTGACACCTCGCCCTCCACACCCTCTACTGAAGGATTCTCAACTCCAGGGGGTGCATGTTGGGGGGGGGATGAAAACATTAAAATTAAAAAAGGTTTGGTCCAAGCACAACAAAAATGCACCAGTGCCTGGACCCGAACCTCATACCCTGCCGACCAGTGCTGGCAACCCACCCACCTTACCACAGAGTCAGCTCGGCAACCACCATGGCACAACCCCTCACATTCCCTCCTGTATATGCTCATCCTTCCCTCCCACACACGTACGTATAGCATCAGGAAGTCACTATATTCGCCCACCCTCCTATCCGGCCACATTACCCTACCTCGTCATCCCTGAAACAGGAGTGTAGCCAGAAATTTCCGTTTTGTACACAGTCTGCAACAGTTACACCCCCCCATTAAAAAATGTACACGTCCTTTCCAAATGGCACCTCTTTCCAAACAAGTCAGATTATTGTCAGATGATTCCTCTAATCTCTAAAGAGGTTATACATACATCTGTTTTCTAAATAACAGAAGTTTAAACAGAGACACTCCTCAGTGGCCTACATTAACCTAAATACTATAGATTAGAATAAAATGTTAACAGAAAGGCATGTGGTTTGTGACAGGCACTCAACAAAACTGTACACAAATGTGTACAATGAGTATGCCTGTCTACAACCTTGCCCCTAAATGCACTGGGGAATGGGCCACCATTGTTGCAGGTGCCCTTTCCCTAGTGCTTATATCACGGGCTACCCTCTGACCAGAGTTTGTTTTTAAATGGGGACACTCGGCTGTTACTTAAGGTTGTATGTGTGTGCAGGGTTGGGGATTAAAAATCCCATACATTTCCAGTGACATGATTTTGAATTTGGCAAAGTCAACAAAGAAGAAAATGAATGCAGGCTCCCACCACCTTGACAGATGCTTCATAATTTTCCTTTTATTCAAGCAAAAAAGCTTTATTATTAAAGTACATAATAGGCATGAAAATCTCAAAAGTGCACAAAACTTTTAGGCATTTAGCTAGAATGCCAGCTGCGACATGGACTGACAATCGTTTTTAGGTCTGATGGTTTTATATAACAAAATTATATTTCCTCAAAAATGACAGCACCATGTGTTCGACCTCATTATATACTGAACTTTTAAGGACACAGTACTGAATAATCTGAAGTCTCATATAAAAAAACTTGTGCAAAGTATAATTCAAACATTAAAATCTAAACATTTAAAAACATAAGGGGCCACATACATAATCATGATTTTAGCATATGAAGGCGCCACCACTGATTGGCTACTTATCACATAAAAATCATTTCAGGTGCCCAGAAGAGTCAGAATAAGGCAAAAATACCTCCATGTAGTAGAATCCATTTAACTGCTTTGTGCCTCAACTGCTGAAAAAAATGATTATGTTGAATTTGGCCAGGTCTGTAGTATCCAGCACACAGATCACAAATGAAAGAAAATATGACATTCTGTTGAGGTGGAGGTCACTGGAAAGGTGTTCTACTTGATGCAGCATTTCAATATACAGAGGTATAATGTGGAATGAGTAGGTGAACAATCCTGCGCTACTGCAGTTCTCTCACCTCATAGGGCCTGGTTCTGGAAATTACATGCCCATGATGAGATGATAATTAAGCCACACGCCAAAGCAGGAAGCTCTGTGAGTTTGTATTTACCTTTCAGCCCTGGAAAATGGGAATCTGTGTCTTCATACAACTAGAATATGCTCCGGGCAGAAGCGGGAAACTACAGACCTGTTAGTTTAACCTCAGTGATAGGGAAAATGATGGAATCACTTCTGAAGGAAAGAACTGTTGAGTACCTAGAGGCCAGAGGGGCACAGGACCCAAGGCAGCATGGTTTCATAGCAGAAAGGTCATGTCAGACGAATCTAATAGATTTCTTTGACTAGGTGACCAAAGTAGTAGATCAGGGAGGGGCTGTGGACATGGCCTACCTAGACTTTAGCAAGGCATTTGACACAGTCCCACACAAAAGATTAATATACAAGTTAGCCAGCCTGGAAGTGGGTCCCAAGATGATAGCCTGGGTAAAGAATTGGCTGGAGAATAGGACACAGAGGCTAATAGTAAATGGAGTCAACTCTAAAGTAAGGGGGGTTACTAGTGGGGTACCGCAGGGTTCAGTATTAGGACCGGTCCTCTTCAATGTCTTTATAAGTGACATTGCAGAGGGACTGGAAGGAAAAGTATGTCTATTTGCAGATGACACAAAGATCTGCAACAGAGTTGATGTACAAGGTGGGGTGCAAAGGATGAGAAGGGACTTGGCAAGGTTAGAGGAATGGTCAAATGTATGGCAGCTTAGATTCAATGCTAAGAAGTGCAAGGTAATGTACCTGGGAAACAAAAACCCAGGGGAAGAGTACACAATGGGGTGAGATACTATCAACAACAAAATGGAAAGGGATCTGGGGTAATCATATCAGATGACCTAAAGGTGGGCAAGCAATGTGAGAGGGCAGCAAGGAGGGCTTGGGATACTGGGATGCATAGGAGAGGCATCACCAGTAGAAAATAGGAAGTTATTATCCTCAGTACAGACAGCTGGTGATACCCCATCTGAGTACTGTGTGCAGTTCTGGAGACCCAATCTCCGCAAAGACAAAGACAGGATGGAAGCTGTCCAGAGGAGGGCAACTAAAATGGTGCAGGGTCTGCACCAGAAGATATATGAAGAGAGACTTAAGGAGCTTAATATGTATAGCCTTGAGGAAAGGAGAGAGAGGGGGACATGTTAGAAACTTTCAAGTACCTCAAGGACCCAACAAAGTCCAAGAGGGTAGCATCTTTCAGAAAAGAGATGTGCAAGAACAAGGGGCACAATTTGAAGATGGAGGGTGGCTCAGAGGTAATGTAGGAAGTATTTTTCACAGAGAAGGTTGTGGATGCATGGAACGGCCTTCTGGAGGAGGTTGGAGTCAAAAACAGTGGTGGAATTCAAGCATGCATGGGACAGTCATAAGGCAATTCTAGGGGGTGGAGGTAGGAAAAAGTAGGCTGCCGGTTAACTAGGATCTGCAGCTTATCCATTAGGTAGGGAAATGGGCAAACTGGGTGGGCCAAGCGGTCCTTATCTGCTGTCAGATTCTATGTTTCTATGTTATCATGGAAACACAGCACAGCGAAGTCTTGATCTCAGATATCACTGGTTTCGTTCTGGGTGCCCCCCTTCACACACTTAGTTTCATTGAATATAGCATTTAAATCCTTTGCTGCAAAGTTGTTCAAAATCCTCCTGAAGATTTGTTCTGAAAATCTTTGCACCCATATACTGTTACAATTGATCATAATATTAAAAACCAATGAGGCATTGTTTTTTGTATGAATGTAATATATTTATGTTTATCTATTCATTGTTGTTTCACAAGATTTTGCTTAATATACAATACAAAGTATTATTAGCATGAACTGCAGCTCATTAATATGATGTCAGGATAAAGCTGCCTAATAGGTATTAAAGTGTGGTTCAAACATGAGTATAGCGCTCCTTGAGGAAGCTCTAACGGAGTGAAGCGCTGGGGCAGTGTGCATTTGTATGTAGTGGTTGGCTCTTTTGCTGATTTATGTCAACTTGATTTATTTTGAGGAAGTGGCTAGATAAATGGCAACTTGGCCTTTAAACTACAATTTTGTGTCTATAGCTACTTCTTGCTCCTGAGTGTGGGTTTCATTGGTTTTTGGTTTACTTTTGGGGGAGCACACTCCAGATCCTGCACCAACTCATTCTCCGTGTGCAGCTTTCCTTCACTTCTTCATTAGTTCAATCATAATATTAAGACTGTACTTGCTCGTGGTTTATGTAAGCCATGCTGTTGTTTAGCTATTGCTTATCATGTGGATGCTTTCGGAAATTCTATATGCCAGCAATAACACATGACAAGGTGTGGGTTATGTGCTGATAAGAGCACACCCAGGGGTGTACTAAGACACAAGGTGCTTGCGCCGAGTGCCTTATGCCCCTGGGCGTGTTTAATCAGCATGTAACCCACATCTCGAGTGTGTTATTATGCTTATAAAAAGGCCCCCCATTGAATTGTTCAGTAAAAATAAATAAATAAATAAAAGAAGTGTGCTAAAATCTGTTAGAAATGTGGAACATAGAAAAATAGTCCGTCTACACTGCATACGATATAGAGTAATATTACGCTACCACTGCAGGGTGTTGCTGTGTCTTGCTGTTGGCTAGTCTCTTTGTTCCTCAGCACTGTAACAGTTGTCCACCCACCCTTTCCATTGTATTTTATGTTTGTAAATGTTTTTTTTTTTTTTTTTAGCAGGTCTAGGCATCAGCCAGCTTAAGTGTGAGGCACAATGTCAGGGTGCACTCTGTAGAGCGCTGTCCTGTGTGGTGTATGTCTTTCTTGTTCAACTGTATCTATGTCTGAATATTTTTTTAATTTCATTTTTTTGACAGTTTTTATCTGCAGCTATTGGGGACTTCACTACAAGCGAGCATGTGTGTTACCAGCCACCGTACACGTCTGTTTTTACTTTGCGGTTTGTAAATTGAAACCTGCATTATGCTGCCATTACAGGGGCCAATGCAAGCTCCAATTTTTAGTTAAATGTGGTCACATGGATAGGGATGGCTTCTTAGGAGGGCAGAAAGATGTCTGGGAGGGCTGGAGGATGAAGGCTGCTTATGCTGAAAATGGACATGGAGTTTGTGGTAAGACTTACTTGTTTGCAGGCTCTTTCGTTGATGGGGTTTATATTTCTGTGACATACATTTGTGACAGCAGGCTTGAACCAATGAAAAATTAGTGGGAGGAATTATGGTGTAGGAAGATGGATGTTGGATCTTTTGTGGCATGATTTCTGTTTTTTCTGTTGGTGACAATGCAGCTCTCTTTCAGTATAGCGCTTCAAGTGCTTGTTTCATGGCACGTTATATGATGAGCTCCAGGGATGAGATGCAGTGTGAGATCGGTGTTGCAGATTTGATTTGTCACTGTGCTGGGGCTGTGGTTGCCAGAAGTAGTGCACGTTGAAACAATATGCGCTGATAAGGACAAGGCTGGAGAGGGCTTCCAGCCAATCAGCATTCGAGATTTTATTTGCCCATTTTATAAAGTATAATAATCCACTTTGCCTCTAAAGATAATCCGCTGGGCATGTGTTAGCTGATTTTTGTTTTATTATACTGTATTTATTTATCTTATTTAGTTTTTGTTGACTGGGAAAAGCTTTTGTTCAGGGGGAACTGTAATTTAGTACATGCTGCAATAAACCTATGTGCAACCTGTCAACAACATTTGAGCAGCTTGACATCTTTCTGTTGAGAGTTGATAATGTACCACATTAAGTATCCTTGCACCTGTAAAGGCACATCTCAGCACTACAATTTTCTTTGGTCACTGCAAACATTAGGGGAACAAGGGGAAGGAATGAAAAGATGACATTCAATTGAAGTGGATATCACTGGAAAGGTGTTCTACTTGATGCAGTCAGTGCATAGTTCTCTCCCTGGAGGCTCATACATCTCACAGCTTCAGCTTGTCATCTGTGGTAATGTAGGGAGACAGATGAAGCAAGTGAGTCCACAGGCAGCGGGGTGGCCTTTTTCTCTCCCTCCCTCCCTCCCTCTCTTGCAGTTTCTGCAGCCCTGGTTTCTCCCACATACATTCAGTGTGGAACTGAACACCCAGTTGCAGGTACGGGACCTGGGGATCCCTCACTCGCAGACCAGGTGGGCTGTCCATGTCTGTGACTCCACCACGCATCACAGGTGCTGTACAGCAAATAATAACAGCACCTAAGAAGAGACCTGGGTGGGCAGCTGAGCCAGTGAAGGGATGTTCTCTGCTTGCTGGGCAGCTATAGGAGTGGCTCACTCCTTTGAACTATGGGAAGTTTCCACCCAGCAAACAGAGAACAGTGTCACAACCAGCCTGGCTGCCAATTGGACTGTCACTGCACAGTCGAGTGTAGCTTGAGCTGCACTGGACTGAACAGTGACATCTCTGAAATCACCCTATTGTAACAAAATGTTTGCTACATGTTGCGTGCCCAATCAAATGTGAAAACAAAGGGAAGAGACTACCAAATATTATTCTTATGACAACAAAAAACTATAAGGAATGAAGTACAGTAAACAAATCATAAGCAGTGATATGCACACCAAAGGAAGAAACTGTTCCATTCCCAGGCAACATTTGGACATAAAAAATCTAAACCCAAGAAGAACCTATTATATACTGAACATAACAAATCACTGCAAAACATAAATTCTACCAAACAACTACCAAAGAAATGAATTATAACCAGTGTGCAACATTCCAATAACAGTGATATAAATGCTTATCCAAACATTTTTGTTCCTTTAATCATAGTTTCCTAACTGCAGCTATAATTATTTTTGCTATACATAAATACACATATTACAAAAGTTGCAACACTATTTGGCTTCTTATCTGCCAAACATAAAACCTAAGACAGGCAAAAATCATTGTGCGCGTGCTTTTATTGTGTTTCTTGCATTGTGGCGCGAAACTGTCTAATATCAGATTCTAATATGTTAATCTGCACAACCATGGGAGTTTGTATCTCGTTGCCAGGAATTTCCAGAAACTAAAAATAAACGGACATTCCAAAAATAAATGTTCCATAGTCTCAGTATGTCTAATACATTCTATGCATGGAAGCATTCTTTAAAGGCTTGTGTTCCATGTTCCCTCATGCCCCTAGGTGTCCATAGCAGCAAAGACAAAGAACAGCACACATTTTTCAAGGGACACTCCTATCTGACAACTGCAAGAAGTTAATTAAATTTAACTTGAGAACAATACTTGAAATCTGAAGTTTAAATAAAAAGCTGTACCATCACCTCTTTGAATAATTGTGCTCTTTGTGCCCTTGTTTTGGGCAAAATCATTTGCTGAGTAATTTTCTACCCGTTTAATATCTTCGCCGCAGGTATTGCATACGTATAAACCTGGAAATTCTTTGAATTTCTGGGGGCAAAGCATGCTAATTTGCAAAATATCTATATACGCCACACCAAAACCATTCATGCTAGATCTCGGTTCTGATCTGCAAGCCAACTTTCAAAGTACCATGAAAGAAAAGTCTATGAAAAAAAACAATGGGGTTAATCACATTGAGCCCTTTGTTTTTTTCCTAATAAGTACATAAAGTTCCATTTGATTGGATTTAAATGTCTTCTTCATAATAATTGGAAAAAATAAATACTCAGAAATCAAGTGTCTGAATATACAGGTGGAGGGAAAACATAGCTCAGGTAAGTAAGGATAGGGATTAAATTGCTTTCCACCTTACTGAATGGGAAGTATTCTCACTTTTTATTGTGTTCTACATAATTTGAAATGGTGCTGGTCATATACACTTTAAAATATGGGTCTTTCAGTAGTAGTGGGTCAGGTTTCTATGTCCTGTTGGCATGACTGACCCCCTCCAAAAGTAACACTGGTGCATAGGGTGAGTGGTCACATTCAGAGCTGACTGATAGTCAACTTAGCTGCCGAGGGTATGAGATTAGACAAAATCAAGATTAGGTCAATTTTCCAGCCTGGTAGTGTAGAGGGTTGAGGCGCTGGCACCTAACCTCTTACACACTGGTGATCCGGGGTCAGGGGCAAGCTCGGGTCATTGGGGGGGGTTGGCTGGGGGAGAGAAGATCGAGTGGTGGTGTGGTGTGCTGTGCTAAAGCCAGGGCCATGCAGAGGCAAGGGGTGGAGACATCAGTGGACTCTCGTGGGATGCTTGTGTAAGTGTTCTGCTCAGGACATTAGTGCACGTCTGATATATCTGGATGGGGAGTTGGACACAGCAAATCAAAGAAAAGCCCTGTTCTAGTGGTAGGTGACGACACGCTCAGGGATCCTACGCCCACCACTGGACTCCGCCCGCCTAGGTCCTAGTCCTCCTCTCTGTTAGAACACTACCTGGAGTGATTGAATTTCAAGGTGTGCAAAAGAGTTATGGTGGTCCTGCCCTAGGGGGTGCAAGCAAGGGGGTTACTCCAGATGGCATCAGTTGGACAGGAGCTCTTGAAGGGGATTCAGGTCAAAGGAGTTTCAGGCCAGGTGGAAGAAATCCCCATGGGGGACATCTGAGAGAGTCCATGAGAACAGTGTCAGGAAGGAAAAAGAATTGAAAAAAAATAGTCAATTTGGGCATAGGACCTGGGGGAGTGCAAGTAAGAACTATACTCCCTGCCATCTGGGTTTTTGTGCTGCCAGATGTCTGTTAGCTTGTACATTTGGATTAACTACTCTAAGCTTCTGACATTTTTAGACTTAACCATGAGGGCAGTGTTGGGTCTGTCCAGTACTGTGTCCAGTATACAGTTTACATCCCCATCCCAAATCCAAGGCCCTGCACAGTCAGCCATGTCCAAGGCCAGGTGCTGAAAAAAATTAGCCACCTTCCACATTGGCCCCATAGACAGTCCCAACAGCTATTCAAGGTCCACTGTTTAACTGAATCTGGGCTAGGACAAAATGGCCCTGTGGGTCTACACTGGATCTGATGATCAACTCTTTAAAGGATAACCTGAGCCAGACTGCCACCCCTCTAACCCTGCTGTTGAAGCAGGAGATGAGCCAGTTACCCTTCCACTGCACACATGTTCTACTAGCCTCTTTCAGAGACATGTGCATCTTGTGCAGGAATAATATGTCAGTTTTCCATTTTCCAACTCTCTTCATGATCTTCTTATGATTTACAATGTTCTTTAGCCCATTCACATTCCAGGTAGTAACTCGCATCATGTTATCCAAGAGGTAGTGTTGCACGGTCATACCTTTTCACCTCTTCATCAAATTCTTTGCATCAACATGAATAATAAATGACAAATTCAGATTAAGAGCCCGATTTTCAAATGGAGATGAAGGACTTTTGACCAAGCCCTGTGTCTCTGCAAAGTTTGATGCAGCTGTGTCAAAGCCCTCAGACGCAACGCACTTTAGTAGAGCTGGCACAGTTTTGACATTTTACTCATTTTAAGGCAGCTTTCACCAAAGGTTTGGTACAAGCCCCATAAAATGGCCCTCCCCATGGTGAAAATGTGGACTGGGAAGCGGGTCTAAGACCTGCGTGTTCGGAACAAGGGACTTGCGCAAGGGAGTTGCGGCTCTGATCCTTCCAAAATCAGGCTTGCAGCATCGCTTGTGTCACACTCCCTGCCACAAGTCCATTGCAGGAAATGCAACCCATTTAAAACTCAGGCCCTGTGTGCAGCTATTCAATACTTTTCTATTGTACCCTCTTCCCGCACCCCTCACCCCGCTAACTGATCTGCTAACATCCCTACCCTGGTTTTGAGTCCCCCTTTCCAAACCACTACTAACCCACTGTCCCACCTCCCTATTCCCTCCCATCTCTATGCCCTAGATGTCCTCCAGTGAGATCCCTGGCATTCCCATCTCAGTAGTGGATGATGTTGTGAATTGTGTAGTCTGCACAATCTGCCTGATTGCCATAACATTCACTGTTGGTAGCCCCAGAGGGCTTTTTATTTAGCATCCTATCATGATAATTAAGAAAAAGAATAAAAAGAGAGATAAAGGAAAGAAAGTTCAGAGTAAGAGAACTTGATAATATCATCAACAATTAGCATTTTACCTTCCAGAGAAAGCAACATAAAATACAAGCACAACCTGTATGTGAACATGTGCAATTAGGCATTTAGTAAAAAAAAAGTTCATTATTCATTGTAACACCCTCCATTAGCAGAATTTTCTTCCTGTTATCCATTAACTCAAGTTGAAAGTTCATAGATAACTGTCCCCTACACTGGTCGACCCATCGGCCCTCCAACTCACCCCCATACACTTCCCTGTCCCGCAGCAGAAGTGCATTCACCAGTCTTGGGGCATTCACATCTACGGGTCAGAGATGATCACTTCTTCAATACTTATCCTTGTTGGTGCGTGCGACATGCTGCACTGTTACCTCAAGGTGGTACTGCCCGCTGTGTGTGCTGCAAAAGCCCAGTGCCCAGAAACCCCTCCACATAGCGCAGGTGTGCTTTTTTGGAAGTATCCCTGCAAACCAAAGGCAAATTGAATAAGAGGGTCTGTTGGTCAGTTTGTCTATCATTACATTCCATTTTGTCTGCGAATGATACATTAGTTTCTGCCCTGTTGTAGCCTCCAATCAACCAAGTTCTATGAGCATAACTTTCTGCCTTTGTCAATGTGATAGTGATCACTCAACATGAGAGAAGGTGGAGGCATCACCCCTCACTACACTGTGTAACCCATAGTCAGTGTTACTTGTTCTGATCACTGTGGGAACACCTGTGCTGACCTACACCTAGTACACCACTGATCTTTTTACTTAGGATGTACAGTTTAGCTGTTGTAACTACAAGTATAGCTCAGCACCATGGCGTGAGAAGCATCCCCCCATGGGGGGTGGGAGAGGGAAAGCCAGTCCCTGGGGAAAGTTGAGGGTCACCCCTGGTAGTGGTGGCTATTGGAGGAGCTTGTATATGGTGCCACCATGCCTATCCCCAGTACTCATTGTGCATGTTGTGGGCTTGGGCCAAGCACCATGGAGTGTATGACCAGGGGCTGGCAGTATAGCCTAGAGGTTAGAGTAAAGAGCTGTGTATGAGCTTGGTGCATCCAGCAGACCTGGGTGTGATTCCCACAATCTCCACTTGCATATTGTGTGACTCTGAGAAGATCACTTAACCTCTCCAATGCTCTCAAACTGCTCCTGAAAGCAGGCACTTGTACCTAGTGGGCATTACCTGGTTACCAAAGACTAAATTACATTTTCCAAATGTTAACAATACCACTATTTCTTGCATTTGCCACTCACCTCCGACTATGAGGCAGCAGCTCCCCTCAGCCCATTCATATAGCTACCTGCAATCCCTCCAGTGTGCTGCTTGCATCTGTATACAGCACTCAAGGACTAAAGGAGAGAGCCGAATCCCAATATCTCCCTACGGTCCCGGTGGCCCATGACTCCCCCCCCCCATCAATGTCCCTATACAGATCACCACAATAATGTTGCAGAGGAGGGGGGTGAGTCAGTGTTGACCAGCTGGCCTGGGCCCTAGGCCTCCTCCAGCAGAGCTGTACGGAGGACCAAATGTACATCTGCTCCCCCCCTCCCCCATGGCATATACTCCCATCATCCTTTAGTATTCTCTGAATTTTTTATTTACTTATTTTTTTATGCATTTCATTGTCTTGTGTCCTTGTTACATTGGTGTGCTGTCAGGTGGAGTCCGGGGAGTCAAAGACACACTCTCCGACAAGCCCCGCCATCCGGGGCACCAAGATCAGAGTTTGATAAATCTGGATTGTCCCTCTTCCTTCTTGTGACCTTTTAAGATACTACAGTCTGTACAAGTCTGTGGTCAGTTCAGAGTCTCAGGATGGTAAGTAATTCTTGACTAGATGAGTACCACACTTTTTGCTGTAGCATGGTCACAGGGGTCAGCCAGGAAAAGTCGAGGAAGAAAGACACTCCTGGACACCACCGGCTCAAGCCATCTGCACCCTGAGCCCACCTGACATTAGGGGGACATGCTGCATATGGAGTGACTCACCCATCCCTGAGTTAGGATCACTACATTCGAGTTACACCTTGGTCCCTTCCCCATGATCATTAGCACTCAGATCCCATGCCACCACCATTGGAGATGAAGTGGCTGGGTTACCATGTATCATCAGCAGAAAGTTTATTCAGGGAGTCCTTCAAAGGGCCTCTCCATTTAAGGGTATCAGCACTGGAATTCTTGTTCAGGGAGTCTTGAAAGGGCCAAAACTAAAGCAATTCTTCATTTACAGGGGTCTTCAGGTGGGTGGGGGAGGGAGTAGAGCAGACCCCAGTCACGGCCGTTTACAGGGACATTAACAGCAGATATTGTCAAAATACCTTAAGCTCATGGAGCAGAGGACATGGTTCTGTAAAAGGAGTGGCTGACTTCAGCTGCCTCCTCAGTTAATGAATTCCTCTGCTTCTCATGCAGCATCCTGGCTTCTGAATTCATAGTTTAGAGGTATATTGAAGAGAGAATTGCTAGCCTCACCTGTACAGGACAGATTTCAATTCTGAGAATGTCTGCCTTTCACTTTGGAGCTGCTGGCTGTAATTAGGCTAGATGGAAATCTTGTCTCTGTAGTGGAGAATTGGGCCCTTTGCTTGAGCTGCAAGCAGGGCCACCTCCCAGTCCTGGTATTGATGGAATTTGGCCAGGTAGTGTCTCGGTTGAGCTCCACTTTTTGGTCTCCATCCTGCGGTTCTGTGTGCCCTTTCCACCTCCATGGTTCAGCCCAAATCTATTAAGTTCAGGTTGCTAGGGAGCCAGGTTGTAAAAATGTAATTTTGTTCACCACCTTCAAGGCCCTTCAGTAAGCCTATTATCTTAATGTTGTTCCGCCAGGCTCTGTTCTCCTAGTCGTCCACTTTGGCTGTTAGTGTTTACACAGCGTCCAAAAGTTGTTGCCATTCTTTTCACCAGTCAGTCACCAGGTCTTCTACTGCCCTCACCCTCTGTTCTGTTTCCCTAATCCTTGCTCCATGGCCTAAGGTGATCTCTGACAGCCCTTCCAGCACACTCTAAAGGTAGATGATTTGGGTTGTCATGTTTGTAAAGCCAGCTTTCATTTCAAGTCAAAGAGTGTTAATTGTGGCTAGAAGTGCATTTTCTTGCTGAGTGACAAGCATTTCTGTTGGTGTTTTTGAGTTTGTGCCTCCAGCAGAAAATTTAGCCTGGCTCTGGTTTCCAGTGGCTGACTAGTGTTGTTTGCAGCTCCAGTTCCATTGGAGTTGAGTTGGGTCTGTTTTTTTTTGTTGTTGCTTAATATTGTTCATATTGGTGGCAGTGGGTGGCTGTCATTTGATGATGTAAGTAACCTAGGATGCTATAGATTAATGGCAGATTGTACTAGCTATTTAGGAAGCCCAGCTTCTAATGTCCACCATTGTTACCAGCCAGGCCACGCCCTTGAAGCAATGTATTTTAAAGGCAGTGTATCAGCAGCAGGTTATCACATATAAGAAAGAGAGAGTAGCTATCTATCCGTGTCTATCCTAGAGTACCCCACTGTGGCATTAACAATTCGACCCCATTCAACACAATCTGTGTAAAATGAAAATACACCATCAGTTATTAATGCCAGCAAAATTACTGGTTTGTGAGGGAGCGTGCACATGTTTACTTATTTCTTTATTTAAACAGCAATCCCAAGGATGTAGTAATTACTAAAAAGCTGGATAAAACTGACCAACAGAATAAGAGCTGGAAGTATCTGATAAACAGGACAGAGCTTTATAGCTGTCATAGAACAATGAGTACCATGGTACTGGGGCCGGGTAGGGGTAGCATCATAGGGAATCATACACATGAACAGTCAGGCACTCACCACCTCAAAGCTTTAAAATGAACACTTGGTTCCATTTAAAATAATAGAATGTCCTTTATTCAAAGGTACAGAGTAGCAGCATTGACATAACATCATAGGGGCCTCACTTTTGGTTTCAGTGCCTACTTGAATGAGACTTTGGGCATTGCATAGAAGATAGTATCTGGTGCTATGAGCACTCTTGTTTCCTGTCCCCTCTCTCCTCTTGTGCTCATTTTAATTGCTAATGTATGGCAGTTGCCAGTCATGCAGAATTTCCAGTTCTGTACTCATGCTTGGATTGGGTGTCATAAGTTTGTATTAGGGGTGCTCGGATTCTCAGGAATGTTTTCTGATGTGCAGGCAATGAAATTTCAAAAATTATGAATCTGTTCACAATGACATTCTCTCTGATTCAGGCATTGAAATGGAAATGGAGATTGATTTGGATGTTCTGAGTCTACATCCAACTCTGTTTTACTAGGTGATGCAAAGCTCCTCCCACCCAAAACATTACCAGATGCCCTCCTCTTCCCCTTACTTGTCAACCTCATAGCTGGTTGGGGGCACTGGATGCTTAGGGGACCCTTGAGGAGGATAGCATAGTCCAGTTCTGATAGTGCTGCCAATCCAGTTAAGTAACTCTAAGTTTATTATCCCCAGATTACAGACCCTCCCCAGTACTCAGTGCCACCCCAAAGAATGAATGACCCCTTCCCCCATAAGCTTCTGCTAACAGCTCTAACCATGTGCTTCAGTGACCCCCCCATATGTTTTCTAACTCCTGGTTCCCCAGACCAACCACAAAGCCAAGTAATAGATATTACATCCATACAGTGGTCCCATTACTCCATATGATGTGATGCTGTGACTTTGACTGCACCTGGACCTCCACTACCCCCCCCCAAATTCCTTGGCTGCTCTGTAGTGTTCTCCATGTCCTACTTCCATCCATCTAGTAATCACTTCTCCCCTAGTAAAAACTCTTCCAGAAACCCCAGTTCCCCTGGAGTAGAGGTGGCCGATTTTAAGAAACCCTGGATTAGTCACCAACAGATGCCTTCGTAGTACGGTGTCTGGTAGTGGAAATCCAGAGCTTTCTTAAGGTTGACCACCTCTACTCCAGGATAACTGGGGCTTCTGGGAGGTTTTTGGTAGGGGGCGCAGTGATTACTGAATGGATAGGAGTAGGACACAGAGAGAACAGAGCAGTAGGGTGTTGAGGATGGGTAGTGAAAGTCCAGGTTGGCACAGACAGAGTCATGGCACCAAATTGTACAGAGTAATTATGGTATCAGTACATGGCATGCCTGTTGGATTTCTTGGCTTTGGGGTTGGGTCAGGAAACCAGGGTATGTGGGGTTTATGAGTCTACAGTGAAAGAGGAAGAACTACTAGAAGTGAATGAGTACAGATACTAGCCCAACCATTATGAAAGGAGAAAGCAGACCCTCCCACAGTAGCCCAGCACAGCAGCACCCAAAGTAAGAGATGGGGTGAAGGGTGGGAAGTTGGAACTTGGGAAGTAGGGGAGTACTAGTTGTTTGCACTGTAGTTGGATGCAGAATCGGATTCTGATTCTGACTTCACATCTGACCAAGTTCCTGGATTCGGATTTTTGGCCCTAAATACCAAATATCCTAATACCAAAAAAATGCCCCAAATCTGATCCATCCAATTTCATTGGATAGATTCTGAGCAATGCTAGTCTGTGTTAACAACAGTACTTATTACATCTCTCAAATGTGTTTAAAATATGACTTAGGCAGTGGGTTCCAAAGTCTAATTGTGAGTTATGTAGTATATATATATATTTTTTTAAACTATATGCAATTGACTGATACAAACTCTAAGTACAGTTTAAACTGCAGTGTGCAACATGGTGTGGGGTTTGCAGGTGTTAGTATGGCTCAGTTTATAGCACATCCACCTCTGGGCCAGAAGGTCATGGGTTCTAGTCCCATGCAAGGACTGGGCTCATACCTAAATGCTGACATCTGAGTACCATATTACGGGGGTGCTGTACTGTTAGGGTGTGCTGTCCTTCAGATGAGACATTAAACTGAGCACATCCTGGTGTTGGTGCTGTCCTGGTGGAAGTAAAAGAACCCAATGCACTTTACACACAGAGTAGGGGAATTGTTTATTGAATGAAGTTAAATAATAATAGTGACATAAAATTAACACAAAAAAATACAAGAAAAAAACAAAAAGCAAGATATCATAGGTAATAACAAGTGCAATGTAGTTGTCAGCAAAAATAATGAATACATATGTAGGGTCAATATTCTCATATGTCACTTCATAAGGCTATAACCAAGGGTGGTAGAATCTGATGCACATCAAATTTACAAGCAATAAGGGGAAAATTGTGAGATCGGGAAAATGAAAAGGAAACAAGGAAAAAGGTACAGAATGACATCAGAGGGAAATAACCAGCAATCTCTGAGCATGACAGGTGAAAGTAAAGAAATAGCCAATGGATAATATTTCCACAATTTAATCCATATGGATTTAGTCAATTTGGTATGTTCTAAAGCACAGGCTTTCCTGATGTCATTCACAATCATACATAAAATGACTGTATGGTTCAAAAAAGTTTTGCAATACAAATTTACAGCAAACTTACCAAATAATAACCTTATTGTTAGAAAGTATCAGAAGTATCACAGACTGATCATATTTAGCAGGTAACCTGCGCAAGTCAATATAAATTAGGATATCATAAGAAATAGACATCCAGACCAAGACTTACCCAATAAAGGCCAAAATGTTTGAATAAATGGGCAATCAAGATATAAGTGACATATAGTTTCCCACAACCTTTCTGTGACACTTGTGTTTGTGATTATTTTTGACATTCAATCTGTCATGACAGCAGAGCAAAGTGATATCCCAGTATTGGGGAGGAATACTTTTATCAGTTAAATACTGCAAAGCAAGCTGTTTAAGATATGAGAAGACTCCGTGCATAACCTCCACCTCAGTAATTACCAATGACTTATAAAAGGCTTTCTGATGTTGGGTATGGATGACATCTCAGGATCATTTTCTCATTTTTATAAATTTAAAAAAAGGCATCAAGAAATGTGGAAAAAAATTGGCCTGGTGGTGCTAAGTGTTGAGGCACTGGATGCCACACCTCATGCCATGCCAGTGACCCAGGGTCAGGAGTGATCTCAGGTTGAAAGGGGTTGATAGGGAAGGGAGAGGATTGAGTGTCTGATGACAGTTTCCCTCTCCTGGGAACAGGGGTATGTCATCCCGCTCCTTGGCCACCTCCTGGTGAAGGCCATGTGGCAGTGTTGGAGTCAGGGAGGCAAGAGCATGGCTTCATGATGCATGCACGTGGGTTCATGGCCACAAGGAAGAAGAACCAGAAAAAGTGGAAACTGGAGGGTGACCACAGGCTCCGTGAAGCCCTTCTAGCTGGCTGGCATCCTGCATCAGCACCAAACTACTCATAATTGCCTTAATCTGGACTGTGATATGGGGGATGGCCCTCCCCACCCTCACCACTGGGGAATCCATGGGAAAATGGCTCAGGGGTACTGAGGCAGCAGTGGACAGACCTAGGCAGCTGAAGGGATAGAACTCCTGCCTGTAGTTGCCAGAAGGGGGAAAATCCAAGGGATAATATTAAATTGAAAAATAAACTAAATAAGAAAGCCACTGGATGAACCATATTCAGACCACCTTTTTTCCAGGGATAGATACAGGACACCTCTTTTAAACAGATTCAACCGACTACCCCAAACCATTTGAAAAAAGATACTCAATAAATGAGTTTCATACTGCTGAGGTAAAGGAAATATTGCACTAACATAAAGAAAGGTAAGCACCAAAAATGTCTTAATAATGCAAATTCGTTTCTTTTTGGAGATATGCCAGGATTTCCACCTGGCAACTTGCGAAGCACCAACATCCAAAGTATTTTCCCAGTTTAACTCAGGTATTGTAGATTATACTGGCCAGAGTAAATACCTAAAATGTTTATTGGATCTAGAGACACTGTGATAGTACCAATGGCTTGGGAAAGATCCTCATGAACCCCAACCGGTAACACTTGACTTTTTGTAATATTTGGTTTAGACACCGTCATCACAGCAACCTCTTGAATCAAATGTACTATTGCTGCTCCTGAAGGAAGACTTTCTAGAAATAAACAAACATCATCTGTGTAGGCTGAAACCTTCACTTCTGACCTAGACAGAGGGTGATAAATACCCTTGACTTAAGGTACAATACTAAAGGTATGTAATAAGGGATCTAAAGTTAACAAATATAAAATCTTGCTAATTGGGCACCCCTGTTGGACCCCTTGAAGCAAATGTATACGTGCCCCCAGCCATCAATTGATGTTAAGAATAACAGTAATGTGAGGATAAATAAGTGTAATCCAACTAATAAAGGTATGTGAGAAGCTGTATTTCTGTAACACTAAAAAATAATCATGGGGAACATTGTCAAAGGCCTTCTCCTGATCTAAAATGAGCAGGAAGCACCCTTGGCATTTTCTATGTCCGTGGTCAATCAGTTCCCTAATCAAAAACAAATTATCCCATATTTTCCAGTCTGGTCTAGAACACAGCTGTAGGGGATGTATTATAGTGGAACAGAACCTAGTTAAATGTGTACAAAAATCCTTGGCAACAATTTTATGACCAATATTAAGAACACAAATCAGTCTACAGTTAGTTAACTCCGTCGCATTACGCTTTTTAAAAATATTTGTAATGCCTGTGTAATTGATACAGAGATAGATAAGTGTGTCAAAAATGAATTAAAAATGAAAGCTAAGATTGGGGCCAAATAGGGAGAAAAGGTCAGATAGAACTCGGGAGTCAGACCATCTGCACCAGGGAAAGTCCACTTCCGTAGGACAGAAATTGCCAAAGCAACATCCGTAGTACTGATAGGGCATGTGAGAATGTCATGCTCCATGACAGAAACTTGTGGCAGGTTTAAAGAGTACAAAAATAGGGAAGTAGTCCCAGCAAGCAGGAACTGCATGCCCACAGAACCTGTAAAATGTCTTGGACCACCTGCAGAATGTCATGTTTTGAACTCTAAAGGACTCCACTTTGATCAACCAAAGAATGCATTTTCCCTTAAACTATGAAAAACATCTCCTTCTAAATACTGACCCTGTCTCCTATAGTTTTGTTCAAAAGAAAGAGTCCTAACATTATCACACTGGATCACAGCCATATGGTTTTTAAGGCTCTGAATCTGTGCCTGGAGGGAGAGGCCTCTGTAATTCTAAATAGAAATCAATTTGTAAAGCTGATACTGTGACTCTAAATATGTGGTATATTTATTTAAACAAGCGGATCTGGTGTATCATCTCACCAGGCCTCCAAGATCTTGTTTGGTATCCTCCCACTAAATAAATACATTTGTATATAAGCTAAGGACAGAAGCAAAGGCCCATAATAATTTTTGAATAACAGCCTGAAAAGTTAAGTCAACAAGAATGGTATAATCTAATTTCCAGCTAGGTTTCCCCATTTTATGTTCAGGAGTGACCGTTACTGAACAACTTACTAGAAGGTGATCAGTAGCCTCTACAGGTATTGTTTTGCTATCCGAAATAAAACTAGTGCGGGAGACAAAAAATAATCAATTCTTATTGCAAATTGTACCCTAAGGTATATATAACCACAAGTAGAATATTGAGTGTGGTCTAAACGTACATAGTCACAAAACAATTTAGATGTTTTTGCACTTCTATCCTGGAGCTGTAGTGGATAGATTAAAGTCCCCCTCCCAAAATAACAACAATTCTTAAAGTGTATAAATAGGGTTAAACCAACTGAAAAAGGAAACCCTCTCAAACTCTGACTGTGATGCATACACAATGATCAGACAATAAATAGAGTCTGTTCCAAGCTGTAATCCAGCAATAGAGCCCTCTGAAGGAAGAGATACAGAACCTTTGTCACCTCAGGTTGTATCCTATTAAACAACATTGCTACTCCAGTGCAGGCCTCCATACCAGTCGAAAATAGGGTATACAATGGGTCCATAGCCATTGTACAGCCCTAATGTCGGACCATGTATGAAGTCTGGTATCTTATTTATCTATTTATTTATTTAAAAGTTAGCAACCAGTAAAGGCACACACTGAGCCAAGCCTTGTCTCCAGGTGTGACCCGGGGATAAAGACACAATACAGGGGGAACATAAATGGTATAGAGCAGATATGGACACAGTAAAATACAAGTAAAAAGGATATAAAAGTTTTACAATCATATGCAGTTGATACACAAAGATATTTAGGTAAGACACAACAATACATTACATAGATATTTACTACTTGGTACCGTATATACAGAGCTGGTTGAACAGAATGTGCATTAATTCTAAGTCTGAATGAGCTAGAGGTTAGGTATAAAATTATGTGAGGGACATAACTCTTACGGTTAAAATTCTTCATGCTATTACATTTAGTGTGGCAAATCACATGCAGAAAAAGGAAACAGCATCTCAAACAGAGAAAAAGTCCGGAAGGTGGCCAAGTATGTTTCTTCTTGGACTTTGCTTTGCTATGCATACTAGGACCACCTTTCCTTTTACAGACATTGGCGGACTGATGTACATCATCTTCAGTGTCAGAGGATATCATCTTTAGAGAAGAAATTGTAGAGGATGTCTTGGAGTCAAATGTCATCATCCATATCCCCCTAGTTGTTTACTGGAGCAAAATAATCAAATCTGTTGCTTGTCAGCACCAGTCCAGAAGGAGCAGCTGTTGGAGAAGGCTGTGGGTGCTTGCGATGCAATGATCATCTTCATGTAATCTCCTTGAAGGGGTCCAGGGGAGGCACTGAAGCATCAGTGAGAGGAATAAAGCAGCAGAAGGGGGTGAGCTGGGTAAGGTCTGGTATAAAGAGTGGTCCGAAAGATAAGCATTGCAGACGCTATAACCAAGGGAGACGTCTTTTGTAAGGCCCTGGGAAACAGCTGAGGCAAAGGCACTAGGCACCCTCATAAGGTCTGAATCAACAGGTGGATCCAGTAATGCTGTATCCAGGGTCGAGCTTGGTCTGGCTGTCTGAGCAGCAGACAGAATATCTTCATGTGAAGGCTTGTCAGTTCTATTGTGTGTTGCCCATGGACAGGGACGAAAAGAATGTCCTTCAAGCTGGCAGAGCTTGCATTTCATCTTATTTGAGCTCTGGGCTCCGATATGGCCATAGTTCAGACATAGGTTGCAGAATCTCTGATCACAGACATTGCTTAGATGAGATAGTGATCTACACTTAAAACATACCTTCAGCTGTCCAGGGTAGAAGCAGATCCATCCCCCATCCTGACCAATAAAAAAAGCTATTCGAGAGGTGAGAAATGCCAGAGTCCATCATTTTGGGTTGAATTTTATATTTCCAACCAGTGGTCCAGATACCATATTTGTCCAAGATAGGGTCAGGTTTACCTAAAACCTTACATCATTGCTTTAGCCAGTAGGTAATATTATTAACATCAACCCCCCTCATTATAAAACATAACAGTAACCATTCGGGTCATGATCTTAGTTAGGGGAATAGCCAGAAAGGGAAGCCTGAGTTCTGAAAACTTTAAATTATTGTTCTTGGTCCAGAACCTATCTAAATAGGAAAGTTATCTGAAGCTGACGTCATACAGTGTGTTACCTGAAACATAAATCAAAGCATAAATGTCTGCAGCCAGAAAACCCACTGATTCCATCAAGAGCTTTTCAACCAGAAAGGCGCAGTCAACAGGGAGTTCAAGTCCACCCTTATACTTTCTTCTGACCATGTTCCACCATGGGGTAGGAGCAGGCTGTGCAGCAAAAAGATCAGGGAGCTTAAACCCTGTATTTGTATTCCGATCAGAATCAGGAGTAGAAATGGACATTGTGGAAGCGACAGGACATGTCAGTTTCACATGTAGGTCCCCAGAGGGAAGTGAAATAATCAGTTCTTTGGGCAGTGGCTCTACAGCACATTCATCAGCATTCCCATGCTGTGTGAGAATAGCAGGCACTGGATCTGTACCAGCCATGGTAGCCACTGATGACTGCAGATCCATAATGTCAGAGGCAGCCTCTTGCTGTGAGGAAGAAATCCCTGCTGAAGAAACACCAGACAGAGGATTAGAGCAAGAAGCATCACTGGCAGACACACAGGTGTTTATGTTGTACACAGGGACCAAGGAAGGATCAAGAATCCAGTTGTGGCCATCAGGACTTGTGGTCAACCCCACCTCCTGAAGAGCTCAGGCTGGGCTCCAACCCCCAACAAGCTCAGCAGTGGGCAAAACAGAAGAAGGGGTGATGGATCTAGTAGCAGACCCAATGTAGGTCATCAGGTTCTGCTCCCCATGTGGTTAGATCGATAGATATGTACCCTACACACAGCCAGGGGAAAGCTGAGTCACAAAGACTGAAGCAGTGGACAGTAGAGGCAAATCAGCAATTAGAGCAGCAGGGAAATCTCCAGAAGAAACCAAACACTTAGTCTGGTTGGAAACCAGGTGCTCAACTTAAAGTACAGTGCCACTCAGAACAGGAAACTGTATCCCATAGAAAGCAGCCAGACTAGCTGCAGACCAACTTTCAGTGTCATAGAATGGTCATCCCGGTCGCACAAGTCTATCAGATGTAGAGGCATCAACTGATTTGAATGACACCAGGGCAGAGCTCACAGAGACTGAGGAACAGCCCCTATCTAAAAGATGGGAACAAACAACATTCTCTGGTGGCAAAAACGGAAACAATTCTGTCTTACTTTCCGAGTGTAATGCCCACATCACAGTCTGGTACTTCTCCTCCTCAAGCTCCAATAAAGCCAGCAATTGCCATTTCTGTTCAGCCAGCTGCTGTTGCAAGCTGCATTCTTCCAACATAAAATATCTCTATCAGAGACCAAAATGGGTACTGAATTGAAATCTTAAACACAAGCATCTTGGGTACCGGGTCAAGATGTCAAGACAAAAACCCTGCAGGACTAACCACGCAGTGAAATGCACACTGGGATTTGGAGCAACAGGGGCATTGCAGTAATAGCGAATCATTACTACCCCTGTTGCTCTGTGCTTTTCCTGGAGAGCATCAAGTAGCCGTGTGCTGGGGTGCCTGGTCGAGCCACTCCTGTAGTGAAGTGGCTAGGGCACCCACTCACAGCAGAATGGGAGACCAGGGACTGTAGATCAATGCCCCCCAGGTCTCCCGGTGTTGCAGCTTTTCCATTCTTTTTTATTTTTAAATGTAAACATTTCCCTTTCTTGGAGTTTCGTCCCATCCCCTAATACACACTCCCTTGGAGTTTGTTATCTAAAGTCTGGGGTGTGTCAGCCAGACTTGAAGCAAAATTTGGGAGAGCAGCAGTCTGCGGAGCAATGACTTCTATAAGGCTATCTGGCAGAATACAATCAAGCATCTCAGGTACAGTCAATGCAGGAACTGTAAGCTCCACTTCCATGTCAACATCAGCAACAGTATCCTCTCCTTCTCCAACTCCCAGGTCAGCCATCTTTGGCAGATGACCAACAGTTCCCCCTACTGGCAAGAGTAGGGGACTTTCTCTCTTGTCCTGTCCATTATTCTCCTTCCCATAAAACTGGTTCACACAATTGTCCAAGGTCGTGCGTGGGTGTTGATGTGCAAAATGGCTGCCACTACACATTCAGGCGCTTCACTACCAGTCTAGTATTGCTTGTAAAGCACTTTGAGATAAAATGCTTATGAAAAGCGCTATATGAATGCTGATTCTTCTTCTGCTGCTTCTTCTTTTTGTTTTTGCAAGAGGTATGCTCTACAAACTATACAGATGTTCTGTATTACATATAGTTTTCTCTGACTTTTGTAAGCAAACATAATGGGCCAGATTTTTGAACATCTGAGAATGCTGCCAGCCCCTGCTGCACCGAATATATGGTGCATGGGGCTTGCAGCATTTTCTTGGCAGGGACTGGGATTTTGTGTCCTGTGTGCAAATTGCCACAAGCTAGACCACCTTTATGTGGTCTAGTGTGCGGCAGTCCTGAAGGCCATTCTTACAGAGCTTGCACCAGATATGTGGCACAAGCTGCCATAAAAAATTGAAAATGAGAAGATGAGTTTTACTCAATTGAGTTAATCCATATTAATATGAAATTACATGAATAAAAATAAAATAAAATATATGAATAAAAATATTTTACTACTACTACTTACATTAAAGGTGGAAACTGTCACAGCTGTACCAGAGATTGTATAATTGGATGCAGTTACAGTGAAGAGATTTGACGCATCACAAAGACCTAAGTGTGGTGGCACTCGGCTGACCCTTTGAAAACCTGGGACAATATCTTAAGAGGTACACACTGTCTGAATTAGTTGGTAAATGAATGCCATGTCTGTGTAATGCTATATTGGGTAAGCCTTGCTTATGTGCATGTTACTACATTTAGGTCTCTCATGGGTGGTGGCAGTATAGCTTAGATGTTAGAGTAATGAGCTGTGAATGAGCTTGATACATCCAGTAGACCAGACCTTGGTTTGAGTCTCACAACCTCAACTTGCATACTGTGTGACTCTGAGCAAGTCACTTAACCACCCAGTGCTCCCATATCGCCCCTGAAAACAGGCACTTGTGCCTAGTGGGCCTTACCCGGTTACCAAAGACTAAAATAATAATAAAAAAAAAAAGATCTTATAATTGGTTAACATTTGGTGCATATTTGCAACCAATAATTGCAATGGCTAAAGGGAACCCTTTAGTTAATTTTCCTGGACTCATTTGGCACTTAAAACTTTATGGCAGTTTTAAGCAAATGAGTTTATAAAATGTTAACTTTACAATACTTCCCCTCTTGATGTACTGAATGGGAAAGGTCTGATTTAATTTATTTATTTAGTTTTTGTTTACTGGGTGGGATGCACTAGGCATACATATGCCTATTTTCTGGCATGACCTGGGAGTTAACAAGGAAAGTTTAACATAATGGATAACATCAACAATTATACAGAGTTCATAGAATATTAACAAAACAATTGCACATATTGGATAAGAATGACAGACAGCACATAATTTTTAGAGTTCATAAAATATCATCAACAATTGCACATATAGGATAAGATCAACTAACAATACCTGAAATTGTTCAGAGTTCATAGGTTATCACCAAGGTAAGGTTATTTTGGACAGGTTTGGACAGTACCGGAATAGATGATTTATTTGTACATGAGGTTAACAAGAATGGTACATAATGGAAGTAGATTCTAATATGTATACATTAACAATGAAGCTAGGTAGGTTAGCTGAAATTCTGGATTCTTGGAGTAGGTAGCATGCTAAGTTTGCTCTACAGTAGGAGGAGGATAATCTAGAAGAGCTTTGTAGTGGGAAGTAACACAAGTAGTGAAATAAGTTCTTGTGTATAGGATTTTAGTAGGACAGCAAGTTTGATATTTAAGGAAGAGGAGATGTGGTGGAGGTGTGTCTGATTAAGGGCAGACACATCTGTAGTTTTGAAGCAAATGGAAATGGAGCTGAGATCTAAATATGCGGACAGACGAGTTCTATCCAACTGGTAAAGGTATACTATTCCAGAGTTTGGGGGCTACCAAGGAGAAAGCCTGCTTCCCATATTTAGACCTCGACCTGGGGATGGTCAGTTGTTCAACTCCTGAGGATCTTAATGAGTAGCGGCTGGTACTAGATATAAGGTAATAAACAAGAGCATAAGGTACAATCACAGTCAAAGACATGATCAGATATTTCCTGAAATGTCTGTGATATTTCTAAAGAAATCTAATGTTTATGCAGTTCCACAGTAGTGGCAGCAGAGAGAAACTCTAGAAATTTCACAAAATATCTGGAAATATCTGTCCATGTCTTTGGCTACTACTGTACTTTGTTCTGAACTATGCTGTGAACAATGTTACCTAGAGTGAGATCCATGAGAGCTTGGGGAGAGAGACAGTCAAGCATACTGTCAAGTTGGCAGTGGTGAGTAAGTCATTTGCATGCAAGGGCAAAGTGGCAGATGTTATTATAGCCCACTGTCCATTTTTGCAGTGTGTGCTATTAGTGTTGGCAAAAACTGGTAGTCCATAAAAAAGTTTAGGCAGATGTAGTGCTTGCACTATATTGATCCTGGCAGCAGGTGAGAGGTTTGTACTGGCTCGGTAGGCTAGGCCAAGGCTTGAGTTGGTAGTCTTACAGTCAGTAGATATGTGTGCTGTGAAATCCAGAGAAGGGTCTAGAGTGATGCCTAGGTACCTGAAGCAAACGACCGAGTCAAGATAAGACCCATTGTTACAGATCACTAAAAGAGGAATGCCAAGGATTTTTAGCCATGGGGTTGTGCCAAAGAGCAAGGCCTGGGATTTGGCTTGATTCATTATTAGTTTATTGGCAGTGAGCCAGGACAGAACCACTTTGAGATCAGTTGATAAGCAATTGCAGATGTGTGTTACATATGGGGCATGACTGATGAACACAAGATCATCTGCATAGAGAAGAGGATTATTATGCATGAAGCAGTGATGAATGGAGTTTATATGTAGGAAGAACAGGAGAGGCCCAAGGACCTAGCCCTAGGAGACACCAGTTGTGGTGGGGAGTTAGTTAGAGAATGAAGATGCAATTTTAACCCTGCTGTGACCGATTTGATAGGTAACTGGTGAACCAGGATAGAGTGTGTTCAATGATCCCCAGAGAGTATAGTTCATTTAACATAATAGGATGATCCACCATGTCAAAAGCCTTATTTAGGTCTATAAACACTGCACCAGTGTATTCCCTTCTATCTAGGGAGGTATGGATGAGTAAGGTTAGTAATGTGGTTGTGGTGCTGTGCTGGACTGAGCAGATTATGGTTTTCCAGATAGGCAATGAGTTGTGTGGCAACAATTTTCCTCTAGTGTTTTACTTAGCACTGGCAATATAGCAATTGGCCTGTAATTAGATAGGAGTTGTTTAGTTCCCTTTTTGAAGACAAGAACAATATTAGCTTTTTTCCAGATAGTGGGGATGGTATTGGTGAAGAGGGAGAGGTTTACTGTTCTGTCTAATCTGCTGACCAGCAACTCTGTGCACAGAGGAAACAGGGTTGCAACACTGAGAAAACACAGAAGGTCACATCATATTTAGGAAACATTGCGGAAAAAAGACAGATGGTAAGGCAATAATGCACACCTAGTGGGTTATTGTGTGTGGTGCAAAAAGATACTGACACCTCATAGAATATCAGTGTCCTTTTGTGACGCCCCCAATAAACCACTTGGTTTGCAGTTCTGCCTTACCGTCTCTGTTTTTTGCATGCTGTTTCCTGGTTTTGATTTGTCATTAGTTTAATCTCCCTGTTTCTGCAAAATTTGGATCTTGGGCTACACTGCAAGTTAGGGAGAGGGAGGGAGAGCAGCTAGATGACAGGGACTACTTGGAACAGAACTTGAATGACTTCTACTTAGACTTGTGAGGCTGTCAGGAGTGGGGGAAAAATTATCAGTTTTTTTTTTATGGCTGCAGCAGCCATAGCCCTGCAGACATCTTGCAATCACAGTAGAGTAAAAGGTAATCTACCGGATACTAGATGGACTTGTAAATAGTGGAGGTGAATGACAATCACTGCACATCCACCACACTATTTTGTCTGCCAGTTGCTGGTGGAACACGGCACTGTCTCTCATGTCCAAGATGGCTGCTGGAGTTCTCTGCACATGCACAATGACTCATGCATGAGTGCTGAACTCTGGTGGCACAGCGGCACAGTCTGCCATGTCCAAGATGGCCTCTGGAGCTCAGTGCACATGAGTGACTCATTGAACATGCGCAGGGAACTCTAGCGGGCATCTTGGACGTGGTGGACTGTGCCACCGTGCTGCCAGAGTTCAGTGCGCATGAGCGAATCATCGCACATGTGCATTGAACTTCAGCAGCCTTCTTGGACATGAAGGACAGTGCAGTGTTCCACCAGTGACCTCAGCTACTGCTGTACTGGCTCTGGCCAGTACTTGTTACTTTGTTTATTACCATTGTGTCTGTCTCTTGATGGTACCATGCCCCAGCTCCCATCCAAAGTCTCTCCAAGTTGCTGCTGTACCTTCTTCAGAGACATCCTCTCGCTCACTTTCTGATCAGTTTCAATCTGCCCCTTCCAACATACTGTATAATGAAATCCAGACTCATTGAGGCATGGACAATTGAGTGTCTGCTCTTTAGAAAGCCTATTGAAGGTATGTAGAGGCAGGCCCATCTGTCATTCTGCCTTCAATAATGATTTTTTTTCCATTTTTACCCCACCCACCTCTCTTTTCCTAAGTATATACATATATATATATATATTCATTCTTTCTTTTGCTTATTTATTTCTTCCCCTCCCTGGCCTTGGTTGGCTCCTCATCCAGCTGCAGTCCTGTCACTTCACTCCTTCAGGCCTTCACCCCCTGCAACTCCCATGGCAGGGAGGCAGGGAGTCCCCCTTACTCACCCACCAGGTTCGGATCCAGTTTCAGGGGTGTTGCCTCCAGAGCAGAGTGTGGGGATGACCATCAAGTCACAATGACCAGCCACCAGGGTCTCTCTTTTTCCATTTTCTGCTCCCCCATGCAGGAGCACGGCATGCAGTGATGGCTACGGCAGGCCCATGCATGTACCCACTCGTGGCCCCGACAAGCATCTGCCGTGCACCAGCCCCATGTTTTTTGCAGCGGAGTATCATTGAGTCCAGCCTTTGCTAGGGGTCAGGTGTGCACCAACTGCTTGTCATCCCCCTCCCTGAAGATGGAGAGCAGTCAGACAGATGCTTGATCCATCCCTTCCCTGCTGACCCCTGCGGTCTGAGCTCATTCCTGAACGTGGGTTGTCGGCATTGCACGAGGTGTGGTATCCAGTGCCTCAACTCTCAAAAACCACCAGGCCGGCCCAGTATATTTTTTTTAATTATAAGTTCAATGAACTTTCAATGTCAGCTGCCATGATTCCTGAACATCTCTCCATGCTGATAACATTTGATTCAGTGGTTACCCCCTTTCACCTGATCAACTTCTGTTTGACAATATTTTGCCATAATGTGACCCGGAGTCACCTAACAGACTTCATGATTCTGGGAGGATTTAGATGTCATCTGTGAGACTGGTTATGGTGGTGAGAGGGACATCCTCTAGACAGCCATCATCCTTCTCTCAGACACAGTTTTTGCATCCTTTTGTTTGGCTGCATGGGGGGGTGAGCAAGGTGAGTGTTGAGTGAGTGGGGGTAGGGTATGTGTCATTATCTTTCATGGCCAGGACTGGCAGGCAGGAGTGGGATTTGATGTTGATGCGTGAAAGAGGGAAGGGGTGTTTTACTTAATTTTTTTTTTTTATGCTGGGAGGAGTGGGATTAGGTGCTGCCGATGGGGTGAGGGAAGTGGGGTTCTTCACAATACTGCTTGGGGCTGGAGGGGTGAGGAGGATGGGACAGAGTGCTATGAGAGGGTGAGGATTGGTACTTACATTTTTAAAACATTTGTGCATTTAAATAAAAACTTTACACTGCAAATTGCTGATGAAGTTCATGTGTAGCACAAAGTTGGCACTCTGCTAACAATGCACTGGCAAAAACTGCACGACACTGCTAGTAGAATGCCTTCTCCCTATTTGACTGCTGATATTGTTTTTCAAACTCTCAGGGCTAAAGGCGTGCAGAACCAGTTCTAGTTAAAATGAATCACCCCAAACCTTCCCAATTCTGTTCAGAAATGGCTCCGAATCTTTTTTCTGAAAAACAAAAAATTTTTCTTTTATCCTTCCTCCCACTGCCCACCTGCCTATACCTTTTGAGTGAAAAGGCCTTGAAGTATCCTTGCCCCCAAAATGCCAAGATCAGTTGCACTCTTTCCACTGCTGCATGTCACTATGCCAGTAGTTGATCAGAGTGCTAAGGAGTTCAGCACGGTACGCCTGCATTCTTGTACACAATAATAAGTAATAAGTGCTCATATATCTCTTTACTGATTTATTTATTTATTCATTCATCTTCTTGGAGAAATACTTTTGCACTAGAAGCTTGTTTACAAAGGTTCCACATCAGTACAAGCACATTTACAGGTAGTAGCCAACAATCTGAAATACATTGTAGTAAACAAAATATATTAAACATCCAGGTAGATACATATTCAGCATGTACTGATGAAGCAGTCAGAGGTTGACTTTGTCACAAGGGAGAGAGAGGTGGGGGATAGAGGTAAGTAGGATTTGGAAGTGGTGTGGGGGTTAGTATTGGGCAGTTGAGGTGGAATGTGTGGGGATTTGGGGAAATTAGGGTTGACAGTCACATTTACATAGTGAGGCAATGTGTTGGAGGAGTTTTTTCTTAAATGATCTGAGTTTAAGCTTGTTGGTTATAACAAGAAGGAGATCACTGAGCCAACAGCGTGCTCTGTAGGCAAAGGATTGTTGCCCTTGTGATGTATGGAAGAAGGGGACTTGTAGAGAATTTCTAGCCATTCCTCTTGTCCTGTGAGGGTTGGTTGTTGGGTTAAGGAGATTTTGGATAGCTGCAGGGGTTAAACCAAGAGTTTTTTTTCCCCTAAGAGGCAGACCTGCTATTTCCCCCCTCCCTGGAGGTTTAGTCACTTGGTCTGGGCATAGAAGTCACCTGTGTGGGTTAGTCTGTGCACACCTGTGACTAGCCTACTGGATTTATTTAATGCTGTACTGACTCTTTTAAGGGTTGTGTCCATGACTGGGCCATACACTACAAGCCCATAATCAATAATAGAAAGGAGAGAGCTTTTTACAACAAGAAACAGTGCATTAGAGGTCATTATGATGGTATCTATATAAAAAGCCGGTTTTAGTATTGGCAACCCTAACAATGTTGTTAACGTGATGGATGAAGGATAGTGAGCTATTGAAAGTAATGCCTACGTACTTAAAGGTATTCACCTGTTCCAATGGCACTTGTTTGGTGTTAAGAATTGTTATTTGATAGGATTTGTGCTTATTTTGGGGGGGGTCACGAACAACATTACCCTTGTTTTCTTATAGTTCATGAAGAGTTTGTTTTCGGAGAACCAAGCCTCAACAGTGGCAACGTTTTTTGGAGATGCGATACCAGTGAGTGAGGATCAGGATTATTGGAGAATATGATTGCATCCTCTCCATGCTGGAGAACTTTTTCAGCACAAACTAGGGGTAGCTGGTTGATGAACAGACTGAATAAGAGGGGACCTAGGATTGACCATTGTGGTACACCCATGCACACCTGCCTACTATTGGAGAGGGTATCATTTATTTTTACCTTTTGAGTTCTGTCGCCAAAGCAGCTTTTTAACCACCCAACTGTTTCTGGGGAGAGTCCAATGGAGTGGAGTTTGCTGAGCAGTATGTTGTGCTTGACGTATTGAAAGCTTTAGTGAGGTCAATGTATATCACCTCCAGAAGCTGGCTTCTGTCTAGGGCCTCATGAAGAAAGCCAGAGTACTCAAAGAGTGCTGTTGTGGTGCTATGTGCCTTCTGGAATCCACGTTGCTGCAGACACTGGATATTATACTTATCGAGGTAGTCTGCCAGCTGGTCAGAGTCTATGCATTCTAGGGCCTGGGAGGAGGGTAGGATGATAGATATAGGTCGGTAATTAGTATGGAGGGCATGATCACTGCATTTGTGAACCAGGGTAACCACCGCAGCCTTCCATCTCTGAGGAATTGTGCTAGTCTGAGGGATAAAGTAAGTATTATTGTGAGTTGTGACATGACTTTGTCCAGGGTGAGAGCAATTAGCTTTAGGTCCAGGGAGTCATTACTGTGCCTGGATTTGCCAAGTGAACATTTGAGGTATTTTTGGCCTCAACACAAGAGATTTCCTTAAAATAGAAAGGGGGTGTGGGGGCCCCATTGTTGACACTCTTTCCATCCTCTGGGTTGCCCTTGGCTACATCAAGGAAGTTAGAAGGCAGTACACTTCTGAGGTCCGAGAACACAATGTTGAAAGTGTTCGCTATCGTTTTGGGCTCTTGGGTGATTTCAACATTCACTAGGAGCATGGAGGGAAAGAATTTGTTATCTCTACTTTTGATGTCTTTTAAGTTGCCCCAGAATTTTTTACCATCCACCCATGTTTTTGTTAGTCAGTCTTTGAAGTGGCGTATTTTGGCTAGCCTGACCTCACAGGTACAGGTGTTTCTTGCTGTTTTTTACTGCTGGATGTCAGCCTGCTTGCCAGTGGCCTTGGCTCTTTCTGATAGGTGATCTCTTGTTCCCATAAGGTTTATTAGGGCCGGGGTGATCCATGAGTTGTAGGTCTCCTTCAACTTACATATTTTTATTGGGGTGTAAATGTCACATGCTGCATGCAGCATTAAATGCAGAGATAAAGTGGTCTAATGACTTGTCTACATTCTGTACAGACTCGGAAGGGGATCAGTCAGTTTGTTTGAGGTGGGACTTGAGTGAATTTAGTTGCCCCTTCTCTAGGACCTGACTTGTGACATTTTTAGGGAGGGACTTTGTTGATTTGTTGAATGAGTGACACCTAACTGGAGAGTGGTTACTCAGTGAGTCAACTAGGACTGAGGTGTAAGAGATTCTCCCAGGGTGATTAGTGAAGATCCAATCGAGCAGTGTTTTAGACCCCGTCCTCTAATTGACTCTAGTAGGTGATTCTACCATTTGAGTGATGCTGATACTGGAGAGGGTGTCCTTGTATGGGGCAGCCAGTTGACATTGAAGTCCCCTAAAATTACTACTTCCCAGTTTTGGTGCAGGCCTTTTATATAGTCAATTACCTTGCTAAAAAAAAACATAGGATTGTTCTCTGGGGGGAACGTAGACTGATAATACTGTAAGGGATTTGCTGTGTGTGCCCCAAACAGTATTCTGATGGCAGGGACCTGTGCATTTTTCCCTGTGTTTATTTGGGGGACAGCATGGCCCCGGAGGTTGTCTCTAATGTAAATTATACAGCCTCTGCTCCTTTTCCCTAGTTTATCCTGTCTGAAGTGAGTATATCCATTTCAAGTTAGGGCTGAGTCAGGGATCTTTGGCAAAAGCCAGATTTCCACTATGGAGAGCATGTCTGTAGCATGCTGCCACACCCATACTAGGAGTTGGTCCAACTTGGGCAGTAGACTATAGATATTTATTGATGCCAGCTTTAGTGTTCCAAGGTTGTTTACACTTCTCTGTGTCTGTTGGATTAATTCTGTATTACTGTTAACAAGAGTGCATGTGTAAATTTCAGAACCCCTCAGCCTGCTGCTCAACTACTGACATACTGGTGTGCTACAAGGGAAAGGGACAGCTGAGCTAGCTCAGAAAAAGTAAAGGACTACTGAGCTTTCTGCCCATCAGGCCCTCCCCCAATCAGCTATGGGTAGTTGAGGAGGTGGGGCAAAGATGCTTCAGGTGCTCCTGCCCAATAAGGTACAACTGCACAGGATGGCAGGAAAAGAGGGGGTCTAAAAGTGTGTTGTGAGGGAGGGGACACTGGCAGGAGGTCCTCTATATATCTTAGTTGAGGGCAATGCCAGTAAAACAAATTAGGAAGGGAGGTACCCAGAGACCAGGATTATAAGTTCAATTAATTATTCATAAGCATTGCAAGGCTCCTGATTGGCTAATAGATCAGTCATTAATGCCTTAGAAAAGACCGACCCAGCTGTCAGCTGACACTGTGCGGCATGCATGGCTCACGCCACTCTGCTTAAAATCTTAAGAAAGCTAAAAATAAATGGTAAAAAGGAAAATTGATTTTGTGATTAGACTTATAATTGCAATAACAGCCTCAAAGCTGGTCATTTCCTTTGATTAACGACTGTCTAGAGGAGCATCCCCCAACTGGTTGTTAATCTTTCAACAATGACTGGCTTCTCGGTTGTTATTGCTTAAATTGTATCACACCACTACTGCTTACTGTGTGACCCTGAACAACTCACTTAAGTGCCCTTTGCTTAACCTCTGTATAATATATTCACTGTTTGAATCTTGTACACCTAATGCAGCCGCATTCTTCTTTCTCCTTCTCCATGATTGTAAAGCATTTGGGGATCTCATTTGTATGACATGCACTGTATAAAATGAAACTGTATTCTATTCAACAGTCTGTGTGCTACCATTATCATGCTCATTGCTTTGCAGTTTGGGATAGATTGTGTATTAAAGGTAGTATAAAACCAATACTTTCTTTTTCCTTTAAGGGTTGGGTTAAGGAAGGGGGCTATTACTAAACATGTCAGGTGAGAAGGTAGCAAGAGATTGACAGGAAGTCAGAAATGCTATTGGACAACTGGGGGACACATTTGACATGGAGCTTTGTCCTATAAAGGGAAAAACTTGGTTATGGTTAACAAGGGGATGATACTCTCAAAAATGGCATTGGGGGAAGGGAGACTGGCAGAATCCAAACCATAACCAAAACTGAGGGATTATTTGGCAAAACCAAATCCATTGCTAGACCTCCCTGGTTTTGTTCACCTCTACTCCAGACAAATTAGTTCTTTTAAGAATAAATATGGCAAGTCTAAAGGGAATTCAGCTAGTCAGTTGAAAACAGCACTGTTGTGTAAAAAAAAATATCATTATTGACGTATGGTTTTTAAAACAAATGTTAACACCTGAATCCCCTCAAGGGTTTCTATTGACATAATAAACTATGAGAGCAAAGCAAAGAACAACTTGTTTTTTTTTCTATAATAAAAGGTCAATAACTGTTTGTGTTTGCCACAGAACAATACATTTGTTCTTCTGCTTGTAGAAGAACAAATTGTTAATATTGTCTTGCTAATTAAGACAATATTGTTAATCTCAGAATAATGTGGAGTTCACATACAGTACAAACAAAAATTCTTCCTCTGAGTCTCTCTCTAAAATCTCAGTCTCTCCCTTTGTGATTAATTAAGCAAATCCTGGAAATCCATTTCCAGCAATCACAAGTACAGGTAACTTTGGTACTACCCTACTTCCATTTGGTGTGACACCCTGTGACAGGGAAGAATAGGACCCTGTCCCATTTGTTTTGGAGAAAGTATTTAAATGCAAGGATCTGTATTCTTTCCTTTTTCTCTCTTCTCTCTTCTCTGTCTGGTTGCGCAGTCAAATTTTCTTGTGAGACTTCGGACTTGATCAACCCAAAACAGTCTTGCAATCCTTTGCCTCTCACTGTCTCTCTGTTTTCTCTAGCTTTCTGTTTTCCTCCCTTGCATATCTAGATCTGGTAATATAAGAATATGTGCAAATCAATATATGGAAATGAAACTGATAATGGGATCACTTTTGTTTAGAAAATATGGTGTTACTGTTGAAATATATATATATTTATAATTTGAGATAACTGTAAAAAGCTAGAGGTTACCTGGGTGCAAATGCCTGAGCCTTTTGCAGTTGCTGTAGGGACCACAATGTTCTAGCTGCTCCTGAAATTTACAAAGAATAGGATGCTTGCAAAGGATGAGGGTTGAAAAAGACTTTTAAAAACAGCTAAGCTGAGCTGCAAGGGAGATTTTTTTTAAATAGATTTTATTTTGCTTCTGTATATAGTTATTCTGAACAGGTTTATTTTATTTTATGTTACTGCAACTACGAATAAACAGTTTTGTGGAATTGTATAACTGCTCCTGGGTTTTCTCTATGCTTCCTGATCTGTGCCTCAATGACAGATTGTTTTTGAAGTAGGATTTAAGCCCTGCATACCCTAAAACAGGAGATTTGTGCATGGGTACTGGACCTGCTTCAAGGGAAGCACAGAGGAAGATATGGATTCTGCAGCTGAAGTCCAGTCTGAGATTGTACAGCCAGAACAGTTATGGAAAAAGAATAAGAAATGACAGAACCTAAAACCCTGATGGACTTTTTGAAATGGTGGGCTATACAACAAAAAGAGACTGAGATGCACAGAGAAAAAGAAATTCAATAATTAGAAGCATTGAGGAGAGAAGAGGTGCAGCTACAGGAGCAGCAGATAAGAGATGCAATGACAGGAGCAGTGATGGCTAGATGCCTTACAAGCTAGCAAAGGCAGAGGATCCAGCATGGACCCAGATGAGCAACAAAATGCAAGCAACCTAAAAGCCATTAAACTTATTAAGTTGTGTCCCTCAGATGATATTGAGGCATACCTGACAACCTTTGAAAAAGGTGCACAGTCTGCCAGTGGCCAAAGCAGAAATGGACAATTAGACTGGTACCCTACCTGACAGGGAAAGCCCAGCTTGCCTACAGAAGTATGGACACTGCGCAGTCAGAAAACTATGACCTGGTGAAAAGTGAAATCCTGAAAAGGTACAACATCTCCAGAGACCTACAGGCAGAGATTTCAATCTCTGAGGTACAACTCAGTTGACAATCCTCGAGAAGCCTTCAGCCAACTCAGAGAACTCCTGATGAAGTGGCTCCAACTAGAGAGCAAAACACAGATCGACACATTTGCTATGGAGCAATTCATCAACATCTTGCCTACAGATGTGCAGCTGTGGGTAAAGGAACACTGACCAGAGAATGGGGAAAAATCTGTTTCTTTGGCTGAGGACTACCAACTGGCCAGACAGGCACCACAGCAGCAAGGTAACAGCCAAGCACTGGTAAGAAACTCTTTTACCCATTTAAATTCCAAGCCTGATAAGAACTCTGGTGGGGGTAACAAATCAGTGCCAAAAGACGTTATCTGCTATAACTGTAATAAGCCAGGCCATTTTGTAAGAAACTGTTGTAATAAAGAGAGTGGCACTGGAGCAGATTTGTCCTTGGCAAATTGGGGCAAGTACCTAATAGATGTGAAGGTGGAGAATAAAACTGTAAAGGGACTCACTGATTCGGGAAGCAGACAGACCCTAGTGCATGTTAAAGTGCTGGGAAAACACTGTGCAAAGGGACCAGGTACTGGTGTCATCTTCATCCAAGGGGACACTCAATAGTATCCCACCACCCAAGTGACTCTGAACACTAAGGGTGTGTTGCACCAAATGAAAGTTGAGGTAGTACCAACGTTACCTGTACCTGTGATTACTGGAAATTACTTTCCAGGATTTACTGAATTGATCAAAGAGGGAGTAAGTCCTGATGCTTCAGCAGCTGTGGTGACAAGAGCCCAGGCAAAGAAAATTTCAGATGGTGGGGACACTTTTCCTTTCAAAGATTTTGATTTGGACTTGTTTGAGCACAGCTCCAAGATCCGGAAATCCAGGAAAGAAAGATAAGCCTGAAAAAACTGTGGCAACAAAACACTGATGGACATGAAGAGTTGAAATATGAAAATGTTGAAACTAAATTGATAACTGATGTGATTTTCTTTCAGAACAAGCTAACAATGTTTCTCTCCAGGGCCATTTTAAGCAGCTGAGGGTGAAACCAAAACAGGGTGGACCAATGTTTAAAAAATGTAATGGATTACTGTACAGAGTTTGGGTTAAACCTCAGACACAGGAACAGACAGAACAATTGGTTACACCACAGAAATAAACAACAAAATTGTTACAGATAGTACATGATAATCCTATGGCTAGTCACTCTGGGAGGGATCACACCCTTGCCAGATTGCTGTATAGATTTTACTGGCCGGGAATTCTTGAAGATGTTGCTACCTATTGTAATTCCTGTGCTGAGTATCAGAAAGTAGCCGCAGTCACTAGAAAAGACAAGGTGCTCCTGGTACCTCTACCCTTAATAGATGTGCCTTTTAAGAGAATTGCAATGGATGTGGTTGGTCCTTTAGACAAAGTAAAAAGGGTAAAAGATTTATCCTGGTAGTATGCGACTATGCTACTCGATACCCAGAAGCAGTTCCTATGCGTACTGTTACAGCCCCAAAAGTTGCAGCAGAGCTAGCCAAAACTTTCAGCAGAGTGGGCATACCTAAAGAAATTATTACTGATCAGGGTAGTAATTTGGGTGCTGCACTACTTAAAGAGCTGTACAGACTGATAGGTATCACTGCCATAAGAACCTCCCCCTATCACCCTCAGACAAACAAACAGTCTTGTTGAGTGTTTTAACCAAACCTTAAAACGCATGTTAAAAAGGTTTGTGAAAAGGGAAGGGAGAGATTGGGACCATTACTTGCCTTACCTACTTTTTGCTTACAGAGAAGTGCCACAGGCATCAACAGGGTTTTCACCATTTGAAATGCTGTATGGTAGGCAGCCAAGAGGGCCACTGGATGTGATAAAGGAAATGTGGGAAGATAACTCCACTCAGAAACAATCTATATCTTCTTATGTGTGTGCCCCAAGAAAGAAGCTGGCAAAACATGTTGAAATTGCCCATAGTAATCAGGAAGAGGCTCAAAACCAGCAGAAGGTATATTATGACTATGAGGTAAAAGAAAATGTTTTTGAGCCAGGTGAAAATGTTTTGTTACTGTTACCCACAACAAAAAACAAGTGGCAAGGGCCATATAAGGTTCTTAGATGTACTGGCACTGTTAACTATGAGACTGAGACCCCTGACAATAAAAATTCTATTAAGATATACCATGCTAACCTCCTCAAGAAAAGGGTTGAAAAAATGCCGAAAGCTGCCTTACTAGTTTTACCAGAAACTGATAAGGAAGATATTGATGTAGCTTATGATAGACTGGAACAAACTGTAAATGCTGATGCTGTAAAGGTGAATGTTTCCTTAACCTCAGAACAAACTGAAGACATTCATAATATGCTAAAGACATTTAACACTACTTTTACCATGGTACCAGGCTGAGCAAAAGGGGTTGAGCATGTGTAGTGACAAAGAATGCTCGTCCTATTAGACAAAAGTCATACAGGTTGCCAGAGCAGTTAAAAGCTGATGTGGTTAAGAAAATACAAAAAATGAAAGAATTGGGTATCATTGAGGAGTCGAGGAGTGCTTGGTCATCTCCCATGGTAACTGTAAACAAAAAGAAGGGTGTTAGAAAATGCCTTGATTTCAGAAAACTTAATCAAGTGTCAGAATTTGACACTTATCCTATGCCCAAAATAGATGATTTGGTGGACAGACTGGGGAGTGCAAAGTATATCAGTACCCTCAATCTCACCAAGGGTTACTGGCAAATACCTTTAGCTAAAGAATCCAGGGATAAAACTGCATTTGCCACCCCTATAGGATTCTATCAGTTCACCACCATGCCCTTTGGTTTACATGATACACCAGCTACATTCCAGCGGTTCATGGATGTAATTTTATCCCCTCACACTGGTTATTGTGCTGCTTACCTGGATGATGTTGTGGTGTACAGTCCCGACTGGGAAAGCCACCTCGAACACCTACAAGCAGTTATCCAAGCTATCAAAAATGCAGGTCTGATAATTAATCCTACCAAATGTGCATTGGGCATGCAGGAAACCAGATATTTAGGCTATGTGTTGGGAAATGGAGAAGTCCAATGAGAGATTTCTAAAATAGAAGTTGTAGCTAACAGCCCTATACCGAAAACAAAGAAACACTTCAGGTCATTTTTAGGGCTGGCTGGTTATCATCGGGGATTTGTTTCCATCTTTGCTGAATTAGCTACTCCCCTCACTGAACTCATGAAAAAACGGTACCCAAATAATATGAAATGGACCCCAGAGTGTGATGAAGCTTGTCAAGCCATAAAGGCTGCATTATGTTCAGTAGCTGTTTTAAGAAGCCCAGACTTTGACAAACCATTTCTGCTACAAACAGATGCATCCGAGATAGGCCTAGGTGCAGTCCTAAGCCAAGATATAGATGTTACCGTGTGGGTTCTACAGGTAGACACTGACTCACTCAGAGACAACAATTAAGGTGCAACCCACTTGTTACTCAGTGGGATGTTTATTACTGCATAAACATAAATTCAGCACCAAGAAGAAAATAAACACATGAAATAGAAAAAAATGAACAGCAAAACAATAGCCTTCTATAGCTCTCTCTATAGAACCTCTCCCACTCTAGGTCAGGAGGAACTGACCCTATCTACCTGGTAACTGCTCAGGTAGTGCTTATATACCCAGCTGCCTGAGTCAAGTAACCTAGCATAATCAGCAAAAACAGTTATACATTTTAAACAACCTCTTAGGTGTATTTCTAACCTAAAAATACATCATACAGCTAATATGATTAAAGCAGAGGGCTGAGGATGCAATTATTTGCTTTACAAAGGAAGATTCACAATAATTAATTTTCCTAAGGAGTAGTTGATAGGTAGTTTGATAGAAAAGGAGACCACAAGGTGCCGCTGTCTCCCTATAAAGAATGCTCAGAGAAGCACCAGAGTTGGAGGAGCCAATGCCCAGTTCTTCTGCTGAGCAAGCTGCAGCTTACCAGGCCACCAGACAGTAACATTACACTCTATTCTGACTCACAGTATTACTGTTTACATGACAGCAAATCCACCAAAGGTAAACTATGAACCAGCATATAAGTATTTTGACAGGGAACTATTAATTCCTGGTTTTATGTTGTTTAAAAGGCACTATTTTTTTTTTTAAGCTTTACTGTATTTGTGCATACAGGTTTTGGAAGAACCTGGGTTATTATTAAGAATGCTTCACTTTCCCTCTACATCTTATAAACTGGTCTAATGCATTTTGTAGCTTCATTAGCTTAACTCCTGCTATATTGCAACTTTAGACTGCTGCACAGTTCAATTACAGACTCACAACAAGACTGCGACTGAAAGATACTAACAGCTTTTAAGCTGTGAACCATAGTTTGTTCCTCGTTTTCTTGTCTCAAACTCTTGTGGGGGGATCTGACTATGGATACTGCATTATCAATTACCCTGGGGCTATTATTCAGTTCTACCTAGTATCTTCTAAGTAAAGTGGTTTACATAACACACCTTAAGTATCAGTAACAGCTGACAGAGAAAAAAACAAACATTTCATCACTAACATACATGTTTTTACTCCGGTACTATCAGGCATCTGCCCCTTTTAATAGTAAACCCCTAGGCGAACTGTGATATTTGAGTAGAGAGAGAAGAAAATAGACCAACAGATTTTAGAAAACACCAGAGAATAAGAAAAGGAAAACACCTGAAGGTGGCCAACCCTCTAGTTATTGGAATATATTTTTAGAAAAGAAGAACTGCTGCAGCAGAGAAGAGGAGCGAGAGAGAGAGAAGAAACACAAAATTGTACATTGTGTACACAATCCCCTTTACACCTTCTGAGAAGGGGCTGGAGCTATGGCCCTCCCTCATCCATAAGCTCCACCCCAGGGTCCCTTTAAGCAGATCACACCACATGTTATCCTTTTAAGCCTTATACAATCCAACTTTACCCTGGGGCTCTTCATCCTGTATCCCTATGGTATGCCCATAACATGCCTGATGAACAAAGCACTTCATCTCCTTCAATACATACTCATACTCATACAGGTGATTTTAGCTACAATACATCAATATAAGCTGATTTTGTCTCTGTACCTTAACTACTGATGTCCCTGGGGGTTACCCATTTCAGTCTCTCACTGACTCTCTGTTTTTCCCATAATTCTCTGGGGTCTGGTCATAAGCTTTCCTACATAGCCTACCACCTTGAACTGCCTACTTTACAGGGGTCTTGTCCTTTTCTCCATGGGTTCCACCTTTTATGGCCCCTCCCATCTGTGAACATTCGCTCCCTTCTGCCTGGCTGCTGCCATCTGCTTAATACCCCTTTTTTCAATGTATTCTGCTATTTGACATTACATGCCTGGCCAGTAAAAGGCAGATGTTAACTTTGTCAATATGTCTTCATGTATCAAGGGCGGGGAGTGGCTGGAACAAGCTTTCTCCATTACAACCTCCCTGTAAGCAAGAGGCACCACTACCCTAGCACACGATCGCTTAGTCTGGGATGGGGTTTTACGTAATACAGGGTACCCTGCCTTCTTTCCACCCACCACAAGGGTTTCTCTTTCTGATGACTGGTCCCTCTACCTTCTTCCTGATCTGTAATAGTTGTAGTCAAGTGGGCCACATCCAGGTCACCTACTTGTAACTTCCCCCATATAAGACTAGGGTCATGACAAGTAAAGTTACAATTATTCATTTGTACTTTAGTCCCTTCAGCATTCAAAGCCTCTTCTGTCTTGCTTGGAGTCTCACTCTTCACCCCTAGGCACAAAGGAACAGTCTTACCTGGGGACTTCTTTGGTGCTACAGCTTCGTTGTCCTCTAGCCAATAAATCCCAGGGAACATGGGCAATGCAGGAATCCCCATATCAACACACACCACACGGGTCTTCTCTGCTTCCAACCTTTCAGGTATTGCCCTCATGATATCCCTAGGTCCTTCCATTTTGATCTATAGCTCAAGATACCACTGCTCGGCCTCCCTCCAATGGTTCTCGGCATCCATCCATCGGGCATGCATCCAATAAATCAGGCTTCTCTGGTCCACCATCAGGTCTTGCGGTGCCTCGCCCAGGCCACCATCACCGCACATCCTTGTCTTCACTGGTGCCATGCACTGTGCCATCTGTAACCTGTGGTGCCAGGTCTGACACCCCAGACTAAACTCCCCCGGACTTACTCAGATGTTCAGCTGGTATCCCACTGCTAACACCAAGTGTGAACAGGGCTCGGATAACAGGATACACTAACTAGGCAGATTTGAAGTTCCAGTGCATAAAAAGCACTGGGCTGGCACTTATTTTATTTCTTGCCATAAAATGAGTAACAGAAATCCAAAATAAGCAAATAACTGAATAAACAATATAGAAAAGAAAATACTTGAGTATAAACAGTGAAAGTAAATGCTTCTCAAAACAGAACTGCTCTCACTGCTGGTCAGAAAGCACTGACCCTATCTGACTTGTTACCTGCTCAGGTTGTGCTGTAAACACCCACCCACCTGAGTCAGGTGACCTGCCACATCATCACCTTATAACATTTCTTTAAATCCTTATCTAAAATAAACTTTAAACAGCAGAAAACATGATACCTATAAAGCACAAGCTAATGGGACAACAAAGAGAAAGAAGAACCATGCTTACAGTTTTTATATTCATTTACCATGCTGGAAGAAAATGTTAATAAAAGGCTTTTCTCGGTCTAGCACTGCTGCTGTCTATTAGCTCTGCAATGCAGTATAGCCCTAGAAAAGCCTTTTATAAACATTTTCTTCCTGCATGGTAATTGAATATAAAAACTGTAAACATGGTACTTTCTTTCTCTTTGTTGTCCCATTGGCCCGTGCTTTACAGGTATTATGTTTTCTGCTGTTTAAAGTTTATTTTAGATAAGGATTTAAAGAAATGTTAAAAGGTGATGATGTGGCAGGTCACCTGACTCAGGTGGGTGGGTGTTTATAGCACAACCTGAGCAGGTAACAAGTCAGATAGGGTCAGTGCTTTCTGCCCAGCAGTGAGAGCAGTTCTGTTTTGAGAAGCATTTACTTTTGCTGTTTATACTCAAGTATTTTCTTTTGTATATTGTTTATTCAGTTATTTGCTTATTTTGGATTTCTGTTACTCATTTTATGCCAAGAAATAAAATTATAAGTGCCAGTCCCGTGCTTTTTATGCACTAGAACTTCAAATCTGCCTAGTTATTGTACCCTGTTATCCGAGCTCCATTCACAGATGGGAAGGAACATCCTATTCTGTACATAAGTAGGAAGTTGCATGACAGAGAGAAAATGTACTCCACTATCAAAAAGGAGTGTTTAGCAGCAAAGTGCTCCATGGAGTCCCTTAAATTTTATTTGCTAGGAACTGAATTTGTTCTTGTAACTAATCACAGTCCTCTCTGTTGGCTTAACCAGATGAAAGATAAAAATTCCAGAATCACAAGATGGTACCTAGCACTGAAGCCATTTAAATTCATGGTGATTCACAAATCTGGTAAAGAGAACAGCAATGCTGATTTTCTGTCAAGATATGGATCAGAAATTGAGGGTTCTGATGGTTGAAAAAAATAAAACAAAAACTAATATATGGGTTTGAACTGTACTTTTTACTGTACTGTTAAAAAAATGGGTGCGAATGTGCTTAATTTCTGAAAGTAGAAAATGTTAGTAGAGAATAGAATGTTTTGGAAACCTGTTTAATAAAACAGGTTCTCGCTTAAGGAGGGGGGTATATGTGACAGGGTAGAATAAGACCCTGTCCCATTTGTTTTGGAGAAAGTATTTAAATGCAAGGATCTGTATTCTTTTCTTTTCTCTCTTCTCTGTCTGGTTGTGCAGCCAAATTTTCCTGTGAGACTTTGGACTTGATCAACCCAAACAGTCTCACAATCCTTTGCCTTTCACTGTCTCTATGTTTTCTCTTGCTTTCTGTTTTTCCTCCCTTGCATTATGTGCAAATCAATATATGGAAATGAAACTGATAATGGGATCGCTTTTGTTTAGAAAATATGGTGCTACTTTTGAAATGTATATATAGCTATAATTTGAGATAATTGTAAACATCTAGAGGTTACTTGGGTGCAAATGCCTGAGCCTTTTGCAGTTGCTGTAGAGACCTCAGGAAGCTCTCAATGTTCTAACAGCTCCTGAAATTTACAAAGAACAGGATGGTTGAAAAAGACTTATAAAAACAGCTAAGTTGAGCTGCAAGGGAGATTTGTTTTACAATAGATTTTATTTTGCTTCTGTATATAATCATTCTGAACAGGTTTATTTTATGTTACTGCAACTACAAATAAACAGTTTTGTGGAATTTTACAACTGCTTCTGGGTTTTCTCTATGCTTTCCTGACCTGTGCCTCAGTGACACATCCCATTAATGCTCAAGTTTCTCATAGGTGGTGAGACAGTATTGAATGTTCCCATGGATGCATATGACCCCAGTGCCTTGTTCTTTTGCATCGTCTTTTCTCAAAACTTTAGCATGCACCAGTGTCTGTCAGCTTCCTGAATCTATAAGTCCCTTCACAGTTTTATCCTCCACCTTGACATCTGTTAAATACTCACTCCAAATTACTAAGGCCAAATTTGCTCCAGTGTTACCCTCTTTATTGTATGGCAGTTCTTGCAATATGGCCTGGCTTATTACAGTTATAGCAAATAAAGTCTTTAGGTGCAGATTTGTTACCTCCATCAGAAGTCTTATCTGATCTGCAGTTAAATCAGGAAAAACAGGGTCTTACCAGTCCTTGGCTGCTACTTCACTACTGTGGTGTCTGTCTGTCTGGTCATCTGAAAGTTTTCAGCCAAAGAAACAGCCTTTTCCCTACTTTCTGGTTAGTGTACTTTTACCCAAAGCTGCACATCTGTAGGAAGGATGATGATGAATTGCTCCATTGCAAATATGTCAATGATCTGTGGGATGGTTTTGCCCTCTGATTAAAGCCATTTAATGAGGAATTCTCTGAGTTTGGTGAAGGCTTCTTGAGGAATGTCGACCAAGTGGTACTTCAGGGACAGGAGTCTCTGCCTGTAGGTCTCTCCTAAGATGTCATATCTTTTAAGGATTTCTCTTTTTACAAGGTCATAGTTTTCTGATGTGCAGTGTCCATATTACTTTAGGCAAGTTGGGCTTTACTGTCAGATAAGGTACCAGTTTGATTGCCCATTGCTGTTTTGGCCATTGGCAGGCTCTGGCAACCCTTTCAAAAGTTGTCAGGTATGCTTCAGTATCATCTATGGGACACAATTTAGTAAGTTTAATGTCTTTTAAGTTGTTTATATTTTGTTGATCTGCTTGACCTGTACTAGGTCCTCCAGCTTTGATAGCTTACAAGGCATCTAGCCATTGCTGCTCTTGTTACTGCATCTTGTCTTTGTTCTGCTTCATCTCTTCTCATTTCTGCTTCTCAGTCTCTTTCTTAAACAGCTTACCACTAGAAGAAGGAAGACAGCCTTTCAGGTTTTGTCCCTGCCTGTTCTCCTTTCCTCACTGGAGCCAGCGGTACAATCTCTGGACTTTTGTTTCTGCTTCTAGTTTCTCTGCCATTCTTCTGGTAATCACTCCTGGGCTTATGTTGCAGGATCCATTCTTTTCTTCCATGCTTCCCTGGTACTAGGTCTTGTACTCACGTACAACACTCCTGGCTTAGAGTATTCACAGTATAAATCCCACTTTATCTGATATTCTTTTGTTGCTAATGTTTTTTTTTTTCAGGCATCTCCTTTCTTTCCCAGACTTTCAGATCTTGGAGCTGGGCTCAAATAAGTCTGAATCAAAGTCACCAAAAGGAAAAGAGTCCCCAACATCTGAGATCTTTTTGCCTGTGCTCTTGTTATCACAGCTGCTGAAACAGAAGGATTTAATCCCTCTGCATCCTGTTCTTTCAAATTTCATCTCCTGTTTTTTCACAAAAGGCAATACAACGTTTTTTATTGACCTTCCTGGAGTATGTTAGTTTTCTTAAGAGGTGCAACCAATTAAGACATCCTGTCATACAGATGATTTCCTGCTGACAATTCTGTTATTTATTTATTTATTAAATTTTTAAGCTGGGTAGGCCCACTGAGCCCCGAAGGTCCCTTTTTCAGGGGAGACCCAGAGAGACATTACATGAACTGATACAGGCAGTAAATGGTATAAACGTACTTACAGGTACAATAGTTACAGTTTTTGTCATTGATTCAGAACAGTGATGGCATTCTATCCATAATGGTTTGGCATGACTCATGAACATCATTGAGTTACCGAGATAAGTGCTGTGTCAGGTATGAAGTTTGAGCAGGTAAGGTGCATGGAGTAAGTCTGTGGGGGTGGGGGGACTGTCAGGTGCAAGGGCATTGGCAAGTACTTGCCTCCTGTAGATGCACCTTGAGCCTGGTATGGAAGTTTATGAGAGTGGGGCATCCTGTACCACTGGTGGAAGTTTGTTCCACAGGTGGGGGGGCTGTAGCAGAGAAAGATTTCCATCCCACACAGGTCCTGACCTTGGGGGTTACTAGCAGAGTCCACCCAGAGGTCCTCAGGGTTCGAGAGTTATGTTTGGAGGCTAAGGTAGCTGAGAGGCTGGGTGGAGTTGCGGGGCTGAGTAATTTAAATGCTAGTCAGAGGAGAGGGTATTGTAGACATGCATCAAAAGAAGACCACTGTAGTTTGGCTAGTGTATCGCAGTGGTGGCTTCTGGAGTGATCCTGGGTAGCAAACTGCGTTACCTTGTTGTATAGGATCTGCAGCTGGTGAACTTCCTGCTTGGCCATTCCTTGTATAACAGTGGCTGCATAGGTCAGTGTGGGTAGCAGTCCACTTGAGGCAATGGAGCACCTGGCTTCCAGTATAAGTTGATCCCTAATCTGATACAGGATGCCCAGCTTCCCATGGATGGTCCTGGTCATTTGTTCCACATCGTCTTTGAAGGTGACACCTTGGTCAAGTGTAAGCCCTAGGTATTTTAAGGAGGGCACAACTTCAATGCTGGTCTCTGCAAGTGATTTGAGTTGTAGGGAGCTGGTCCTGTCTTGACCCAGGGATCTGGGCCTGAACAGCATGGCTTTTGTTTTGCCTTCATTAAGGACCATTATATTTCTTTTTAGCCAGTTCTCCAGTTCTCCAGTGATGTTAGGTCCGATTGGAGTAAGGAGCTAAGATCCTCCAGGTTATTAGAGGAGCGGTATACGACGGTGTCATCTGCGTATTGCACTACTGCACTATCCCCACAACAGAAGTAGAGTTTTAGGTTATTGGTAAACAGCGAGACTAGAAGAGGACCAAGGATTGATCCTTGTGGTACTCCCTCTTCTAGGGGTAGCGGGTCAGATATCACACCCTTCCAGCTGACTCTCTGGGTGAGGCCAGATAAATAGCTCTCGAACCACTTGAGAGCCAGAGGGTCTAGGCCTATCTTTTTAAGTTTTACTAGCAGGAGGTTGTGGTCAACAAGGTCAAAGACAGGTCAATGAATACCACACTGGAAGGGGTCCCTTTGTCCATGGCATTAAGTACCTCTGTTGTGGGGTTCATGAGGGCAGTGTCCATGCCATGGTTAGTTTGAAAACCATGTTGAGAGGAGGCCAGTAGTTGGTGAGTCTCCAGGTAATTGTGGAGTTGGCTATATACTAGTCTTTCCTGCAGTTTGGCAAGCAGACATAGCAGGGAAATAGGCCTGTAGTTGGTGGTGTGCTCCTTGGAGCCACCCTTGTGGATGGGAATCACGTTTGCCTGTTTTCACTGGTGTGGAATGGTGCCTTCCAGGAGGGATCTATTTATGAGCCAGGTCAAGGGTCTGGAGAGGGATTGGGTACTGTCCTTGAGCAGCCTGGAATTAATTCCATCAGGACCACCTGGGCCTTTGATTTTCAGGGCCCTCAGGAGGGTTTACACCTCTTTGGTACTGACCAGCCTTAAGTGGAATAGTGGAATAAAGTGGAGTGACTCATAGCATATGTCCCATCTCACTAGCTCATGGGCTATCAGTAAGGATTGTAAGCTAGTTTAGGACTTGGTGCCATGTTGGTCCCTGTAAGGGGTATCCTTGACATGCAGTCACTTCATGTCTGAGTCTCTTTGGCCTACCATCAGGTCCACCCATAGTGGGGACAGAATATAGAGTGTTGCCAGGAGTACTCCCTTGTTGGGGAATAGAGTACATGTTTTTTTTTCACCACGCCGCCATGGACAGGGTGGGTAGGGGGCCCAGGTCCACGTCATGGTCGACATGCTCGGCAAGCAGAAGCTCCCTGTAGATTACTCACATGGCCTCTACCATCTCTATCGACATCACAGTCACCTGAATGTCCTGGAGTTAAGCTTGTGAAAGGTCAAAAAGTTATGTCAAGGTCAATCCCCTCTTTTCCAAACTGTTAACGCCTCTAATGAACCCAAGTAGCTGTCTGTAATCATTTCAACAATATAATTATATATGGTAGCACATAATGTGGGCAAGTCAAGTTGAGCGACTCAGTCTGAGTGACTCAGTTTGACCACCTGTAGGAATAGCAAGGGCAGAGGTATAATGAGGATTACGATAAAGAGTGTGTAGCAGTGAGCTACACCAGCTGCAGAAGGATATGGGGCTGTGCTCAGCCAAGCAGAGAGGCAGCATAGTGCAGTGGTTTAAGGCTCTGAGTTGCAAATCTGGAGACCTGGGTTTGAATCCCACAGCCCCCACTTGCATGTACTGTGTGACCCTGAGCAAGTCACTTAACTTCCCTGTGCTCCCAGGTTGCACCTGTAAAAAAAGCTATTAAATTTGGGGGATGCAGGGGGGCATAGTCCCCCCACATAAACATATAATTTATGTTGCCACCACAGAGTAAGTAAGCGACCATCACTGTTTGTGGTGGTCACTGTAATTCCAGTCGCTGTTTTGACAGTGGGCATGTTTGATTTGCTTTTTGTGGTCAGTGCTGTTATGGAGTCTCCCTTATTACATAAAACCATTATATACATTTGCAAGCTAGGGGATCCCAAGTTCACATACAGATTCACATATTTTTTTTTTACCATGGAGAAGCAAGGGGAGAAAGATAGAATAGAAACAGCATGTGAAGGAAGGGAGATAGCAGAGAAAAATTGTGGGACCATCAGAGTGGCCAATTCTTAGGTGTGACTAGAAAATTTGATTGTGCAATCAAACAGGCAAGAGACAGATAAGTGGCAGAATAGAAGAGGCAAAAATAGAGCCTTGCTTTACTCTGTCTGCGTAATAAATGGGACAGAGTCTTATCCCAACACTGTCACTAAACACACCTGTTATTCCTGACAAACCCTGGTAATTGCTGAGATGGAAATGAAAGATCCTATGATAATTTTTGGAAGTGGGACTAGCACCTTTGTGATCCTGGCAAAAACTCTCCCTTTGATAAGAGAGTATTTAAATGCAATTGTACAATTCTGTCTGCTCATTCCAAGAGCTTCATGGCAGAACTGCAGACATTCCCTGCATTATAATGGACAGACTAGGTGGGCCAAGCAATGCTTATCTGTTGGCAAATTCTATTACCGGTTACCTAACATATCAGTTTTTACAGCACAGTGAGATACGCTGTATATAAAAAGGAGCCACATACAAACAAAATGCATTCATTCATTCATTCATTCATTCATTCATTCATTCATTCATCCATTATCTGATTTTTCACAGCCAGGAAGATATTCTTAAGACTAATGCAACATCCATTGAGTTACTCTGCATTCTTGTCACTTTCACTGTGACCAGTCCCAGATACAATTCCCTCTGCTATGGTTATGAAAGAAGAAAGCAAACTGTCTAGTGCCTGAATTTTTTTATTGATATTTTTCCTTTAATTTATTTACCCAGAAATTACCCAGTTGAGATGTAACATCTTGTTTTCAGGTGTATTTTCCTTCTACCTATTTTCTTAGCAGGGTGGACTGGAGCCCTGGGAGATTTGTGACTTGCTCAAGGAAACATATGGGTAGTTTGGTTCTAATGTGGTATTTAGCTGTAACTGTAAACTTTTTCTAAAGCAACAACATAATTTATATCTAGGTTTACTTCCAACAAAAGTTAAGTTTTTTCAAAGATTTTGCATATTCATATAATTTCATAGACTGGAACTGATTATACTTCAACCATAACAAAACAAGCAATTAAAATAAATCAGCACAGATGAATATCATGTCACCTGCATCCAGTAATAGCCACATTTGTAACTTCTGCAACATTTTAAGGCATCAAAGACATCCCCATAACAATGCAATTTAAATATCAAGATCTCCTACCACCATGTAATTGCAGACTTTTTCTTTTAACAAAGAGAAACTGTTGTCACCATGTGGTCCTTTAAAAGGATTCTAAAATAGAATTATTATAGAGTAAAATGTGTTTGGATGTCACAGTAAGTGGAGACAGAGTTAAACATGAGAATTACAATTCTGCATAAAGGTGATTTTCATTTATTTAAAGCAACATGAATGTGTATAATCCCATACAGTAGCTTATACTTACTATAAGAGGTGTTTCACTGTAAGATAGGAATATCCTGTTCATAAATGTCATGTACTGTACACTAGGTCATCAGCACCTCTTTGCATGGCACTATATTGCCAAACCAATGGAAAGAGGAAAATTGGTCCTGCTCAATCAGATAAAGTTATAGGGCCCAATTCTCAAAGGGATACACCAGGTGTAACTTGACTTGCGTCAAAAGAAATGGTTCAAGTAGCAAGTTATGCCAGGACATTCAGTATTCTGCAAAGCAGCCTGAGACATGTCGCAGGTTGCTTGCACCAATATGGACTTACACCACCAGGTATGCCCTAAACCCCCTGTAACATGGCACTAGGGGGTTTATGGCAGCTGTTGCACCCTATTCTGGAAGGGCAGCAATAAATTCCCCAATGTTGCAATTCTACAAGAACCCCCAGTGGACATCTGCCAATGAACAGTTACACCCTCAAATAGCTGGTGTAACTTGTATCCACCAGTGATGTGTGCTGATGGACCGATCCATCAGTCTGTGCCACCGCCCCAGCCCCATCCCTGCCCCACCAGACAGACCCACAGGGCTACAGGTACTCCACACACACACACACACACACACACACACACACACACACACCACTGCAGGTACCTCCATGGCTATGGAACCCCCTCCCCAAGTTCTCCAATACTATGCACTGTAAAGCCCCCTGGGCTGTCAGACCCCCATTCTGATCCCCATAATGTATGATCACTAGCCCTGCAGGGCTGATCATGACCCCCCAAGCCCCGATGCCAGCTGCCTGCACATGGCACTGTCCTGTTAGTATTGTCTACATATATACTCCCTAATCCCTGGTAGTCTAGTGGCCCCCTACCCCCCAACCCAGCATTGCCAGTCCTCCCTGCACCCCCCAACCCATCCCCAGTCAGCGACTGGCACAACCCCTTCTCAACACCATGGCTGCTCGCTGACTGAGCCCTGTCTGAGTGCGTACTGTACATATGTGCTCAATGAATGAATGATAGTTCATTAATTCATTAAGTTCATATATACAGTATGCACTCAGATGGGGCTCAGTTTGTGACTGGCCATGGTGGTGAGAAGTGGGCTGTGCCAGTTGCCAGCTAGGGATGGGTCTGGGGGTGTGTGGGGTGGTCTGGCAATGCCGAGTGTGGGGGCCACTAGACTACCAGGGATTGGGGAGTATATGTGTACAGTACTAACAGGACAGTGCCATGAGTGGGTGACTGGCATTGGGGCTTAGGGGCGCGATCAGCCCTGCAGGGCTAGTGGTCATACATTATGGGGATCAGGACAGTGGGAGGGTCCAATAGCCCTGAGGGGCTTCTCAGACTTGGGGACAGGGGTGGGTTGGGGTAGGCACTTGCGCCCTTCAGACCTTTGGATGTGACTTGAAACATGTACCTCAGGTACGCCCTGCATTTGGTATAGCTTTGCGCATGTTGCAAGTCACAGGAATTAACTGTGGAGACCCTGCCCCTTACAGAATCGGGCACAGAGTTGTTGGCACAACTGCACCCCTCACATGTCACAACTTGCAACATGCGTAGGGTTGCTTATAGAATTGGGAATATAGTTCTCTCACAGTAATTCACTCTGCTATGATGCAGAATGGCAGGGCACAGACATTTGAAATGTTGTTATCCCAAGAAATTGAGATAGCAATCTGTTTACACTTGCAGAGATCAACATTAGGAGCCATTTCAGTCTGCTTGCCTAGTGTTATTTCTGTATAGAACATCTCTTTAAAATTCCAAAAGACATGGCTTCCTTCATGGCAACAGCTTGGCAACACAGTATGCTTCCTAATGATTTTCATAGCTCAGTTGCCTACTTCACTGTTTTAAGGTGTGCTACAGTATTAGCTGCAGCCTTAAAGCAAACTTTTTAGTAGAGAAAACTTTCCATGAGCTCCCCAGACTAGGTGCTGTTTCTTAGGAGCCAGGAAGCATGAAATGGTGGAGAGACAGGTGCAGGAAGGTAACTGGTAATGGGGGGGAAGGTGAGAGGAGAATGCAGATTTCCCAGCTGCAGAGTGAAGGTGGGGAAGGGAGAAGATCCCTATACATAAGGAGTAGAAGGAGGAGGAGTGGATGGGGGAGAAGAGTAAGGATGGGTACGAGGGGAGGGTCCAAACTAGTATTTGGAGATGATGGAAGCCCAGTGAGACTGCTGACATGAGCGGAGATGGAGAATGGATAAGGAGCAGTTTGGGGAACAGTAGTGGGTATGACATGGTGAGTTGGTAGCAAAGAGGCAGAAGGCATTGCAGCGGGTGTTCAGTTTGGCAAGGGAAGTGGAGGAGCAGTGCCATAGACCATATTTGCCTACTAGTCAATAACCAGGAGAACCATTTTGGTGACCAGCTCCTGGCAGACCTGGAGAAAAAGGCAGTCCTTGTTGTGGTACAGGGCACCAAGTTTGTGGTGGAGTTTAGCATAGATGGCATTGATGCAGTCAGAGAAGTCACGTCTGCCATCTAACCACACACTGCGGTACTTGACAGTTGGAACTACTTCAAGGGGGGTGCCAGCCAGGGTGGAGAAAAAGGGTAGGGGAAAGCCTGGATGGCTTCTGGCTGGTATCAAAAGTCAATGACACAGTTTTTTTAGTGTTGACCTGAAGTTTGTTGGACTGGAAAGAGTGCAGAACATTGTGAAGGTTTTGTTGGAATGAGACTTCCACTGATGCTATCAAAGGACTGGAAGTGTAAAGAACTGTGTCATCTGTATGCCTGTGAATATGGGAGTTAGCACAGACAGAGGGGAGGTCATTTATGAAGATGGAGCCCTGTAGGACCAGGCCTGGAAAGGGAGGGAAGGGGAGGGGACAGGACACCTCTTACCTGTACTGACTGTTGACAGCCTGAGAAATAGGAGTGAAACCAATTACTAGCATGAGCTGAGAAGCCAGCAAAGCTCAGCTTGTCCAGGAGGAGTGAATAGGACACTGAGTCAAAGGCTTTGGCCCGATCAATGAAAATGTCTACTATGATATGCCTCTGATCCATCCCAGAGAGGATGGAGTCAATTACCCGAAGCATGGAGGAGACGGTGGAGTGATGCTTCCTAAAACCAGACTAGAAGGGAGAAAGGAAATTAGCAAAGTGGAGGAAGTCTGCAGGCCATGAGTAGACCAGTTTTTCTTGTAGCTATGTGAGAGAGGGGAAGGGGGAGATAGGGTGCAAGTTGGCAGGGGAGGAGCGATCACCCCCTGTTGGACAAGGGTCACAACTAGGCATCGGAAACAATGTGGGGAGTGAGGTAAACACCAGTGCTTTTACAGTAGAGAGAGTTCTGGAGGAACTCACAAAAGTGAGGGAGGACAAAGCGATGGGACCAGATTATATACACCCCAGGGTATTAAAGGAATTACAGACGGTGCTAGCATCACTGCTGGTGGCCCTACTTAATGAGTCGCTCAACAGGGGTGGTTCCAGAGGACTTGAGGGGGATAAATGTCCCTATTCACAAGAGTGGGAGGGTTCAACAACACTTTTGTCGACCAGCATTTCAGCGACGGGATTTACGTCACCTGCATATTGTGGTAGACATAAATCCCATATGTCCTCCGGTCCAGTTTTTCTACCTGGGAGGCTTTGCCCCCTGCACCTCTCATACTCTGGATTATCAACTCCAGTCAGAGTTGATTTGGGGAGGGTGAGCAGGACTGGGAGACAGTGTGCCCCTGTCTTGGGTGCACCGACATAGCGACCTGTTGGCAAAGTGTCGATTTTGCCAACAATGTGGTATGTCGCTGTGTTGGTGTTGCCATCGGGTCAGCATACCGAGTGGGAGCAGGGAGGAGGCAGGAAACTATAGGCCAGTCAGCCTCACCTCAGTTGTGGGCAAGATCACGGAGGTGCTGCTCAAGGAAAGGATTATGGAACACCTGGTATCACGGGAGCACAGGATCCAAGGTAACATGGATTCACAGCAGAAAGGTCATGTCAAACAAATCTGATAGACTTTTTTGACTGGGTGATGAAGGAGGTAGATCAGGGAGGAGTGGTGGATATTGCCTACCTTGATTTCAGCAAGGCCTTCAACACTGTACCACACAGAAGACTGGTTAACAAGCTAAGTAGACTGAGGGTGGGCCACAAAGTAGTAAACTAGGTTAGTAACAGATTGAGTAACAGGAAGCAGAGAGTGGTAGTCAATGGAATCAAATGCGAGGAAAGGAGGGTAACCAGTGGGGTACCTCAGGAATCAGTCCTAGGGCCAGTCCTTTTTAATGTTTTTATCAGTGACATTGCCGAAGGGCTAGAGGGGAAGGTTTGCCTATTTGCAGATGACACCAAGATCAGCAACAGAGTAGACACCCCAGAGGGGGTCGATAGAATGAGGAGGGATCTTGGAAGGCTGGAAAGATGGTCCAAACTGTGGCAGTTAAAATGCAATGCAAAGAAGTGGAAAATCATGCACCTGGGGTGAAGAAATCCTGAGGAGAGCTACAGGATGGGGGTACTGCTGGCAGTCACCAAGGAAGAGACGAATCTAGTGATAATCATATCAGATTATCTAAAGGTAGCCAAACAGTGTAACAAGGCTGGTGTGAGGGCCAGTGGGATGTTGGGATCTATAGGAAGGGGCATCACTAGCGGAAGGGAGGTGGTGATGCTTTTGTACAAAACACCGGTGAGGCCTCATCTAGAGTATGGTGTTCAGTTCAGGAGGCCGCATCTTTGCAAGGACATTGAAAGGGTAGAGGCAGTCCAGAGAAGGGCGACCAAGAGGGTGCAAGGCTTGCATCGGAAGACATATGGGGAGAGATTAAAAGACCTCAATATGTATACACTGGAAGAGAGGAGGGAACGAGGGGACATGATTGAAATATTTATGTATCTTAAGGGCTTGAAAAAGGTGCAAGTAGGTGACATTTTTTAGTACAAGAGTTGCACAAGGACAAGGGAACATTATATGAAATTGGAGGTGTGCAGGATAGGGGAAAATGTGAGGAAATTGTTCTTCATGGAAAGGGTGGTGGTTGCTTGGAATAACCTACCCCAGGAAGTGGTGGGAGCAAGCACAGTGGGGGGATTCAAACATGCATGGGATAGACATAGGGGAACCCTAGATGTGGGGAAGAGAGGCAAAAGCCAATGACCACATAAGCGGCCACTGATGCAGGCAGGGACTGCGGGCAGAATGGGTGGGCCTGGCAGTCCTTATCTGTCATCAACTACTATGTTACAATGTTACTATGTTATGGAAGGAAAGGACCTTGACAATCTTCCAAGATTGGGATACAATACAAAGGATAAAAGAGAGGTTTAGGAGGTTAGTAAGTGGGAAGGCAATGGCAGACGCTGACAGACAGAGAAGTGTGGGGTCCAAACCATCTGGACTAGATTTGGACAGGTTGAATGAGGAAGAAGCAAGCAGGATTTCCTGGGGAGTGATAGGTGGAAAATCAAACCACATGGGGGAGTGAAGTAAGGATGAGGAAGAAGACAGAGAGAAAGGAGAAGAGCCAGGAGGTGTGGGGGCATAACTGGTGAAAAACTCATTGAAGTGAGCAGCAACAGAGGGAGGGTCAGATACTGTTGGGCCTTTAACCATGAGGACTGGGCTGGGTATGATCATTATGGGTATGAGCACCTGGGTTTCCACATTTGCAAATTATGCTAAAATTGGGAGAGTAGAAAGTTCACATAACGATATAAATGAGCTTCAGAATGATCCAAAGAATTTAGAGAACACACAAGCACACTGCAAATGAATTCCAATGCTGAATACGTAAAATTATGTATCTTTGTAAGACACATAACTATGCAAGAGTTGGCTGCAGCCAACATGTCTGCTTTTACAGTTTCTTCTACAAGGCACAAAGTGAACCAGAATGTTCACACTGTCCGAATGAGGGGTTAGACACCACTGAAAACAGTAATGAAAGGGAAATAGGTCTGGAAGGAGGGTCTCCACTATTAGGAACATGGACAACCACTTTATTGGGTTCAGGGCCATTGGACCACCAGGAACAGTGAGGAATTGTATATACTGCATACATACTGGCACAGCCATATATGTACAGGGTGAAGGGAAAGACTTTGTAGTAGTGTCATGTGTCTGGACCATATGCCATGGGCTAACCACTGTGACTGTCACAGTCCAGTATGTTAGCAGCTGCACAGACCATCTGAAACCACTGACAGCTGAACAGGTGAATTTGCATTAGTGTATGTTGCACTGCTTCTGCAGGGAGGAATTACACCTTGCAAACTACTGTACAGTACCCATTTGTATATGGTAGACTTTGTGGGTGAAAGCACCAGGAACCTTGTGCACTTCACCCTCAAAGAGTATCAGCTACCATTCCCCAGACTGTGAGAAACAGTATATTTTGATATGCTGTTGTTACTGATATCACTAGCTAAGATATTTCTTATCTTGTCTTTTTACCCTACTCCTGATCAATGTATCGAGAGAGAGAGAGAGAGAGAGCGAGAGAGAATATCTGATAGGTAAGTGTCAGGGTTTAGAAAGCATCACTCCACAGTCTCTTCCCTACTGCATTTCACTAACACTATCCACTCTGCCATGGAAAAAGGCCATATCACCACCACCATTTTCATTAATCTTGCAAAGGCTTTTGAATCTGTTTTACATATGCTGTTATTGAATAAACTCCACTCTGCTGGTCTGGCATCCCCCTCCACACAATCGTTTTACTCTTATCTTATTGGAAAACAGCAATCAGAATGACGGGGCAACTTTTCCTCTCCCCATCTTGGCAGGAGTCCCCCAGGGGTCAATTCTAGGCCCTTTACTCTTCTTAATATTTATTAATGATCTTCCTTCCATCTGCTCAAATTCACATATTCATATGTACAGCTCTGTGCATGAAAAAGGGGTTCCAAAGTGTGACACTGGAGTAAAATTTTAAAAGTCAAAAAATAGCAATGATTATTATTTTTTTTATGCTGTGACTTACCTTATAAATATGTGGTATGCCGCAGGATAACTCCCATTTCAGATCCTGAGAAAAAGCCTCCTCAAAGTCTGATGCATGACGGGGGACATGAAAGTGACTGCCCATGTAACTGGGGACATGATACATACAACAACATGTAATAAGAGACAGAGAATACCTGTTCAATTTTCAAATTTTTTATCATTCAAGGTAAAAAAAAGTAAAATGGGTAATACAACCAAACATGTAACCATCTAAAATTAAAAATGTAATATTTACAACAACATTAGCACTTAAGTATTACAACAAAAAAAATTATTCTAAATAAAGCAATAGGCTACTCTACTACGACTACAAGGATACACTATCCCTATACAAACACACTATTATGAATTTTTTGGCAAACTGGAAACAATATTTTTTTTTTGAGTTCAGCACTGTATACTGAAAATGGTAGTCCTTTTAATTCCATTTGTCCTGAAGTGTGCAGAACTTCTCATTGATTGCACCGAGTTCACCATTGTTAATTTCAAAGGTCCCACCTTCCTGCAAAAACTGAATTGGCCCATGAAAAAGTCGTCTTCTTTGAACACGGTCACTGTCTTGATGCCGTAGCCATGTAAAGACATTTTCACACTGTTTCATGAACTTCAGTGAGTACCACTGTCCAACAGGATCCACTGCAGTTAGTTGCCCCACAAAATATTCTTTTTAGTAGTACACGGCGTAATATTGATTGGTCTGTATCATTTGTGGGTCTAGCGAAGTTCTCCGCCTTTTAGGGACTGTGTGTTTCATGGGTAATGGAGCTGAAGCATCAGTGGTGATTGTAGTGCTTTCACTTCTGGTGGCATCCTCTTCAGCAACCTTTGACTCAGTCATGTGCACCATTGTTGCCCGTGGATTTTTCAGGTATGGCCTCAGCAGGCGCTAGAGTCTCATTGCAGGCTGTTTGAGGCTCCAACACAGGATCAACACTTGTGGCCTGCAAGTCATGGGTTGTGTTGACATGTGAGGCAGCAGCTTGGGAAGCTGTTGTATGTGCAAGAGCAGAGGGACCAATGGATTCGATGTTGGCATCTGAAGACAACATTCTGTATGATGCGGAAGCAGTTCGTTTTTTAACCTTCCAGTCTTCAACATGATTTACATTTTCACAGGGCCCATCTTCATGAGCACAGTGTGTGCAAAAACAAGTCAGGTTTCTTGTTACCACCACACCTTCTGTTGCACACTTGACACTGTGAAGCTTTCGTGTTATTAACATACTAAAATGCCAGCAGAATAGGCCTAACGGTCTTTCGTGTCTGCTCGTTTGGTCAGCCCCCACCCTGGGTGCTGCCCTTGCTGCCCCCCTCGCCTTCTCTGGCTTCTTCCTTCCCAGTTCCAGATATTCTTGCTGCATTGGATTTTGCTTCCAGAACCCTTCCCCTGTACCTGTCCCACCCCGTCTTGAACCCCTCCACTGTCTCTGCCTCCACCAGCCCCCTAGGCAGTGCATTCCATGGCTCCACCACCCTCTCAGTAAAGTAGCACCTCCTCCTTTCTCCCCTGAATCTTCCCCCCTCCAGCTTCTACCCATGCCTTCTAGTGGCCCCCTCCTCCTTCCTTCGTAGCACCCTGACTGTTCCTCCCCTATTTACCCTCTTCATGTACCTGAAGACCTCTATCATGTCCTCCCTGTCCCTTCTCTCTTCCAATGTGTACATATTTAGCTCTTCGAGCCTCTCCTCATAGGTTCTGTCCCCCAAGCCCCAAATCATTTTGGTTGCCCTACTCTGGACCCTCTCCAGGAGGTTAATGTCCCTCTTTTAGTGTGGCCTCCAAAACTGCACGCAGTACTCAAGGTGCGGCCTCACCAAGCAGTTATACAGAGGGAGTATCACTTCCCTCCTTCTGGCGGTGATCCCCCTAGCAATGCATCCCAGCATCCTGTTGGCCTTGGCTGATGCCCTCCTACAAGTCTCAGAGTTGTTCATCTTGACATCCACCACCACCCCCAGGTACCTCTCAGCCATCGAGACTTGTAGCATTTCCCCAGGGTGTACACTTGGCCCGGGTTTCTGGCCCCCAGGTGGAGTACCTTGCATTTCCCTGCATTGAACCTCAGCTTCCACTTTCTAGACCATCTTTCCAGAGCCTCCAGGTCCCCCTGTAGGGCCACCCTCCCCTCCTCCCCATCCACCACTGCCCCCAGTTTCGAGTCATCCGCAAAGAGACTCATCTCACTCCTGATTCCTGTCCTTATGTCAGAGACATAGGCATTGAACAGAAGGGGCCCAAGGAAACAGAAGGGGCCCAAGGAGTTCCAGGTATCATTAACATTGTTTCGGACTGGTCTTCTAATTTCATTTTCATCAACCCAGAAAAATGTACATCTGAAATGTTTGCTGCACCCTTCTGTGTCATGCTCTCTAGTCAATGTTGCATGGCAGAATTTATAGAGCTCTTTAGCTTTTCTAATTATGGCCTGTCGTGACTGTACAGGTTTGCTTGCTGCTGATTTTACAGCGGCACTCTCACCATTCGCTGGACCCTTTCCATGTCATGAGCCAAAAAGAGCCCTCTCGATGGGAAGCCAAATTCCTCGGATGACATTGAAATGTCAAAGAAGGCCCATTTCGATTTATACTGGACACCAAAGCCATCAGTGAAATGAACCTCTCTGATGATTTTTAATTTGTGGACATTTTGTAGGTGTGAATTTGATAGCTCCACAAAGTGACGTATGGCATGGTGATCATGTTTTAAAACACTGGATATAAAACTAATGACTCTGTTACTGTTGAGTCACAGTACTCACAAGGGGAGTATGTTACTACTAGGTGAACTGTGGATTGTTCATAATGCCAGTGGGCTGCCTGCACTTCGTCCTGTAATCTGCAGGCATAGTTCTCGGCAAAGTCAAGAACCATCACTACCCATTCCTGGGGTAGGTATTTTTTGATGCAAGCAAACTGGCGGTGCTGCCATGCTGCTGTATGCAAGTGCTGACCCAAAACAAAAGTTCCTCTTTTATGACTTCCATCAGTGTCCGCAATGTTGCTTTTTATTTTCAGCACTTTTCATGTCTGCCATACCTGGATGCCATTGACAGTTTGCATGACTGTTGTATTCTCCCACTGCTGGAATGTGACATTGTCTTGTCCATGTCCATTAATAAGGCTCTCCATGGCTTTTACAAAATTTTCTGTGCTGCACTGTTCGCATGTTTTTTTCCACACAGTCCTGGCTGTAAAACCTTTGCAAAGGAGGGCAAGGACACATTGTTAGTTCTACTGCACGTTGCACAGTGAGGACTTTACATGATGTCAGCCGGTAAAGATCCACCACACGGTTCAGCGCCTTGAGTTTCAGCAAGCTATTCATGTAGTATTCACAGAGGCACTGCTCCAATTTTTGCTCTTTGGCCAGTTTAATGTGCTTAGGGCGTAGGCTTCCAAATTTCCTCACTCCTACTGGTGTGTCTGGGTTCTGTTGGGTGAATTCATTGTATAGAATATGGATGGGTCTGTCAAGATATGACCGACATATGCTGGTTCTTTTGGAAAAAGCTTTCTTGTGAGGTAGTGAGGTTGCAGACTCTTCAAAAAAAATCTCCACTTTTCTCTTTGTTGACTCGGGCAGTGCAGACTTGTGCCATTTGTTTGATTCTGTTCCACCACGTGATACCTCCATGAGCCTCTTCCAGCTGATGCCCAGTGTTGCACTTGCGGTTCTGAGCAAATGGTATTTTTTTAGCACAAGAACTGTAGTGATGAACTCTGTTCAGGGGTCTGTCCTGTTTTTTGCCCGTTTTTAGGTTTGATATCTTCTCCATAAAAGCAGACATCAGTTTTTCTTGTAGGTTGCATGGACTGGGGATAACATTTTGCCACGCCAATGCGGTTTGTTTGGCAGGTGAACAAGACAACAGGATCTTCTTCATTACATAAGAAAATTGATTTGGTGATTTTGGAAGACTTTTCTTGCTCTCTGCACAGCCTTTCTTACAGCACTGTCATATCTGTGGGCCTACGGCATCACACACAGCTCTCTAGCTGGCATGCCGATCAGTACAGCTGGTGGGGTGGTGGTGATGGTGGCTAAGAGTTGTGCAAGATTTTCACGCTCCTTTTTTTCTGTGTATTTCTGGTGTTGTTTTTCATTAATTTGTCGACATTTCTGACTTGACATTTGTGCATGTTGTCGGCGTTTTTTCTCCCTCCATGCTTGTCTTTGCGCTTCAGATGTGATCTCATCAGGCTTTCTTTCTCTGTTTCTTGGAGCACTACAGGTGTCAGCTTGCAATTTTTTCTACTTCTGAGCCACTCTATATCTTTTCATTCTCTCTTTAGCCATCTGGTTATAATGTTCTTGCTTGTCATCATTCATGTTGTTGCGGTATGCACGTGAGCGTGCTGCACATTTCTCCTTGTAGTTTTGATAACTTTCCAGGGATTTCTTTGCTCGGTAACACTTATTCCTTTCTTTTGATGATTTAGGATTAACTGTAGTCTGCAGAGCTTCAGTGAGCATGGCTGCAGCAGACACCAAGGGTCTTCTTCTGGATTCCATTCCTTGTGAAAAAGTTAACTGTTGAAACACAAGTGCATTCAAAAACTCATGGGTCAACTTTCACAATAAAATAATTTTGGTGGGTAAAACAAAAAGTCTACCATGCCGCCAAATAAGACTGAAGTGACAGAGATGATGAAACACATCATTGACATGAGTGTTGCCTCACAGTGGCCGCATGCAACACAGTAAGTGATCAGTCAGAATACATTGTCTAAATCATCCCCGCTTGTGGTGACAAAGTGGTCACCACAAGAGATTAGTCACAATTTAAAGATTTGATGCAACAAGAGAGTGATCACAAAACAGAGTTGACGCAAAGAAAAAATGACACCATAAAAGAGACACTGCACAAATAGATTCTTCAATGAAGTAAATGGAAGAGGTGATTCTTTACAAAACATCAATGAAAGAGGAGGCAAAGCACACAAAATAAAGTCAATGGAAGGTGATTCTTCACAAAACGTTGAAGGAAGAGGAGGAAGTGCACACAAAACGAAGTTGACAGAAGGTGATTCTTTATAAAACAAAGTTGATGGAAGAGGTGATTATTCACAAAATGAAGTTGATGGAAGAGGTGATTCTTCACAAAACTTTGATGGAAGCGAAGGTAATGCACACAAAACAAAGTCGATGGAAGGTGATTCTTCATAAAACGAAGTCAGCAGAAGACGTTATTATTATTCACAAAACATCGATGGAAGAGGAGGTAATGCACACAAAACGAAGTCAAAGGAAGATGATTCTTCACAAAACATCGATGGAAGAGGAGGTAATGCAGAAAAAGTTGCCAGAAGAAGAGATTCCCCAAAAAGTCGACTGAAGAAAAGAATCACAAAACAAAATGGAGGCCCGCTTCCACCTGCCTGCAAATAAAATGGAGGCCCACTTCCACCCACCTGCAAACAAAATGGAGGCCCACATTAGTCGGCCTGCAAACAAGGAGACATAGGCACACACATCACAACATGGCACAAAACAGAAAGGACTTTGATTAGTAAATGGGCATTATTTTGCAGACAATTGCAACAGATGTGTGGGCCAGTGTTTGGAAGCCTGTGAGGTGTGTAGGCCTCGATTGAACTATTTGGAAACCAAAAGGAGTCACCTTTGGTTTCCAAATAGTCCGATCGAGGCCTACACACCAAAGCAGGCTTCCAAACACAGGCCCAGACCATGCGGTATGTTAGCCCCCAAAAAAAAACAAAAAACACAATGCAGCATCCTCAGTCAAATTCCAGTGTAACAAATTAGCGTAAATCACATTTCAAACATTGCAGATAGAAGCCCCCCCAACACCCAGAAAACAAAATCGTCATGCCGCATGGTCTGGGCCAGTGTTTAGAGGCCTGCTGAGGTGCGTAGGCCTCGATTGGACTATTTGGAAACCAAAAGGGGTCACCCTTGGTTTCCAAATAGTCCGATCGAGGCCTACACACCAGAGCAGGCTTCCAAACACAGGCCCAGACCATGTGGTATGTTAGCCCCCCCAAAAACACAATTCAGCATCCTCCGTTAAATTCCAATTAACTTTTGGGTTCTGAATGGTTAGAGCGATGCCTACGCACCACAGAAGGCTTCCAAACACAGACCATGCAGCACGTTACCCCCCCAGTGCAGCATTGTGTGGGCCAGAGTTTGGAACCCTCATTCCGACCATTCAGAACCCAAAAGTGACTCCTTTTGGTTTCCAAATAGTCCGATCCAGGTCTACACAATGCAGCATTTGCCCACCCAGACCAACAAAAATTAAAAAAAGCTGCTTTTTGATTCAACAACAAATTAGGCTGTGCTCATTTGGAAGGCCCAGACCAGGTTACATCCCCCCCCAACCCCCAAGAATGCAGCATGTCTCTTTTAGACCCCTTGCAATCCAAAGAAACACCATTTCACCCTAAAAAGCACCATGCAGCATTTCATTAGGAACACAGCAAACCTGGTATCCATTACCTAATAGAAAGTCAGTCTGTCCACACATAAATTCATTTCCGTTTACCTTTTTGGTAAATGCTGCATTCAGGTTCAGGTTGTGGGTCCCTAAAAGTAAATTTACTGCTTTCAGCATCCAATTCTAGTGGCAAAATAAACTCCCACACCATGGACTCCAGTGCACACCAAACAGCAGACACCAAACAGGCTCCCTAGACAGACGCAACAGTCAATAGTAGCAAGCAATTTCACTAAAGTAATGTCCCTCACAACATGGCAAAACTACAATATGCTCCAAACTCCCCAGGCAGATGCAACCAAGAGCTGCAAGCAACGGCCCTTACCTGGAGGATCAGATGGATCTCGTGGCGCCTCGTCGCATATCCAGTGGTGCAGAAAGCATTCCTTCTCAACTCCTGATGCTGTTAAGGGGACTTCCTCTTCAGGACACCTCAATTTAAACCCCCCCCGAAGGCTAACCCACCATGGAGCAACGTCACTGCTTCAGTACCCATTCTTGCCCTCAAACAGGATCCCGCGACGTCTCGTGATGAACGTTCGGGAGCAAGAAATGAAGGGGTCACAGGTGACCTCACAGGTGAGAGTGGGGCTTTACAACCCAGAAGGAAGGTCAACGAAAGCACTGTTGTTCCAGTACATTGCAATGCTGGAGCACAGTACTTAAAACATTAAAAAAAAAATATTTTAAACTCCGTTTTTGATAAGACGTCTGAACATAAACGCAGGGGACCAGAGCAGTTACGTTCAAGAGCCAAACTTAAGGGGGATCTGGTGTGGGTTGGGAGGGTCAGACGAGTGCCCTAAATGGCCAGAACATGAAAAAGTACTAACACAAGTGGTGCAAACAGTTTATGGGGCACAACAAAGTCTATTAGTAAAATTAAAAGAAACTGCAGCCTTGGGTACAAATGTCACAAAGCTGGCCATCTTACAGCAGGAGTTTCCACAGAAGACATTCAAATTTTTATAGAAAGGAGCATAGGATTTCATTAATTTTATCTATATTATCTCCCAATAAAGGATTTTTATGGATGCAATAGTTAACACTGTATTTAATTGTTTTCCCTGCCTTTGGTCTATGTGGACTTTTGTGACCAGCATTGGTAACCCCATTTTGTGCACTTAGTTGTACACGGATGATACAGTCATCTTCGCATCAGGGCCCCCACTGCATCCCCTCTAAACTAGATGCCATGCTGAACTCCTTCTGCAGATGTGCCACCAACTCTCCTCCCATATGCACCTCTGCTCCCATTACTCCACTCTCTCCATCGCACCCCTCTCACATAGGAGACATGTCCACTCATTATCCTTCATCGCCAATTTCTGGTGTGGGCTTCTCTCCTCACCTCTCCTCCTGCCTTATCCCTGTATCTCCTCCCTTGTACCCTCTACACTCCTGGAATCCCCACTCCTTCTCAATCCCTCATCTCCACTCAACTGCTGGCCAGTGTGCTTTTTCCTACCGCCTCCCTCTCCTATAGAATAAACCCACACCTGAGCATCAAAACTCTTTCACCTACCTCTTATTTATAAAACATGTTCACCTCCTTCCAGCTCCACCCTGTGCCTGTCTCTCCTCCTCTGCGCTGTCCTTCCCCACCCCTCAGCTCCTCCTCCTAGCAGAAATTTTCATCCCAAAAAGGTCTCCCCTCCCCTATTCAGTCTCCCAGGTAACTAAGACTATGTATGAGATTATGTTTGCACAAAATATTGCCATTACTACACTTTAAATGGTTGTCTGTAATTGTATCACCATATTGCTGTTGCTAAGTAATCTAATCACAGCTTGCTCTGGTAATTCTTAATTTGTATCTGTGCCTAATTTTGTATCTTCTTGTATGTGTATTCACTGTATCATGTACCTGGGTCAGACCTGGAAACGAGCTTTGGCTCAGTGTGCCTTTCCGGGTCACCAAAATTTAAAATAAAGAAATAAATACATTTTTTTTTCAAAAGTTTTACCAGGAAGAGCACATTGAACAGTTACAAATTGCTTATCTCACAGTGCTCCCTGAGGGGAGGGGAACAGGAGTACATAAACTGAACAGCATTACAGGATATGTGGAACAAACAAGACTTAAAACAAAAGGATTAAGAAAAATTACAATACAGATACAATACAACAGAGCTGAGCAAACTACAATACAGATTTGAGGAAGTACAATCAGG